>JAQPZY010001477.1:0-1425000 GCA_029931535.1 Margaritifera margaritifera | reverse complement strand
GAATCCTTTTCTGGCTCTCTCACTAGCCCTGGACAGTTGTTTGACTGAAATCATTGCCCATCTGTCCTTCATACACTGAGTGCTGATTTCATATTTATGGCCTGACTGGCAATCTGTACAGATAAATGCATGTGGGGTGATTATCTTCTGACAGCTTTAACCTTTCACATGGACCCAAATGTAATCATGTCCATTGTTAGCTGTTATTAAAGAGAGCAAAACAATGGCATATATATCCAAAAGTCAGTCAAGCATTGCACTAAGATTGCCATCAAGTGGATGTTAAGAAATTAAAAAATGCTAAAGAGAATTACAGAAATTATCTAATTACTGAGAATAAACAATCATTTACCTGAAATAAGATTCATTAAGTTTGAGTAATGATATGAAGTTTAAGTTTTACTGACCATTAGAAGAGAGAATTAAGATGTCTCCCTGATTAACCTGTCATACAATGAAATACACAAGTGAGATGCAAAATATTCATCTAGAGTGAGAATTGAGCAAAATTCAGTGAGAAATATATGAAGCATACTTCCCTTGTGATGACAGAACTCACTAGATCACTCAAAAGGCACAAAATTGAAAGTATTTGTAAACACTCTTGAATGAATCTGCTGACTAGGCATGAACAGACGCTGTAACAGACAAAAAATCAGGATTTGGCACCAATCCCTCTATTTAAGGGGAGACCACTCTCATCTGACTTCCATTTCAGTAAGCATATGACATTTGCTAACATCTTTTTCTGCTTGTGGATACTGGATTTGCAAGGTAGTGGAAGGACTCCTAACATATTATGATCACGTAATGTATCAGAATAAGAAAATGAACTAAATACAAACCCTAACAGGACTCTTTAAAAAAAATTTCAGACACAGGCCCAAGGCAAGCTGCTTTAAAAAAGTCATTTACCCTGACTAAAATTCTACTTGTCCTAGAGTGCCATAATTCTGTTTTATCATTCTGATATGTTGCAACCAATTGCAAAATTTAAGACAGAAATGCAAAGATACATTTTACTGAATCATATTTTCTATGTTTGTCTCTAAAAAATAGTTGATACATTAGAGCATAGGTTTTCAAACTATGGGTCGCGGCCCAATTGTGGGTTGCTGCAGGTGATATATTAGCCATACATAGAATACCTGCAAGTGGGCTGTGGGTGCAAAAAGTTTGAGAACCATTGCATTAGAGCATACTTTGACCAAAATTATGCGACTTTGTTCTTAAAAATTTTGATTCCATTGCATTTAAAGAAATGTTTTCTGCAGGTCATGCTGTCAACCAGTGCTCAGTATCAAAATAGTTTATGCTTTACAGTGTACTTCAGCAACAATTATGTGTAATTTTGTTCACTTAAACTTTGATTCAATTTAAATTAAAGCAATGCTTTTTCACATCCTGATGTCAATCAGCAAACTACTCAGTACCGAAATAGTTTATGTGCTTCAGTAGCAAATTAATTGTGGCTTTGTTCACTCAAATTACTACTTCATTTCACTTAAAGCAATGTGTTTATATTTTTTTATCTCAAGACTTACTATTTTCATCTTCTGAAAACAATAGCTTTAAGCTTTATAATTAGTTTATGTCACAGTACAGTGGATCTGTAATAATTATAGTACAGTACAGTATAGTGGATGTGTAATAATTACAGAACAGTACAGTGGATGTGTAATAATTATAGTACAGTACAGTACAGTGGATGTGTAATAATTAAGTGCAGTACAGTACAGTGGATGTGTAATAATTACAGAAGATAACCAGGCAACGATATAAACTAATTAAAATAATCATCACCATTCATTTAATATGAAAAATATTGTCATGGACACTTTGATTAGTCAGTAGTCCCCTTCCTTTGCTTAAATGTCAAACAATCACTTGGGTATCAGTCAACATGTTTAACCACTGATGCATTACACTGTAAATGCCAGCAAGGGACATGAAATACACAATCAGCTCATTATTATTCACGAGAGATGAATGGTAATTACAGGTAGCCAATGAAATATGGTGAAAAGAAATACATGCAGTATTGTCCCCTTTTTAGGTGTCACATGCTTTGCTTTGTACACAGAGTTTATAACTTAGTATGGAACCCCAGCATGAAGGTGACTATTAATCATTTAAATTTGTCTTTCGGGAAGTTCATAATAAACATAGCACATCATCACTCATAGTTCTGACAGAAAAATTAGATAAAAAAAATTTGGACAAGCCCTAAAGGCAACTCTCTTAGAATATGAGGTGCCCAATCTAGAATTGGAAAGGTCCAGGGCATCAGGAATTTCTAACTTTTGGAGTGCTGCCTAACCTCAATCTTGATGCTAGACAGACCAGAGGGCAGATAGATATAACCAATCCATAAACCAGAATAGCTTTCCGATCTGGCAAATATGACTTTTTATAAAATACATTTATTTTACAAATGGTCAAAACCATCTTGTTCAATACAAATCCTAGATACACAAATGAAAATACAGTAGAGTATCATTTATTGGAATTCTGTGTATGCAGCTATTGTTCAAGACAACAGAAAGGAAATCAATTTCATGAAAAGCAAACAATTTATCTGACAGACTTGTCCAACTTTTTTTGTTATAGCAGTTGTAAACAAAGCTATACTATATACAATGGAGATAAGCCTTACACTGAACAACCAGCTGCTGAGTGTCACCACCATAATATGACTGAAGGTAAATTTAACTTGTAGCTGTTCCCATGTCTTCCTGAAAAGAGGAAAATCAAAGTACTGAGAATACTGATGGCTTGGACAGTTAGAGAAATATGGTACCATCGATACTCTCGTATAAGCTAATACCAACTGCAAACTGCATAGACGCAGATCTGCCATTGCATATATGGCCCAGCAGATCTGGGTCTATCCAGTTTGTAAAGACTAATCAGTAGAACAAACCACATAGACCCTGATCTGCCAGCACATTATGCACCGGCAGATCAGGGTCTATGTTGTTTCCATTTGGACCTGTCTTATAAGTGAGTAAATACGGTACATTAAACAGGATCAACTGGTGATGATGGAGAACTCAAGTTATTGTGCAGAAATAATTTTTCTTCTTTCCATCACAGTGACCCAAGTGCAAAGCCACAGACAACATATCAACATAATATGCTCAGACTTATGGTGGACTTATAAAAAGACTAAGTCAAAAATAGTTCAAAAATTTACTTTGAAAAAATTGCTATCATGGCATGAAAATCTAATCAGGTCATCTACATATGGATACAAACATGATTACCAAATTTCATTTGTCCATCTCAAGGCAATTTTTCTTAATTGTGTTAACAAGGTTTTCATCAAACAGAAGCCTAAATAACAAAAGATCAAAAATGGTGAAACAAAAGAACCATGAATTGTACATTAAAACCCCACCCCCATGTTTAATAGTCCTCTATGTAGGAACTAGGAGGGAACAGTTGTTTCTGAAGATTACTAACCAACAGATTTCAATGACCTTGACTTCTGGTCAATGTATGCAGTCTCTATGCTTCTAAAGACTTGCTAATTATTTATGGTTTCCAATTTACCACTTTGCTTTCAAAGAAAATCCCTTATTACGAACAAAGTCAAGAAAAGATTAAATAAATGTGGTTGTTATTATAACCATCCATTCTATTATTATTTTCATATGTACATGTATTTGTCTTACTACTAAAAATGACTAATATCAGTGCATGAAAAACATTAGCACAATTTGCAGATTGCCCTATGTGTGCCAACATAAATCTGCACTTACATTTTTATTTAATACTTTATTTAAAATATATATTTTTTAAATTAGATATGTACTAACATTTTTCTGCGCTAAAATGTACAACAGTATGAGAGCACTAAATTTTCAATGTGTTAATTTGTCATTTTACAGTAATATACCTGTGTACATGGAGTAGAAGAAACAACAGCAGTTGGTAATAATCCAGATGAGGTGCCAGAAAATCCATCATGCTGAGAAACTCCACTATCCAAGGCAAGGTGAGAATGACTCGCCCCCGAGTAACAGAGGTGCGCAAACAAAGCACCAGGTCAATGGGGACTTTTTGCTGCAATGGAAATAAAACCAGATATTAACACCCTATTGTTACAAACACTAACATTTCAAGCATCCAGCCCCGTATCAACATCCTTGTACATAAAACTTAACAGGTTTTTTTTTTGCACTGATTCATATATACATGTGTGCAACAATTGGCCCATATGAGAAAACCATTAGGGATATGTCTGTCCCACTTTAGTAAATCAATGACACTACATGATGTCATCATGTTTATAAAACTATTTATGTCTGCGCAGTTTCAAGTTGTTGTTATAAGGACAAGGCCTGAGATAATATGCTTTGCTCTAAGTGACCTCATAAGCCAATGCAAGAGCATTGAGCTAAGTAATCTGGGTTAATATGATGCTTTCTGTCAAATTCAGTCACATTTTATGTAGTGTCTTTTATTTAAAAAAAGTCAATCATAAGCCAGGTGAATGAAAAACTGGGATGATTTGTCCTTGCTGCTGGAACATACATTTGGACCAAACTATAAAATCCCTCACTCTGAATGAAGGTAAAATGACAAGAAAGTGTAGTGAGAACACTAGAAGGCAGATTTCATGACATCATGTGAAGAGGAATGAATCAAAAAGGCCAAAGACGCAGCAATAGCCTTGACCTGATAAGCTTTTCTCTCTCTCTCTCTCTCTCTCTCTCTCTCTCTCTCTCTCTCTCTCTCTCTCTCTCTCTCTCTCTCTCTCTCTCTCTCTCAGATTGATAAAGTCTTTTAATAGTCTGAATAATCCACCTTGGTGGCAGCAGAAATATCAGAAATACCTATACCTTTTGAAGAGAGCAAATGATAGTTATGACCTTTTCTTTTTGATTTAGCTAGTTAAAACTGTAAAGCTCTAACTGGCCAAAGGAATCTATATTGATCATACCCAGCATAGACGCGACTGACACTGGGGATTTCAATAGGAAATAGGAGCTACCAAAGGTAGCTGATTCTTCAGCAAGAATCAGCAGAAATGCAGGTTGAAAAAGATGAGAGACTGAATCATAGTTATCAATGAAACATAAACAACCCTTTTCCACTGACAAAACATGAATTTCACTGATTCTCCTTGCTAATGCTAGTGAAAGGAGGAAGACTGTTTAAGGGTAAGATTCTCAAAGAAAGCTTCACTCAAAGGTTCATAAGGAGGGTTAGAAAGCATCCAAAGAGCACACAAGTTCCACCTTGGCATTAGTGAGCAAGAGACCAGTCTCTGGAACTCAAAGTACCTGATGTGATGTGTTTGGCAGCCTTACTCTAAAAATGGTCTTGCCGAACAGATAGTTTAATATGAGCCAGGTATGAAGATGGAAGATTTGAGGAGATCGCTTAACCACAATCTCTGGGGCCACACGGGAGCTATCAGGATGAGCTGTGACTTGGAAGTCCTGATTCTGTGAAGAACCTGTGGCATTATTCTGAAAATTGGGAAGATATAGGCGTACAGTTGCTCCCAATTCAGACTGATTGCATATACCATCCGTGCCCTCTAGTCTGGCACTGGGGAGACACTGAACAAGCCTACCATTGGTCTTCCTTTGCTGCCCAGTGCCTGATGGCAGAAATTTGGTGAATGTTACTTGGAACATCACCTGGTGCCCAATGTCCAAAGCCCTGTGCCCAGTGCCTGGTACCTGGTCACCCAGAACCCAGTGACCGGTGACGGACCTTCTATGCCTGTCACTAGACCCATATCCCTTGTGACCGGTACTCGGTGACTGGTGCCCAGTGATCGATCTTCGCTGACTGTCACCTGACACACTACCTCGATGACCGATGTCCACTGCTTGGTACCTGGTGCGGTGCCCACTGTCTGGTGACCTGTCACTGGGCAATGATCAGTCAGATGATGCACACCTTATTGGAGAGTCTCTGTTCAGGGAACTCAACTACGATAAACAAGATCTTGCTTTAATTCAACGTATACTGATGCAAGACGATGACCATGTTTCCCATGTGTCTGGAAGGTGGGGCTTACTATTTGGGGCTGGTAACTTCAATATACTGGGTAGTACCGAAGATCCCTCCATCAGAGATCTCGTCTTAGTGGAAGCAGGCAACTTCCAACACTCGACACATCTCTCACTGAAGCAGGCAACTTCCATACAATCGGAAGTGCCATAGCCCCCTCCTGAAAATGTAGGGGATCCTAGTGAGAAGAAAAGGAAGAGTCTTGACCCTTCTTCCTGGCCCTATAGGCCCGGTGACTTCCTGCCAAGTCCCAAACCTCATCGGGCCAAAAACAACAAATCTGGCAACTGTATGTGTGTTTACATGCTGTGCACACAAGACAGGTGCTGTGAGTGTCTCACGCTGCTATTTTATATTTGCCAGCACCTTAAGGCATTATGAAGGCTGAAAGGAAAATATATAAATACAACAATAAACTGGAACAACGAAAGGGTAGGAAATACTTACCTTGACACCAGTTACTATTAGAGGAATCAAACACAAGAAACACCACTTTGCTAGTGATATACTCAAAAGCCTCAAAATCAGTGAAAATGGACACAGATGCATGAAAATAAAGCAAAGACTGTGGAGAAATTAACAGTACAACACAAACAATGATATGATTGACAGCAGAAATGCCAAAAGATAACTAAACTGATGAAGTGTTGTGTGCCCAAGAGACACGTGTATAAATGCACAGAGTCCAAGGAAAAGAAAATATTCTGATGGTTGGAAGTGGAATGAGGAATCAGACTGTGATCATGTTTTTTATTCTAGACTTCCAATTACTAACTGGAAGAGAAAATAATGTCCTTGGACTGGGGACTAGTGACAGGAAAAGATATACCAATGCAATAATAGCAGGATATATACTACTGCTATTAAACTCTCCCATTCGCCTCATAAACTTTAAAAGTGGTGGTCCTTCTTGCCCAAGCAAATCTGTCCACCACTTGTTTTAAGCACTCTTTCTTTCCAAGAGCTTGTTTGATATGAGTCAGGTGTGCCGGTTCAACATTTATGTGTTCAGATGGAAAACCTGCAATTGCAGTTGTTTCAGCAGACAGTGATAAGCATGATTTTCCTGGGAATCTCCACTGCAAGGTTCAGCAGACAGTGATAAGCATGATTTTCCTGGGAATCTCCACTGCAAGGTTCAGCAGACAGTGATAAGCATGATTTTCCTGGGAATCTCCACTGCAAGGTTCAGCAGACAGTGATAAGCATGATTTTCCTGGGAATCTCCACTGCAAGGTTCAGCAGACAGTGATAAACATGATTTTCCTGGGAATCTCCACTGCAAGGTTCAGGAAGTTGCAGATCCATGATTTTTCCAACTTGACTGGAGCAATCAGGATTAGTCAGCACTCCCATTTCCTTACTTTCTACTTCGGAAATTAGAGGGATTGGGGAAAGGCATATGTGTTGAGGCCATTCCATTTCAGGCAACGGACATCAAATGCCCAATCTTTTGGCTCTGGGACTGGTGAGACAAACATTGGCAGCTTGGCATTCCACCTTGTTGCAAACAGGTCCAAGAGGTCAACCCCAACAGCACAGGTTTCATGTATATGCCATTGTTATACTTCTCTTTCAATAACAATGCCACAATTAACTACAGCTTCCTTGATGACTACATACTGACACAGGAAGGGTCACGCTGCACAATCTGTAGAGAAACATCAACACAATCTGGATTCAGTCTAAAGCACATTTAGTGCTACTTCCAGTTACAAAAACATACATTCAGTATTGTTATATTACCCTGCCATACGAAACACATCAGGGGATGAAAGAGGAATAATCCTGATTAGAAAGTGAATTGAATTGGAACCTTTAACATCGCGGCACTTCTGTGTATTGACATGAAAAACAAGTCTTCTAAATAATTGACAGAGGAAAATACAATTTGTTGCATGCAAGTTTTTTTAAAAATTTGATGCATTTCCATCAATATTGATTGAACATATTCATTTTTTGCTTAAAACATGACCATATTGTCAAAATCGATCTTAATGGCATTCTGCAGGTCAATTACAACCGTATCTGGGTGTGATGAGACAGGGGGAAAAACATAAGTCAGTAGTATAAATAATAATAATAATAATAATAATAATACTTTATTTATAGACGGTAGCTCACTTAGTATAATGACCCTTCTCCCATGAGGTCCTCTTTGGTGGGGAAGAATGTGAAATATATGAAGAAAAATTTAAAACATGGGTTAATATAGCAGATGGAATATAATTTGTATCTAAATAAACAAAGTATGGTTTATGCAGAAAATTAACTGTTGTCTTTCTAATGAGTTCAACTTGTATCACATGCTTATGCGTAATATAAACACCTGCAATGACAATTTGTTTAAATTCCTAGGGATATTTATCTTTCAAAATCGTTTTCTTTTATATTTTCAGCTGTTATTTCATGTTTGTGAATTCCATAGAACTATATCAGAGTATTGGAAACTTTTCTTGAATTTTTCAGCTTTGGTTTTGACATTGATAAATGTTACCATTGATTTCAATTGAAACTGTGTGGAAGTATACCAATTTCTCACCTGTCAAAGGTAAGACAACAAAGAAACCTAACTTTTTCCAGATACCTCCTTAGTCAGAAACAGTATTTCATCAAAGAAATTTAATCATCAATTTGAAAAGAATTTAATTTTCACCATGTCTCCGAATGTAAAACATGAAGTTAAGTTGGATCAAACTATAAACTGCATAGATCCAGACCATCCATTGCATTATGCGCTAGTATGTCTGATTCTATTCAGTTTGCTAGGATTAATCAGTAGAACACACAACACAGACTCTGATCTGCTGGGGCATTATGTGATCACAGATCAGGATCTATGTTGTTTGCAGTTGGACTCGACATATCTGTGAGTATATACGGTATTTATGACAATACCTGGTTCCTGATTGCAACATATGAGGACTCCATATTATCGGGCAGTTTTTCTGTGGACTGATATGGAAGAAATGTCACAAAGCCCAGAAACTTTGCCAGCAAACGTGAAGTGAGGAGAGTAGAAACAAACATGTCTTTCTCCTGGAAAAAAAACAACACATTATCGTTGAATTACCAAGAATTATGTATCAGTTTATTCTGATTTCACTTGCAGTGTACACACTACCATCTTTGAAAACTTGTGAACAGATCCAAAATGGACAGACAAAAAATTCCTATACAGATCTAAAATTTATTTACTTGGACAGATTGATCAAAGAAAGAAAATAAACATCACATTAATAAAGTATCATCACTCAGCTTACTGAACTTCCATTCCAAGCTATAATTTAAAGCAACAGACAAATACACAGATCATTTTTCAAATATAATAGACTGGAATTTACCTAATCCACCCCTTAAGTGGATCTCTGCTCATTGCAGCTGTAACATTTTGTCCCAGACTTTTTGTCATAGATTTGGCACCGACTATACCAGGTATCACTAGATTAATTGGGCCAATCAGATGTTACTGCATCCTATTGTAGTCCCAAAGAAAATCATTAATATTTATTCTCATTTTTCCTGGAGATTTGCTAACCTGTGAAGAATATTACTTGCAATAAATAGAAAGCTGCATTAAAGTCTAAACAGAAAATAGAATGTTTATTGAGTTCAGCCTCTTGGCTTTTGTGTTGGATGACAAAGCCATCGGGAGTGATTTGACTGGTTCTGGTTGGTGCCTAACATAATTATGTAACATAGTCTTGGTGCACCTAACCTGTATCTAATCCACTGGATTTCATTTAAAATGTAGAAAATGAAGGAAATCTATATGGAACTTAATTAGTGTAGTAATACCTTTCAGTCTACTGAATCTGGCCTAATTGTTTGGTGTTTGGTCCCCCATCATGACTTGATTGCACAAGTTTCACTTTGTAAAAGTCAATTTATTTCTTTATTGAAAGTGTGCATTTCATCATTACTTACTTCACCATTATCATTCTCTGAATATCCTTCCTCCCCCTCCTCACTACATGAGAAGTGAGTGTTATTCAGCTCTGTCACTTTGGCTGCCATGGTGTCTAACAGATGTTGGTTGAATGTCGGATTACAGGCGGCAATGATAAAGTCTCTAAAAAATTCCTGACAGCCTGGGAAAGATGGAGGTGGGCAAGGTCCTCCAAAACTCATGGGCTTAATGAATCTCTCTTGTAATCTGAGAATTTTAGGAAAATAAAAAAAACAACAAACAATTATTGTTTTTTTCTCAACTGTTGCTAAATTTTTCTTAGAAACCAAATTTACATCAAAAAGAATATTTAAGATACACTAAAAAGTTGTAATATTCCTTAAAACTGATTTTTACATGTTTTCTATCATCTTGTTGGAATATTTAAATAATGAAGCTGATGATTTTACATTTGTGTGTGCACATAATTCTCATATTTCTAACAAGCCCCGTGTCCCATATTTTACGGTTTTAGATTTGTAGTGTGACAGTTTTGCTGTACATCACAGGAGTTTCACTCTGCAAAGTATTGATCCTATGCATATATCTGTATATAATAATTCAGTTGCAGTGTATAACAAATTACATTTGCAGACCCTTAAGTACAGGAGTATTACTTAGGTAAGAAATTTTTTGAAACATTATAGTTTTGCTATTATTTTTTAGTCTTCAAAAAGTATCATTTTTAAATTTTGGCCTATGCATTTTCTAACTGTACTGAAAACATCATAAAAAGGCTCCTCTCCATCTTTAATGCTTCCACAACCTGCCAAAGATTTAATTGTGGACCTACTTTATTTGATCCATTCATGAGATTTTACCATACAGATGACGTTTCCAATGTTGGCCAAATGTTTATGGCAGCACAGGAGAGTGGCACATTTCCAATTGGTTGGTTGGTTGATTGGTTGGTTGGTTGGTTGGTTGGTTGGTTGGTTGGTTGTGAGGTGGTGGATTGTCATGAAAACAGACCAAGTTTCTGGAGAAAATGGAAAATGTATCTGGTGTTGTTGGGTTGTTTGACATCCTATGGAATGTGACCATAGGTGGAAATTGATGACAATTTGAACAGTAATAAATATACCTATATTCTGAATAGGCATTTCTTGCCTGTTCTCAACAAAGACTTTTCCAACTGCAGTTACTTGTTTCAAGATGAGAACAACCCCTCCAACCAGTCTTTGATGACTCATCAGTGGAAGACTGATTGACATGGCTCTCACAGAGCCAATATATTAATATTATTATAAATATCACGAGGACCCTCAAAATGTGAATTCAGAGATCAGACCTGTAGATGACCTTATTTTTTGACAGCTTATTGTAACTTGGCAGTCAATACCTATCTGCCACATAATAAGTTTATATCAGTCTATTCCAAAGAGAATACATCAAGTTATTTATTCTAAGGGACTTATAACAAAGTACAAATAAGCAAGTTAAATTGTTTATTTAATTTCATTTTGCTTGCATACTATTAGATATCCATTTCAGATGCAACATGATATTGCATCACACTGATGTAACACTTTTGTCATGATGCTGTATGTATGTATGTATGTATGTATGTATGTATGTATGTATGTATGTATGTATGTATGTATGTATGTATGTATGTATGTATGTATGTATGTATGTATGTATGTATGTATGTATGTATGTATGTATGTATGTATGTTTGCCTTCACAGATAAATCATACTTAACATTGCCAAATTTGTTTACATATGTGATCAAAACCACTAGAATTGGATCCTAGGTTTGGAAAAAAAGAAAATGCAGAATTACACATCTGTCATGAGATATTTTACTGAGGGCTGTTACAGAATAAATGGGAGGGGGGTCATAAAGCCCTTTTCCCAGACTCCACCACTTGTCAAATTTAATATGATTGGTTCACATAAAATACATAGAACTGTGTGTATTACACACATCACCCACATTTAATTAAGTCACTTCCACCCACCCACCCCAACCACCCACCCACCCTTTTATTAAGGGACTGAGGAGAGGTGGTATAGGCAAAAGGGAGGGGTATACCTCACTTTGTATCTAGCTGGAGCACTAGACTGTTTCACTGCCACAAATGCAGCAGACCAATTGAAATACAATATTACTTATCTACAAAAGTTGTGACTATGGGTAATGTAGACAACAAAGTTTCACTGACTCACAGAAATATTTATTATCAGTGAGAGTTGGATTCAAACCTTTTAAATTTTTCTGGATTGGTCCTCTTCAACTTGCTGATTAGGGCAATATTTTCCTCCTCTCCATCACTACTGTGGCTTCCATCTCCCTTGCACATCTGAACAACAGATACACACATGTAAAAGAGAATTATACATACATAACAGTAAAAATACACACAGGTCAGAATTGTGGGGACAGTTAACGAGTTAAACACCACTAACAGAAGCTGAAGAGGTAAAGTGTAAGTTTTCACTGGCTAACAATGTGGAGTTAGAACTACTTTATCTAAATTTACCTTAGAGGGGTGGAAATCACTTTTTATTGCAACAACCACCTACAGAGGACAATAGAAATGTGATCTTAAAACATGAATGACTCACCACAGTGTCTGAGAACTGACTTCAACGCAAAACTTGACTGGACAAGAAGACAGCCATACAAAGGTAACATGATATACCCCCACTGTTCATGGTCAGGACAGGCAGACAGTGATACAAAGGTAACATGATATACCTCTACCATTCATGATCAGGAGAGGCAGACAGCGATACAAAGGTAACATGATATACCCCTACCATTCACTGTCAGGCATGAAAATTAAATTTTTTACCAGTATCTGAAATGTTTACTTAATTTATACCTAACCTGATAGAATAACAATATACTGGTGTTCCATCCCCTCTCTGGTAAATTAAATGAAATATGCAGTTTTGCAATTTACTCTGTCATTTTTTGTGAGACATTTTAATTTATACTTGTCTAAAAAAATTATGAGCTGGAATTAAATATCTGGGGAAGCTGTACCATTTAAATATTTTTAGTATTAGTTTGCTGCAGATATCAATTGCAAAAGCTTGGTATAGGCTTCATCCTTGAGGCATTATGTTTAATAGCGATGATAATAAAATAATGACCGATACTGTGATGATTAGAACAAGACAGGGTAGCTTTTTGCTTATAAAATATGTGTGTAAAGAGATGATTTCTGAACACTTACAGCAATCAGCTGGGATTGAAAGAGTCGGGCAAAATGAATATAGTTGGCAAGCTCTGCCTTGTCAGTGATCAGAGCTCGGATGCGTTGACCCATCATCTCTGTTATGTTCCATCCAGTACTATGACGTGCCTCTTCCCACTCTCGTATCAGCTCATAAAAGCCATCCCTAGATATGTAAATTGAACTGATATACTCTGCAACTATTTTTACATTTATGGACATTATACACACACAGACGAACTACAGCTTCATAACTAGAATTACACTCACAAACTGCCGAAGCCGAATTCATAAATACATTTGCATTGGTTAATTTCTCCAGATAGTGATTTTAAATGTCAGCATACACAACTTCATCGATAGCACATGGCAATGACTGAGCACAACTCCATGTTGTATACAAATAAACACAGTCAGCATACAGCAGTCACACTGTCCCCTAACCTTACACCTGAATTGGAGAAAAAAAAAATGACAGAAAAAAGACAAAAGTATGTGTTTTATTATTTTAAATATATCAATGCAAATTTTAAAGAATACTCCACAAATGAGCCAAAGGCAAAATTTGGAGTTGTCTATGGTATGTGACTTTCACAATAAATTATGCTGACCATACACCCAGATGTTACTGAGATGTTGGCACCTTTTGTGTACTGTAATTGGCTGGAGACAATTAATCTGTTAATTAGCTGGTGTCATTGTATCAGAAGACCATTCAGTCTTCAACAGATGTTACAACTGCTTTTTTATCCTTTTGATTTCACAATGTTTTCATTGCTCTAGTCATTAGATGTGATACTCAGCAGTCTTGTGTCTGTGTAAATGTTTATGTGCTGCTACATTTGTGTATTTTTATTGAATTCCCAGTGTTCATCCTAGCTCCACCACTGTGCCATTAAACTTTATTTTTAATCCTTGGTGCATTTAACTTGCCTTTATGAAACCCATAGGACACATAAAAAATCCCCAGAAAATAAAGATAACTGATCACTATAGTTGATTTTAGAATGACTGAATGAAGCTCACTCCAAGCTGGCTAACTAAACAGAACGCACTTCTTGTAAAAAGACATTCAATTTCAATGGCTGACAGAAATATTTTACTAATTTTGATTAAATGGTTCATAAAAAAATGTTGGTGTTAATATTTAAGTTTTTTTCAAGGGTCTTTTATGGGCTAATTCTAAATTTTCAAGGGCTTGACTACAACAAGTCACTTACCAGTCTGCTTCAGCCACAAAATTCACAGTACATTGGTTCAAAAACCAGCAATATTGTCCATTTCCAAAAAGTTCCTATAATATCTGCATGGACATATGTTCACACTTCAACAAAACAGTTTTGAGTTTAGTTTCAATGTCTCAGTTCCCTAATTCTCTAAACAGTCCACCATCTCACTCACTTTTTTTCCTTAAGTTTTCAGTTCTTGTCTTTTCTTTGGATCTTTTTTCAAAACAGTCGAACTATGTCACAAATGTCAACTGTCCAGTTGATTCTGCTTTTTCAACAAGACTGTCAGCTTTGTTGATAAAGTCTTCAATGTCAATTTTTAAGTCTTTGTTGATCAAGTCTTCAATGTCAGTTTTATGTCTCTTTGATCAAGTCTTCAATGTCAGTTTTAAGTCTTTGTTGATCAAGTCTTCAATGTCAGTTTTAAGTCCTTGTTGATCAAGTCTTCAGTGTCAGTTTTAAGTCTTTTTTTATCAAGTCTTCAGTGTCAGTTTTAAGTCTTTGTTGATCAAGTCTTCAATGTCAGTTTTAAGTCTTTGTTGATCAAGTCTTCAGTGTCAGTTTTAAGTCTTTGTTGATCAAGTCTTCAGTGTCAATTTTAAGTCTTTTTTTGGTCAAGTCTTCAATGTCAGTTTTATGTCTCTTTGATCAAGTCTTCAATGTCAGTTTTAAGTCTTTGTTGATCAAGTCTTCAATGTCAGTTTTAAGTCCTTGTTGATCAAGTCTTCAGTGTCAGTTTTAAGTCTTTTTTTATCAAGTCTTCAGTGTCAGTTTTAAGTCTTTGTTGATCAAGTCTTCATTGTCAGTTTTAAGTCTTTTTTGATCAAGTCTCAATGTCAGTTTTATGTCTCTTTGATCAAGTCTTCAATGTTAGTTTTAAGTCTTTGTTGATCAAGTCTTCAGTGTCAGTTTAAGTCTTTTTTGGTTCTTTTTAAGATTTTCCATCTCCTCAACCAGTGATTTCCTTTTCCTCACTTCCTCTTCAGATTTTTCTTCTCTCTTTCCTGAGATGTGTACATTCTGTACCTACTTAGAACACTAGCTGCTGAAGCCAGTAGTAGTTACTTGGCTATATGTACATTCAATAAGCCACCCAGTATTTTTAACATGGTCACATATGAACTGCATAGCAACAACTGATGTTTCATCAATATTTTGTTATGACTCTAGGTCTTAAAATTATGTGACAGAAAGAAAGTGAAACCAACAATGTAAGTAAAATCAACAAGCAATTTATTTATAGACAATTAAAGTGAAAATTCAAAAGACACTTACAACAATGTGAATTAAAGTCCAAAAAATCCAAAAATCTTAAATGTCCTAATCACAAGTCCTAAATATAGAATGTTCCAAATGAAAAGTCAGTAGCCTTGAATGTCATGATATGCCTGAATGATGTAATCCAGAATATCTTTGAAAGAATTCACAAAAATCCCAGAGTCAAGTATTAATCCAAAATTAGAATGAGCTCTTTTAGTAATTTCAATGAATATTTCAAATAAATAATTCATCTCTCCGAATTTGCTGATTTTCACAACTGTAACACCTGATTACTAATAAATTCCTTAATAGACTGATCTTTATAACATGAAGTTTAGTATAGGAATGGACTCTTGTTTACCAAATGCTCTATAAATATAAAGACAAGTTATCTGACAGAATATTCTAGAATATGAGTAACTCTAATAGAAAATAACTGTGCATACCTGACTTTTCTCACATCAAGGCATGGAAAGTTCCAATCTAAGTACTAAATGCTATGTAAACAAGACTAACCTTGAACTCAAATGAAGTAAATATGTTGTTTACAAAGTGGCCACTAAAGTACAACTAACCTCATGGACACATATTATAAATTCAATATATGTAACAATTTTCAGTTCCTACTTTTGTGTTCACTGAAAAACCACATTCACCTGCCGCATGATCATGTGAAAGTACCATACAAAAGTTTTGCTACATCCCATAGTTTTGAATATTTTTCATCATTCAAAGAAATTCATCTAATTTGTCATTGCTGCATGAGAAGTTGGTAAACTTCTCCAAGCCTATATCAGTAATACTGTCAAAAAATTGGTGATTATGTTCGACAACTAAGTCATATACACTTCTAATACTGTTAGCAGTAGCCAGGACAGACAATATTTTCTTAAACCTCTGTCTGCATTCTGATGGATTAGAAACCATTTCCCTAGGATTTAAAACTTACAAATTCTGATGGATTAGAAACCATTTCCCTAGTGTGTAAAGCTTACAAATTCTGCACTAAGGAATAGGATAGTAGACATTTAAGTAGCAACTTGTTTGTAAGTTCCACCAAAAACTGTTTGCACTGAATTTTAAAGTCCATACTTTCCTTTTCACTAATGGTAGAACATCCAGCTTGATAAATCTTCTAAGAAGTCCTCCCAGAAGCACTGACAGATCACTTACTACCGCAAACCATCAGCTTATCTGTTTGATATGTTGATGCTGCTAAGAAAGGTTATAACTGGCTGGCAATTAGTTTAGGAAATGGATCTTTGCAATGATCAATTTGTCTCTTACAGCCTGCAGCACTGATCCATAGGACTTATTTCCAGGATTGGGGTTCTTCTTCGACTTTACAGTCTGAACATACTTTACAACGTTTGGCCTTATTTCCATTAGCCTGTCATATACTGGTTCATTTTCCTGCCAGTGATAGTTGAAACTTCATTGCCATCTTGACATTATCTGATATTAGTCTTCCTTCCCTGCAGGACAGTCCCTAAACAAGTAATGCAAGCCTTAGAGCAAACTTTAAATTTGCCATCCAGTTGCCACTGTGCCCCTGTTTTAAAGGTGTTATGGATTTTGTGCAGTCCAACGGAACCTATGTTTAACACGGAAGTGTTGAAATTACCTGTATCCTTAATCTTCTTGGATTATCATATCAGAAACTTCCAATTAACATTAGGCCCATCCATGCTGATTTGTGCTAGGCTACTCATGTTCAATCCACTTTCAAGCACACCACTTGTAAAATGATTACCATATATACTTGCTTTTAAGTCAAGTTCAACTGCAAACAACACAGACCCTGATATGCCATCACATAATGCGCTGGCAGAGCAGGGTCTATGTTGTTTGTTCTGCTGATTACTCCTAACAAACTGCATAGGCCCAGATCTGCCAGCACATTATACAACTACAGATCTGGGTCTGTGCAATTTGCACTTGGACCCAACTTATAAGTTAGTACATACAGTAATCATGTCATCTGCAGTAGAATGACTACGGAATTCAGGCCCAAAGTAACAAGTTACAACTTTGTTATTATCCCAAAAATGAACATGCATGTCCATCTGCTTTGACTGAGTTTTTGTTGTTGTTAATCACAAAGTTGCCAGAAATGTCATGCATCAAATGCTAATTTAAATGTTCTGCTATAACAAACACTGCCAGGTAGGCAACTTTTTTTTCTCCCATTGAAACTGGGAAGCAATTCGGCTATCTGTAAACATTGTTGTAACAGTTTTGAGACTTGTTCATTTTATCCAAAAAAGTTGTGGTTAACTACAGTTTGCAATGTCCACCACACTTCCACTTTCAAAGTATCTCCTTTTGACACCATCATCTTTGACTGTCTGTGTTATCTGGAAGTAATTTTCAACTGGGTTTGGGGGAACTCCTATTTATGTGGCATTATCATGATCAGTTACATCCAGTTTGAAAAATGTTGTTAATGTTGACTGTTTTCTTGATGTCCCCAGACTCTGGGTCATATGTGAAGTCAAGAGCATACTCTCCATTTACCCCCAAACTCAAATACTTTGTTACATACTGCACACAAGATCATATGTTTCTCACCCTTATATTTCCTCACCCAGCTAATTCTAGGCTCAGACAGCCAATGCTAAATTCACATTCATTTCCCGATCCTGAACAAGAACAAATGGCCTATTTAACATGCATTTCCCCATACTGAACAATAATAAATGGCCTATTTAACATGCATTTCCCCATCCTGAACAATAATAAATGGCCTATATAACATGCATTTCCCCATCCTGAGCAATAACAAATGGCCTATTTCACATGCATTTCCCCATCTGGAACAATAACAAATGGCCTATTTCACATGCATTTCCCCATCCTGAACAATAACAAATGGCCTATTTCACATGCACTTCCCCATCCCTAACAATAACAAATGGCCTATTTCACATGCATTTCCCTATCCTGAACAATAAAAAATGGCCTATTTAACATGCTGTTTGGCATACATCAGAAGTTTTATTTACTTTTCAACAAAAGTAATAACAGAACCAAGTTGATCCAGAAGATGTCACATTCATTATATCATCTGACAGGAAAAAACTGCAACTTCATTACTCTGTTTTTTGGCACATGATATTAAACACAAATGTGTGGTCTGTAAATAAAAATCAAGTACTTTTCAAGCGCTCTGTCACTGATTTCAAGGGCTTTTCAAAGGCCAGTTATTGTTTCCAAGGGTTTGCAAGGGCCAGGTTATATTTTCAAGGGTTTTTCAATGCCAGGTATCATTTTCAAGGGTTTTTCAAGACTTGTGTGAACCTACGGATTAGCTTCAGCACCAACTGAGAGCACATGGTCAATGATCATGGATAGAAAAATTAAAGAAATGATTAAATATTCAACAATAACCCTTCATTTTTTAAATTCCAATGCTGCATATAGAACTGAAAAAATGCAGACCCAAGTGTCCAAAATAAAATTCTAGAGCAAGATGGTTACTCAAGCATGAGGAATTAAATCCCTGGTATGGGAGGCTTATGATGAAATATGCTAAACTTTGAATTGTCTTGAATAAGTAAGAAATGGATACGGATATTTGTGACCCAGTTGTCTTTATATATGACCCTGCTTTTCAACCTGGTATGGGCCCTTTGGTCCCACTTTTTCCATTTCTGGAATGAACACTGTATTCTCTATTTAATATCAAAAGATGATCTGACATTTTATAAATTAAAATGTGTGAATACTGGATGGTCATTATGACTGGCTTTTCACACATTTTTTTTAAAGGTTTTGCAACAAATATTTTGAGTAAATTCTTTTAGTTCCCAAGTTTTGGGACAAGGAATAAAATTAGTTTTGCTGTCCAAAGATATAAGTAATTACAGTGCTTACCTTTGTCTTTTGAAGACATGGAAGGATTTATCACTGGGAAAGTTACATCTGTTATCTGTGTCAGCTTGAAAAGATACAGTTCCAATAGGAGATCGAGGAAATAGATGACATGTCTGAAATGCACAAAAGACATGATAAATGTCTGAAATCTTTTGCAAGCAATCCATATTAAGTGATCAGTTGAAATTAAATTATGAAAATTACAGCTGTAGAAGTCACTTAGAAAAAAAGGAAAGACAACTGCTTAATGCAAACCATATTCTGCTTCTAAAAATTCAAAACTGAGCTTACAAAGTATTAAAATCTATATAACAATATTGCTTGACCAGATTCCTCAAAAGAAATTAATTTTTTGTATATATTAAGATATTCTGATAATGAAATGAAGAGTTTTCTGTAGGATTATGAAAATGCACATATTGTACCACATTTCTACCAAATCTTAAAGTACAAAAAGACAGAAAGGTAATCCTATAGAACAAATTTCTGAAAACCACCAAGGTCTAAGACCAAAAACTGAAGGTCGTGGAAGCTAGGGTTCTCCTGGCAAAGAGGTCTAGAAAATGACAGAACTTGGATTTGTCTTTGTAAAACACATAAGACCCAACTGCATACAGACCAAAAGTCAAAAACGTTCAAAAATTTAGAAACAAAATTTGAAAATTGCTATACTGGCTTGACAATCTAATCGGGTCAACTATATATACATACAAGAAAGCATACTAATTTCATTTCATGTGGTTTTGGTTTCATTGGCTTTCATTAAAAAGTCCAAGTACAAAAAGTTAAAAAATGTTTAAAAATTTAAAAACTGCTGTAATAGCAAAAAATATCCATGCAGATCATCAACATATGAATAAAAATATGCCTATTAATTTAATTTATCTACCTCAAGAGGTTTTTTAATTTATCTACCTCAAGAGGTTTTTTAGTTTATCTACCTCAAGAGGTTTTTTCTCAATCATGCCAACAAGGTTTTTGTCAAAGTTTTTGCTCAGTTCTGCTAACAATGCTTTGTGTCAAAAAGTCTGTCCAAAATGTTTTAAAATTTTTGTAAAAAAAAAGTTGAAAAATTGCTATAATGTCTTAAATATCCAATCAGTCCATCTACATATGCATACCAATAATCACAAAAGTAAGCTACATCAAAATTTCTTGTGCCTTCTGACTTTCACTGATTGCTCAGGACACAGAACAGAACCATTTATGTTGTAAGGGACTTTGCTGTTACAATCAAACTTGCTACCCTCAATTTTTCCTGTGTATTAGTACAAAGCCATAGTTACCAGCATACACTGCCTTGAGGCTTCTGTCTTCTCACTAAGGATGACAGCTTTAATTGTGATTGCTTGGGAGGTAGATCTGGCCCAAATACAGGTTTTGACCCACCAGCTGCATCAGATGGGGTAGGGGGGATTTGTGGCTGACTGATATATATTTCTCAGAATCTGTCTTCAAAAATGAATTCAGTGACATTTCACAGGATTCCAAAGTGCTCACTAATGATTGTTGTGTTTTACTTCTCATACGAGAGAAAAGGGCATACTCTCCCATTTTCCCCAAATCTATTTATTATACAAAGCACACATTGCTATGCACCTATCCCCTTTGAACTCTCTAATCCATGAGTATTTGGGATCCGTGATCCATTTGTAATTGAACATGTATTTCCCCATTATTAAAACAGACAATGAATTTGATGTTCACCATGTTTCATCTACCATTTGTACTGACTGTTTACCAATAGTGACACCTCAATTATGCTTTGGGAATTTAGAGTAAAAAAGTACCACAGTCTGGCCATAAGACAAGGGATAATACAGAAGGTATCCAAATAAATGTAGTGCATGATAAAATCAAGATTTATAACGATTGTTAATGCTCATTTCCCACCACCCCCACCCCCAATAATTCAATAGGTAAAAATGAAGCTTAATAATAATAAGTCATATATTAGTGAAATTCAAGGGCTATCAATGGGGCTGTCAATCCAAATTAAGAACTTTTCGAGGGATTTTCCACTATTACTAATTTTCAAGTATTTTCAAGACCAGATATTAATTTCAAGGGTTTTTCAAGACCTGTGTGAACCATGTCTCTTATTACTTGTACAGGGTGAATATTATGAAGTAAATTTCTTTAACTTTACATGAACTCAGCCTATAAACCTCCAAAGAGTGATAATCGGATCTTGATTTGGCTACAAATGCATTGAATTTCACACACTTGGTTGAGCTTTGTGTGTGAATTTTCAGCAGGAATCTCAAAAATTTAAACCTAATTGCTCAAATAATCATTAAATTAACACACTAGTTGATTGAATACATGAAAATACTATGTTAAAACTATTGTACATTGCTCTTTGAAAAGAAAAAAGATGAGCTGATATTGTACTCAGGATATGAAAGCATTTAATGGCAAAAGGGGTAGGGGTGGGGGTAAAGATATGAACTTGAGAAAATTTGAAGTTAACTTCACTTCTGTGTATTGGGCCAAATTACAAGCATTGGTGTAATTATTTCACCTGAATCTCCTTTTTGCATGGACCCTGATATATATATATATATATATATATACACACACACACACTTTCTCCTCTGTTTGGTATATAGGTGAAAATGTTATTTTTAATTTAATGTACGTACCTTAAATTATGCACAGAAATCCTGTGGGTTTGTGCATTTAGCTGAGAGTTAAATTTCACTTGCGTTGTAAGTGAGTTCTCATGCACCTCAAGTCCTTACCATAGATCTTGTTCCATCCTTAATCTGGGGATTGAGTGTATGGTCAGGTGGATTAGGGTGCTGGTGAATAAAAACTAAGTGATGCATGTCATTACTCATGACATGGGTTAAATTCCTGCTTGGAATGAATTATAACTCTAACCTGCTTGATTATATTGGTTTCATTATATATATATATATATCAGTAGTGCCACATTTAAAACAACATAGAAGGTTTATAAACGTACCCCACAATCAACTTCTTCACATGTTTTTTCTAGGAAGTGTTGTAGGTCAGGAGAGAAAGCAAGAATCCTCTGGTTTTCAGAAAGCTGCCTCAAGGTTCCCCTGTCTAACATACACAACCACCTGACAACAGAGTTTTTATAAAATCAAAATCATGCATGTTTTTGTACAACATATATACACACTCTCACCTATTTTGACTCACATCCCCACTACTAGTATTCCACAATATTTTATTAATTTTTGCCCAAAAGTTTATGATGAATTACCAACTCTGAGAGATGGATGGACAAAAGGAGGCAATAACAATATCTCTATAGCTTTTAAAATGTGGAGGGAAGAAGAATACTGTGGTATGAGGTCTAAATACAGTAAATCAGAATATTTCTGCATTATCAAATACATCTATTAAAAACATTCTGATTCTAAACTCTCACAGTGTGAAGTCTAGGTTCGGTTTGGTTTGGTTTTGTGGGAATTCAACGCCATTTTTCAGCACATGATAGGCTATACATGGCAGCTAGTATATTTGGTGGAGGAAGAACCCGGAAAGAACATGGATGGAACCACAGACCCACGGAAAGCTACTGGCAAGCTTTCTCACATACCTACATTGGTCAAGCCAAGACTTGAACTCATGCGGACAGAGGCGAGATGTGTGTGTGATCTGCAAAGACAAGTGCCTCAGACCACTCAGCCACTCGGGGACCCCTCAGCATGAAGTCTAGAAAATGACTAATTTGCAACTAACCACTTTACATGTTACTTATCATTTTATCACAGTTTTGTAAGTGAATATATTTATGTAAATTACTGTCCTCCCTAATTTCATAAAATCTTGTGCTCTTTAAGCAGATGATTTATATCATTCATAAAAGAGGTGCTATCCACATTGAGATGTCAAGATAGTGACTCAAATGATGATATTATGATTCTTTTATTATTTAAATGAAGATACATGTATTGTACAAAAAAAATGAAAAGTTCCATCCAGAAGACTGTGGATGTTGATTTCTGTGAGTGTAACTTTATACAAAAATGACATCACACTTCATGCAAGTGGAGTCAGTCAAGAAATCTGGGTCAATATACTGCTTTTAGTAGAAATTCTCCAATGCTGTAGATTCCATGTTATGAAAACAACTGTTTCAAAGTTTCTTTACTTTGTGTATCTTCTTCCATATTTAATGGCACATAAGCATCATTTGTCCAAAATTTGAAAGGCCTATATGCTCTATTTTTAGTAATGGCAGCCATATTTGATGGTAGATTAGCATCATCTGTATAAATCTGAAAGGTCTTCAAGCAAGGCCACTTTCCATTAAATTTTGTTTTAGAAGAATTTATGAAAAGCTTTCTATTTTTAGTAAGAGTAGAAACATTTGATGTCAGATTGGAATCATCTGTACAAACTTCAAAGCTCTTCATGCCCGGATGCTTTCTGTCAAATTCTGTTGAGCACTTTTTGAGAAGAATTCATTTATAGGTTTTTCTATTGTTAGTGACAACAGTCAAATCAGTTGGTGGATGGCAGTCATTTATACAAATTTAAAAGCCCCGTATGCCTCGATGCTTTCTGTCCAATTTGGTCAAATTCATGTGCAAATTGGTCAAGCAGTTTTTGAGAAGTTGTAAATAATAAGCATGAACAGACAATGCACAAAGGACCATATCTTAAGCTCATTTGGACTTATGGCCATGTGAGCTAAAAACTCAATATGTCTTGACAATATTTTGTTGTTCACATGGAAATTTGACCAAAACTTCTGATTTAGCACATTCTACCTGCTGAACTGTCTACCCAGGTATTTTTCTAACTTTTCTCTTTCCTTTTCTCTCTACTTTCTGTCAAATTTGGTCAAATTCTGCTGGACTGTTTTTTGAGAAGTCATTTAAAGGTTTTTCTTCTTTGAGTAATGTAAGCCATATTTGAAGGTGGATCTAAGGCATTGGAACAAATCTGAAAGACCTTCATGCAAGGATGCTTTCAGTCAAATTTAGTCAAATCCTGTTCAGCAGTTTATCAGAAGTCGCTTAAAGATCTTTCTATTTTTAGTAATGGTGGCCATATTCAATTGCAGATCATTATCATTTTAACATAATTGAAAGAGCTTCATTCCTGGATCTTTACTTTCAAATTTGGTCTAATTCTGTTAAGCAGTTTTGAAGAAACTATATATAGCAATATGAACAGACAACATATGACAGAATGAGAACTGTACCATAAGCTCACTTGGATGTAAGGTCAGGTGAGATAAAACCCAAAAAGTTTCAATAAACAGGAGTGCTTGTATTTAAATACAATGTATATACTCGCATACAAGTTAGATCCAACTGCAACAGCACAGATCCAGATAATGCACTGGCAGATCTTGATCTATTCAGTTTTGTTAGGATTAATCAGTAGAACAAACAACATAGACCCTAATCTGCTGGGGCATTATATGACAGCAGTTATAGGTCTAAATTGTCTGCAGTAGGTCTATATTGTCTGCAGTAGGTCTATATTGTCTGCAGTTGGACCCGACTTAAATGTACATTAATACAGGTCATGCCTCATTTCTAATAATTCATCACAAACCTTCTCTCCTTTTCAAAACTGCTCACAGCAAAATAAACTGCATTGTGAACTGATGTAAAGAAGTTCTCATCTTTAATATCTGAAATGGACAACATTTGGTGATCTACACTTTTTCAGAACAGTGCAATACTTTACATAGAAAATGCATTTTATATAGATCACGTTAGTTTATTGTACACCATTCACATTTTTTAACAACTTGAAACATGAAAATTTCACAAATCTATTGAGATAACTAAAATGCTCCAAAATGTTCTGCACAGAAATAACAAGTCATAAAACATGTCTATTGCTAATGAGCCATTTACAATTTGTCACATCAATTACTAATGAGCCAATTACAATTATTCACATCCAATGCTCATGAGTCAATTACAGTTAGTCACATATATTGCTAATGAGACAATTACATTTAGTCACACATACTGCTTCCAAGCCAATTACACTTAGTCATGTCTATTGCTAGTGAGCCAATTACAATTAGTCACACCTGTTGCTAATGAGCCAATTACAGTTAGTCACATATATTGCTAATGAGCCAATTACAGTTAGTCACATATATTGCTAATGAGTCAATTACAGGTAGTCACATCTATTGCTAATGAGCCAATTACAATTAGTCGCACCTGTTGTTAATGGACCAAATGAAATTAGTCACATCTACTGCTTATGAACCAATTACAAATAGTCATGTCTATTGCTAATGAGCCTATTATAATTAGTCCAGAAAGTTCATAAATTTGTAAAAGTTTCAAAAACTGCTTTGATGGCATGGAAAATCTAATCAGGTCATTCTCATATGCATACAAAAATGGATATCAAATTTAATTTTTCTACCTCAAATGGCTTTTGCTTAATTGTACAGTAAAACCTGTCTTGAGATATCGCCCCTTCTGCCAACAAAAAGCGGTCTCTCATGACAGGTGGTCTCTCATAACAGGTTTGTTCAAAAAGACCAGTTTCCAAGGTCGAAATTCAGCACTGTTTATATTGCATTCTTTATTTATACTTATGGTTACAATTTTGCATGCATTTATCTGAAAATAATTTTATATAGCAATAAAGATATACATCTATCATTAAACATGAATTACATTTATATCTGAAGATCACATATACATGTATTAGCATATGAATTTGTTTATAATTGACTCTTTGTCCTTTATAACACCCTGAATTTGAGTTTTCCCGACATTTAAACTGGCTGATGTTTTGTGACGGGTCTCACTTTTTTCACATCTTTTTATTACATTCATTCTTTCCTCTAGTCCGAGTTTCCAAATATCAAAAATGGGGTGTGAACTGAAGGGTCAGAGGAAACTCGGACTATCTTTCCTCCATTGTTAGAATTTGTCTCTTTTTCGTTGTAGATTCTGCCATTGTTATCAAGGTGCTAGGTGTTAACGTTATCAGTCATCAATTGTAATAATGACTGTAGCGGTTTTGATGAGGCTTTGGGGAAATAACGAATACATAACGAGATTAACTCTATAAACAAAGGGTGTAACCGACTGCACTAAGGTAAACAGATGACGGCTTGGTGTGAGGGTTGTAATCACTGTAGCAATAACAAAACAAACAACACAAGCCTTTAACAATGACAATCGAATCCGGAAAACAAATCTCCCCTACTGGTATTAAAAACAAAAACAAAGACATCATTCACCCGAGGCATGGATCAACCCCAAAGACAAACAATGTATGCGACCGCTACATTGACCTTGGCACTACAATGGCAGTTAGTGACATGTACTTTAGTTTGGTGTACAGTCTGTATGCATGAGCTGTAAAATTTACGGACCGGTAGCCAGCCTAATTTGTTGTTGTTGTTGTTGTTGTTGTTGTTGTTCAGAACAATATTTAAATTTTAAACGGTCGTTGATACAAAGGATTAAATAAAGGTCAGTGATGTTTGTCTCAGTTCTCGTGATAGGGTCGTTCAGAGCCATGCTATTTTAGAACAATCAGCCATTCGCGACTTCGCGGTCAATCCTACGGTTCGTAATTTAGTCTCTGAGAAGCAGCCGAGGTAATTCCGAATGAACAATTTGCATGTACTCTAGTCTGGTTTACAAACCATAACTTCTAACACTACATGCATGACCTGTAAAATTTACAGAACCGGTAGCCAGCCTCATTTTTTTGCATTTGTTTGCTTGTTTTTGTTCAGAACAATCTTTACTTTGAAAAAGTCGTTGCTACAAAGGATTAAATAAAGGTCAGTGGTGTTTGTCTCAGTTCTCGTGATACTCTAGTCTGGTTTACAATCCGTAACATATAACACTACATTCATAGCGGTAGCCAGCCTACAGTCTTTACTTTTTAAGTGGTCGCGGTTACCAAGGATTAAATAAAGTTCAGTTGTGTATATCTCTGTTTTTCCGATGTGGTCGTTCATAGCAGTGTCGAAATGCATATTGTGCCAAGAAATCGTGGTCGCTGGTTGCGTTCTGCAGGTGGTCGCTCACAACAGTGCATTTATATAATAAAATCGATCTGTGCATTACGATTGTGGTCGTAAATGATATATGGTCGCTCATAGCAGAGGTCGCTCAAGACAGGTTTTACTGTACTTACAAGGTATTTCTCAAAAAAAGTAAAAGTCCAAAAGGTCAGAAATATGTAAAAAGAAAATTGACAAATTGCTGTAATGGCCTGAAATTCTAATAAGGTCATCTACATGTAAATATTCTAGCAAAATTTTGTTTGTGTATATTTTTGCACAATCTCACTAACATGTTTCTCAGGACAGATGGATCGATACGACACAATCAAGATGCTCATGCTGCAAGCAGTAGGGATATCAAAATGGAATACTTGTGAATATATTAAATTTACTTATATCTGAGAAAAAAATATGAATAATATTTAAATATTATGATTTGCAACATGTATCTGATAGCAGACTTTCAAGGTAATGGAGAACAACCCAATGGGTCACTCACTCAAACAATAACTTTGGATATGAGGTGCTAATGTTCTACACAAGTATTTGTCACAAGAAAGTGTTAACAACTTTCATATGACACTCAAACTAAGAACCCCCAAATAAAGTTCAATGACAGAGCTTACAGCTGGAGTAACAGCAAAAGCTGTGACTCATTATTTCAATATTTTATTTATGAAGCAAAGTTCAAAGCACATGGGTGCACACATACATAAAGCACCCTGTTTTGATCCTGTACATCTGAAATTTCAACCAAGGGTAAAAAATAGATAATGTCTATACACAATTTTGAAAGGTGATATACAAATGTGTACCTAAGTAAAAGAAATATACTCTCTCTCTCTCTCCCCTCTCTCTCTCTCTCTCCCCCCTCTCCCCTCTCTCTCTCTCTCCCCTCTCTCTCTCTCTCTCTCCCCCCTCTCCCCTCTCTCTCTCTCCCCCCCTCTCTCTCTCTCTCTCTCTCTCTCTCTCTCTCTCTCTCTCTCTCTCTCTCTCTCTCTCTCTCTCTCTCATTTTTTTACTTCAAAGGGATGAGATATTCATATCCTTAAGAAAACCTTTTCTCTAATGTATTCTTACCATCATCATCAGGGGTAGCTGCAGGGGACTCACTTCCTCTGGCTGTTAGAAGCTGTGTCAGGAAGTATAATTCCACCACAAGATTGGGCATCAGGTTGGCTATGGAAACAAAGAAAAAAATCAATTTTTCTAACTAATTTTGGAGTCAAACCAATCTACAGTGCCTGTTGTAGTCACTCTCATATGACGATTGCAATCCTGGGTAGGTTCTAATGTACAAGGCATATCCAAAATTAAACATGAGGTAAAACTGAAATAAAGTTGAAGTCTTATGTTCAACACCTCCCAATCCTTGTCCTCTTGTCATGAGAGGTATATGTACTGTATATACTCACATAGTTTAATGGCAATCCATCGCATAATGCACTGGCAGATCAGGGTCTATGTTGTTTGTTCTACTGATTAGTCCTTACAAATGGCATAGACCCAGATCTGCCGGCACATTATGCAACGGCAGATCTGGGTCTATGCAGTTTGCAGTTGATATCGGTTTATAGGCAAGTATATAAGGTAGTAATGTGGCAAGTACATGATTGCAAAGCAGAGTCAAATATGGCATGTAGTTAATCTACCGAAGTTGCTATGGTAGCCATGAAGGCCTGTTTGGATCAACCCCAAAACACAATGCCGAACAGGGCTCCGGTGAAGATGGATGGACCAATTACTCATTGAGTGGATTGCAGTGATTATAGAAACATCTACAACAACTAACCAACACACTGGCCAAGGAAGAAAAGAAGATACTCCTGCAAGGAGAAGAATGACACAGTGCAGCGAGAGCCAAAAGGAAAATGCACAGCCGAAACCACTTCTTACTCCCAAGGCCACTACATTAATCAGAACATGGAACATCAGGACAATGTATGAAGCTGCAAAGCTGCCCAAGTTGCAGCTGAGATGAAGAAATACAGTTTGACACTCCTGAGAATAAGTGAGTTAAGAAAGGCACAAGTCTTGAGTGGATAAATGATACTGTATTCAGATCTCGAGTAGGAAGATGCCCCACAAGGATGGATGTACAACTATATGCTCTCTAAAGATGCAACAAAGGCAATTACAGTATGGGAAGCAGTAAGGCTATAATTATCAGTGCTGGATTTTAACTAAAATATGCAAAAAAAACTGCAATACAATATTATGTGCCACCCAATGATGCTGAACATGAGGTAAAAGACTCATTTTACAACACTGTAACACACTACAAGAAAGCAAGCAAAAATTGGAGAGGATAACAATGGTCTAGAAAGGGTAATGGGGCAACACAGACTGGACAAAAGAAATGAGAATGGAGAGCTCTTTGGTGAATTGTGTGCCTTCAACAACCCAGTCACTGGAGGAAGAATCTTCCCTCACAACTTGAGGATTGGTGAGCAATTTGCTCACATAAACATACCCCCACCTCTCCAGTATTCCACCCCAACCCCATAATGAAGATGACTCTATAGTCCAGAAAAAATAGTGTGAGTTCAATGATTGGTCAGCATGCATATATTCTGAGTATGGCCATAATACATGTATATACTAACTTTCACAGCAATCCACTAAAAATTGCAAGCATAGATGCATTCACAAAATTCTGTCATATATTGCAACCAACTATAAATCTAAAAAGGCAATAACTCTTTAAAAAATCAGTGAAGCACAAAGATTAGTCAATATGTTCATCTGTAGATGATGACCATAAGATGTACCAAGTTTCAGGACACAGTTATTCAAGTTAACAATGAAATTGTAGCAAACTGTGATATGATCAGAATAAAAAATGACTGATTCAAATTATATATTGCTGGAAAAGTGAATATTTAATGCATAAATCAATAAATCCACAACCCGAGTGCCTGTGATCATTATCAATCTCTCCTGTCATGAGCCTTCCATACTTAGATTTTAATTCCTATTTCTTGAGTAACGCATTGGCCTATAGAATTTATTTTGGACATTTGAGACTGCATTTATCCACCCTGTACAATACCTTGAAAATAAATGCAGCAGTGTTTTCGCTGAAGATTGTATCTTTTCTTCTTTACATTTTCTATCCATAAGCATGGATTCATGAGCTCTCGATTGGTGCCCAAGCTAATCAAAATCAGGAAGACATTTCTGTCAGCTAATGAAATTGAATGTCATGTGCTTCTTTGTCAATGAGAACACACTATTTAATAAGCTTGGGATGGACTCAATTCTGTCTAAAATCAACTATAACATTCTTTTTTCTTTATTTTCTTGGATTTCTCTTTTGCACTCTATGGGCACTACGAAGGGAACCTTCTTGTGGCACAGATGAAAAAAGGGTTACTGGCACATGGGCACAGCCTAAATTGAACCCATATATTGGATGTCAAATCGGCATCAATTTCAATTAGGGCCAACCAAACACCGTAAGAAGTCTTCTGGTGAAAACCCCATGTCAATATGACTTTCCATTTAGGAGGAGTAGCAATAACAAGATTTTCAAGATGGCTGCCACGGCTTTTCATTTAGGACCAAATAGACATCATAAGATGTCTTTGGTGAAACCCCATGTTGATATGACCATCCATGAATGCAGAATAGCTATAATAAAAGTTTCAAGATGGAACCATGGTAGTCATATTAGAGGTTAGATCAGCACCATTTGTATTGAAGACTAACTACATGCAGACACTGTAGAAAGTCTTGTGGTGAAAACCCATGTCAATTTGACTATCCAGCTACAAGGAGTAGTGATAACAAGCTCCTCAAGATGACCACCACAGTGGCCATATTGGATGTCATTTTCATTTAGGGCAAACTAGACATCATAAGAAGTCTTCTGGTCAAAATCCCATGTCGACATGTCTTACCATTTAGGATGAGTAACAATAACAAGATTTCAAGTAATGACCGTAATCAAAAACTGCAAGACTAGTTGCACTATCCAGCTACAAGGAGTAGTGATAACAAACTTTTCAAGATGGTCACCACAGTTGCTATATTGGATGTCATTTTCATTTAGGACAAACTAGACATCATTTGAAGTCTTCTGGTCAAAATCCCATGTCGACATGTCTTACCGTTTAGGATGAGTAACAATAACAAAAACTGCAAGACTAGTTGCACTAATGAAACTGCGGCATACACTGAATTAAGCTACAAGACAAAAAGGGCAATAAGTAAACAAAATTGTGGGAGCAAAGTGATTTGTCAATATGTGCATTTTCACATAATTACCTAAATATTTACCAACTTTCATTGCAATCCATCAAAACTGCAGGACTAGTTTCACTAACAAGATTGTGTCATACACTTCATAAAAGTACAAGATAAAAAAGGCAATAACTCTTAACAAAAATTGTGGGAGCAAAGTGATTTGTCAATATGTGCATTTTCACATAATTACCTAAATATTTACCAACTTTCATTGCAATCCATCAAAACTGCAGGACTAGTTTCACTAACAAGATTGTGTCATACACTGCATAAAAGTACAAGATAAAAAAGGCAATAACTCTAAAAAAATTAGTGGGAGCAAAGTGATTTGTCAATATCCAAAATTTCAGGTAAGGACCATAATATGTATCAAGTTCCATGGCAATCCGACAAAACCCCGCAGGACTACTTGCACTAACCAAATTGTGTCACACATTGCATTAGTTAACAAGACCAAAAAAGGGGAGCAAAGTGATTTGTCACTATGTGCATTTTCAGGTAATGTCCAGAATAGTTTAATGGCAATCCATCAGAAACTGTGGGACTAGTTGCACTAACAAGTGCCAGGTGGAAGGATATATGGACACAAGGATTACTATATACACTTGCCTCTATAAAGGCATGAGTATAACAAACAAAGTGGGGCTGGATTGGAACTACACTTAGAAAACCAAAGACAAGCATCACCAGACAAACCTTGAGTTGAAACTCCCAAGGCAAATGGAAAACAGGCAGACCCAGGAATACCTGGAAATGATCAGGGGATGCTGAAGTAAATCTGACTGCATAAACAGAGAGAGAAACATAGAAGGATCCTAAAAGTCAAGTACACTAGCATGGAGTTGTTGAGGCTCTGCAGGGAGTGAAAGGGTTTGTCATGTCTCATGTTTAATAAATTCTCACTGTTATCTCAAAATGTATGTGGAAAAATTAGAGGTTGGCATCAGAGGTCATGTAGGTTGGCATCTGAGTCATCTACTTGCATGTGTAGAGAATACATTTCACTGTAAGTTCTTAAGTAATAAGTTTTCTCCTAACATGATTCAAATAGAGCTAGGTAGCACAAAAATCTTTGTATCATAGTATTTCTGTACATACCACACAATATGTACCAATGGTATACCGCTTATATTATGGTAAAAGAATTTTCAATGTGTATGTTAGTTGTTGCATAAATTGTCACCTAAACACTGTAACTAAATTGGGATGATTCAGGTTACACCAAAGCTGACACCCTGTAAAAGACGTCCTGACATTAGAGAGCTTGTTGATAAAAATGGGAAGTGTTACCCCTTATTCTATGGTTTGGTACTCTTGAAGTTAAAATTGGAGAACCATACTCCCATAAAATGAATATTATCTAGAGCACTGAAAAATGGAACACATTTTTTTCTGTGTGCTCATTATCTGAATCTGCAATCTAGCTCCTCTCTATTGGGAATTTTCAGGTCAAAACTGGGAACGTATGCACAATTTTGGGGATTGGAAATGGAGCTGCATGTCAGCCTCAAAAAAGGCCAAGAAAAATCAATGCCTGAGCTTCAATTTCTGAAATTACAACTGGGAAATCTGACGTAAGAAAACACCAGTTCTTACCTTCCAGACAAGCACAGTAGAGTTGGACTAACAACTCTACTTTATCTTGATTAGTGACCTCACTAGATAATGCTTCCACCATTTCTATGCAACTGCTGCTGTGCTCTAACAGACTTTTTGTCGGTGTCACACTGGATAACCTTGCCTCTGCTTTTGATGGGGTCTCCTGCTGAAATTTTGCTTTCTCCAGTCTAAAAAGAGAACAAAGAGTGTATCAACTTTTGTATATGAGTATTATATAATTTCCAAATGCATTATGTATATGATAAGTAGTATACAAAGGTGTATTCTAGAACTGTAGAGCTGAAAGTTTGGGATGGGGGAAATTCCCCCTTACATTTGAAACAAAAAAAAGTGGGAATTTTTCTAAATATGGGATGGATTTAATGAAAAAAGACTGAGCCTGAAAAATATGATCCAGGATTTGTATGTATTTGTTGATTTTTGGGTGAGATTTCTGAGAAATTTGTGTGAATCCAGAAATCGCGCAATCCTAAAATAGACCCTGGTATACTCAGGAGAGTCATGTATTTCTGAGGCAAGAGGGGAGTGTAAAGAAAGTAAACAAGATCTGGTGTGTGCAGAGCATTATCAGAATGGACAGAACAGTACTGAACAGCTCCCATAAGGTAGCCTGAGTTAGAAGACAAACTAGCAGGGGAAAATTTCTGATCTCAGGGCTTCTAATGACAACCCTGTATACATGTACATGTACTTGCAAAGTTCATGCAATTATTTCAAACAAAATGTTTTCTATCATACATGCTTTGGAATTATTTTCAAAAATAGTAGAAATTGTATTTCTGGCTTGAAGACAATAGGTTCCATTACTAGGTTCCATTACGACTGATGATGTATTTTCAGAGGGAGGAGGAGCAATGTCATGAAATTATGTCAAATAACACGAGTTTTTAGTTGACCAACAAAAGCATGTCTACCAAAGGACAACAAGAGTAATAGGAACAGTACATTATATGCCTGCCCGATGTTAATAGTCCTCTCTCTATGTAGACAGTTCCATTAGTTATAACAGACATGCTGATCTTGAGACTAATGGGGTGGAAGCATGTGGATCAAAGTATCCCTTGCCAATCCAAGCCAATACCTTATGTTCAGTTTACAGTCCACCTAGTTCTACAGCTGATTGGATTGATAGATTTGAGGAACAAATTCAGAAAGCCCTACTAAAGGAAGATTTAGAAACTATCATATTAGGTGACTTTAACATCGTCTACATGAAAACTCCACCATTAAAACAGATAAGTAACTTTGAAACTTACAGCTTTAACCAAATAATTAACACTCCAACTAGAGTAACAGACAAAAGTGCTACTATCATTGATCATGTTTATACTAATAAACCTGACAATGTAAGTGAAATCAATGTACCACAGTATGCATTGAGTGATCACTATCCAGTCTGTATAACTAGACATGCTTCCAAATTGTCTAAAAATGGTCACCACATTGAAAATAATACAGGGACTTTAAACAGCTTGATGAGGAAAAGTTCTTAAATGATTTAATTTGCAAACTCTTCCACTCAGTTAGCAATATAGCTGATGTCAACACTGCCTTAGACACATGGTATCACTGCCTTAGACACATGGTATCAATTATTAAATACAGTCTGAGACAAGCATGCCCCAATTAAACAAAAAGGGTTAAATACCAAATTACATCCAAGTGGATTACCCATGAGATCAATGAGGCTAGGCACCTAAGGGATAATTCCACAAGAAAGACATGAAAAACTATAGTAAATGGAAGAATAGAACTAAGTACCTGATTGATATGGCAAAAGAAGAATACTATAAGCAGGCTGTTGATGAAAGTAAGAGTACCAAGACATCGTGGAAGCATCTAAAAGAGCTGAACCCATCCAAGAACAGTTGTTTTCCCCCAAGACTTAAGCAATGATGACATAGCAACATCTCTACAAGATATTGTTGAAATGTTCAATAGTTCCTTCACAAGCATCTCCAGTAACTGTATTCAGAACTAGGCTAACATCCCACTTAAGCTTGATGCCCTTCTATCATTTATAAGAGCTAAAATTAATGGTGATAAATATTTTCCAATAGCTAATGTTAGTGAAGCTGAGGTTTTTGATATGCTCAATAAATTGAGTATTAATAAATCCTCTGGACTGGATGGTATTGGTCCACCAATTCTTAAAATTGCTGCACCAGTAATAACAGTCATTAATGTATATTATAAACTTAAGTATAATGAAAGCTAACTTTCCAGATACCTTGAAATTTGCAAAGGTTACACCTATCTTTAAGAAAGGAGAAAAGGAGGATCCAGGGAACTACCGACCAATATCCATTCTACCTATATTATCAAAATTATTTGAAAAGCAAGTAGCTATGCAGGTCTATGAATTTCTTTTAAACTTACTTTCTATTTCATAAGGTACAATTATGATTTTGAAAATTTCACTCATGCCAAACAGAACTCACCAAATTAACAGATCTTTGGCTACAAGAAATTGATAATGATTCTTTGACTGGGATTGTTTTCCTTTACTTCAAGAAAGCTTTGATCTAGTTGTACATGAAATTCTGCTGCAAAAATTGAACTGTTACAGGTTTGATAATTCTTCTTTAAACTGGTTTAAGATCATATCTAAACCAAAGGTCTCAACAAGTAACCATTGGCAATATTAGCTCACAAACTCACACTATTCATTCAGGGGTCCCTCAAGGCGCTGTTTTAGGCCCTCTCCTCTTTCTTATTTATGTAAACGATCTTCCATTAAATAATGAATCCACAAATACAGATTTGTTTGCAGATGATGCAACCTTGTATACATCTAGTTCTGATACTGAATTTATCCAAACAAGATTAGACTCAGACCTTATTAGAGTTCAAAGTTGGGCACAACAAAAGAATATGGTAATTAATGAAGGTAAAACAAAATGTATGATTTTGGCGACATCACAAAAACTACATAAGTTAGGGAATCCAAAATCATCTCTTACAATAAATAATCATCAGTTAGAAAATGTCAAACATGAAAAGCTTGTAAGTGTGTCTGCAGATACTAATTTATAATGGGATGACCATACTGACAAGCCTTGTAAAGCACTGTCATCAAAAATTGCCCTATTCAGCAGAATCAAGAAATATTTACCTACTGAAACTCACATTCCACACTACAATTCATATATTCTTCCAACAATGGATTATTGTTCAACTGTATGGGGAAACTGTGCCAAATCTCAGCTTGACAGAATTTATAAACTTCAGAAAAGGGCAGTACACATTATTTTAGATGCATCTATTGATTATTCATCAAAAGCATTGTTTATAGAACTAAAGTGGTTTACAATATATGAAAGGCCTGACTTTCACAAGGCAGTTTTTGTATATACATGTCTACATGAAGCTGCACCAGAGTATCTTCAGAATTTATTCAGGCCTTATTCAACACATTACTAATTGAGATCAATATCACATGGAAACCTTCATCCACCAAAACCAAGAACAGAGTAATTTAAGAAAAGCTTCCAATACTCTGGTATAGTTCTGTGGTACAAACTTCCACTGCATGTAAAATCTACAGAAAATATTACAGTATTTAAGAAGACATATCATGAGTATGTACGTGTTACTAATAGATTACAATAGAATTTAGCATGAATAATACTAAGGACATGTTAAAATAAATAGTAATTACTATTATCTTTCGTATCATGCAGATTGTTATACTTTTCTTAAGACGGCCTCAAGGGAGAACAGTCCTTGACTAAATGAGTCACCCTCTATAAATAAAGTATTATTATTATAGGCACAAGTAAGACATTGTAGACTCTGGTGATTATCGATCAATAGGTAGCAATGTCCTAAACCTTTGGTCAAGGTATGCAGTTTTGAAGTGAAGACACTGTGCAAAAAACAGTTTTTTCTTATTAGACTTATATGTTTCATGGCCGTGACCTCAGATCTTTAGATCCCAAAATCTAAAGGTTTCCTTATTACCCTAAGTGCAAGCCATTCACAAAGTTTGGTCAAGGAACTTACTCTACAACAAAGGTTATTCTGCAAAATCCATTTTTTTTTAAAATCACAATGACCTTGACCTTTTACATTTTAACCCCAAACTCAATAGGCCTCTTCCATACACTAAGTGCAAGCCCTCCACAAACTTGGATCAAGGTACATGGTCAGAACTAAAATTACTAGGCAAAAAACATTTTTCTCCTTTCAGTCACAGTGACTTTGACCTTTGACCCCAATAGCAGGATTCATCAACCCTTGTGCATATAAAAGACACTAGAAAATAAAGGAAAATGATTCATTATGGTTTAATTTATCCTGACTAAATCAAGTGCATCTCCAGCCTTTATTGAATAGAGTCTGCTCACTGCCAAAGAAGCACAAGACAATTAATTTCATTGGCTGACAGAAATGTCTTACTGATTTTGTTTAGCTTGGCCACCAATTGAAAGCACATGGTCGATGTTCATTGATAGAAAATGTAAAAAGAGAAGATGAAATCTTCATCAAAAACACTGCTGCATTTATTTCCAAAGTAGTATACAGAGAGGAAAATATACAGACTCAAATGTCCAAAATAAATTCTAATGAGGAATGGTTACTTGAATAGAATTCAAATCCCAGTACAGAACGTTCATGACATACGAAGGTTGATAATAATCACAATTGCTCAGTTCATGGATTTATTAATTTCTGTAATAAATATTCACTTTTCCAGCATTATATACTCTAAATCAGTCATTGTTTAGCCAGACTATAGCACGGTTGGCTACGATCTCCTTGTCTACTAAACAAACTATATCCTGAACAGTGGACATGGTTATTTTAGTGGACAAGGAAATTGCAGGAAGCTGTGATGTAGTATGACCCTACAATGACTGAGTCAAAGCATATAATGCTGGCAAAGTGATTATTTATTCCAGATATTAATAAATGCAAGATATGAGCAAGTGCCTATGATAATGATATGTTTTTGAATTTCTCAGATAAGTAATAATGACACAGCAATACTAAATATAAAACCAGCAAGAAAAATAATTAAATAGAAAGCTGGTGTGTGACCCCCTTGCATGAGATTAACTCAATGTAATACATAAAAGGGAAGCATAAATAGATGTTCACTAGCTAAAAAGGAACGTCTGATGAGGATGTCTCGGGTTCTAGCAATGAAGGGAGACAACACTTACCCCAGGGCCAGAATAAAACACAAAAAATATAAATGAAATGACAGATCATCCACATACCACGAGCAGAGTAGATGTTAACCGAACACTGCTGAAATCATTAACAACAATTGCCTGGAAAACTCACAAGATAGCCTAATATTTCACAAACAAGAAATAAAGGACTGAGGAAATAACCTCTGAACAACATGGAAAAACCTGCATTAATTCGCCCGATGCATGATTTAACAAGAGCCAAAGGCACAAATTCTTAAAACTGCATTGCAAATGGCATCAACAACAAAAAAATGAGGACTATGGTGCATGTGCCAGTTACTTGGGCAGCAGACTGGGTATGTGCTATGTTCTAGATTCCTTCCAGATTTCTCTATGGAGGTTCATCCATGGGAGGATGAATTCTTATGATAAGGACAAGGGTAATTCCATCATGGAATAACAAGCTATGCAACACCAACTGGTAATGTATTATTGATATGAAAACAACTTTTTTTTAGAACAAATCCTTAATATTAGACTGAAGATCTAAATCCAATAAATGTATCTGTGTATTCATCTAATATGATATAAATTTAGGCATCGTTATAATAATTCTGTGTTACTTACAGGTGTTATTTGAATAAAAATGCTCTTTAATCATATGATACCTTTAGTTGGTTTCACGTCGAATTAAAGTTCTGTTCTGTTCTAAAGGACAGAAATATTGTGCAGCATATTTACCAAGCAGACCTAAGTCAACAAACTAGAATATTGAACACTATTCAAAACTATATTCCCTTTTCATCAAAACTATGAAATACAATGTCATAAAAAAAACATGATTCCATTCATTAGAAGTCATTGAAAAAGTCATTTAGTGTTTCACACTAGACTATGTGACTGCAAGCATACCTAGGCAGCCGAATCTCTGGCCCTGTGTTCAATTTAAGCAATTCAAAGCACTAAATGTGTGCATGTCATTACTTTGTATGCATTGTCAACTATCCAAACAGCAAATACAAAAAAGTTTTAAGTAGAGAAGGAATACATATCCATTGCTATGAAAATGAAGGAGTTGTAAGCTCACTTTTCAGCTCTACGACAATGCACATAACACTCATTATGCCTTAAATGCACATAACACTTATTATGCCTAAAATGCACATAACACTTATTGTGCCTAAAATGCACATAACACTTATTATGCTTAAAATGCATATAACACTTACATGTATTATGCCTAAAATGCACATAACACTTATTATGCCTAAAATGCACATAACACTTATTATGCCTAAAATTCACATAACACTTATTATGCCTAAAATGCACATAACACTTATGATGCCTAAAATTCACATAACACTTATTATGCCTAAAATTCACATAACACTTATTATGCCTAAAATGCACATAACACTTATTATGCCTAAAATGCACATAACACTTATTATGCCTAAAATGCACATAACACTTATTATGCTTAAAATGCATATCACACTTACATGTATTATGCCTAAAATGCACATAACACTTATGGGGGGAGCTCTACAGATAATATGTGCTTCTGAGAGAGTGACAGGTGTAAGATGAAGTTGTTTGCATTTGCAACATGCACAATGGAGAGAATGTTGGCATACCTCTATGTTACTTTCATGTTCTTTTAACAATACCTAAGATATACAAGGTCTTTTTTAAATAGCCAGGACAACCAGTGAGGATAACCTGGGTAATTCTTTTTCTTTAAAAATCTAACCCCATGCAAAGTACGAAACTGGAGAGTGCCACCTTAAGACAAAATGAAAATTTGTGCAATTGCTTTTCTCTTTCTCATGTAATTATGTATGCTTTTCTCAACAAAATGGTATATTAACATTGATGTTATGCATGTAAATAAGCTACTTATGCCTATTTTGCTCTTGCTTACACAATATGGCTTGTGGCAGTATTTTGTGTACAATGACCTCAATTATGGGGAAATTGGAAGTCTTAGAACACAGAAGTAAAGTCAATTTAAATTTAAAACTGTTGTATTAAGTGAAAGAAAAATATAGCAAAAATTTTTTCTTTTCATTCGCTTGCAATAAAATTCAGGAAAATAATGATGATAAAGCAGATTCGCTTTCTTCCATGTACTAGTGTTGGAAGAATTAGCAAACTTTGTACCCTTTGACCTTTGTGAACCTGAACTCTTCCATCCCTGTTCAGTCTGTAAATTTTATTAGTGACATCTCATGAATAATTGTGTCAAGTTTCATGTTCCTGCCTTTTACCAAAACATTGGCTGCTATTGTTGAGAAAATGCAAGGTGTAGTTCTAAAATAGCTCACTTTTCATCATGGAGAGGGGGGTGGGGGGTGGGCTTGTGTGGGACTTTGCTACAAATGAATACTGTTCTGTGGGAAAAATACATGAGAATTATTCTAAAGGACTGTTTAGATGCTTGTGACTTAAATGTTTCAGCTATACAACCAAAATTAAATCATATAATAATAATACCTATTTGGTCTTTATGGGGGCGGTCTACAGATAATATGTGCTTCTGAGTGAGTGACAGGTGTAAGATGAAGTTGTTTGCATTTGCAACATGCACAATGGAGAGAATGTTGGCATACCTATATGTTACTTTCATGTACTGTGGCTGAAATTTCTTTACATATTGTACTTGTGGAAATTGGACATGATCTAAGCACACAGCAGACAGAAATAGCCGCTCCAAAGTACTCAAAGAATCAGTCTGAATTAGTCTAAAGTACACTATTTTCAGCAGTTATTAAAATAGGGAAACAAATTTTGCCAGAGTAGGCAATACCAGCCTCTGAAAGTACAATGAATGAATTACAAAATATATAAAAAGTAAAAAAAGTTATCAGCTCTTTTTTTAAAAATTTACCTTTGAAGTCCAGGAAGTGAAAATGACCAAGCGGAGCTAGCAGTTTTTTGAGAGATGCACATCTTAAGTAAGACCAAGCTGATTACTCTATAACCCAAATTGCACCCCTCAATCATACACCAAAATAAAGGGATTTCAAAGTTCTTTTAACAATACCTAAGATATACAAGGTCTTTTTTAAATAGCCAGGACAAACACTGAGGAAAACCTGGGTAATTCTATTTTTTTAAAAATCTAACCCTATGCAAAGTACGAAACTGGAGAGTGCCACCTATTATGCCTAAAATGCACATAACACTTATTATGCCTAAAATGCACATAACACTTATTATGCCTAAAATGCACATAACACTTATTATGCCTAAAATGCACATAACACTTATTATGCCTAAAATGCACATAACACTTATTATGCCTAAATGCATATAACACTTATTATGCCTAAAATGCACATAACACTTATTATGCCTAAAATGCACATAACACTTATTATGCCTAAAATGCACATAACACTTATTATGCCTAAAATGCACATAACACTTATTATGCCTAAATGCATATAACACTTATTATGCCTAAAATGCACATAACACTTATTATGCCTAAAATGCACATAACACTTATTATGCCTAAAATGCACATAACACTTATTATGCCTAAAATGCACATAACACTTATTATGCCTAAATGCATATAACACTTATTATGCCTAAAATGCACATAACACTTATTATGCCTAAAATGCACTTAAAAGAACAATGGAAAGCTTCTATATGATCAAGATGACTTCTAGTAATGAAAAAGGTAAAATTAAGGTTCTGATTCAGTAATATGTTACAGATATGAATGAAATGAGGGGAAAACTCCTGCAAGCAAAATTGTATAACTTTCAATTGGTACATTTTAACATAAAAATTACGGGGCCTTCTACAGAAATTGGGCCACCGGGTGACCTAATTAATATAGCAGAATCATCCATAGAACCCGCACCCTTTCAGTTGTGAGTCTGGCATACTAACAACTGAACCACTGTAGCTCCTTGAACCCAAGAAAAGAAACATGAAAAATGGGTCACAATGAGCTACTTTTGTGATGACGATGTACAGTAGTACTCATTAAGATGCATCCCCACACCAAGTTTCATAATATCAAGTATAACAGTGTATATACAAGGTACAAAAAAACAATTAACCTAAGCCAGTAAACTGTGAAATGCATGTCACAGTAACCTTTTTTGTTGTAAGGAGGTGGTACTAATAGAGATGCATGAACAAAGCTTGAGAAAACTTCAAAAACACAAAATTTAACAAGTCATTAAAGTGTGAAATATGGGTCACAGTGAACTTCTTTTGTGATATGGGTGTAGTACTCAAAAGGCATCCCCTCACCAAGTTTCATGAATCTAGGTATAACAATATATATACAGGGTGCACAAAACCTATTTGGTCATTAGCTAACTTAACCTTTAAAGCCAGTAAAATGTGAAATATAGGTCACAGTGACCTTCTTTTGCTGTAAAGGTGTGGTGTTAATAGAGATGCATACATTCATCTAGTGTGATCATTCTTGCCTGAATTGAGCTTGATAAATATATTTAAAACACCAAATTTAAGCAAAGTCAGTGAAGTGTGAAATATGGGTCACAGTGATTCACTTTTGTGATGAGGGTGTCAAGATACATCCCCCTACCAAGTTTCAGGATTCCAGGTATAACAGTATTATTACAGTGTGCAAAACACCTGAGCTAAATGCAAAAACTCAACCAAGAATGTCCAAGTAATATGTATGTACAATGTTTTCCCCCTTCTCCAGGACATGGGTGCTATGAAACCCACTCCAATCTGATGCCTAGAACCTATGAAGAAAGAATGCTTTGAATTCAGTGATGATGTACATATGCATATGCAGACACCAACAGTAGTACAATAGCCTACCTCAACTTTGTTGAGTTGAGCTAATGATGACAAAAAAGTCTGGAAATCAAACTCTTTTGAGATCTCATAACTACAAAACTGAATACCAAAGTTTGCTGTGGTCACACCATAAGCTACCCTGTATATAGGTGATCTAAAACTGAATTTCAATGTTTTTCTTACCCAAAATGGAGGCTTGCAGTTACAGTTAGATTTTGTTATAATTTTTCACCTTCATTTTGTACATAACACATTTAGTAAGTGATGCAAAATTATACATGCTCTGCAAAATTGTCAAACCTGCTGTGGTGACATATTTCTTACCTAAGGAGGCTTCTTTCATATTCCAGATTATGCAAATCTTCATTAGCATCACAGGTAAGATCTAATGTGATGTCCTCATCTTTACTGCCTGGTTTTGATTGCCGTGGTGGCACATTTTCTGCCTCCACAAGGAAAGCAGTGTTCTGAGGCCTATTTATCTCCGAGTCAGACTTGAGAAGTGTTGGAGTTATTCTGCGTTGAGGTTTTCCGATTTTATTGCTCAAGGAAACTGGTGTAATCCTCTTAAGTTCCTTGGAATGAGAAGTTTGTGAAACAGATTTATCTTTCCTTGATTCTTGAAACAATGGCTGTTGTAAACTACTTGCTTCACTGGGAGTAAAGTTCAATAGGCGTGAAGCTCTTTTATCACAGTCTTTTGTATCATGATGTGCTGAAGACTGGTTACTGTTGTTATGATTGGATTGCACATCATTGGTACTGAAAAAAAGATACATTTATGATAACATTGCAACACAGAAGGAACTTTTTGCTCCCTCAGAGAATATTTTCCAGTGTTTGTTTAATAGTGGAGAAAAATATTGTTTTCTAGACAAAGCAAAAGACAAAAAGCTAACATAAATAAAGCTGATCATAAAAATAATGAACCAGTGCTAATAGCAATGGGTGCATCACAAAGAGCCCTGCTAAGTATAATTTGCTTGGCAGAGCCTTAAACAGGCTGTATTGGAATCTACCGTATATACTCGCATATAAGCTCATACCAACTGCTAACTGCATAGACCCAGATCTGCTGTTGCATAATGTGCTGGCAGATCTGGGTCTATGCAGTTTGAAAGGACTAATCAGTAGAACAAACAACATAGACCCTGATCTGCCAGCGCATTATGCGATGGCAGATCAGGATCTATGTTGTTTGCATTTGGATCTGGATTATATGCGAGTATATATGGTAATTAAATTAGCATGGAATCAGTAACGGGTCAGAATTTGAACCATGCTAGTTAGTCACCTTGTGCTGATTGGGGGTGCCTGTGGTCAGCATGGCTGACTGCTGTGTCTGGTTTTATGTGGTTTTACTCACTAGGTAAACAAAGGAATATTAAAATACTGATCTTTTATTTGAATATTGGCCTACAAGTATTCTGATTTGAATGTTTGGTTATTTGTTTCAGCTCTAAAAATGATTCATCCCAAGTATGAACAAAATTCATAAATGGGATTGATAAAATATATAAATCTATCAATGGGATTGATAAAATATAAGCAAATGAAAGAACTTAAACCAAAACCTTAATACAAATGTTCTATGAATGTGACCTTGCCTACAAGCTGAAAGAGGCAAGCCAGCATGCTGCAGATTGAATTATTTGCCATAGCTTCATAATGAATCATCCCAAGTATGAACCAAATCTGTTTAGGAAATATATGCAAATGGAAAAACTTTAACCAAATCTTTAACACAAATTTTCTATGACTGCAACATGATCCCAATGTGAAAGGTGCAAGCCAGCATGTCACAGAACAAATTGTCTTAGTTTCATAATGATTCAAACCAAGTATGAACAAAATCCATCAAGGAATTAGGAAATATATGCAAATGAGAATGTTTAACCAAAACCTTAACTGTTGACAACAATGATGCCATCACTGTTCCTGCCACCAGTGGAAAAGTGACTATGTCTCGCTTTCCCACTACCACTGGCTCAACAAAAATAGCATGTCAAACAGTCTTCAATGCTTGCCATTTGGTATGCTGACAATCTGCATATCTGAACTCACTGAAACTTTTTGGTATATACGTGAACCAACCAGCATCCATTATCTTTCTTTGATATGATCTTGTCTATGTTTGTAAACACTGGTCATAATATCTGCATTTCATAAATTTGGGACCACATTTGTAATGCTCAAATTACATGCCTTCATGATTTTACATCAAGGGTTATGCTAAATGGTGATTCAGGCAAATTGCCCTTAACATGTTAAATTCCACTTTAACACAGCAGGAAAACTTCACCTTGCCATGAATTAACATCTAACCCCACCCACATTTTCCCCAAATGAATTCATTGATATCCTGCCCAAAATAGTGAATCCTGCATGGTTTTTAGGTTTACAACTTATGTTTATTTGAATCAACCAACAGAAACAGCCTTTGAAAGTAACTTTTGGGTAAATTAGTAGCTTCTGGTGCCATCAAATAGTTATAAAGTTATGAATTTTACTGCCAACCTTACAAATGCAAAACTCAAGGAAGTAAGATTCCAGGACACAAAGTCCCACATCCAAGGTACAGATTATACATGATGATACATGATTCCTTCCTCCCATAAGGATGGAAGCTTCTAAAACTGAACTGAACCTGGTCCCAGTCTGATGCCTGCATCACAGTCTACCTCCAGGGTGCTTCCTCTTTACTTGGACCCAGAGAAAGGGCATCAGAGCAGGGTAGGAGAAGGGAATCCTTTCAATATTTGTGGGTAAGTATTACCTTATTAAAATTAGTTTTACCCCCCCCCCAAAAAAAAAATACATTTTAATAGCAGTAATACAATACCTCCCAATACTGCTTTGCTGAATTTGTCAGTTAGGCAGGAGATTGATGGCCTCAGAAGAACTGGTATTCTGCACTACCCTAACAAAAAAAAATCTGCTTTCAATCTGGTGCTCCAAAAATCGAAGGTAAAATAGAAGGTAGTATGAGACCTTCCAAAGGCAGCTCTCATCACATCATCCCAGGATGAGGATTCAGATAAGCACAAGAAGCAATCGCTTTAACTTCATAGGCCACATTCTCATAAGGTCACTCGAGTGAGGAAATACCTTAAGACCCTAACTGGGCAAGGAGTCTATTTTGATCATTCCCAGCATATATATGACTAAGACTGGGGATCTCGATAGAAAGTCAAGGCACTGAAGGGAGCTGATTCATGGCCAGAAACCCAGTTTGGTAAAGAAGTGAAACCAGGTCATAATCACCATTGAACCATAAACCACCCTCTGCTACTGAAAAGATAAGAAACTCACTCCTCCTCATCGAGGCTTAAATGAGCAAGAAAACATACTCAGGAGATATTTGAAGAAAGCCTGACTCAACAGTTCCTAAGGGGCTTTGTTTCTGACACGGTCCAAAAAACACATAATAGATTCCCTCTAGGTATTAATGAGCAAGAAACCAGTCTCTGAAGCTCAAAATACCTGATGAGATCATAAAGATGAGGATCCGATTCGACGGCAGGACCTCTAGAGAATTTGAGTGTGGTGACAAAGTGGCCTCCCTTTTACCCGTAATAGTGGACACTGAACATTCTCTCTCCTCAAAAGAAAGAGAAGAAAGTTGGCCACTGCACTTAAGATAATCAGCTTGGTTAACGTGCTTCCTACTGCCCCAATCACAGAAGATTCTCTGCTTTGCATCATAAACCTTTGAAGTGGGCCAGCTCTTATCCAGGACAATGCACTTAGTAACCTTGCTCGAAGACTGGCCTGGTGGATAATTCGCTAGTGATGAGTCAAGCATGAAAGTGGAGAATCTGTGGACTGCTGTGAAGTAGAGACAGAAGGTACTCTGGGCTTGTGTACCAACAGGGTGAGGAGATCACTGAACCATGACTGTAAAGGCCAGTGGGGAGCCACCAGAATAAGCACTTGCAAAATCAGTCTGAAAGGTGGGATGGTGAACACAAACAGACAATCCCAATTAGAATGAAGACATTGACTGCCCACTAGGGAGACATTAAAGGACTGGTTGCTGTCCCATCTCATCATAAACAAGTCCACCAGAGGTTTCTGCACAGTTAAAAAAAAGTGACTCTGCTACCTCCTTGTGTTGAGAACATTCCTAAAGGACCAAACAGCCTTCTAGACAGACTGTGTGCCAACATATTCCTCTTGCCAGGAATACTGACTCGGTGACCCTACAAGGATGATACATCCTTTAAACATTAGAACACTGACCACAGTCCCAACTTGTTAATATGAAGGGATGTTTCTTCCCAGGACCAAGGTCCATAAAGAACTATGCCCTCTGGCTCCAGGTGTGCATCCCAGCCCCAATCCTATGCAATGGTGCACAGAAAGAAATGGGAGTCGTGATTGTGGATTGGGACTCTGGTCAAAAACTGGTCTTGATTGAGCCACCAACCCAGGGGATGGAGAAAATTGGATCGGAGGGGATCCATGTAGATAGAGGGTCTTTGTGCAGTTCCCAGTTTGCCAGAACAGAAATGGAGAGGGTGCAAGAAAAAACTCTCTAGGGGAACCAAGTCTGCCATGGAGTTAAAGGTCCTCAGGAGAGCCATTATGAGAGACAGGATCTTGTTGAACCTGACCAGGGGAACAAAGACTCTCCAGATTTTGTGAGGAAATTCATCCCCACATAAACGAAATCCTGAGAAGGGATGAGATCCGACTTCTCTACATTGGGAATAAGCCCAAGATGGGTCACTGTGGGCCAACAAGGGGACAAGTCTTTCAGGAGGGAATCTCTGAGAACGTTGAGCACCAACCAATCGTAGAAGATTGAAGGATGGGAATCCCTAGGGACCTCAGGTGAGCTGCAACTATCCCATCATCCTGGTAAAATTTCTGGAAGCAGAAGCAAGTCAAAATGGAAGAGCTCTAACTAAAAATACCTCCTGGCCGATAACAAAACTGGAGATGTTTCCTGTGTGGAGGGAAGACATGGGTGTGAAGAAATGGATCTGAAGAGCGATGGAGGCTGCCCAGTGGGAGGGCCTTATGACATGCCTGACCAAAGTGGTAGTCTTCATTTTAAAGCATTCTTCCCAAAGAGAAGTGTTTAAGGCATAAAATTTGATTACTAAGTCAAAAAACCCTGACCCTCAAGGAATGTGGGAGCAGCAGAAGGTCCAGGCACTAGTGCGCCCCCAAGAGTCTCTCCCACTGGAGAGAATCCCCGATGTTTCTTTTAGTCAACTCCACACAAGGAGCGATGGGACTGCCCTTTTTACTAGTGGACCTTTTCGGAGGACAAGAATGGCTCCAATCCTTCCTAGGTTGTCTAGAGGGGAGAGGCATGGCACCCTTCTTCTTGTAATGCTTCATTGAGCAGACAAATTATGTCTGCATCCTGCAATATCCAATCTGCTCTGACAGGGGAATTGACCCCGATCCATCATCAAACCAATAATGGAGCTCTAATAACCAGTACTAAAAGGCAAGACCAGTAAGGTGATTCTGATTGGATGGAGGAGCCCTCTTCAGAACTTATACAACCAGATCACTGCTCTACCTTTTCAGGGAGATGTGATCTGCTCATCGCCTTCAGCGAGCTCAGGGACTAGAGAGGGTGCTGCTCCTCCCTATCTGGGGGGTGGGGTGGGGTGTGACTCACTCTCAAGAGGGTGCTGCACCTCCCTATTTTGGGGGTGTGACTCATTCTCAAGCCGAATTTTTCTTTATCCTCCCTTGAGAGTGACCCTAAATCAAACACTATCCGGCACTGACTGTGTCAGTACAACTGTCATGGATCCCTGTGCCTTACTTTTTTTTTATTCTCTAACAAAGAGAGAGATCCCATACCCTTCTGGGAGAGAGGAGTCTTACTCCAAGTTCCGCAGTTTTCAAAGAAGGATCCCATACCCTCCTGGGAGAGAGGAGTAACTCTTCTCTAACGAAGAAAAAGATCCCATACCCTCCTGATATAAAGAAGTATTTTCTGAGTCCCTAAGGACCCTGAGAAGGATCCCATACTCTCCTGTGATTGAGGAGAGCCAACCATCATAGAGTTCTGCATTACGTCTCTCAACTTCACAAGAGACAGATCCCATATGCTCCTGGGATCAAGAAGTGAAAGGTACCATACTCTCCTGGGATTAAGGAGTTATGTTCCAAGTCCCGCAGGACTCAGAACGAAACTGTCACTCTGGGGCAGTACTTGTGTCTAGGGAAGAGAAAGATCCAATACCCTCCTGAGATTGAGGAGTGAAAGATCCCATAGTCTCCTGGGATAGAGGAGTCTATTCTGAGTCATGCAAGACTCAAAACATTTCTGACCAACCAGAGCAGCATATTTCTGAAAAGAAAAATATGTACTGCTGAAGCAAGTACTCACTGAAATGAAAAATATTATAAAAATATTCTAATTAGTAATTTAGCACCACCTTTTATCTGTCAAGGTGCTATCCTATGTTAAAAAAAACCAATAAAATAACAAATTAATGTAAAAATAACACTCAAATATAGCAAGGACTATGGGACTAACACTCAAACAAACAGAATATATAAGTGGATTGCCGTAAACACATTGAGAAAACCAACAGCAAAGCCAAAAGTCGTCAAGTGAAATAGCAAACGTGTGATCGTCCCACGCGTCCAAGTAAAATGAGGAAGTAAACAGGATGTGTACTATGATGCAGGCATCAGACTGGGACCAGGTTCTTTTCTCAGTTCTAGAACCTTCCATCCGAATAGGATGAAGGAATCATGCATGATCATGTATAATCTGTAGCTTAGATGTAAGCAATGCAATATTGGCAGGTATTGTATTACTGCTATTAAAACACTATTGTTCAACGTTTTGAGACTAAACACTATGAAGAGATTAATGAATTAATCCAATATTTAGCCACAAAACATGGTGGAATAGGATGATTTGCCTTAGACGAGTACATACATGCCATAACAGGACGTGTCATGCGAAAAACACGATTTTGGACTCCCAAACCCCCTGACACGGTCGTGGTTCGAAAAACATGATTTTCAGCAATCTTAGCGAGAAAAAAAAATTCCCACAAAAAAAAAACAACCCCATTTCTTGACCAACATGATATATGCCCGTAATCTGTGGTTTGAATAAAAACATTGAATAGTTTTGCTCAGAGCTTATGTAAAGCTATCCTCATGCAGTTTATACTGCTGTTTTAGAAGCAATTAAAAGGTAAGGTGGTCAGATATAAACAGACACCTTTCAGAGATTTACTGAATTGGCTCGCAATAGCTAGGGTAATGTGTCGTGTCAAATCCTTTGAGCACTGCTGAGGGAGAGCCCATTAGGCTACTTTGACTAGGTAAAGTACACTAAGTGGAACAATCTAATTTGTCTGAAGTTAAGTACATCAAAGAGATGCATGTTGAAGAACAAATGTTATTACACATCACTGACTGCACTCAATGAGAATGTTGAAGCCATCTTTATTAATGTTTGTGATCAGCGGCAACGTTTCTTTGAAGTCAGATTTTTACTCCATATATAAAATTCAAAACATGATTATTTTGGTAGGTTGAACAACGGCACCATTCAATCTCTAATGCAGTGTTGCACCTAGGATCCAAAGGTCAGAGGACACTGTGTCCCTCACCCTCCAGATTTGGGGAACACAACATTTTAAAGGGACAGAGGAAAATTGTAGTATGTGCGAAAAAAAATGAGATAATCTTATTTGCCACCTTAACTTTCTCATATTTTCCTTGGACATTTACATTATTGTAATAAACATTTTATCATGTGATCAAGTAACTCATGAAAACATTAACATGTTTGAATATCTGGTTAACCTGTAACGAACTGCACCATAGAATTTTAATAATTTAAAAGTATTAAATCATTAATCAGATGACAAATTGTGTATTTGCATAAATTAGTACCTTTCTTCATTAATTCAGCCTGAGAATAAATTAAACCTTCACTGCCATAGGTGTGACTTTAACCTCGAAAATATGTTACAATAGAGGCAGTCAAAGACTTTAGCAACTCGGCCGACTACCACAAACCTTGAATGTTTTCATTGCCAGATTCATTGTTTTGAAATGGATATTCATTGCCATCTTACAGGTTTTATCTCTTTTAGCTACTTTGGTCATTGCTTGCATCAACAAAGACATGGATGCAAATCCGTGAAGGAAAAATATAGGCATATTTGTGAACACAAATGACAATATCATTACTGTCAAACCAACTACTGAACCATTGAAAGCAGCAAAGACTGCATGTAATTAACACTACATTCCACTGTCCAATGGATTTTAAAGACAGTAACTTGGTGTATTTTTGTATTTAATGTCTGTGAGGTTGTGACCATGTTTATGGTGATGTAATCTGACAATGCTAAGTCTACCATTTTTTTTGTAAGTATATTTAATGCTTCAGAGAAAACAGATGGTATTTTCTTTCATTCATATTTGAATTTCCAGTCATTTGCTATAGGCTGATTTGAAAAGATTGCTTATTCTCAATTGGATGAAGTCACTTTTGGGGGGTCACATGCAATGACCCCCCATTGGGATCTCAAAACACACTTTTTGAGTCTAAAAAAAACCCCAACACTGTCTGTTATGCAGCAGCTTTTCAGATTCAAGCAGCACAATTTTACTATTTTCATAAAGTATGTTTTGTATTTTATGCACTATAATACTTTTTAATGGAGCCAGTACAATAACTGTTATTGATGAACTTTCAATGCCATTAAAAAATTGGGCATCTTCTCACTATTTACCAATCACTTAGCTCATTTTAGACAGGAGGGAAAAGTCACATTGTCCAAAATTTATCATGACCCCTGATACACCAATGTTTATTAAATTTTGAAAACAAAAAAATTGAAGGAAAGAAAAAAACAACCCTGCATACACACAGGTAATGTTAAGAGAAACTTAATTAATATTTCCTACATCATACCCTGTCTGTGATTTTCCTTGATCCATGGGAGGAAAATCAGTGACACTGGTCAGGCTGAATACAGGTGGTGGACTTGGTGACAATGAGTCATCTGGTTTAGTCCACATGTCATGCAACAGGGGACTACTTTGGGAACCCCTCTTCCTTGCATCCCCAGGTCTTCTGTGTATGGAGTGAGATGGGGAAACAGATGGCCCTTTATCTCTATCCCTTTTACCCCCTGAGTGAGGGGACTTCCTTTTCCAGGAATTCTGATGGGAGCTGTAAAAATCTGGACTGTGAATAAATTCTCCTAAACTAAGTTTATGCCGAGAATGCAGTTGTTCTGGAGACTGAAAACTACTGTGTGGGTTATTGGCCCTTTGACTACCACATCTGGGTGAAATTCTTGGACTGTTATAGCCAGAGAATGACCTCTGTCCAGTAGACTTAGGGATGTCACAAAAGCTTTCTGTGTTAGTGTCATGAATCAAACTAGTCCCTACAGATGAATCATGGGATGAATTAGGTGAAAAAACAGAGGAAGATAACTGCTTTATATCATCTGCATCTGTGGCAGGGATTGATCCAAATAATTGCTGCCTTTTTCTGTTCTCCTTTTTGCAACCTTTAAGGCTTGTCTTTCTCAATCTCTGAAAGGATGGAGTTTTTGCCGGGGACGGAGTGGCTGATTTGGAACTTTGCAGCAGATGTAAAGTATGATCCCTTAAGTAGTTCAAAAAGTAGGGAATAAACTCTTGAGGTGGCTCTTCACAGCTTCTCAATTTTTCTGGAACCTTTGGCTGAAATGGAAAAAAAATGTTATACCTACATGTAGGTACATCTTTAATAAGTGGTCATTGATCAAATATTCTATCAATAAGTTTGGATGAAGCTTGACTTAACAATCAATAATTTTACCATTACATCATCATAGGCACACAACCTGTCACAAACAGCTTTTCTGGGGATTTGCTTGTTCATTTGAAAAAGTATTTGACTCATTGTTTATCATCTGATGACAATGAATACAAACCATTTAGGGTGCCAAGTGAGTTATGGGAGTACATTCTGTATATACTCGCATGTAAATCAGAACCAACTGCAGATTGCATAAACTCAGATACGCCATTGCATATTGTAGCTGCAGATCTGGGTCTGTGCAGTTTGAAGGAGCACTCAGTATAACAAACTAGAGAGACCCTGATCTGCCAGTGCATTATGTGATGGTAGTTCAAAGTATACAGTACGGTTCACATGATTTTTCATTTCTCCATGCATCACAATGGGGCAATTAATCCCCACCACACTCTCCGAGATGAAGCTATGCAGTGAAGGGGTAAATATCTACAAATCACAACGGTGACTCAGCAGGCATGTCTTGTGCTTCTCAACCAAGTCAACATTACTGATCAACATTTGAATAGCCAATGCATGAAGACCACCCTTGGAAAAACTGAGACTTCAGAGTGATTTACAAAAAGATACCATTTGAAGAATCAATCATCTTTATGTTGATTATATATCAAAAGAGTCTGGTATATTCAACACAAGTGCGTTTAGAAAAGGTTGACCGCCTTCTATGCATTATAGTTCTATTTGCAGTTATTGCCAATGTCAAAAATGTATATGCATTCCCAATTCAGATTAAACAATCTAGCCAAGCTTTTCAAATACAATCCTAATTCCTTCCCCCTAAGAAACTGAATGGTCAGTCCCTAACAGAGGCTAAAACTATCCAGCAATTAACAGCAAAAGTTTGTTAATTGTCTGCAATTAAACTGAATTAAACTTATTACTGAAATGAACAACGTGGGGAGATTGTCTTAATTCCAGGATTAATCCCTCTATCCCTCTCTGTGATAGTTAAGTTGCAATCAAAGATTGTCAGATTTTTATCTTCCTACATCAGAGCAACACCTCGCACCATCATATATAGGTTGCTCAATTGCATTTTCTTGTTTTGGCATATATTATACAATGTTCAAGACTACCAGATTTCAGTATCCAAAATCTCTCTCCCTCTCTCAATAAATCTGATTTATTTTGTTTACTTACTTACAAGAAAAGATGTGTAGCTATTTAAACTACTGTACTGTGGATCATAGTCAATATTAAAATTTGAATTTGTCCATGTTTCTTATGCCAAAGAAATATGTAAAGAGCTTTGTGCAGGGACACAACATAATAGGCAAACCATCTAGCTTGTTAGCTGATAACATTGAGGTTATATAAAATTTGATTTGGAAGAATAAAAAAAACATGTCCATTAATTTAGAAGGGCAATGACGTAGATACCTCAGTGCCCCACCATGCTCTCTCTCTCTCTCAATGAAATTCTTTATGTCATGCCTGCTGTGGTCATAATCAGTCTACCACGCCCACATTATCAACACCACGTCCACTTTATGGTGGTGGTTGGATGTGACTCCATGAGAAAGTGTGTGTGCAGAGCTATTCTCCATGAAGCCATGGCAACTCCATCAGGACGTGCTGAGAGATGGTAGAGGGGCTTTCTTGTAATCCTATCCTATACATCTGAACCTCCTGCATGGGAGGATTTTTCTCCCGAGATTAGGAGTGTACCCATCCCTCCCGTCACTCACTGAAATCTCCTGTGTACGCAAAGTTATGGGTGAAATGTTTTTTTTCTCCCCATTTTGGTCCCAGTGTAGTATATTTATGGTAATACTGCCTGTGATCACATGACTGAATTATCCCAAGCAGGGCAAGAGAATGTAGTTGCTAATTTCGCCCTCTGATCATGTTGGCAGGGTCCGGTAGGCTGGTTTCATTGCTTGTTCTTTCATCCTTGTTTCTAACACTCTCAAGAGAACACCTGACAAAAACAATAGTGGTCCAAATAAAACCAACATCAGTATGCCTTACATCCGCGGTACGTCAGAAGCCCTAGCCAGAATATTCAAACAACATGGGGTTAATATATAGCACAAACCATACAATTGTTTAAGACAACAAATCACACACGTGAAGGACAAAACAGAAAATTTGAAAAAATGTGGTGTGGTTTATCATATCAAATGTAGTGATTGTGAGAATGACTATATTGGTGAAACAGGCAGAGTGTTTGAAACAAGAATGGAAGAACACACCAGTAGACAGCAATACGAGACATTCCATCATTCCCAATTAGACCAAGGTCATAACAACTGAAGACAACATATGGAAAAGGAAGGTGAAGGAGGCAATCGAAATACGAAAGCGGAGGCCAACACTAAACAGGGACAATGGGCTTGAACTACCACCTATCAACTCCAGCCCCCTCGTTTCACGTGACCATTACAAGTCACGTGATCAACAGTAGTCACTGATGAAGGCAGTGTGATATTGCCGAAAATTTCGAACTCGAAAACATTTATGCTCTGAGTAAAGGAAATTCCTAGTAATCATATTGATAACATGGTTTCAACATACATGATCATTAGGTCATCATATCTGTTCACTTTCCTTACGACCTTGCAACACTGTTACTAGATGCCCATGATACAAGGTTGTAAACCCCCTTAAGAATTCACCAGAACTTTGAGTCTCCATTCTGGAATTAAATTCAAAAATGCAAATTGCTAGTAGGTGTTGGTCTCCCAAGACAATGATTATGTGTTCCTAAAGCCATCAAGTGATGTGTCCTGAAGTCATAACACATTTGCTCTCCTACAGAAAACAAGAGTACCTCAAACTGCACATTATATGCCTTCTCTGTGTTTAATAGTCTCCTATGCAGGCACTAGTAGGGCATGGTTGACTAGGGGATAATTGATCAATGGGTCTCAATAACTTTAACCTTTAGTCAAAATATGCAGTCTTGGACAAAAATTATTGAGCAGAAACTATTTTTCTTAACCAGACTTAACACAACTGTGACCTTTGATCTTTAGACCCCAGAATCTATAGGAATATTCAATACCTTAAGTTCGAGCCTGCCACTAACATTGTTTTTCTTTTCTTCAGTCAGTGACCATGTTCTTTGACTTTTTGACTCCAAAATTCAAGACTTCTTTCTTACCCAACGTGTAAGTCATCCACATATTTCGCCAAAGGTACATGGTTGAGAACTGAAATATTTGTGCAGAAACCATTTTTTTTCTTTCAATCATAATGACATTGACAGGAGCTGTGAGCTGCTTGAATTGGCATTCAAGGACCGCTTCAATCTTATCATCATCATTTACCCTATCATATGCCTGAACAAGGTGTACGATAGACTGTGGGCTAGTGGCAAAAAAGACACAGGAGAATTTTCGGTCAACCCTGAGGGCTATTACCTGGATGCCCTGCTGTGTGTGCTCATGAAAAGGTTTGATGGCACCATCACACTCTTATTGCTGGATGACTGCACCTTTCTTTCGGGCAGCTGGAATAAGTAAACGGCACTCACTAAACTCGCCTATGTCAGTCACCACGCCAGAATTAGAGTTTGGATCACTACCCAGAAAAAAGGACTTTCATGATCAGACATCCTGGATTGTGCTCTATTACTGCAAAGACGAAGACCCATTTAGAGACATGCTGTGAGAAAATAATCTCATTGAGCCTGAGCGTCAGGATAAAGCCTATGAGTTTCTTGAAAAAGGAAAGTTTTGGCAAGCTCCTTCTGCACACAGACCCACCAGTGTCCTACCAGTTTGTTTCCACCTCCCTTTGTTACTACTGGACTTGAGCGGCATGATGTGGTGGATTTATATTTTGTGTGCCACCCGCCACACCATAACACTTGTGACCATAGGCTTCGTGCTTCTTAGAGTTAGGTGAACAGTGAACCAGCAGGGATTTACAAGCTGACTGGAAATTTGAACTAGCCTTTGGGAAATTTGAACTTACTCCAAGCATAATATTCCAACATGAGTAAAAAAATACGATAAAATATGGGATATTTTAAAGAAATTCCTTTTTTGCCTAAATGAGACAGCTGATTCATCTCATCAACTACATCAACAACAATCAAAGCTAGATTGTCGGCTCAGCATGACCACCTGACAGAGCTTGCAGCTTCCAGAGTGGTGAAAGAATACATAAGACGGCCTCTTACCTATGCGGAACTCAAGGCGATGAGCAATGAAGAGGTTGCAAAAACCTATACCATATATGAAGTTAAACTGAGGGTCAGAATGACTACTTTGCTGGGTGTGTCTCTGCTTGGCCTGTACACTGCAGTTGTGAGACACTTTTTGCCCATAGGCAACCACGAGCACCTTGTTAGGGACTTAAGAGATGATCTGCTCATCCAGGCCTTCATAACTAGCATCAACAGTCACCTGTTTCAGGAACAGCTCAGTACTTGTGCCAAATACAGCTGGTACGATAACCAACAGACATGTTGAAAAAAAAACAACAACCACGAGTGCAATAGTAGAACCATCATTGGAACTGTCAACAGTACCTGCATAATTCATGCTGGTCACTAAGGTTAAAAGCCTTTCTGAGATGATGAAACAACACCAGGCTATGAGGGAGGCCAGCCCCAGCCCTGCTCCAGTGCCGGCTGAAAAGGAACAAGAGCATGATATGACATATTGTGTACTGTGGGTTGACCTAACTTTAATGGCCGGCCTCACATATGCCTTATTCCTTGGCTCACTGCCGCAAAAAAACAGTGGGCCATTGGAATGACAACCACAGCAGGCACTTGTGCAAGCGCCAGCCTCCACTATTAAACACACACCCAATTGTTTTCATATGGAAAAAGAAGTGTACAAAACAAGATGTCTACACTCCCGTATGCCAATTACCTCAGAAACCTCCTTTACCAAGGTGCTGTGCTTGGCTTTCTTGAGGTTGGGTACACAATGATTGCAAAATGCCTGCTAAAATTGAGACCAACCAACCTCAGCCACCTAAATTTTAATGACACAGCAAAGGCAGTTACCATCACAGCGCTGAGCCTTTGGACACAAGACATGCGAATTAAAGAGGGCATCATTCATCCTAATATCATCACAGTGTCTAATGGCTGTGGTTGCAATGATGGTCAACAGGGCGCTTTTAATGCCCTTGCATTCACTGGCTCAAACTAACTCTTCTCCATGCCGAGCCCAAAAGCTGCAGATGAAGAATGTGGAACAGCTCCAAGATGCACAGAAAGCACAGAAAGCACCTTGATTTTCTCAACAAGCAGCTGTGCAGCCAACAGATTGCTGAAAAGGCTTATCAAGACGTCAGCAAAGCCGAACCCAAGTACTACCTATTGTCAGTGGAAAATCAGACAGTCCACAGCTTGACGACGAGCCCAAGCTTTCTGGCTTTTACCCACACTGAGCTGATATTTATTGTCGAGCGGCCTTGCCATTTAGCTACGTGGCTTACAAGTAGTCAAGAAGCTGGCAGAAGCCGCCCAAGTCTCACAAGATGTTGCCAGGGCGTGGCTCAAAAAGCAGGCCATGTGGCAAATGTACCTGCCGGCACCAAACAAAATCCACTGACCATAGTTTGATGTTCCAGCCCCTAATGACCTCGTTTCTGCTGCACCACAAGACTGGGCAATACAGACACAAGTACGTGCTGACCATGACTGATGACATGAGGAGGCTAAGCCCGTGTCCACAAATGAGGCTTACAAAGTTGCCGACATGTTGGCACATATTTACAAACAGGAGCCAGTAAAATAGCCCAAACTAATGCAGACTGACCCTGGTTGGAAGTTTATGGGCACTGTATCACAACTCTTGGCCAAGCACAATGTACAGGTGAGGCGGGGCTAGGTGAGCATCCACCATGCACAGGGCACTGTGGAGCAGTTCTATCCTACTCTGGCAGAGCGGGTGTTTGGTCACCAGTACACCCAGGAGATGAGATGTTGTTTTCAGCTGAGGCAGTTGGTGAGACTGCAAAACGCAGCACTGAATGGGTGAGGCAGCTGCCTGCTGTTTTGGCAGCACTTAACTGTGAGGCAACACAGCTCATAGACAAGAGACATATTGATACCATTCGTGCTAAGTCTGCTTGGTCAGTTTCGCAGACAGTTGGCCTGTGGAACACTGAGCAACACCTGCCATCGAATTCTATGGTGCAGTATCTACAGTACATGCATCACGTTTTATGGAAAATCCACATTCCCACAGTGGACCTTAATCCTTTTCACGCTGTTTCCATCACAGACTGGATATAGTGGTCATCATATCCCAATTAAAAAGTTCCAGCAACATAATTATGTGATGTCCACTACATCACATGGAACTTACCTGTTGGCCCAGCTACAGTACACAGTGCAGAATGCTCTTTTTAAGTTGTACACGATGCCATTTAATATTCAAAGACTCACCCACTAAGACACATTCACATACATGTATTGCAAAATATGAAAGATAAATTTCCTAGCAAAGAATCCTGAGACTATTTAGCTGCTTCACAAATTATACAAAGTTTAATTATAGTAATTTAGTAATTTTAATGAGAAAGAGTGAGATAAAGAGAGGTAGATTGTGCTTTTAAACAAACAAATGGAAAAAGAAATCACATGCAAGTATTAGTGGGTTTCATTCCATTATTAAAATAAAAAAATGTGAGAAACGCAGTGATTTATTTTTTCATTCACCTAGTCACTATTAAACTGTTTGCTTAATATATTCCGACACAATGAAATATACACAGACCTATCCAATATACAACTTCTACTAGTCCAGCCTGTTTAGTACTTGTGACCCAAATATACATGTCCATACAACACATTTTCTCAAGAGCTAGACATGTGTTAACTTTTATCATAGACCGACTATTTTTACGCAGACTATATGAAGCACATGATGCTGCATTCTATAACCAACAGCTTAACAAAGTATACTTAGGATTAATGGTTTGGTAATCTGACAAGTTTAATATTACCAAATGGATAGGTGAAACTGATGAAAAAGTGTAATCACTAACACATTTTTGGTAGATAACTTATTATTTTCAGTTAATGCAGATGCAATTTATTTGACAGAACATTTTTTCAATCCACATGACAAATACTGCAAAGTGCACCCGAATGTCAAGCAAATATTGTTTATCAGTTTCGCTACTAATTTGTTACAATTTGACCCAATTATCCTTTTTCAAGAAGTTGACATGAATACAAATAAAACATTTTGTTGCCAAAGAACATGATCCAAATGCGTATTTATACAGGGTTTAGCAATTAGGCCAACAATGTGAAATTACTGAAATTATGCCCATAATCTCCCAAAAGGCACTGAATCTTTGGGAACCAAAACTAAGGTTAAAGTCAGATGAACAAATTTTGGACTAGTACAATTAAAAGTAATAAAAATCGAAGGTTAACTGCCTGAAGATATAAATGTACACAACATAGAAAAAAGGGTAGGACCAGTTAGTATGTGCAGATGGGGGGAACACATTTTTTTTCCCCCATACTGCACTAGCGGTTAATTTCTCCTGGACATCCATCATATCATCATCATATTTGGCAATTCAACCGAAATGACATGTATTATGCAAACTTTGTTGTGAAATGGGGTATCTGCAGTGGATACGATTGTATTTACTGTACAATAAAAATAGCCTCCAGTTTTGTACATCGGTTTGGTTTTAGCTTTATCTAAGTGGAATTTCTTCTTGTTCATACTTTTTTTCCCCCTTGTTTAACTTATATTGCATTACCCATAAGCTGAACACATCATATCTATCAATAATGCCTTGTATATTTAATGAAATGGCTAAGCCATGTGTTTGCCAAGACTATAAAATATATCTCTAACTGCAGTGATCATTGCTATTAATATGTGGCTTCTTATTTTTCACTGCTTTAAACATGTATCCCTGGTAGAAATTCATTAACTACTCCGAACTGGAGGTGGAAGAGGTTTTGGTTTCAAAGTTTGTAAATCCCAATTATTTCCTCTTTATCTTGAACCATTTATATTAATTCTAAGGTTGTCGCAAATATTGCCCTTGATTCACTTTGTTTATTGCAGTAATCTGACACTCATTCAACCTTCAATCTATTAAATTTCTGAAGCTTTAAGTTCTTACTTGTTAATTATGACCAGATTCAACAACAGATAATAAGAAAATAAGAGTGGCACACTAATAGTAGGTTAATAACCCAATTAATTAAATAAATTCTTGTTAAATACAAAATGAATTGCTAAGCAGCAATTTATTTATTTTGAATAAAAGAGTGGAATCAAAATGTTATTTCTAAAACAAAATCAGTAGACATATTCCAAAATGAAGATAAACGTAGCACATTTAAAAAATGTATACTCTCTAATAATCACTTGTTTCCAAGTTAGCAATAAAAAATATGGGTAACATCGATTGAAAGTTATGGAACAGTAGATAATCTCTCTCTCTCATGTTTGCATGTAATAAACACATTTTATTACAAAGAAAAATGCATATTTTTAGACAAAGAAAGCCTGTAGTGTAATACAGCTTTGGTAAACATGTCATAGCTTTGTGCTGCTGGGATAGGCATGTATTAGTTGCACTGCATTGAAAGATAAATGGGGAGAATACAAGAATACATTCAGGATTGTACCCTTCTTTGCATTTAACAAGTCTCTCATTTCTAGCCAATTGCCGGAACCAACGACTACAGCATCATTTATATATGAGGAAAGTTTGCCCCAATGCACTTCATATCACTCCCAACTGGGGCACACCATCAGAATTCATTTTAGCTTCGCCTGCCAAAAACCAAGTTTTGTCACAATCAAAGTAAACCACAAAGTGTCTTTGTCAAATTACATATACACTGTAGACATGTTTTCAGCAGTTAGAATTGAAAGCAGTTTTAGAATGTTGAAACTATTGGAACGCACAGAAATACATGTAAATTGAATGACAAAGCTGGTAGTCTTTTGCCTACTAAGAGGTATTTATCTACATATATGGATATGGGTATGGGTATAAAAGTAATGCCCTGGGGCAGGGTTGATGTACTAATTGTTTATCTAATGTTCTTTCATTCACGTCATTTGAGTGCCTGCATTACAGGATGTTATCCCAGCTGAAGTGACTTCATTAAACAGATTAAACACAAGCCCTTGACATTTTCATAACAATTCCCATGACATGCTTGAAATCTGATTTAAGTAATTTAACTTCTACTCTATGCGTTACTGGGGGTGGGGGATAGGATTTAGCTACATGTATAAAAAAATTTAAAAAATTACACTTGTTGCAATTTTTAGAAAATAAAATAATAATTTGTATGTGAATCAGTACCATTACAACTTGTTACATTGAAATGCTTGGTCCCTAATCAGGGAAAATAAAAATACTATATGTAGATTTATATACAACTAGAAACCAGTTTTACAGGTAATATCAGAATGTAATGGCTATGCATTTCTGTCTAAATTTGTTCTTCATGAACTATTATCTTCTTAGTTTTAAAGCATTTGATTTTGTGACAACAAGAAACATTTTCAATCAACAGTGTTTATTTTGAAACATTGAAGCACGACATTGACCAGTAGCTGCTAGGAACTGCCCTAATTTAAGTCATTTAAGAGTTCTAGTTAGAAATGCCTGGACTCCCATTTAAACAGAAATGTTGATCCCTACCAGCTGTAGAGTATGTAACTGGTGTATCCAATAAAGTTCTCTATCTTTCCAATTGATGTTGCTACTAGAGAGCTCTAGGTCAGATTCGATGATTTCTATTATCTGATACTGAACACAATTTATGTTGTGGTTATGTTGGTTAAAGTGTTTAGATGTTGTGGTCTCCTTCTTATTAAGAATATCCATTAGGTGTTCTTTTATTCTTACTTGGAATTCCCTTTTAGTTACACCTACATATTGTTTGCCACAGAGATGGCAGGTGAGTAAGTAAATAACTTAATGTGTAGTACAATGACCTTTTAACCTTTAAGTATATTTGAGGTTTGTCAATGTGCTTCTAAATATTTTAGACTTATCCATTTTCATGCAAAAGGTGCAATTAACGGTCTCACAATCTAGAACTTTGTTTGCGAACATTTTACCCGTCAAACCTGGGTGTTTACTTGAAAACTTAGCTCTTATTAATTGATTGCTTAATTTAGAAGCAATTCTCTGTGCATAAATGGGTGAATTTTGCAACGTCAGATTGACAACTGAGCAGAGATTTCTTTGCACGATGGAGAAAAAAATTATCTTTTTCATATGTAAAGAAAGTCGGAAATGCACTACTAGATTGCAGTGTAGGGTTAATATACTCTGAATTGAGAGAAGATACTTGGGTTTATTTGTAGCCAAACTACTGGCTAATAACATTATGCAGCTTTTGAATCATTAAGTTGATTGGGTGAGCAGTTGTCTGTTAGAGACTTTCTAGCCTTTTGAAAGGCTGTATCACACTCATCTACTTTGTCGAGTGTATGGATAAAAAAGTAAGGCTGGTTAGTTTTTTTGACGTTTCAGAAGCATAGTTTTCCATGAGGACACAAATTTGGGGCAATTTGTAAATCTCGAGCGCAAATTGATCTCTAGACCTCTCACTATTTTGCCTCTTGGGCTGCACGTTTGAAGATAGTCAGCTACTTTTTTGTAGTACAAACTTTAAAAGGGGGATTAAGTGATTTGGGAGTAGCAGACACCTGACTTGTTGGCATTCTGAAACCAGGTCGTCCAGTTTTCTTTTTGTTGGTGTGGAAGAGCTGGATAGAAGCAAATTGCACTTCCATAGAGACTCATCAGACTCTCAGTGGAATTGGGATCTATACGATTGGTATCCCGCAGAGGGTCGCCTTCACTTCTGATTGAATTTTAATTGAAAGAAGGCACTGCCTTAAGGATGTGGAGACATTCCCTCTCATCTGCTGAGATGGTCTAGTCACCCCCGGTGCCTGACTGGCTTCGTTATCTTTGTAACTCATTGGAGAGAATTGGTCTTGTTGATTCATTTTTTCAACTGATCACCGTATCTTATAAGACTACAACTCGATTTGCTTATTACATTTTGGAGGGGGGGGGGGTTGTAGGCTGGGAGAGAAAGAGAGATGGAGGGGATGGGATATCGCTTAAAACAAATAGACTTGTTCTGATTTTTAGAAAAAATAACTAAGTTTAGACATGCATGAAGGCCAATAAACTTTTTTCTAAATTTAAACTAAATGGTACACATAGGTCTCTAATTGGGAAAATAAAAAATAATTATATTTAGTTTTTCATATAATGCTCGAGACCAGTTTTACACAATAATATGAGAACTTAACATCAAATGTGTTTCTCAGTCCAAATTTGTTTTTCACAAACTAACATTTTTTTTTAGTTTTAAGGTTTGTGGTTTTGTGATATTTTCATTCAACAGTTTAATGTACATTTGGAAACATTGAAGCATGACATTGAAAAGTAGCCGATACATGTAGGAACTGTCCTGACTGACCATTGTTGACATGAAGCAGGAAGCTATAGTAACAGGCGTAGCAGCTGACGTCCAAGAATGTCACTCCTAAGTCCATAGCCAGTGCCTGGTTATGCATGTAGAGGTAGATTCATAAAAAAGTGAGGACAGAAAGTAACTTTTTTTCTCATTTAAAAACACTTTGATCATGACATGAATCGCCACTGAGAGAGTGTAACAGTCAATACAGTGTACACAATTCCGTGCATTAAAAAAATTTTCATACTCTCTCATAAACAATGTTATTTTCAAAGTTTAAGGGTAAAAGTACAGAAGAACCTTTTCATAGCATACAGTGTAGCTCGTGTATCTTTTTTATTTTAATATACAATGTCACATTATTCTTGTAGAATAAACTTTTGAAAGAATTATTACATATATGTCATAATGTTCCAGTGTTGATCATACATGTCCAATATAAATAGTACAGAGTTCGTTTGCAATCTCTTTTTGAGTTTTATATGTATTAATTCTTTCAATAATTTCTTCAAAGTGGGTTTTGGAAATAGTATGGAAATTAAAGGGAAACTATGACAAATTAATAACCAGTACACAAACCATTTTTATGAAATATCATTTATTGGGAAAGAACATCAAAGTTACAGCTTGATGCAGAATAGTATGTAAATTTCCACTTCTGTATATGCTTCGAGGTACATATACATGTATTCAATCAACAGGGATGTACGTTGTAACTAAGCAATTCTGTCATGGACAAGGGTGGGAAGATATCCTAGAAATGTAAAACCTCATATTTTTTCTATGTTACACGCGTTCATCTTTGTGCATCCCTAGCTAGGCCACTGATAAATACCACTAGAAATGTTAAAACTGTAAAGTTTGTACAGGTAAAGGTATGAAATTGACACCTGCCATGGTCGGGTTTGCGGTGTCGGGGTTTCTTCCATCTGTTTGGACTGAGTGGACTTCCACTACTCATAGTGAACACTTAATCCCCTCTGTCCACATCCACTGGATTGAGTGGGCAATCCATAAAACACAATGCATGTACTGAATATGTGCCTGGAGAGCTGGAAGGAGGTCAATGTCGTGCCACCAACCCTGTGTGGTCTCTCAGCGTGTTCACCCTGGCTGACAGGTTTGACATCCCATGCCAGCCATCTATATACCATCTTTTAGGTAGTGGTGCTCAATGCAGAAGCTTTGTTCATGATGAACTGCAGATTGTGCATGAAGGTACTCAGCTATCATCTAAGGTTGTCCTCACCCCAGGCCAAAGAGATCATTGAGGTACTTCTCTGCCATCATGAGTTGCTCTTGTGCTGTTTGGTAGTGACCAAATGCCAGCATTGCGACTCTGTCCGGCACTATCCACTTTTCTGTGTCCAGCAGGCTCAGGCTCATCTTGTGTATGCGGTATACCCCCATTTTGTGGTGGTTGCTGTGTATGGACACCATCTGATGATGTAACTCCGCTTGGCAAGGGCCTACAGGTAGAGGTTACATCTTAGATTGTGCTGTACGGCAGCCCATGATATACCTTTGGCTTTCCAGATCTCCTTTTCATTTGCCACCTTGATGCTGTACATGTTTGGGTGCAGGCCTACAAACTCTGCGATTGGGGTGCCATTGCACTCATCCTTAAACTTGCCAACAACCTTTTTGTTGGCTGTGCTGCACAGCAGATGCTCTTTCAGGTGTTCACTGCTGTCGTATAGGTGTGAGTCTTTGCCCATGTCCCGGTGTCAGTGTACAGAAGGTTCACCTTGTTGCTGTAATGTACCTTATTGCTGTTGTAGTAAAAGTCCTACATCAACAGCTTACTCAAACCCCAAACCGCCATACTGGTATAGATCGGGTGGCTGATCTTAATGTTGGCCTTCATGCTGTCAACCACTAAAAGGTTTCCAGCGAAGATTTTCCTGGTTTGAAACACCAGGGTGGCAATTAGGCGACGCAGCTTGTCTTTCTTGCCTTTTGACCTCACCAGGTCCACCCAGATCCACTTTACGAGGTTATCCATTGTCTTCCCAAACATGGAGTTGTTCATGAGCATTAACAAGTCTTTTTCAAAATCCAACGCAGCCTTGCTTCACAGCTCCTTGTCAAGCTAGATGCAGGGAGAGCCATCCAGGGGCTCTGGTCAAACTCCAGCACCCGGCAAACCTTGGTAATGCGCAGCCCAAGTCTCAGGTACAGCTTGAGGTTTCAGTAATGGACAATGTAGCGTTCCTTTTTTCACAGGTTTGGAACAAGCTTGCTGCACTCAGTGAACTTACCCCCTAGTTTACTCACTATACTGTGCTGATACTCATTCAGCCAGCTTTCTGGAACACACATTGCCTCTGGGGCCAGCAGGTAGTCACTGTGCATGTCATGGAACTCCTCTGGGTTCCACAACTTTTCTGTGCATTTCAAATAATGCTTGTGGCTCGAGTTTTAACCACACGTTTGTAAAACTTCTTTGCCAAATGCTCGGTAAAACTATGACAATTCTTGTTCCAGGGTCCAAATGTACCAATCAAATTTAGTTTCACAACCATTCATGTCAAGCTGAAGTACCCATCATGTGTAAACAGTTGCTTACCCAAAAAACAGCAAAGGCAGCAACAAGAGATACATGACCTCTACCGATGGCATGACTTTTGCAGCAACAAGCACTTTAAGTGTTAAAGTAATATGTTAAAATATTTTAAAAACTCTGGACTGTTAACGTCACCTTTATCACCAGGTAACTGTTAATTATTTTGTGTGTTTATACCATTGTTTGGTTTAAAGTGGTTGACTGAGTTCAACTAAATAAAAATGGTAGATGGTCATTTTCAAAAAATTTAAAAGTGGTAATCATATTAATTTTATAATGACGATAAGCTAGCTTTTGTCAAAATTTAAAGTGGTTGACTGAGCTAGGATGATGAGCCAGCTTTCTTTCAAAATATAAAAATGGTGGAGGGGCATATGTTGTTGAGCAAGTATTTTTAAAACCAGTTTAATGTGGTTAAACCCGTTTAAAGTTATTGGCTGACCTAGGTATGATGTTTTCTGTTTAAAGTACAGCTCACTCGATTTTTCGTTTCTCCACGCTATGCGGTGGGGGTGGAGAGAATGTGGCGAGGATTAAGAAAAAAACCTTCACCATCTCTCTGCATGTCCTGATGGAGTTCCAGCAGTTTCTCATGGAGAATAGCTCTGCACATTACACTTTCTCAGTCGCATCCGACAACCACCGTGGAGTGCACGTGGTCTCGATAAAATGGGCATGGTTTACTGTTTATGACCCATGCAAGCATGCATTAAAAAGGGTCATCGAGAGAGGTACTGATTTATCTACATCATTATCTCTTTTGGGAGCAATTTGCTTACTTTTTGATATCAAAAAACATGACCATCCAGTTAATTAAAAACATTTGCTAGTTCTAATGAAGAGAATGTATGATACATAATGCCAAATCAAATTTGAGATAATATTAACATAATGCCACTGCCTCATGAACTTTATTAATAATTAATAGTACAGTGAAACCCCGCTATAACGCGATAATTTGGGGTCCATAAACTTTGATCGCGGAAAAAGCGGGGTGGCGTTATTGCGGGGTTTCACTATATTTTACTTTATTCAGAGAACAATGTATACACATCTAATGTATAGCATGAATAGGGTATTAACACCGTTTACTATCTGATATCGATCCGTCTTTATTTTCCCACATGACAACCCTTTGATTGAGCCACGAGTTTAATACTTGTTCAGTGCCAAGTAACAGAGAGTGGTTATTTGAACTCCCTGTGATCTTGCCGCCCAAGCTCAGTCTCTACATAAGCACCAACATATGACAATCTTTGATCAACCACCGCATTGTCTGGTGCTTGGTTGTGTATGCAGTTAAAGAAGAAACATAAGTCGGCTATTGTTTGCACAATGATTGTATACAGGATGAATTGAAGTCCAGCGCACATCTTGCCGGCTTACGTTTTTTGATGTTTATTAAATCGTGAGAATCTTTTATTAACCACCACATTGTCTGATGCTCGGTTGTGTATGCAGTTAAAGAAGAAAAACATGTCGGCTGTTGTTTGAGCAATGATTGTATACAGAATGAATTGAAGACAAACACAAAGAAGACTTACTGGCTTTACTCATGGATCAGTAATAAGTAACATTTCCGATAATGTTTATTTTGGCATAACACTTCAAGAAATTGGTGAAATTTCAAAAGCCACGCCACGATCGAATTCATACGTGATCTCTTCCCCAAAATGATAATAAACTTTTTATACACTATTTCTCGGACTTAAACATTTTTTTTTTCTGTGTATGAGAAAAATACATGTACATGTACACAAACGTATTATACTCGAATTCATACGCGATCTCTTCCCCAAAATGATACTGTAATATACACATTTTATACACTATTTCTCGTACTTTGAAAAACAAAAATTTCATGTGCGAATGAATATATGAAATTTTGGGAGCCAAGCCACGATCACGTTATATCCAAATTCGCGTTATAGCGGAGTTTCACTGTATATTTTGCATAATGAATCGATATTTAAAGTTTTTTCTTTTTTTATTTATAATACTACGTCATTGGAATCTACCGATGCATTCATGTCCTTATTTCTGTTGCAATTCACATTATTTTTTTTAATGATCATATGAAGGTTAGTGATATTGTACTCCATGCTGTGAAAAAAAATGATAAACGTCAAACAAGTTAATAAAACAATCGCATTCACACCTGACCAAAGTTAAACAAAATCACACAAGTACTGATAGTTACCCCATGCATGAGTTCTCACTAACATATTGTATGATTTCTTTCGATATCCAATCACAGCATTATATGCTGTATAACCACAGGCTACTCCATCATTTGAATCTTGCAAAAGAAAAATCAGTGATAGAAAGAAGAACTTGTGAACTAATCAATACAGATGGTATCAAATTTTTGCATTTATCTCTTTATTGTCTTCCATTTCTTGCATCAGTAGATCACCTACAGTAAGTAAAGACTATTTGTTCATGAGAGAGAGCTCAAAATAAGATTAGTTGTTTAAAATGGAATATGGTCTTGCTCCAAACTACTTACAAAGATGTAATTCGACCTTTTGTTGTTACCAATGAGACCTACATGTACAGTACACCACTTGATCATAGAATACTATTCTAACACTGATGGTCGGGGTAGGCGAAGTCCAGCATATGCTACTGAAGACCAAATGTGGTACCGGAAGTTTAAATAACGATTTATTCTTAAATCATGTTTCCAACAAAACGCACTTTACATGCAGACACACAGCTAAAAAAGTCTGATAGCTCGATGCCCAGGACCCCTCTAAATCTAGATCGGGCCTGTCCACAAAAAAGTGTTATCTAATTTGCCTGAAAGAAACCCTGAGCCCACCATTTTTATTCTGAAGATCTTGAAAGACACTGGTAAATTGTTAATAATCAGCTCCCTGCTGAGCCCCATCTATAGATTGGTTCACATTACGAAGATTGTCTGCTTAATTGTATCAAAAGCTATAATGGGGAACAGTACTATTTCTGTTCTCCGTATTTCATTGGTTACCTATAATTATTAGAACTCACTTGCACAGCATTAATAACAATAAGTTGTCCTTGATCATTCTGACTTGGTAATTCATTGCTGGTTAAATATATAGAGCAGTACCTATGCGATTGTTTGACCATTAAGCTAGGCGAGGGGATTAGCGACTTATAAAAGCCCCCAATACAATGTTTGTTGTTTTTTTTTTTTTTTTTTGGGGGGGGGGGGGGGGGTTACCTAAAGGAACTGAAATCATTACATTATATCTAAATCCATTTAGTTCAGAGTAGGTAACTGCTGATTCCACTGATACAGAGTGAGTGTTTTCTGTAATTGTGACACAATCACAGTACTATCACACAAACTAATTACGAATTTGAAGCTACTGTTTTTACTGATATTAGAAACAGATCAATGCCTCTCTGACTTCATTTTTATTTTAAACTTTGAACAAGAAACATGGAAACTTCTGCAGCATTCAGAAAACGAAACTATTCCATGCCCACCGAATACTTATTGCTACTTACAGATCATGATGAATAGACTGTACATTAACCCGAAGCAAAGCTGAAGGCAGTCAGAAATCACAAGAGGAGAGGTGCATGCCACAATTATTCAGAATTTAATACATGAGCATGCAGAAATTGTGAAATTGTTGGAAACATCATTGGTTGTGGGCCCCTCTTCAGTAGAATGTGAACAAGCATTCAGTGACCAATATCACAAGTAGAATGGACTGACCATTTAGTTTTTCTACATGGGGTGGGTGTCAAAATAATAGTAACAAATATGTCCTTGTCAGGCAAGTGGATTTTAAGAAAGGGCAAGTGATGTTTTTTTAAAGGGACTTTGTCTGGAAAAAATTTTGAGCACTGGAGCAATTGGACAATAGGTGACATTAGGACCTGGAGGAAAATATTGCAGGCAAATAAACACAAGAGTCAATTTAATATGATTTTTGTTTATTTCTGAGTCTAAACATTTTGTTATTTCAGCACTGGCATATAGGGAAATAGCTGAACCTTTTCTGTTATAATGTCAACAATATACAGCTCCAAGACGTTCTGTTCTTTTCATTTTACCATTTTGACTTACAATTAAGACATTATTATTTGGCAATTCAATGTACTCTGATGAAACTTATATGCATATATTTATGGCAGTGCAAACCTTCATAAAATTATGAAAACATTTTTCAGAGTAATACATACCCACACCTATCTATTCTATCTTTTCTCTATTAGGCAAAAGAAAAAAAAAGTATGCGTGTTTCCAGTCAGCCATCCGTCCCTGTTTCTCATTGCTGACACTAGCACTTTTTTTCCCCCCCATGATATAAAAAAAAATCACATTGCCAAAATTGATTTATACGGTCTCTGCAATAATTACATATACTCGAATATATACATTTTTTGGTTATGATCTATCTACTTTACATCAGTAGACAAATATTGATTGTTAAAATGCTATTGTGATACAGTTTTGAATAAACTTCTAGCTTTTTAATTAATGAATCCCCAGATATCGTATTTTTATGAATATGTGACAATGTTTTCTTGAATAAATATTGTTTAAAAAAAAATGCTTAATCTTGTTGCTTAATCCTCTGTCTCTCCTGATGTGATATTTTATACTTTCTGTGATATTTTATTTACTTTCTGTGATATTTTATGTACTTTCTGTGATATTTTATGTACTTTCTGTGATATTTTATATACTTTCTGTGATATTTTATGTACTTTCTGTGATATTTTATGTACTTTCTGTGATATTTTATGTACTTTCTGTGATATTTTATGCACTTTCTGCGATATTTTATGTACTTTCTGCGATATTTTATGTACTTTCTGTGATATTTTATATACTTTCTGTGATATTTTATGCACTTTCTGTGATATTTTATGTACTTTCTGTGATATTTTATATACTTTCTGTGATATTTTATTTACTTTCTGTGATATTTTATGTACTTTCTGTGATATTTTATTTACTTTCTGCGATATTTTATGTACTTTCTGCGATATTTTATGTACTTTCTGTGATATTTTATGTACTTTCTGTGATATTTTATATACTTTCTGTGATATTTTATTTACTTTCTGTGATATTTTATGTACTTTCTGTGATATTTTATATACTTTCTGTGATATTTTATTTACTTTCTGCGATATTTTATGTACTTTCTGTGATATTTTATGTACTTTCTGTGATATTTTATGTATTTTCTGTGATATTTTATGTATTTTCTGTGATATTTTATGTACTTTCTGTGATATTTTATTTACTTTCTGCGATATTTTATGTACTTTCTGTGATATTTTATATACTTTCTGTGATATTTTATTTACTTTCTGTGATATTTTATGTACTTTCTGTGATATTTTATGTACTTTCTGTGATATTTTATGTATTTTCTGTGATATTTTATGTACTTTCTGTGATATTTTATTTACTTTCTGCGATATTTTATGTACTTTCTGTGATATTTTATATACTTTCTGTGATATTTTATTTACTTTCTGTGATATTTTATGTACTTTCTGTGATATTTTATGTACTTTCTGTGATATTTTATATACTTTGTGTGATATTTTATGTACTTTCTGTGATATTTTATGTACTTTCTGTGATATTTTATTTACTTTCTGTGATATTTTATGTACTTTCTGTGATATTTTATGTACTTTCTGTGATATTTTATTTACTTTCTGCGATATTTTGTGTACTTTCTGTGATATTTTATATACTTTCTGTGATATTTTATTTACCCTCTGTGATATTTTATGTACTTTCTGTGATATTTTATGTATTTTCTGTGATATTTTATGTACTTTCTGTGATATTTTATTTACTTTCTGCGATATTTTATGTACTTTCTGTGATATTTTATATACTTTCTGTGATATTTTATGTACTTTCTGTGATATTTTATGCACTTTCTGCGATATTTTATGTACTTTCTGCGATATTTTATGTACTTTCTGTGATATTTTATATACTTTCTGTGATATTTTATGCACTTTCTGTGATATTTTATGTACTTTCTGTGATATTTTATATACTTTCTGTGATATTTTATTTACTTTCTGTGATATTTTATGTACTTTCTGTGATATTTTATTTACTTTCTGCGATATTTTATGTACTTTCTGCGATATTTTATGTACTTTCTGTGATATTTTATGTACTTTCTGTGATATTTTATATACTTTCTGTGATATTTTATTTACTTTCTGTGATATTTTATGTACTTTCTGTGATATTTTATATACTTTCTGTGATATTTTATTTACTTTCTGCGATATTTTATGTACTTTCTGTGATATTTTATGTACTTTCTGTGATATTTTATGTATTTTCTGTGATATTTTATGTATTTTCTGTGATATTTTATGTACTTTCTGTGATATTTTATTTACTTTCTGCGATATTTTATGTACTTTCTGTGATATTTTATATACTTTCTGTGATATTTTATTTACTTTCTGTGATATTTTATGTACTTTCTGTGATATTTTATGTACTTTCTGTGATATTTTATGTATTTTCTGTGATATTTTATGTACTTTCTGTGATATTTTATTTACTTTCTGCGATATTTTATGTACTTTCTGTGATATTTTATATACTTTCTGTGATATTTTATTTACTTTCTGTGATATTTTATGTACTTTCTGTGATATTTTATGTACTTTCTGTGATATTTTATATACTTTGTGTGATATTTTATGTACTTTCTGTGATATTTTATGTACTTTCTGTGATATTTTATTTACTTTCTGTGATATTTTATGTACTTTCTGTGATATTTTATGTACTTTCTGTGATATTTTATTTACTTTCTGCGATATTTTGTGTACTTTCTGTGATATTTTATATACTTTCTGTGATATTTTATTTACCCTCTGTGATATTTTATGTACTTTCTGTGATATTTTATGTATTTTCTGTGATATTTTATGTACTTTCTGTGATATTTTATTTACTTTCTGCGATATTTTATGTACTTTCTGTGATATTTTATATACTTTCTGTGATATTTTATGTACTTTCTGTGATATTTTATGTACTTTCTGTGATATGTGATATTTTATGTACTTTCTGTGATATTTTATGTACTTTCTGTGATATTTTATGTATTTTCTGTGATATTTTATGTACTTTCTGTGATATTTTATTTATTTCTGCGATATTTTATATACTTTCTGTGATATTTTATTTACTTTCTGTGATATTTTATGTACTTTCTGTGATATTTTATGTACTTTCTGTGATATTTTATTTACTTTCTGTGATATTTTATGTACTTTCTGTGATATTTTATGTACTTTCTGTGATATTTTATGTACTTTCTGTGATATTTTATTTATTTCTGTTATGATGTTTGAAATAACTACTGTTGAAACCAAAGAATACAACTTTATACATGGAAAGTGATATGATTTAAAATATTTCCCCCCTAGCCATGTAGAGATAAAATAAAAGCAATTCTGTTCCATGTGTTTCTTTTAAAGATTTTTCTATTCAGACTTCTGAAATAAATACAAAAAATGTTTACTGAAGAGAATTATTGTATTGTACAATTTTAATTAACCGTTAAAACATGTGCTGCACCGGTTACAACTTAGGACCAGCTGTTTGCTAACTTTCTTTTGACTTCGCAATTTTAGATCTATATAATAAGATTAGGTTACTGACCCATCATTTCCATGTGATTTATTATTTTATCTACAATGATAGATATTTTAGTTTTTTTATTTTCCCCTTTGAATAAATGAGTAAATAATAGGATACATGTGGAGACAATGCATCTATGCAGTAGGCCAAAATTTGTTGGAAAATAAAATCTCTGAACATCTGAGATTTGACAATTTTCCACATCATTATTAATTTCAGCAATAAGTTCAATTCAGATGAAATAGAGACAATTATCAAACTTCTGCTGTTAATTGCAAGACCATAATTGGGGCTGTTAAATACACATGCCAAGTCAGATGGCTTTGTGTAATACAAATACACCTTTACCAAGCTGAAATTGACATCCTCTTTTGATGCTAACCTTTGTCAATATTTGATAACAGTGCTGACAATAGTCACTGCCTTGATTTCTGTAGGACATCTACTGAAGTCAGTCTCTATTAGGAAGAGAGTATTTAATTTTCTAAAGGGGGGGGGTGTGCTTGAAAACAATTGTCTTGCTCTGATTTGGAGTAAAAGAATAAAAAAAAACTTATTCCATACCTTATTTTACTTGAAACAAATTTATCTTGTGATGAAGAAAAAAAAAAATATCCCAGTCTGAAAGAACATCCTAGCCCAATATATTAAATGGTCAGTCCCTTACAGTACACATACAGTCAGAATTTAGCTAGTTCAAAGTTGTGTATATTCAACATCATGTCTGTTCCATTACTGTTTAAGGACTAAGCACATGGTGCACATTTAAGTGTAAATTCAGTATTTTCTAGGGTTTTTACTTTATTTTAGCAGTTATTCAATCCATATCTCAGAGGATTACCTTTACTTTGTAACAGTAGGATAAATGTATGCTGTTCAAGAGATGCAGAAAGGTGTACCTCTTGTCAAGTCAGTGTGCAAGTTTGTTCCGATTTCTTTGAATAAAGTAAAAACTTAAGATTATTGCAATAGAAACCGATCACTCTTTTCTAAACACACATGTACTGAATATACAAGACTGTTTTGAAATTAATTTTTTATTGTCCAGATATATAATCAGCATAAAGATGATTGATTCTTCAAATGGTATCCGATTGTAAATCACTCTTGATGTCTCCGTCTTTCCATGGGTGGTCTTATACATTGGCTATTCAAATGTCAATTATTAATGTTGACCAGTCTCCTCCACAGTGGAGTTGCCAAGGCATGGTGGTGATTTGTAAGTATTTACCCCTCCACTGCGAAGTGTTATCATGGAGTGAGAAGTCATCCCCCATGAAGCGCGGTGAAACGAAAAATCGCATGAGCTGTATTGTACTTAGAATCAGTTTAGTACCCATCTGATGAAGGACATGGGTAATAATATTAGTACTACACCTCTCCCTTGATAGCTCATGAACCTACTTATAACACGGGGTCAGGCATCGATCCCATATTTTTTCTAGAAAATACTAAAAGAATTGGCCCCTATTTGTTGAAGAAAATCATGATCAAATTTGGTAAATGAAACCTTGATATATTGCTCATTTTATTATCAAAAACAGCGGTTAGTGTCCGGAAATTTGAATCAACATTAGGGGTGAAACAATTCATAAATATATAGACGCATCGATACTTTGCCATATTGATACACGTATCGATACAAGAGGTGAAGAATCGATACAAAACAATACTTACCCTATCGAAGCTACTTTAATCTTCAGCAGTCATGAATAATTATTAGTCGTTTGCCTTTTTATTATTTAAACTGAGAATTTATCTGAGACGGACATTGCAGGCACAGGCACTAATGTTTGTCAGTAAAAAAAAAAAAAAAACTCTTGAAAACACCCACTCACCTTTTGCAAATTAACACAAGTTTACGTGGTTCAGACGGTGTTCACCCCCCCTTTCGCCGATTACATGCTAATTATTTTATCCCATCAGCATGTTCAACCACTGATACTTTACTGATCATTTAATAACCACTTTTACACGAAGTTTCTCTGTTGCTTCGTATCTGGTCGATATGCATCGAATTTAACGGCTCCACTTCCGGTAGGTCACTCAGTGAAATATGTTACATTAAATTCTGATTTGGTGGTTATTGTTTGTTGCAGTCCAGGTAAACAATAACCACCAATAAAAATTGACGCATCCAAACTCTATCCCGGAAAACACAAAGCAACAGAAAAACTTCGTTTAAAATGGTTATTAAATGATATGTAAATTACTAAAGTCGTACATGAAGAACAAATTTGGAATATTTTCTTTTACGTTGATAAAGGTAATCAATAACTAAATGTGCCAGCAGGATAAATAAAATTAGCACAAAATCAGCACGGAGGCAGATTTCAAACAGTGCAGGTTTGTCACTTTGTGTTAATTTGTTAATTTTGTATAGAAGGGAGTAGTCATTGTCAATATTTTTCCTTTTCACTAACAGAAACGAGTGCCTGTGGCCACGGCAGTTGTTTTACATTGGCAGGAAGTACAATGGGATCGATTTTGGTTGTTGGTCATCTCCACTCCCACACATGGACTTGCGCTAGATATGATTTTCCTTGCAGATGGAAATTGCGCTATTTCTTCTGTTTTGAAGATAACACCGTCATGTCTTTCAGATTTAAGTGAAGACATGAAATTGATAATAAGATGTATTAAAAGCATATTTGCAGTGCAAAACAAAGGGTGTAGTTACCAAGACGAGTCCTGGATCCAATCAAATGGAATAGCCTCAAATGATTGAATTAAAATCACTAACAACTAATATGTAGTCTGTTTGGATGTACTTTTTTTTATCTTGTCATGGATGAAATTGGCATACGAACAGATGCTAAATCTATGTCTTCTGTAATCTGCATACTAGAAATAAAACCAATATGTCAACACATATAAAACAGCACAACCCTACCAGTGACAGACCTTCTAAAGATGAAAAGACCATCAAATTGATATGTGTATCGATACTGTATCGTATCGTAGGCTGTGTATCGTGAATCGTATAGATACGCAGCACAGGTGTATTGTTTCACCCCTAATCAACATCATGAAATTCTCAGCTTTTAATAAGAAAAAAATTATAAGTAAACTGTAAATTTCAATCAGTAAAGCCTACTGGTGGCAACACTTTAAGAAATAAATACCAATTAAATAAGTTTTGTCAAGTGATAGTTGTGTTTTAGTTCCATCTTTTAATTGGTTTTCAATGAAACCATCATAAATGCAATATGCCCTCTTGTATTCAAACATGAAAAATGTAAATCTACCATCACAGCTATATTCACTAGTGTTTTTGTACGAACCTAACTAAGTGCTGACTGTGTTTTGATCTCCAACTGGCAGAAGTAGTATTTGTTGTATTGTTACACTGAATTAAAAGCAGATGTGCTTTGTATTATGACATTAATTTATGTCTTTTGTATCAAATCAAAAAAAGGGGGTGGAATACACAAAAAGTTAAAAGGCATGCAAATCCTACCTGCATAAGAGGTAGTGGTCTTGGTCATGTGTCAGGTCAACTCATTCAATTGACCACTCGAACACTGTTATAAATATTATTGTGTAAGTAACATAATTAAACTACCTTAAATTAGCCTATTCATTCACAAATTTGATCAAAGATAGCAAAAAAGACATGCAAAAGGAGTGCTCTGTGAATGAAAAGTTTTGTTTCACAGATACGGTTCATTATGGAGAAGTGAGTTCCAAAGTTTGTAGTGAACTTAAAATTCCTGAATTGGTACTCAGAGATTTGCTCTAGGACAGGGGTGTCAAACTCAGGGATCACGCTGGGCTTCGCCAATGATGCAAATTGCGATTTTTTTTCCTAACTGGCAACAAAATATACCATCTGGCGATTTTTTTGGTGACAGCATTTTTGGCTGTTAAAACTTGTATATACAAGCGTGGGTTTGGAGTGGAGGAATTCAAAGGTACCATGAAAGGAAGCCACAAACTTGGTTATAAAATGCACTGGAATCTATCTATTGATATTTAAACAAATCTTTTGTTCATATTGACAAACCATCTTACCAGTGCATTGTTATATCATAATCCGCTTATGCTGACATCTGGCCTGAGTACTGTATGCTGTGATACACTCAAACAGTCATGCTACCGGACTAGCTACAATCGACCAAACGATGGCTAATCCTTTGGGGGGGGGGGGAGAATGTACCAGAAAAAATAGTTTTGCTGAGGGGGGGGGGGGGGGGGAGAATTTACCAGAAAAAATAGTTTTGCTGAAACATCAAAGAAAAAGTGATTACCTTTCCATATGATCCACATAATTTATGAAAAAATAAAAGCCTGGAAGAAGAAGGGGGGGGGGGTCGGTTTATCCACGGGACAAGGTCTAGATAGATAGATAGATAGATAGATAGATAGATAGATATAGATAGATAGATAGATAGATAGATAGGAATAATAAAGACAAAACCAGTGTAAAATACAATTATGTATATTATCGAGTGGAATATGTCACAAATAAATTGATAACTTACATTCTGTTCTTCATCGTGTCATAAAAATCCATAGAAATATATGATTGGCATTTTAAATCCATTTGATATGATAAATCCATGAATTCTATCATAGGCTACATACCAGCATTAAAATAGTAGCCCAGAATGATCCGATTCACAATATCCCGTAATATGTTAATTCCACATGTCTCAAAAAAAAACAATGAAAGTCAAGTCCACACTTTTGTGATTCAGAGTATCCTATAAAGGTCACTGTCTAATGTCATCTGGTAAAAAGCCCAAAAATTCATCCACATCGTCTGAGTGACAAATTATAGTGCTGAAATCCTGGATCGTCATCTAGTCATCGTAAATATCATCCGACTCCAATTCCTCGTCTTTACTGTCATATGCGGGTGCTTACGTTGAGATCAAGCTTGAACTCTATAAGTGATACTTCGATCATACAGACTGTGAAATCTATTAAAGGATGCAACTGAACAGGTGTCAATTGTGCGGCAAGATCACAGGGAGTTCAAATAACCACCCTCTGTTACTTGGCACTGAACAAGAATCAAATACAATGTACGTGGCTCAATCAAAGCGTTGTAATGTCTGGAAAACAGAGAGGGTGCTAAGTGATTAAGGTCAAACACATAATATGTAAGACTTGGCACTGAACAAGTATCAAATTAAAAAGGTATAAATCATAAACCAGAAAACGGGAGAGAGAGAGAGACTGGTAAAGAAGATATCTGATATATGATAATGCATTTATTTAAAGTGACAACAGTCATACCTTCGCAAAGAGCGTCATGCAAAGACTATGGAAGTAGCTAAGATTGCTGCTATTAGTAAAAGTAAAAATGACATTTTCAGCGACTGTTAACGTGGGTTTAGTAAGATGAACATCATCAAAACTGACATCAGGAATAAACTCGACATCTCAAACTGCATTCAGCAAGAGGGCAGCCATAAAATCACGATGCATACCAGGTCTGAGCAAATCCCATAGCCCAACATCCCGGACTATTAATTTTCCAAGTCGGGCAAGTACAATTTTCCAAGTCGCTAGTCCGGGACAAGTGCTTTTTTCCTACTTTAAAAAAGTCGGGCAAGTCCTAATTTTCATGCTTTAATCGCTATATCTTTATTTGGCCATCCATGCCCTCCCGGCGTACTGAATACTTGATTCTACCCCTCTCCATGCATACATTTACATCCTGTGTAACACCTACAAGTGGTCAGTAATAACTGTCGCATATGCGCACGTTCTGTTACCGCTTGACTGCATATCGGGCTTAAGCAACCAAATTATCAGCCAATCAAAACACGTCAACCAAAACAAAGCCAGTATGATTAATTAGCAGTGTTTTAAGCGGCTTTGCTGCATTGTGTTTACTCAAACCAGACTCTCACAAGCGGCTCACTGATTTTAATCCAGCGAGTCAGCGGAATTAAATTAATGAAAGGTACTTTACCGACATCAGTTTTGGTTTACTTTATGAACTGACTAAATGACAGTAATGATTCTTTAATCTTTAATTGATTATACAGAGGATTAACTTCCATGTGCGATATTGCGTTTTAAGCGTAACAATTACGCTAATTGGTGAGCTGTCTCTGTTCGTATTTTAAAAGAGAAAATGTATGTTACTTTAGAAGTAGTTGTCCAGCAAGCTGATATTTACTCTGTCGATAAAATGAGTTTGCTAAATTATTTTCGCAAGGAAGGTAATAAGGACGATTTGGAGAAGGAACAATTTTTGGGAAAGTGGAGGGATAAAACGTAAGACTGCTACTGAGTTTGAGAATTCCTTAAACCAAGAGAGTTTACAAATTCTAATGAACATTTCAGCAAATGGACCAGAGCTTGAGGGACTTCAACCCAGACACAGCTGTCAGCTGTTTGTGCAGATGGCAGACATGTACATATATATTTTTTCAAATCCAGCAGCTAAAACATATACACCTGAAGGAGCCAAACGTATATCAACCAATGTTTCTGAAAAATTAAATTCTTTTAAGAAATAATTATGTTGTATATTATTTTGTTTGTTCTTTCTCTGGATTAAGTGCATACATCTCATCAAATCTTGGCACATGATTACCATTTTGGGACAAGTGAAAAGTAAGATGGGACAAGCGGATGAAAAAAAAATGTGCTCAGTCCTGCATACTCATGTGACATTCGATTTTATTATTTTTATGAAACAACATTTTAATAGTGCAAAACATTATAAATAAGCAATCGAATCAGTCATGTAATGATTTATTCTGTAATATTGTGGTATTGTATTGTTTGTTGTCAATAAAGTAATACATACCCCATCTTTTTCATTTTTCAGTGACTACTACATTAATAGACATGGAAATATACTGACTCCTTGCTTGGTAACATTTTTTGAAAATTGGCAACAAAATATTGAGGTTGGCAATTTTTTTGGCGACAACTTTTTTAAAGCCAGCACCATCCCTGCAAACTCATTAACTATGGCGGGCCAGATTTGATATAAATAATAATGTTTGACATTAAGTCTGACAATAAGTCTGGCAGGCCATGTTTGACACCACATGCTCTAGGATGAGCAGAAATTTCACTATTACTTGCAATGAAATGACAGCATAAATATTTTATTAATAGAACAAACAAAAAAATCGAGTTTTGATTTTGATGATTGTTTCACATAATAAATGTCCCTATTATTTTAAAAACAATGAATCTTCTTTTGCTGTACAAAAAACAGTGACTTAATACAGGTTTTCGCAGGTACACAAGTATACATATACATGTGTGTTGAAACCTCTTGGAGTAATGTTTTTAACAATCTTTCAGTTATTGGCTACTTTGAAAATAAAAGTAATTTACACAGAAAAGCAAACAATTTCATTAGAAAAAGCTGTTCATTGACAATTATTCCCAACACGATTATAAATTGAGTATTCAGCCATTAAACAGAGCTGCTTACCCTCCCCCGGTCTTCTCAAAGTCCAGCCAGGATGGCACCCCCTTCTTAATTTTTTTAGAGGTCCCTCAATAACTCACGCCTCACTTATAGTGCGGTCAATGTTTTTGGACCTCATTGTGCACAAGTTATTGACAGAGAGGTATACTTGCATACTTTGAGCAAACAAAGACAATTTTTATCAATGCAATAACTGATAATTGTTCTTGGACCAAATAACAGACGACATATAATGTAAATTTTGGCTGGTACTAAATTGGCAAGCCAATATCATAGGCCAGTAATTAATATCTCTGTTTCCATACTGGTTAGTCAGTAAAGTCATTCACACAACAGTGATGTAATTCGCACAGAGGACAGTTTGGAAACACACCTTTGAACTGTAGTAATTTGTTATCTTCACATAGGCACAGTGCATAATGTGTAAAAAATACAAAATTTGTGGGGCTTTCTTCAAAAACAGTGGTTGATAGTTATTTGACGTCTCACAAGCACTGAAGTGTGCTGCAATTCTCAGTGAACCATCTTGATGTGCGGTTTCAACAGATCACACATACTGAACCGTTTTTACTATGAATAGCATGATTTCTAATAACTATTATGATTTCCTTTCATGATGCAGTTCAGTTAATAGAGCGTCGGGCTCGTAATCCTAGAGTCGTGGGTTTGATATCCGCCAGGGCAATCCCGGGTCGACTGCCTCGATGTGTCCCTGGGAAAGGCACTTTGCTCCCAATTCCTTGGAATGATATTGCCAATAATGTGCTATATGTGCCTTTAAAACCAGCAAAACAAACATTTTTTAGCTCAGCATTGAATATTTTCTAAACAAGTCCTAAAGAACTACATTGAGCAAATAATTTTTTTTTCACTGAAATGGGAGAATTGCAATATTTTACGTCATACAAAAATTAGCTGCGTTCAATTCTGAAGATTGCTATTCCTTTAATGATGATTGAAGGCTTGCGAAAATAGGTGACACAACATCTAGGTCTATATATATATATATATATATATATATATAAAAGTTCCAAAAAAAAACACATCCCATTCCTGACTTACATCTCTTTTGTCAATTTTTCCTTTTATCCAGGAAACAGCATCCTCAGGAGATATTTCTCCCGTATAAACACTCTCTAAAATTAAAGCCATTGCATCTTGAAAAGTGCGCCCTATCGTCGTATAAATTTCCGGCGGTGTCCTTTTCCGTTCCTCCCTGGCGGGAAATTTTACCAGCGTTAGGGTTAATTTGTGACGGATAAAATTAACGTGTTTAATAGAACTTGCAATAAATAAATAAATATAAATAAATATCATGATTTTCAACGACGATGACCACAATGTAGACGAACACAACTATGACAATAATGCCAAAACAAGAAAATCATATTTGTTCTTCTTTAAAAAAAAATAAAAAATGATGACAATCATATACATCTGCGTGCAATATTTTCCTAGGTTCGACCACTGGACAGAAGCGTTGGCAATTCATACACAAACAGACAGGAGTTTGTTGACTAGCCTAATGATCGGCTGAGAGCCCACCGCTAATAAATTACATAAATTATCTTAACAATCTTCCAAGATATATTATAAAGTTTATAAAAAAAATATCTTACATAGCTTATAAGATATCGCATATGGTTTATAACATACCTTAGAAATTGTGTAAGATATGCTATGAAATAAATAAAATATCTTATAAACAGAGCTGATTCAGGTATTTCATAAATTTTATAAAATATCTCATGAACTTTAAAATAACACTACTTAATATTATGGAGAAGACATATACATAGACATAGACAAACTTGATTTAAAGTCGGAGATGCATTACATAATAAGAAACATTAGCTCGTTGGAGTTATTTTACCGACTGTAAACAATGATATAACAATTAACTTCGACAATCAACAATCAGACTTACAGGACTTACATCATTTTTTTTTTTTTTTTTTTTTTCATTTTTTTTTTTTTACATGTATAGAATAAACTCTGCACTTACAATTACACGCAGTGTTAAAATAAACTGGTTAAAATAAACTGGTTAAAAATAATGCCAAATACATCCTTAAGATTCCATTTACATGCATACCGATTTTAAATATACAAGAACAAGGACGGACTATGCACAACATACACAATCACACTTATGCAATAAGTGTTAATGCATCAGAAGGAAACAAGTTTATAAAAGTATCTTCTAAAAGGAGGAAAATCCGTCTAAAAACCACGAGTAAGCGACACAAGCCAATTATTTAGGGCAATCAGTTACTACAAGCATATTTACAACATTTAGGGCAATCAATACTTTCAAGCATATATACAATACTAGAATCTAAAACGCGGAGCATGCAGCTGGTTAAGGTAGCAGCAGCAACTTATTTAATTGTGTTTATATATGGAGCATTTACACAGTAAGCTCCCAGACCTGGTCTTTAAGAGGGATTTTAAATTATTAAAATGTGAGGGTGTTGTAAGTTATTGGGGAGAGAATTCCATAGTTTTGCTTCTGCATACCTAAAGGATTGTAGCCCGTACCTGGATGTTTTTACTTTTGCTATCTCCACAGTATTTACGTATCTAAAAGAGTAAGAAGATTTTTAAAAAAACTGTTAGATCATTTAAGTATACTGGACATTTCTTGTTTAAAATTTTGAACACTTCAAGTGCCATGGTCTTCATCCTTCTGATGTGGAGAGTTGATACATTTGCCAATCCAAAAGTTCATAATTACGGTTTCATGAAATCAATGAAGAGAAATCTCAGACCTCGTTCATGGGGCTTTCAAGTCTCTTCGTGTTAATGACACTGCTGAAATGCCAGGTCAGGGGACAGTAGTTGAAGTTTGCCATGATGAAAGAGTGGTACAAGGCCAGTCTTCCTTCAGTTGTAAAGTATTTTCCAATTCGTTTGAGCACATTTAATTGTTTAGATGCTTTCTGATAAATTTCAGTAACTTGCTGCTTAAAGTACATAAAGTCCAAAGTGACTCCTAGTAGTTTTACCGAATCTTCACAAGATATATTGGCCTCGCAGGACGAGAAAGTCTTAAGTTGTTTCTTGGTTTTCTTTCCAAGTGCAATAGCTTGGAACTTATCAGCGTTTTACTTTCGTTTCATTGTCTGTAACCCCCCTAATCAAAGTATTGCACTACGTTTCCAAAGTAGATTTCATAATACTAAAGTCGTGGTGAGCGTAGGCAAGTGTGTTGTCATCAGCCTTGTTATATAGATCAGAATCATTTATGAAAAAGAAGATGTTATTAATAAAGATATTAAAAAGTATGGGTCTGAGAATTGATCCCTGGGGTACCCCTTTATAGATATTTGCCCATGAACTAGTTGAGTTTCCTATTTTGACACACTGTCTTCTTTTTGAGAGATAATCTGCCATAAGGTTTACTGCCGAATCTTAAAGTCCATATGCTGCCAGTTTCTGGAGGAGGAGTTTGTGGGGTAAACAGCCAAATGCTTTTGATAAATCCATCAAAATAGCTGCAGCATATTTGTTTTGGTCTAGGGCTAAGCCCAAGTCTTCTAGTAGCCGAAGTAGTGTAATTTGACACGCTGAAACCCTCTCTGAGAGCAGAAAGGTATGGGTGTAAGATATTGTCAAATACTTAGTGATCTGGTCGCAGATAGCTCGTTCAAAGAGTTTCGATATAGTTGGGAGAATACTGACAGGACGGTAGTTTTGTTTATCAAGTGGGTCGTTTTTCTTATATATCAGAACCACCTGGGCTTCCTAGAGTCTTGAATGGAGAATCTTTTGGTCAAGGCTGTAGTTTATGAGTTTGGTTATAGGACCAGTCAATGATTGAGTTCCAAGTTTTATTAGTTTTGGTGAAATAAGATATATCCCAGTTGCTCTTTTAATGCTGATATTTGATATGGCTTTAGCTGTAAAGTCTTCAGTGACATGAGAGAAATCAAATTTTGTAGACATATTGAAGTTCTTTTTGATACCCTGTATGCTTGGGTGTTCGTCATAGGTTAGGTGGGTATTGCCAATGTATTTAGCAACATTTATGAAGAAATCATTGAAGACCTCTGCTACTCAGGCCTGATCAGAGATAATCTCATCATTTTGCTGAAGGATACTTGAATTCTGTGTTAAAACACCTTTGTTTACCAGAAAGGGACTAATGGTTGGCCAGAAATCCTTACTTTTTGCTCCGCCTGAGCAGCGTTCAAGAAAGTAAACTTGTATGGCTTCGCGTCTGAGTTTGGTCACCAAATTCCTTTGTTGTTTGTAGTCGTTGAAGTTTTGGGATGTTCTAGATCTCTGGTATTTATGAAGTAGTTGAGCTTTCCTGTTTATTGCTTTGCTAAGGTTGCCATTGATAAAGGGAACTGATTGCTTTCTTTGTCTTTTTTGTTTAAGAGGGGCATGATCCTCAATCACATTAGTGAGCAGTTGCTCAAAGGACCAGTAGACATCATCAGGATCATCAAATATATAAGCTACATGAAAAGGTGCAGACTGTAGGTCGGCATTGAAGTTTTCCTGATTAAAATCCTTAAAACTGTGGGATGTAAATTTACTCCGGGTTGTTGTTGGTACTCTTCGTTTGATCATTGTGAAAATCATATTATGAAAGTCGCTAATACCAGTGTTAAAATTTCAAGTGTTACATAGCCACTGCTTTTTATTTACTAAGATAACGTCTACTTGTGAGGGTTTGTCCTTATTTTGAAACATGTTGGTCCAGAAGTTATGTTTATCATGTTAAATATATCTAAAAGATCCTTAAGGGGATGACATTTGCTATGGTCTAAAAGGTCAAAATTCAGGTCTTCTAGCAACATGAAATTATCAAATGGATAGTAATTCTATCTAATAACGAAGTACAGTCCTTGGTGAACGTAGTGTCTAGCATGGTTGGGAGTTTGTAACCGCTGGCTAAGAGCCATTTATGTTTCTCTATGGTTATTTCTGTACATATACATTCTATATGCTCCGGTTCGAGGTCCGTCCTTCTTCTGGCTGGTATGTCTGATCGAACGAAAATAAGGACGCCTCCGCCCTGTGCGGTACGGTCTTTCCGGAACATACGGTAGCCTAGAGTTGATGCACTAAACTGGGCATCCGGGAAGGATGAATCTATTTTGGTTTCAGTTAACACCAAGAAATCTACTGTTTTGTTGATCAAAAGCTCAGAAACTTCACCAAATTTATTACGATTACTGTTTATGTTGAGATGGGCTAGTAGACCATTTTGGGGATGTTTTTGTCTGATTTCAATGATCGGTTGGAGAGGATTGGCATCGGGACAGGCGTTTGAGTCTGCATGGGGTGGGTGTGAAGGTTCCTCAGTTGCGTCAGAAGTATCAGAAAAGGAATCGGAGAATTTAGGCAGGCGCTCGTTGCATTTTTGGCAAAACCAAGTATCATATGAGCTGCCTAGTTTGTGGCATTCATCTCGAGAAACACTAGTGCATGCAAGGTGTGTCCACAAGTCACAAAAATCACATTGAATCCTTGCTGACTTGCTTTAAATAAAACTGTAGGAAATTATTGTCCACGTAAAAACCTAAGTTTCTGACCCATAAAATACATGTAAAATATGTGGGCTAACATAGATAATCGAAGTAAAACTTTCAGGTTTGAAAAGTGGCGACGTCGTTTTTGAGTTCTATAAATGGCCGAGCCTATTCGCACGGCCGCTGTGCACCTTAATTGGGGAAGACTATTCGCACAGCCGCCGTGTACCTCATCTGGAAAGACTATTCCCACGGCCGCCGTGTATATAATTTACGTAAAGTTGTTCGTACGGCTGCCACGTACCTGCCCTGCGAAATATATTAATTTTTGCAACTGATTACCTTTAATTCCATATTCGCAAGTCATTGTTGTTAAAACTTGTACAATGCTATACTCCTTCACACTTCAATATTGTCACCCAATCGATGAACTTTTTCCGTTATTCACTCAGAACAAAGAAATTTTCTTTTTATTTTATGCTCAAATGAGTTGGCTAGCTTAAGTGTATTAAGAGTTTGAAAGTAGCAGATTTCTTAGGTAATGTCAGCTGTTTACTGTTTGTGTTCTGCAGTGTTTTGTATACACTTAAAATTGTATTATATTTTACAAATAGATTGTTTCTTCTTTTTTTTTTTCTTTTTTTTTTTGCAACATTAAAAACTTGTACCCATAATTAAAGTACATGTGATAGTACATGTAGATAGATATGTAGATGAGAAAGAAAAGAATGGTTTCAATTGATGGCTGAAGATTAGAATGCATAGATAGATAGATAGATAGATAGATAGACAGACAGTTAGAAGAGCAAAGACAGCAAGCAGACTCTTCTCTTCGTCTATATTAACAATAATGAAAGCTTGACGTGGAAATTATAGTGGTTTTGGTAATGATTTCTTTATTTACACATCTGCATGATTTGAGAACACTAATTTTCATCCACGTGACTATCGGGCCAAACAGCAAGTATGTATCGAAGTAGATGTAACAGGGCTATTTTACCCCAGGTTACTTTTTAGCCCCAACCGCCCAGTGGCTGGGGCCATCCAAAGTACTGTCACTTGATTTTATCATACATGTGTATGATGTACTTTCACAACTACCAATTTTAAATGATGAAGGTTATCTAAATGTACTTTAATACATGCTGTGAATCGCAACTGGTAAATGCCATATTATTCTGTCAGCCAAGCGTGTAACTGCAAGCCGGTATTATTAACAATTCTTACTGGATCGCTTTATGAATTTAATGCAGGGCTTTTACAGGACATTGCAGCAATGGTAACAGTTTGTACCTTCTGCTTGCTAGGCAGTAGGATTTTCTATTTAAAGAAATATAAAGAAAAGGGTATAACGCTTCACGTAGACACTGTGTTTCAAGGCAAAAACAAGTGCGTTTGACTGAAACTATGAAGTAAAGAGCTCTGTGGGAAAAACTGTGTTGGTGAGTATTGTGGCATGCATATAGCAGAGTTTAGAGGAGGATATAGAGTCTACCCATGTTTAGAGGCGTGGTACTGGAACGTGGATAGATTATAGGATATGTGCGGGTTGTAGTGGTAAGCATGCAGCAAGAGACATGAAGAGAGCAGAAAACAGAGTAAGGAGATATTTTATAAAAGTTTTTTGTGAACTTCAGTAAAAATAAAGAATTAATTAGATAATAGTGATTCCGCGTATAAAAAATAATGTAAACGCAACGAAATAAAATCAATTTAGATAATAAGGATTTTATATAAAGCTTAACGTAAGTACAGCACAATAAAATCTATTTAGATATTAGGGTTGATATGTACAACGCTTAACATAGTGAAGCACTATGTTGACACACGTTTGAGCTAGATGCTCCAGATAACCCAGAGTGAATAAGACGCGTCGGTCGCGCTATATGCGAACGAGGCTCTTAAACTAGTTTCGGCCCCTAGACGGCTGGCGCGACGAGCGTTTGACACGTGGCCAGTTCCAGCACCACCACCACCCACCCCCAGCACCCGCCGAAACGGCGAGTGCGTGCCGTAACCTGAGCCAGCGCTTGACGCGCGGCCAGTACAGCAGCAGATCCAGCAAACCGATGACGTCTTCAACATAATTCTCGATGAGTATTCATTTGCTCAGGCGCAGAGGACTATTCCGCACCCCACCAAATTGGCAAGCGATGGCAACTGCCCCACTTTGTAGAGCGGCATGCTAGCAGGAGCTTGAAGCCGACGTCTTGGCATTTCTTAATACTATGGTGCCTAGGATACACGATATCCTCTCGAGGGAGCCCAGGGACCTTAATGGCTTAAAGTTTAGCCTCGTCCTAACATAACCGCTTGAGAAAGCCTTGCCTGGCCTAGAAAACGTTTACGATAAAGAAGCTGAGATGGCAACCACAAAAGTGACGCCCAGGGTTAGTATCGACGCCGTAGCCGTACTGCGCAGCGATGAGATCGAGCAGCTGGTTGCACAAACGAATGACCTCATAGTTAGGAACATCGAAAATTAAATGTGCGAGGGGTCTGGATAGGCATTTGTCCGCTGCCAAGCGCTTGACCTCAAAGTGTTGCAGCACCGTCCGTTTCGCGGTCGGAGCTGCATTCCAACACAAAAGTGCATGCCACCACGGTCTGTTATTAACGTGAAAAACACCGACAATCGCTGTTTTGAGTGGGCTAATATGTCGGCTTTATACCCAGCAGACGATAGACATGTTGACCTGCCAGGCAAGTACCGCCAACACCTGGGTGAGCTTGACTTTACATATATCGACTTTTTCCTACCATGGTTAGTGATATTGCTGAGTTTGAGCGCCGCAAAGAAACTATCATCGTTAATGTCTTTGTTGGAAAAATGGACTCTACCCGCTGGGTATTAAATAACTAGGAAGTCAGGGCATACACTGTGGACTTATTGCTGCTGTGGCTTGCCGACACGGCAAGCGCCCAATGTGAAGCCAAGGCAGCAGAAAAGAGCTACTATGTCTGGATAAAGAGTAGGATGTGGAGTGGGTGGGGTAGTAGGTTAATGGAAAAAAAAAATTTTTTTTATACCAAATTTGATATATATAGAGCAAGTATAGATATAATCATTGCTACCGCAGTAGCTAGAGTAGCACCATTTTCTACGGCAGTTGTTTCGATCTTTCATCTAAAGTTAATTTATTTTAAACATTTTTTATTAATCCTTTCCATATTGTCTCTAAAACATATATCCAGTTATGTTACATATCAAACTTATTGCCCTCTTTTAGGTTCAAAACTTTTGAATTTAACTTTTAGGTTGCATTTATTTCTTTGCTGATGTCCTCAATCTGTTTATCATACATTTAAACATCAGCCTTCATATGTTGAACTTTCAAATTAACAAAATCCACAACATTAACATAACACCTTAATTTTCTTTCCACTTGTGTAGTGAATAATCTTTTTTCAGTAGACGGAAGCTATCAGCTTTGAATTTGTCTTTAATCGTCAATAATAGTCTCAACTTCTTTTAATTGTTCATCAAACGGCTCATTATTGTCTATTGTCCGACGATGTCCTCGGTACTTGTATTGGTTGTTTGATGGTAACTGTTGTCCAAGTTGCAGCGAGTCAGTACGATACTCTCACTTATCACTTTGTTTTATCCAATCTAATTTGGTCAATAACTCCTTTCCAGTCTGGACTGCTATAGCACTAGGTGCTAATATTGTTTGAAAGGAAAAGGAACTACTTGTAACCAGCCGGTTTTATTCAAAGTAAAATATGTAGAAAATTTCAATTTTTACCAAGGTTTTGCTTTTTTAGCATTCTTGTATGAGATAATTTCTCACTTTTTGCGCAATGGACGACTTTTCCGACGCACAGGATATGGCCAATTTTACAAGCTTTTCACCTATGCAGGCAGTAATAGTCCCTATAACGTACTAAGGGGGGGGGGGGACGGGGACGGTTGCCCCGGGCGCCAGAGGTCTTGATAAAAATTCGGACCTCGTATTCTTGTCATTTACCCTTAGTGCGCCACTGAATAGTCCATACCGTAACGTTGCTTATTCCATTCCGTTTATGTAACAAGTTGTCAGTTGGTTGAAAGTGGCTCGAAGGCTTGCTAGATCTTAATAAGGTTGGATATAATTTTATTTCATTTTAAAAGTACACGTCTTGGAAGTATCTCGAGGTATATTGATAAAATTATGAGTTTATGTAACGAATCAGTAATAGTTATCTTGCCATACTGAAAAACAATATTTTCGCGGAGTGGATTGCACAAATTTGACATCCTTATAAACTGTTTCCTCGTGCATCCCCATAATATGAATTAATCTTCATTATTTACTATATAGCTTATTATCATTGCTCTGTGTGAGTATTGCAACAATTCAGACACCGACTGTATTGCAATAGGCTCCGCTCTACAATTATTAAGTACTTCTGAAACCGGGACTGGTATAAGGGGAAGTTGTGTGCATTTGCAACTAGCACAATGGAGAGAATGTTGGCATGCACTGTGACTGAAATTTATATGTATTATTAAGGAAACGACGCACTGTCTAAAGCAGACGGCTGATCGAAATGGCTGCTCCCATGTGCTCGAGAAATGAACTTAACTAGTCCAAAGTACACTAACTTTAGCAGTTATTAAAATAGGGGAAATAAATTTTGCCAGAGTAGACAATACTGAATTCCGAAAGTGCAGTAAATAAATTATAAAATATCATAAAACTATTTAAAAAAATTGTATTGTTTATTTTTTTTTCTTCTCCAATTTAACTCTGAAGTCCGGGAAGTGAAAATGACCAAGCGGAGCTAGCAGTCTTTTAAGAGGTGCACATCTGAAATGAGGACCAAGCTGTTTACTCTATAACCCAAAGTACACTCATCAATCATACACCAAATTAAAGGAAATTAAAATTTATTTTAACAATACCTGAGATATACAAGGCATTTTTTTAAATAACCGGGATAAATAGTCAGGAAAACCTAGAAAATTCTTTTTCTTTCAAAATCAAACCCCCTGCAAAGTACGAAACTGTAGAGCGGAACCAATAGTATAGACCGGATATGACTTAGTGACGTCACAACACTATCGATCATGGCGACTGTCATAGCCCAGACTTTCGACGAGAGTATTTGTAAGTAATTGGTCATATCTGTAATACGACGCATTAGAGTTGATTAAAATTTTGGTATATATTTCCATTCACTCAGTATATTCATTGAAATGTTGAGTTAGTTTTCCCGTAATGTCTCCTTTCCTCGAGATTTGAACTTTTGTTTTGTATTATAAGGCTGTTTTTCTCCAGATGGTATTGAAATTCATACATGCTAAGGGTTTCCTCTATGTCCACCTCGTACAAGTCGAGAACTTTGAGTGAATGTCGTATTGAATCTCCAACTGGTGTGACATCATCAAAACGCCATATACTTTGCTCTTCGAATCATTAGTAAGATTTACAGTATTATCAACATTTATTTGTCTTGTAGCTACTACGACATCTAGTTCATACACAGAATTTTCAAATAAATAATCAAATCACCACGCATACGCCATTTTCGGTTATTTAAATAGCGAAGAAATGGAAAAAGTCCAACTGGAAATGCCACCTTGTCCGCTGCGATAAAGGCTTAGGAGGGTAGAAAGTAGCGCGAGGTGTCCTGCACCTGCAGCTCCACACGACCCTTTTGATTACGAGCAGTACTGCAAGTTAGCGGATGCTGCGGTCACAGAACATTTTATTCCCCCATATCGAGGGCGGCGTCATGCACGTCTTGGAAGGATGATATTGCAAAACAAAATATGTTGCCTTTGCACTTGTGCAACCAGCTTTTAATATGGTGAGAGGCAAAGGCCTGCGCCAATGGCCAATTTCGCGCCGTCAGCTTTGCGCGTTTCGGACGGCAATGTTTTGGCCGCGGCGCTATTTATCAAGCTTGCAGCGACAGGATGAATGAGGGCGGCGATGTTTTGGCGGGCCACCTTGTTTCCAGCAGTGCGTGTTTCGGGCGGCATAGTCATGGCCACGGGCAGTGCCAACTTGCTGAGCGATCACGTAACGCTCCACTGCCTTTTTTGCCGTCAGTCCCGCGAAAAGGACAACCATATTTGCGTTGTCGCGAATTACCTTTGTTATCTGAGTGGAGCGCTGAGCCAATTACAACACGATGGCGTTCTCGTGCCGTCCGCTGTTAAAGAGACATGTTAGGTTCTTTTGCCCCACGAACATCACGTCTTCAGAGATAATGACGTTGTCTAGGTCATCAGGGCATGGCGCAAAGCTTGATATTTGACTAGATGCCGACAGCTGACCCAAGCCTGGCGAGGCCGCAATACACCAGGTAGATGCCGCGTGCTACCGACACGACCTGGCGTCCTTACAAAGAAGCGACATCCGCGACCGGCAAAAGGCTGACATGGACCTGGTCCATGACCTAACACCCAGGAAACCAAAGATGGCAAACTCCTAGGTCGATGGCTCGTAAAGGGCTGTAAGAAATCCAGCTAGTGGTGGGTGGGCGCCATAAGTGTGTAATCAGTCGGTCCAAGGTATCCCCAAGGACTCTGCGGGTAGGAAGACCCCTACTCAGAGCCGTATGGCACGTGGGACACGAATTGTGTGGAACCGACAAAATATTATTTGCAAGCGGAAGTGTCGACGGAACTAACGACGGGCGCCGCTGCGCAAACGATATTGAGAGGGTTTGCGAGGCGTCGAACCTTCGCTGGCCATTCTGCTCTCAACCTGGCGCCGGCTTGTTCTTATTGCCTTACCGTGCTTGAGCGGGCCGATTGTGCCTGCACCGCACCAAGAGCACGTCGTTCTGACCTTGCACTGGCTAGTGCGGGCACGGCTTGCAGCTGGTTATCCTTAAAGGTTCTGGACACGCCTTTGAAGGTGAACGTGTCCTCACCGACTTCTCGATTGAGTGGACGCACACCGACCACCGAAGAGCGCTTTTTTTGGTAAACCCTACCCGGTGTTTTATGTGGCGAGCGGACTAAGGGGCCTCTGTCAACACGAGAAGCCACACGCATTACACGCGCCCGGTCGTATACATTCCATGCCTTTGCAGCCAACTTTGACCGGCACCTGCCCAATGCCTCCATGCCAACGGCCGTTACACGCTTCAATTATTTGGGGGAGAGCGTCCACCCAGTTGTTTCTGCGCGTAGCCACAAACCAATGCTCGAGCATGGTTCGGGGAGTGAGTTGGAAGCGGTCAATCTGCGCGAGTGGAGTGTAGTTCTTTGGCTCGGCCAAGTAGTGGTCAACGCAGTTGGCTTTCATTAGGATCGCAATGGCCATAGCTTGCGGACTGATTCGTCGTGCTGTCTGAGTTAGAATCTGGGCCATTGCCGCAGTTGTGTCGCTTTTGATTTTCAGAGGCTCGGCATAGACATAGCGGCTGTTGGAGTCGATTGCTGTAAGAATGTTCTTGTAGCAGTAGTTGAGCCGGCTCAGCTCGTCGAAGAACAATATGTCGGCTTGGTATTTACCAGGTGGACCCCCCCCCCCCCCCCAGTGGGCGCAGAGTCTTTAAGCTTTACGGCCCGCCGCGTTCGTGCTGCAAAACTGTGCTCTTCCCCTTGGTTCCAAAGAGTACATTCTCCATGCTCAGCTTAAAGCGGGTAGATGTCGTTAGTGTCAAAGCCGCTGTCCTCTTCAACATGCACTTGTACAGTAAAATTTTGGATTGGCCGTTAGACGGCGCTTCTCAAGAGCAGACATTGGTATTGACGAAAGTCCGGACTATCCCAGAGAGACCGTGAGTTGTCCACCCACTGGAAGAATACAGAGGGCTGATCTTTGCCACCTTCGTGTAGATCCTTCTTTGGCCAATCAAACGGAGGCTCTTTCTTTTATTCGCACATTAAGATAGCACGAACCTCAGGCTCAAAGCAATCACGGGCTTCCAATCAGCTTAGTTCGTCCATAGCCTTAAAAAGGTTAGTAACAACATTTGTGTCACTTGAAGCAGAATTCCGCAGTGCTTTGTGAAATCGATTGGCGTTCTTCTGTGTAAGCAAATACGCCACTATTTCGAAAGGTCTGAATCCAGGTCATATCACTTTTCTTTTTGTCTCGAAGATAGATTTTCACCTCTGTGATGCAGGCATGCTTTTCATTATCTGTCATAGTGGGACTGGGAGTAGGAATGGGCTCCACCGCGCTTGTGTGCTAGACACGGAGCCGGTGTAGGCTTCTCGTGTTTTTGGCGGGGTGCCTAAATGGGCTTCTCGGGCTTTTGGCACGGAGCCAGAGTTTGTCTTTCGTCATGCTGATACGGAATGGGTATAGGCCGTACTTTCCGCTGGCGCGGTGCATGAGTGGGGCGCTCTATAAGAGCAGCCACCATAACTGCATGCGACTCTGGGCAAAGAAGGCCTCGTCGAACCAAGTCGTTAGTCTCCTATAATGCCTTGTTGTCCATGCTATCTTTGAAGTATACCCCTAAGGAGACTAATCTCCAAATGGATTTTTTTACCCTATAATTCCTTGTTACCAATGCAATTTTACCAGCATATCCTTTAGGAGACTTATCTCTAAATGGATTTTTTAAACCTCCATCAATTGTTGTAATGCGAGAGCAAACAGTCTCCTTCCCCTTTGTAGTGTATTCACTAAACGATGCTGCACCTTATTGTGACCACAAGGAACACAGTGTCTAGATTCAGATTGTGTTCTCTTTCCAAACGACCGACATGGTACTGGCGGAACACTTCCTTTTCCCTGTCTCTGGAGTTGTATTTTACAAAACCCACTAAGACATGATTTGTTACACTGGACAGTCTTACCAAGCAGCAACAACTGACAAAGATCATGGCCTTTAATTTTCGTTATAAGTATACTTATGGTGTCACACTTCTTCAAAATATTTTTTTACATATACCATTTTTCCTAGGCCTGCGCGGAGTCCTGGCGAGCCCATGGCGCATGCCAATTTTAGTATGTGCCGCGAGAAACACGCGAGAACGTAGGGCCACGATGTGTCCTACTCGCGAAATTGGATTGGAGGTCTATAGACGGACAATCTCATTAAATGTCTGGTCACTCTTTTCGTATTTAGCGAGTAGCTGTTTGGCGATTTCAACCCGAGTCTGTTTTTGATCAGCCGTCAACAAATGCAGGACCCATCTTTCACAAACATTTCTGAAATTCAAATGATTCTTCAGTATATTAAAAACAGCTGACGAATTAATGTCCGTGATAATAGAAATATCTTCCACTGTGTATCGAGCATTTTCATCAACTGACCCCTTCAAAGCAGCAACTTCCCGCTCACCAATCGCGGACAACGGTCTTCCAAAACTTGGGTCATCTTCCATGAATTCGCGACCATGTTTAAAACCTCAAAATTGTAGGATATGACAGAGAATTACGTCCGTAAACTTTATCCAAGTCGGCCTTGATATCAGTCAGAGAGTACCCTAAGAGCGCCGGATTTTACAGTATGCTCTTTGCTCAGTATCAGAATTGTGCTCCTTCTCTGACATTTTTACGTCGCTGGCATTTATTCATAATTTTTCAAATACCCTTCGTATATTTGAAATCATTTATTGGACTAAGAGGATTAAAGAGACGATGTAAGCTATTAAATGTTAAAGTTCCAGTTTTATAGATTGTCCTGTTGGTTTGTTATTATCGCCTTATGATGATTTGTCAAATGTTTAATATTCATTTAATGTATTTATTAAGGTTAATTCAATCTATCTTTTATACACATACTAACTAATTTTTGCACTCCAATGACGGGAGTCGAATTTACAATGTTAGAGTAATATTCAAAATATACAGGTGTACGCGTTGATACAGGTACGATATCGCAGGCTATTATTATACGTGTGTAAGACAAAAGGAAATAATAGACTTCCTCTTTTGATTTCTATACATACTAAAGACTCAATTCATAAAGCTACAAATTTTCGAGTAATGTGCTATTATTTTGTCGAGGTATATGTTTTTATTATCTCTCGTCATTGTTCCGAAGAGCGTTTATGCAAATGGATGGATGAAAAATGTAAGTATTTTTTTTTTAGAAATTTGTTTCAAATTTTTTTTTTTTAAATTCGTATATAGCAGACGGATAGTTATACATTTACATTTTGTTAACACACATCCAATATTTAATGTGAGTGTCAAATCTGATTTCAAGGCAAATTTTTTAAACATTTAAATTTGGTATAGCCCGTCATTGTTTGATCGTAAACCATTCAAGCGCTTTTTTTCTACAAATACTATTTCCAAGTTCTATCAGCTATTTCGTACATATGTATTTTTATCTGACATGCCATTTTCACTAAAAAAGACAAAATCTCATCCTCCTCTTCCTTTTTTTCTTCTCCAAAAATACGCCAACATTGTTGATTGTATAGGCTTCTTCTTCATAAATACTCCAACATCGTCGATTGTATAGACTTCAACCTTGGAATTAATTCGTTAAAGAATAGTTGATTTCCAAAGATTTTGAGAGTTAGGTCCTCTACTGTACTCATGAACAGGGCTGGGCGATGGGGTTGGGAGCGAGGCGAGCGTCGATGAATAACTTTCGAAAAGCACATGGATGTGTTATTTTGTCGCATAATATATATATATATATATATATATATATATATATATATATATATATATATATATGCAAACCCTTCGTCAAGGGAGAAAAAAGGGTACAATTACAAGGAAAAAATAGACACTTAACAGAATATCCAGAAAAATGTTTTAAAAATATGTTCGTGATAAAATTTGCATTAGAATTATTCTACATATGAAATGAAGCATAAGAAATTAAGGATGGAAAACAAATTTTTTTAAAAATGCAGTACATTTTTACATCTATCAACGATGAAGATAATGTAAAATATTTTAAAATATGAATGAAAAACACGCAAAATGATGAAAACAGAGAGCTGACTACACTGCCTGGGAGAGCGTACGCGGTAAAATGATGGTAGTAGACAAAAGCGTATGCATGTTAGATTGGTAAGACCTCGTAAAAAGTGCTCATTTTGTATAAAAATGTTTTATTTTTCGTAGATAATCAATATTGTGCAAAGATAAACACATCGGCAGCTGTTTACTTTATACGAAATTTATATGCATGACATTTCATTGTGGTACGTCCAACTTTTGATATATTTTGTTTCTGACCAGAAAGATTTCAGAAAAGTAAATTTACTGATGTTTTGTTACCCTTATTCTCTTAAAAAACAAATTTCATAAGTAACAGGTCACAAAATGTCATAAATCTGGCATATATAGATTGGGCAAATATTCTTCTGGAAACCCACGAAAAAATGTATATATATATATATATATATATATATATATATATATATATATATATATATATATATATATATATATATATATATATATATATATATATATCTATATATATATTAAGGCTTTCGTCGATTGTTTTTCGCTTACACAAGTGTACGCACGCTTGTGAAGCCAGCCAGACATATGTTAGTCAGTTAGCCATGCCTATTGCATGTAAGTGTAAGGATGGTAGCCACCTAGCCATGTCTGTTGCATGTAAGTGTACGGATGGTAGACCTAGCCATGCCTATTGCATGTAAGTGTACTGATGGTAGTTACCTAGCGTTTTACAAAACAGGTATAATGTGTATGTTTTATATATTGCTTTCTAACTTTACTTTAAATCACCCTATGAAGATATAACGATCGCAAAAGTAAGTATTGTCTTGAAGAAATAGTTGGACTTTTCTGCGTGTCTTGTGAGACAACTGTATTATCTAAAATTGCACGTAGTATCTCTCTCTCTCTCTCTCTCTCTCTCTCTCTCTCTCTCTCTCTCTCTCATGTCATACAACGGAGAACTATATATATATATATATATATATATATATATATATATATATATATATATATATATATATATATAGTTGAATAACATGAAAGGAACATGTTTATTCACGTCGTCATTTAATCGTTCTTTCATCGCATTCATACGGCACAAAAAATAGGTGTAAATGCCCTCTTTTTTAGCCGCTTACAACATTTATGTAGATTGTAATTTATTCGTCAAGTGGACACAGGTTTGGAATCCATACGATGATTTTGGTAGTTTGTGCTGTATTCAGTTTCTACTGTATGCATTCTTGACCTAGAAGATTTATAAGAATAGATAAGTCACTTTCTTGAACATAATTTGATCACAAAGTAATTATTTTTTAATGATGTAAAATTCCGTTATTTATTAGGTATATATTGAATTTTTTTTTTTTTTTGGTGTTTTTTTTTCAATATTCATTTACCAAATCTAGCTTAGACAGTAATAAAAATATTGGGTTACTCGAAACACCAAAATACGCTAAAAAAAATCGAAATACACACACCGAAATACACAAGTATTTTTATGTTTTGGGTGTATATATAGGTGTACACTCCGAAATTATGAGTTATAATTGTTTTAATAACAATAAAAAGCAGAATAAAGTTTGATTTAGGCGATTTTGATAGGAATTATTTACTTTTTAGCTATTTCCAGCACAATTCGTGTAATGACGTCACTCGGTCGTACTTGATTATACTCGATTGAACAAGTATGATGATAATCGGGGAATCTTTCCGAACTTAAAACGGACAGCTGACTCGAAGACGAACACGCTCACAGATTTGTTACAACTGACACATGAATTAGTAACCGGACAATTCAAAATCTGAGGAGTGCTCTAGTATGTACTGGAAAATTGAAGCTTGCTGACAGTCATAAACAATTTCAGTGGACAAAAACGGACTGGATAAAAATGACAGAGGAACAACGCACAAACTTGTTCAAACGGTTCAGACGCCACATTGACATAGACACAAAATACATTATTTCTACGAACGGTCAGACAACTGTTGGTGCACCAAGGACTAATCGACGAAAACCTGGACAAAGGAAACGAAAAATGAATGTACGAACTGTGACAATTACTGAAATAAATCCATACATGAACCTTGAAATATACTTCAATATATATATACATATATATATATATATATATATATATATATATATATATATATATATATATATATATATATATATATATATATATATATATATATATATATATAATGTCGGCGAATACTTTTGGTACTTTCATACTTGTCTTTCACTTACATTCTGTGTATGTATTACGATTTGCCGTTGATCATACCTGTCCAATCAACCAATTAAGTACGACCAAGTGACATCATTACATGAATTGTGTTAGAAATAGGTAAAAAGTAAATAATTTGTATCAAATCACTTAAATCAAAGTTTCTTTTGATGAACATTATGATTCAAACAAATGCACCGATATATACACCGAAAACATGTAAATACTTGTGCATTTCGGTGTATTTTGGTTTTTGAGCGTATTTCGGTGTTTCAAGTAACCGAAAAATAATAGTCCTCCGAAAGTTCTGCCTGGCCAAAAAGATTTTCCATGAATCCACGAGAAGTCCGTTTCTGTCCTCCTTTTATTCGTTTTAACTGCTAAGTATTGAAATCATCTCATATATTCTTGAGAAACTCTAACATAGCAAATTTCGTAACAAAAATATTTTCTAATATCTTGGAGTTTAAGTCAATACGATCAGTCATCAAGAGGAGTAGTGATAACAATATTTTCAAAATGAGTGTCATTGCAGCAATGTTGAAGGTTCGATCGCAACTATTTTTGTTTAGAACCAACAACATTCCATACGAAGCCTTTAAAGGAAAACTAAATGTTGATATGGACATTTATTCAGGAGAATTAGAGATAACAATGTGTTCAAAATGGCCGTCATGGCGAACTTGGATGTCATGGCGCACCATTTTTATTTAAGACCAACTAGCTACCATAAGAAAGTCTTTCAGTGCAAATCCCATGTCACTATGACCGTGTCACTATGACCATGTCACTATGACCATGTCACTATGACCATGTCACTATGACCATGTCACTATGACCATGTCACTATGACCATGTCACTATGACCTGTCACTATGACCTGTCACTATGACCTGTCACTATGACCATGTCACTATGACCATGTCACTATGACCATGTCACTATGACCATGTCACTATGACCATCCTTTTACGTAAGAGGATTAGCGACAACACAATTTTTGAGATGTCCGCTATGGCTGCCATGTTGAAAGTCAGATCGGAACTATTTTCATTCGTCTTTTTTAGTGAAAATGGCCTGTCAGTACAGATAAATATATCCATTCATCCAGTACACTAGGACGGTCTTTATCCACTGGAAACATCTTTTTTTTAACTTTTTTTTTTTTTTTACATTATCTAGCTTAATGATATTTCCATAACTCAAAATATCTGAAGGGACAAGTAGGAAATTCGGATTAGATAGCTATCAAAGCCAGACTTTTAATCAACTGTATATTGCTTACATTTTGGTTCAAAAGCCATATGTATTTTACTGATGTAATGTACTACATGTATTTAAAACATGTTTCAGATACATTAAAAGGAAATTTGCAAAGGAAGACGTCTATCTTTTCCTGTAGAAGAAGTTAACAAAAACAACCTTAAATGTGAATACCACCATGGTCAAGACAAGTACAATTGTTTTAAGTTAGATGTACAGATTGACAGGTCTGTTAAACTGGGAAACAACAAACATGTATCAAAATAAAATGTAATAATTTTTCTGTTGAGATATCTTATAAATACACAGAAATCAGAGTTGGGGAATAAAAATGCGAAGCTACACCCCTTTAACTAGTATCCCAATACTTTTGAACTCAAAGTGAACTATACTTTAAAATACGCGTGCACTCGTTTAAATAATAAAATCAGTCGAATGCTTTAATTTATTTAATTTTCCTTTAGTTGGTTTTTATAAGAATATTTACGGAACTTATAGATGCAAACATTTTTAACTTGTGACTTGTTACCTTTGCAATTTGTTTGTGAAGAGGGTGTGGATTACTAAAAAAAAGTCGAGAACTTTGCCTTTCTTGTATCTTTCCTACCAGAAAAATGAAACTTGAATCGCACAAACGTTGATAAAATTTCATACATTTCACAGCTGCCGGTGTGTTTCCGTTGTATAGAATATTCGATAGCCATAAAAAGTAAACGCTTGACAGAACATTAGTGATTTTTACAATATATAACCTTATACCATATCTAAAAGACAATTTAAATTGAACAAATGTTGATGAAATATCAGTCATTCCACAGCTGTCGGTGTGTTTCTGTTGTACAGATTATTCGATAGCCATGACAAAAGCAAAATTTTGACAGAAAATGAGTGGTTTTACTATGCGTTACCATAAGACACATTTAAAATGTTGAATGACAAGTAAAAGTGAAATTTCAATCCACAGTTTTGATTTAAATCAAAGTTGGAAAAGTTTGAAGCTGTTTTCTTTTTGATCTACTGTGTCTGTGAAATAAAATGAATTTATGTGATTAAAATCTCAATACAATGTTTGTATCAGCTTGCCATATACACTCTGCCCATGTTCGTATAGGGAAATGTCAATAGACTTCTATATATTTTTGGGTTTTGCTGGCAAAAAGTTGTAACAAAACTACTGAACCAATCCAAATGATACAAAAGGCAAACTCTAAATAAAACAAGGTACATAACGATAATAGGCATATTTGTGTGCACTGCGTAGTTTTCTATATATGAAAGTTTAACACAACAAATTATTTTGATGGCACTATTTTGATATCTTTAACACCGTGGCAAATGGGTAATATCCTTTTCAAAATTCGACAAATTTCAGGTGTACTTAAGTGTGGATAAAAGGGAAATGTTTTTGCGTGTACGTCATTCAGTTTTGCATCCTAATGATTTTGGTGATAATTTCATAAAAAGTAATGAAGAAATGATGCTGCAGTAAATTTTGAACAAAAACTGGAAATACATAGAAGTATATGGGGATCTTCTCCATGACAACTTAAATATGACATACGAGTTTAACTGTACACAGTCTTATAATAATCCAGATTCGTGCTTTAAGTCTAATGCGTCTAATCTCATGTTAACTTGAATAAACTCAAACGGTCATATGAGAGGACAGACTCTTCTTCTTATGCCTGAAATCTCACGTAAGCTAGTCCTTTACATGAAAATAGCACACACGCATGCACACACACACACACACACACGCACACACACACAACAGCAAAACAACAAAACAAATACCTATCTCTCCAAATGTACTGAATCCCCAAAACAACAACAGCAAAATATAAATACATATCTGTCCTAATAGATTGTCGTAGAATTGCACACAAGTTAGTAAATTTTCCATATAACTGAACACAGTTACACTCAGATTTAAGTTCTAATATGTAAAATATCGTAACACCTTGAAATATTGAACCCAGACTCATTTTCTAATGTGTGGCACTTCGCGTCAAGTTTTCTTTTACCATTATAGTCCAATAAAAGTCTGCCCTATTGCATGGAATCGAATGTCAGCTTGCCATATAACTATACACAATCATATGATAATCCATATTTCTGTCATAATATATGGAATCTATTGACAACTTGCCATGTAAATGTAGTCATAAGAGAACCCAGATTTCTTTCATAAAACATGAAATATAATTTCATCTTCACATATAACTGCTCACAGTCACATGAGAATCCAGATACCTGTTCTAATTCTAAGTCATATGAGAAATCAGATTTGTGTATTAATACACGGAAACTAAGATATGGAATCTAATGTCAAATTGACATATAGCTATACACAGTCATGATATGTGAACCCAGATTTCTGTCAATCAACATGCTATCTTATATCATCTTGTCATATAATTGTACACAGTCATGTGAGAACCCAGATATCCATCACAATACATGGAATCTAATGTCGGCGTGTCATATTATCCGTACACAGTCATATGGGAATCCAGATTCCAGTGCGAATGCATTGAATCTAAGTCCAGCTTGCCATAAAGTGTGTAGAGTCATATGAGAACTAAGATTCCTTTCATAATACATGGAATGTAATGTTAGCCTGCTTTATAACTGTACACAATCATATGAAAATCCGTATTCCTGTCATAATACATGGACTTTAATGACAATTTGTCAAATAACTGTATAGTCATATGAAAACCCAGAGTCTTTTCATAATAAATGTAATATAATATCAACTTGCCATACCTGTACACAGTCATATGAGAATCCAGATTCCTGTCACAGAGAGGCTTGTTTGTTTGGTATGTTATAAACTCATATATGAGAAATTGGTACCTAGAGGCTTGTTTGTTTGGTATGTTATAAACTCATATATGAGAAATTGGTACCTAGAGGCTTGTTTGCTTGGTATGTTATAAACTCTTATATGAGAAATCGGAACATTGATGTTTGTGTGCTTGGTATGTTATTAACTCCTTTATGAGAAATCGGTACATATAGGCTTGTTTGTTTGGTATGTTATACACTCGTATATGAGAAATATGTACATAGAGGTTTGTTTGTTTGGTATGTTATACACTCGTATATGAGAAATATGTACATAGAGGCTTGTTTGTTTGGTATGATATACACTCGTATATGAGAAATATGTACATAGAGGCTTGTTTGCTTGGTATGTTATACACTCGTATATGAGAAATATGTACAGAGAGGCTTGTTTGTTTGGTATGTTATACTCTCGTATATGAGAAATATGCACATAGAGGCTTGTTTGTTTGGTATGTTATACACTCTTATATGAGACATATGTACATATAGGCTTGTTTGTTTGGTATGTTATAAATATACTCTTATGTGAGAAATATGTACATATAGGCTTGTTTGTTTGGTATGTTATACACTCGTGTATGAGAAATATGTACATAGAGGCTTGTTTGCTAGGTATGTTATACACTATTATGTGAGAAATATCCACATAGAGGCTTGTTTGTTTGGTATGTTATACACTCTTATATGAGAAATATGTACATAGAGGCTTGTTTGTTTGGTATGTTATACACTCGTGTATGAGAAATATGCACATAGAGGCTTGTGAGTTTGGTATGTTATACAGTCTTATGTGAGAAATATGTACATATAGGCTTGTTTGTTTGGTATGTTATACACTCGTATATGAGAAATATGTACATAGAGGCTTGTTTTTTTGGTATGTTATACACTCTTATGTGAGAAATATGTACCAAGAGGTTTGTTTGTTTGGCATGTTATACGCTCTTATGTGAGAAATATGTACATAGAGGTTTGTTTGCTTGGTATTTTTTCACTCTTATCTGAGAAATATGTACATATAGGCTTGTTTGTTTGGTATGTTATACACTCGTATATGAGAAATATGTACATAGAGGCTTGTTTGTTTGGTATGTTATACACTCTTATGTGAGAAATATGTACCAAGAGGTTTGTTTGTTGGCATGTTATACGCTCTTATGTGAGAAATATGTACATAGAGGTTTGTTTGCTTGGTATTTTTTCACTCTTATCTGAGAAATATGTACATATAGGCTTGTTTGTTTGGTATGTTATACACTCGTATATGAGAAATATGTACATAGAGGCCTGTTTGCTTGGTTTTAGTTCATTTTGCTCTTGTATAAACAGTACTGATAATTCTTACACACAGGGTCGTCGTAAGGGGCGGGCGATACAGGCGACTGCCCGGGGTGCCAAGCGGGGGTGGCGGGGGGGGGGGGAGGGGTGTGCACTTCCTTTTTGAGGAGTTTGCGGTACTTTTACCGAGTGATAGGGCGCCGAAGACGACGTTTCCCTGGGGCGCCGTATCATCCAGCGCAAACTTGCGACGGCCCTGCTTACACAGCATATGGTGTCCTCTTCCGTTACAGGTAAGTACATATCTTCCAAACCCATATGACTCCACGGTCTTAGAGTAAAATGATAGGTCTTCATAATAATAATATACTCTTATATATTTTAAGACCATGCCATCAAAGAGATGCAGATTCCTCTGATAACATGTTTTATTGAAAACAAAGATTTTTATGCATGTATCCAGATTCCTGTCCTTCAGCCTGATATCCCATATAGAGTTAACTAATATCAGCATCAACTACCTTTGGTTGACTTGCTGCGTTAGATATTTTTGTTGGCATATAATATCAGCTGATCACATAGACCATTGTCACAACATCACAATTTCAAGATGATATGGCATTCTAGATAAACATACTATGTTAATGTATCTATAATTAAATTGCATTCTGAGTTTTATTCGGTGTTAGCAGTAATGACGCATTCAGAATTGAGCTTTTTATTACAATGAAAATACTTGAATACGTTTAGTGCACAGTGATTTTCTATTTTTGTTACTGACAGAGGTAAAAGTGTAAAAATAATTACTTCAGTTTTATTAAATTAACTGTATTGATATTGTGCGATATAAAATAAATATACATGAAAATAATGTGATGCGTATGTACATGAATAATAAGATACATTCATTACAAAATGATGAAAACAGAAAATCTAACACCTTTATATACATAACTCTAGTATAGATTATATTCAGATTGCCGCAGATACGACGTTATGTGTATATATTTTTTTTAAAAGGCAATACAATAAATTCACTAGAGCTGATTATATGAGTTATCATGCCCCAAAATGAATATAAAGAAAGTGAATACAATTGTAGTTTATTAAACTGTTAATGATCATGATATGTACAGGCAAATCACATGTAATATATCCACTAACAATGATCATTATACGTACAGACAAATCACATGTAATATATCCATTTCCAATGATCATTATATGTACAGACAAATCACATGTAATATATCCACTTCCAATGATCATTGTATGTACAGACAAATCACATGTAATATATCATTATATGTACAGACAAATCACATGTAATATATCATTATTACATGTACAGACAAATCACATGTAATATATACATTCACAATGACCATTATATGTACCGACAAATCACATGTAATATATCCACTTCCAATGATCATTTTATGTACAAACAAATCACATGTAATCTATACACTTCCAATGATCATTATATGTACAGACAAATCACATATAATATATCATTATATGTATAGACAAATCACATGTAATATATACACTCACAATGACCATTATATGTACAGACAAATCACATGTAATATACCATTATATGTATAGACAAATCACATGTAATGTATCCACTTCTAATGATCATTATCCGTAGAGACAAATCACATGCAATATATCCACTTCCAATGATCATTATATGTACAGACAAATCACATGTAATATATCCACTTCCAATGATCATTACATGTACAGACAAATCACATGTAATATATCCACTTCCAATGATCATTATATGTACAGACAAATCACATGTAATATATCCACTTCCAATGATCATTACATGTACAGACAAATCACATGTAATATATCCACTTCCAATGATCATTATATGTACAGACAAATCACATGTAATATATCCACTTCCAATGATCATTATATGTACAGATAAATCACATGTAATATATCCACTTCCAATGATCATTATACTTACAGACAAATCACATGTAATATATCCACTTCCAATGATCATTATACGTACAGACAAATCACATGTAATATATCCACTTCCAATGATCATTATATGTACAGACAAATCACATGTAATATACCATTATATGTACAGACAAATCACATGTAATATATCCACTCACAATGACCATTATATGTACAGACAAATCACATGTAATATATCCACTTCCAATGATCATTATATGTACAGACAAATCACATGTAATATATCATTATATGTATAGACAAATCACATGTAATATATCATTATATGTATAGACAAATCACATGTAATATATCATTATATGTATAGACAAATCACATGTAATATATCATTATATGTATAGACAAATCACATGTAATATATCATTATATGTATAGACAAATCATATGTAATATATCATTATATGTATAGACAAATCACATGTAATATATCATTATATGTATAGACAAATCACATGTAATATATCATTATATGTAAAGACAAATCACATGTAATATACCATTATATGTACAGACAAATCACATGTAATATATCATTATATGTATAGACGAATCATATGTAATATATCCACTTCCAAAAATAGAAGATATATGGCTGACTAAGTCTGCAACATTAACATGTGTAAACGAACATGCATGTGGCTGTTAGTGACGCGGGAACTTAAGTGGCAGCGCGAGGGGGTTGGGAGAAAACAATTGCCCCCGGGCGTCAGGCGAAAGGGGGGCGCCGTCATGAGATTTTTTTCTTTTATTTTGTGTCTGAAATTTTCATAGTATTTCACCGTCACCTTAGTCTAACTGGGGCAATTTAAAAAAAAAAAAACTTATATTTAGGAGGTGGTGGGGGTGGGGGCTGTGGTGCAATGGAGGAGGGAGGTTGGCAACTGACATACAAATTGTTCTCTGTAGCAAAGTAGGGGCGCTACTAAAGAACATTGCCCCTAGGCGCCTCGAACCCTCGAACCGCAACTGAGGAACTACCCATCTCAATTAAATGATATATTTCTACATCCCTGTTTACGAGGATTCTTTAGTAATATTTTTTTGTTAATTCTTTTCTTCAAGTATAGATGATTTGCACATCGAATGTGGCAATGCTGGGAAAAATTAGAAGTTGAAGAGAATTGGTTGTAGCACACATTACACAACATTACACATCAGATTGAATTACTGACAATGCTAATAAAAATTTAATTAAAACTACATTTTGTTTACCTTTGAAACACGTTTGTTAACAGCACCTTTGATTATTAACATTTTATTTTGAAGAAACATCGTTTCAAACGTGTAAGCCACTGCATACTTTCTTAGTCTTATAGATCCTACAAAAGTATCCAATGCGTAGGTCGAGGCAGTATACCTGAGATCCTACAAAAGTATCCAATGCGCAGGTCGAGGCAGTATACATGGTTGCATTATCGATTTTTTCATCATGTACACACAGGTAGCAGTTTGAAACAACATCACGATATCATAGGGATATTTTACTGAAATTGTCAGATATATTCAACAAAGACATATCTTACAAACTGAATCTTGTTATAATAAGAGGTAAAAGACGTACAGCAGATGAAACAGTTGAGTTGAGTGAGATACGGAGTGCACATTATAATAGCTGCCAGCTGTTCATTAAGCCAAACTGGTACATGGGGGAATGGTTGAGTTTACACTAGTTTCGAGTAAACGGATTCGTTTCGGGTTTTGTAAACCGTGTACACATTTGGAAATGTCGGTAAAGTTTTAACCTTATGGCTGACATGAGATTGAGACATTTAAAGATTGATACACATATTTATAACAAGAGTTGTCAGAAAGATAACCAAGCTAGGCTTTTGTCTGCAATGTTTGACCTATGTCAAGTCACCAAGGCATGGAAATGATCTGAATAACTTTTAAAACACAAACTCATTCATGCACGAAAAGTGGGTAACTGTGACCTTTGTCTATCTGGGGTGTTTCCCAAAGATGCTAGGAAAATTCTGTTTAAGTTCTATGAAGATACCATGGCTGCAGCTGCATATGTGCCACGGAATAAAAACCTTTCGAGTTGGGGTTAATTTGTAAATAATTATGTAATTCATTCAGAATAAGTATGTCACTGTAAATTATTTTTCCTTTATAGGCTTCGCAATCCAACATGGAACATTGCGACAAAGGTCCATCCAGATAATATGCCTACATCTGAATATAAACCACATAAACAAACTTTAATGCCATGCTTAACCTGTAAATGCGAAACTTAATTATGCATGAAAAGTACTTCACTGTGACCTGCTTTCACACTAGATGGTTCCTAATGGAGCAAAGAACACTAATGTTTAAAAGAAAAGTAATGCTGGAGAGAAGAAAACTTAAATGCTGGGATTGACATGTAAATAATACACTCATTCATGCATTAAAAGTAGATAATGGTGACCTATTTTCCCATGTGATGGTTCTTTATGATAAAAAGTATTGTGATCATGCTCTATGAACGTATTGTGCCCAACAATTCAAGTTATTCCATGACAGAACAACTTTAATGCTGGGATTACTTTGTAATAAACAAATTCATAAGTATAAGAAATAAAATGTAATTGCGACCTAACTTCCCCTTGAGTGGTTCTTAATGATGCATGATGCATGGAACATTTTCGTCATTATTTTCCCCTGGGGTGGTTCCTACTGATCAAAGAAACATCTTGACCAAGTTCAAATGGGATACAAACCTAAAAGAGAAGCTATGCCAGGAAACGAAAACTTTTCCACTCAGTTTAGCTTTTTAAAATCAGTCATTAGCATAGGAAAAATCGACCACTGTGACCTACATTCCCCTAGGATGATTCAGAATTATGTAGTAACACCCTAGAGTTCAAGGAAGACAGTATGCCTAAAACTTAAAGTAATGGCATAAAAACAACACCATTACATTTGGGTTAATATACCACAGCGGATCCATGAGACAGTGCAATCAGCACCCCCCCCCCCAAAAAAAAAAAAAAAAAACAAAAAACAACAAAGAATTTCTTTTTTAGCGCTAAACAACCGAAATGTTTCATTAAACAAGTTTTCTTTACAGTTAGATGGTTCAAATTATGCCCTGTAAACGCTAAAACTGCAGGAGCTTAAGGGGCCTTTGTCCTACAGACACTTCTCCGACTTGTTTATGCCCCCCCCCCCAAAAAAAAAAGAAAGAAAATAAACGATATTTGTGTTGGCACCTGACATAAATGTGGATGACGCTGACAACGCCAATGACACCAAGGATATACCATAAACTATTTAGTACTTCGTACAAGCGAGCTAAGATGTATAAGTAGAGTAAAACATGATATAATTGAAACAGTTTATTGGCTGTGGTCGGATCGATTTCTGTTAATGCTAAAATATCAACTGAGACTGCCTTGAAGTGTATTAAAATAGAACAAGAGCTTGAAAACCTAGAACTGGGTACATCTGATCCTACATGGACATCAGCTACCTCACCTTGCGGATGCATGCATACGATCCCATTGGAGAAGGGGCATATGTCCTTTAAACCTCATAAACTGTGATTTTAAAATTATTACTAAGACAAAACATTCCCTAAATCAAATCTAAATATTTAAATTAATCAACAGCAGTGCTGCAAAAAGGGTTATTCAAGATGAGTCATTTTAACCTGTTCAATATAATTAATTAATTTATGTTGCAACTAATATTGGGATCTGTTAAATTTTAAGTCAGACATCAATTTCAACATTCTCTTTTCCAAAGAGTTACCAATTTAACTAACCACTTGTGAACCCATTTATAAAGTCTATTTTTTGCGCAACAATACGATCTATCAATTTAATTTCTTTTTGGCTATAAGCAAGAAACCATCAATTGCAACCTTGCATGGCAGCATTGTCTTTTTATTTGTTTCTACTCCAAGAAAAAGCTGTATATAAATTTTAATCAGTAATGAATATCCCTGCCTCCATATGCCAGTACCAAAGAGGAAGAATGTTTCAACGATCGTTTTAATTAAATTTGTGGAAACACAGCATTCCTCAAGCATATAGGAAAGTAATTAGAATTAGCTTGAACTGCAACACGTGCACAGCTCACTGTCCTGATTTTCTCTCTAAAACACGTTGATATACATAAATGTTCATTAAACCAAATACCAAAATATTTTTACAAGTTTAATAGCCTAATATGTTTTCAAGATATTTTAGTTCAATATTTGATTTTAATCTGTTTTATGACTTAAATTGAACAATGTTGTTTTTATATTTATTAACAGCCTGGAGCCACTTTTATATGAATGTTGAAATGTTAAGTAAAGATATTCCTCATATGTGATATTTTCAATATTGAAAAAAAGAAACATGTAGTATTGAGAATAATTATATCATTGCATTAATGAATCCATATATTTAATTAATATCATATATTAAATTAATATCATATATTTAATTAATATCATATATTAAATTAATATCATATATTTAATTAATATCATATATTAAATTAATATCATATATTTAATTAATATCATATCTTTAATTAATATCTGCTTTATAATGTCAATATTCAGTCTAAAAATAGCAGGCTTGCATCAATAAATAAGATTGACCTTTTTCAAAAACATTGGAGGTTGCATAAGCTCTGCCTAATTTATAAGCAATTTTAATTTTCTTCATAGACTTACATTTCACATTTATACAAGTTTGTATTTTTGGTTTGGATGTTGTTTGCTTTAAATCTCCAAACCTGAAGAAGTATGGATTCCCGTCTTACAAAAAATTATATTAAAACTGTACAGTGACAAATATTTTGGTTGTTAGCAATAATTTAATTGTTACAAATTATATTAAAACTGTAAACCGACAAATATTTCGGTTGTTAGCAATAACTGAATTGTTAATTGAATTGTTAAGAGATTATTCTACAGTATAAAAGTTCTATGAGAATAAAAATAATCATGAAAATTAGCTGAAAGCATATAACAATAATTCACACAAAGAAAACAATTAACGTGTACATCTACAAAACAGGGATTCTTCTATAATTTTCAGACATAGAACAGTAATGGAAGCAATAGTACAAAACACAGTAGGTCGTGATGTGCAGCCCTGATGTATTAAAGTCAATAATATTGAATACAGAAAGAACTCTGCACTTCATCCACATCAATTTTCTTCATTGCCAGATAAATCAGAAACATCTGTTCAAAAATAAAAGACAAGTTTGTGCTCATGAAGACACTAATGTCCATAAATGTGGGTGAATTTTATTTGAAAGATTTATAATCAATCTGCATTAATCTACATTGCCTCACTGACAAAATACTTATACCTTAAAAAACAACAACAAAAACAGGTGTTACCTAATAAGATGCACACCCCAATGAAATAAAATAGTGTCCTTTAAGTTACAAAATTTGCTCTTAAACACTTCTTCAACATCTGAGTCAGGACTAGTAACAGTATCCTTTTATTTTCATGGACACACCGGTTAACTGGCCTGCTACTAATGCAGCATAAATACTATTTTGTATGTCCCTTTTTATAGGATAATAAATTCTGTCATTTTCAGATGGACACACCGGTTAACTGGCCTGCTACTAATGCAGCATAAATACTATTTTGTATGTCCCTTTTTATAGGATAATAAGTTCTGTCATTTTCAGATGGACTGACGTTGTGTTACTGGCGTATCTCCTTTAGGACATCATGTTTCGATGCACGTTTTACATACATCACCAATGTTATTCACAATGCTACATGCATCTTTATCTGCTCCTTTTAGATTGGGATGCATAGACTTTGAGAATCCACTTTGAACTGAAATAGTGTGATTAGTATGAACAGAACAAAGTGGCAGTTTCACATATACAGGTTTTCAGAGTTAACAACATTGTTCTTCAAATTTTGTTGACAGTATGTTTAGCTGGTCCTGCCGCCCATTTATTGGTGCTTGTGGAGATAATCTGTACTCAGGACACCGATTGTTTAAAGAAGAAATATAATATGTAACATATTTTCTCAAAGGTTTAATAAGTCTCTCGCAAACATATGAGGTCAGAGTAAAATAAACATTGAATTATAAGACCAAAACCTAAGGGACGTCTTTCCCACCCACAGTCTAACTTCATTACCCTGATTTCAAGGTCACTGATAGATGTGATACACAATAAATCTTGATATCCATATCTGACCACTTGCAAATTTCATGACTGTACAAGCAACACAATCTCAAAAATAGACCTAAACACAAAAATCCTCAAAGGTCAATTGAGTTTGAAATGTTGGTCATATTGACTACCTTTAAATGATAGTATTGTTCTCATAAGGGAATAACAACTTTCATGATGGTACAAGCAGCAGTCCCAAAATAGACCTAAATTGAAAAACTCAGCATGGTCAGTGGAGCGTGATATGTAGGTCACGTGACCTACCTTTAGTATGGATGTGCAGAATTGTCCGTGATACATGCACATATATCAACTTCCTGATTCTACAAACAAAAGTGTCTGAGAAATGGACCTAAACAAAAAAAGGTAAATTTTTTTTATGTCAATGACGACAATGACAACATCAATGACTATGACACCCGATATTATAGCATCTGTACAAAATTTGCAAAGCACCCTGACCTAGCCTGAGATGTCGGAATGGGTCGTTGTGAGTGGAAATTAAATGTCTTGCCTGTACAAAAGCAAGCGAGCCAAAACCACTTTAACACAAGACACACTATCTAGTCATGGTACATATGCATAAGTTGCAAGAAGATATCTGAAATGGTTCATGAGATATACACCGCAAATGAATGTCTGACAGAGTAGATGCAAATTAAGAGACTCAAGTGGGGCATATATCGCTCTACTAGCACCGTCACCTGTTTTTTTTTATATCCACATGTTTTATTTGTGCCTATTACTTTTATCTTAAATGTTTTTAATATAAACCAATGCAGCTTGTTTCATAAAAATCCAACAAAACCTCTAGAAAGTCAAACTCGAGTGGTTACAGGGTCAGTCAATCAGAGACCAGATCATGTCATTAACATGTGTGAAATTTGCCTAATATTGAGCTCATCCCAGATCCTCCGTATATATACCCTCGTGCCAAGTTTCATCAAAATTTATTCCTAACTATGGTCTCTAGAGTGGAAACAAGGTCAGTTAATCAGAGGCCAAGCCTGAAGAGAATTATTTTTTTTATGGAAATCAAGCCAAAGATTTGGTCCCTACTCGTCACAGTTAAGGATATACATAAACTGACATTCTATTTCAGGGTTCTGGATACAAATGGGACTGAGTATGGTTACTAGCTTATATGACATGAGATACCATGCCAGAGGTTTGGAATCTTGACACATGTGGGAATGTGTATGATTAAAAGGAAATATGACATAAGATACCATTACAGTGATCAGAAATCTTGATATACACGGGACTGTGTATAGCCACAGGGCCATATGACATGAGATACCATGCCAGAGGTCAAGAATCAGGATGCACGTGAGATTGTATATGGTCACAAAGCTGGATTGGATATAAGTACTTGATTATATGTCATGAGATAACGTGATAGAGGTCATGAATCTGGATACATAAGCGACTGGATATGGCAACAAGGCCTGATGACATGAGATACAATGCCAGAAGTCGGGAATCTGGATACACACGGGACTGGATATGGTAACAATGCTATATGGCATGAGATACCATGCCAGAGGACAGTAATCCGGAAATGGAACTGGGTAAGGTTATGGGGATACATGACTTGAGATTCCGTGCCAGAGGTCATAGATCTGGAAACATGGGGCTGAATATGGTTACAAGGCTATATGGCATGATATACCTGTACCATGCCAGAGATCAGAACTCGGGATACACATGGGACTGGGTACGGTTAGCTCTATCAATCTATGAAGGTTTTCTAATTAATTGCAGTACTGGAAAGCAATCATTAAGGTGGAACGTTCCACTAATATAGGTGAGTGATATCAAGTTAAAGGATAAATCCGTATAGATGTTCCTTCTAAGTTCCCTTTCTTCATCAAATGAATATATCCCAGAATAGCATGTCATATACATTACAAAAACCTTGTAACACAGTTTACTTCCTTGGTGTTCTGCATCAGGAATAGCTTGTTCTGGGACAACTGAATGTGTCTGTTGGGCAACCAGATTTCTTGATATGGGTAAGCAAATAATAATCAGAGCTCCGGATAAGCAAGTTTTGAGCCACATATAAGCAAGTTTTGGTGTTATTTCAGCATTCAAGTTTTACGAAAATAAACTCTGAAATAAAAATTTAAAAAAAAGAAAAACATGGGGAGGGGGACATGTCAGTGATAATAAATTGTTCGTTATTTTTAAGCACTTACTTTTGGAGTTTTAAGCATTTAATCTGTAAAATAATGTTGTAATTAGGAATTGACTAGAATCTAATTTCGATCCGAGAATAATCTATTGTTTGTTCTCTATTTGACAATAAATGGTCAAGTGATTGAAAATATTAAAGATGAAAAGTTTGTAGGAGTGATATTTGAAAGTGATTTAAAGTGGAATAAACATGTTGACTATTTGTAAATCCTGTACAATAAAATATATTAACTAAAATTGGGAAGTACATGCAATTTATTGACTATTTTTTGACAATATGGGAAAACTGCACTAAGAGCCAGTTAGCAAAAATACACAAGATTCAGAAGCCAACTGATTGCCTAATTCTGGATGCTCCTTTTGACACACCATCTGAAACTCTATTCAATGAATTGAAATGGCTAAAAATAAGTGACCGAATAAACTTTCATAAAGCACTACAGTTTACAAATGTGTAAACTGTAATATGCCAGAATAATTGAAATAACTTTATGACCAAAATCATGGGCCCCTATACTTTAAGATCAACCTCACAAAGTCGCTTTAAACCTCCAAAACTCAGTACTGAGCAAAGTAGGTGTAAGTCTGGAGCATGGATATGGAACTATTTGCCCGCACATGTTAAAGTACTAAAATCTGTTGAAAGTTTTTTAAAAAAATATCGTACGTATTTGAACCATGCTTTTTCAATGATTTGTTATGTTTCAGGTGTTATTATTAATTGCTTCACCTTTGTGCATGTACAGTGTATATCACCATTTATCATTTCCTTGACGTGTTTAACATTGTCCATTTTTTTAAAATGCTGGAGACCTGACATCATTATTCAACTTTCTGTTGCTGAACAAGAACGTCAGATACGTTGACAATTAGATTAGCCGAGGGCTCTAAGGAAGACTAGATTAATTTGTATTTTAGCTGAGCTACTCTTGTTAAATAAATAAATTATTATTATTATTATTATTATTATTATTATTATTATTATTATTATTATTATTATTATTATTATGTTGTTGTTGTTGTTGTTGTTGTTGTTGTTGCTGTTGTGGCAATTCATAATATTTTGATGAGTTACATTTCTCTGTAAGTTTGATGGAAACGTTGTAATCAAGGATGAATTAATCACACACAGTCAGAGTTAGATGCTTTGAATTATTATGTGCATAGGCCAAATCTTGGCTATTTTGTGTTGTCATTATTTAGGTATTGTCAAAGAGCCCTTGGCTGTAGTGACATACTTCAACAAAGCTTGTGTCTATGACAACTTACGTGGTATAGCAACATAAGTTTCAATCCTACTAAAATATCTGATCACACTGATAAGGATGTAGTAGTACTGATACATTGCAGTGGACATTGTGGATCAGTTGTTGAAACACCCACATTTCCATCAGAGAGGTGCATAGTTCAAAATCATTATACGTTTGAAATTTTACCCTTATGCTAGTAAATACAGTGTACCTCTTGCGCGGTTTACCATAGTGGCAACAGTAGTAGTAAACGGTCAATTTAAGACCACCATAAATGACATTTTGCTAAGTCACGGAGCAGCAACGTTTTACTAGACCCCGTGAGCCTTTGAGGGTGGTTAGAGGTGGTAGAAGGGCGGTCATGGTAGCATAGTATCAGGTGGGTGTACGGAGTTTGTCCCTACCTTGCATCACATTATACTAAGTCACGAGGCAGTAACGTTTTTGTTAGACCCTGTACGTAGTTGGAGGGTGAGAATAGGCAGGCATATGGCGGTCATGGTAGCACAGCATCAGGTGAACAACACACCAGTTAGAGACGCCTTTGGGGTATGGGATACCGTCATAAGTGGTGTGAAGCGTAAGCTATTTGAGGACAGCGCAATAAAAGAGTCCTCTAGCGATGACTGCATCACCTTTGAGGGTGAGAACTACATAGAACCACTCGACACCTTCAAGACGATGTGTCCAGTGGCCATTAACATTTACCTGACGCGTCTTAGAATAACGGACCTCAACCAGTATGACTGGACTGAAGGCACCTGCCTTGTACGATGGGGATATTCCATCCCACCCCCTTCCAAAGTTACTCTGCGCAAACTTTTCTTTAGCGCATTGGAAAAAGAATTTATGGAGCATGTAGACGAGCTCGAGGACCCGTACGAAACAGGCCAGCTCAAAAGAGCTGTTGACCTGGTCAGCTAAGGCTCATAGGCCGGCGGAGCGCTCGACTTAGGGAGGTCCGAGCCAAGGCCAGAGGAATAATAGATAATACAGCTTAAGCTGTACTCTCGCCTAACCTTTTGATAAGATCGGCGCGGCCTTAGGACCAACCTTGAGCCAAAAGTGCCTTTATCAGCATTGCTGATGGCTACCGCGACATGGGCCATTCTAGCAGTCGCCAGTATGTCATTCTGGAGGGTCGTATAGTTATTGAACTCATCTAAAATGAGTGTGAACTCATCCTCGGACAGGAAAGGGTTGCGGAGGGCTCGTGAGACCAAATCTGCGATAGGGTTGAGCTTACCCTCAGCCAGGACCCGAATCTGATCGAGCTTTTGAGCTTTCACGCTGAGGTGCCGGACAGTGAATTGCCCAGCCAGCGAGGAAAGCCCGCACTCACGAGTGACACGCCTTCCAAAGGGGATAGCGAGAGGGGCAGCCGCTAGGGTGACAAGCACACCCACACCCGCGATCCCGACGCATATGGTTACAGTGCTCGACGCTGCTGCCATACCCTCAACAATGTTGACAACCCACCCATACGTTTTGCAGAGCGAGCGTCGTTGCTTAATTTCCGCCTTGAGCTGGGCCTCTATATAGCCGATCTTATTCAGGCGGTAATTATGGGGAGTTACAACCGAAAGAGTGGGATACATCGCGATGAGATCTATAGGACGTGTTTAAATCGCATAACCGATCTCTTCGATAAGCAACCTAACACATACTCTCATTGCACTTTTTTTTCGGTTTGAACAAGTCTGATACAATAGTTGCGATTAGGTGATGAGGTGACGAGGGCCGATATATTGAAAAATAAATTGTCATAAACCGTTTAATGTTTATAGGCGTTGCCCTATACTTCAGGAGTAGTACCGATATCTAGTCTCGTGATAATGGTGACCCCAAACATATTATCCATATGTGTTTCCCCATTAACATACCCTACGACCGTAAAACGGTATATTACAGGCTCAACCAATTCGCTCGCCGCGTGCAATGTAATGTACGGACCAATCACAGTCGCCATTTTGGGATTTCCTCTAGAATAAACAAGATGAGGTGTAGCACCATCTGAAGTCGCAAGGAGAAACAAGCCAAACCCGGTAAAACGATAGTAAAGTTAGTAGGATGCACCGCCGCATCAACATATGTTTTGGTGACCTCGTCTTGAGGATTGGTAGGCTCCCCCCACACCCACTACTTTATTTGCGTTAATATTTATTGGAGCGCTTATATCACCCAGCGAGGCGGAGTTACCAGCCCTGTCAGCGTATGCTTTGGTCGCAGCGTCTTTTGGGCCGACAGGCTCCCCTATACCCACGATTCTGTTGTCGTTCATGTTCAAGGGACCCCATATGGTATCACCAGCTTTGGCTACCCTAGAAAGAGCCAGTTCGCGATCTTTGGTATCAACATTGTCTTTTGTTGCCGCGTCTTTAGCCTCAGTAGGATTTCCTAACCCCACGATTTTATTCGCATTCATGTTTATAGGGCCCTGAATGGTGCACCCACCCCACCCTGATTGTATGATTTTTTCGCCGCATCTTGAGGGGCTACGGGGTCCGCTATGGATGTAATTTTATTTTTACCCATATCCAAGAAGCCAGTCATGCTAACGCCAGCTTTGGAGACCTTTCCCTCGTTTTGGCTGGTTACATATTTTTCTAAGTTGTTGACTGCACCAGCTACGTATTGTTTTCTCACCGCATCGTGGTGCCTCGTAGGGGCGGCCAAACCTGAAATTGTTTTAACCGCTATGTTTAGGTCGCCATCTTGTCGGTCAACGTTGATGGCGACGTTTTCAGGTCGAGTGAGGTCGAGCACGTTACGGACAGCCCACCTAACAGCCTCCTCGGCCTGCAGCCTATAGAACGGCCTGCCGCCATCGCGCAGCGTGCCATCAGCCTGGAAGTCGACGAAGTTACCTGGAGCCTCAACGCTAGCCGGGTGGATTATCAGCGAGGAAATGTCCACGCCAGAGGCCTTCATGTTGCCGATGTGGTCGGCGAATTCAACCAGGTCGTTCGGAGCGGAGGCGCCGACGATGTGCTGCTGTAGGCCTTGGTTACATACTGGGTGAGGTCAGCGGGAGCCCCAGGTACCGCCTCGTCTTTTTGCGAACTCCCGAAGGTGTCTACTGACATGGTGCATATGGCTTCAGCCGGCTTGTTTCTAAACGAACCAGCGGATCAGCAACACCGCCGCATCCAGCAATGCGCCGGGCGTCGGATCGCGATTCAGCGCCTTCAGCACCTTGATCGATGTGTGGCCACAGATTGGCCGGTCGTCTTTTTTCTGGACAAGGAGGGTCGAGTATGTGAGCTATAAGGAGGAAGGTCCTCTGCGGCTTTGAGCCTATACTGCGGCAGTCATTAACGTGGCTCTCGAAAAGGTCAGGTCTGGAGAAGGCATGGAGACATCGGCAGCAGACGTGCTTTTTATATTAATTTTTGTTACAGGTATACGCCATCCAGGAAAAGTCTTTGATCCATATGTAGAGTTGCTTGTCGTCGTCTGAGAGCAGCAGCAGGTTGACGGTTTTATAAAGAGCTTTTTCGGAAATGCGTAGGGGGTAAAGAGCGTGGTCCCATCCAAAGACGTTGACGCGATGGTGTGGTTGAGGTTCTCAAACTTGGTAATGTCAGATACCTTTATTGGAAACTTAAGCTTTGCCAAATCGTAGCGTTCCCAGATACTTATTGTAATTGCTGGTACTATTGGTGTGGTCATCGGAAGGGTAAAGGGCGGAATGAATGGCCCATTCAAAACATCGGGCGTCGTGGTTTTCTACGTTAATGACTGACCTTTTAGGTATTCACTTGGGCGTGTTTATAAGCCCCTTGCCTCGAAACGAACGATACTGTGAAATGTAGAGCTTCACATCCTCGCATCTGACTGACCACCAGCATGAGCCTTTGTTCGTAAACTTTTGCACCTGCTCCTCGATCTTAGTTATGGCCTTAGCTGCAAGTTTCTCAAGGTTATCGGCCAACAGCACCACTTCTGCTCGGCTAGCCGATAAGTTGGCTGGCATGGAAATAACTTCCTCCTCTGCGATTTTTTTCTAACTGAGACTTGACGCTGCAGTTAAACTTAACACCCTTCTTTCCTATCTCCTGTGTGAGGGTGGTGATCAAGCGGGGGTTTATGGCTCTGAGTAGCTTAGATAAGTCCACTTCTATAGGGCGGTCTCTTGGTATTGTGGCTTGATAGTCGACGATGATTTTGTCCCTTCCAGCAAGAACCTTTTTTTGTATGAGAGTTGGAAGAGGATATCACCTCGCGGAAACGGGAGGAGCCTTTGCTTCCTTGGAGGCCTTCCATCTGGCACATCGTTTGGCTGATTTGGATAGCCTTGGGGTCGGTGTGGGTGGCTGCAGTGGAGCCGGTGTAGGCTTTTGCTGCCTAGGGGCTGGCGTGGGCCGTCCGGTGGATGGGGCTAGCTGCCGTGCGCGGGCTGCCAATATTGCCTTCAGCATATCATCGAATTCACTTTCGGTGATCTGCCTCTCCCTGAGTTGGGTGTTCATTCGCTCTTTTCTAGGTATGGCTATAGTGGGCGATGGTATCCTGTAGTGTACTACCAATCTCTAAATGAAAATTTACTGCTCGTGGCTGTTGGCTGCCGCTGAGGGCAGACATATGTGTGTGACTATGTATTCTACTCTCCCTGGCCTTTCTCTAAATGGGCGACTGGTGAGGTCAGGTGGAGATATGCTTTTGCCCCAGCACGGTTCTAATACGACCGTAGGTAGACTTGCGCCCCCCCCCTCAATATATAAACTTGGGATTTTTGTCTACCTTCTTTATTGCCACCCCCACCCCCACCCCAACCCCGCATTGCAGGGGCGGCGGGTCGGTAGTCACGCCACTGTTCTCTTCTCATATGAGATTGACAGCTCAGAAAATAAAAGCAGGCACCCAAGAAATAGAGTAACAAATAAACCCGTAGAAAGATCAAAATTATATTATGTAAATAAGTAAGTATTTACTTAAGCAATTTCAAAGTGAATTTGAGCACAAACTATAATAGCTTTTTATTCGCATATGCAGGACTTTTCTATCACATTCAAAATAGCAACATATTTTACGATGTGTGCTCTTATGCCGTATTTCCATGGCTTACAATGACATCCGTTTGTTTTCACATCTTATTTTTAAAAACTCCAGAATACTTTGAATACAGTCTGATTGAAATTCCCTAAAGGTAAACATCCTGTTGAGAATTAATCACCGATATCCTACAGAAATATTGTCTCAAAAATGTTTGTACAATGTGTGTAAACTCGAGCTCCGCAGTTCATATTAATGAAAATAAGAGAACAGGGAATATTGGTCTAACCGAACTGCGAACAGCGTAGACCCAGATCTGTTCACCTATTAAGACTCGGCAGGTCAGGGTATACCCTGCTCATTAATAGTAGTAGTAGTAGTAGCAAGAATTAGTAGAATGAACGGCATACACCCTGATCTGCTGGCCCATTATTCCACCACAGATCTGGATCTAATCTGTTCGCAATTGGGTTTGAAATGTACATTTTGTAAGTTGTTCCTTCCCTTGACGAAGGGCATTAGGTTTGACTTATAAATCACAATTTACAAAAAAAAAAACAAAACTTAACACAAAAGCTAAGAGAAAAACTGAACTATTTGTCTGTTTAAATGACACGGAAAATCTACCCCCCCCCCCAAAAAAAAAAAAAAAAAATAGAGTTAATGATAAAGAAGGATGAAAACTAGTATGAAAATGTGTAAACTGCGTGACTATTTTGAGTCTGGGTTATAATTGCAAGAGATAATCTAAAATATAATCAAATGTGCGGTGGTCCGCATGAATGGTTTTATCGTTACGGAGAACTTAATTTTTTTCATATATATTATGAGTTGATCTACACCTCAACGTGCCAAAAGCTAGGTGTAAATTACTTATTTAAGTTAATCAGACTAAGAAGAGGTATTTGCGTACAAGCTTAATGCATAAAAAAGTAACAACATTAAGGATACCGGTGAATTTGTGTCATGCATTTCATTCTCTCTCTCTCTCTCTCGTCTGTTATAAATGGCAAGAATGGTCAATAATATAAACGAAGTATTATCATTTTTGTTTCGTCCTTATTCGTTTCTGCTTACGTAAATCCTTGTTTAGCAGACGGATATACAGTGCTTTTGTTGACACACAGCGAGTAATTATCACGTGTCTCTCGTGAATTCAAAGCAAAATAACCGTGTTCTACCTTTACATGTTGTACAGCCCGTCATTGTTCGGATGTAAACCATTCAAGCGCTTATTTCAACAAATAATACTTCCTAGTTTTATCATTAACTTAACCCGTACCACCATATATAAACGTCTACTGAGGGAAATATTAAGATCATGGCTATGTCATCAGACTTATCATCTATCGAAACAGTGGATACAACCGGGTGGCTGAGGTAATCAGTCAGTGTCAGAGCTCTCCTGGTGTTAACGACGAGAATTCAAATCAGAAGTTTTATTGCAGGTAAGTCAAGATAATCTTTATTCTCAGACACCTTTGCAGGAGACTGGTGATACTATATATAGTAAGGTACAGTACCTTTGCATTACCTATATTTACTTTAATTAAACGAAACTGAGCCGAATGGGGGAGTTAATGAAGTGTCAGCATTACATCACATTTCTAATTAGCTATCTGTGCATTTGTTCACATGGAGTCACCTGTTCTTTACAGAACATAGCTTACATCTCACGGTGCTACTTAGGTTTCTACTGTTACGAGGGCGGGGCGGATTCTCAACACGTATTGTGAAGTAATAGCGGTATTAATATTTAGTGCAATCCATTTCAAAATCTGTCTGCAATGTCAGTTTCAGTATTGATCAATACAATTATCATGCATTGGGAATATTTAATATCACCTATCTACTAAGATACCCGTATATCCCTGCTACTAATGAAGCTATGGTCACATACATGGCATTGAAGTCATCATGTAGTGGTAAAACCTTTCTAATTTTTTTCTTTCTCTTTTGAACATTCTACCAGAGCATAATCATCTTAACTAGAATGGCAGATGCTGCAGTAACCTATATTGTCTGGTTGACCTTACGCTAAATAAAGAGCACAAGTATTTTTTTTTTACTAAAGTCAGTTGTAAATGATTGCCCATGGAACCAAATACGTACACTTTGTTGCATGGACCCCCACTTTCACGATGGTACAAGTAAACATAGACCTGCATTTTGAAATCGGCTAATACCTTAAATGGGGTTTTAAAAAATGCTTCAAAATCTGGTACTGAAAAATCACAACAAAATAATTTTAAATTGATTGCAATAAATAAATGATGGAGCAAAGCTATACTGTGATCAGTTCAACAGTGTTAAGAGAGGTGACAGCAATATTTAATAGGTTTAAGATAAAAGTAACAATATCAGTATCAAAACATAACATATTTGTTTATATGTTTGGATGGGAATAAACTGCGGTCAATGATAGCTGGGATACAAAAGGACCTTTAAGAGAATACAGTATTTATTTGCCTATTGAATCGGGATTTTTATTGACCGTTTTTATTAGATCGAACAATAAAACAATTATCTTCTTAGCCGATAAATCACTAATCTCCCCAAATTAGAGGACTTAAAGATTATAAAACAAGTCTTTATTTACTAAATCTCGTCAATGTTTTATCTTTCAGTGTTATTTTGTACACATTGATATGAGCAGAACAACATAGTTCACAGAGTAAAAGACATAGTTCATCGTAAGCATTACATTGTGTACACTCCAATTTTGTTCTGTTTGTCCACCAGCAATATGGCGGTGCACGCCAGATCTTGTGGGTATTTTCTATTTATAGAAAGAAGGCGAATTCGTAATCTGCCCTCTTGGAGCAATAAGGATTCTATGGTTCACTTTGTTGATCAGATTCTGATACCTTCTGTGAACTGTGTACGTCGCACGCTGCACCTTAGTCGGTGTGGTCAGAAGGCGGTAGCGTTCTTTTATGTTTTTAAAGCACATCGCGGGCAGAGCCTGCTGTGTCAATTAGAGGTAAACGGCATCATATCACTATTTCTGGGAGTCGCATGCACGGGAAAGTCGCAACCCCTAGATTTATCTGTCAACGAGTTCTACGAGTTGGGGCTCAAATCAAGCTTTCATTAATGGTATTGGGCTCGGGCGTATGCTCAGCTAAATGTATTGTAGGACAGTGAGACTCTAATTTCAGATAAGGCCTCTACTGACCTGAAAACATCTACCCTTGAACCAATTCACGCTAAATGCATTACCTCCATACATCACCAAGTGTCACTTCGGACAGATCTGATTGTAATGTGTTATGTATATTGAATTTATAATATGTGTCCATGAGGTAAATTGTACTTTAGTGGTCATTTTGTAAACATCATATTTACAGCATTTGAGTTTAGGGTCACACTTGTTTACATACCATTTAGTATTAAGATTAGAACTTTCCATGTCTTGACATGAGAAAAATCAGGTGCACCAGTAAAATTCCATTTAGAGTTACTCATATTCTAGAATATTCTGTCATGTGACTCGTCTTATATTTACACAGCATTTGGTAAACAAGATTTAATTCCTATACTAAACTTCATATTATTAAGATCAGTCTATTTAGGAATTTATTTGAGTAATCAGATGTTACAGTTGTGAAAATCAGAGCAGATTCAGAGAGATGAATTATTTATTTGAAATATTCATTGGAACTACCAAAAGTGCTCATTCTCATTTTGGATTAATACTTGACTTTGGGATTTATGTGAATTCATTCAAAGAATTTTCTGAATTACAGTATTCAGGCATATCAGGACATTCAAGACTACTGACACATCAGAACATTCAAGACTACTAGAACATTAGGACATTCAAGACTGATGGAATTCATTCTATATTTAGGACTTGTGATAAGGTCTAGGTCTTAACAAGAAAGCGGGACTGATCATCTGATTGTTTATTCAGCATATAGTTATGTGTCCGAAATGTATTTAGTAATACCACTGTGTCATTTTGTTCCGTTTGCGCAACCGTGATCGTTTTTACATTCATATTACGGAGCTTTCATGATTCATACATTATGTTGGTCATTTTCATGGATAAACAGTGGCTAATGGGTTCAAGTACACGTGTGAGTAAAAATGCGAAAACCGTGCTTGACATTTTATTTTCTTGGACTCTAATGTTATCACATTTCTCTCACGTTGTCAAATTTAACTGGACTGCATAAAGCGTTGGTAAGTATTCATTATTTTAAAGTATAAATTTTTAGTGAGTATTCATCATTATAAATGGATATAATATGTGCTATGGAAAGTACAGAAGGACAAACAGTGATTAATTTTGCATTATTACTATAGTATCATATAGTCACTACATTAGTACAAAACTTACGTGTCCATAAAATTTTGCATGCTAATTAAATCGTGATCAGTCTATTCCGATTGTCCCTCGTTTTTTTTATAAACATGTTCTAATAGATATTTATCAGCAATATAAATAACCTTAGTATTAAAACAACAAACGAACTTGCGAGTAATGGCTCACCATTAAATGCGGGATCGGGGGGATATTGATATCAGTTTGGTTCATATTTCGTTGTGACTTTAAATTCGTGGTCAAGCTTACCCACGAAAACCACATAACTTGGTATCCCACAATAATAATGAATTCAGAATATTTAAGGTTCACACATACACAAATTTGCATTCGGATTATTTACGGCAATGTCTCATTAACTTGACCAGGTCACTATACAACGATTCGTCAAAAACAGATATAAAGTTTGTGGAAAACAATGTTCTATTCAAAACAACACGTGGTATATCATTGTATGAAGTAGTTGTTTTTAAATCAACAATTGGAATGGCAAGATATGGCATCTATCTAAAATCATTCATACGTTTGAAAGAATTGAAAACATGTTGCAAATTGCTGAAAATAGTAGTACCAGTTGTAGATAGATGTTCAGTTGGATTGTTGATCACTGCAAAAGACAACTTGTCCAAGGTAATGTACTTTCAGGATATACCGTTTTAAATGGCTTTGACAAATCAGTTTTTAAAGCGCACATATTACGATCCTGAAAGTCCCGTTGTTTACACAAATATCAATCAATTGTGGGAACAAATTAAACGTGACAAAAATTGAATAAAATCATCTGAATTGGAGGAATGGTTAATTCAACAATCTACCTACACGTTACATAAGCAAGCGAGAGAGCAATGCCACTACAGAAGGGTCTATGTTACTCACGTTGATGACCAGTAACAAGCAGATATTGTTATCATGCAAGCATATCAAACATATAAAGATGGATACAATTACATATTGATTGTTATGCATTTTGAAAATACGCATGGGCTAAAGTAGTAAAAAAAAAAACAAATGACGATAACATACGCGAGACTTTCACAAAAATCTTCAAAGAGAGAAAGCCCGATAAGATACCGTTTGATGAGTGTAAAGAGGTTTACAACAAAAAATGTCGATGATCGGTCGGACAAGGAAAATATGGAATACTTTTTAATGTAGTCGGACTAAAAAAACATCAATAGCGGAAACGTTTAACAGAACACTCAAATGAAACAAGAAAATGGGTTAACGTTTAACCAAATCTAATTGCGGATACAATAACACTCGTAACACACCAATAGACATAACTCCAGTTGAAGTAACCAAGGGAAGAAAAAAACCACACAGATAATAAGTATGATCAATATATTCGGTTATTTTAAAACAGATACATATAAAATATAACAATTTAAAACTGGTGAAACAGTATGAATTTGAAAATAAATATTCAAAATCAAGCAAGTAATACTAGGTGATCTGGTTGTTTACAAACTAGAAGACTTGAAGGGAGAGGATATAAAGGGCATCTTTTACGAGCAAGATTTATCACTGTATGACAAACCGGATGATGTTTACAAAGTTGAAGAGATTTTGAAGACCAAGAGAATGAAAGGAAAAAAGTATGCACTCGTGAAATGGAATAGTTGGGAACAGCAGAAAATATTATTCCATGAACATAAATGGTAGTGCAGTCCATAGATAGCAGTATCAAGGAGCATGAACACTGTGAGTTTTTGAAAGATAACGAGTTTCTAGAATGTGACAAATGTGGTAATAACAGAGCATTAGAAAACGGGGGAGTTAAAATATTCACGTCATATGAATTTGCAATGATCATGAGACCAGAAGAAAGAAAATAAGCTACGTCCAAAAACAGCTAAGTTAAGCAACAAAATGGTACATATGAAAAACGTAATAAGGCGACTACACTGTAGGCAATGTACTGTCAAGGTAATACTGTAGTAACATATATTTTCGTGGGGCTCAATTTTCGTGGTTTTGTAAATAAATAAAAAAAGGCATTTTCGTGGTTTTGCCTGTCAAAGTTTGCATATTAGTAGGTATTTAATTTCATGTTTAACCTCTACAAATACCCAAAATAAAGAATACTAAAGACTAAATCTATGCAATCACTTTAATGTTTAAAACAATACTACCACCTGTATGAGCACAAATCAAAGACCTCACAAGTTCAATACTTACACCGTGTTTTCGACCGAGTGGATAACATAAATGGAAGCCGACGCAGCCAACAACAATAAAACAATACTACCACCTCTAGGAGCACAAATTAAACACCTGTCAAGATTAATCACTTACACTGTGTTTTCGTCTGAGTACTCAACAGCAAAGGAAGCCGACGCAGCCAACAACACTAAGCCAATCGGATATTAAAGTACATATGAATGATCTCTTACTTAAACCACTGTCCATCAAGTTGCACTTGCTTACCAGGCAGCTAATGACGCAGTATACCCCCTGTTTCAGTCACCCTGCAACCTCATTAATAAACCAATTCACGCTAAATGGATAATTGTAGCTCATGCGACAATGAGTGAAAGATGGGACCTAATTATCAGTGGTTTTGAAAAAGCTGGACTTGTTTCATTCGGCAATTTGGGGATTATTTACCTGGCAAGCATTTGTGTGTACCATGAGACTTGATTGACACGATGTTGATACAGTGGCTTTGTTCGAAAATCTGTGAAGTGTGAGCTTTAATACTTTGCTGTAATTAGTGTATATACATAGTGCTTCATTAATAATAGTGCTTCAACCAATAGTTATAATATTTTACAGGATTGTTGTTCTTTTGGACTACAAATGCATGGATAAAATGAAATATGCTTTCAGGAGGATTTAATTGTTTCAACAACAGTTGTACTCGAATGAAGGATCGATTTGAATAATTATTAAATTTAATATTCATATAGTAGTACTATTATTTTGTATTATTCTTTCTTTCATTTTCATTATTACTGTGTTTGAATAACTTATGTTTTTTCTAGTTTCAAACTATCCTTACTTATCTCACATATGATTTAAAGCACTGAGTGTAAAATTACAGCTATCGGATACCTTATCGATAAGTGTGCATTAAAACAATATACCGGTAAAATGATTTATAATTCTTTTTTCAAATTGTTGAAATAAAACAAACACATGTAAAACTAATATTTAATTACCAGATTACAGTATTGACTTTGATTAATCAAATACTATTAGCTTTGTTAATCTCTAGGAATGAAACACTGTACGAAAACGGGGAGGGGGTGTCATCATCATCATATGTGGCTCATTTTTCATTGGGTATTTAAATTCGTGGTTCGGGGTAACAACGAAAACCATGCAAATTAGCCCCGCACGAAAATTGATGATACTATAGAATTAAAGAATATAAAGTTGATTCAAACTACACCTCAAAAATAGCTGAAAAACAAATAGAATCTAAAAGGCTACAAGTTGATCTGCGAGATTTTAAACAAGATAAAGGCAATGACAATCGAATCGACTTTGATACAGTCATCAGGACATTTAAACTTCTCTCAAATTTTATTTATAAAAAGTTTAGCAGCGAGTCACACATCTACTCAGTCAACTACGCATTATTTCTGAACAAATATTTTACCATGAACAATGTTTGCACATCCATACAATTTTCGATCACAAAGAGTTACTTCAAAATTAAAAAAGTCAGTTGATTTGAGAACAATTTTCATACCATGAAGTAAAAACCAGTACGCCTTTTATCGTGTGCGGATATAGAGATTTTGAAGATTTAGTTTTTACAGACATCCAGAGGTAATTAAAATTTAGCTACTGAAATGAATGGAGCTACTGAAATGAATGGAACAATAAAAAGGAATATCCGTTGTACCAACAGTTATAAAATGTCATAAATGTCACAGAGAAAAGATCGTGGAAGAAATAGAAAAACGAAATACAAATAACCAGAAATTGCCTAAAATAAACGAGATTAATCTGGTATTACAAGAGACCAAATGAAAGGATGTGGGTGGAAAATCAACAGCTAATTACATGTAATTGTGGAAAAACAGTAATTAGAGGATGAATGCATTTGCACAAGAGAAACCAATTCCATATACAGGTATAGGGGAACATTGTTCAACATACTAACTTTTTATGTTAAATAATGGACTTAAGACTTTAAAAAAAAAACAAAAATAAAAAAAACACTAAAAAAAACAACAGTACAGCACCTTAGCCTTATCTGCAACTCGGTTCATCTCTCCATGGGACAGGATATTTCTACAATATTTTACGAGATACAAATTTACCACACTGAAACTCATTTTTTTTTCTTCTAGTACAAGCCAATGAACTATTGAAATACTACACTCTAAAAATTGACAGTGATGATTTAATGAAAAGAAACGCAGATCTCAGTGTAACATGAATTTTTCGGAGAATCAACTAAAATGGGCAGTATGCACGGAAACAACTGGTTGTGGAATTTCATACTGGCATTTGGTGGAAAACATTTAACAGGAACTGTTCCAGAGTTGGTAAAATCAGTATACAAATTTCACGTTTATTTCCAGATGGCAAAATTGCGGTCAGAATGCAAAATGACCTTAGTCCCTGATAATTCAAATAGAATAACAACAACATAGATTTGAAACAATTTAATCTGATCTGCTACAGTTTCAAATTTCCACCATCTCATGACTGGAGATACACGAAAGCATAAACATGTACTTGATCAATTATGGGCCAGAAGAACATAAAACTGTACGCCAAGGTTTGGGGAAACTTACATCAGCTGCTGTGTTAGCCGCTTACAAAAGTAAATGCAAGCATGGGACAGGTACTGTCGAGTATTGGATAATATTTTGCCAGTAGATAAAATGAATTATATGGTGAATAAACAAGAGTCAACAGGAAACACATACCTCTTTCTGTAAGATATCAATGGTTTCACAGACAAGGGGATATCTAGATTGAATAAAAGTATCAGAGTATACGTAATCTGCATATTTGGTGCTCAGGTACAAAACAGAACATCTATTACGCAGTCTGTTTTGACGGTATCAGACACCTTTAAAAAACTGATGGAGCTGCTAGCTGTAGAATAGCAAGGTTACGACACAGATTAAAACAACATGGTAAAATTACAACAATACTTAACAGAGTCAAAGATGAAATTAAACTATGATGTTGGCTGTGACGATATAATTTTGTGAGTGAGTGATATGATAATGAAATTGGTAGCATGGTTATATACAACAACCATTTGCAAAAATCTAGTGACTCGTCTAAACTGTGGTTAAATCCAAACATCAATATAGAGGTAACCAAGAGACTTAGTCCAAAGGCTGATAAATAACCGGTGACAATAAGGTAAAACGCTGAAGAGGACAAAAAGGAAGAGAAAGTAACAATTACGTAGAGAAGAAAGACACTAATGACTCTAGTCCTACTGTCAGATCTGATAATTATATCAGATTCTCTAACGTTCAAAAGACACATGGTAATCACGAAGTGTGGACAAAATCCAAATATGAAACGCCAAAAAAACTATAATGATCAATAAATAAAAAAATCCCAATAGGTTATTTTGATACTCATGGATGTGTGAGCTGCTATGGCTGACTTTTTGAAATAGGTTACGAGCCTTTAACTCTTCTAGTTTCTTGTTTACACCTCTGAGCAAATATGCGAGTAACAAAACAACTAATAACAAGACAAGTAACATGATGTGTTCAGAAAAGAACGAAACAATTTGTCCAGCACTCCTAAGCAACCAGCCTATCACACTACCAATGAATCCAGGTAATCCTACTGCTGCTCCTTTAGCTAATCCAAACAAATAATCGGATACATGTTGTAAGCCTTATTTTGTAATTTCAAAACATTATTGGACTAGAGTAGATGGAGTTGGGGAGGAGGAGTATGTATACTAGGAATAGCAGTACTGCTTACCGAATTTACTCTACACAGAGCAACTGTTGATATTGCCATTGCATTTTTTTCATTACAATCATCGATTATAGTCTCTGATTCTCTTACCTGTTCATCAGTGCGCTCATTTGTGTCTATTATTTGCATCTCTATTTCATCTGACACTTGTATATGTTGTCCAACAGTAACTGATGATTCAATCGGACATTCATTTTTAAAATTGCTATTCATTTGACCTTCACAACATTCTCCCGTTTTTTTGTGTTGGTCTTTTTAGTGTGCCTCTATGTCTATTTAATCTATCTGAAATATATATGTTACGGTGGAAGTAGCAACAGTTGGAACAGTTCAAATTTCCCAGAGATCAAGCGTTTGTTTAAGCTTTTGAATCTAACCAAAATAATCACATGGTAAGGTATTAAGATTTCGATTTTCTTCCTCAGTTATCTGTTCTTCATTTCCTAATGCTTTTTTGTTAAAATGATCAAGAAAGTTTAATTTCTAAATCCTTCTAATTTCTACTTGCCAAAAAATCTCGATCTTCCGGGTTTTCTCTCCTTTTACGTAGGCGATAAAAGTTTTTCACCACGATTTTGAGTGATTTTTTAATTCAACTGAATTACCGTACCCATCAATGGTTTTTTTATACGATATTCACCATTACTGTCTCTAGGCATTTTATACGAATATTTTCTTGCAAAGCCGAAGCCTATTTTGTAATCATAATTTTTTAATAATGTCTCCATTATGTCTTGATTTTCATTTTTAGTATGTAGTATAGAATTAACTCTTACAATATTTTGATCTTCAAAACCACAATCAATATTTACAGGTTCATCAATTCCTGTTTAAAAAATTGCATATCTGCCACATCATGATCTTCATATTCAGTTCAGATAAGTTACAATTGGAAGAAAATGTGATTTATCGAAAACAAAAATAGATCCATTTATCCTGGAACAGCACCTGAAACACTACCTGGAATAGTTCCCCAAATTGAAGAATACAAACAGGACTATAAATGGAACATATATCAATAGCAAACGGAACATTTAAAGGCTTGTCTGAAAATAAGTTTGAAAATGTGGATGAGAAAAACTAAAAAAGACGTATGAAATATACGTCAATCACAGAGTTGCAAACATACCCAGATCATTTTTAGAGATTGTAAAGATTCTATCGATCGACAACTTTGATATTTTACACAAGTTATTTCAAGGATGCCTACATGACATCCAAAGGAATTACACATATCACCGGATTTTTTTGTCATTCAAGTTAGGTTTGCCTCTGTCCGCGTTGAGAGCCAGTTTGATAACTTTTAAGCATGTAGATTTCAACAAGACAACAGAAGGCAATTGGGAAACAAATGTTGAAAAAATTATTAACATTTCAAATGTGTACTGGTTGCATTGGTGTTGATACATTTGTAACTTTTACTACGTTCGTAACAATAGCTGGCATTACGGGAACAGCTGCTAACTATGCAATGAATTGTACAGGAAAAATAGATTAGTCAATACTGTCCCAAAAAATCATGATGAAGTTGTCTATCTTGAATGGCTCGACATTTTGTTGTGCTGATCACTTTCTTGACTGGACAGCATTTTCTAATGTTTTGGTATGTTTCACTGGCTAACATAGATCTGGTATTCGTCCAGTGGAAACATCTTCCTTTGTTTTTCAGGATCGTACAGATCAAAAGAGGCACATGGTATTGTACGACATATTTCTAGTTCATGTTCACTTCCACCTTCGGGCTTTCGTACAATTTAGCCACTTTATGTAGAATTTACTAGATGGAGCCCCAAGTATCTTCAATGTCGTGTCTGATTTGATGGCATCTTTTAGTGCTTATAAAATTCTTGTCATTTGAATTAATCTTAAGTTTTTCATGATTGTGATACCTTTGGTTTTTTAAATTTATTTATATACATTTTACAGTAATCTTTGTTTCCTTTTATTCACCTTGTTACAGTCCTGTTTGTTTTGATCTCTCCAATGTTTAAACTTTTCTGTTTTCATTTCTCCATTATTTTCGTATGCTTTTTCGTGATATTTGCTTTCATGTTGCATAAGTGTTCTCTATACCAATTATTATATCCTCTTTTTGACAAGACTTGCAATATGCAAAAGTTTCGTTCAACGTGTTTATGTCTTTTGTTCTCCCCAAACACGACATATATGTTGGAATACATATCTTTTATTCACTCAATTACATTTCAATGTATTTTCACTACTTGTAAAAGTATACTGTAAGTCATCTTGCAACTAATTTTTCTAACATCTGGACATAGTGTTGATCTATCTTCCAGATTTTATTGCCAAATGAATGGAAGATGAACAAGAAAAAACAAGATGAAAACAAGATTGGAACAGTGCTTGAACTAGTTACTCAAAAGGTTCTTTCGCAAAGGACAACATATCCACGTAAAGTTGAACTTGGTAGGCAACTTGGGAAAAGTTCACAGGCATTTAAACAAGCAAAGGTTTGAATCAGAAACGAGAGTCAACAAAGTCACAAGATGATGAAATCATACTACGTGAAATAACACAAAACGAAAGAAATAAAACAATATCAAAGCACATTATCTATTATTTGATAGGTGGTGGAGTAGCCTCTTTGGGTATATTGTTTATTTGGTCAAAAAGTAAAGTTGATTCAATACTTAAACACACAGTGATAAAAAAAAGTTGAAGATAGCAATGAACAATCAACCAAAACACAAAGGAAAAATCTAACCATGACAGTATCTTACAACTCAATGCCAGAAATGTTATAATAGAAATTTTATTATGTAATCCAGTTGAATACCTTTTTTGTTAGATAAATAACAAAATAATGTCCAGCGAAAGAAAAACTGATCATCATCAACACTATTTATAACGCGGCATTTAAATGTTCTCACAGTCGCATACAACATGCATATAAAGAAGCTATTTAAGTTTACAGTTGGTCCCCACCAACAATGGACATTGACAAAAGTTCCAAGTTAATCATTCCATTTCCACTAATCCAGCTTACAATTGAATATATGATAGCACATGAACTTGAGCACCTGAAAAATTGCTAACAACAATCGAGTTTTAAATCAGACATACATTGTTAGCAGAATTTTAAGTTTCTTCTACACTTGGCTTAGTTTTTTGCTGTATAAATAACAACAGGTCGAGCGAAACAAAAAACATAATCAACACACTTTACTGCACGATATTAAACTTTGCTCTTACTGTTGCATACAGCATGATTTTAGAGAAGCTATTGAAGTTTCCAATAGGATCTATATCAACAGTGGATATTGGAGAAGTTTTCAAGCTTATAATTGCAGTTTTCTTGTGCCCAATTCACAATTGACTATCTGATAGCCAATGGACTTATACCTAACAAATTGTTAAAAAATATAACGAGCATCTTTTGTTGTTAGGTAAAGAACGTACGAGATGTGTGAAACGGAAACACAACATATTCGAGAAGTTACAGAGATAAAAAATTATTTGATCAAGGACATTAAGGACTACAAATTCATGAGAAAACATACAAAATGTTAGACAAAGCTTTGAAATGGTTAGAGACAAGTATGGAAACAGTTGCAGGTGGTGCACGTATCTAAACAGCTTGATTGTGTTTATCTGGAATAGCTATTGGCATTGTTGTTCCATTAACCTTCATCGTATTTAGCTCAACAGTCATAGGAAATGTTTCAGAGGCTTTGCATGAAATATTGATAGGCAGCAAAGTTTTGAAACATCATGGAATAGTAGCGTCAGCCATCGCTAAATTGAACAGTAGCAATGAATTCATAAGCAAAGCGATCACTGATAGCGATGTACCTTCACTACACGTTGTTTACAGAGCCAACAAAGAGACCAACGACATTTTCATCTTCCACAAATACAACGAGCATATAGAGATAAAAGGATCAAAATCAGGAAAAATGGACAGCTCAAATGAAGAGAGTTATATTACAATACATTCACTACCTGCTAACAAAATCTATTTTGCCAATACATTTGATAACAGAAATGTCAGACTATCCATTTCATTGCAGTGAGTAGATTTTGTTGTTGGTTATTGAAACATTTGGGATGAACTCAGAAACAATCTTTTTTACCACACCAACGAAAGAATGAAACGAGGACTGTTTTAATTCCCAATTGTTATTACCACTTCGAAATGTACATGAAAAAATCAAAGAGGGGAGTGAAAAGTGGAAATGGTGACAATAAAGACAATATTGATGCTGAATGATTGAAACACAGCTCAAACTTTAGAATCACTCCGAGTAACAATTGCACAGTATATATAACCAAATACAATGTTAAATTTTGTTGTGATTCAATAACCAGCTCTGTATTAAGGAATCAACTTAATCTGATAAAGTTTATGGGTTTTTGAAACAAGAATAATGTATACGTTTCCTGGACCAAATAAATAACACAGAAATTACTATAATGGATATTATTCGTGTTTTCTCGAGTCTTTACGTATTAACAACGTGTTTCACGGAGACTTTGTTCCGTACAATGCTTAAGGCAATTACAAAGAATTACAGAAAATTAATTAATAAATTGACAATAAGCATCAGAGAAGAAGATGGCTAAGTAATATATGTTACATAATATGAGTGTAGCGTGTGTTTTCCATGTAAAGCAAATAGAGTAGGTACAAAATGATAGGAAAAATATCACTGCAAGGTCCCAGTGGGTATTTGAACAGTGTAACAAAAACTGATGGAAAAGATACAACGCTAAGTCAAACAATTAACAGTGACTTGAACCTGACTAATAATCAGATCGCCAATTTACTTGATCCTGACAAATTAACTGATGCAGCAAATACAAATTTTGTATTGAAAAGAGTTGATATCCGGTTACTAAACACATTTAGTGAGAAGAGTTTGAAAGACATCACGTCGTAGAGGGAACAAGCTGAAAATAAATTAACTGCTACTGACCAGAATGGCATTAAAAGGTTAGCAAACTTTTAGAGCTAAAAAAAAAAAAGATTGAAGAGTACATAAACAAGGAATTTGGTTGCCCCAGACTTGTTGAAACATAAATTCAGAACTATAGCCGAACAAACCCTGCAATCAGTAAAGCAAAAAGCAGATGATTTGTCCAACCTCAGGCCATTTTTTCAACCGATCGAACAGAGGATAATTAGTTAAATATATGCATTGGAGAGTCACATGGAGAAAATAAAAATCACTGGAAAACTATTGCACTTTACAATCTCAGTTGAAGAAGGTACAGAGAGATTCGAATAAACAAATCAAACAGTACTGATAGAGTTAAAACTGACATAGAGGCTGTTAAAACCGAAATGAACAAGAAGACACTCGCGTTAATTGGTACAATTGACAGACTTAACAGACTTAACACTGAAATAAACGCATATAGCTTTACATTGGGAGTTAGAATGGATGAATTAAAATAAAATCTATAAAAACAAAAATGAGTTAAATGAACAAACGAAAGTAGTGCCTGAATGTATTCTGCTCTAATATATTCACATTATACTGAGACATAATTCTGTCCATCCTGATGGTACTGAACTACGATTTAGATTAGCTACAACTACACCTCAAATATTAGTTAACATTTATGGATTTAACTATGCTCCATCACTTTGTGATGAATAACGATACGCACAATAGAAAATTCACAACATTATGCCATTAAAATAAATAAGTCAGGCTTATACACAATTGGTATCAACGTACATTTTCTAATTTCTATTTCTATTTGGTTAGATGCAAACAACCAACGTGTTGCTTACTCATTAAAGCCAAAAGAAAACCAGCACATACTTGACAGTTTAAAAGAAACGCGTACATACTACCTAGAAACATTAGGTTCAAATTGAAAACTGGAGACTTCACAAAAACTAAAATAAAAACCGAAAGTAATATAAAACTTTGCTTAAGTTAAATACAACAAATGGCTACAGCAGCAGTTATGATTGGAGGAGCAATAGCTAATGGATTGGCATTTACAGGAACCAACTATTTGTTTGAGTTATTCGATCGTAATGGAACCGATGAGGAACGAATTAGACACGACATGTTAATAGCAAAATAACAGTGAAATACTGCAGACTTCAGTAAAAATAGGGCCAAGATGCTTGACTACTTGAATGAAATAATGAGAGAACAAGGTTTGATCACTCGGTATTTAACTAACTTGGATGATGCTCTTAGCCTATACGCTTCAGTTCATAGGGATGATAATGGCAGGCATGGTTTATGATCAGCCAAAACTTTTAAAACAACGACAACCTAAAACGAATAATTTCTACCAACCATCAGACAAACATATCACACACGAATACATTGCAGTTGTGATGGGTGTTAGTGTGTATGTTGCGTACAAGTTTTCGTAGGCTTTTTTTATGAGCACAATAAATAGTGAAGATAGTGAAGATGTCGACTTAAGGTAAATATATATCTCCTAAAAAGCAGGAGAAGATACATCAGGCTGTTGAATATCGTAATCAAACACATCATTATATCAGTCACACACCCAGCAGAATTAAACCGGAACAAATGTTGCAAGTTTCTATACGAAAGTTGATCCCAAATATCATGATTATACCTGGTTGTTCTTTCGTGTCGTTTGACATGAAGGTGAAAGGAGATGCTAACAATGCAGTGGTAAACAATTTAAATGCTCGTTGAAGATATCACCATATCATATGGAAGAGGTGACCTTTTCAAGTTAAATGACTACAATATTTTCGCGACATACAAATATTTGTGGTTACTTGTATCAGTTAGGACAGTCATGCTTAAGTACGTAACGCGCAAAACACTGGTACTGAAGCTGTACAGTTGATCGTATTTGGAAAGAAGTTTAAGATACAACTTAACTTCCAAATACTAACAGATCATTCTCTACTGTATGCATGCTCTCTTCAACATGATATCAGATTTAACATCACAATAGCCAAAGCGGCTGGAGTAATATAAGGTGGTAACTAAGAACTAAATGGGAAACATTTGTCTCCAGTACGATACAATTACCTCTGAATCAGTTGCTTAATTGGTGAATGACAAGTGCAGAAATGAAATGAAGTCTTTTTCTACGACTACATGACGAAAGAGAGAATCATAGACATGGCAGCCAATACACCTTTTACTAACACCACTCTTAATTCTTCCAGAATGTGCTCGAAGGGTGTTTTGATACTGTGCAGAAAAGACTGGAGAAAGTGATCCTAATATAAAATATCTCTATGACTATAGAAGGTCTGCCAAACGTGGATTATTTCCGAGGCTTTAATCGGAGGCAACAGCTTACAGAAGAAACTATGTCTTTCTTCGATGACCAAGAAAAGCACACATGAATGAGCAACGTCAGTGTCGACAATTATTACAGTAACATTCATTTGGCTTAATCTGATACGTGCTCATGACAACAAGCAACGTGATAACGGTCTTAAAATACCCAATGTGCAACAAGGTATCCATTTTCAGATGGACAGAAAGAAACTATCGATGCTCACAAAACTGTATATCTATATCGTTTCAGATGGCCATGCTAACATTCAAAACAATCAACTCAAATCAATTCTCTTTCAGACATGTATAAATATAATTGAAAGAACCCCATAACATGATCATCTGTGGAGTGACTACTTGCGGTAAAACATTCTTTGCACTAAATTTGTTATAGACAGAATGTAAAGGTTTTCTCTATCGCGTCATTATCATCTGTCCAACATTTCTGTGCAACAAGATCTACAGTAGAAAATGGGTATCCTAAATATACATTAAAGAAGTGGCTAGATTTACTAGTTGATATGTATCAAGGAAGCAATACTTTCTTCCTAATTGATGACTAGGGTAATCTTGATGACGTGAAAAAGACATTTAACGCAGATTGCTTTTGGTGGAAGACATTTTGATATATCGGTATGAACAATTGTGAAAAAATACAACTGTGTCATACAAGATTTCAGAGAGAACACACGCGTTGGGGGTCGTATTTTACATCAAGAACAAGAAGGCAATGGAAACGGTATTTGAAGATAATCTCTTAATTCCAGATTAAATTAAATCGGAGATTAGTAGATACTATGTAATAAAATAAAGAGAACAAACTTTTAATGGGGTTAGAGTTTCCCTTTTGGTTCAAGGTTTTGATGTGACCATAAGGTAAAATGTTCATATTGTCAACTCAGAAACCTTATCACCATACATAGACGATGCTGCTTTGTTGATTGTGATGCGATACATCTGATACATGTATTACCTTGTAATGTTCCTTCTGATTGAAAAAGCAATCTTTGTACATCGTAAACTGTAAAAATATTTGAATACAAATGTTTTGATTCCTTTGCAAACTGTTCTCATCTTTGTCAGTCCTGTATGAATTGAGTTTATCCTCAACCCACAGAGCTATTGGTGTGCCATTTGACTCATCTTTGAAAACACCGGGTATCTTTTTATTTTTTTGTGGCGTGTTATTGTGCTAGGGATAATCATTAGTGTCGTAGAACATAATGTCGTCCCTCGGGTCTCTGTAAATGTTGTCTTTTCAATATAAATGCTTAATGACTGTGTATCAATCATAAGGAGTCTCATCATATCATCGGATTTGCTATTGCGACTTGTTGTAAACGAATTCATACATCAACCATATGGATATCTCTAACGTTGTAAAATCACCATAGATAGGTTTGCTTTGTCTGATTTTTTTCTTCAGACTGACTAGTACCACGTCGTCATCTGTTATTGCTCTCCTTGCAAAATATACATCTCTCTGACGCTTTAAAAAGTGTATTTTCACCTGGACATATTTTAACTGATATCCTTTTCCCGTGAATGTACATTTTCTTCCCAAGCACTGAAATATATTTCTATTTGAAGAAGCTTTTTTTCAAAATCATTGCTATATTTTCTGTCTCAAGCTTGTATTTATCTGAATGTATGATTTTAGCCAAGGTTGCTGCGTAAACATGACAATTGTTTATATATTTATCACTATCAAACCTAACTACAGGTAAAGCTATAGATTTCTGTAATGTATCGGATTTTGTTTTTCGTTGTATTTCAATGTACACAATAGTTTTTGCACAGTTTATCTGGCAATCATTTATCAATTTCTTTTGCAAGGGAGATAAATTATTTTCGTCTTAAAATAATTTCTAGAGAGCAAGAAGGTAGTCCTTGAAATGATCGCACACATGTGTTGGTATATCCAAATCCACCTCTAAAATTCACCATGTGTCACTACCATCATTTATGTTTAACACGTTTTTATTAAACCATCTAATTTGTTCATCATGTGACATTGACCTTCGTACTCTCCATCATTTTCTTTTTTATCTTTCCACATTTCTTTGTCCTATCTTCGCTATTATCATCAATATATTATTCGCTATTTGTCTTTGCGTATCTGTGTCGGATCATGTTAATACCACCTCTAATTTCCATCTCTCAATCATCAGAAACATGACATGATCTGTCAAAAGTTTAAGTTGTACACCTTGGTTTTTTAATCTGGCATCACGAGCTAAACCAGGCACACTGTAATAATATACTGGATCAGGTTTGTAGTTTTGCTGTACATACATTTCGAACCTCCTCGAAAATGTCACAAAACTTCAAAGAATTTTTCTTCAGGTAGTAGTCGTGGTTGGTTGGTTGGTTGGTTTTTATGGGCTTAACGCCATTTTTCAGCACATGATAGGCTATACATGGCGGCCAGTATATTTGGTGGAGGAAGAACCCGAGAAAACCTCGGGAAGAACCACCGACTGGCAATCTTTCTCACATACCCACGTTGGCCGAGCCCGAGACTCGAACCCACGAGGACAGAGGTGAGATGTCAGTGATCTGTAAAGGCTAGCGCATTAGACCACTCGGCCACCTGGGGCCCCGGTAGTAGTCGTGATGGTCGAAGAGTGTGTTCAATTTGAAGTCTGACATCACATCGTATACATGCTGGTTATCAGCATCAGGTATTATATTCTTGACCCTCAGACTTTAATAAAACTTTTCTTTTGTCTGTATAGATGTTTCGTTAAATTGTTCAAAGCTATCTATTTTTTTAGATAGGTATATATCCTTTCTCAAATATGTGGGTTGCATGTCTCTAAAATGCTTCATCGTCTCAACGAACTTGACATCATTTAAATTTTGAGCCAGTTGTTCTAACGGCTGTCCCATGAACCTAAAATCTAATTGTTCTTTTTACTATGGTTTTCTTACCATTCATCATGAACCTATAAACTATGAAAACTTTGCTTAATGAAATATAGTTTTCATTGTTGTTGGGTATGATTTTTATCTTATCATCTATGTCATTTTTTTTATAAGTGTTCTGATGAACAGGTGACTTTCATAAGCTGACAAGTTTATGAATTAATGGCGAGATATATTTGGGATTCTGAAATTCAAATTACAAGTTCTATGGGCAGGACTTCTGTGCTTGCTTTTCAAGTGATCATGATCTCGCAACTTCTGTCCGCGAGTTTCGCACTCACGTACTTTGTCTTTAGAGAAGGATCATCGTGTACCTCAGAGTTTAAGTATTTCTCTCTTACAGATATGACATGTGATTGTTGATTTAAAATGTTTCTCGTCATTATCTGTAAATACCAGAGGTTTTGCATTTTTCAGTTCGATGTAAACTAGTCTCGCTATCCTATCCCAACAGTTATAAAACATCTGTATGCAATCGTTACCTCTGTAAACTATTGGCCTGTAATATTTGTGAATTGAATCGAAGTACATACATAAACCTGATTGGATGTGCTTAGTTGTTTTCAAAGTCCAGCTTTGTTAAGTCTCTGACGTCCAGAATGTATTGCGTTTTTTATTTGTAACCGTGAGTAGCTGGTACATTTCAAAATCGTAATACACGACATAAGGAACTTTCAGAGGATGATAATAATTTCTGTCAATTACGACTGATCCCATTTCAAGCATTATGTCTATCGAGTTGTCTACACTGTAACATATCCTTTTTTGATTTGATAATTTTTCTGGTGCACTGAAAAAATTCAATCATTTATTACAGATGTATTTTCCCCTTGACCCCTTGATGTTTGATTACTCGTGATGATGCCGATTTTAATAAGTATTCAGTGCCAATGTAATGGTATTTTCCATTCCATCAAACAGAATCAAGATGTCAACATGCCTATCTTTTCCATTTTCAGTCACTCTAACTGCCATAATTTATTTGTCTTCGACTATTTCATATACATTTAGGGATATATTATATTAAAGTTTCATTTTTATATACTTTCGATTTTCGCAGGACATTTATTAAACCATTGACTATATCCAACGAAATAATACTTGCATTTCCTCTGGAGATCCTTTCAGAGAGTAATTTAAATAGACTCATAAGGGTAAAAAGAAACATATGTCATCAGTATTGTTAGGGTTGACACAAACGTTTTATTTTTCACCCATTCAGGTAAATCAATATTAGAAGTTCCTCTTAAATATTGATATATGTGTACGTGCAATGTCAAAAATGTCCATCCTGTCAAACACCCATCTTGTACTCTCGTTTAAATTTCCTTCCAAATTTAATATGTAAAATGTCAAATAAACACTCAGTGACTTCATCCATGTCTCCTCTGTAAATTAATCATCCATTTCACCTCTGTCAATTAATCATCCATTTCACCTCTGTAAATTAATCATCCATTTCACCTCAGTAAATTATGTTAATGGGTCTTGTTCTGTGATACAATTTCCTGTATTCAATTTTGTACACATCCTGTGTTGGTCTCTTAATAAGTCCCATATAGTCAAGCTCAACTTTTGCACAACCAAAATCCTCAACAATATCAACTTTCCTAATTATGACTTTTTCAGGTATGGTTCAGTGTCATTTAAAAATTTATACAAAGCTTGATTGTTTCCACTGTAAAATATTTACTCGTTTACGTTTCTCTCAAATCTATGTATAAGCTTTTTCGTGCTGTTCCCGTTTACATTGTGCTAATTTATACGTCTCAAGTCTTTACGAGTATGCGATCGTTTTAAAAGAACCTTTAATGCTTTTCTAACATCTTTTGGAATAGGTCGATAAAGTATAGAAATCTTCATCATTGATTTATTTACCTAGCAAAATTTAAATGTATGTTAACTACTGCCAAATCTATTGCACACACACACACACACGCACACACACACACACACGCACACACACACACACACACACACACACACACACACACACACACACACACCGTGGCAGTACCTTGGAAAGAAACTACTTACCACCTACAGGGGTAAATTGAGATCTTTCTCCTACACGATATTAATTTGTCCTGAATTCGGACTTCTTGTCTTGCTAGTTTAACACTGATCTTTATGCAATTAATAAATGGGACCTGCCACTTCCCAAAGCCTTTCTGGCTGACCCGCTCTGCTTCGTTGTACACATATGGTGGTTCATTTGGCCGTGTGTTTGTTTCTCTGCTTACAATTGTGTCACAAGGCTCCCAATGTATGTACTTTGCACAAGAGTGGCTCATCACTAATATCATTTTGACAACTAGGTTGTTTCATTTAGCACTTACGTAGGAACTTTAATTTTTATTTTCGCTACTTGTTTTTATATTTAAACCTTTCTTGTGGTGTTTTTGATCTGTGATTTTTTTAGGCACCAAGGTGATGTAAAATTTAATGTGCAAAATATTTTGGCTAACATAGTCTCTTTCCATCAACCTCTTGTTTTTGAAATTAACAATTATACTTCTCAGCTCAGAAGTCAGTTACAAACAATATAATTGCAAGTGTACAATATCGCTATGCATCTGAATTAATTAGTTAATTAAATCAGCTATCAATGTTTGTGATGTTACAAATACAGACTTTGCCCGTTGAGTCTGTTTGTGAAGAGCCCCTGTCAATTATAAATTTCCAATCTTATTAATTTTCCTGAGAATGTTATAGAAAAGTCTGCGACCCAGTGCTCTCATGCACATAGAACTGGAAAAAGAGATCGAGAGGTGTACATATTATGCAGTTAATAGGATAGCTGGCATTTAAATTGATCGTATAGTCATTCGCTTAAATCAGTAAAATTATAAACTATGACACATTTGCTCTCAATACACGACTCACTCGTTTGTTTTTGTTGGTTGACATATGAATTGTATGTCTCTATTTCTTGGCTATCATTCTCTCTATCCCGATTTGGATATATACTTCATTTGCCTGATAAACATTTGTGTGAATATGATTTAGGATGCTGGTGGAAAAATCTGTATTTAATGTTCCAACCACATATAAACATACATGTGTAATCATCAAACTCTGTAGGGATTTATACATACGCTTCTGATCTATTCCAGTCAAGCTGCGTTCTAAATGAACAGTATCTACATCGTTGTTATTGAGTATTTTATACGTTTCAGCTTGATTGATAATTTTTAAAGTACTGCGATTATAACATTTTATCAACTCTATTTAAAGAAGTAGTAAGGTTTATTTCTGTGTTTCAGTAGTAAGGTATATAAGGGTTCTGTACAACCTCAATGACACTCCAGTAGAAATGACGGTGTGCCAGCTATGAAGGTGTGTTTGTTTTTGCGCTGGGGGTTGAATTTTTTTTTTTTTTTTTGGGGGGGGGGGGATGGGAAAAGGGGCAGTAGTAAGGAAAGTGCACCAGCTATGAGTGTGTATTTTTGTTTGTATGCAGTAATTGATACTATTGAACCAGTAGTAAGGGCTTAGTAGCACAATATTGAGTGCGCTAGAGTAGTGAGCAAATGAGAATTATGGCATTTGAATCAATAAGTCAGTAATTTATTTAATTATTATTTGATTGTCAGTAATTTTTTAAAATTATTATTTGTTTTGCTCTGTGTGGGCACAACACACGCCAAAAATCTACCTAATTAAATTTAACTAGTGAGACAGTTCTCTCATTATTTACCTACTGAACTAACTTCAAAATTGCACTGCATTTTTAAAACTGTAATTGCTCCCGAGATAGTCACGAGTCAAATTGAACAGCAAATGAACAATGTGAAAGCCACATGTAAACAATTAAAAAAGAATGGGGTATACATATGTGGACTAGAAATAAACGAACAGTCAGTTGGGTGTGATATTTCAAAGTTTAAAATTGAATGGTACCACAAGAATTATTATAAAGCTTATCAAAAGTTAAAAAGTAGGCACAAACAGGAACCATCTAGCTACTAATGGCACGTTTCTACTGATCAGTTGTTTCAAATGATAATGGTATAATCAGTTGTAATTTGCAATATAGTAATTTGCTAATTATGAGAAATTTTATAAGCAGTCGAGTTTATCCTTCAGACGTTGAAGTATAGTGAAGCAAAAGCTAATTATGAGAAATTGTATAAGCAGTCTAGTTTTTCCTTCAGTCGTTGAAGTATAGTTAAGCAAATTCCTGCTACAAATGGCATTTGTAATCCTGTGATTATCATATATGATCAGTATTTGGCATGATGAATTTCAAGTTATATTTCATATTACATTAGTATTAGTACATATGTTTTTCTCTAAAACAGAAGTTTTGTAAACAATGTTTTCCATATTAAGATGTATTTGAATCGTGGCATTTAGTCATGTCATAGCCTTGGTCATCCGACCGTTTCGGCTTTCATAGTTATGCTATAAAAAGCCCAAAGAGCAACTGGTGAACAAACGAGGTGCAAACGAAAACAAGGGGCCCAAATTTTGATTGCTAGATGGCGCTGTGAGCATTCACAAAGAAAAATGAATTTAACAATGAAATTAAAGTATTAAATTCACATCTTCAAGGTAAAAAAAAAATATATATATAAAAAAATGATGTCAGGTCAATTGCTTTAAGATGAATGTAAGTGATTATTGGCCTATCCTCGTTTTTGACGGTATGCACATTATAACGTTATAATCTCGATGAGGTCAATATTTCCTCAAGGGATACACCAAAACTTATCCGATTGATGTAAACAATTCACAAGGGGGCACAGTTTTTACCGCATTTTCTCCAGAGTGATATCAGCAACGTTCTATGCAGATACAGTATATGCCGGCCAAAACTAGTATTAGGCTTATCTATTGTAATGTCAGGGATGAGAATCTTCACATTTTTGACAAATGTGAAATTTATTGATGTCAAATTAAATAAAACTTCTAATCAGTTTTCTAATCTGTTCAATCTGTTTAAACAGCTGTGTGATGATGCGAGGGGGGGGGGGGGGTCAAAAACATTTTCGTTTGTAAAAAGTCAGTCTGATTGCTGAGTATGTGTCAAATTTGATCATATATATATATCAAAAGAAGCATCTCAAACCTAGGGGCCAAATATGCTTTGAACTGAAAATGTTTTATTGTTTTTTTATTCGTAGATAAAGCCAGGTTAACAAAGACGGATAGTCATACAAACACTTTCTTCAGACATTCTTCAGTGTAAATTGTCAAATGCAACCATAGAAACACTTTCCTAAATAACTACTCATAACATACCGGTACATATAAATAATACTGATAAGCAAACATCTCTCTCTCTCTCACTCTCTCTCTCTCTCTCTCTCTCTCTCTCCATTCTTCCCACATGCACATATATAATTTACCACATACTGGGGTGCAAAATAATTGTAGATTTCATCTTCTGTTTCTGTACTATAGTGTATACATAGACGTGCAAGAGGAAGAAGTTAATGCTCTCTTTTCCGTTAATATTTATCAAAACTGATATGTTTCTTATTAGTTATATGATTCCAAAAGTGTATTCAATATGGCGAACATTTTCATATTCATTTTAAAGCCTTTTGCATCAGGTGTCGACGGTTCACTGTTGTATCGTTGGGAATTGTTTTCTTGGTGAAATTAATCAATTTATGCCAACGATTTATTTTAGTAATGTAGTTTATTTAGTTTTGTTATTATTAGATTAGTTAAGGAGATCAAAGTTACTTTAATAGAAAAATAACAGTAATGTTTCTTCACCTTCATAAAAAACTGATCAATTTAAATGGTCTAATTCATCTTCATTATAGTTGTCATTGTAAGTTGTCTGTACTACTGGAATTTATGGGTGCATACTAATATTTATTTGAAAATTACATATTAGTTTGTGTGAGTGTGTGTGTGTGTGCGAGAGAGAGAGAGAGAGAGAGAGAGAGAGAGAGAGAGAGAGAGAGAGAGGCGATAAACAGCATTTTTTTTTTTATTAACACCCTAGTCGCTTTGGTGGTTTATGCCCCTTACTGCGACTTTACGAGTAGGGCATTCGTAACTTCTTAGTCAGTCCTAAGGATCATACCTTGAATGTATGCCGATAACTGCTATTAGCTGCCATTCTGACCACCTCTGTTTTTTACTAAACAAGAATTGACCGAGAAGTTGCGAATGCATCAAACTAATGTTTCACTCGCATCTTCTCTGTCAATCCAACGGTTAATCCAATAGTGAACATACCGAGGTGGTCCGAATAGACCGCGGTTTTTATAATATTGCGTAGAAATTTCGGTCGAACAAAATGTACTATTTTTCTGCAAATTACTACGCCAACATACATCTGATGCATATTTTTTTCTCTCGCAGAAATAGCCGAGATGGTCCGAATGAGAGTAGGGTGTATAAAATGGATATATATTTCCTGAAGTAAATTATACGAAGGAAACCTGATCTCGTTACACGTCAATGCAATATCATTTGTTTTCGTCGGCGCGATAAAACATCCCCTAACACACACACAGATACATACACACAAGCGCGCGCACACACACATGCACACATTCGCTCTCTGTGAAACGTCTACACACACACACACACAAACACACACACACACACACACACACACACACACACACACTTGCAAATTTGCTGTTTCACGAAGATAATATTTATGCACTAATATAATTTTGCTTCTTCTCACCTTCGCTGCATTTCTTAAATCGCGAACATGACTAGCTGCTTTTGCCTAGTTTTGCTGTGCTTGGATGTTCGACCAAATGGAAAACAATCAATACAACATTACGCAAGTTTGTTCGAAGTTTTTTTTTTCGAATTACATGCATTCAGTTATTTCCAAAAATGCATTTTTTTTGTATATGTACAGTATGTATGTAGGTAACCAGGCATGCACATGATGAAGAATAACAACTCTCCTTTACACTATCGCTTCCTCTTTTAATTTCATTTATCTGAATAAAGGTTTAACAATCCTTCTTTAAAGTGCAAAACAGGATTTTGAAAAGAAAGCAAACTTTCGGGGTGTAATACAGTTTTAACATATCTTCTGTTTCAACAAAAAGTATCTGAAGACAACATAAATAGTCAACATTTGGACGAGACAAACAGACGGTTATTTTGGTTGGCAGACAAGCACAACAATAGATGATACAAATAGGACGAACGGGCGGACGGACGAAGAGATGAAAAGGAAAACGGACGGATCAGCAAAGAGCGAATAGACAGATGGTCAATTGGCGAACGGATGGTTGAAAGAACTGATGGACAGACAAACTTATAGACGAATAAAAGGATGGAAGGACGAACAGAGAAATGAGTGAACATACAAATGGACAGAGGCCCATACACGGACAAAAAGATGGTCAGATTGAGAGAGAAAATGACAAAAAACGCATAGACGAGTGAACAGAGTTTTGAACAGGTAATGAGGTTGTCCAGTGAATATTTGGACGGAATTGTATAGTATTCGTTCAGACAAGTGAGAGACCAATTTAAAAGTCTATCAGGCAACAAACGCTCGAATAGATTGAATAGGGAGTGATTAATTCTGCGCCCATTAGTTCATTTCAGAATAGGGGAATCTGATATGCCCAACACACGAATTTTGTAAGAAGTTGGTTTATGAACACATTATATCACAAACATATTTCCAAGGCTCTATTGATGTAATATTTCCACCTTTACCAAATTTGAGTAGTCTCTTTTATTTAAATGTCTATTCTTTCTACACCTCGCTTTCCTCTTCTCTGTCTATCGCCACCTCCACCCACCCACCCCGGGCATTTCACTTTACAACTGAACTAGTTTTGCAGTATCGACGTAGTCGTTACGGACGTCTTTTTTTTTTTCAAAAGCGATCAATACAAACAGAAAATACTTTGTCGTAATACGCATGATGATCATAATTAAATATGCAATTCAATTAATAGACAAAACTACATAAGTATTTTGTTCCGAGGCGGCGGAAAGAACGAGTTTGATACGGCGTAGGAATACGTCGAGGCCGTGTCAAACGAGTTCATTCCCCCGCGTAGGAACAAAATATTTATGTGGTTTTATATTTATTACATACCCTCTTTTTATTCACACATTGTTTTTAAAATTTTTACAAATATCCTTGAAAATAAATTAAGGCATTTAAAGGCTTATGAAAGATAATGTACAACCCAATGAAAAACGCCCATGACATGTACATAACTGGGGCTGATGAATGAATTTAAACTGCAGTCACAGGCGAGCGGAATTTTCTTTATTTCGCAAATGGAACATAGGTTTTGGACCTTTAAGTGAACCCTTTTCTTACGCTACTTACTGAATACACACGCAAAACTGCACTTCCAAGCAAATTTCAAGGTAATTTTAATAGACTAACAATTATTAAATACATTCAGTTATACAGAAAACTCATTAATTTACAGTACTTTCAAACACTGTATTTTTTTTTTTTTTTCAATTTAATTCTCTTTCTAACATGAGGACAAGATTTTTATTAATCACTTGGATATCTTTAAAACAAGAAAATTCTAAACGACATTTTTTTGTTTTCTTGTCTTTTTCTACTTGAAAAGTTACAAGAATTTAAAACGTAAACAAAAATACAACACTCTGCTTGGGCCGCAGTGATAGTTCAAAGTCTCCACGTTGTAACAAGAAGTAATTGTTCTCAATTTCTGTCAGAGTCATTGGAGCTGCTGTTCTCTATGATACATCTACGTTTATGTTGCAAATGTTTATAAATTGTATCCTCAGATTTAGTCAACGAATTTGAATCCCCAGCAATATTAAAAGACAAATTGAAAATTCCTCCACTTATGCTTGCTCCATTAAAAATGCCTGAGGCCATATTTTGAAACTCTGAAGTTTGAAATGGTTTTCTGACTAGAATACGAATTTTAGATGATTTACGTTGTGGAATGTCTTTTTCTGTGTGTCATCAGCGCTGCTACTGGGAATGGGCTCAACAGAAGTTTTCACATGTGTTTCTGTTCTTCAATCGAAGCGATTGCATAGTTATTCACACTTTTCACATTTTTATGTCCAGATAATTGAACAATTGTGGTAGGATCAACACCGTCATGGAGGAGTGTTGTGCATACAGTTTTTCGAACGCTATGGTTTGTTTTTCTTCCGTTTATTCCAGTTTTCACACATGGTTTTCATTATCTATTTCAATTTATTCACACCGGCAGGTTGGCACTTGGACCATAGACCGTCAGCAGTTCTATTGTGACAAATTCCTAGGTAATAAGGTGATTCGGGGCTAGAACTGGACATCTTTCTGGACATTCTTTAATTTTCTGAATTGCTTTGGATTAAAATGTCGTTTCAAGTTGTAAAAGTAGTTCTAGGCTGGGTGTACGATACGGAAATTTTAGGTGTGCGATACGGAAACACAGATTGAACATCTGTATCGAATGCCAGATCAGTCACGTGAGATTAAATGGGTATTTAATAAATCATAATATCAAAATATAATGTCGATATGCAAATATATTTGGTAAAAATACATACAGAAGAAGAGCGCACACAAGTAGCGTTCATGTACGCTTGATTAGGATTTCTGTCTCTTTCTGTCCCTCTCTTTCTCACATACCTAAAAAAGTTTTACAGTACAAAAATTTTAAATATGCATCTTTCTTTAAGATTGGCGTGGCTTTATGTTTTAGTGTTTCTTTGCACATAGGAGTTATTAATGAAGACAATAGGTTTGCTGTCCTTTATGTATTGCATATATTCAAATGGCCCCCACCCAACTGTTAAAAAATTCATCATATTATTTCCATTTAACTAACATATACTTTTTAACATTATAATTTCTTAGTTTCTTAAAAAAAAATCTGCCCTGTATATGTCATCTTGTTGGTCATATAGAAATAACTCCTGTTCGTAAAATATCCCCTGAATATCCTGTCCATTTAATTCTTCTAATTTATAGTCAACTGTGGCACCTATTATAACTTGTATAATTTTAAACATTTCCTCCGTAACATTAGGTAAGTAACCTTTTGAAAATATGCTATAAAATTGGGAAATCCTAAGCGTCTGACCCATTTTACATTGAGATGATCCGAAGCTTGTTAGATATCCAGATAAATGAATCCAAACCTAAGATCTATTGAGTAATATCTATCTGTTTGTGCTGAGTGTTATTATATTCCTCAATTAGTTTAGACAGTACATCCAACCATTTCATTGTGTCTTCTTAAGTATTAAAAAACCCGTAACATTCTGGTTTTCAGAGTTCTATTAAATTTCCCTCCCAACAACAGATTCTTTCATGTCTGAGAGAGTTTTCGACATTTTCCTTTTCCAATTATTCCTTAACCTCACGATTCTTCAATTCTTTCCCTTCATCAAATTGTATTTTTCTGGTTTCCGTTCTTTAAAGATTTCACATTAGGCATCGTGAATATCATCTCCATTTTAAACTTCACTTTTATGACCCATGCATATTATATCTATTACTATCAATATATATTTATAACAAAGGGTATATTTTTCATATGTTTGCATGTCAACAATGTCCTGCCTGCCATTGAAAATCAACATAATTTACGTAAATCCCTTTTTATTAAATTCTTTTTTTTTTTAATTTTATTTTGAATTTTGCTTGTGTAATGTGTAATTAGATTGCTCACTTAACTATTGTTTTAACTCGTCATATTTTTTGTGTTTTTTAATTTATTTGCATAATTGCGTGATATTTCTATAAACAACCTGGCTATTTAGATCGTAGTACAAAAACTTAATACTATTGCGTGTCATACATCAATTAAAATACTAGCTATATGTATGTAGAGTTTTTTTTTATGCAGTCAACTGACTGGGTGCTCTCGATGATTTGAAGAAATACAGTGCCTGTGATATCTAGACTTGTTATTTGTGTTGCACCTTAGTTAGTATTTCTGTAGTAGTAACAGTTGTGCAACAAGCCACTTCACCCCCCCCCCCCAAGCCCATCCTGAGCTGGACCTCGTTTCAACGGTCATCGCCGAGTAGTTCAGGGGCTAATTGGTTGACTTGTGCTAAGAGAGCCTACAGTGCATCACTTTTAGCGTGTGTAGGCACATTTCTAGCGGTGATGTTAGTACATCAGTTTTTTTATAGTTTTTTTTCTTTCTTTCTTTCTGATAAATTCATTGCTGCTCTAACTACTTTTTGTTATTTTAAACACAATCTGTGCAAACGACCAAATAATATTTCTTTCTCCCACGGACAAACTGAGGTATCGGTCTTTCGTCTCTATTACAGTTTTAAGCAGTTAGAGGTAAAGCAACAGGTTCATTATACTGCTACTCTCATGGTACCCCAGTGACCCGGAAAGTATTCCATACTGACCTTCTTAAATTGCTGTCCTTCTTTGGTTTGGATTCCACAAAGTATAAAGGCCACTATTTGCGCATTTGCACAGCAACTTACGGGGCCAGCATATGTGTATCTGATACCCAGATTCGACTACTTGGGAGCTGCAATTCAAATGCATTTAAAAAGTATATCCGTTCATTTTTATCGTAAATCTTAATGCGCCAACAGACCGACATGCTTTGCATTTTTTTTTTTTTAAATTACTACTGCTGACCATGTACAACCTGGAATGTCCAAATTACAGTTAATTATAGCCTGTACACATGACGTTTTACAAAACTAAATAATAAGCCTTTTTCTTGACTTGTGTGGTATGAACTGCGTTAGCTGGCATTGTGCCAATATCAATAAGTTCACATTTTATGGATCCTTTTATTGCCTTGCCAGTACAGTTCGTGAAATCAGTATCAGTAAGTACATTAGTATCAGTAAGTACATCAGTATCAGTAAGTACATCAGTATCAGTAAGTACATTAGTATCAGTAAGTACATTAGTATCAGTAAGTACATTAGTATCAGTAAGTACATCAGTATCAGTAAGTACATCAGTATCAGTAAGTACATCAGTATCAGTAAGTACATTAGTATCAGTAAGTACATCAGTATCAGTAAGTACATTAGTATCAGTAAGTACATCAGTATCAGTAAGTACATCAGTATCAGTAAGTACATTAATATCAGTAAGTACATCAGTATCAGTAAGTACATCAGTATCAGTAAGTACATTAGTATCAGTAAGTACATCAGTATCAGTAAGTACATCAGTATCAGTAAGTACATCAGTATCAGTAAGTACATTAGTATCAGTAAGTACATCAGTATCAGTAAGTACATCAGTATCAGTAAGTACATCAGTATCAGTAAGTACATCAGTAAGTACATTAGTATCAGTAAGTACATCAGTATCAGTAAGTACATCAGTATCAGTAAGTACATCAGTATCAGTAAGTACATTAGTATCAGTAAGTACATCAGTATCAGTAAGTACATCAGTATCAGTAAGTACATTAGTATCAGTAAGTACATCAGTATCAGTAAGTACATCAGTATCAGTAAGTACATTAGTATCAGTAAGTACATCAGTATCAGTAAGTACATCAGTATCAGTAAGTACATTTCCACTCGTTGATCTAGATAGAAAATGCCGTGTTCTGCATTTAAGAATACACTGTATATAGCATTTTTTTGTTCATTTAATTCATATTTTTATGAATTCATTATCTTCCATTGTCCCCTTTTAGTTTTATTATTTTGTTGTTAATGTAGCCATTGCAGTTGTACACTAAACATAGCTTTCGTTGCTAGACATTTTTGTTGTGAATATTTTCTTCGACATTTTATTGAAAGTAGCACGGTTTCTGTTTTCTGTGTATTACCGTTGTCGTATACATGACTTGTTTTCCCGGCCATGCTGCTACTCTCCTTCCCCTCCCGCCCCTTTTTCTCTCACCAAAACCTACTATAAAGACACAAGATTTATGTACTATGGGTATTAATATTCTCTTATGTATTGCTTGTGTTATTCTTTAGAATATTTTGACATTCTAGGTGTGCCCATTTTTGTTTCTCCTATGGAGAGGAGCATCCTTCTTTTCGTGTCTGCATTTTGCATATAATGCTGTAAATATGAATCGTTCTAGGTTGATATGTTCTGTAACCACATTTAACCTATACCGCTGCTTTGTGAGGCAAACCTTACATTTCATGCTTCGGTTTTTGGCCTGATTTGCCCCTCTATAACTGAGGTTTGCCTTGAGGAAATGGCTTTCACCTTGTTTTATCTTAGAAGCTGCATACAACAAAATCTCATGAAATATCAGTTTCATATTGCTATTCTGGTATGCTCACTGGTTAAATGTGTTTTTGCATGTATTAAAAAAATGGTCGTAATACATAAGAGATTTCGACCCATTTCAACACATTTTTTTTGGTATCTTTTCATATATATTGTTTTAAATAACTTTGTTCTGTTAAGCTAAGCATTTCCCTGCCTCTCTCTCTCTCTCTCTGGTTCTGTCCTCTTCTGTTAGAGCATTCCTCTCGCTCTTTCCCCATTGCAATTCAGGAAGGAGGTGGTGGGCTGGTGGCATAAAGTGAAATAATATTTTCAATTTCAGTCAAAAAAGCCTAAAATGATTATGAGTTCTCTGATACTATATTCGTTATTTTTTAAAGAGGCAGTATATGTGTTTTTCCATTTTCTGCCGTAAGGAAATTATGCCAGTATCTGAAAAAGATGATTATTTATTTTCCACTTTAGAAGGTGTCAAGGTATCGTAGTTGTTTTTAAAAATAATGTGAGAGATTTTACCTCTCTAGCATAAAAATATCCTCCTTTGTTTTCTGGGTCACCAGAGTTACAGATAATTTTTAATGACCACAACATGGAATTTAATGGTATAAGTATAGCAAGCAGTGCCAAGCACTCTATCAAAACCTGTAAATACGAACAAGGTATTGATTTTATATTTGACATAAACAAGTATCTAACATATGAGGTAACGTTTTTAATTTACATTTTAGTGAAATCATAGAATTTTCTAAGTCTCTCGATTTAACAAAAACAGATATAGAATTTACTGAATGCAAAGATGTTTTAAATCAGGTACTGATGGTTATGAAGTATCACTGAGATCATAAATGTTCTTTTTGGTATCAACGTTTGCCGAATCCCGAGGGGCTATTTGAAGCCCAAGCCCAATAGACGGGGATTTTAACACACCCGATGGATTCGGAGAAACATTCATACCGATGTTGATGTATAGATACGGCCACACTCATACACCTCATCCAACAATGCTGCACACGCATTCTTATGTGAAATCATACACACTCATACGCCTCATACAACAATGCTGCACACGCATTCTTATGTGAAATCATACACACTCATACACCTCATTCAACAATGCTGCACACGCATTCTTAAGTGAAATCATACACACTCATACACCTCATCCAACAATGCTGCACACGCATTCTTATGGGAAATCATACACACTCATACACCTCATTCAACAATGCTGCACACGCATTCTTATGTGAAATCATACACACTCATACACCTCATCCAACAATGCTGCACACGCATTCTTAAGTGAAATCATACACACTCATACACCTCATTCAACAATGCTGCACACGCATTCTTATGGGAAATCATACACACTCATACACCTCATCCAACAATGCTGCACACGCATTCTTGTGTGAAATCATACACCTCATCCAACAATGCTGCACACGCATTCTTGTGTGAAATCATACACACTCATACACCTCATTCAACAATGCTGCACATGCATTCTTATGTGAAATCATACACACTCATACACCTCATTCAACAATGCTGCACACGCATTCTTATGTGAAAGCAATAGATTCAACGTTACGACATACAATATTTTCTATAGATATGAAATCATTTTGTAAATTTTAAAAATTGAAATTATAGATGCAAACTTTTAAATGATAAAATTCTAATTGGCGAGCACACAGCTGGACTTTTAATTTCACATCTATGAAAATTAACATATATTACATACGAAGTTTATGTAACTAATCGTTTATTTAAAATCATTTCAATTAAAAAAAATGACACTAAGAGAGGCAGACGAGCAAGAAATTCAGAACAAGAAAATCTCAACACACTCTTCCTCGATTTTCACAAAAAGTACATTATTCAATCACTCATTGATTGTTTTCAAAGAACGTCCTTACCTAGGTAAATCTTTTCACTAGTTAGTTTATAGGTTATTAGGGTAGACTAAGTTAGAGAAAATGTCGTTTCCTCACACATGAATGAACGTCTCTTCTCCTATATAATTCAAACTGTAGAAGAAGAACGTCCACGTTATTATGTTGTGGTTGCTACAACGAAGCCCATTGTTGTAAGAACAGTACACACACACACACACACACACACACACACACACACACACACACACATATATATATATATATATATATATATATATATATATATATATATATATGTCCAACACAAAGTTAACGATTCTTTTCTTCAAAACTATATATATTTCTCTCCATGATCTTAAATAAACATAACATAGCTTTATTCAATTTTCAAATGTTCAATACTTATACAAACAGATCAATCAAACCTTAACGTTTGAATGCTGCATAGTAACTGCATAAATTAAAAAATTTACCATCCACATTCTGTAGTTACAAAATATCATTATTAAATACAATACTTGGTCATCATCATCTTCATCTTTATTTCATTCCTATTCATGAAGATTATATGCTAAAACGTTCTTTTTCTGTTTTCAATCATATTTTGACAGTATAAAAAAAAATGCAAATACGACAAATTGACATTATCCATAATCGACATGGTACATGAAGAGATTTTTATTATTAAATGACTTCTATTTAATTTTAACGTTGATATACCCATATCATAATTTTTATATATGTAACACGTGTAATAACACCTCATGACATCACAAAATTATCAGCGCTTTACCCCTACTCTTCAAAAAAAGCGTTCGATCTAGTTAATTGATCTAGTTAACTGCGATATCATGCTGGAGAAGCTCTCATTATATAAATGTTTTCAGCTTATTCCATCTTGGTTTTGATGATACCCAGTGGCGGATCCAGGCTCTGATTGACTTGGGAAGGGGGGGGGGGGCGCTTCCAATTGATTTAAGCTGTAGTAATCTTAAAAGAAGTAGAAGAAATAACGGATGCACGAAGAAACAGACATGACTTGTTCCAAATGCAGATATATCAGCAAAACATTTTTAAAAAATCATTTCAGTTATTGATACTCTGATTATGAGTGAAAATTTGGTCAACATTATTTTTTGGGGAGATAATCTGCAAACGATATGTAAATTACTCTTTTAGTAGACCCAGACTAAAATTAAAAAACTATTTATCAAAGTATCTATATTGAATCACTTATCGAATAGAAACGCATTTGCTGGAGTTTTTAGCTCCTGATCGAATATACAGAGGTCAAACAAATAATGAAAGTGGCAGCCATGTCATTATTAAGTGCTAACAATAAAATTCGTCATTAGATATGTACGGGACGTTTTGGCAGCTGTCTATTCATGAGAAAATAAAATATCCAAAATATATCACCCTCGTATGCATCTTAACTTTTAAACCTTATTTCTAAAACACTCGTCCAATCATTACGTTCGTCTTTTGATTAATTCACAGAATTATATTCAAGTAAATGTTTGCGACATGCCTATCATCCTTTTTGTAAACAGGTCGAACCGTTTGCTAATTTGAGTTCATCAAGCACAATACCACTTGATATAGACAAGTTAACAATACATGTAATCGTCAAAACACTAGCAGCATCTTTTTATAAATCGTACTGGGATATTGTCGAGATCTGTACTTTTAGATGGGTTAAGGTCACTGAGTTCTTTATAAACAAAATTGTCACCTACTGGTTGAAGCTGGAGCGTGTTATTTTGAACATTTCTTACTCTTTATTATACACCTACCAATTTTCTACCCAAGAAAGAGCCAGAATATTACCGTCATTTCCTACAAGCCGGAAAACGATACTATCGTTTTCCAAGTCCGTATCACCATCCTCTCAAACGAGGCTGGGACTACTTTATCCTCGAGGTTTCCTGGTGAAACTAGCAGCGCCCCTAGCGATGGAATGCCAACACTAGCAGTAAACAAAGCTCTCACAGCGACGTTAGTTAAGAAAGCTTGCGTTTTATGTCAAATATCTGAAAGGTCCAAACAATGTTTTTGTCAAAACAACAATAAAAAAGCATTTATTCCTTTATTTTGAAGTACTACAATATTACCAAAATGTTCGTCTGAAACAAGATCACATTCGGAAATCGAGTACCAAAACATTACTGACAGTACAAACCATTTACGAAAGGTCATAATTTGTAACGTTAGAGATTTTCCAGCATAATGGATGAATTTGAAATTTTAAATATTGAAGATTTGTTTAGCAATGAGTTCGACATGCAGATCATGGATGAATATGTGAGTTTGCCATCAATTCTAAATGATTTTCCTGACAATGCCGCTGCAGAACTAGCACCGAAAGTAAACAAGGCCCCTGCCTTTGTTGTCAAGTCCCCACTGGAGCCTCTCACAATGTCCCGCCAGAAACGCATTCAACCTAGCTTCGGAAAGCAACTTCAAAAGTCATTCAGCTGGTGAAATCTTCAGAGATGCAAAATTTGATAACTGCAAAATAACTATAAATCACATATACGAGTCTGCTGCACCCAAGCGTCGAAGAATCTGTGTTATTGACAGTGATAGTAGTCAAAGTGAGTGACCGTTTTTCCAAAAATTTCATTCATGCAACTAATATTCATGCGCATGTCAGCTTTTCAAAAATGTAATTCGGTTTATGTTTTAAGATGAAGTTCGTATTAAAGAGGTTGAAATGTTTAGCAATTTCTTGTTTTTTTAACTACATATAGTGATTTTATTAAATAATCTGAAAATTGGTAGGTATATAACAAAAATATCATTATCACAGTAACGCGATCTTGATTGCTAGATCACGTCGAGTTGTCAGCATCAGAAAATCCGTATCATTACGAGACGCGAAGCGTCGAGTCATGATCCTGATTGTCTGATGCTGACAACGAGACGTGATCTAGCAATCAAGATCGCGTTACTGTGATAATACTATATATGTACAAATGTGTTTAAAATGCTACAGCAACAGTTTGGGGGCAAAGTAAATAGTGCGCTGTGCGCATATTAATCAGACGTACATGACGAGATTCGTCGCACACGTCTATAATTCAAATTCAGTCAGAAAATGAGGATTCTGTTGTGAATGTATTTGAAGATTGTGGCAATTTATCCATGAGAGTACATGCTATATTAGTGAAAAAAAAGTTATTAAAACGATTTGTAATGCCACAGGGATTATGGCAGTTACTACCATCAATAGTCAATACAATATTGACATTATCTTTTTTTTTAGAACTGTAAGCGAGCGACTTCAAATGTTGCCATAAAATTTCTTTTGGTTGCTTTTATTCTCTTCTACCTTGTTTCAAAAATAATTAGATTTTGCCTCTAACATTTCTCTGCACTTGATTTCTAACTTTGTAAAAATTTCTATCCAGAGGCATTACATTTCTCTTTCCTATAGATGTTCAATAACTGATGCCCATATTTAATATTTTCCAAAATTTCAGTAGTTATCCATGGTTTTGTTGTTTGTTTTAATCTGACTTCTTTAATTGGAGCAATCTCATCGAGAACTGTTGTAAATACATTTCTAAATTTTATCGATGCACATTTAACATCCTCAAAGCTCAAGAGATATTGTAACAATTTTGTAATAAATCCTTTTTTTTACTGTAGTTCTTCATAGATGTGATTTTTACTGTGTTGTGTTTCCTTATTTTCCATTTAACAATTTTCCAAGTACAGAAGGTGCGAAAATGATCACTAATGCCTGTGTGGATAGTCCCAGATGGACAATTGTTTTCAGGGCAAGTACATAAAATATTATCTTATAATGTTGAAGTACTGCTTCTAGTAGTAGTAGTAAGCAACAGCTTTGTCTGAATTACATCAAAGGAATTTATTCTTGCCAGTTCAATACTATCAATAAACTAACTCTATTTAGATCATATCTTCACTCATTATGTCATTTCACTATTTTAAATTACAATGTGTTCAAAAATGTCACGAAGATAAATAAACACCAGATACGGCAGATTAAATAAAACACCAAATGTTGCATATTAAATAAAATTAAGACTTAATTTATTGTTTTAAGTCCTCTAATTAGGCGAGATTAGTGGCTTTTCAGTTGTTGTTTTTTTCAAAGTGTATTGTGTGCACATTAGGGCGATAAGTTACTATATTTGCTTTATTGCTACTTCTAATGTTAAAACGAAACCCTTATTCAAAATTAACATGCGTCATTCTCGTAATTTACACCTAATAACTGTATGTACTTCGAGGTGTTTTTTTTTTGTTGAAGATCTAGGTATGCTTCAGAAATGTTTGTGCAAGCAAAGTGTCACGGGGACAAGTTGGGTAAAAACAATTTAAGTATTTAAACAACCCTCAGCTGAAAGGATTCGGTGTCTTATTTTATGAACTGTGACTTCGATTCAAATCAAACTTTTGTATAGGAACTGTACGAGTTATCAATGTAAAAGTTTTAAATGTTAAAAAATAAATAAAAGATTTTTTACAACTTTTTAATGAAGAAAGCTAGAAGATGAAGAGGAGCACACGCCTGACCTTCATCGGACTGATACTTGTCTGGTTTTTGACATTGTTCTACTTGCTGTCGACGATGAATGAATATAAAAGTTCAGAAAACCAGTCAGATCAGGATCGTCTCCTTCTTCATGCCAACAGTTACATACGAGACATAGACCATCAAAAAGAGGAAATCCGAAATTTGTCTGTGCTGTTGAGGTATTACTTTGTGTCATTGTGTCCTAAAATTTAAAATTGCAAAACTGCATCAATTGAGGAGCCAGTTTCAATAAAGCCAAACATTTTGGGCTAAACAAATCATATTAATGTTTAATCCAATTATTAAGGTTTTAAATAATATATATATATATATATATATATATATATATATATATATATATATATATATATATATATATATATATATATATATATATATATATATATATATATATATATTTGTTTCATAAAAATCAGTCACCGTAATTGTCAATAAAGCTATTCAAAGACAGACTTTCCGTGACTGTCTGCTGTGTAAGTTGATTTTTTTGTATTTGTGTTGAGCTGTAAACAAAGAAGCTTTGAATGTAGTGGAAAATATAGGCAGCAATTCCAGCAAGGTCAAGAAATGGTATAGACAAAGGTATGTATGACAATATTGCGTTCGTTGTGTATCCTTGTCTCCTGTTATCATTTACTGAATATTTCAGATATTACACTCTGCGAACATTGCCAGAAGAATCGGATAATGGCGAATGTTATCGTGTTGCCACTTACTTTAATATTCTTAAAGTTCGAGCAATTTTTGAGAACCTTCTACACCGATTAATTAATGGTCGTATTGATTGCTCTCATACCCTGAAAATCTGTAAGCAGTTCTTTTTGAAAATTTACCCGTGATCTCTAAAGTGTAACTTTCATTGGATGATTGTTGAATATCCTCTGCATATTTTTACTGACGAAGAAATGGACACATTTTCGGATAAACGTTGGTGATTACGTTAGCATAATAGTGTTTATCGAACGCGACTCAGAATCAATGAAACTTATGGTTTAAACTACTGGAAGACCCTTTTCACAGCAAAAATTGCATACATCACAAGCAAGCTGTTTGCCTTTGTAATATACATGAGTAATTTACGCACACAAGGACTTCAAAGCAAATACATGCAATAATTCAGCATTTAAGCATTACATTTTCATAATTATATATGTCAATGATTGGCAACGTACTCACCAAAATTTTGAAGTTACATATGTTCTCAGCAATGGTATTAGGGGACGGATTTTACTGCATGAGTGGTATTGTGTGGAAGAAGAATGGTAAAGACCATTTCCACTGGCAACATTTACTATATTATCCAACAGCAGCTCATCTGAGCGTGATTATACTACACAGTTCTCGAAAAACAAAGTCACTGCGACATGTGTGAGAGAGATAAAGAGCACATATTCAAAGTGATATTGCATATAACTGTTTCATTAGAAATTGTAAATTGGAGAGTTTGGCAACCAAAAGGTTTATTTACACACACACACACACACACACACACACACACACACACACACACACACACACACACACACACATATATATATACTTACGAGGTTTTGCACTTACAATGTGATCTATCACATATAATGCATTGTGCTCTTATTTTTGTAAAGTATTATCGATAGTGTCATTACTATGCAACTGATAAATGGGAAATAAATTGAAATCCATTGTATTCTTTGTTTTTCAGTGAGATCAAGAAATTGCAAAAGAAAATACTACGAGGTAGGTGCATTGCATTAAGTAGTACAGGGTGGCACTATAGCAACAATATAGCTGATAGCATTACGCCGCCATTTTGAAAAGATGGCACTCTGAACACAAGAGAAATTTAATGTAAAAACGTGCATAGGTTTTACATTGCGGATACGCTCTTCGGAGAAGGGGAACTTACTGTTAAAAACAGCCAAAGGTTTAACATTGTGGGTCGGTATTGGGGTCTATGGGACTTTAACATGGTGGCACCAACAGAGTTATCCCATCAGGCCCAACTCGGATATTCCATCATGCCTAGTGCGCATGCACACAAAATATTTTCAAAAAGTTTGTGCATGCGCGCTTGAATTTCGGATAAAAAATAATATAAAAAAGTCTGCGCAAAAAATAACAATTATCATACTTTATTTGACTTTATTCATTCAAAAACTCAGAAACTCTCAGCACTGCTGATGGAACGATTTCCATAGACCTAAGCTTCTATAGACATGCCTGTGATATACTAGAAGGAACTTGTGACAGATAAGTAAAAAAAGGTAGTTAGAATAGGGAAAAAATTAACCTTTTTTGAATTTTCTGTACCGCTCACACATACATGTGGTATGGGAGGGAATACATTTTCGAATGTACTGCACATAAATCTTGCGGTAAAAAGAACAGGACGAAGATGTGTTATACAAAATGTAGTGTAGTGTATAAAAGTTTTATTTCATATGACAAAAACAAGTAATTAAAACTGCAGAGAAATTCGTATGATATATCTATTCTTTTATGCATTAGTATTCTATTCTTCGTATGGTTTTCTTTCTTCTAATTTTTTAGTTCATTTTCTCTACTCGATACTTTCTCTGCTAATACTAGCTTTTGTATTTAGCTTTTTATTTATCTCGATACGCGCTTTTTTTTTTTCTTCTTTTTTTTGGCTCGATTCTCACTTTTATTAAATCGTTACTCGCTACTAAAATGTAAGTAAACCTCGCAAAGCACCTGAGTGCCATATTGGGTATTCAGTAATACACTGCTGTTTCAGATAAGGTAACTGACTAGCATAATGAGAAGTTTTTCAAAATGCAACAAAATATGCATATACATATATTAAAAAATTAAGAAATATCATTAATATTATTGACATTCATTAATCTAAGGATGATAATGTGTTCTTGCAACTATCATAAACCTTTGTAACCCCCATTTGTGACCTTGCGTTAGAAGGCGTAGTATAAGTTATCTCGTTTTGCTATGCTTTGTTGATAGCTTTTTAGTTCATCATTTAAAGAAACTAATATTTTTATTACTTTTTACAACATTTTGATTATAAAGTTGTACGTTGCAAAGCAAGGACAAATTACAAAAAACAAAAAAAAAAAAAGAACTTAAGAATATCGCAGAATTGTAGATACAAAACAATTTGAATGAAACAAATATTATATAAGCTAGTAAAGAAAGGTTTCTGTTTTATTTGCTTCAAGTTTTAAATATTGTAAATGTTAAAACTGACCAATATTGCAACAACAAGAAATTTTACGTATAGTTTTAATTTTCTTTTCATGTGACTAGATTCATTGGCTATTATCTAACAAAAAATAAAAAAAATAAATTAAAAAAATACCCCAAAAATTATTTATTTGAATATTATTACCACTACAAATTATTTCTAAGAGTCGTTTCAAGCGAATTATATATATATATATATATATATATATATATATATATATATATATATATATATATATATATATATATATTGTACTAGTTGATTTGATTTGAGGTCACAATCATTTTTACTTTCTTCACTAATTCATGCATTCGTTCTTCCATTCATTCACTCATATAAAACTGCGATTGAATGGGCAATATTAAACTTCCCTTATTTTTTTATCAGCTACGGCTAAAATTTATTTTCTTGATAAGTGTAGACATTTGATATATAATGTACACGAACAATGTACTTTGGCTTTGCTGACTTAAACAAAATACAAACAGAAAATGGAACTCCCTATATGAAATAAAAGTACACAAAAAACCTGCAGACATCAGCAACTTGTACAGTTAATGAGCTTTTACTCAGTAGAGCATCGGTTGTTTCTCTATCCGTCCATTGTTTCCATCTATCCAATGTGGAATTATCTGGTATGTTCTAACAGTATACTGTACATAGATTCAGTGTTTATACATATAAGAAATTATTTCGTGACACACTTACTAGCAATTAAATAAATATATAATTTTTAATATTTTGGCAAACGTCTTGTGAAATTTATGCATTTAAAAAAAAACTTCTCGAGCTCTGTTGTTTGTTTTCCATTATCTTTGGAGACCCTGTTTTTGTTTTTCTTCTTCAAAACGTTAAAGTTGTCCCTTTCCACATTCTACATCTATCTATCTATCTATCTATCTATCTATCTATCTATCTATCTATCTATCTATCTATCTATCTATCTATCTATCTATCCCTCCTACTTTCTTAACCCTTACTATGTATGACTGTCTATTTTTGTGTTTTTTTCTTTCATAAATATGCTTACACAGACTCACCTACAATTTATTCTTTTCTGTTTTGTTTTGGTTTGATTTGGGCAATGAAGGATTCGTTCGCTGATAGACGACCTCTCTCTCTCTCTCTCTCTCTCTCTCTCTCTCTCTCTCTCTCTCTCTCTCGTGGTAGTGATGCATATGCAGTCAACACAGAATGGCATCATCGTCAGCGTGGCTTCACTTGTGTCTTTTCAACAGTTTTTATGATCATTTCATGAAAACATTCACTCAAAGTATACTCACTTAATTGTACTCCCTCTCTCTCTCTCTCTCTCTCTCTCACTATATAGAGACCCGACATAAGATGCTAATATGGTTCAGTTCCTCTTAGTCTTTCAACCTGTCGAGATCAATGTGAAGATACCGGTTATGTCTGTCAAGAGAAAGGGCATTCAGACCCAGAAAACCCACAACCTCAAAGAGGAACTACTTATCCTAAGAACGGAGAAACCAGATCCCAAGACAAATGTCAAGATGAATGTTCTGTGTGTATCGAGCAAGGACATTGGTCTTAAAGCTGTCCTCCACACAAAAGAAAAGTGAACGAAGAAAAAATGAGGAGAAAGAGGAGATTTTAGAAGAGGAAGAATAAGCAGAAGAACTCATTCCCTATAAGAATTTCAAAGCAAGAGACTAACAAGAACAAATGGACTTTTTGTGAAATGATTGACGTTTCATCGTGATTCTTATTCACGAAAATACACCAAAAAGTGACAATTTTTAAAAAATTTATTTTTGTTATTGTTATTATTATTATTATTATTATTATTATTATTATTATTATTATTATTATTATTATTACCAGAATAAAGACACACACAACCCTATATACCATCACACATACCATTACACAGACCCAGAGAGGAAGAGGGAGAGGTGTTTAAAAGTTTTGTTTTTAAATGTTGTAATTTTGTTATTTTGTTTTACAATTTTTAAACGTTTTAATTATTTTACAAACAATTGTGTTTAGATTAATTTTTTTGTACAATTTTTAAAGTAAAATTTTGTAACATTTTCTAATTTGCTTTTTTTTTTAATTTTATAATTTAATTTCTTACAATTTTAATTTCTTTTCATCTTTTAGTTTTGTAATTTTTAATTGTTTTCGTTTACACTTTTTAATTTGGTAATTTTTTTTTAAATGGTTCATTTTTTAAATTTGTTTCACAATTTTTATATTTTTAAAAAATATTTTAATTTGATGTTTTTAACTTTCTTTGTTAAATGTTGTTTCGCTAGTTTTGTTTTCAAATTTTCACCCATGACCCGATTCTCATCAATGGATAGTATGTATGTATGTATGTATGTATGTATGTATGTATGCATGTATGCATGCATGCATGTATGTATGTATGTATGTACGTACGTAAGTACGTACGTACTTATGCATGCATGTATGTATGTATGTGGGTGTGTTAATGTATGTCATGTGGAATTGTATATATATATATATATATATATATATATATATATATATATATATATATAGAGAGAGAGAGAGAGAGAGAGAGAGAGAGAGAGAGATATAAGGATGTGTTTTATGCTATTAATGATGTGTGCATGTTTGTTAAAAAGAATGCATGTTTGCTTCTTTATTATTAAGGATATGTGTTTGTTTATTTTTGTTACTTTCTTTCTTTCTTTGTAAGAATGTGTTTGTTTGTTGTTTGTTTGTTAATAAGGATACGTGTTTGTTTATTTGTTACTTTCTTTCTTTCTTTGTAAGAATGTGTTTGTTTGTTTGTTTGTTAATAAGGATATATGTTTGTTTGTTTGTTTGTTAATAAGGATACGTGTTTGTTTATTTTTGTTACTTTCTTCTATCTTTGTAAGAATGTGTTTGTGTGTTGTTTGTTTGTTAATAAGGATACGTGTTTGTTTATTTTTGTTACTTTCCTTCTATCTTTGTAAGAATGTGTTTGTTTGTTGTTTGTTTGTTAATAAGGATACGTGTTTGTTTATTTTTGTTACTTTCTTTCTATCTTTGTAAGAATGTGTTTGTTTGTTGTTTGTTTGTTAATAAGGATACATGTTTGTCCTAAGTAGGCATGAGTGACCCTCACCTATTCCCTTTCCCTCATCTGTTTTCTTTGTATGTGTCGTGCTGAATTGTAAGGGTGTGTATTTGTATGTCCATAAGTGGGTGCGAGTGTGTCACTCTGCCACTGTCACCTCCTGAAGGCACAACGCCGGTCCCAAGCCCTGACAAAAGATGAAGGTTCTGCGGTGGTTTTGCAGCCCACCCAGGTAAAGATGAACTCGTATGCAACAGAAACGGTATAAACTTCCGAATCAAACGTCTCACAAGGGCGATAGCAATCCGAGGAGGCAGCACCATTGAACGGCGATAGACCCTCCATTACAAGTTTCAGCGAAAGCCGTTATGTCGCGATAACTCTGACAACTCGATTCTTCTCTGCCAAACACCGAACGCGACTTGGAAATTGGAATGTACGCACACTGTAAAAATCAGAATGCCTCGCGCAAGTCATTAGGGAAAGGACAGTCTACACCCTAAGTCTACTGGGAGTTAGCGAGATGAAATGAACCGATCGGGGCAAGATAGTTTCCGACAGAGTATCAGTTTTCTACTCTGGCTCAGACAAACACGAGAATGCCGTTGCAAAACCGTGTTTTCCTGGGACTCAATAAGTGATAGGATCATCTCAATAAGACTACTGTCAAGACCCACCAAGGTGACCATACTCAAAGTCTATGCGCCTACAAATGCCGCTGAGGAAGACGAAAAGGATAGTTTTTTTGATCAGTTGCAGCGTGCGTTCGATAATACACCCACCATGATCTGAAAATAGTGATGAGTGATTTTAATGCACAGATAGGCCCAGAAATACTGGTTGGGAGACAGTCGCGGGGACATTTGCATCCGGATTAAGAAAGGACAATGGATATAGATCAATGAGCTTATGCAGCAATAACGGGCTGATGATTGGGGGCAGCATGTTTCATCATAAAGACATACACAAGAAAACATGGACATAACCTGACGACAGAACATCAAATCAGATTGACCACATCTAAATCGCAAGAAGATGGGCTTCCACTCTTCAGGATATCAGAGTACATAGAGGGGTGGGGGGTGGAGGGGGGCGATTCGGGTTAAGCTGAAACTGAAAAAAACTAGCGAAGAAGGAGGGGACCATAAAACCAGACGTGGAAAAGTTGAAAGTCGAGGTAATAAAAGTTCCAACTAGAACTGTCAACCAGATTCAGGGTACTGCAAGATGTCGCAGATGAAAATGGCAGAGATGGAAGTGCATCAGAAACTACACAGCGGGAAATGTCATATGAGTTAGGAGAGGAAAAAGAAAAGAACGCTGGATCAGGGATGGCACACGGAGGCTGATAGACGAAAGGAAGGCTCTGAAGGTCCAAAACGAACAAGAACAACCTGGAGCTGTGAAAACAGCGACGGCGGAAAAGTATAAAGAAAAAGTTGAGGAAGTCAAAAGGAGTTGCAGAAGAGACAAGCAGATGCATATAGAAGAAAAGGCAGATGTATATAGAAGAAAAGACAAAAGAAGCAGAAGATGCCGCAAAACGTGGGGACTCGAAAACATTGTACCGCATAGTGAAAGAATTGGCTGGCAACAATAGAAAAGAGGGGATGCCAATCAAAGATGCCAGTGGAAGAACTTTGTCAACACATGAAGAGCAACTGAAACAATGGACACAACACTTTCAAATTGTCCTTAACTGTCCAAAGCCATTGCTTCTCGATAACTTTGACACAGACAGATCTATTAACCTGGACATATGTCTGGATGACATTTCAGTCGCTGAAGTAAAGGCAGCGATAAAAAAACTAAAAACAAAACAACAAAGCAGTATGAATTGACAACATCCTAGTAGAATATCAGAAGGGCGGAGGTGTCGTGATGGCAAAAGCACTTACCAGACTATATAACAAGGTATGGTAATTAGAGGTTTCTACCGACTGGAAATATGGAATTATGTTGCCATTATCGAACAAAAGAGATCTTACACTCTGCACCAACTGGAGAGGAATAGCTTTGGTATCTATCCCGGGAAAAGTTATGGTCATTGATATGCTTAGGACGATAAAGAGAAGCGGTTGACAAGCAAGTACTTGGGACAGAAGCAAAACTGATTGGCCTCAACATAAATGTGACTAAGACAAGGGTAATGACAATTGGAAATTGGGCAAAGAGGGACAAGATCTACGTTGGAGAGAAGAGGTGAAAGAATGTGACGAGTTCTGCTATCTGGACAGCATCATCGGTCAAACTGAAGGATTAACAAAGAGATTCTAATACGCCTAGGCAAAGCGAACACAGCATTTGGGAAGCTGGGGAAAATCTGGGAAAGCAAGACCATATCGAGCAAGGTGAAAGTGAAGCTCTATAAGGTCCTCTGAACGCTTCTGTATGGCGCCAAGACATGGCCAATGAAAAAGACTTGCGCAACGAAGTTGGAGGCAGAACATCACAGATGGCTAAGAAGAATTATGCAGATCTCTTGGAAAGACAAGATAACAAATGAAAAGGTCAGAGAGCTAACTTTACAAACCAAGCCGGAAGACATCAGGGAGCGAAGGTTGAGATGGACTGTGCATGTGATGAAGGTGGGTGACGATTCAGTCGCCAAGGAGGCAGTAACATAGATTCCGCCGCATGGAAAAAGAAATTCAGGCATACCACGCACAGATTGGTTTTAGATGGTGATGCATGACGTCAGAAGAGGAGGCATCATCTGTGACGACATCCCTGAGTTAACATCGTTATATGGTATTCAGAAACTTTGCGTTCTGTGCTCCATTTGAAAACACGTTAGCTTATGGACCTTCCATCATTATTGCACAAAGGAAACCAGCATTTTGTGCTTCGGGGAGAAAGTACCTTTACGGGAACTTCTTTACTTATCTTATTGGCGCCAAAACTAGGTTATTACTATATTTAGCAGCAAAATTGTAACGCTGGGTCTTTTTGCACTGGTTCATATCAAAACATCTGACAAAGGCATCATATTTCATCGTAAAAATCTTAGGGGGTTGGGGTGGGGAAACATTTTTAAAAAAAGACTTTTTCAAAGAATTATATTTACTATCCCTTAGAGCTTTCAACCGATGCATCATTTAAAGTAATAAAACTTGTATTCTCTTCTTAAAATATAATGAGATAAAAAAAAATGCCATTCTCAGAGCCACACAGGTTTCTAAAAATAGATATACTACTCAATATTGCCAACCACAAAATTATATTTGTGTTTGTTTGTATGTAAGTGTATGTATAAGTTTCTCTAAAAATTGTTATGCTTTTAAAACAAAGAAGAACAAAAAACCCACTTCTATTTCTTAATTTTGTTATTTCTATTTTTTTTTAAATGGGATATCTCTAATGGCACCACCATATTAAATTCTCATAGAACCCCATATCGACCCACAATGTGAAACTTATGGACGTTTCTAACATTTAATTCCCTATGTGCCCAGAGTGCCATCTTTTCAATATGGCGGCTTAATGTTAAATTCTCTTTTCTCCATAATGTCATTTTATACCAAGAGTGACACCCTATAATAGTAATTCGATAAGAATTTTATACCAGATCCTCCGCTGAGAAGAAAAAGATGGAAGGTCGATACTCCACCAACGAAGGGAACTGTTTCCATCAAGGCTCCTATATGAACATCATTACCTTCCAGGAAGTTGCTCCTTATATGAATATGATTAGCTGGTTTAGCATTGGTCACTAACCAACACGATAATTGGCACGTGCATCTTGACACCTGATTGATAACCTTTTAATATCAGTTGGATGTTTATGGAAACTAATTAGCCGACGACTCCATGAGCAACAAGATCAATCAATAGGTGTTTGGTTTTTCACACCTTGTTTGATACAGGTTGATAACTAAGCTCCACTTATTCGACCAATCACAGCTAACACCTACTCTTTTTAGACTAACCAGCTGGTTAACAAGAGCTATGAAACGATAAGTTTTCTTAACAACACGTTCGACAGATATAAATCACTTTTTTGTGCATGTAAAATATTGTTGTACAAATCTCGGATCGAGAAAAACTGAGAACTAGGAGTCTGTGACGTCGTCTTTGTGTTAATGAAGTAACAGGCTGTAAAATCAATTAACGAAGTGAAGGCTATGCCGTTGAATGGGCTAAATTTATCACATGGTACAAACTTTGTCAATGATGAATTTTCTCAGGTGTCTCTTCATAATCTCTTTTTTATATTATGCATGATTTGTAAATATTGCGCATGCTGTAGTCTTACCATCTAGACATCTGTTGACTATTTGTGGAAGTCCGATTTTTCGTCGTTCGATTGTTTTTGTTTATTTGTTTTTAATTTTAGAAAAATGTTGTTCTTTGTTTTGTTTTTTTCTTGGCTGCTAACATATTAGAATCCAAAAGTGACAAACTCATTCGATGTTATATTCCTATTAAAATAATCGATGAATCATCATCATCATCATCTGGACAAAAAGTGAGCAGCAAGAAGTGGGCAGAAAGACTCGAAAGCTGATGTCAATCCATGGTGCACTACACTCAAGGCTGGTGTAAACAGACTTTACTTTTCCAGAAAGACTGCAGGAAGAGGCTTAATAAGTATCGAAGACTGTGTTTAGGCCGAAATTGGAAGCCTTGGAAAATATAGTGTAGAGGAGTTCCGGGGCTTGGTGCAGGAAGAAGGCCTTCTTGAGAACAATGAAGAAAAAAAATTATTACTAATACAGAAGGCGCAGAAAAACAACAACATAATGGTGGTAAAAGTCAGTGCTTGGACAGATTATCAGAGAAACATTACAACATTCTGGTGAGAGCCTGAACTGGGAGAATTAAGAGAGAAACAGAAGGACTGTTGATTTCGGCGTAGGACCAGGCAATCGTGATTAATACTGTGAATACAGGTGTACAAAATCAAGATGGCTCATCATTAAGCAGAATGCAAAAGAGTAAAGATGAGATGGTCATAAACTTAATTATTTGGTGCAGCAATCCAGCCTAGTTTTAATACAAGACTCGGCATAACAAATTAGCTCCTATGGTACACTGTGAACTGTCTCTGACGAGTAGCATGAAGTGAGCGGTAAAAGGTACGATCGTAATGAAGAAAAAGTTGTTGAAAACAATAAGGTGAAAATGTTCTGGAACCTCAACATGCAGAACAATCAGAGTGTACAGCACAGGAGGCCAGATATAGGACAAAGAGAGGAACCTGACCTGCATTCATAGACATAGCAGTCACAGGGGACTCTCACGTCGCACGCAAGAAACGAGAGTAAGTAACAATGTACAGTGATCTGGCCCGAGAAGTTAAAAAGGTCAGGAAAACGGCACCCCACAAACTCACAGACGACAGCCTGAGAAAAATGAAAACAATGGTAAAGACAACCGTACTGCATAGTAAGGGATAACAAAAGTACTATGTTAAGTCCTTGGGATCTAAGGCCGGAGGAAGTGGCATGACCTCAAGATAACAAGAGACCAGCCTAAAATACAATCGTTAGGGCTATAAAAGCCGAAAATAATAATAATAATAATAATAATAATAATACACATGGATCTTCATGATCACTATCATCATAATCATTGCTGTTATTAGTAGTATGTCAGTGTGTCTGTCTAATAATAATAATAATAATAATAATAATAATAATAATAACAATTATTATCTAGGCCCATCGCTCCATCATGAGGAGGCCAGACGTCATGTTGAGACGGATGTCAAAGGCCCATCGCTCCATCATGAGGACGTAAGACGTCATGTTGAGACGGATGTCAATGAGTTTTGGCGGTATATGAGATCCAAGCTGCACAAGCTGAAAGAATTGGTCAAAGGGAAAGACATTGAACTGAATGTTAACGCTATGCTAGAAGATGGTCAGGCTTTTCATAGGTACCAGTGTATAAGGGCTATAGAGCAGGCATCTCTCTCTCTCTCTCTCTCTCTCTCTCTCTCTCTCTCTCTCTCTCTCTCTCTCTCTCTCTCTCTCTCTCTCTCTCTCTCTCTCGTGAGCAAATTCATGCCATGATGGGGTTGGAAGAGTACAATCTAAGGGGTTTCAGAATGCAAAGGTAGGTCACCATGCAGTCTAGGTTCAAGTCTTCAGTTTCTTTCCTTATTATATGAAAACTCGCAATTACCCAATGATTCGCACCCTGCTGGCTTAAGGATGGATCAGCGTTCTATTTGTATTTCTTTTTTCTTTTCTTTTTTTTTACCGTACGGTTACTTTATTTGCATTGGGTCGCAAGCTAACACATTACCCAAGCACAGGTATTCATCATCTTTTCTTTCCTCTACTCAGGTAGGTTGTTCATATACATGAACCGCCGGTACTCGTTTCTATCAATAAACAGAAAAGGAAAAACTATTCATAGCACCTACTCCCCTTCCCTCAATCAAAACAGTGTGACTAAGGCGGTTCGAAATTTGACCCCTTGCTAATTCCGTGCTTATTCTCTTGCACGGTCAGCGCGTTCAGCTACTCATGACTTATATTACCGTAAAGTAGACATTCCAAACATTTTCCAACGTACGATTTAAATAACTTACTGATCATATTATGTCCGCTTTAATGGCCACTTTTACTCGGAGTTTCTCTGTTGCTTGTCTTGTCTACTTGGATCCAGTCTGGAAGATATATACTTCCGGTATGTCAAGGAGTGAATTGCTGTGTTCAGTTCTGTTTGGTGGTTATTGTTTACCCTGGACTGGAATAGACTGGTATCAAAGCCTTAAAACCAATCAGAATTTAATCTAACCTATTGACTGCGTGATATACCAGAAGTGTACACTTTCCAAAATGGATGCGAATAGACAAGACACGAAGCAACGAAGAAACTTTTTGAGCAAAAGTGGCCATTAAATGATCAGTGACGTACTTAAATCGTACGTGTCGACAAATGTTTGGAATGTCTTCTTTACGGTGATATAAATTATGAATGACTGAACGCGATATTAAAAAAAAGTTTGCACGGAATCGAAGAAAGGTCAGATTTCGAACCGTTGGAGTTAGTCACCTTGTGTTGATTGGGAGTGGGTCTTGTGAATAGTTGTCACTTTATTACTGACAGAAGCGAGTACCTGTGACATGAACACCTTTATTGCTAATAAATTCCTTTCATTTTTTATAGCGATGGATTGAAATTCATGCTAACTGGCACAATTTCGACGTAAAAACCACGAATAGAGTATTGTCATTCATAGAGAACAGTAATTCTCAGGGTATCGTAATTCTCTAAAAAGTCACCACTGGAAAAACAATGGATTGACAAATGACAATGCATCTAGATGCGAATTTACTAACTAGTGTGCATAGTAAATGGCCTACCCTTCCAATCTCAAATTGCGAAACATGTGGAAAAGTATGAAGAATGAAGAAAGCTTATAAACAATATCTAACTACACAAAGCATGTGGAAGAAGAATACGCATGATGAGTTTTCTTGTATATATAACAAACACTCCGATATATAGATTCACTGCTGAAAACTTCGTTCTTAAATGACACGATATACTACAATTTATGTACATTGAACACTTTTTGAATCAGACACACACACACACAAAACTGTTCTAAACTTTTGTATTATCCCACGCTTTCACTGCACATATGTGTTTTCTTTTTTTTTTACTTTGGTTCAGCTGAATTCTAAACGTAAAGCTTCTCTTTTCATAATAACCAAGGTTACCAACACACAGAAACTACAAATTAAAGGCGAATCAATTGTCTGGTCACAGCGCAAAAAAAACACCCTTTGGTTGCTTAAGTAACATGCACACCTCTTCCTCGTTCCTGACCAGAGCAATCCTACATTCAGTCGCCATGCGTGCCAAGAGGTGCGTGCAGGACTATTTTTCACCTGATACTTTAAAAAGCTGCATTTAAATTATATTGCTTGATATCCAGATTGGAATGCGGTAGAATAGTGTTACAATTAATTGTATACTACCGGTATTTACATTATACACAATATAAAACATCACGAGTAGCTCACTTTTCTATGGTGGCTGGATATTGCCACTAAATTTTGTCCATATCTTGTTTGAGCTAGATAATATTTTATTTAAACACGATTAAATCTTGTTTAAACAAAATAATATCTTGTTTAAACGAAATATTATAAACGACATCATATTTTCTTTAAACAACATAATATATTGTTTAGACATCTTATCTTGTTTAAAAAAGATATTAAACAAATTTATGACACTAGCCAGTCACCGTTAAATTCATCAGCGATAGTTGGTAATGAATGACACCTTTATTATATTGTCATTTGCATTTCTGTGTATGGGAACCGCTGACATAAAAAAAAAAAAAATTTAAAAGCAGACTGTATTACACGGATCCATTTGATACATGCCATTAGATCGAGTTTCCTGAATGTGCGAAGTGCATATCTATAGACTATATAGCCAGCTGTTCGAAAAGTCGAGATTCCAAATAAATGACTAAATGATTTTAAAAATATATCAAATTGGGACTTAAGAAAGCGGTCGATTTTATCAGATATTCGTACACCAACAAAGATACAAATAAGCATATATAACAAAAAACTATTTAGGAGACCAAGCTACGAGCGCATATTAAAGGTTTGTTGCTGTTATTTCAAGATAGTATTATTAAGAAAGGGAAATATTTGGCACACCTATACGCGGAATAAAAGAAACAAAATTATACTTAAATAATCCATTGACTTGAGCTTACAAATGAAAAGGAGACAATTTTCTGAGAGAGAGAGAGAGAGAGCTCTTTAATTGTATATCGACAAGCAATGAAAGGCAATTCAACAAACTGTACTAATGTATAAACACAAAAAGTGTATCCTCCTCTAAAGAGGTCGAGATCTATAGAAGTGAGATATTGCATATACGGATTATATATATATATATATATATATATATATATATATATATATATATATATATATATATATATATATATATATATATATATATATATATATATATATATATATGTATATATATATATATTTTAGGACAGCCCTAAACGATCTTCATGCCCTAAAGAATGTGGACGATGTCGATAAATGGCGAGTAAAGGAATCAATGGAATTAGGAGAGATTATCCAAAAACGTCTAAATATTCTGCAGGTAATTAAGGTCTAGAATGTTACGGTTCTTCTGATCTCGACTGCGTAGCATATAGTGTGACTTATTTATCACTTTTTTCCATTGGCGACAGTGGCGTCAATAATAATAAGAGTTTATATAATAAGCTTTGACATCAAAGTTAGCATATGCTTGTGTATAACAGACACCAACTGCGAAAAGCGTAGACCCAAATCAACCGATGCAATATATATCTTTAGGACAGGGTCTACACTGTTGGATCCACTTCATCCTTTGTAAATTGGATACGCGAGACCCGGTTAACTCTGGTTGGGTACAGGTTTCTACTGGGAAGACCCAAGGTGGATGAAGGTAAGTCGTTCTTGTACTTTTCCTTAAAAGACCATGTTATCTGCGAAAGAAGTTGCGCGTAGTTTTCAATAAGAAAAGCGAAAAATAACAGAAAATGTAAGTATCAACTGTGCAATACAGAAATATCAATTCAATCGAAGCAAACCGCATCCTGTACCGCTTCAGACCGTATCCACAGAGGCAGGCCTGCTAATCGGAAAAGATGGTTCGTTAAGGGCTATTGGTAATGCACAATTCAGTACAGGTGGGTGGAGGTGGTACTCTGATTATGAAGAAATGGCTAAAATTATGGTAATAGTGATGTCCCATTTCTTTCAGTTAAGTATCTTGTAACATTTAGCCGTGAGTGTGTGAAAGAATAACTTATAATAAAAACAATTCCATACCTTTTTGTCCACAGATTGTGATGCAGTGTACAGCAATATGGAGTCTGTATGCAGTGAAAAATAAATGTCACCAACACTTATGAATAATCAATTTAGTGGCAAGGAGAAGTGGATTTTGTATAAAACTTGCAGAAATTGAACATGAACTGTTTTTCTGCACATACTGTTTGCAACTAAATGGAGTTTTGTCAGTCCTGAACAACGTTGACAGTACTTCATAAAAAAGGGTCTGGAGGCCTGCAGTAGCCATAAGCAGCAATTTATGATGAAGGCAATGACACAATTGTACATTTATATTGGTAATAATATTAATGACACAATTTTTCAGTCCCAAACATTATAATGATCCCCAAAATAAGAAATCTGGAATATTTTCATATTCTCCGTTCACATGTCTTTCTATATTCTCACGTGGCTTATTCGACACACCCTAGAATCCACTGTATAAAAGCACATGGATATATACCTGTATACATCTTATATTCACCGTCAATAAGCATGTTGCGATATACTTAGTTTAAAATTCACGATTATTGACAATCGTAAAATCCAACAGATTTGAACGAAGTACCTTCTTCTAAAGCATGCAGTTGCTCATATACTAGTATCTTACCAGATCAGTTTGTATTTTTGTTAAAATTTGTCTTTTTCTTAATTTGAACTACACACTGGCTGTAGGTGAAGTGCTTTCTCACATTCTAGCGGAAACACATACAACAACTACAATAGTTATCATACTTACAAGCAAATTCAATATATATACCATTTATGCATACATATAAGGTTTATTTAGGATAATTAGCTAATGTCAAGTACTTTTCATTATCTTTATACGGGTATTAACGGGACTGATAATTCACGAAGATATAAACTTCAGCGGAGTAATAACATGCGGTGAAAGAAGAGGGGGAAAGAAAAATGTAAACACGCAAATAAGTCATTTCATAGTATGTATTTGAGGAATGTTTAGGAATTTTCTTCGCTATAAACAGTACCGTCCACAACTGTACTTTAAATATGGAAAGTTTGATAACCATCGGGTTACAGGTATGCGTAAAATATGACTGTCAGTTATGGGACGGAGTTGACTGGAAGTATACCAATATGGCAGCCCGCATTACATGGCATCGTGACGTTTGCCACATGCATTGTACGCAAGGCTCAGTGTATATGAAAAATACAACGCTCGTTGCATCTTGCTTAGTCTTCATGCAACACGATAATTACAATGCAATAGCTCAATACTATCTCAATCCCGTGATCTATTGCGGGTAAAATGCAATATCAAAGTCCCTTTTTTTAGTTCTTATAAATATCTTTTTCGCAAAACAGATTGTACCTGCACATTTAAATGACAGTTTTTTAAGTTAATAATTTATATCTTTTCACTTATTGCGTACTATAAGTGATATATGACTATTCCACATCCACCAACCCGGTTAAACCTATTCGCATTACCTATAGCCCTTAACGCCTGGTAATGTGACATTCGTACTCCGTGAACATACCTGTCAATTGTTCGTGAACGTCATTTTCTCTAAAAACACTGTCAGATCATTATTAAGTGATTGTTTTGGATAACATGAACACTATTTTATTCAGTTTCTCCTCACAGTTCCTTTGTTTGTTTACCATACTTATAACTGGAATCAAGAACATCAGGTTACTCTCTTTTATCCCTTTGCAATTTAGTCAGAAACGCGACAGTCTCACTATGAAAGTATGCCCCTTGTGAACATTTCTGTACATGAAGTCAATCTTATATGGAATGTGTGGTAGGAGATTCTCATGTTTGAGACAAATATGTACTTTTGTGAATGCTGCAAACGCAATAAGTGCCAAAAGGAAAATGTAAAGCTTATAATTTCGTGAACGGGAAGCCAAAAGAAATTATAATCGTGAACGAAGTTGGAATGAAAAAAAAGAAAAAAAAAGAGATGTGTCTCGAAGAATAAAAAAAAGTTTGCGAGCAATAATTTTTTATTGAAAAAGAAATCCACTTAATTATAGAAAATCCTTGTAACACACATGAAATTGTGTAGGAAACGGCAATAAAGCATCCCAAAGTCAGCATATTACATTGTTGACCCTAAATGTTAAAATTGTCCTCCCTTAGGTGAAAATTAATGAGAAAATCCGGGCTAAGGAATAGTATGTACTCAATGGATAGGGTTCATTGTATTTTTTTACACATGTACAATCTGAACAAAACTGGCCTAGCAGTTTAGGAGCAACCTGTCTTTAATTTCTCAATGTTTCCGACACAGGAGGTTCACCTGTTTCTCGTCGAAGGCGCTGCATTCGTGACGTGAAATCGTCACAGCCCATTACTGCTAGAGCTGTCAGGTCTATTGAGCTTGATCCGATCATCTTGCGTGTGTGTGTTCGTGTGTCTGTCTGTGAGAGAGAGAGAGAGACAGACAAGCAGACATACACAGATAGAGCGTTAGGGCGAAAGAGAGGAAGAAGAGAAAGAGACGTGTATAGTATTGCATGTGTGATAAAGTATATTCGCTGCATTTTCAGTCGCAAACTATCAGATACGTGATACGTGGTTGTATTAAGGACAAATATGACGTAAAGAATGAGCAAATGTTTTTAACAAATTTCATTTAATTCATAATCCATACGATTATAAAAAAATACAGTCTGTCACATGCTGTGAAGGATGTAGAAGTTAACCATGTCAAACGACATGTTCAAATTATTAATCAATGTTTTGACCCGGTTTGTGAAATGTGATTCAACATCAGAGATAGTTGGCCTAGTCACACTAACTAATACAACAAATAAATGAAATATAGCACCAATAGTATTTGTATATTTTGAATGCATACAAGAACTCATCTATTTACAAATTTCTTTCCTTTTTCATCAGTCGCCGACATTTATAGTCTTTGGTTGGAAAGTGATGTTCTATGGAATTGTTTATAAATATTATATACAGAGAACTAATTTACCGCTTATACAAATGTAAAATTCGTATGCAAATAGTTTTGTTTTAATTAATATCCGTCTATCTAAATATAGTGTTCTTAGTAATAACAGAATGCAGAAGCAATCTGTGGAATGCAGACTCATATACAAACGTGTACATTCCAAGCGAGATGTACCGGTGAAACGTAATGGAAGAGGAGGGAAATTAATTAAGTTCATCTCGGATTGCAAGAATAGAGCCAAAATGGCGCGGTCCTGTGATAATTAAAGTTTGGTTTTGTTGGTTTTAACGGCACTTTTAACACATCAGTATGTATATCATGCCGAGAAAATGGGAGCTAAATAGATGTGAAGAAAAAAAAAAGTATCCTCAACCCCCCCCCCTCCCCCCACCTCAACTCCTACCCCGGGTGCTTTTTAGGAGGAAAGATTGGACTACGCCGGCTCGCAAAAAAAACAAAAAAACAAACAAACAAACAGCAAGCCGATGGTAGCCCACGAGGACGAGTGTCGGTGACGCCGCTAAGTTTTACAATAAGGACCTGCCACTCGCCCACTATAAAATGATTTACTTCCTAGTAGCTCCCCTCCTGTGTTGGCATTTACTGCCTCGTTCGGTATTTATTGTCACGTTTATGACAGAACGGCCGAAATTTCGACCTAATTAAAACTCTCTCATCGAGAGTGGTAAGCTCAAACACATTAGATCCCTTCCAGAATGTTTTAATTCTTGATTACGCAGCACAAATTAAACCCTAATAAAAACTCCCTCACAGAGCTAAATCACTCTATGCAGCGCAGAATGTAAACATCACCCGTAAGTTCACTCACCTTTGCGAGGCATGATAAGAATATTTTGCCAGCCCATGCATGCATTAATTCCGGATAAAGTAGAAATAAAGTGAAGTTTCTAGCCTCCCCGCTACAACCCTCCAAGCCCGGCCCAGTTTCTGGAGACACTAGATAATTAGTTGGTTTACAATTACAATTTAGAGGCGAGATAGCATAACTATTATCTAAAATGTGCACCGGTTGCTCTATTATTAATGCCTTCGTTCCTTTGGCATGTTTGGCTGTATGATGCTTGGTTGTTGCCAGGTTTGCTTTGTACGTATGAAAGCCGGCCCGTCGGGACCAAGATGTTAACAACAGTAAGGCTAGTTTACTTTCTTATTTAGACTACCTTGAGAATTATTTTACAAGTGATCGAACCGAGGATAAACAGTGTAGTGGATGAATTTGAGAGTGACTAGGAGAAAATTATAACATCCCTGGAGAACTACGGTACTCTGCAATCAAAGCTTAATTAGTTACAGAGAGACTTGCATGACGGAATCAAACAGAACACTTAAGAGATCGGAACATTACCGATTGATTTAAAAGATAAATTATTAGCCATGACAATTCTCTACTAGACAGCCTAAGTGCATTAACCAGAGGACTGCGCTAGGATTGACAATGACCCTTACCGGCGCTTATTTAGAGGTGCAGTAGTATGCCACTAAGCTAAAATGTGCACCGGCTGTTTTTTTATTGATGGCATTGTGACTTTGGCAATTTTAACTGTAGCAGATTGTGGTAGGGTTGAGAATGGAACGAAAATGTTAAAAGAGCAAGCCATGGGGAAGCAACCAGACATAGGCAGAAACACAAATCTTTGGCGCCGCCTGACGACCCCGCATTAGTGGACGATGATGAAGTATTGGCGCAGCTCGCAAAGCAAGTTGACATCGACAGGAAGTATAAACCCCTGGTGGAAGAGTATCTGCGCCAATGATATGGGGTTGACACGCCCCGGTTCACATTAAGATGGAACGAGGATGCAAAGCATATAGACATTGAACACTGGGACCACCCAGTGCACTCTAAGCCAACATGCGGTCAGCTATGAGTAATTGAGCTTTCACTGTCGGGGGGGGGGGGGGGGGGGCGCTGGCGCGATTGCTACTACAATGACAACGTTGGTATTTGGTATGTAGGGCACTCAATCACTCAGCTCACCAGACTAAAAAAAAAAAAAAAAAAAAACGTTTGATCTTTGAAAAAGATATGTTTTGTCGCATTATAGTGATCGTCCAGAAAAACAAGCAATCACTAAATCTGCGATTAGAAGGAATGTTGGTTGTAACTCTTGGCAGCGTGTTGGCATGGATGTTGAAGACCGTATCATTACTGGGACTATAGATCTTAAGGAAACTGACATTTCTTTCACATAATCATCACCTTGCCATTACATCACGACGACAGGTTAGAAGTGAGTGCCCGCAGAAGCGCTAACCCAACCAACCACCATATCACGTGTTACATCCAACACTGTCCTCTTAGCTCCCATTTCTGCATCATGATATAGCCAATACTGTGCTGAAAATGCCGTTATAACCCAATCAGCTAACCAACCATTATATCACATGCTGCATCCAACACTGAAATGTTTAGCGAACTACTTGAGACATCGGGTAGCTCAGAGGCCATGTAATATCATATAACGCTTAGAATCCAAAATGAAATCTTTTGCTGGTAATTTACGAATTTGTAATAACTCATAAGATCGTGGCTAGTGACTTCTGCATGTTCTAAATTTGAATCACTCAATAGATAAATAAATTAAAGTTATTATGTTGGTGTTTATCGCATGTGTAGAGTAGATCTAAACTATTTACGCCACCGATGCAATATTTGAATACATTTCTTTTAACGGCGGATATAAATCAAGAGTATTCAATTGGATTTAAAGTTTATGTGTCCCAGTTCCAACCCTTTCTGACTCTCTGAGGGTTCGATGAAGTACAATAGGTCCGATGCGCTCTCCTGCGTGTCGTAAGAGGCTACAAATGGAAGGAGCCCGCAATGGGTCCAGTAGTTAGCGTGCCTGACTCGCGACAGAAAGGGTACAGTTTAGAAATCCTACCATCGGATCAGCCCTTGTGGGCTACCGTGGTAGGTCCAAGGGCAAGGCACTTTATTTCAATTGCCTCGGCACTAAATAACCTAATTGCGTTGCTGTGCCGTAAACATCACACCAAACCCTTTCTTGTCCTGCTAACGTTGAGTCAGATACGTTCTTACTTTTTCCTTTTCAAAATGTTTTACTTGCACACTCTCAAGAAACGAACGCTATGAACACAGTTCCTAATAACACAGAAGGCAGAGTTTAAATGGAATTCGTGTTCTTTTTTTCTTCAACTGAACAGATCAATTTTCACTGTAGAAATATACCAACCAAACTATCTTCATAGTGTTGTCTGACTTTTTAGCATCCCACAAATTGTCAAAAGACGAAACTGTTTGTGTGCCAGATAAAGAATAACTGTGGATTTGGGTGCCAATTTCATCACGCAGTCTACTGCATGATCACAGGATACGCCAACAATCGAACAGTCGTATTAGAGTCCATGCACTGGCAGTACGCCCCCTCAGGATGGGAGTCCGTGTTTCAGCCAATCAGTGCCCCTTGCCTTCAAGCCGACGGCATAGTGCCAGAACGAGGTATAATGTATAAAAGAAATAAACCAATAAAAATATATTTTCATGTATAAACGTTATTACATGTTTGTTGTCTCAAAGCCAAAGAAGAAATTTTAAGTAGACTAAAGGTATACAGAAACAGTGGCTACCATGTGAGTAAATCAGTGAAGTAGTATTAGGCGGTGTTGCCTGAAATTTAGGACAAGGTTAAGCTAAGGTTTGCAAAGATCTCAAAGTTAAGCATCGACTTCTTGGATTTTACCAAACCACAAATCAGTTGTAATATTGTCCTTGGGGTTATTATATTGCCCTTGGAGTTATTATATTGTCCTTGGAATTGTGATATTGTCCATGGAGTTATTATATTGTCCTTGGAGTTATTATATTGTCCTTGGAGTTATGTAAATTTCCACAATTTCCATATGTTGCATATGCAAAGAAGCTTGCTAGATTCTTCGTAATAAATATTTATTGAAGCTTCTTTTTCTTTCAATTCTTCTTCTTCTCGACTACTAACACTAACATCATCATCATAATTAGCATAAAATAATAATAATAATAATAAGAAGAAGAAGAAGAAGAAAGAGATTAATAATAAGATGATGATTGTGGTGGTTTTGAAAAAAAGAGCATCAAAGTTTTCATCTTTATTACTGTTATTATTATTGCTATTATTATTAGTAGTAGTAGTATTAGTAGTAGTATTTGTAGTAGTAGTAGTAGTAATAATAATATAATGATGGTGGTTGTGAAGAAGAGCATCATCGTTGCCGTCTACATTATTATTATTATTGTTATCGTTGTCACGCAACCTCTTGGTGGTATTTTTTTTTAGCTGCTTTTCTTTCTGAGATTAGACCTTAGATCAAAAGGACCTACTGAAACTATTTTTTTTTCCTTTGATGTGTATTGTTTTCCTGTTGTTTGTCTGGATTTAGTTTTATTCTACCTTATATAGTTTTATCCTGCCTTTTTTAGCTTTATCCTGCCTTATTTAGTTTTATCCTGAGTTATTTATTCTCTTCCTGAGCTTACTGAGTATTAGTAGTATACATATTAGAGCTTCTAGCGCAGTCGACCCTAAGTATTTTTTCTAGTTTAGACAAAATCAAAAAAACCAATAAGAAATTTTAAAACGTAAAATAACCTAAAATAAAGTCTTTTATTGTCTCTCCTTTTGTATAAAATACGCTAAAAAGAACTTGTATGATTTAGAAAATAGATGACAAAAATACGTATTTATATGACCACGTAGCATTTAAAAATTAATATTGGTAAGGATAGTATATCAGAAACTACGAACTCAAGTATAAACGGGAACACCGAGTGGTCGTGTGAGTTGGCCACTTATTGCATAGCAGGGTTCCGGATTCTCACGAATCGACATGCAGTAAGTGGGTTCGACCTAACTTCCTTGTAGACATGGCCATAGGGGTCACAGGTAGTTGGAAAGGTCACTAGTGAACCAGCCCCTAAAGCCGTTCACGCAGGTGACCGTGTGCAAAACTGATCGTTCCAATAACAATTATGTTTCTTGATTCCTGGGGAACAAAAATATCCAGCAGAGTCACCAGGCTGTAAAATATATTTTATTTCTTTTAGATTTCTAAAACAATTAGAAAAGAAATACAGTATATTAAAATATTTCAAGTAAATAGATAAAAATGAAGCCTTTGATACTCGATATGCCAATAATGTTCCTACACATTATTGACATTACTGGATAGGTTGCACAAAGCAATATACATACTCTGCACAACCTTGGTTAAAGAAAAATTGCAATCGTCTTAGTCGGTATTATAGCAACATCCAACACATGTAAAACTGTAAAACAAATAATATTCTTGCGTCGGTAAAATGCTAAAGGAAGTCCAATACATTACAGGCTTTCTACATGACGTAAAACTTTGCATATATTATGGAAAAGGTTAGATAAACAAAAAGGAATTAAAATACCACGAGGCAATATCCACTTAACTTACGGAACTATTTTATCTGGCAACAATCCGTGCACAATTAAAAAGTCTTTGGTAACCTCTGACATAGAAGGTAACAGTTTAAACGACTTGAATTTAGACGACGGTCGTAATTTATAGGCTACTCATTTCTGTAACAACATGCTGTAAGAAACTGCTATAACTGTGTCAAATATGCATACAGCTCTTTTCAAACTCCTTTATATAAACAAAGAAGTACGTCTAGCAGAAGAGGAAGACAGGCAAGTTAAAACTGTCGGCATGTAGAAGCAGGGGAATTTGATACGCTGGGAAGCTGCGAGGTCCAGGAAACTGTCTTGGAGCGACATCTGGAGAACTGATGCCCACAAAATCAGCTTCCTCTTACGCTCAGTGTATGGTGGTCTCCCTACACCAACAAACCTCAAGATACGGGGACTTATTGATGACCCAAGCTGTAAACTTTGTGGGAGACTTGCAAATTTAGAGCACGTGCTGTCATCCTGCAATGTAGCTCTGACAGATGGTCGTTATCGTTGGCGCCATGACCAAGTGCTTGCTGAAATTGCTGCCAGTATGGATATAGCCAGGAGAAAGAAACATCAAGTGAAAAGCGGTCCCAACTTCATCAGCTTTGTGAGAAGCGGCGAGACACAAAGGCAAAAGACTGAAGCAAGAGGCATCTTGACAAAAGCGCAGGATTGGGAAACGGAAGCAGATATAAAAGGACAGCTGATATTCCCAAGGGACATCTGTGACACCAACTTCAGACCTGACGTTGCATTGTGATCAGGAGGTACCAGGCAGGTAATTTTGTTGAACTGATAGTGCCATGGAAAGATAGAATGGAGGCGGCCCATGAGAGGAAATTGGCCAAGTATCAGCCACTCATCCATTAATGCCAGCAGAATGGATGGAAGGCCTGGAATCGACCGGTAGAAATAGGATGCCGTAGCTTTGTGGCACAGGCCTTTTGGCGTGCCTTCGAAGTGATCGGGATTACAGGACCTAGACGCAGGAATTTAATTACCAAGGTTGACAAACAGGCCGAGGATGCCTCACATTGGATCTAGCGGAAAAAATAGGAGCGATGGAAAAACTAATCGGTTCAGGGCTGAGCCTGATCAACTCAGTTGGCGCACCCCTGGAGAGCGTTGTGGGTCAGCGCCGAAACGCTCTAGGAAAGGGGATTCCCACCTTATGATGGAACTGAGTGCAGTGCAGAACTGTATTCATATATATATATATATATATATATATATATATATATATATATATATATAGTATATATATATATATATATATATATATATATATATATTACAATTAAGCACTTGCTGAATTGAGTCTTTCAACTTTTAAAATGTTATCATTGAATTTCTTAACTTTTTAAAAGTCTAGAAAAAATAGCACAGGGGTCGGCTGCGCTAGGGTCGGTAATATCTCTACTACTAGTATTACTTTGAGTTTTCCCCATCATTAATATGATCTCTGAGTTTTCCTGACTTTTTAAAAAAGTTTTCTTGTTAGTTTCTTGAGACAATACTTCGTTACCTTTCTTGTTTTTTGTGCGACGTGAGAGTCCCCAGGAACTGCAATGCCAATGTACATCATTTTCATCTTCTTGTTAAACCATTAGTATCTCAAGCCTTCTGTACCCCATCCTGCGGTTGCTGTTGAAATTGACATCCTTCTTATCATCATCCATAATATTAATATTGCTATCAACGTCAAACGTGTGCCATTAGAAAAGAAAAACGCATTATTTCTTAAGCTGTAAATTTACACGTATATTTTTTCTATGACGTCTGACTTGAGCGGAATTCAAGTATTAGACATTAAATCCTTTCACTGCGATTTTCTCTTCTCTTCAAGATAATCAGAATATATTGCGTCCCGACGTTTCATCACTGGTCGGTGTGGAAAATGACATGACAATTAATTCCGAATACCTACCCCTCGCCGTTCCGGATGATATCGCGGATCGACTTCTTCGTTTCCATGCCAACCCACCAGCATGGTGGATTGGGCAGTTTGTGAAGTATTTGTTAAAATTTCAACCATCAACACAAACGGTAATAGAAGAAGGAATTAGGAGATTGAATTGGACGACTCCTATAGTCGGGTGAGTGTATTTTAACTTTGTTTAGTCCGTTTATGCCAAACCTCGTTTAGGAATCGTAGGTGATGGTAGACAGATCTTTCCATGACTTGAATGAGGGAACATTTGCGTCCCCTCTCCCCCCATCCCCCAGTCCCTTTTTATGGGCAGGATAAAACTTTAAAACAAACTGCATGGACTCAAAACTCATAAAGTTTTAAATAAAATTTAAGCCCGAGACACAGGCTGATACTATTTCGAAAACTGAGCGTCTCTTATTCTATGCATATACAGGCAAGCATATACAACAAACAAGCAAATAATGCTGCAAGATCAAATGAATATATTTGAGACGAAAACTGGAAAAATAGGTTGGCTATTTTCTCTTCAGATTGGTGAAGTGACCTCAGATTTAATAAGAGTTCACCGTCCACTTATTACAAATAGCTTCTTTCTACAAAAAATCATGGGTGATTAACAGAAAGTATTTAAGGAAGATGGGAAAATGTAACAAAAATTGGACGAAAAAGTTTAGAGTTATTTAACATTTCAAATTGTATATATTATAGCAATAATTGTCCAGGTGACCCACTTGGTTGGGCAAATTTTTGTCTGACCACCAGATCATACCTGTAAAAATGCAATTAAATAAACATTTACACCTTTCTGTGTGATAAGATTGGGCAGTGGTTTATTGGAATGTTTGTTGTTCGACACTTGATTGACATATGCCGCACCCAACCGAGACGCCTATTTATACGAATAAAGTTTTCTTTGCCATCAGGCAAACATAAAACCACAGTTTCATTTTTTTTATGGAGGTGCATTTATCATTCATGCTACAAATAATAACCGAATTGTACATTATCTGAACGAAATAAAACACAATAAAGTTGACATATTTCCACCCAGTAAGCCAGAAATGGTATCCTTTAAAATACAAATCAATTTTGTGTAATTTCTGATTAGAATCCACGTAAGAAGGACAGACAAGGTCAATCATGAGGCAGGAAAGCACGAAGTAGAGGAGTATATGGCATATGTGGATGAATGGTATGACCAGTTGAAAGGGAGACAACCAATCCTCAGAAAAAGAGTGTTCTTGGCATCGGATGATCCAAGTGTTCTTCATGAAGTCCGACAAAAGTAACTCTCTCTCTCTCTCTCTCTCTCTCTCTCTCTCTCTCTCTCTCTCTCTCTCTCTCTCTCAAACAGTAAACATTAGAAAGACTGAGACACACTCGAGAGGTGGGGTATTCTCTGGTTCTCTTAAAATATTGGTTTTTGTTCCTGTATTTCAAAAATAAAAACATATACGATGTCGCCTTTATTTTCCCCGAATTTCGCCCTTTGCTTCATTTTTCGCTAACAATTAATGTTCTCTTGTTTCTTGGAAACCAATGTCCATGTTCGATCGTTCCCCAAAACCCCTTGGAAGGCCTAAATGCTTGATTTTGATGATGATGATGATAATAATAACAATAATAATAATAATAATAATAATAATAATAATAATAATAATAATAATAATAATAATAATAATAATGTTTAGTTATAGTATTAGTAACACAAAACATCAACAGTTGTAGCTGGTATTTAGTGTAGCTGCAACATAAGCAACAAACAACAGTAGTGGTAGTTGTCCCTATTGATGTGTGTTCCTGCACTTATTGTTCTTGTTTTTGTCGTTGTCGTCGTTATTGTTGCTGTCCTTGATGTTACGGTAGATATTTTTAATGACCACAACATCGGCTGCCATTGTCAAACGTGAAATTTACAACTATAGGTGGCCCTCGCCTCTCACCTGTTGAGTAAATCACGTTTTAGATAGAAGAGGATTTTCAAAGTCTGCCGTTTATAACAAATGACACGTTTCTATGGTCAAAATAACTGAATAGACTGCATCTTTGTATATTGGCCGCTGCTAACAATTACCACGTGAGATTTCAACTGATACGAGTAGAAACAGTGCATAGGCAACTCACATAGCATAGTATGTATCTATTTATTTAGACTAGTTTCGGAAACAGACTTTAGCGTACTTTTGCTGTAGCTGGAAGGTGTATTGCATCAGCGCGGGAGAGGCAGACAGTATTTGGTTTGGTTTGATGCTTTAAGGCACAGCAACACCAGTAGTACCGAGGCCATTGTAGTAAAGTGCCTTGCCCAAGGACACAGCATGGTGGCTGATACAGGCTGGTCCAGTGGTAGGATTCGAACCCGCACCCTTTCGGTCTTGAGTCCGACAAGCTAACTACTGAGACACCGCGGCTCCCTCAAAGAAGTATTTGTGATTTGCCCTTGAAAAGATGACCCACACAATATTTTGTTAACTGTATTTGTTAACCCATATGTTTCCTAGGTTTCCGGGCTATGATTTTATCAGTGACCAGGAAGTGTCTAAATCTGCAGACCCCCAAAACCGATATCAGCTGACGTCACTTCATGGCGTTTTACAAGACATCATTCTTTTGTCCAAGTGCAACTATCTTGTCTGCACGTTTTCTTCTCAGGTACGTCTTTATGCATACCAATCTTACAAAAAATATTACACAAATTTCAAGTATACTAGCAAATTCCACCTGCCATTATATTTACGTCATTGCTTTCATTGCAGAAATGCTGAAATCCCACATGATTCAACTTGCATAAAATTTGTGTGCATGATTAAAATGTTTCTTTGGTGCATTTATTGTTAGAAACTTTTTTCTTGTTAAATGTTAATGTAATTACCTTGTGGTATTCATTGACTTTAGTCTGAAGAATACTTTTGTTTTGGTCATTCTTTTCGTTAGGTGACTTCTTTTGATACTTATTGTATGACGGCGACTTTCTCGTCAGATCATTTCCGTGTTTTAAATTCTGGTATTTCATGGATGGGCGTCACCATGTGAAATATTGGTTAATGAAGTCAGACGCTGTCCTCGTCTCCAGTCGAATAAATCTGTGCCGTAGAGAGAGAGAGAGAGAGAGAGAGAGAGAGAGAGAGAGAGAGAGAGAGAGAGAGAGAGAGAGAGAGAGAGAGAGAGAGAGAGAACGGATTTTCGAAAATCGATTCAGAGAATACAATGCAAAAACGGACATAGAAAATTGATTGTATTTAATGCGCCATACTGTAAATGTACAATGAAAGAAAACTTGCAATTGTGAAAAAACAACAACAGCAACAAAAAATAGTAACTTTTTTAACCATTGCTCCACGAATTCAGTCCAGAAATATACCATAGCATTGTCGGCCGTATATTCAGCTTGACATATTTTAGCAATATTTTGCAGGTATAAATTCCGCAAAAATCGTTGTAACACAATATATGAATATGTAATGTTCCAGAAAAGAAAGCAATGTAATATCTCCATGTAAATTTAGGTTGGACTATTAGAAAGTTTTGCACCTTTAGCAGATGAAATAAAGACTGTTTTGTTTTCAATACCGGAATGTTGTCAAGTAACAGTCAAAGTCCTTGTTAATAAAATCCTTAAACTATAGGCCTTGATAATGTTTTCACTTCCACCCTGCATTCAGCGTTGTCCAAAATGTGTGGCAAAATGATACAGAATAGTCTTTCTTTCTGATAGATGATGCAGCGTTTAAAATAAAAGAAACCGGGATGCCGGGAAAATAGGCGGATAAAGGGAACATATTGTGACCCAGGTGAAAAAAGAGAGTTTATCATATACAAATCGGAAAGTAAAACCGCGGTCATACAATAAATCAGTTAGACAATATTCTCTGGTGCGATACCAGTTGTATTGTAGAGTGGGGGACTCAAAGGGCATTGACATATAAAAAAAAACCTCAGGCGCTAAAGCACACTCGATTTCTCTACCAATACCCTTTTTGTCGCCCACCATACAATATATCTGGTAACCCACTCGCTCATATCGACTAACTAATACTTAGAGCATGCTATCACTTAGTCTACGTTTTCATATAAAACGTTCAGAAAGCAGCACAATGGAGGAAAATGACCTTTGAAACTGCCATTGTATCTTTAAACAGCTGGAGGAAAATTCTAGTTGGAATACTAGGGGACGCTCGCTACTGAATAAACCACTAAAGATTTTGTGGACAGATATAGACAGTGTTTTAATTTGGGAACTAAAATAAAAATCCATAAAATAAGTTGCATTGGTATCAGAGAACATATTCTTATCTGAGCAGGGTAACGGTCTAGAGGATGTTGATATTAGATAGTGTGAGATTGGCTCATTAGTCTGACAACTATGGTGAACTTTCTTCGTTTTGATTTTTCGAAAGCATAAAGCAACAATCGGAACTGATATAATGTTTTTCTTCACGCCCATGAATTTTGGTAATTATTATTATTATTTAATAACATTGAAAGTAAGTAAGTATTGAAATACCCAACTGATGCGCGAGGCCGGGTGAGAACAGATTTTACTTGAATTCCACTTTCGGGCATAGTTCAGAAAAAAAGAAAAATAAATACCACGAAGCACACCTGTTTGATTACCTTAAACTTTTACGTAAACTCTGATCATGCAATCCATGTTCGGTTTAAATGGTCATCTGGTGCATACAATTAAAAAATGTGAACTTTTTCTTCTCGGTGAACGAGATCGTAATCCATGAAGTACAGAGAATTTAACTACATTAGGAATCTTATTCTGGGCAAATTCGCCGCTGGATGACATTTATCTAATAGGACTAATTACATTTTTACTTATTAAGAGTTAAAAAAAAGAACGTACTTCAATTAGTTTAATTCAGAGTCCAGTATACTGTTTTTTTTTTATTTCACCTCTTATTTTAATCCAGATATGCCGTTTGGCCTATGAGCTGATGCAGACGTATGACGGGGACGCCTCGTCCAACGTAAAGTCACTGGACGACATGTTTTACTTTGGCGGTCAAACAGAACACATTATGGACGTACGAGAGCCACATGTTCCGAGAGAACAGGGTGAAATTCAGCTTGACTGGAACGACTCAGTCGGAATTGCTGGAAATCACTGGGATGGTTACTCAAAAGGGAGGAATAGAAGGACGGGTGAAACAGGATTGTTTCTTGCCTACAAAGTGAAAGAGAGACTAAAAAGGGCGAAAATGCCTTTATATAATGTACAAGATTCTGTTGATTGACATAAACAAAGAGATTTTACTTCAAAATTACATATTTTGCATGATTAAACATACCGGTGGACTCAAATACTCTGAAATTGTGTTGGGATCATATATTGTATCAAGTGCTTATATAATTGTACAAGATGCGGTGACTTCTATAATTTTACACTAAATTGTAAGATGATATGGTCTGAAATACAAAAATATTAGCTTGGTGCATTAACTAAAAACGCCAGCTTGTAGGTGTCTCTTCGAAAATTTATGCCAGAAATTAAGTACCCAACGTCCATCTTTCAAACCAAACCTCAGATTTCAGCTAGGATTATAACACAACACCCCCTCCCCCCTTCTCTCTCTCTCTCTCTCTCTCTCTCTCTCTCTCTCTCTCTCTCTCTCTCTCTCACTCATACACACACGCACATATACACGCATACACAGAGGCCAACTGCCTCACTTTATATTGTGATATCCTTACTCACCAATTCCATCCAATTAGAATATAGTTCTCTCCTATATACTTCTAGGTATAGATATATATTTTTTTAACCATATCTTGACATTAGAGTAGGTAACCCACTGTTCGCGGTAAAATATGTATGTTTCAGTCTCTAAAAGTAGAAAAACAAGATACAATAAACTTTATAAGTTCTTACCCCAGATCAAACCCTGTTCCATCGATATGAAATGCAACATTAATATTTTGAACAGAACAGAAATATATCATTATTGACTTGTACTATACAGTTCCTCGTTCAAAAACGCAATGAAATTAAAAATATTGATATGGTTGGCTAAACTAAGATAATCATTTTTAGAGATATTACAAGTCGGGTCGGGATGCTGTGAGCAGTATACTGTGGCTGGTTGAGACTTAATTATTACCGTATCTTGACTTATTTTTAAATTTCAATGTGCTCTATAAAAGTGACTAAATACAAAATTTGAAAGATGTTCGTTTCACTCCATTGCGTATACATACATTTAAACTGTGAATGAGCCAAACTTGACCGTGTTGGGGATCAGATATGCACAAAAAACAAAAAAAAAAAAAAATAAAAAAAATACATGGGACATACCTTTATAATTTTCAAGGTAATTAGTTTTGGGGGTTTGTGACACGTCGTAAGGTAGGGCATTCACGACTGCATGTATTTTACAAAATTTGTATTGATATAAAAAAAAAGAATATTCGTGATTCTCACATGTCACTTTCGACAATGATTAAATAAAGTTATATTATTATCCGTAGGAAGTTTCGTTAAAGTGCTGGTGTATTTTTACCCCTCTCATGGAAAACAAATAAGGATGTTATGCCAGAGCCAGTGTCTCCATCTTCGAGTCATAACCATTGGTTTAGTAGATACAATAATGTATCGACATACATACCCATTATCATAACTTTGTTCCATCATCATTATCTCTTGAGAATGATTAGATGCATTCCAAAAAAAAACAAAAAAACAATACAAATAATAGAACGGAAAAAGAATGTTTGGGAAATATGGATGGATGGAGAGACGGACAGACGGATAGACAGATAGATAGACAGATAGATAGATAGATAGATAGATAGATAGATAGATAGATAGATAGATAGACAGACAGACAGACAGATAGATAGATAGATAGATAGATAGATAGATAGATAGATAGATAGATAGATAGATAGATAGGCAAAACTGTCAATAAGAAGGTAGATATAAAGAGACAAGTGGACAGAAGAACATACTTCCCGCAGTAAATGTACTCTGTGACTTCGAACGCTAACATATATCTCACAACAGGTTTTTGCATTTTTTAATTTCCATGATGAATGTGGTACACAAGCATGATTCAGTTTTAAAACATCTGCGAAAAGGCCAACATAATTTTTTAATCTGAGATTACGTAACAAGGTACATGTATTTTGAAACCTCGCAACATGCTGTGTACCTCGTGTGATCACTTCTGAGCTTCTACACAAGAATCGCAAACTGGAAACAGTTTCTAAGTTACGATTCGTGACCGTAGGTTTGCTATTCTAGGATCTCTATTAATAAAAATAGAACTACAATCCTTAGTATTTGTTTAGCTCTGGATAAAAATGGATTGCAAGTTTTATATAAATCTATATCTTAAATGTATGACAAACGATGCCAATGAATCCCATGTGAAATAATTTTTATCAACGAGAAAAAAAGGTATGCTTTCCATTCCCTTACGAATTGGAAGTTAGGGATTTGACAGTGAAATCAGATTTGAAAACACCATTTTACACGATAACAGTGCACTTTTTGTTCATTGAATATGTGTTACGAAAGTCCTTAGACGTATAATGAATTTTTCATCGCTAGAATTAATTTACAAAGCAATGAACAAAAATAAAAGAAGTTCAAGAAAATATAAATTTATTCTTCTAATCGAAAAAAAAAATTTCTTCTAGTGTAATACATGCTAGTTGAAATAGATTTCAAAATAAAGCCAATAGGTAGCTCACTTTTGGACATTGTTTCTAATATAACTGGGTTAAAACCAAAGAAAGCTGCCAGAACCATAATGTTCAAATGTCTATCTATGCAAAGATCAGCTTAAATCGAGTTCGTTTACATCATACCCACAGTCGGTGAAATAATATAATCTCCCGTCACTCAACTTTATTCCGTTATCCGCATCTAACAGAGAAGTGCTGAAGCAGGAGTGTGTTCGATTCAGCTGTACGCCTTCCACATAGGCAGCCATCGCCGTCATTCGTTGAAATATGGATTTCCATGGAACGCCTCTAGAAGTGGACACACTATCCATCATCTTGTTGTCACTCGGTGGCTGTGAAAGAAATTTACATTTTCATTATTTAGCATATTTTGCTTAATACTTAGATGCGTCATGGTACCTTTGTCATTTATGTTAACTGTACATTTCAAATAATTCGCTTATGCCATAGCTTGTAAACGTCGTGTAAAAATAAATGTTATAGAAAGTGAACTGCGGTATGGATTCGGTCTCAGAACCAGCATGTGAAAAGGTTCGTAGTCACCATTTGTTGAGGGTAATTGTCTTCGTGCACTCTGGTTTACTACACCAAAAGGTATCGCTCCACCATTTGTAATCTGGTTTCCGGTTCAGTTTCATCGTCGCAAGTCATTGTCGAAATTCCGAAACTCTTTCTTTTCACCCGTGGCTGTTGGCAATAAAATTTACTCGTTTCTTATGAATATGCATAAAAAATTCGTCATCAACGAGCCAATGAAATAAGCTCTTATACATAAACGGAAGTGACGTCTTATCGATAAATAAGTGACTGTGTTTGAAAGATAAAATCTAATTGCTTCACTCAATCAGTATGAAAGGTCATGTTGGGTCAACCTTCTGAGAAAATTTTAGTCGGGCTGGTTTATGATTTATACATTTATAATTAGTTAAGCAGGTTTATGCATATTCATGAGAAAAGAAGAAATCTTATTGCAGACTGGCACTGGTAAAAAGAGAGCGTAGCGGATTTTCGCCAGTGGTTTGCGACGTTGGGTTGGTTTTTCGCTTTCGGTTCAGAAACGGTATATAAAAATAGATCCCTCAAAATGGTTGTCTTAGATATGACCTTTTCTGCAGTTGTAAATTGTCGGTGGTTGTGCAATAAGCGGAGGTAAATTGTTTTCAAAAGGTGTGTTAGGGCTCGTTTTACAATCAACGTTATGGATTATTAGTAGAAGCTGCCTAACATTTTTAGACAAAAAGTGTTAAAAGTTCTGAATAGCAATAACCTTATGCTATTTTCTCACGTAAACGTAGTCCAAAGGTAATACTTGCAAGGCCATCGATAGAAATGGTCCAATTTTATTTCTAGAGCTGCCGTCCATTTTTAAATAAAATATAACAACATACAGTAAAAACAAATTGGTGGTGTGAGCTTTAATGGGCCTACTCTTATCACTGCATGCACCATTGAGAGAACTTAGGCTTATTTCACTGCAGAGTGTGTTAAACAAGGAAGTAAAATAAATAAAACTTCGTGTATTTGATAGAAATTGTAAACAAGTGGATATATCACTCAACAATGTCTCGAAAGTCAACGTAAAGATGTACGGTACTCAAATAATTGTTCTATATATCGTGTAAATTAGATGTTATATTATCAGAAATAGTTTTTAAAAAAAGCAAGAATACTGCATTTGTAATTCATTTCATAAATTAATCTGCATGACTACCTTAGTCTATGATTTTTTAATTTTTTTTATAAGACTCCCCCACGCCTCGGAATTTTTTACAGTTCAGAGTCTTAAACTAAGTCCGAATGCTTGTTACACATTTTTGCCGACAAAAGTTTTAAACAATTTAACGGAAAATGAACTCTGCTAGAAATTGTCCAGAACGAAACACTGGCAAACTTTTAAAAAAACCCTCAAACGTTTATAAAAATGCAGAGAAAAGTTTGATCGAAATACGTCATAGATGACTTAAATGTAGTTTCGTCGCCTACACAAATGTTTCTGATTGTTTCTCATGAACTACGATCTGTCATATTGGAAACGAAATTGCTACAGGCACCTGTAAGAGAACACGGTAACGATTACACCTACCTACCTACATACAGACCTATCTACCTGTCCACTTAACTAACATACGCACCATCGCATGTGTTGTCAATTATAATGAAAGCAGATAGATACAAGGGAACACTAAGAACTAGAGACAAACAAATATAAAAATGTCAACTCCAAAATTGCAAGAAATATCCCAAAATTAAAAATCTTAATCTTATCTGCGTGCAAGTTCGTAACATCCAGGTGCGCCAGCTAAATGTTTCTTTGCTGTGACATATTCATCTGTGCATGACTCCTAATATCATATTCATGTGATTTATCAACACCGTAAAGTCAACACAGTGAATTGTTTCAAGACTTTTAATTTCGCAGAAAGTGCAGAGACACATTCTAAATTTAAACGAAATCTCGGATATGATGGGAAAAGCCGCAAAAATTACCAATTCCATCGCAAATCTACCCGTTTGTTGAGAAAGAAAAAACGTAGTTTACGCAACAAATCCACAGTTGTGGTCATCGTGCAAGTAGGAACGGTGACAGATAAGAAGAAAAAAAATGTATGGTGTATGGATAGGGTCTAAAGTTAAGAATTTAGGGTCAACCTAAAATATTGTAGGATCACCCTAATTTCGAATTTATGGTCACCCTAAATTCAGATTTTGGGTTACTCTAAAATGGTTTACGGTCACCCACAGTTCAAATTTAGGGTCACCCTATATTTGAATTTAAGATCATCCTAAACTAATGTATGGTCACTTTACATTATTTTAGGTTGACCATAAATAAGAATTTAGGGTCACCCTAAAATTGGAATTTCGGTCGCAATTGTACGCCACCAGGATAACATTTATGTAAAGATTTCATGCATATTATAGCAACGTCTTTTCAGCCAACCAAAATACACTGTACATCTTTCTCAGTCAAAATTTTAATGTGACACTATCTTTGGATTTAGGATGGCCCTAAATTCGAATGTAGAGTGTCCCTAAAATAATATAGGGTGACCCTAAATTACATTTTAGGATGAGCCTAAATTCAAATTCGAATTTAGGGTGACCCTAAAATAATAATATTGGGTTTGAATTTAGCGTTACACTAAAAGTGGACAATTTTTTTAATATATTTATCTTTCATGCAATGCATCCCGCATTAAGAACGAATCGAATCGACGAGTACCGATCGCGTACTGGACATACATACCTGACTCATGCACACCTCCTGAAGGGTGAACTTCGACCAGAGTGCATACCCTTTCAGTGTCCACCAACAGTGGAACACATTCTTGACGAGTGTGTAGACTTCCGCCCCGTGAGGCAGAAGTATTTTGATGTGAACTTAATAAAGAAACGTTATGATTATGTGCCTCCAATGAAAATCTTTAACTTTTTGAGGGAAGCAGTTTATTTAACCAATGTATACCAAATGTTTTAATTAATTTACATATGTTACATTTATCTTTTATTTTATATACCTTTTACAGAATTTCAACATTTGTTACTTTTATATTGTATCTTGATGTACTTCATTTTTACATTTATTTCCAAGAGTTTATCTTCTTAAAGGTTTAGTGCAATTCTTCATTTTTACATTTTTGAATTTTACATTTAATTGGCACCAAATAACCAATATTGTGCTGAGGTGCATTTCAACGTTAATACATACATAACTTCACGCTATACATACTAGATTATTAAAAGGTCATAATACACCGCACAAATGATCACTGATTGATTTACTGCACTATTATTCTTAGATTTTCAAAGACCATACGTTAAGTATACCAAATTTTACGATTCTGCTTCTCAGTGCAATTTTGATTGTGGGATATAGAGGATCTCAAATGGGAAATGATTTAATATTGAATTTTTATGAAACTCGTTGAATCATATCCAGTTTTTGCGAGCGTTGGGAAGCAAAACCTGGAATTTATTCAACGAATTTCATAAATTTAATGTCATTGGGATGCTGATTGAACAGACGGCCGCCATCTTGTTGATAGTAATCGTCAACAAAAAAAAGAACACAAAAAAAGTCGCAGCCAATCAATAATGAGAATGCTGCGCAATGATTTCATGGGCTTATTTGGACCAACAAGATTCACAGAAAGTGATATGTTAACGTGTTAACATTATCAAAAATATTAAACCGCAAACACTGTATGTAAAGTTTAACAACTATGTGATACATCGGAATTTTAATCTTAGACGAATATAATAATAATAATAATAATAATAATAATAATAATAATTATCTGAGTTCTTAAGAAGGTGAGAGTTCTAGGACAGTGTTTTGTTTTTATCTTTAAAAAATTACATATATAAGCAATTCTGCTTCGCAAAGCTACTCTGACCTTTTAAAATTGAATTTCAATTAAAACTTCAGAATGCGGCTGTACCAGAATTGCCCACCTTCTTAATGACATAAATGTCGAGCTGTCATAAGTTAAATGATCATGACATGCGCGATCTTTAAAAATTTGTAAAGAAAAAGATAAAATGATCTAAAAAAATTTAAAAAATGCAATCTATTTAATAGCGCTCTGTTTTGGTGTGTGTACTTTTTCATGTATCCAATACATTTTGTATGCTGTCTCTAGGCTTTGCTATTGTGTTAAACGAATCGTTTTCCTTTTCACAATATAGTGGTCGAATGATTTAAGTATTTCAAATTGTCGACTGCTTAACTCTAATTCATCCTTCAGATTTTCCACTTCATTCCTATTGAGCTTGGCAATGATCCACATAAAACATTACATCCGAATTTGTGCAATGAAGTTTGGCAAGCCATCAAAGGATACGTTTTCAGCTGTGATGTATTCAGAAGATTCAATTCTAGCCTTTTTCTTTTAAAATTTGCAGCAAATCTGTATCGCGTAAATATTTAACTCCTTTTTTCATTTACTATGCTCAAAACAGCACAATAAAAGGTATTGCTTTAGCGTAGCCACTTTTTATGCTCTATTTCATCTAAACAAAATTACAGATTTGGTTTCTGAAAAACAAAAGACCGTGGGTAACTCGTGGTCCATATTTTTTTTGTTTCATAGAACCCACCTCCTGCTTCATAAGTTGTTTAAATTTGATTTGTATTTCTGTTTTTTTTTTCCCCTCAACTTCTTTGAGTTCTCCCTCCTGATGGACTGAATCTGTACTTTGCAAACCAGCATAAATCGTACTTTTTATTTTTCTGAGAGGGTACCTAAAACGGGAAGGTATATCTAACTCCCTCACGAGTTTGTAATACGTACGTTTCGGACAAAAGCATTTGTACAAGTTCCCCGTATATTCATGTCCTTTTCTATTTCAGAGAAAGACGTTCAAAATTAGTGACAGTTTCTAATTTTTAGTAATGGGTTTTTTATGTCTTTTATTGAAGTTCTCACATTCGACGCAAGTCTTTTACAACAGAAATATGTATATATTGTGAAATTTTTTATTTATTTCTTTCAATTTCAATTTTAATTTAAAAACAAAATGCACCACTTTAAATAGCTGAAAGTTATGTGTTCATGCTATGAACTAAAAATTTGCTTGCAGAGATGCTGCCAGGATTTTAGCTAAATGAGGTATCTCGTCCTTTTGTCACCAAAACAAGGAGTAGTAGAAAAAAAAGGAGAGGTGGGCTCTACTGAAATCAAAATCATTATAAAATGCCCCCCCCCCTCCTTGTGTTGTATAAACATTAATATGTTGAATGTTTCTGAGTTTAATCTGTTCGTTATTTGTGTATGAATAGTGATCTGTGCTGGGAACCCCCTTTCACAGTTTGGCGTCTGAAGGGGCATATTGCATAGGGACTGTTCCTTATAGTTGTTTTGTAGTATTTTCAACAGTGCATTCTTTATTCTGGAGTTCACTTTGCACATTCTCTCCACCACTGACTTGAAGTTGAAAAGAATCAGTAATTTTCCGCCCATCCATGCTTGAGTATAATCTCACCTTCCAAAGTTTGCGCACGCGCATATGAGATGAAAGGGCATCAATTGCAGAACCCCACTTGTACACACGTTTTTGTTTCTTCTTTCTGTTATAAATAATTAGCGGGATTTCCAGTCATCTTTTTGTATTAACCTACATCTGCACACTTTGCAATAAATTGAGGTATTTTGATCAAATAAGCATCCTTACTTTTTATTTTTGTTTAGATATCTTATTTATTAAGTTTATCTTAAGAGTTAAATAAAAATTCCATACTGCGCAGAGTGCATCCTGTACATATGACATTTCAACTTCTTCTTGATCATGCACTTCTTCATGCACTTGTATGCCCTGTTTTTCGTGATCAGTCCTAAACGAATAGAGTTTTAACCTCGAACCACAAAACTATCTAACTGGCAAATCCTTTAGTTCATCTTTGAAACGCACGGTATCTTTTGCTTACTTGTGCTATGTTGAAAACTTTGTTCTTCGATCACTGGTGTAGTAAAATTTTATATTGTCCTTCATGTTGTTGTAAAAGTTGTCAGTTTCGACGTAAGTACAAAACGAATCTGTGAAAGTCATAAGTAGTTTCATTCCATTGTCGTACAAATTTATTTTTAACTCGACGTAATAAAATTGGTACATTGGCCACTAACATAGCTCTAACACAGTGAAGCTACCATAAATAGATTTAGCAAGTTTTATCTTTTTGTTTTTTTATGCTTACAAAAACCAAATCTTCGTCAATATAATTGTTTTCCTGGCAATAGATATATCTTCCTGCAAGTTCTAAAATTTATTTTCATTCGTACCTATGTTTATTATTATTCTTTTCCTGAGGTTTTCCATCTGTTTGCCGAATACAATGTTATTCCTCAATTTTAAAAAGTCCCCTTCGAAATCGTAAGTCGATGTTTGTCTCAAACATATATTGAGTTCTATGTAGGATTTTACAGTTGTTGACCAAAAAGGAAAACTCTCTGCACCTTTAGTGTGAAGCCTGCCTTCAAGCCTAACTGAAGACAGAGTTAAATTTATGTAGTGAATTACATAATTTGTTTTGTCATACAGCATACACAGAAATGTTGCTGTTTGTTCATTTCCTATGTTCAGTTAGTTGCTTTTGAAGTTCTGAGATTGTTTCGAGAGGTGCCACCATCCTTTCAGGTTCAAGATGATAATACTTGAAGAATTCGTACAAGTGGGTTGGTACTTTTAAAATGTACCCAGTAGCGTTGTTACCCGCTATATTTGTCAGATTTTCTTCTATAGATTTAATTTGTTCATTTGTTGCCCATTTACATTCTGGACACGCATATATGGACACATTGCCTTTCATAAAGGTTGTTAACTGATGAAGGACTTAGGTTTGGACTTATTGTACTCGCCATCATTTTGTAATTTTTCACCATCTGCGTAATATTCCTGATTGGCTTCTGTGTATTGATGTGGTATCCAACTAATTCCTTCTCGTATTCCACTCTCGACCATCAGGAACATGTCATAGTCTATTAACAGTTCAAGCTCTACACCGGTGACTTTAAACTCGCATCATGAACTAAACCTGGTAAATTGAAATAGTGATTAGGGTCAAGTTTTGTAGTGCTTCATGTGAGCAATCCTGAATTCTTCAGATATATCGCACAACATTAGTGTGTCTTTCGTCACATAGTAATCATGATGATTACTTAAAGTCATTATTTACGTAGTTGCCAACTAAATATTTGCTTTTGTACTCTTTCAAGTCATTGACGCTAATTCCTTCGACGTTGGAATGTCTCTTGCCTTCCTTGTCTTTCTTGCGATATCATGCTTTTTTGCCAAAAACGCTTTTCTTTGGACGTTCTTTTTTTGATGATCCCTGCTGAACTGTACTCGATTTTGAGCCATTCTTCGCTGTTGTGCTCTGATTCGTTGTGTTTCACGTATCCTGTTAAGACCACTCATTAATAATTAAAAACTTGAAAGAACAGGATCATTTGCAGTGAGTGCATGAGGCGAGGCACATTAACTGATGTTCCATGAATAAGTTCAACTTGACGGAACAGGATCACACGAGGTGAGTACAAGAGCACATCAACTGATGTTCCGTGGATAAGTTCAACTTGACGGAACAGGATCATTTGAAGTGAGTGCATGAGGCACATCAACTGATGTTCCATGGATAAGTTCATCAAAATGTCAATCTACATCTTCCATATATTGTATCTATGTAGACATGATCAGCAGGGGTAGCAAGATGATTTGAAGTCACTGACACGAACAAACTCTTCGAACTTTCAATATTTTTTTTTATCTATTATGTTATATCATCTAATTTATATAGTAGATATTTCGTTCATATTGGCACGAATAAACTCTTTAAACTTTCAACCGTATTATCCATTGTTGTTATATCACTTAATTTATATAGTTGACATTTCTCCAGTACTAGCAAAAAAAAAAAAAAAAAACCTCTTTGAACTTTTAGCCGTATTCCTCGTTGTTATATCAGTTGATTTATATAGTTGACATTTCTTCAACACTGCCTCGAAAATATTTGTGGAACGTTTAACGGTATCCATAGTTGTTATATGACTTGATTTTTCTAGTAGAAATTTCTTCACTATTGATACGAAATAATTCATGAACAAATCAATGATCAAGTCTAACTGTACCAACATTAAAATAAAATGTTTTCATTTAAATCATTCATTTTTCTCAGAGTGTAGTTTACTATGTATTTTCCATTTCAAGTTAATTCTCATTTCATCTTTTCCCAACATTTACATTGAAAGATTCTCTTTTCACTTGGCGTTGCTACCCTTTCTTCCATTCTGCTTTATGTTTATCTGAACAAGTTTGACATATCGGCCATCCATCTTTCTTTTTTGCATATTCATCTAGAAATTTATGTTTATAACACTTTCTACAAGCTATTTTTATTATTTTACACAAGGAGTCGTAATAATCATCTGGAACAATTATATTTGTGTCAACAACCATTGTGACTGCTATATTGCATAAATTTCTTCAATATTTAACAAACTAGTGACATAAAGTGACTACTAAATGTGCTGAAACTAACTAACTAACAATGCTATTAGTGACTACAGTATGAACTGGTGACTTATAGTGACTTTAGTTAGTGCCTATTAATGACTTTTATCACTTTTAGCAAACCGTTATAACAAATAGTTAGTAGCTAATAGTACTTACTTTTCCCTTGATTGAATATGTAGGAATGCCCAAACAGTGCCCTTATTGCCCTCACTCATCAAAAACATGTGAAATCTTTCGCAAGATGTGAAAAATAAACATCTGCATGACAGCGAGAAATTTAAATTAACAAATATAAAAGAATTCAACACAAAAAGCAGACTAAAATATCCAGACATGAAAAATTTTGAAAAAGAAGGATTTGCCAAAGAAAGATAAACGATGAACAACTTAAGAGTGGTAGAATTCACTGTCTAACGAATTAAAAATTCAAAGAGAAAAAAAAAATATACATTTTTTTTATCAAGCAAGAGAAGATATAGTAAAATTTAAACATACTGATTACGTTTGAAGCGATAGGGCAAACTGAATTAGAAAAGAAAATGAAAAAAATCAAGGAAGAAAAGAAACAAATCGAGATTTGATTGCTTGGCGTCTTGTGAATAAGACACAAAGGAAAAAATGTATTATTTAGCTCAGTTACAATATAAAAAAATTTCTTGCTAATTAGTACCGGCAACATAATTTCCAAATTTGTGACATCGCCTAAACCTGTATAAAATCAAACTGCACAAAGTACAATGCCGGAGTCACTGCCAAGCATAACGTCTAAACCTATGGATTCAACACCTATAGTTTACAGTACAAGTGTAAAGCCAAACGCACACAACCACGGAGTGTACGGCACAACTGTGGATACTACTAGCTGCAAATGTTACATCCCTGAAATGTTATAAGTGTACCTAAACTAATGACACCTGAAACCACTATACTATCCACTTTTTTGCCATTTAAATCGACAGCAAAATATTATATATAAACTATATAATGAATATGATTTACCGCGCAACATTAGAAACGAGGTTAATTGTTATCTTTGGTGTGTCATTTGAAGAAAACCTTAAATCCAAGATAGGTCCGCATCTAAAACGTCTATTGAGGAGATTCTAAAATATCTTCTTTCAGTATCTCTCTCATACATAACCAGGGATCTTCCTAGCTCAGAAACCAATTGGCCCAGGTGATGTGCCAATACCCACGTTTCTGTAAAAGCAATGCAAAATTTAGAAAAACAATGGGCCATTTAAAAATGTAAGAGACCACCAAGAAACTTTGAAGGGCCAAGCATCCCTTAATTAGTGTTCTTGGAGCAAAACAAATGCCGTATTTGTATTGGTTATATAGTGGGCCCATTCAAAAATGAATTCAGTTTAACTGCGTCTGTTATACTTTTCTTGCAAACTGATTCAGGCCCATCACAGGGAGATCCCTGCATAACATGAAATTATCTTATCCTTCATAGTTTAATACCTGGTACAATAGTTCCCTTGATATATATTCCAATGCTTTTTAATAATTTTTTTTTTCTTTTTTTTTTTTTTTTGTTCTCGTTGGCTTTGTTATAATGTCTACAATGTTTGATACACTGCAAAAACTCATTGATGCAATGCATTTCACTCTGCAACCTGTCTATGATTGAATTTAATTCTGTCACAGTTCGGATAGTACATTATGCTGCTATGATACCTCCTGAAACAATTGCAATTTAGTCACCTTACTGTAAACGATATAATTGGTTTATGAAGGATATCTGTTCGTGTCGCTGATTATAGAAAGATTTTTTTACACTCTGAAACTATTTTGTTAAACAATTATGCGTGTTATATTTCAATTAATTTTGGTAAACGAAAGGACCAAATCGCATTGAAAAGGAAAACGAGTCGTTTAACACAATAGCAAAGTCTAAGGTACCGACTAAGAAGAGGAGGCATACAAACTGATTGGATACGTAAAAGAATGCATAAACCAAAACATAGCGTTATTAAATAGATGAAACTTTGGTATCTATTGATCATTTTGTCTTTCTCTCTAAAAATTTTCAAAAGATCATGTGCGTCATGAGCATTTAGTTCAGGACTATTTGTCCTTTATGTGGTTAAGAAGGTGAGAGTTTTGGTCACACTAAAGTTTTAGTCTGAAATTGAGCTATAAACGGTAGGAGCAACTCTGGGAAGTGCTAATATGTGTAATCTTATTAACAGTTCCAAAAAAAAAAATATTCCATGGTGCCAGAACTCTCATCTTTGTAACTACTAATGGCAACTTACTTAAAAGTCGCGTACCTTGTCCACACAATAAATGACAATATCTATGTCACGTAATTTATAATTATGACAGATACTTCTTAATATGACAATTTTCCATTTGCGTACTCTGTTAATGTATATTAGTACGGTTACTAATGGTAAAGTAAAGATGGCTTCCCTTGGTGACTAAAAAGAAGACTGAGAGAGAAAGAAACCATCATTATGTAAGGATCACGACCTGACCACACAGATCTATTTGAGACTGGTGATTAGTCTGCTTTTGCTGCAAAATTATATCTTTGTGCTGTTTCTTTCAAGTTAAAAATAAGTAAAATGTTTGTCTTTTGGGGGTTTTATTCTAAAACTAATACGGCTTAAAACGGAATTTTGATCAAAACTACACATTAGTATGAGGGAAAATATATCCAACAATCCAAATATATTCGACAATTCTAACAACTATGCACCCCACCCTATCCTCTCTCTCACACACTTCTTGTTAGTTATCAGGTGAAAGTTCTAAAAGCTATATAGATTTGACTCTTAGAAACTGTATTGGTTTTAATTGTGTCCATACTCAAATGTAAATTTGTTATATCAAGAAGTATCTTTCAAAATGAGAAATTATGGGACTAAAATCAGAGTTAGGGTCATGCTATATCATCTTAGAGTCATCCTAAAATCAAATTCAGGGCCATCCTATTATCGCATTAAGAGTCACCCTAAAATATAATTTTGGGTCACCCTATATTACTTTAGGGTCACCCTAAATTCGAATTTACAGTCTCACTAAATTCTTGACTGAGAAAGATGTCAAGTTTATTTTAATTGGTCGACAATGTGTTGCTATAATTAGCTTGTAATCTTTTCATTATTGTCATCCTGGTGGCGTCGATTATGGTCGAAGTCCGACTTTAGGGTGACCCTAACATTGAAATTGGGGTCAACCTGAAATAATATACGGTGAGACTAAAATATGTTAAGGTGACCCTATATATGTATAAATTATCGTCGACCCTCCTAACTTCGGTCATCCTCGAATCGTGCGCCATGTTTCTCGCGACCTCACGGGCTTGTTTTGAGATCCTGACGTCATCAACTGGGTCACTAGCGTATCTTGGCAATGACAGTAAGTGCTGATTAAGAAATATTCGATGAAATGAAGTTTAAATACGTACTACATTTCAAATTAAAAAAACACAATGAAAATGGCCAATTTTACTAATGCCATATTTGTCTCAAATTTGTGGCTCTATCGTGAGTGTTAGCTGTTCACATGTTGGTTTTCTTTACCTTTTTATTAGTAAGAAATCCGCAACAGAGATTTCTCAGACGACAATGGTATGGTAAAAACTTCGTTTCTATAACATGCACTTCTTATTTCATGTTAGAAACAATAAATCCAATGGAAGAGTATGCAGTATGAAATTCTTTATTGGATTATTGTAATGTAAGGGGGAAAAAGCTTTGTTGTGACATAGCCTCAAGACAAAAAATCTTCTAAAAGTTCAGCGTATCTTTAAATACGATGAGTATATCGAAATAGCTTAAAAAATAATTAAAAAATTCATCCTATTTGTTTAATATTTTTTGTTTACTTTTTGCATCATTTTTTATATATGTTTTATTGCAGTCAATATGCGTACGAAAAGAATGAAATATATTACAAATGCAATTAATGAAAATACAGAGACATTATAAAGGATCTATTTCCACACTTTGGCCTAATTGTCACATTCAATCTTACGTCACGTGGCCTTTATTTCAGGGGCACGAACCATGGATGACCTTCCGGAAACAGACAAATTTTGACACGCACAAAAAAACCGTAGGTCGCAAATGATTTAGAGAGTTTATAAACATTTTGCAATGATGAATAAATTAAGTAGATATAGTTGAACACATTCTATGGTGATTTTAATAGTTTCTCACAATATTATAATGCAAGCGTTAAAATTCACGTTAACGGCACGAACCATAGCGGTTCGAGGATAATATCGGGTGAGATAAATATATGTTAAGGTGACCCTATATTCGAATTTAGGGTGACCCTAAAATATTTGTAAAGTTAAGCTTACGACAGTGTTTATATATATATATATATATATATATATATATATATATATATATATATATATATATATATATATATATATAAACAGACAAGCCTTCCCGGATTCATACAGGCATCCATCTTAATAATTAATTTATTAATCCATCCATCCTTTTATGGTTTCATCAATCCTCACTTACCAACTTAACTACCTGCCTAAATGTATAAATACATACGTACGTCTGTATGCATACACATACATACATCCAAATGTACATACATGCATGAAACTAATGTATTCGCTTCCGCAAGAAATATAATGTATGAATCCACCTATTTTACAGACAACTTGCGAAGAAAAAACAAAAAACCACCAAAATTTTAAATTCAGAAAAAGTTGCCCAACAGAGGCTGGATTGGTTGACTGAATGACCCGGGTAAATAAATTAATGAATAAAAGCATGAATAAAGGAAGAACCTATATATATGGATGGATGGATGAATGGATGTAAAAAATAATGAATCAATGAACGAACGGTGGCTTTATGACAACAAACGTGAGGCATGCAGTATTGAAAATGTCATTCTGATCATTTAAACACTTATTTAGCCGATGGTTCAGTCTATGAACCGTGCTCTCAAGAGTCTATACAAAAATAGCATGAAAAGGCATCTTATGACCAAATGATATTCCGTTTCTCTCAGAGACCGGCAATTTTACAAGTCAGTCCAAGCACTAAATTCGAAAAAATACAACTCAAGAAGGCGGGTTTTGGTATAAAAAGCAAGTGCCTCGGAGCCAAGAAGCCACGATAACGAAGAAGCCTTATTTTCCGCTGACGAAATGGGCTCTCACACCCCATCCGCTTTGCAATTTTGCCATTTTTTTTTTTTGTTGAGAAATTGTTTGGATTTATAGTGACAGTACATATAAATATGTCATCTATAGCTGGTAATAAGAATGGCAATAAATGTACTTACTTTTCTGCATCTTGAATTTCTTCAAAATGTATTTTCTGATAAAAGCGACTGAACGTGATATCCGCAATGTCCAGCGATGGCTTTATGACAACAAACGTGAACCACGCTGTATTGAAAATATAATTCCGGATCATTTAAACACTTACTTAGCAGAGATGTTTATAACGATTCGCAAATCGAATGGTTCAGATTATGAGCCGTGCTCTCTAGAGTCTATAAAAAAAATAGCATAGAAAGGCATCTTAAGGCTAAGGGCTATCCCTTCTCTCTTAGAGACCGCCCATTTTACAAGTCAGTCCAAGCACTAAATTCGAAAAAAATGCAACTGAAGAAGGCTGGTTTTGGGAGAAAATCAAGAGCATCAGAGCCAATAAGCCAAGATGACGAAGAAGCTTTATTTTCCGCTGGTGAAATGGGCTCTCATACCCCAGCTGCTTTGCAATTTTCCCTCTTTTACTTTTTGGGGAAAATGTTTGGATTTAGGGCCGAGACGAACAAAGAAAATTAAAGTTTGGAGATGTATCAGTATTCACTGATTCCACCGGTACCCAGTATCTTCAATATGCTGAGAGGGATAGCAAAACCTTTGACGGTACTGGGAGGGATGACTACAGGTCCACAATACCTCGCATTTTTTCCACCGGAACAGCACCTGAGCGAGACCCAGTTCACCTTTACCTGGAGTATTTGAAACGGAGACCCTCGGAAATGATGGATGTCGACAGCCCCTTTTATTTAACCCCAATTCCAGTGCAGAAACTGACAGAAACTTCCCAAATATGGTAATCATATTTCTACAGATTCTATTAATGGCCTTATTTAAGATAAAAACATAAATTTTAAAAAAATAACAAATAAATAAATTTCAGACAATGTACTGAATGAATGATTGAATGAATGAATTTCATGAAAATAAATAGATAAAGAAAACGAAAAAAAATCTTTAAAAAAATGTATACCTGCACATACCAAACAATTTCAAGACATAAGAAAACAAAGCGATTTTTTTAGCAAATAGTAAAAGATAAAAAATAAAACAAATGGCGACAATTAAAAGTGTACACTGCATTGAAATAAAAATATATTTTACGTGAGAAAATATTTAAAATTCCAGGTATTACCCTAGACCAATGGGAGTTAATCAACTGGGATCTCTGATGAAACTAGCTGCAGAAAGGGCAGAAATCCAGGGGAAAATCACCAACCATTCAGTACGGAAGACTATAGTGACAACCCTATCGAAAGATTGGAGTCCCTCCAACAAAGATCATGCAAGTGACAGGGCATAAAAATATGTCATCTATAGCTGGTAATAACAATGGCAATACATGTACTTACCTTTCTGCATCTTGAATTTCCTCAAAATGTAACATCTGAGTTATTTCTGCTAATTAAAATTACATAGGTTCCAAAAACTGATCCACAGCGCGAAAATGTACTATAAACTGTAGTGTAGACTACATGTCCAATAGAAATCACATTCCAAAGGAGAATTTATTGCACTCCAAAACGAAATGAATTTGAACTTCCCTGACAAAAAATAGTTAATCCTGCATCTTCTTGAGAATTTATACTAAGAGACTTTCATATTTTTCCAGCTTATGATTCCAAACTATCAATGGCAGAACAGAAATACATATGCAGCTTGCTGTCAACGCCAGTCCCTGCAGCCACATGTACATCGTATGGAATCGACCCAGCTAATAACCCCAGTCCATCACAAGTTGATAAGCAGAATTTAGCTGGATCGACAGAAAAACAAAATACCTTTATTCCAGACCAATTGGGAAAGTTGTTCCAAGGCGCAGTCATTCATAATATGACTCTAAATTTCAATTTTAAATAGAGCAAAATGAGATTTATTTTCTAAACGAGTGACTGAGCGCACGGTAAGCTGCCAAGTTCAAAGGTCGCTGGGCGGTGCTATGTGCGCATGAATACTGTTACTGTGTATTGTTTAACTACGGTTGTGTATTTACTTTGGAATGCAGCAGAAATTCAATTACTTTGTTTCTTATAGTGTGTTCTTTTCATTATTGATCATTCAGTAGAAGAAAAAAAATGAGTATATAATAAAAAGGTTACTACATTTGTATGGGAAAATATGAACTCGTTTGTCGGAGCTATACTGCACTCCTGACGTTGTGCAGTATAGCTCAGAGAAACTCGTTCATATTTTCCCATACAAATGCAGTAACCTATAATTACCCCGCACTGTTTGTCAATGATTCCGCTATCCAGTCTCGGCCTGTCAAGATTTCTGCACTTTTCCCGGATACAATCAACGTTTAAATTCGATGGTTCTTCGTCCAATCTCGATTTTGACTCTGGAATCTCCAATTTATTAATGATGCAAGACCCTTCACTGTCATTTTTGTTCTCGGAATCTCTTTCCTCCTGCAGTGATTTTCTCCTTTCTTTCGCTCTTCTGTTCTGAAACCATATATTCACAAAATTTTCTGTTTTCCCCAGCTCGTTAGCAAGTGCAATTTTTTTGTCGCGGTGGGGTTTTGCATCTTCCAAAAATAAACATTCCAATTTCTCGATTTCCTCTGGAGTGATGAAGGTTCTTTTCCTCTTACGTTTTTTCTTGGTTTCCCGGGTATGGTCCCCAAAATATCCAGACTCAAAATCTTCCATGTTCAGTATGAATTTTCTTGAATTTTATGGGCCAAAGTAGTTGAATAAAATGGCGCGTGTAAGTTTCATGAGCGCATTTCTGAATCTGAGTCAAATATCGAATTGCCTGATACGGAGGCGCCAATGGGGACAACTTTATATATAACCAAGTATTCCAAGTCCAACACTGGTAAAACTATTTGTATTAATAGCGAGTAGAAAATGTATATTTACACAATGTCTCAAGCAAAATTTCAAAAACTCCTACCAGTTTGTTCTTTCATACAGTAACATGCCCCTTTAAGACCACTGATCGGAATGGAAAAAGTGGTCTGAATAGGGAGGTTATCTGATTAGACTACTACTTTACTGCTGTATTAAATAAATAGGAATATATACAAATATGGTTCGTGTTACATGTTTGTCTCAGTTCGGGGTTATTCGGAAGAGACTTTTACTGTAATTATTCGACTGGTACTACTTTGTGAATATGCTTAAGTGGGTATTTTTTATATAATAGTTTAACATTTACACATCGACACAACAACAACAGTAACAACTACAAATACTACTATTACTACAAACAACTACTTCTACCAATAATAATAATAATAATAATAATAATGGGGACGACGACGATGATGACGACGACGACGACGGCAACGAGGAAGACTTGACAATGTTGTCATTTTGTGATGGCAATGGCTGTGTGAAGTTATTCGTTATTCAAAGCAAGAATAAGACAATTTATAATAATATACTTTTGCGTGAAGTTAGAAAGAGGTGTTGAGGAACACATTTATTTAAACACCCCCATTTCAAGCCCCTTCTGAAAAAATAACTTTCACAGCCGGGTACTGGGACATAATCGTTATGCATGTTAATTGATACACTGTTTCATTTTATTCAGTTTGTACGGAGCCCCTGAAGGGACACACTTCACATTGTTTTCTAATCTGAGATCTCGGTTTACTAATCTGAGATCTGGGTTTATTAATCCGAGATCTCAGTTTACTAATCAGAGATCTCAGTTTACTAATCCGAGATCTGGATTTAATAATCCGAGATTTTGGTTTAATAATCAGAGATCTCAATTTACTAATCCAAGATCTCGTTTATACGGAGCCCCCGAAGGAACACACTGACATTTTTTTATGCGAGATCTCGATTTATTAACCTGAGATCTTGGTTTAATAATCCGAGATCTCAATTTACAAACCGAGATCTCCGATTACAAAAAATGTGAAGCGCGTCCCTTCAGGGGTCCCGTACTATACAAGGCAGAGTGGTAAAAAAAAAAAAAATGTACAATTTATCTGATGTTTCGTTAGTCACATTTAAATTATTTTCGTAATGTGCAGACATTGTAATGATGTAAATAATTACCATAGTTAGCACTAGCCTTTGTTGATTCATATTCCTGAAATTCAATTTAAGTCTCTTCATTCTCTGATAAAATGCAGCCCCTTTTCGATTACAAACATTATCATAGCCACTGCTGTTTTCGGTATTAACACCCCACCCCCACCCTCAAAATAAATTTTCAGACACTTTAGACTCTCTCTCTCTCTCTCTCTCTCTCTCTCTCTCTCTCTCTCTCTCTCTCTCTCTCTCTCTCTCTCTCATTGCTTTTTTATATTTGTTTCTTATTTATTTATGTATTTATTTAACTAACAAAGCTGTGTCCTCTAGCCAAGACATTCCGACAAGATAAGTTCAGTTTGTACAGCAATTTTATAGAGAAAAAATACATACATTGTCACAAAGCTCCAGACAGTATGCGTATCAGTATATTAAATGCATATTTTACATCCAAATACGCAGGTTCTGCAAAAACTACACGTATCGGTATGTATTCCTTTCTTTGGATACGTAAAGATTGATTGTATTCTTTCGTATTCGCAAATCGTCATTGCAGTGGTTGTAAATTTTCAGGCGAATCAGTTAGGAACCGACCATTTCATTTTCGCATGCGTGGGGGGTGGAGGTGGGACAGAGAGCTGGGATTTTCTCTCGAGCCGGATGTTTTTATCTTTTACCTTAAGATCTTTTTTTTTTTTCAAGTAATATAATGGATATAATAGTTTTTTTTTGGTCTATAAATCAGAGCAAAAATATTGTTTTCAAGCTATTTGAGGGCTGAATTTGTTTTCTCCAAAAAATCCCTGCAGCCCCCCCCCCCTTCCGAAACTTAAATGGTCGGTCCCTTATCTAGAGCTGGGTATCGCCAGCTATTTTGTATCGCGATACGTATCACGATAATTGCCCTCGGTACAATATGTATCACGACAGTATTGCAAATATAAATAAACTGAAAAAACATACAAATGAGTCCTTGTGTGCAAAATAAACATCTCTTGTATCATTGTAGGATATGCTAAATTCCCAAAATAAAAATAAATAAAAAAGTTTTGTTTTCTTTTCATTTGTGCCTTTCTTTCAAATGTTCACTAAAACTTTGTTATATGAACTAAAATAATTTAAAAACACGTTTATTATCGTATTCTGCTGAATAGTCGCAGCCGGAGCGTGACAATAAATGGGGAGGGTGTCTCTATTTAAGACCTCAAAGCTATTGTATCTTGTTCTCTTTTGAGTGAACTTTTAGGCACATGTACTTTACAGTTATCGATTGTTGATATATGCACTCAAGACAAAAATAGAACATCACTGAAAGTCTGGAACTAAATACAATATGTGCTGAGGTCATTTTCCAGCCGAATTATACATGTGTATTGAGTAGAATTGCAAAGGCCAAGTTTGTATGGTACCTGAAAGGTTATGTTTTGTTTTGTGTTGAATTTTTTTTATCCTATGATATTTCGTGCATAAAATTGACAGTTAAAGGATATGTATTGTGCTTTCTCAATATAATTCCTTTATTGGGTATATTTAAGTCAAAGGTAGGCACTTGGTTATATTTAAGGGGGGAGGGGGCGTTTTTTAAGCTGAATATGATATGCACTTTTAGAGGAGGTAGAATATTAGTCAATCTATAGAATCCGTAAAGCGTACTTACACAACAAAGTACCCAGATGGAACAAATATTTGCCAAACTAATCAAAACGTACACATGTATTATTTTTAAAATACTTTGAAGTATTAATACCTGCCATTTCGTGATAGACTAAAATTCTTTTAATGTAAAAAGTATGTGTGTGTGTGTGTGTGTGTGTGTGTGTGTGTGTGTGTGTAGAAGGAAACAGTTTACAAATTTGTTGTTGAACTCTTCAGGGATTTTGACTAGATGTATTGTTTTCTTTTAATTTAAATTTTTATTTTTGTTCTTTACTTTCGTCAAAATCCCTTTCCAGGCTCTAAAGAAAGTGTTTGGGAAAATTGTATGCGTTTGACCCGGTTAACATCTGAAAACATTTCAAGAATAGGACGAAAGTCAATATTGGAAAGCCGAAAGTTATTGTTGGATGATACATTTATTCTCATAAAGTCTTCCAATTTTAAACGCTGTTCTTACTTTACTAGCAGCTACATCCCAAACGGAAACAGCACTCCTAATGAAAATCTACCCGTACCCTCGACGTTTTGAACACAGGCTAAGAGTGGTCACATAATCATATAAAACTGGTTATGCCTACTTTGCTATAATAATGAATGCTGTTTTACAAACTGCAAAAAGACAATTTTTATTTCTAAAAGAACTTTATTTCCATACCCCCCCCCCCCCTTACAACCTAATGGCAAATCCAAAGGTTCAAAGCAGCATCTTATATAATGATGCAAATCAGCAGAACGTTTATAACGGACTATGTCCAGTTTTACATAACCACGTGGCCATTCTTTGCCTGTTCTAAAACTTTCAGTGGTATAGGTAGCTTTTCATAAAAATTATGTTTTAGTTTGTGATTTAGTTGCTACAAAGGTAAGAACAGCGTTGAATATTGAAATAAGTTGTGAGAAAAATGTATCGTCCAAGAATAACTTACGGTTTTCTAATATAGATCAATATTAACCAGATCAAACGCACACAATTCTCCAGAACACCTTCTTTGGAACCTGCAAGGGTATTTCGACGAGAGTGAACAATACAAATCCAGCACAAAAATAACTCAGAGCAGAAGTCCCTTAAAGGGATTAATTTATTATAAGGGGCCTTGTTGTTTATTTCATTCAAAGGGATTGAAAGACGACAAGAAAATATATACTTTTGGACGGTTCATATCATTAGGTTATGTTTCATTTTACTATCGTCCTGTATCGATAGTTAGAGTCTGTATCGTGATACACTATCGCCAGAGTAAATATTGCGGTTCATCGATGTATAAATGATAACAAACCAGGTCTAAAACTATCCCTTGCATCGGCTCGTCGGGATGCTTTTGCGAACATTTTCTAGACTATACATATCTCGTTGTCGCAGGCGGAATTCTTACAGCCGATCTGCCATAATGTTTTTTTAATTGTTAAATTTTTTTTTTTTTTTTTTTTTTTTTTTTTTTTTTTTTTGTATAAGGGATTCCTTGGATACTCTTCTTATAAACGAATAAATACCTTTCTTATTTAAAAAAAAGATTGCTGTCAAAATTTTTGTTTTATTGCTGTGCATGGATTCGTTTTCTCATGTTATTGAATTTTGAAAATAGCGACTTAATGTATTTCCTTTAAAATTAATTTAACATGGACCACTGTTGCTGTCTTGTTGTCTGCTGCTGTGCTTTTCCCTGTCTATTTAAAGCTCGGTGTAAGACCTATGGGTAAACATTATGACGTCACAAATGAAAACGTATTTGCATACATCCAATGAGAGCCACGGTTACAATAGACACTGGGTCTACTTGTATACGGACTAGTTTTGGTCTGCCCAGATTGTATCTGCATAGAAAATTTGCAGATATCAGTCTGAGGAGACCTCCCCCCCCCCCCCATCCCCCCATTGCGGTCTGTTTAGATCAAGCAAATCCGTTATGATCTCATTCCTTGAGAAAGTATATTGCCATCATTAGTATTATGGCGTTGTCATGTGCGTGACGTACAAAAAGTAATAGTCATTCAGGTCATGTAAGCGTATGGTACCGAGCATTTCAGCAATAGGTGTCGTTTTGGAGAATCTGATTACACATACCCCTTAAATAGCGATTATTCAGTTTATTTCACTGCTCTTTGATCAATGTTTCATGTAAGATCGTTATCTTACTGCCCCAGGAAATACATTGTACTCTAAGAGCCCCGGAGCACTCAGGTTGGTCACCAGGTTCCGGAATGGTTTGAGGAACGAAATGGCGGAGGCTGAAGTACATCAAGTGGTTACCATTGACGACGATTCTGAGGTAACAAAATGTGTCATTTTTGAGACAATAACAATACATCTTTCAATAAGTTAAAGTTCTGTGTGAAATGACCTGCCTTTGAAATATTTGGCTACAATTTGTTGAAAATACCGATAGAGATCCCAACGTGCAAGAAAAACAACATTTTCATATATTTTAGTTTTTTTGACAGAGAACTATAAATCTATGATCTATTGATTTGACAATTTAAAATTTGCCCCATATAGTGACCAGTTATAAACTAACAATTTACGTCGTGTATGCGTAAATGAAACACGAAGTTGTAGTTGTGGCGAAGTTGTTTGTCCCACCAGCAGATTGGTCGAGTAAAGGATACGGATTGGTCATGGTTGTTGCAATTTACTTCAGAAAAGTTAGTATTTTTTTATAATAGATCATTTATGAGATAGAACTTTGCACCTATTTTCTTGTTAAAAAATATGTATATTGATGATAGTCTATATATGATTTAAGCATCTTTTTTATTTTTCTGGAATGACAAACAACCAAGTCGATGCTCTAGAAGAGTCTTTCCATGCTCTTGGTACTGACTCAGAAGAAGATGACTTCTTATTCTCTTGTTACAAATGCCAGTGCACGAACCTTCAACCTGAAAAGGCACAGGCCTGTTGTGTGGAAAATTTGCCTTACTTTTTTGACTATCCGTTTAAAATAAAGTTCATACTGAAAATTAGCTTCAATCTCAGTATTTGTCTTTCTATGAATATTAGAGACTATTATCTTTCTTAATTTGAGCATTCACAATAGAACCCGTTGCATGAATTAACCAGAGGAATCCATTGATTTGTTTTTACATACCGTATATACTGACTAATAAGTCAGGTCCAACTTCAAACTGCACAGACCCAGATCGTCGTCGCATAATGCACCGGCAGATCTGCATCTATGTAGTTTGTTAGGAGTGATCAGTAGAACAAACAAAATATACCCTGATCCGCCGGCGCATTATGCGACGGCAGATCAGGGTCTATGTTGTTTGCAGATGGACTCAACTTATAAGCGATTATAGAAGCGATGGTGAAGAAATAATTTATAATCACAATTCATATATACAGTCTATGTGTGAGAGAGAAATTAAAAGTCATATGACAAACTTATGGGAAGAAACGTTTATTTAGTGAGTAAAACATTGTATTTTATGTATACGAATATTAAAATCATCGCAGTAAGGGTAATCATTAATTTAATTGCTTACCTATTGTTATAGGAATCCTCCATACATATATAGTTTGCTATATGCAAACATTTGCACACGTCAAACCGGGCATGCTCATTATTTTTTAATGACCAATCAATCAGTACATACAATATATACCAAAGTAGTAGTACCTGGAAGGAAGCGTTATGTATGGAAACAACTATACAGAGACACAATGTGAAAGTCCAATATTTTAGGCCGGCTGACGTCGCGATGAGGCACACCCAACAACCCCGAACCATTCCAAAGCACCCGGGAAACGCAGCCATTTTCCTTGAAATTTCCTGTTGCAAACATCATCGAAAGTGTATTGTTCACAGAGTTGAAAATACAAGAATCCATAAATAGGAGTAAAATAGATGTTGTCAGGGGGAAATCGACTTTTGTATATCACAGGATGTAATGCTTGCCAACTTTGCAAGTGGCCAATGATGGTCTACAGCCAAAATGCTTCCGCAATAAATGTTGTCAAACTTTACTAATTCTGGGTCACTGAGAACGAAAATGATGCTTAAAATTGTTGATTGGCTCTAGTTTTAAAGATATTATACTAGGTCAGTATATACGACCCTTGACTTGGGAATGGCGGTGGATAAGTGAGTTATAAAGGGAAGGGATCTCAATTTAAACCAGAAATGACTAAAATACATCTTTGACTGGATCTATGAATAAATCTATGACTGGGTTTGAACAGTACTTGCTTTTTAGGCAAAACAATGAATGATGCAATCTGAAGCTGGTATTGTGTCATACATGATATGAATTGCATCATGTTTTTCCTATAAGTCATGGATGATGCAATCATAACTAAGCTTACATCACTCTGCAGAAGAAATTGCACTATATCAGCTCTACAAATCATACAGTGTCGTGCTCTCTTATTTGTCAGTGTTTGATTTTGCAAAGGGACACATTTCTGTTTAGCCAAAGTGAGCAGAGATGCCTCGTACTTGTGTGAACAATGCAGATAACTTCTGCTATGTTTGTGGTGAAGTGACTTTTGCATCACAAAAGCGCAGTATAACCACTATGGTTAAGAAAGCCTATCACCTTTATTTTGGCTGCAAAATTGGAGATCAGGACAGGATGTGGGCCCCACACATATGCTGCAACACTTGTGCAACAAATCTTCGCCAGTGGTTGAACAGGAAGAGGAAATCTATGCCTTTTGCAGTGCCAATGATTTGGAGAGAGCCAACATATCATATCAGCAATTGTTACTTCTGCATGGTGCCTCCAGTTGGGAAAGGTGTGTCAAAGAAGAAAAAGTGGACTATGCATTATCCAAACATTCCGTCAGCTATACGCCCAGTACCCCACGGAGAAGGACTGCAATTCCTGATGCACCAGAATCATTCTCACTTGATTCAGACGAGGAAGAAGAAGAGGATGAAACTTCAAGTCCTGAACCATCAATGTCACATAACCCATATTTTCTCCCATCCTCCTCCTCTGAACCACACCTCATAACACAAGGTGAACTGAATGACCTTGTCAGGGATTTGGAACTACCCAAGAGTAAGGCAGAGCTGTTGGGCTCCAGACTATAGCAGTGGAATCTCCTGGCAGGTGATGTGAGGATTTCCATGTTCAGTGACCGTCAAAAGGATCTTGTCCCATTCTTCTTCATGGAAGGTGATCTTGTAGCCTGCAACAACATCGATGGTGTGATGGCAGCCCTCACCATCGTTCATGATCCAGATGAGTGGAGACTCTTCATTGATTCATCGAAGACAAGTCTTAAAGCTGTTTTGCTGCATAATGGCAGTGTTTTGACATCAATTCCAGTTGGTCATGCAGTCCATATGAAGGAAACCTATGAAAACATGAAACAACGTTTGAGGTGCATAAACTATGACTAACATCAGTGGGAGCTTAGTGGTTCTTGCTCTCTTGCTTGGTCTTCAGATTGGATACACAAAATAGTGCTGTTTTCTCTGCCAATGGGATAGTCGTGCGAGAGATTCCCACTACATCAAGAGAGATTGGCCACTCCGACAGTCATTGGAGCCTGGGATGAAAAGTGTTCAGCATCCACCACTTGTTGAATCAAGGAAGATTTTGTTACCACCCTCGCACATCAAGCTGGGTCTGATGAAGATCTTTGTCAAGGCCATGGACAAAACACAAGCAGCTTTCAAGTACCTCGGTGGAAAATTTCCAAGGTTAAGTGAAGCTAAGATAAAGAAAGGTGTCTTTGTTGGTCCTCAGATTCGTGAACTTCTTCGAGATGATGTATTTCACTGTGCGCTGCGTGGCAAGGAAAAGACGGCATGGAAAACCTTCCAGTTAGTGGCAACACATTTTCTCGGAAACAACAAGACTGACAACTACAGGGAGTTGGTGGAAAACCTCCTCAAGGCATACAAAAGCCTTGGTTGCAACATGTCACTAAAGATACATTTTTTGCACTCTCATATAGATTTTTTTCCACCGAACTGCGGAGCAGTGATCGACGAGCACGGGGAGCGATTTCACCAGGACGTTGCAACAATGGAGAAACGCTATCAGGGCAAATGGAGCCCATCAATGCTTGCAGAATATTGCTGGACAGTGAGATGCTCCATTTAATGAATACAAGAGACAAGCCAAGAAGCGCCGAGTAGACACTGAATAAGGACTAAACTATGTACTTATATATACATAATAGTTTTTTGACTTTTGTTTCAATATATTTTTTATTTATATAACCCTTTTGCTGTTTTTTAAAGTGTTACATAAACAGGACAGGTGAAATATTATCATGTAAAGCAACCATAAACACATGAAAAGACCTAGGTTTACAATTTATGAATAAAACTCTACTATGTACACAATATACATAGACGTAAAATGTAAAAACTTAAATATCTTGGAAACAGTAGCCAATCAGTTGTTTTAATTGTCATATTTGAATTCAGCACATCAAAATCCCTAATAAATAGCACATTTTATTTCTGAAGCAGACGACTTCGAAAACATTGTAGACCAGTGTTATATAACACCAGACAGTTCCTGTAAAAGTTGGTGGTAAGTAGCACCCCTACCGAGGCGCCCGTGGGCAATGTTTTTTAGTGGCGCCCCTACTTTGCTACCGAGAACCATTTTTATGTCAGTTGCCAACCCCCTCCCTCCCCCGCAATATAAGTCTTGTGAAGAATTGCCCCGTGAAGGTGAAATACAATAAAAATTTTAGTTGCCAAAAAAAGCTCCCGACGGCGCCCCATTCGCCTGTCTCCCGGCGGCAATTGCCCCCTCCCCCCAACCCACCTCGCGTCCTTTAGCATGGATCAAATTACTTGAAAATTGGAGGGTTACAGTCAAATACTTCCAGTGTTGTATGCCCCATGCGAATCTTGAACTAAAGATTAAGATGGTCTTTTACACTGTGATCAATCACCAGGGCAAACTGTCTCCTCGAAACTACCATGGTAGTACTTGAACATATATCATCTGAAATTAGAATATATACAATTTTGGAATTATAAGTAAAATAATGTTAAATGGAAGAATCATCTAATATTTTCGACATTTTGAAACCATAAATTAGACATCATAAATCATTATCCCTTGCACTGGTAATGAAACAAAACGTCTGCTTTTCTTGACCCATTAGCCATTGTAAAAGTCCACAGAGATCGACAATTTTCGTCTGGAAGTTTTGTAATAACAACTAAGGTGCAAATCACTCAACAATCAGGAATGAACAGACTTTGGTAAAACTATTTTAGTATTAAATTTCAGGACAATATGTAATGTGTAATTAATAAAACAACGAAATCTTAATTTAAACATTCTGACATTTTTATGGAAAAGACTTTGAAGTCTGAACTCTGTGATAGTTCTGAAAACTATAGATAGCTTTCTCGGACACACGTCCATGGGCATAATGAATTAAAAGGTGTGCAAATAGGTGTGAGTTTTCATGATGCACCCATTGTACGAGAGAGATAGACTGATATTATTTTATTCCTCCATTTTCAGACGATTTTACGATAATTTAAAGAAATAAAATACAATGCATACAAATTGCATTGCCAACAATCCAGAGTTAAATCTTTCAAGCAGTAAAAGCTACTGATGTTCTACTCATGCGTCAGAACAAATAAAAAAAATTGTTTATCTATGCGAGCTTCCATTGAAATGATTCCCAAGCATGCGGTATGAGATCCTTCGGAGATATTTGAGGACAAAAATTTTGTACACTCCAGGCTAATTATAGTGGCACTATCTCCAATGTTTCCATGCCCTGATATGTCATATTGAACCAGAGCCCGTAACCGTACAGTGAAGAGGAAAATATGATATTGAACCAGAGCCCGTAATCGTACAGTGAAGAGGAAAATGTGATATTGAACAAGAGCCCGTAATCGTACAGTGAAGAGGAAAATATGTCATATTGAACCAGAGCCCGTAACCGTACAGTGAAGAGGAAAATATGATATTGAACCAGAGCCCGTAATCGTACAGTGAAGAGGAAAATATGATATTGAACCAGAGCCCGTAATCGTACAGTGAAGAGGAAAATATGTCATATTGAACCAGAGCCCGTAACCGTACAGTGAAGAGGAAAATATGATATTGAACCAGAGCCCGTAATCGTACAGTGAAGAGGAAAATATGTCATATTGAACCAGAGCCCGTAACCGTACAGTGAAGAGGAAAATATGATATTGAACCAGAGCCCGTAATCGTACAGTGAAGAGGAAAATATGTCATATTGAACCAGAGCCCGTAACCGTACAGTGAAGAGGACAGTATGTCATATTGAACCAGAGCCCTGAACCGTACAGTGAAGAGGAAAATATGATATTGAACCAGAGCCCTGAACCGTACAGTGAAGAGGAAAATATGATATTGAACCAGAGCCCGTAATCGTACAGTGAAGAGGAAAATATGTCATATTGAACCAGAGCCCGTAACCGTACAGTGAAGAGGAAAATATGTCATATTGAACCAGAGCCCGTAACCGTACAGTGAAGAGGAAAATATGTCATATTGAACCAGAGCCCGTAACCGTACAGTGAAGAGGACAGTATGTCATATTGAACCAGAGCCCTGAACCGTACAGTGAATAGGACAGTATGTCATATTGAACCAGACCCCTGAACCGTACAGTAAAGAGGACAGTATGTCATATTGAACCAGAGCCCTGAACCGTACAGTGAATAGGACAATATGTCATATTGAATCAGAGCCCGTAACCGTACAGTGAAGAGGACAATTTAATTCTGTTGAATCTGAATATATATTTCATTACATCTTACAGCTTTTCAACATAGAGTAACAGCTGCAGGCAATAACATACATAGAGTAACAGCTGCAGGCAATAGCATACATAGAGTAACAGCTGCAGGCAATAGCATACATAGAGTAACAGCTGCAGGCAATAGCGGAAAATCAAAGCAAACACTAAAAACACGTGAAAAAGAAAATATTAAACAACATTCTGGTCAACTGAATATATACTAGTATATGACACGATTTCCCATAGTACCTTTCATGGCACAGCAAAGCGGGTTCAAATTATGATCCCATAAACATTACCATATCAGACTCTTCAATTGTAGAAACTGCAAATGCTGTAGAAGAAAACATGGAGATTGAATTTTTCTTTGAATTAGTGTGGTAAATGAATTTAAAATCTGATTTTAGGGGTAAGTATATTTAAATCATTGTTGAGAATGAAAATTACACATCTCAAGCCCCCCCCCCCAAAAAAAACCCCGAGAAGCTTATATTTCCTACAGCAATAACATATATGTTTGACAAAAATCTAGAAATTAAGGGGAATATTATAAATGTTTAAAAATCTCATCGTTTTATCCAAAACTGGTGTAAAGAAAGAGGCATGATTTAAGTTCAATTTAAAAAACAAAAATCATTTGGACATTTTTTATGAGATTTATTTCCTTTAACAACACATACATGCTTCACTAAAATCCATGTATTAAGTATATTCATTAACATTAGAAAGTTTTACGAGAGGGCATGGGTGAACATATATGCGAAACTAGACCATATCATTGGTTTAACAATGTTGGTAAACAAAACATATTTTAAGTTCAATTTTACTCAACAATTTCACGTCAGAGGCGCTATAAATCTTTAACTTCATATTATAACTCATATATGCATACAAATTCCATATATTAAGTTAAGTTAAATAATTATTTTTTTAAAAGTTTTATGAGACAGCACAGATGAATACATGTATATGTGCGAAACTACCATATATCATTGATTCAAACATATTTCTTTTTAAAAGAAAGATAAGTTTTAAGTTCAAGTTTAAAAAAACCAAAACAACAGATAATCATTAGTGCCACTGAATAACTTTTATTTTCTATTGCAACACATAAATGCTTGACAAATGTCCACATCTTAGGTGTATATACGATGATATCGTTTGTGCTTTCCGCCGATTTACTAGTATCATGAACGTTATGTTCTCATCATGATTCCAGCGAACGTTTTGCGGGATAATTTCCCAGACCTAAAAAGTGACAGTTCGTAAGAACATGTTAACCTCTTCGTCACAATGACTTGAGAGGTGTCATCCCATCGAGGGTACTCGGAATAGCTTGTTAAATTTTTGCGGGGGTTGCTAGAGGTGTGCAGGTTTTATACTATCTGTAAAGAAAAGAGGAGAACTCTCAGAAATGCAGATACATTATGCTTTCTTAAATCAAAACAAGATTCTGTATCTAAAATGATATATGAAAGCAAGAAATTATTCTACTTAATTAAGCACTACCAACTTCATATTTTTCTAAAAATTCTATATTTGAAATATCCTATAATATTTTGTAAATAATCAAAAATCAAATAACCAAAATATAACTGAGATGTAATTGGAAGCCAATATTTCCGAATAAGGCTGCCAGAACATCATAGATTTCATCAGGAGTCAGCCGCACCAGTTGCTCTTGCCGAGATCTATATGTATCAACTTTATTTGAGTCTCAGATAGCGCGGTATGATGAATGTTCCATTTTAAGTTGTGTTCATGAATGCAGTGAACGATTCCTGATCAGTGTATGTATGCTGTGCTTCATTTGTATTGTTTACACACTTCAGCATGCACATTTTGAACATTTACTTTGAAATAACTAAATTCCTTTTATATATTTGATTCACTACATTTTAAGATTGCTCAAAGAATTTTGCTACTTGTCTTGCACTATGTAATTAATAGCACCAGGCATTAACATTGCAGGGTTTATAAATTATGAAACTTGATGAAACTGACGTGTGAGAAATGTTATTTTAGGTTTAAGTGGGAAGGATAAAAAAGATGAAGTGTGATTGTGTCTCGTAGCCTTTGCTCCATATGATAAATTATGGACCATTGGAGAATGCAATACATTATAGCAAACAATCCATTTGGAATTTTTAACTATTTAGGATAGCATTTTATTCAAATTTTGTCCAAAGGTTTGGAACTGAGCTTTTTTTCCAATTGTCACACTGTAAGGTAAATTCTTAAGATCTCTCTGGATAGTTTCGTATTTTGACACACACACACACACCTTCAATGTTTAAGGGCATGAGCCTGAAAAGCATGAACCTTTTGTTTATAAATTCACACCGAAACTAACTCTGCTGTTTGGTTTACAATTACTTTGAGTAAGGCTTGAAAATGGGTTGGCTTGTTTGGTGACTGCCTGTCACAGTAAGACTAGCACTGGAGATCAAATGTGTAACTTGGGCTGCAAGTGAACAACCGACTTGGTTTACGTATTTATGTATGTCTGCTACAGCGGTCAACATCTCAAAATCGAGATGGTTAACGGGTGATTAGAAGCATGCCAATTTGTTATAATACCAGTGAACTTTAAACATGCGTAAGGCGCATACTGATTGTTTGAGCCTCCTTGTCACTGGAAAATATTCAAAATAGCTCTTTACTAACAAAAATGAACGTAAAAAAGAGGAGTTGGGGGTAGTGTTGGTTCAGTGTAAAAGCTATCAAGAAATTAACCTGAATAGCGTTGTTGAGCAGTGGCCCTCGTGTGACGTCACGGATGACTACCTCATATCTAAAAATAGAATGTAGCCCCAGCTTTAAGTACAATTTCCTTGTCAGAAATGGACCCTTAAAAAATATCGCTTACATACATTATTGCACCACTGGGGGAAACAGCTATGAATACTTTGTATGTTGTATGGGCTTTATAGCTGGTATAGAGGTTTCCATTGTCTTTGGAAATTGCTTGGTCGCTGAACAAAAAAGTCTGTGCAATCGATTATACATCTTATATTCTTGTATTTTTTAAAGGATCTGGGCATTTTTTCATTAACACGGCATCTCTCAGCAAACACGAAGTTCTTCAAGAGTCAAAACTGGGTATACCCAAACTGAACCCATATTATTATAACATTCGACACCAAATCGATAGGCTATGTCCTGATTAACAAGCCCAAGTCTAAGACGCATCAATGTCATCAGTAAGGCATTTTTCGGTGACAGGCGACAATTTACACCAGAACTGTCTTTCGAAGTGCTGCATTTGCGGTGCCTATATTTCAAATGTTCGATGGCTTATAAAGCTCCACAATGTCATGAACTGGACCCATGATAACCTATTTAAAATTTTACATTTCTGATCATTATCTTCAACTTTCGATGTGTCAAAGTGGGATTAACAAAGATGCTGCTTTCTTTAATCGGGTATCTCTATTCCTTTTTTTAGTACACATGAATTTGAAGAACTCTGTTGTAGCAAATTAAACTCTGATTTCATCAGCATGTTCTCAATTTGTAAGAATTTGTTCTTTAATCTCACACTAATATCCCGCGCCTCCTTGGATATCATTGTCTGGCATCCAACATCTTGTGTGCAGGACACTTCACTCACAATGGCACTGTCACATGCGCTGTCGCTATCATGAAAGATCATCATATGAGGGATGACATCATGTTGTCTTGGAAAGTCAACATTCATAAGAGGCAGCCCTGGGTTACGAGCCAAATCAATCAGTGCTTCTGCTGCACTCTGTATGTCTAATTTCAGCTGCTTCCTAGTCACAATATGTATGTCTCTCTCTTTGGTTGTTTTTCTCTTGCTGGAGTAACGTTGAATCTGTAAAGAAAAATAAGTCAGTAAAAGAATAAATGGCATCAGAAACGGGGGAGGGTGAGTAGTGGTCGAGTTTTTGTATATTGAACTTTATTCTCAAGTACACACACACACATACATACTCGCGCCATACCTCAGTGAGGGATCCAATAATACATGCTGTAGCGTACTGACCGGAGGGGGGGGGGGGGGCGGTTGTCTCGGGCGCCAGAGGTCTTGGGGCGCCAAAACAGCTGATAAAAATTCGGTCATTCCATGCAACTGAGAGGCAGCTTTCCCAGTGCTGGCTGTCAAGTAAACCGTTTTTCACATTTCTTTTAGTCTTTTGCTTAAATTGTTCAATAAAAAGCTTTTACGATTACCAGCCTGCCCTAATATCATTATATTGTGGCCTGAAATTGCAGCGTGAACGATATCTTCCATCATGCAAACACGTGCCAGAGTCAGCAACACTACGATCATACTGAAAACAACCGCCATATGTCAACATATTTCAGCCAATCAAAAAAATCACGAAAAAAATATTTGCCATCATGCGTCAATTTCGGTTGTCTAATGAGAGGGCAGTGTTCCATTCAGCGCGTTGCGCTTGCATATTAAGCGGGCGCGATCATGGCCATGTCAAGCGGTAGCGTGGGAAAATGGTTTGGCATTCCCTAAAGGTATGATAGTAAGTCAAACTTTATGTAGGGTTACAAAGTCGAATGCCTGAGTTAAACATTGGTACCAAAGTGTAGCTTGAAATATCAGCGTTGATTCGTAAAAAGATCGCGTTATAAAAGAAAGAAGTGTCCTCCCTTGTAGTATTTATATAGTACATGTATGACTGATAGGTAAATTGTAAGCAATAATACGAGCCCCTGTGAATGTCGTTATATCTAGAGTCACTGCGGCATATACCAAAACAACAGTGTTTCACAAATATGATTTAAAAGTCACACAAAAGTTGTCACTTAGAAAAAGATGAAGACAACAAGAAGGTCTACTGAACTCTGTATCATGTGTTTGTCCGAAAACAATATGGCCGATGGCGCAATGCCTTGTGGGCAAATGACATTAATTATAGAACATGAGGGGCTCGCTAAACAACGCAGCCATTAACAATCACGTGATGCATCAGCCATGACGATGTTAAATGAACATTAGATACTGCACGTGCCGCGATCAAAACAATATCGGTTATTATGTTTTCATTTTATCTTTGCTCGTTTTCTCTTAAAATTTGGCATGGATAGCGATGGAAAATATAAAAAATTTAGATGTGGTTGATGTTCCGTCAACGGATGTTCAAATAATCGTCGCAAACACAATTTATGGAAGAAATCAATGTGTGAAATACAGACAAGTGCATGAAGACTGTGTGTTTTGTTCCGTTTAAATTTCAGTCTATGGGTCAGATCGGCACGCAAGATTTTCAATTCTTGGATTCCAATCTTAGCAGATAAGTTGAAATCACTGATAATATGACTTCCAAGAGAAATAATTAGAAACTGTTGCCCGGAATCTTTCAGAGAAAAGTACCCCGCGCTACATGTATTATTGATTGTGCAGAAACATGTTTTCAGAGGCCAACTAATCTCAAATCTCAAAAGTAGATATGAGACTTACGGTAATCATAAATCACATAACACTGCCAAATATATGGTAGGAATATCTCCACGTGGCAATTATGTTTATTTCAAAGACATTTGGAAGACGGGCAAGTGATTAATTCATAGTTGAAGAAAAAGCAAATGTTTAAATTACCTTCGCCCTGTAGTCTTGTTAATCTAGATATGTAGCTAACATTGTTTTGTGGGAAAGACTAGTGAGAATTCAGCAGGACTAGTAAATTTCTCAGTCTATTAGTTCTTCTGGGCTCGTTGACAACCAGTTTTCATGCACAGAAACATGCACGTCTTATTCATAACGAAATATCAATTATAATTTAATATCGTTATGCTGCCACTTCACTTTGAAGTCCGTGGTTTGTGAATTTATTTCCTACAAATTTGGAATGTAAATGTTCTCGTATAAAATTTGTGCAATCAGTGGAATCCTCTATAGGTATTTTTGAACAACAATTCGCTTTGTTTACAATCTATTTCATTTGTGATATGGCGGATGCTACTGCTTTACACCTTGCGAGCGATATCAGTACAACGGGCGATAATTAGAAAACTGTGTCTACATCTTAATTAAAACCTGACAAGCATGCTTGTCGTAAAAATCATTAGTTAGTTTTTATTGGTATCTTTAATGTAGAAAATACTCTCATTTTTCTGCAATCTGTCGTAGTCCGATGAAAATTCACCAAAAGTCTGCCAAGTAAGACGTCACCAAAAACAAGAAAAAACAAAACAAAACAAAACAAAAAAAAAAAAACAAAAACAAAAAAAAAAACCCAACCCAAAAAACAGTATGTACGTTAGTCTTAGTTATAGACGATAAAATACAGTACATTGTTGAGTCACATGTCCATCCGGTGTTACAGAGACATATTTCCCCAGAGAAGATTTTAACCTCGGAAAAATGGCTCCAATGCTTTATTCAGTATTTGTTTTTTTCACATGGGGGAAAAGCATCTCTAGATTAAATTTTCTCCCCTTTTGGATCTATTTTCCATTATTTGTGATGGAAAATTTACACCGTAGTTAGCTATCCGTAAGGATTAGATTTGCACTGGAACCATTTTTCCATGAGAGAAAAAATACTCTAGCGTATTTTATCCCACCTCTATTTTCGATTTTTTGCTGTTTTTTTTTTTTTTTTGCATAAGGTAAACGTGGTAGAATGATATAATGATGATTTTCAAAACGTCTCATAAGCAATCACAGATAGGGAAATACGCTTTCACTTTGAGCGCACTCAAACACATATTCAATCACACATCAACTGATGATCATAATCTGAAATAATGATAAAGTATGTAACAAGTTAATCCGGTTACCTCGAAACAGCTGCAAGATAAAAAGCAGGCACGACAAATAAGTAATGTCTATTTTGAAGATAAGATCATAAATATGGTTTGCTACAAACTCTTTAGTAAGGGTTAGATAGTACATTTTTCTTCTGAGTTAAGAGGGCGAGTGCAGCAGGACAATAAAATATGATCTGTCGAGAAATAAAACTTGCCTTCAAAGTAAAATGAATGAAACAAAGTATTACAAGTTTCATCCACATATCTCAAACAGCTATATAGCGTTTCTGAGGGCTCAAGAAAACTAAATAGGGGGTCGACCTTGACAATGACTTTGACGAGCCTAACTCGTGTCTCGGATTCCATTCCTGGCAGGAGGTAATTATAACGCTAACATGTGAAAAGATCGATATATCATTTCACCGCATTGTTTAAGTACTGATAGAGAAAGACGCATTACAAACTTCTGCATTTAGCCACTTTCCATAACCGATAGAGACTAGATGCAACCAGCCCTTCATCCTGTGCATCAGCTTTGTGTTTGATTTCTGAATACTTACATTTTTGCTATGGAGATTCAAAGTGTACAAGGAGCCGCGATGGCTCAGTGGTTAGCGTGCAGGACTCGCGACAAAAAAGGTGCGTGTTTGAATCTTGCCATCGGCTACCGTGGTGTGTCCCTCAACAAGGCACTTACTGCAATTGCCTCGACACGATATAACCTTCATGTGTTGCTGTACCATAAACCAAGCCAATCTGAATGTAAACCAATATCTCTCAAAATGATCTTAATGTGCTGATGATGCCATCTAACATGCTAGCAACAAGAGACCTGTCTAGGATCACACTTAAAATTACAAGTGGACAAAAATATCACTTGTAAGTACAGATTTATGAACCCATCGATGGATACGGTGAGTATTTTGCCCTATTTAATATTATTATCGTCAAGAAATTGCGTGATTTAAACGGTCGGACTGGCGGCCTAAGGTTCATCGCCCCCCCCTCCCCCTCTTCCCGGAAAATATCGCTTATATCAGGTCTTGTGGGCCCATGTAGGTTAGTAGTAATGGGGGTGGGGGTGGGGTGGGGACTAGGGGGCATCCTATGTTAAAAAGGGTCAAAGGAATATAGGGACAAGGGGAGGAATTTAACATGGAGGGGTACTTCGGGGACAATGGTCCTTGCAAATGGTTGGCTTCTACAGGGTCAAGGGGAATTTAACATGGAGTGGGACACTTGGGGGACAATGGGCATAGAACTTGGGACCTCCACACACACACACACACACACACACACACACACACAAACACACACACACAAATATGGGAGTAGGCAATAATGAAAATTATCTTTTCTAGAAAAGTGGTTAGCCCTGAAAAGGGTCGTTGCAGTGGTGTCAATCAATCCAGTTAACATAGTGAACATCTCATGGAGGGTCTTCTTCTCCTTAAACTTCGACGGACTTCAGGACCGTAGATCAATACCCGCTTCAGGCACCCTTGTCTTTCGATATAGATCCTTCTTTTCCATATTGTTGTAGTGGTGATCTTGGTAATCGCCCATGAGGCTTTGACGTACATCGGGTAGTCCGGGTTGAAGAACATCCCCGAGACGATGTTGGAAGACTCTACTGAGGTATACATCTTGAGAACCGGTGAAGCTTTATGAGACAAGCGGTGGTATATATATAGCCTAAGAGTGGATTGAAATGGATTGAAATGAACTACCAATCCAACGGCGCATTACAAGCGGGTAGGTTTTTCTTCCAATGGGAAGAAAGCGGGGGGTGTTACGTCATCTTGAGTATAAAGGCATCACAGCGTTCGTAGGGTTTTACCTTGGGCGGCCTAAGTATGACGGAAACTACGAAGACAATGTATTGGGGTGAGAGTACGACGACAGCAGCAAATGCCGTGGTGAACTTTCAACCGGAAGATTTTAATTTAGATTTTGTGGATTTTCTGTCCTCCTCTCAAGAATTTGTGCCTGAAACAACGACCGCTGCTGTACCACTACCCTCTTTGCCTGTCATCGACGATTTTAAAAAGAGGCAAAAAGAAGAATTGGAATTTTTTCCATTCTGGTCTATTCTCCTTTTTTTTACAAAAAATCACAATGAACATAACACCACACTCAAAAAAGTTCATCGTTCACTGTCTATCTCTCTTGTTCTTGAATTTCTTCACAGGGATCAAGGGTTCTTTTTCTTCTTCTTTCTCACTGTCTTCCAGTCGTCTAGCTTTCTTGCTTTTCTTGACGACGGGGATAGGTTCTTCTGGGATTTTAAGATCCCTCTGCTTCCTCCCTCTCTGGTAGGTTCTCTTGTTTCTGAGGGCACTCCGAAGACCAATGTCCTTTTTCTTGGCAATGATAACAGGTATCTTTCGTTTTGTCTCTCTTTTCGTTTCCTTTACTTTGACGTTGTGGACATTCTGGAGTCCAATGTCCTTTCTCTTGGCAGATATAGCAAGTATCTTGACTTTTATCTCGAGAGGCAATAGAGGAGTAGTCCTTTGTCTTACTGGTATACTTTCCAAGGACTCTCTGTAAAATTCTGATAGCCACAGACGTCGGTTGTGCTAAATCTCTGACCAGAAGGGCAAGCTTTTCTGACTTCTTCTCTTCCATCTTCACTGTTTGAAAGTGGAATCACGAATAGTGATTCTGAGGGTAGGAAGGTCTCTCTATATATAGGGAGAGACCCCGTGATAAACTTATGACAATTAAAACATACACCCCTTAAATAAAACAAAAAAAGGGTAGGAGTGTTATGGACACACTACTAAACCCTGATATACAACCATACTATACAATCACGCACACGTAGGCAAGGGTAGGTGTTCTTATTGACACACTACTATACCCTCACACAAACATAACTATCATAAGAGAAGGGGTTTTAAGTTTTAGTGTACAACATAGACAAAGACATACACAAACATAAAAATATTGGCAATGATTCAAGGTTGACAACGTTGTAACGTAAGACTAGAGCTCCAATCCTTTGGCACAGTATCATTTTACCATCAATGGTCACTACTTTTCTGAGCTAACGAAAATAGATAACCATAATGTTCACAAAACCACTTTTTTATTAACCTTTATCCTGACTCGTGGAGTATTTTGACTTTCTACTGTGAGCATAGTGCACAGAAAGTAGCATCACTTGAACATTCTTATAAAATATCAAAGATAAACATTAATTTCAATACATTTACTTACTAAAAGCTAGTAGTGGCTAAAGTTTACTACCCAGCATACACGCCGTTTCGTACTGATTGACCTAGCCACGCGAACAACGTCTTTACCTACTGTGAGCAGTGTACACAATGAAATATTGTCAAATGAACGCAGTAATAATTTCCAAAAAACCTATGGTTTGCCTCAAACAGAGAGAAGGTTACCCTTTCTACGAGTTTCTGAAGACAAGGGTAAATTCTGTGATAGAAACACAACCATTTTTTAAAAAAATTATTATTATTTTTTATCAAACACAAACACACACCACGCAACCATTTTTAAAATTTTTTTATTTTTTATTTTTTTATAAAACACAAACACACCACACAACCATTTAATTTTTTTTAAATTTTTTATTTTTTTTAAAAAAAAACACAAACACACACCACAAAACCATTTTTAAAATTGTTTATTTTTATTTTTTTAAAAACGCAAACACTCCACATAACCCTTTAAATTTATAAAAAAAAAAAAACACACAAACACACACCACGCAACCATTTTTAAAATTGTTTATTTTTATTTTTTTATAAAACACAAACACACCACACAACCATTTACATATTTTTATATTTTTTATCTTTTTATCAAACACAAACACACACCACACAACCATTTTTAAAATTTTTAATTTTTATTTTTTTATCAAACACAAAAACACACCACACAACCATTTTAAAATTTTTTTATTTTTATTTTTTATCAAACACAAACACACACCACACCATTTTTTTAATTTTTTATTTTTTATTTTTTAATCAAACACACCCACACACCACACAACCATTTTTTAATAAAAATTTATTTTTATTTTTTATCAAACACAAACACACCACACAACCATTTAAAAAAAAGTTTTATTTTTATTTTTTATAAAACACAAACACACACCACAACCATTTTAAATTTTTTTTAATTTTTTAATTTTTTATCAAACACAAACACACACCACACAACCATTTAAAAAAAAAATATTTAAATTTTTTTAAAACACAAACATACACCACACAACCATTTAAAAAAAAAATATATATTTTATTTTTTAATCAAACAAAAACAAACCACACAACCATTTTAAAAATTTTTTTATTTTATTTTTAATAAAACACAAACACACAACCCCTTTTTATTTTTTTTTTATTTTTTATCAAACACAAACACACACCACACAACCATTTTAAAATTTTTTTATTTTTATTTTTTAATCAAACACGAACACACACCACACAACCATTTTTTGAGAAAAGTTTTTTATTTTTATTTTTTAATCAAACACATACACACACCACACAACCCTTTTTAAAATTTTTTTATCAACACATAGACCAAACGTTCACTCTATACAAACACACACCACACTTACATTTTTTAGAAGGAAAGTTATTTTTTTTTGAGTGGGAAGACAAAGACAAAGACAAACACACAAACATACAAACACAAATTTTTTTAGGCAATCTGAGAGTGGTTATCTTTTCTAGAGACCTGGGTGGCCCTGAAAAGGGCCGTTGGGTAAGAAGTTGTGTTTAACTTCTAGTAGCAGTAGCCGCAGCAGCAGGGAGGCCACGTTTTGCCACTGGTCTCATGGCTGTAAGACAAGCTCTCTTTCTGGTGAAAGAGAAGGCAAACTCATCACAATCCATTCTGCAACTGACTTCTCCGTCTGGTTGTTTCAGCTGCTGCTGCTGCTGCAAGAGTTGTTGTTGTAGCTGCTTTTGTTGTCTTTGGTGTTGCTGCTGCACTCTTTGTCTCTCCTCCCATTCCGTTCTGTCCCTGATGATTTCTTCTCTTAGGATTTCTTCCACCAGATCTTGAGCCATTTGCAAAAAGATCGTCGTCTTCTTTGTTTAGCTAACACTTGCACTTGAGATTTGTCTCTGGGGTTTTTAAAAAACACCACGTAATGAGCGTTGAGACTGATGGTACGATGGGCTTTACTTTGTTGAAATACATTTTGAGTAATGTAAATGATGCTGGCATTCCGATGATGTCCTTTTCGTGTAAACCAAAGTTTAATTTCTTCTTCGTCTTCTCCTAACATGTCGTCGAAGATGACCAGATGTGTTTGACTCACGTCAGACACGGTCCCATCGTCTACGCAAGGGATGCCTTCCACAAACAAAATGGCATCTCCTTGACTTTCACGAAGTAAAGTGTAAGACGATTGCCACTCTTTTTAACACCACACGATGCGTTGAGGAGGACGATCGAACAGATGAGATTTGCGTTCGATCAAACGTTTGACAAATTCGGTTTTGCCTGAATCGCTCGGTCAAGCAATCAACATGTTAGATGGATGGCGCAGATACAAAGCTTCCCAACTAGGACGATATAACTTTTCGTCGATCACTTTGACCACAGAAGAATAAGAGGTTTTTTTTAAAAAAAAAATGTCAACACAACAAAGAAAAACATATTTAAAAGTTATAAAGCGCAAAAACATATTTACAAGTCATGAAACAAAAACACATCAAGCAAAAAATGTCACTTTTAACTTTGATTTAAAGTTCACTGGTCTTCTTCACACAGAGGTACACAACTCGTGTTCATCACGATTCCCAACACTTTGAGCACCATTTGTCTTTCTTGTGCCGATAAAGCGTGAATGGTCATGGTTTTTGTTCCCTGTACCGTTCATTAATAATCCATAACCAACACTGGTCCTCCAAAATAGTCCACAACGAATGTCCTGGAAAAAGAAATCCAAGAAAAGTAGTCACGAAGACACACACGGCATAGCGTCCAAAATTCAATGGAAACAGTTCCTGTATCAAGTGTTTATAATCCTCTAAGGTCTCAACACGATCGTTGACTTCCTTCCACGGAATACGTTTCACAAGTGAAGACAATGGTCCTGGCATGGTCAGCTACCTCTTGTGTCCAAGCGTTGAATCCAAGACTTTTCCAGTCACGTACATCTTTTCAGTCGTAAATCTGTGGGTTTATCCAACATACTATACCCACTTCTTGGTAAGCACGAAGAGTAGATCAAGTACAACGGCTGTCTTCTTCACTTGGAAGTGAAACCTGTGTCATGTGAATAGTCACTTTTCCATCGGTGATGTCAAATTCTTCTCTCATTGATTGAGCGTCTTGAATTTTGTCCAAGAGTTTGGAAAAAGTTAATTCTGCCGGTGTACTAAAGCCGAGCCACACAGGAGATTCCAAATTGTTGTGAGACATCGATAGACTCAATCGATCTTGATCTTTGAATTGGCACTGTCCTTTCAGTTCCTGCAACAATGAGTCAAATAAGTACGTAATGAAACCTGCTGCTTTCTGTACTGGAACTTCAGACGTGAAGTCTTTAAATTTCACTGTGTACGTTAAAGTGGTGGTTCTAAATTTTCTGGAAGTCACTTTGTTAGTCTCTCGAATGCGATAATAATCTTTAGGGACGACTGAATCATTTTCCTTCTTTGACGAACTTTGCTCTGTCAGTATTGTGGAGACAGAGGTAGATGATTTAAAGTAGTCACTAGGATCGGTCAAGTATTCCGTCTTGGTCAAGATCGGACGATGTGCCATTTTTCCCCACAAACAATTCAACATGACTTTAGCAAACGATCTTCTTCCTTCGTTTTTTTCTACGTCTTCCAAAGTGATCCCTTCGATGTCACGGTACTCTTCTTTGAATCGGACTTGGTCTTCGGGAGTCTGACACCACGAGGGATAGCCGCTGGCTTCTTGTTTGAGTTTTAAAAATTGGTTGACGTACCCCGAGAAAATGCCTGGATGGGAGGCGTCGTCCTTTTGGTATTGTGCTGTGGTTGGAAAGTGCCAGATCTCGTACACTTTCAACAAGCGGTAACCTCGATCCAGAGCCCGAAACAATTCGGCGCTGACCCACGTTCCTGTCAAAGCGCGTTCTTCCTCCGTGTGGTGACAGGGGTGATCTTGGTTGCATGTTTCGGCACACGTACGGTATAAAGGAAACATCAGTTTTCCTTGGCAATGATGAGGTAAGATAGGATGGTACAAGTCGGTCGGGGGTAAGACTTTACATTTGATCAATCCTTCGTATTGACGAATGTGTTCCACGTCGATGTGTTCTGTCAAGATTTCAGGGTGTCCGGTAGGAAATCGAGCATATTTACACACCCAAGGATACAACGAACACACGTTGATGTACTTGATTTCTTCTCCTCTTGATTCGTCTACGTCGTACAGCAAGCGAGTGGCATTGGTTAGTCCTTCAAACAAACTGTGGCATGGATCCAAAGGTTCGATGTCGGTCAAGTCGTAACTTTCGGCTATACTCCTAAATTCAGGATCGCAAAGCTTTGGCCGAGTATTGACGACTGGCAAAGAGAGACGTGTTCGGGTCTATGATGGCTAGTTCGTTCTCGGGCATGAAGTTTTTGGTGTACACTAAGGTACAGACTTTGGGTAGGGTGCACGCTTCTTTCAAAGCATCGATGTCTCCGTGATCTAGAAATAACTGTCGAAACTTTCCACAGCAACGGCGTAAAATGTCCACATAGGATCGGCAATACTTCAGCATTTCTTCTTGGAAGTCAAACGGTTCTGACTGGTGAGCGTGGTACCAAGTGTGAAAGGCTTCTCGGTGTTCGGAGTGCATTCCGTCGGGGTCGTAATAGTCAACGTCAGGTAAATGCGGTAGTACAGCGTGTTGATTGGCTTGCGTATTGAAGAAGTGGGGAAAATATCCTTTAGCCATTTCTGTCATACCAAATGTTTTAGGCATTCGACTCAAAGGCATGGCCAAATAACTCATGGAATCTTTGAATTGTACTTGTCCCACTTTCATGTAGATGAGTTTGGCTCCGTTCATGGTGACTTGGGGGTATTCGGTACCTTGTTGCGAATAATATTTTAACAAAAACTGTCCATCGTATCCCGAGAAATTGTGAGCAATGACGGTCGCATAGCGATGACAGTCTCCGTAACGTTGAATGTCCTCTTCGCTCCAAGTATCGTCGGTAGGGTCTAAAATCCATTGAGCAAACTCGGACAGAGTGTTAGGACCACGAAAGATTTTTTCACGTCCTCCTGGAATCCTACTACAATGAGGACAGTGAACGTGGATAGGTTCTTGGATGCACTTCTCACAAGCTCGATGAGCGAGGCAGAAATTGGGAATGTGAATGCCCGTTTCTTGCATGCATTCAAAATAAAAAAAAAGATGAAATCCACTTGGTTCTTGTTCTGATCACTCTTTAATTCTTTCTTCAGTGTATTGTCGTACTTTTGCATGAAACATTGATGATCATAATCCACCATCTGTTTGCAAAAGCAACATCTTTTCTTTCCGGTACAAGTGTTTCTCTTGGGGTCGTTGGTTTGAGTCAGGTGTCCACACGTGGAGCACAATTTCAATAAGTCGCAAGCGCTTTTCTGTTGGTGAGCTTGTGTTCTGCGATGTTGTTCATAACAAGAGGGACTGACAAAGGTTCGTAGACACGTCTCACAATGGACGTGTTGTTCAGGAAGGCATGGCTTGGCAGCTAAACAGCCCCGACATCTCTCTCCGCAATGAATGTGTCGCTCTCGACTGTTAACTCCTTGGTCGCATTTCTCGCAGTAGTAAGAGTATCCTAGAAATCCTGTGATACTGGTGATGGCATCGAAATGTTCTCGAGGTGAATGTATTTTCCCTCGGGGAAATCGGGTCCTCGAAACAGCAGATCTCCGCGCACTTCTTGAGGGTGTACTTTCAAGGTGTAGCGAGGAGCCAAGACGTCTTGAAGTTGTTGCAATTGAGAAATGCCACACACGGTGTCTTTGGGTATGCCTGCTTGTCGTAACAGGAGTTCTGCTTCGTTTCGTTGTTTGGCTCTGTCCGACTTTCGAATGTTTTCCCAGGCTCTTTTCCATTCTGCGGTCTCGTTCTTGTCGGCATACGTTCGCCCCACCACGATGGGCCAAGCACATCTGGTCTTGACAATTGTCGATTTGGACGACACTGCGTTTGGTACTGCGAAGGTCGTCCACCAGTAACACTTTCCTGCTTCGTCCGCTACCTCGAGGAGGGGAGACGTGAGTCATGTGATGGCAAACTCTTCGTTGGATTGTTGAACGTGTTCGATTTTGGTCATGACTTTGGCTGGTGTTAATTCTGCCTGGGTGCTGAACTCGATCCAGACAGGACTCTTCAAACTGTCGTGATGGATGGACAGTCTCAATCAATCGTCCTCTTTGGCTCCGCATTTTCGTTTCAAGTTCTGTAACACAGAATCCCACAAATCGGTAATGAACCCTGCAGCTTTCTCGGGAGGCACTTCGGACTTGAAGTGTATAAAGCGAACCGTGTAAGTGTATGCCGTGGTTCTAAATGTTCTAGAGGTCATTTTTTGCGTCTCTCGAATCCGATAGTAATTTTCGGGAGCCACGGTAGGACTTTCTTGGTCACGGGTGGTGGTGGATTCTTTGGGTTTGGTAGAAGGTATGGTTTCAGGCTCACTCATCTCTTCTTCGAAATCGCTAGCATGGACTTAAGCTAGCACTTCAGCGAGCGGTGTTTCAGGCGGCACGGAAAGTCTCCGTCGTCGTGGCCTCTTCGTTTCTTCTTCTGTTTTCTCATGGAAATTGCGTGATCTTTTCATCTTGATGTCCAACTAGGATCTGATTGAGTTTTACATAGACTCTCTCCCTATATATATACTCTGTCTCTACCTATGTTTGTGATAATGGCTTGCTTTACTTAAAATTTGCCAAAATGGAAATGTCTAGGAGCAATAGAAAGCTATGTGACGTTAATTTTGAAACTAGCACAGACTCTCAACTTTACATGTGTCACGACACAAATGTCTATCCGATGTTTGCCATTTTCCAAACACTCAAGCTTGTAACTGTACCAGAAATCGTAACTTCATACAAACCTCCAAATTCACTAGTTTGAAAAAACGACCCCTAAATAGTGTAACACTTCTCTCTCTACTTATGTGTGTGTATGTCTGCTATATTCTCTCTTTCTCTCTTTGTGGGTTATAATTTATTTCTAATAAGGTTGAGAATAAATTTTAGAATGGATTGAAAATTGTGATTGTGGGGACGTAATTGAAAACTATTGCGATAATCGGGTTCTGTGTTGTATGTATATCTTATGGTTTGGAAAGGGATTGAAATTAACATTTGAGCGGACGTGATTGAAAACTATATCGAAATTTTGGTGGAATTCTATATCAGGTTAGGAATGGTTGTAGCATGAGATCATGGAGTGATGTGTTTGTTATCTTGCTTGCAAATGAGAGTTAATTTGGTTTGGTAATAAAGTTGTTATTGCTGTTGTTGGAGTTCGTTCTATGTTGATTCTTTGAAGATGCAGTTATTGATTTGTGGTTTTTGAAACTAGCACAAACTCTCAACTTTACATGTGTCACGACACAAATGTCTATCCGATGTTTGCCATTTTTCAAACACACAAACTTGTAAATGTACCAGAAATCGTAACTTCAAACAAGCCTCCAAATTCACTAGTTTGAAAAAATCGCCCCTAAATAGTGTAGCCCTTCTCTCTCTCTCTCTCTCTCTCTGTATATGTCAAAATGACTCAGTGACAACATTTTTTTTTCAGTTTCAAAACCCGAGCAAATAATGTTACAGTTCAGTATTTAGCGTGGCGAGAAAAAATGTTACAGGACACGAATTCTTAACATGATTGCAAATTCCCTCTAGTCTGTCTGCACCGCAATCGTAAAAAGCCAGACCATAGGCATTATTTTGCCACACCGCCTGTCTGGAATCTATAACAAAACACTTCGTCACTCATTATAAGTAATTTCATTGGCTACAAATATTTTCTTACCCCGTTGGCTTTGAATCGCCCTCAGTTGCTTTTGACACAGTGAGAAGAATAGACGTGTTTTTTCTGTGCCTGACCGTTAGTCTCTTTACAAATAAAAGCTAACGCACAACCCCATCGTATAATCTGTGATCAATGGAAATTGTATCAGCCTTAAGTCAAAATACATCACGGAACGTTTGGATGTAATATTTTGTGAGAATTTTACATCTACGTTTTCAAAAGAAGGATTTTAGTAGACTATGTCTCCAATTCAATCTTGCGATATTTTACCGAAAAAAAGAGGATTTTTTCCTATCGATGTGATTTTTAAAAAATGGAATGTGTGTTTTTGAAATTTGTTAAGGAAAATAAACCATAAAAAACGTAAGCGTCGTGATAAAAGTAGGAATAAAATATTCTCTCTCTCTCTCTCTCTCCGTCGTAATGTCAATTCTCTCTGTTTCACAAACACACACTAAGTTTCTTATACAATGATTTCGATTGAAATGATAATGGTGTCTGTTCCCGTTTTTAAGATGCCTCTCCACAAATGTTGGCAGTAGTCACAATGATTATGTGAATTGTGACGTTAGTTTTGTAATTTTTTCAAAAACTTGGACCCCTTAAAAATTGTACAACGATTTTTCTTCCATAGGTAAATCGTTGGATTATATAAAATCTTGAGTTTAGTTGTTCTTGTGCATGTCAGGTATCTTAGCTTTGTTCCTATTTTGGCACTGCAATGTGTCACGAACAAAATTCTAGATCTACCGTTTTCCAATGGAAACCAAAAAAACAAGCACATAGCTTTACGGTGTAAGAATGACTCGAGTATGACCCATCCAATTCTGCACTCTATAACCCGTCCTATTCTACACTCTCATTCTTGAGCCCAAACATGCGTTCAGTAAAACTGTAACAATGTATGCCCTATTTTCAGTCAGTCCATTTCAGACTGTCGATAAAACAAGACGTGTTTTTACTGTTCTCCCGTCTTCAGTTTTGGGAAATGTTGTAACATTGTTTGTAGCCGCAAGGCGTGTGCAGCAAAACATAACATATCTTAAATATTTGAGAGGCATACAACAAATGCTACTACAGTCATTCGACAAGAAATATAACACTACTTTTTTAAAACTGATGAATGAAATTTTTTTTGCCAATGAACATTTCTATCACAGAATTTACCCTTGTCTTCAGAAACTCGTAGAAAGGGTAACCTTCTCTCTGTTTGAGGCAAACCATAGGTTTTTTGGAAATTATTACTGCGTTCATTTGACAATATTTCATTGTGTACACTGCTCACAGTAGGTAAAGACGTTGTTCGCGTGGCTAGGTTAATCAGTACGAAACGGCGTGTATGCAGGGTAGTAAACTTTAGCCACTACTAGCTTTTAGTAAGTAAATGTATTGAAATTAATGTTTATCTTTGATATTTTATAAGAATGTTCAAGTGATGCTACTTTCTGTGCACTATGCTCACAGTAGAAAGTCAAAATACTCCACGAGTCAGGATAAAGGTTAATAAAAAAAGTGGTTTTGTGAACATTATGGGTATTTATTTTCGTTAGCTCAGAAAAGTAGTGACCATTGATGGTAAAATGATACTGTGCCAAAGGATTGGAGCTCTAGTCTTACGTTACAACGTTGTCAACCTTGAATCATTGCCAATATTTATGTTTGTGTATGTCTTTGTCTATGTTGTACACTAAAACTTAAAACCCCTTCTCTTGTGATAGTTATGTTTGTGTGAGGGTATAGTAGTGTGCCCATAAGTACACCTACCCTTGCCTACGTGTGCTTGATTGTATAGTATGGTTGTATATCAGGGTTTAGTAGTGTGTCCATAACACTCCTACCCTTTTTTTGTTTTATTTAAGGGGTGTATGTTTTAATTGTCATAAGTTTATCACGGGGTCTCTCCCTATATATAGAGAGACCTTCCTACCCTCAGAATCACTATTCGTGATTCCACTTTCAAACAGTGAAGATGGAAGAGAAGAAGTCAGAAAAGCTTGCCCTTCTGGTCAGAGATTTAGCACAACAGACGTCTGTGGCTATCAGAATTTTACAGAGAGTCCTTGGAAAGTATACCAGTAAGACAAAAAACTACTCCTCTATTGCCTCTCGAGATAAAAGTCAAGATACTTGCTATATCTGCCAAGAGAAAGGACATTGGACTCCAGAATGTCCACAACGTCAAAGTAAAGGAAACGAAAAGAGAGACAAAACGAAAGATACCTGTTATCATTGCCAAGAAAAAGGACATTGGTCTTCCGAGTGTCCTCAGAAACAAAGAAACAAGAGAACCTACCAGAGAGGGAGGAAGCAGAGGGATCTCGAGTCCCAGAAGAAGAACCTATCCCCGTCGTCAAGAAAAGCAAGAAAGCTAGACGACTGGAAGACAGTGAGAAAGAAGAAGAAAAAGAACCCTTGATCCCTGTGAAGAAATTCAAGAACAAGAGAGATAGACAGTGAACGATGAACTTTTTTGAGTGTGGTGTTATGTTCATTGTGATTTTTTGTAAAAAAAAAAGAGAATAGACCAGAATGGAAAAAATTCCAATTCTTCTTTTTGCCTCTTTTTAAAATCGTCGATGACAGGCAAAGAGGGTAGTGGTACAGCAGCGGTCGTTGTTTCAGGCACAAATTCTTGAGAGGAGGACAGAAAATCCACAAAATCTAAATTAAAATCTTCCGGTTGAAAGTTCACCACGGCATTTGCTGCTGTCGTCGTACTCTCACCCCAATACATTGTCTTCGCTGTCTCCGTCATACTTAGGCCGCCCAAGGTAAAACCCTACGAACGCTGTGATGCCTTTATACTCAAGATGACGTAACACCCCCGGACTCTTCTCATTGGAAGAAAAACCTACCCGCTTGTAATGCGCCGTTGGATTGGTAGTTCATTTCAATCCGTTTCAATCCACTCTTAGGCTATATATATACCACCGCTTGTCTCATAAAGCTTCACCGGTTCTCAAGATGTATACCTCAGTAGAGTCTTCCAACATAGTCTCGGGGATGTTCTTCAACCCGGACTACCCGATGTACGTCAAAACCTCATGGGATATTACCAAGATCACCACTACAACAATATGGAAAAGAAGGATCTATATCGAAAGACAAGGGTGCCTGAAGCGGGTATTGATCTACGAAGAAGACTCTTCATGAGATGTTCACTATGTTAACTGGATTGATTGACACCTCTTCAACGACCCTTTTCAGGGCTAACCACTTTTCTAGAAAAGATAATTTTCATTATTGCCTACTCCCATATTTATGTGTGTGTGTGTGTGTGTGTGTGTGTGTGTGTGTGTGTGTGTGTGTAGAGGTCCCATGTTCCATGCCCATTGTCTCCCAAGTGCCCCACTTCATGTTAAATTCCCCTTGACCCTGTAGAGGCCCACCAATTTCAAGGACCATCGTCCCCCAAGTACCCCTCCATGTTAAATTCCCCTTGTCCCTATATTCCTTTGACCCTTTTTAACATACATAGGATGCCCCCTAGTCTCCCAACACCCCCCCCCCCATTACTACTTAGGTTCCCAGATGACCTCGCTGGGAAATCTACCAGTACTCTGGCGGGCCAGTCCGACCCTGATAATGTATCGCCACAGATGGTTAATTTCAATGTCGATTGATGAGCAGCATCACTGAACAGCCATACCGGTTCATTAGTTAGAAAGGAAACCTGTGTTCGCTGGTTACTACAAAGGCCCTGCTCATTACATGTTTAGTTGTTAACAGAACATCAAAGGTCAAGACAGCGTGACGATGGCAAGGGTCAGGTTCTGTCATTGTATTCATAATAAAAACTGGAAAGACCCCAACGTCTAGACCAATCCGTATGTGGATATTTAACAGTTGGAATTCGGTATTTTTGGTGAAATTATTATACCTTTTGGTTGCGTAGGCAGTAAAGCCAGTGACCGATAATTCATTTTATGTTTACCACGTTTCCGGTTAATTTGGATTCTGACGGATAGAGAAAATTATCTGCATGCTAGTAGTATTAAATATTTGCTATTGGCATAATACGTATTATATATTTAAAAAAATGTGCTCTTAACGAGAATAACATTTGCGCAAATTTATTTATATCGCTTAAATCATAGAAATGTATACTGATGAAAATTGTATGATTTACAGTACTCCAATAATATGGCATCATCACCCACTCCTGACCTTCAGCTATAAAAAAATCTGAACACCTCACTGTCGCATGAATAATATATTTTGACACAACATTCTCCGTGTATGTATGTATGTATGTATGTATGTATGTATGTATGTATGTATGTATGTACAGTGTTTAACTGCACGTCAACACATTCCTGGCTATATGGTGCCGATCAAAGGTTTAGTTTCAAAAATATAAAAGGAAAAATTGCGAGAAGCTATAGGAAGATAAACCCTTCTAAATAGACGTAAATACGTTGTCCTTCAAGATAAATGGCAAAGATCTTAAAAAGGTTCTTAAAATAAAAGAGGTTAAAACTTGCTAACAGCTTCAGGAATATGCATCCTTGCAAATAAAGGTAAAAGATTAAAGTAAATATGTCAAATTTCTGTAAAAAAAAATAATATAAAATAAAACAAAAGGTCAAAATGGTAAAGTGTTAAAAAACATAAGAACAGAATTTGTTATATTAACCGCATTCTTGTAGATTTTTTTCTGGATTAACATGATAAAAAAGCTGCTTGATTGAGTTGACATCATAATCATACAACTTTTATCTCGCAGTTTAAAAGTAGATACACCGGTCGCGGTTCATCTTTCAGCAGCAGGTATGCACGAGTCAGGAATATGTGTCCTTTACGTGAGCGACACAATACCACCTCATCTCTACGAATTCTTCTATATAAACGATGCCATTCACCAATGATGGATTGTATGTTTTAAAGCTTATTGTGGATTTTCATTCCAAATATTTTGCCAAGTATGCTGAACATATTGCTTGATATTATACTTAAAGCCCCCTATATGCGATCTTCCATTCAGAAAGAGATGACTGCAGAGCAACTTAAGCTGCTTTATCTGCTTTCTCATTACCCTTATACCGATGTGACCGGGCAGCCAATATGTGGAAGGAAAGTTAGTTTGCAGTAAAAAAAAAACAAAACAACAAAAAGTTCTAAAAACGTGGTGTAATTCATAACAGGGATAAGAGAACCGTTAAGATTGTGTTTTGTGGTCATCTTGTTTTTTACGGAAATGGCAGAAGTGCATACAAACAGTTTTGGGTTTCGAAAATTTGAACTCGTTTTCTTCTGACCATTTCTGAACTCTATGTATGCATACTCTTTAGTTGACGTTCAATAGTATGCATACTTTTTAGTTGACGTTCAATAGTATGCGTGCTCTCTTTAGTTGATGTTCAATAGTATGCATACTTTTTAGTTGATGTTCGATAGTATGCATACTTTTTGGTTGACGTTCAATAGTATGCATACTCTTTAGTTGACGTTCAATAGTATGCAGACTTTTTATAGTGGATATCATCTGGTCCTGCTGAAGTGTCATGGGCTCGATCAAGAGACCCCTGTTGTTTTTCTGAGAGTAAAAGGTTTATTTAAATTTTCAGCGTTGGAAGATTTAATACTTAAAGGAACGTTTTCTTGCATGTCTTCAGAATAGTTCTCTGGTGAGAATTTTACGAGAATGTTTTGGCCAGTGTGTTTGAAATTTCTGGTAGTGTATAAAACAATTTATCAGATTTCTTTGACAATTTGAGTTTTTGGGGTTTTGTTTGTTTGTTTGTTTGTTGGGGGTTTTTTTTCCAGAGATTTTCCGTACCATATTCCATACTGATTTAATAGAGGAGCGAGATTTAAACTTAGAGACATAGGATCTCCATGTTTTCCTCTTACTCTCTCTATTGGTGCGACTGACTTTAGCTCGGAAAATACAGTATTTATTAAGGTTTATGGTTCCTGGACATGCGTTGAAATTTCTAAGGAATGAATCCGTTCCTTGATGGATTCCTTACAAGCATCATCAAACAGTGGTTTATTCACACATTTAGGAACTGCCGAATGTTTTGGTATTGTATCCCCAGCAAAATCCTGGAGTGTGTTAGTAAATAAGAGAACCGGTTGTCAAATTTGATTCGCAGAGGGACTTAAAAGTGTTAGAGTCAGCCTTGTTCAGTTTCTGCCCTAGCCCCTGAGGATTACGTGTATCACTCCTAAAGCATATGGGAAAGTGGTCACTATCACAGAAGTTGTCACCAGCTTCCCTAGAGAAGTCACTTAAAAGAGATGGATCAAAGATGGTCAGATCTTGGGACGAGTAGGATTCTGTGGCAGGATGTAGGTAGGTAAACGACTTATCATTAAAACAACAAAGATTGTGTTGTGAAACAAAATCTTCTATTTTCATCTCTCTGCCGTTGATATCTTGGCAACCACACAGAGTAAGGTGGCCATTAAAGTCGCAAAGGAGAACAACGTGTGCTGGTAATAAGATATTAAAGATCAGATTGTTTGAATTAACTGCTTGGGAGAATATATAATGAGCAAAGTGTACGAGTTTTGTGTATGGAAACAATAACGACTAAAGACTGTAATATAGTATGAGGATTGTGTTATTTATAATGATGGACACTCCTCCAATGGTCATGTCGGTATTTCTTGAAAAGTTTGAAAAGTTGTTGTATGCTTTGAAACTTTTTAGATTGACTCTATCGTTCTCTTTTAAAAAGGTCTCTTGAAGGCATAAAACTGTTGGGCAAATTTCTTTAAATAGAAGACTTATTTCATCAATATTTGCTTTTAAACATCAGCAATACCGTTGTATTATTGTGTCAAATTTTGAACGTTATGGAAGTACCGCACCTTTGGGAATTTTATTGGTACGATATTGGTATCGAGGTGAGGGGGTCTTCTGTTTCCATACTTCTAGACTGCCAAACTTATAGAAGAGCTTAAGTCGAGTAGATTCTTTAATTCGCCCTTTGTTCGGTTTCTAGCATGTACTTCCACAGGGGCCAGCGGTTTGCTGCTTTCTTGGTGGGCCAGATCTAACCTGTTTCTCGCTAGTAGTGTTGGGTTTCTCATTTGTCACACTATAACTTGGACCACTGGGGTCAGTGGTTTGCTACTCTTTTCCGGGCTAATCCTAACATGTGTTTCGATGGTAGCGTTGGGTTTCTTATTTGTCAAACTGTTACTATGATTAATTTCCATCTCTGACTGATTGCGAAGGTTTGAGAGAGACTGTAAACTTGGTTTCACCTTGTGGCCAGGTAGGCCAGGTACTTTCTGTTTGGGTACAGACAGAATTTGTGGAAGGTTTCTTAGCTACGCTGGAATAGAATTTTGCAGCAGTATTTAGTGGAGCTGTGATTTCCATAAATTTATTGATATCGGGAAAAGTATTTCGTTTCTCCCGTTTCACGCGGTGGATTTCCTTCTCGAGTTTCCAGTTAGGGCAGTCTCTAGAGTACGAGAAGTGGTCTTCCTGAAAATCTGGACAGGAGATTTTATCCAGGCATAACGATCCATCATGGCTCTCTTGTTTACACGTGGAGCAGACTGGTTTTATTTCGCAGCCATCTTTGTGGTGGCCATAATTTTGGGAGGTGAAACACGGCAAGGGATTTGCGGAAGAACATTCTTTCATGACCCCACCCACCTCGTAACACAAGAAGGGAACAGAGATTTACACCAATTCATTGCGTTTCTCATGTAAGGGCTACATAGCCTGATGCACTCGATTAAAGTAGAATTCTTTATCGATTGACCCTTACCTCCGCCCGCAGACTCCATTGCCTTTATAAGGTTTTAATATGCAACTGCGTATATCTCCTGATTTATAACTGTGACCTTTAAGTGTCTCGACTCTTTGAGATACATGAAATTGAATATGTTATTAACATCGCTCAAGAATTTTGGCGTGACTAGCCGATAGATCAGACCGGACACTTCTGACCACTAGTCTAGACGATGTTTAGGTCGAAATAGTGTGTTGCATCGCATTGGCAGCATTCCGGACTTTTTTCCACACATTTTAGTCTTAGAACATTGAAGCAGTTTTAGTGATCATACACAATAATCCGGACCGGACAACACAATTTGATTCGAAGTGTTTTGATTACCCACCCTTCAAAACAGAAGCAAGTAGTTTATACTTGTCCATGGCACCCTACTACATATATTGCTTTTTCTCGAAAGCTTCAATTTCTGAAGTAAAGCTGTATTATCGTTGGACAAGTGAATTGATCACAAATGAATTGTCTTTGGTATCACTTCATATACCCACTTGTATTATTTGTTCTTGTCTCTTTACTTACATTTGTTAATTGGATATACGATTTAGTCAGATGAAACAGTTGCACGCATTGCCGAAGTACAATTATTCTTGTAATATGTTATTTCTTTAAAGAAATGGATACATTTTTTTGTAGGCATGACAACACTGATTACGTTGTTTATGTATTTCCTTCATTTTTTCCATATTTTTGATGAAATCCAGTGTACTAGTTATAAGTTCAGACGCACCAAGACTATCTTACTTGTGTTAGGCACTAACTTGGACACAACATATACAACAAAAATCAGCATAGGTTATATTGCATTTTTCGGAAATAAATGCATTTTACTGAAATTGACCTTTCTAGAACCCGCCAGTTTACTTTGTAAACCATATGCAAAATCCAAGAGGCTGAACTCAAAATACATTTTATTTTCTGTTTAGGATTTAATCTCCAGGATAAAAAAATTCGTAGGTAATGTTGTCATACCTTGTAAGAACTTATTTCCGATTAGTTTGCTTAATGAAGGCAATAAAATATGCTTAAACTACACTAATGAATCGCAGATCCGATAAAAACACGCCGCGAAGTACCAAACAAACAAAATGGTCGCTAGAATTTTACATTGCTTTTGAAAATCAGTGGATTTCTTGCTTCCTGCAGGAATTACACGCTCACCGATACGTCAGAATTAATCATCATAGGTACCCTTAATATTAAACAACCAAAGCTACTAGCAGTAATTGTTCTTTTCGTTTCAATGACACAGTTTTAAGCAAGAAATTGTAATTACATGTAAGTGATGCGGCAAATTATGGGAATGTATTGCAGGCTTTCCTTTGTATGCCCAATGTATTTCTTCCTGGAAGTAACGATTTTCGAAACAAGGCTGTAATACTGCTAGAATGTATCACAAATGAATCGCGAATCCAACAAAGATATCCTGCAATGGTTGAAATACACAACACAGTCGACTGATTTTGCATCACCTTTGAACACAGCGGATTTCTTGCTTCTTGTAGAAATTACACACACAATGATGCCTAAGAATTATTGATCTTAATTATATTCTTTTAATAAGAAACACCCAACCCCGTCAACAGTATGTGTACTTTTGCTTCCATTGATAAAATTTTAAACATAAAATTACAGTCACAAGTGATGCAGCAATTATCTAAATGTATTGTATACCTTCCATTGTATATTTTGTCTGCAATATGTAACTAAATATCTTACTTCTTTGCAAGATGCGCAGCTTCAAAATATCAATGTGTTTCGAGAATAATTATTTGGCAGATACGTGGTACTAAAACCAACGTGGATGCCAAGCACATGCTTGAAAAATCGCAAATTCCGAAAAACATACTGCAATGCGACAACGTCTTCGTACAACTTACCTCCGTGGCAAGCAGGTATATCCGACAAGTTTCATCATGGCACAAAACTATTTTACTGTTGATCTTAACCCACACGGGAGATATTTCTATTTTGAATTTTGTATTTACTGCCTTAAATTTAAGTTATCATATTACGCGTAGCACTCGATTGAATCTAACAGACAAGCAATTAGAGAATTAAAAGTTAAGAAAAACGATGTCTGCTTTAATTATACACTGTGTGCGCTTTTTAGATACAGAGAAGGAACCAGTACAAAATCTCGGGGCTAAAATAAACCGTTTTGGTCTATATCCGTTTCAAACGCCCAGGACTTGTAATGCTTGTGGTCTAGAGAGGCATATATTTGTAACAACGCCGAGTACAGAGTACTGTCGTCCTATTTCATAATTTGTACTTCAGACTTCAGGGCTGAGCAAATCCCTCGACGTCCCGGATTATTCAGTTTCAAAGTCGGGCAAGTAAAATTGTCTAAGTCGCTAGTTATGGACAAGTGCTTTTTCCTATTTAAAAAAGTCGGGCAAGCGTTTATTTTCATGCCAAAATCACGTTATCTACCTTTATCTGGCCATTCATGTCCTCCGGGCGTACTGAATGCTTGATTTTACCTTCTCCATTTATTTATTTATTTACATCCTGTATCGCACCGGCCGGTGTTCATTTATAACTATTGCATAGGTGGCGCTCTACAGTTTCGTATTTTGCATAAGGTTAGATTTTTAAACAGAGAGAATTTCCCAGGTTTTCCTCACTGGTTATCCTGGCTATTTGAAAATACCTTGTATTTCTTAGGTATTATTACAAGAACTTTTCATTTCCTTTATTTTTGTGTATGATTGATGGGTGCAATTTGATTTGAGTTATAGAGTATACAGCTTGGTCTCACTTGACATGTGCACCTATCAAAAAACTGCTAGCTCCGCTTGGTCATTTTCACTTCCTGGACTTCAAAGGTAATATGCCAGATGCTCACGAAGGACGTAAGCTTTGATTTTAATCCTGCGAGTCAATCCAATTAAATTAATGAAAGGCACTTTACAGACATTAGTGTCGGTTCCCTTTATGAACAGATTAAATGGCAGTGATAAATCTTTCATTTTAATTGATTATACAGAAGATTAACTTCCACGTCCGATATTGCGTTTGAAGCAAAAAAAATTAGTGAATTACGCTAAGTAATGAGCTGACTCTCTTCATAAGATGTATGTTATGATCACTTTAGAAGTAGTTGTCAAGCAAGGTGATATTTACTATGTCGATAAAATTAGTTTGCTAAATTATTTTCGCAAGGAAGTTAATAAGGAAGATTCGGAGAAGGCAAATTCATGTGAAAGTGGAGGGTACAACTGAGATTTTTTTTTAGCTGCATTGGGTTGATAGTTATTCCTGGCTTGAAGTTAGAGTTGCTGACACCCCACTAGAAGAGGCCCTTTCAAAACTAAACGAGACTGAAATGAAATAAATGAGAGCTCTCTTTAACACAGCATACAGCCTAGCCCGTTATGAAAAACCATTTTCTGATATGGAAATGCTGTGCGGACTCCTGGAGAAGAACAGCGTTGAATTTGGTGCTAATTAGAAGAACAGATTCAGGACAAGAGACTTTGTTCTATCAATTGATTAAGTTTTGAGAGAAGAAGTCCTGGAAAGTCTGAATTCCAGTATATTCCTTTCCATTCTTGCTGATGGAACTAATGACGTTACCGTATCAGTGCAAGAAATAGTGCATAAAAGATATCTGGACAATGGAAAACTGAAAACCTCTTATGTAACGAAATGTATAATATATATGTTTTTGAAAAATTAAATTCTATCAAGAAATAAATGTTGTACATTATTTCGTTTGTTCTTTCTATGGTTTAAAGTGCACACATCTCATCAAATCGTGACAAGTGATTTAAATTTTGGGACAGGTGAAAAGTTAGGTGGGACAAAGTGAATGTTTTGACACCACTTGTCCTGGAGAAGTGGATGAAAAAAAAAATGTGCTCAGCCCTGGACTTGTATGATAGCCCTGTAGAAACTTTAGATTTCGGACTTCAGATCTCAGACTTGCATGATAGCCCTGTAGAAACTTTAGATTTCGGACTTCAGATCTCAGACTTGCATGATAGCCCTGTAGAAACTTTAGATTTCGGACTTCAGATCTCAGACTTGTATGATAGCCTTGTAGAAACTTTAAATTTCGGACTTCAGATCTCAGACTTGTATGATAGCCCTGTAGAAACGTTAGTTTTCGGACTTCAGATCTCAGACTTGTACAGAAAAGAGAAGGTACTTAAGATTTTAGAGTTCAAGCTTCATACTTCCGATTTCTGGCTTCGAATTTTAGTCTTCTGACTTTCAAGTTCGTATTTCAGACTTCTGACTTCATAATCCGCATTTCAGGTAGAAGAAATCTTCAGACTTCAGATTTTAGGCTTCAGGCTTATACGGAAGCACTTGAGGGATTCTAGACTTCAAACTTCAGACTTTGGAAGTCTGAAAGACGAAGTATGAAATATTTAATACAAAAGTCACTACAATTACTCCATACCAGTCCACCGCATTGCTTATGTTTGTAATGCCTGAACATTGGAGGGGGGAAGGAAGGGGAGGGAAATTGCAAAATATTTATCACGGTTTAATGTGTTGATACAGCTTTAACAGAACTGATAAGGTATTGGCAGCGACAGGAAGTAGATGGCATAACGTTATTGCTAATGATTAAGTACAACACTGAACAACGACTGCAAACAATCTATCCGATATATCTAATAATTACCATGATATTGTCATAAATGCATTGGAATACAATTCATATATATATATATATATATATATATATATATATATATATATATATATATATATATATATATATATATATATATATATATATATATATGGGGTCTAGATGCTGAATCGAGTCGTTATTACGACTAAGCAAATGGACATTGCGTCTTTCCACTTGTTGTCTGGTTATCGACCGCCATTCCTGACGAAAAGTTTGTTACAACACCCGCTATTCAGATCATTGAACAAAACTGACAAAGCACTTTGCTATTATATAGTTGTACAATATCGATGTAAGACCAAATATTTGTCCAAAATTACTGCTGAAAGGGGTAATTAATTTCTGCATTATTAACTACTTGAAATAACGCCACATCTCTTATTCCATAGATAGCTCAGCGTCTGAAGATAGACAGTTACATAAATAATGATCATAAATCAATTTCAGAACCAGGTCACAGATGACCATGAATGGATAAGGCCGATCTTAAAGGGCAAATTATCCATAGAAAGGCTTGTATTTAAAGCCCAGAAATTAATCGCGAGAATACTGTGGAATTTTTGAAAAAATGCAAACAATATGAGATTGCAGGTTGCTCTAAAGAATCTAATAATAAATGATTTTTATTTGAAAGATAAATTCGAAGCTAGTATGCTGTGCTATACATGAAAAGGTTAATTTTTGAACAAATCTAAAATGCAGCTGAAAACTTGTAATTCTTTTATCACGTTTTTTTTTTAAATTTCTGAGACTGTCACAAGCGTTTAGATTAGCTCACTGGACGGAGTGAATGGACTATGAATCCTATGTAACAAGTTCGAATCCCGCCAAATTTAAAAAAATAAAAAATTTTTTTTTTCCTTGACGCCTATCACAATAAAACTTCCTAATAAAACATAAATCATCACTGTCGTGTCGGTATCTTGGTTTTGTTATCTGAACAAAATTATACAAACAAGATTGCAAATAATACATTGTTCATTTTGTCTTATTGTCTGAAAATACATTATATGCGCAATCTTTTACATACTTGCAGGTGATTAATAACTCGTGTAAACAGGCTATAAATATACCACACGGCTTATGTATTGGCTTTGCTCATGCGACCAGTCATGCGAAAACCCGCATTGAGAACGATTCCTCATTAAATCGGCATTCTCATTTGCTTGGAATAATATAAGAGTAGAAAGAAGACGTATTAGACTTCAAACGAAAATAGTAGTAGGGTAAAGTTTTGTAGTATATAAGAAAAGAATTGTACTTGATCATCGAGTGTTACAGTAAATCTCAAGTTCAACGCCGGAAAATATGTACGTCTGTCTCGAGGACGTGTAGAGTGTACATGAAAAAATTTCCGGTATAAGTTTGCAAACTCGCATCACAAATTTCAAAGCAGGAATGCTGGTGAGGATGACAGCATCAAAGTAAAGACTGACATCAGAGTTTCCAGGAAGCCATCATGGGGTGTGCTGGGAGTAAGAGTATTACTATTGCACCAGGAAAACAACTGTGTCTCTACTTGTCTGAGGAGGAGATCGAACGTGTCCAAGAAAGCTGGGAGATGTTGAAAGATGATCTGGAAGAAGTTGGATTTCTAATGTTTCAAAGGTAAATAAGTCTGATCAGTTTCTACTGATATTGGTGGCATTATATATAAAATACCACAAAAGGATTTTGAGACGTTCAGATTTAAACAAAGTATATTTAGCTTCCTCAAGTTTTTCATATTTCAAGCTGTTTCTGTTGTTTTTGAAAATCATTATGATTGACATTTAATTGTTTAGGAATAGAGGAACAATAACCTGTAAAGAAAGAAAGTAAAAAAATGAGAAAGTTCTTAATTACAAGATGTCGCATCACTGTTAACTTAACGGAATTTGTAGTGAAAAAAGGTATGGTTTAAACCCACTGTCTAGAAAAAAAATATAGACAAGTCATTGAGTAAAAATCGATGCAGATTAGTTTAAAAGGTCACTCCTCGTTTCTTGTTCAGCAAGGGCAAAATTATTCATATTTATGTAAATGAATAAAAGAGTGAACAACAAAATAAATCTATTTAACTTTTTAATTAGTATTTCTGATTACCGAATTCCTAGGTCTCATTTAATAGCTGTTTCTTATACATCTTTCACATCCTACAACTTTTGATCCGTTGATCAGAGTAAGTAGTTTTCTGTTAAAAAAAAACCCGCAGTTGTCTTTGACTCAGTGAAAAACCCTGTTGGTTTACGCAGAAAATATAAAGAATAAGATGGGTTGAAATTAAGACCGTGCGAGTTCAAGCACCAGAATTTGACGTTGTATGCGATTCATTGACAAGTAAGGGACTTAATAGTTAGGGCAAGAAAAACCCCAAAAGGAGATTGCTGTGTATAGCAAAGTAACAAGATCTATTTATGCGAAGAAAATAGAGCGAATAAGTGAATTTAGGCTTCCCACACCCTCAGTGATAAGTTGATCCGTAATCTCCATCTATCTTTTCGGTAGACCATCACTCGCAGAGTTTCCGCCAAAGTCTTCCATCTTGAAATTTTCAAGAATCCACAATATAGTCGTACGCGTGTGCAGATCACCAATAGACCTATTCAACCCACTGCCGACAACATCGAGTGTGCAAGATCTTGCCATTCACCACGCTAGCTTGTTTCTTCTCAACATTTAAACAAAAAAGATGTACCACAAAAACCTTGCCCAAACTTATCGTCTACTACTTTTAATACCCACCAGCTGTGCCATTTTTGAAGGAGAAATAAGGGGGGCGGGGTTCCTAGAAAGTAGGCATTCCAGTTTTCCTCTTGTACTCTAAAAGCGTCATGATTTACATTCTTATTGAGGAACACCAATTAAAAAAGTGTAGATTAATTGACCGTTCAAAATTTGCCAGTAGCTGGAAAATTCGGCCCGGAGATAGAGTATGGTTTGGCGTATATTTATCTTCCTAAGCTCGTTCAGATGCAATATAGATGCTGGGTTTCATGGTGGACTTTTCGGAGTTAAAGTCTCTTGCCTTTGCTTTTTCCGTTTAAATTATAAGGGTAGATTTTCGCAAACTCAACGTAAAACTTCAGGCGTCCGACGCACGTGCGTATTTGTAGCCCTAGGGCACAGGATCTTACTTGATATTAGATTGTACCCTGTATATACTAAAGACAAGAGCGGATAGACGCCATCTTTGCTCCCTTCTGTACAATAATATCGGCAGATAATTCTCCCTTACAGAGTGTTGCTTTCACATTTTTTCCGGATTAAATCCAACGAGTATATCCGTCCATGGGAGTACTGAACAATATTTTTAGTTACTACTTCACTGTTTGATTGTCAGTCAATTGCCGATATCCCTCTAGACGAGTATTGAACAAACAGCATGCGTTTGCGATATTTTAACTACCCTATCAGCAGTATTGAGTCCTAAATATCTGAATGTGACTCGTGGATTTGACAGCTTAAGGGTCAGTTGACTCCCAATATGGAATTGCTAGTGTGAGCTCTGATGTAATATGTATGTATAGGGTTAATGGAACATCAACACAATTCTAGCTATATAGTGCTGATAAAGGTTAAGTTCTAACATGTAAAGATAAAAAAGATGCAGAAAACACTTTAGGAAGATAAACCCTTCCCAAAAAAGTAAACATGTAGTCCTACAAGATAAAACATAAAATGCACAGATATTACAAAATTCTTTCAAAGGTATATAAAATAAAAATTAGAGGTAGAAATGATAAAACCCTTAAAATATAGGGTCAACATTTGCTATATAAACCGCATTCTTTTAAAAAAAACAAGGAAGGTTGGGGAGCCTTGAAGATAAACGACATTGCTTACCAATTCTACAGTCTGAATTTGACGACAATCCTTGAAATGGTTTGGAACTTATTTGACCTTGAATCCAAAGCTTTGAGACATAAGATCATACGGGAGCCTCCCCCCCCCCCCAACATAACCAGAGCCTCAGCCGGTTTTAGAATGCCTTTGCTATTTCCAGCGAGACAAAAATCACAGTTACACACTCACTACCATTTTCTCAAAGTCTTTGATACAAACTGCGTAGAACAAAAAAACAAGACATGGATAGAAAATAGTGTTACGTCCTATTTTGTCAGTGTCTATGCTATCTTAAGATCGCATGCACTTTTAATCGGGGAAATCAGGCGCAATTACGGCTTGGGGTACGGGGGTGCAGGTTTGCAGAGGCGGTAAACTTACAAAGAGAAGAAATGGTGTTCCAGTAACTCATAGAGCTTACCTAAGGTTTCCAAGAATACCCCCACCCCCCTCGGAATTTTTGTAGAAGATTCTTGTCTGGTTTATATCTGTAACACAATCGTATTTTTGAAATTGGTATAAAACATATCTACAAAATCTTAACTTTCTAGGAATGAGCTTCTTTGTTTGCTGTATCGGAGAACATATTGTTACGTATATTTAATCTATAATATGTGTTTAAATATTGTTCAGAAGGTAAGTTGTACTTTAACTAGTAAACAGAATATTGACTAGAATTTGTATTCCAGGCCAGTCATGTTGACAGTTAGACTGTTTTTTTCCCCTCCATTTTATTGCTTCACATCCTGTTGATATAGGTCAAGAGACAATGTGTATAAATAAGGATTTGGTAAACAAATAATTCATTCCTGTTTTAGATCAGTTTGTGGGAATCCATTTTTGATCAGATTGTACATTGTGCTGTTGAAATGAGATATAATTCGAGAGGAATTATGTATTTAATATATCAGGACATTCAAGAATATTGGAACTCATTCGGAATATTCTATATTCTTTGACTTGTGATTAGGACATTTATGATTATTTGGAATTTGATTCATGATATTGTAAGTATCATTTGGTATTATAGGGAAATAAATTGCTTGTTGATATTACTTAAATTGTTGGTTTCACTTTCTTTCTGTTACAAATTTGTAAGACCTAGAGTCGTAATAATATTCAGGCGTACGCGTTAATATGGTGAAACCAAAGGAAACCCCATTTAGAACCACATGTACATTCAGCTTAGAGACTCTAGATTTATATCATTTTAGTCATCGGAAAAACAACGTTCATATTCATTGTTATTTATGTCATTATTTCCAATAATCCCTGCCTAACAATATTTTAAAAAAAATAATAAAAATAAATAAATAACATCCTCAAAGACCAAAAATTGACATTTATATATTTATTTATTGCTATAATTTACAACAATTTTTTTATTGTACAAACGCTTCGAAGTACTGAGTGATGCACTGTAAAAAATATACACGCAGAGATGAAAACGGTTTAGTTTCTAATGTTACGTTAAAAAAAATGTAATCAATACAAACACAAGGTATTGTAGTGACATTACATTATCTTTTCATTACTCTTGTTGGGTTTTGAAGATAAATATAAACGAGGAAAGATATGACAAGTATTTGCCACATGTAAGTACTCGATAATGTTCAAGGGAATCGTTCAATCCAATTTGCCACATGTAAGTACTCGATAATGTTTAAGGGAATCGTTCAATCCAATTTGAAATTGTTTTATATTAAAAGCATGTTTATCAAAAATGGCAAAACAAAATATTTCACTCAATTAGGATATCTGGTTAAGGAGATATTGGCGTTTAAACTTTGAAAATATAGCCTGTACTGTTGATTTTCCTACCAGAGCCCCATTTCACAAAAGCATGTGGGCCTAAGATTTTCGTACGTTCAAAACACGTGCTGCGTAAATCACTTTACTAAATGTGTGAGCGTAATGTATAAAAAAGAACTGTATACCCATTCAGAAAGCAATGTTACTAATTCTGGCTTGAGAAATTATTTCATTTTTAACTTTTGCATTTGTCAGTTAACACTCATACTATGTATATGCGTAGACATGAGCAGTCTTTCTATTAAAAATATTTCTATCACTTTCCATCATAAAATTACAAAATAAAAATATCAGAACGGAGGGGAGCGATACAATTTTATTTTGATATATTTTATATATACAATTTTTAAAACGGCCATACGTATGTAGATTAGCCAGTCTTCCATGTAGGTCTCAACGTATATACTACATTATTGTTTAAAATTGTATATGGTACTGTTAAGTGTATATACATTATTGTTTAAAATTGTATGTGATACTGTTAAGTGTATATACATTATTGTTTAAAATTGTATGTGATACTGTTAAGTGTATATACATTATTGTTTAAAATTGTATGTGATACTGTTAAGTGTATATACATTATTGTTTAAAATTGTATGTGATACTGTTAAGTCTATATACATTATTGTTTAAAATTGTATGTGATACTGTTAAGTGAGCCAAATTATTTAAAACCAATTTAGTCAAAGGCAAGGACTCGCACATGTGACGGATTACAAAGTCGTGATCGATGTCACAATGCCCAAACGAGGCGAGACTTAGCGGGAGTGAAAATAAAGGCGTTGGCGGAAAGTGCAGAGGGATCATGCTGTATGTTTTAAGACAAAATTAATATCATTTAAATAAGCACAAGTTCATTATTTCAAAGTTAAGTTCCAAAGGGATCACCCTAGTATTTTTTTTTTTTTTTTTACTGACATTTAAGTTTTGATCAAAATTGGTCAAAAGTACAAGTGCTTCACGTCTTGAAGGCTGGTCATGGTTAGATATGATACCTTTCTGCACATAAGGCATTTTTGTTACCCGATGTTATAGGACTTAATAGATATCTTGTAAATCAATATTTGTTCCTGTTTATTAGTTGAAAGTTGAATATAGAGTGCTAAAGTTAAATAGTCTTTGTGGTTGACAGGGTAAACACTTCACTAGATGTAAATAGCATCATAGTGCGCTTGCCAGCTAACTTCACGCGAGATATAGCGAACGCGATATAATACGATAGATGAGAGAGTTTCCAATCCATCCGCATATACAACTCCCTGTCTAAAGTAGAGAGTGACGAAACCATTGTAAATCTCTTTCATCAGAACATATTGACCACCACCTTAGATTATCACCGTTAATTATCTAGCCCAAGGGCAAGTTCATTCATGCTCTTTTTGACGGCCGGTGCTCAATATTGACGATCTGACCAAATTGATATTCATTTGTATATTCAAAGGAAAGAGTTGTAATGTGGCTGCTCTGTGGAGGTTTCTATCCCACTAGACCTAATGTGTACTAACTCTAAAGCTGACAGACTGTAGGGCATATAAAAACCACAGCTACATAAGGCCGTACCTAAAAATAGACATTACACTTCCTTATGAACAATTAATTTTATGAGCAAACAGCACTCGGCAGCATGCAAATTTCGAACTATGTAAAAAGAAGACTTGCATGACAAGATTAAAGCAATGAAATAACATTACGCTGAAAAAATGTAACGGAGACAATGGAATTCGAATCGCCACTTTTTCGTAACTTCATAAAATGAGAGTTTTTCCAGCCGATGCAGAGTATAACCTTTATTCTTGTGTACCACTTTCGTGTTTATACACAAGCGTAAAATCTCGGTACTTGTTTCCATTATAGACGCAATGAGTAACATAAATTTCTTCTGACTTTGGCAGTTAATTGAAACACAAGAAATTTACATTGACGGAAATTACTATGAAATTTGGCTGACAGCGTTGATCTCGTGCCGCTTCTTATTTCGAATAGATACCGTTCACCGCTTTTGTTTTTGATTTGTTTTTGATTTTTATAGTGCTCTTTGCAGTGATAGAATGCATAGATAGAGTAAAACTCTCATTCCAGGATGAAAATATATCTTCTACAACACAGAAAAGGACGTTTCCATAGCGATGTCTCCGATACGGAATGTGGCTTTCGATCGATTTGTGACAACTACACAGAACGTAAACAACCGTACGATTTCAAAAGGTTTTTATGTGTGCAATTGTGCAGCAAAAGTTACCGATAAAGAACATGCCAGACGAAATACTTGAGGTTGGAAGATATAATTTGCTTGTCGTTAAGTTATTCGTCTGTCATACTTTCATACCTACAAGTTCTGAAAAAAGTCCTTTTTATCTGTTGAGGGTAGAAAATGTAATTTACGACCGAGGTCCAGCCTCGCACTACTCGTAGATACGAGGTACAAGCATGAAGCATGTTGTAATATGAAATGGTGTAGATGGAAAATGTGTTTCCTAACCACTTCTATTTAACAATAAATGTTGCTTTCAGATTTTTCTGTATGCATGATGAGCTGAAAAAACTTTTCCAGAAGTTTTTGACACAGGAGTCCTCAGGAGAGTATGTAATTGACGAAGCGAAACTCCGAACCCACGCCAAAATTGTCATGGAAGCGCTTGGCGCTGCAGTCGAGTGTCTTGATGACAGCGATCAACTTACTCTCATTTTGCTTAGCGTCGGGGGGCGCCATGTAGACTATGATGTCCAATCAAAGATGGTCCCGGTATGTATAAAGACAGTAGCCATCAAGATTCCGTCATGACGTTTGGGCTAACACTTTTAGAAAGAGTTGGTTCAGCATCCGATTTCTAGTTACCATTCAAATGTAAAGTGGTAAGAATTTCGACTGTGAGAACTCACGGTCATAACAATGGATAAATTTGCTTTTTTAAACACATTTAACATTCTGTTTTGACCACATCCAACTATGACCACATACAAGGTATAAAAGGTGTCTAGTTTCGATAATTTAACATTGAGAATTTACCAAAAATACACATATTTCAAAGTAAAAATACTACAGCTTCAATTTTGTCACAGATGCCCAGAAGTTGTCAGTCGGTTCATGCACAAACTGAAAAGGACGGTGTTGATATATTTATTAAGTTTCGTCTGAGACTAATTTACAGTCCATGGCTTTTGTATATTTCGCTGGACAAAGAACATGATTAAAATTGTCCAACATGGAAATGGAACGAAGAAAAAAAAAGCAACAAAAAAAACGCCACCATGTAACATGTCTTCATATCGACTCTCAGTGTTACATAGACCATAGCAACAATTTTTGGGCACGATAAATCGTGCTAACAATCGATCAGTAGGGTTTTCTTTTTGATAATATGTCATTTTATACTCTAATAAAATATGAATAAAACCAATAATTTATAGTCAACGATGTGCTGCCGCAGGACTGCACGCTTTATTTAACAAGGTAACTTGCGAGGTTACGGTTAGCGTGCCAGACTTGGCTCTTGCGGAGACAGAATGGGCGCGCTGGATCGATTTCATTTGTCATTTAGTAATTGTTAACAGAGTTATCTACAGTTAATTAGCCAGTGATTATTCGGTGAGGATATTACTCAAAAACAGACTGTTACATGTATTGTTAACTGAACTCTAGCTGACCCTAGTTTCATGTCATGCGAAATTGGTTTGCAAATATTCTCTCTCAGTGTCCTTCATATAGAAATGGCAAAAAAACTGTCTACTGGAACGTCTACTTCAGGTATGTCAAACTCATTTGCTATGGCGTGACAGATTTCATATAAATAATAATAAATAATGAGTCTGGCGGGCCGTATGTTTGACACCCCTGGTCTACTTATTTAACTAATATTTACCATAGGTACATCAATAGATTATCATTTCAGTCAACGTCCGTGTGATATGGTCAAAGTCAAACGCGTCGTTTGAAATAAAGGAGAACATGCGATGAGTATTTAGTAGATTTACTGTCTTAAAACTAAAACACCATAACACACTATCAGGCATGTTTACACGAATTTTAGCTAAACATAAAAGTTTCGTAATGAATTAATTCTGTCGTCAAACGTGGACATTTATGCGAGAATTTGATGCAAAAGATGTATTTCAGAACCGATCTTATCGTATATATTCTTAAAATATACTAGCGCTAACTAAATTTAGTTGAACCCCATGAATTTGCCGTAAAGTTATTAATATTCGTCACTTTCACAGCAATTTTCTTATATTCACCTCAATGGTTTAGAGATATTCGTTAATGCATCGTGTTCCGTTAATCTGCTTATAAATAAGAGCCAATCTAATACTTTTTCTTTTTTTAAAGTTTCTACTCTCTTTTTGGAATTCGACACTTCGGTCCGTCTCACTGTAAGATATTTTCTGTGTTTTACTAGACTTAGTCGTCACTGGAATCTGTTTCACGTGAGCAGAAAATTCCTACTTCCTGTGTTAAGTTTGATGTGCTCAGATGGTGCAGAGGTAGAGGACAAGTCTCCTTTACAGATGTTACATTTTGCTTTCTTTGATATAGTTTCTTGTTGTTTGACAAGCTGGAATGGAGTATTAAACCCCGGGGATTAAACCAGTTTGCTTGTTCATATAGACGGCTTAATATTCTATGACAGAAATTTTGTTTTGCTGTATTGTTAGTCGCAATTCGGGTTTTGGACATTGGTTTCCGTCCTAATGTATTTCCGTATTAGTTGACCCACTAAGGGCTAAAAAACAACCCCTCATAATTTTCGTTCTGATGGTATTTTTGAGTAGAAGCATATGCATACACTCATTTTGTTGTTTAATGTGTCCTGATTATGGCGCGGATGTATGCAACATCGAATCTCGTCCCTGAATGATCATAATTAGGTCAGATGTCAACCAAGTGAAAACGTGCAGTAAAGACTTAAAACAATATTACAATCAAGTAAAAATGTGTAAGATTTTGGCAAGAATCTTTAATTAATCAAGAGAAATAGGTTATGGAAAGTCATAATGGTAATATAAAATTACCTGTTTTTCCGTTTTTGGGCGTCAATTTTACCATTATTAAGGTCATTATGTCTACAACGTAACTATATAACCAGCTAACTACAGGTCTGGAAAAACTATTCTTAGTGACTTTTCTGAGTAGAAGTTGGCATCTATTTTTGATATAATCCTCAAAGGATACAATGAGGAACAGCAATGGATATCCATGTCAATCCTACACTTTATGGGAAATCATGAAGGTCGAAAGTCAAATGAGTGCAACGCCTTACAGTTAAATTTTAATAAGTGTTATTAAAATTAGTAATAACCTAATAAGTATAAGAAAAAGCCAGGATTCGTGTAGAATTAGCCCATATAGTTCTAAAAATAGGTTTTAAGCACGAACCGGAGCCAGTTGTCATTAGAGGTTGGTAAATGGACAAGCTGGCTTCTCTCCCTTGTGCCTGTACTGTAATTGTGCTGGAAAAATACCAATAATAGCCTGTACCAAAATGGTTTATTTGCAAGATAATTATGATACATGAAATTTAGAAAAAAAAAATATATTATTGCTGACATCAGGGATAAGATTTTTCAAATTTAACGAGGATGCTTGCACAATGCGTGATCGATTTCAGCGACACTTTCAACGGAAACCACATACAAAAGATGTACAAAATGTAAACAAAAACTGGCAGCTATGTATGTCTTCCAAACCAGAAAAAATTGCAGAAAGCCAACAGAATTTCCTTCAATTACGTTTTTTTTTTTGGCATGAGAGATATATCTGTCATTACTGATGATGGCACTTACTGTTAAGACGGAGAGGATCAAAATCCCTCTTCTTTACTATTCCTAAGGGTATACATTCCCGTAAGTCTGGAATAAAATCATATCATTTAAGGGAACAGGATAGAGGTGGCAAGATTTATACAGGGTAAGCCACAGTTAGCTGGGAAATAGAACAGCCGTAAGAATTGAAACAACTATAGTTGAGGTTTTACAAAGCCACTTTAAAATCGCTTTAAACAGGTGAGATGTCATTCGCTTAGATGTAAGCAACACAGAGGCCAATACTGGGATTGTCCTGCCCGCTTAGATGTAAGCCACACAGAGACCAATCCTGCATACTTTGATGTAAGCCACACAGAGGCCAATAATGGGATTGTCCTGCATGCTTTGATGTAAGCCACACAGAGGCCAATAATGGGATTGTCCTGCATGCTTAGATGTAAGCCATACAGAGGCCAATAATGGGATTGTCCTGCATGTTGAGATGTAAGCCACACAGAGACCAATCCTGCATGCTTTGATGTAAGCCACACAGAGGCCAGTAATGGGATTGTCCTGCACGCTTAGGTTTAAGCCACCGGGAGGTCAATAATGGGATTGTCCTGCACGCTTAGATGTAAGCCACGCAGAAGCCAATAATGGGATTGCCCTGCACGCTTAGATGTAAGCCACACAAAGGCCTATAATGGGATCGTCCTGCACGCTTAGATGTAAGCCACATAGAGGTCAATAATAGGGTTGTTCTGCATGCTTTAGATGCTTTTAGAATTTAATCAAATATTATTTTCGTCTTGTTTGTAAGGATAAAGACACAGCACCAATTTCAGATCTCTTATCCATGTTCTCCAAATCTTGAAGTTTAGATATTTTGAGGGACAGCTAAGAAAAGGAAAAGTCTCTACCCTTCTTCTTACTTCACAGGAAACTGCGAGCGCCTGTGAGGACATATATTCTTTGATTGTATGCCATAAATTGACCTGATTCAACATGATCTTTTTCTGTTCTGTAAAAAAGCAAATACAAAAATAAAAAATAAAGGAAAAAAAATGTCGGAAGAACAGTTTTGAGTTACTCTCTTTTTTAAGTTTTTTCGCTTTTTAATGGGATTCCATAGAATCGTGTTGCAAGAAATTATCCGGTATAGTACAACCTCTTTATTACAGTGAAAAAAGCTGCATCCTTCGTTGCCATTAACCAGAAATGCTCTAAAAGAGTCAACTTTGAAGTAAACTTTCATAAAGACCGACATTGACCTACAGCTGATATGATCACCAAAGGAGTCACAATCATGGAAACTAATGCTAGCTCAAACAAATTGAGTACGGTGTGGAAAGGACCACAAACTGTTCCGTTTGTACATTTTAAACATATTTCACGAATGATAACCAATATATTTTTTAAGGCTTGAAATAATGGACTCTTGCACTCCATTGATCTTTGACCTCAAAATTTTGCCTATGATAGAAAGTGGCACCTACCCTGTTATTAATGCTACTTCATGAGGATTTGATCAAGCATGGATGCCAGCTTCTACTAAAAAATGACATCAAAAGTATTTTTCAAGTTGATGATTGACTGATTACGTGAAGTTAATTGCAAAGTAGGCTATTGGTGAGTTTTTGTGACGAAATCAGCGAGTGTTCATTGTATGACTTACAAGGGACCGCCGCGTTCTTTTTCGTTAGGCGCATCACAATTTTGAAATAAACTTCTAGTCTTACTTAAGTAATCTATATAAATGTGTTTAATTATATAAAGAGAAACGTTTCAGTACTATATCAAACTCTTACTTGCGCTCATAATACGATCAGTACTTCAAAATCAGTTCTAAACTTGATGATTCCGTGAAGGATAACGACCTTGTTTTCACCTCAGCCGAATGAAAGACACATAGAAACACCTGATGTAAAAACAATCGAACATTAAAAATTCTATAGTGATTTTGCTAATGTGGGCCTGAAGACATCCCACCTTTCTGAACCACATTCTGCGCGTTTTACACAAGAATCTACTGGTATATGCCATTTACATGTTTTACACAAGAATCTACTGGTATATGCCTTTACATGTTTTACACAAGAATCTACTGGTATGCCTTTACATGTTTTACACAAGAATCTACTGGTATATGCCTTTACATGTTTTACACAAGAATCTACTGGTATGCCTTTACATGTTTTACACAAGAATCTACTGGTATATGCCTTTACATGTTTTACACAAGAATCTACTGGTATGCCTTTACATGTTTTACACAAGAATCTACTGGTATATGCCTTTACATGTTTTTGCACAAGAATCTACTGGTATGCCTTTACATGTTTTACACAAGAATCTACTGGTATGCCTTTACATGTTTTACACAAGAATCTACTGGTATATGCCTTTACATGTTTTACACAAGAATCTACTGGTATGCCTTTACATGTTTTACACAAGAATCTACTGGTATGCCTTTACATGTTTTACACAAGAATCTACTGGTATATGCCTTTACATGTTTTACACAAGAATCTACAGGTATGCCTTTACATGTTTTACACAAGAATCTACTGGCATATGCCTTTTCATGTTTTACACAAGAATCTACTGGTATGCCTTTACATGTTTTACACAAGAATCTACTGGTATGCCTTTTCATGTTTTACACAAGAATCTACTGGTATATGCCTTTACATGCTTTACACAAGAATCTACTGGTATGCCTTTTCATGTTTTACACAAGAATCTACTGGTATATGCCTTTTCATGTTTTACACAAGAATCTACTGGTATATGCCTTTTCATGTTTTACACAAGAATCTACTGGTATATGCCTTTTCATGTTTTACACAAGTATCTACTGGTATATGCCTTTTCATGTTTTACACAAGAATCTACTGGTATGCCTTTACATGTTTTACACAAGAATCTACTGGTATATGCCTTTACATGTTTTACACAAGAATCTACTGGTATGCCTTTACATGTTTTACACAAGAATCTACTGGTATGCCTTTACATGTTTTACACAAGAATCTACTGGTATATGCCTTTACATGTTTTACACAAGAATCTACAGGTATGCCTTTACATGTTTTACACAAGAATCTACTGGCATATGCCTTTTCATGTTTTACACAAGAATCTACTGGTATGCCTTTACATGTTTTACACAAGAATCTACTGGTATATGCCTTTACATGTTTTACACAAGAATCTACAGGTATGCCTTTACATGTTTTACACAAGAATCTACTGGCATATGCCTTTTCATGTTTTACACAAGAATCTACTGGTATGCCTTTACATGTTTTACACAAGAATCTACTGGTATGCCTTTTCATGTTTTACACAAGAATCTACTGGTATATGCCTTTACATGCTTTACACAAGAATCTACTGGTATGCCTTTTCATGTTTTACACAAGAATCTACTGGTATATGCCTTTTCATGTTTTACACAAGAATCTACTGGTATATGCCTTTTCATGTTTTACACAAGAATCTACTGGTATATGCCTTTTCATGTTTTACACAAGTATCTACTGGTATATGCCTTTTCATGTTTTACACAAGAATCTACTGGTATGCCTTTACATGTTTTACACAAGAATCTACTGGTATATGCCTTTACATGTTTTACACAAGAATCTACTGGTATGCCTTTACATGTTTTACACAAGAATCTACTGGTATGCCTTTACATGTTTTACACAAGAATCTACTGGTATATGCCTTTACATGTTTTACACAAGAATCTACAGGTATGCCTTTACATGTTTTACACAAGAATCTACTGGCATATGCCTTTTCATGTTTTACACAAGAATCTACTGGTATGCCTTTACATGTTTTACACAAGAATCTACTGGTATGCCTTTTCATGTTTTACACAAGAATCTACTGGTATATGCCTTTACATGCTTTACACAAGAATCTACTGGTATGCCTTTTCATGTTTTACACAAGAATCTACTGGTATATGCCTTTTCATGTTTTACACAAGAATCTACTGGTATATGCCTTTTCATGTTTTACACAAGAATCTACTGGTATATGCCTTTTCATGTTTTACACACTGGTATATGCCTTTTCATGTTTTACACAAGAATCTACTGGTATGCCTTTACATGCTTTACACAAGAATCTACTGGTATGCCTTTACATGCTTTACACAAGAATCTACTGGTATGCCTTTTCATGCTTTACACAATAATCTACTGGTATGCCTTTTCATGTTTTACACAAGAATCTACTGGTATGCCTTTTCATGTTTTACACAAGAATCTACTGGTATGCCTTTACATGTTTTACACAAGAATCTACTGGTATATGCCTTATCATGTTTTACACAAGAATCTACTGGTATGCCTTTACATGTTTTACACAAGAATCTACTGGTATGCCTTTTCATGTTTTACACAAGAATCTACTGGTATATGCCTTTACATGCTTTACACAAGAATCTACTGGTATGCCTTTTCATGTTTTACACAAGAATCTACTGGTATATGCCTTTTCATGTTTTACACAAGAATCTACTGGTATATGTCTTTACATGTTTTACACAAGAATCTACTGGTATATGCCTTTTCATGTTTTACACAAGAATCTACTGGTATGCCTTTTCATGTTTTACACAAGAATCTACTGGTATATGCCTTTTCATGTTTTACACAAGAATCTACTGGTATATGCCTTTTCATGTTTTACACAAGAATCTACTGGTATATGCCTTTTCATGTTTTACACAAGTATCTACTGGTATATGCCTTTTCATGTTTTACACAAGAATCTACTGGTATGCCTTTACATGTTTTACACAAGAATCTACTGGTATATGCCTTTACATGTTTTACACAAGAATCTACTGGTATGCCTTTACATGTTTTACACAAGAATCTACTGGTATGCCTTTACATGTTTTACACAAGAATCTACTGGTATATGCCTTTACATGTTTTACACAAGAATCTACAGGTATGCCTTTACATGTTTTACACAAGAATCTACTGGCATATGCCTTTTCATGTTTTACACAAGAATCTACTGGTATGCCTTTACATGTTTTACACAAGAATCTACTGGTATGCCTTTTCATGTTTTACACAAGAATCTACTGGTATATGCCTTTACATGCTTTACACAAGAATCTACTGGTATGCCTTTTCATGTTTTACACAAGAATCTACTGGTATATGCCTTTTCATGTTTTACACAAGAATCTACTGGTATATGCCTTTTCATGTTTTACACAAGAATCTACTGGTATATGCCTTTTCATGTTTTACACACTGGTATATGCCTTTTCATGTTTTACACAAGAATCTACTGGTATGCCTTTACATGCTTTACACAAGAATCTACTGGTATGCCTTTACATGCTTTACACAAGAATCTACTGGTATGCCTTTTCATGCTTTACACAAGAATCTACTGGTATGCCTTTTCATGTTTTACACAAGAATCTACTGGTATGCCTTTTCATGTTTTACACAAGAATCTACTGGTATGCCTTTACATGTTTTACACAAGAATCTACTGGTATATGCCTTATCATGTTTTACACAAGAATCTACTGGTATGCCTTTACATGTTTTACACAAGAATCTACTGGTATGCCTTTTCATGTTTTACACAAGAATCTACTGGTATATGCCTTTACATGCTTTACACAAGAATCTACTGGTATGCCTTTTCATGTTTTACACAAGAATCTACTGGTATATGCCTTTTCATGTTTTACACAAGAATCTACTGGTATATGTCTTTACATGTTTTACACAAGAATCTACTGGTATATGCCTTTTCATGTTTTACACAAGAATCTACTGGTATGCCTTTTCATGCTTTACACAAGAATCTACTGGTATGCCTTTACATGTTTTACACAAGAATCTACTGGTATATGCCTTTTCATGCTTTACACAAGAATCTACTGGTATATGCCTTTACATGTTTTACACAAGAATCTACTGGTATGCCTTTACATGTTTTACACAAGAATCTACTGGTACGCCTTTACATGTTTTACACAAGAATCTACTGGTATATGCCTTTACATGCTTTACACAATAATCTACTGGTATGCCTTTTCATGTTTTACACAAGAATCTACTGGTATATGCCTTTTCATGTTTTACACAAGAATCTACTGGTATATGCCTTTTCATGTTTTACACAAGAATCTACTGGTATATGCCTTTTCATGTTTTACACAAGAATCTACTGGTATATGCCTTTTCATGTTTTACACAAGAATCTACTGGTATGCCTTTTCATGCTTTACACAAGAATCTACTGGTATGCCTTTTCACGTTTAACACAAGAATCTACTGGTATGCCTTTTCATGCTTTACACAAGAATCTACTGGTATGCCTTTTCACGTTTAACACAAGAATCTACTGGTATATGCCTTTACATGTTTTACACAAGAATCTACTAGTATATGCCTTTACATGTTTTACACAAGAATCTACTGGTATGCCTTTTCATGCTTTACACAAGAATCTACTGGTATATGCCTATACATGTTTTACACAAGAATCTACTGGTATGCCTTTACATGTTTTACACAAGAATCTACTGGTATATGCCTTTACATGTTTTACACAAGAATCTACTGGTATGCCTTTTCATGCTTTACACAAGAATCTACTGGTATATGCCTTTACATGTTTTACACAATAATCTACTGGTATATGCCTTTTCATGCTTTTACCTAGGGAATCAAGAGTTTATATAATTCTGTTGAAAATGTCACGTGCAAAGTTAGTTCTCTGTCTACTAAAGGAGGCTTCGCGCGAGTCATTTTCTTCTCTGCCTTATCTTATCTCAGGAATGTCTTAATTACAGTTCAGATATGTATGACACACACACACACACACACACACACACACACACTAACATATGGGTATATTCGAAGTTCTTAATATTATGTTGTAACTTTTTTGTTTCTTTGTACAAGTCAATAAATTTAATGTCGATCGATAGACAAAATAACGTTCTATAATATGATCTGCAGCTTCATGTGCGGCACTCCGGACACCTGCAGATATATGCGTGTGACGTAACATAGGCAAGTGACAGTGACGTAAACATGTCGGTAAAGGAGAACAATTCTGCTACTGTGCAAAGAGCATACTGTAAAATTCGGGCGCTCTTAGGGTACTTCCAGACTGAAGTTTGCGGATGCAATTCTCTGTCATATCCTACAATTTTGAGGTGGTTCCATGGTTCTGTAGATGATGGCGAATCCATGGAATCCATGGAAGATAACCCCCGTTCTGGAAGACTGTTGTCCGCAAATGGTGAGCGGGAAGTGGCTGCTGTGAAGGGAGCAATTGACGAAGATGCTCGATACACAGTGGAAGATATTTCTATTATCACGGGCATTAATTCATCAGCTGTTTTTAATATATTAAAGAATCAATTGAAGCTCAAAAAGTTTTGTGAAAGAAGTGTCCCGTATTTGTTGACTGCTGATCAAAAACAGACTTTGGTTAAAATCGCCAAACAGCTATTCGCCAAATTGAAAAAAAGGACCAAAGACGTTTGAATGAGATTGTCACAGGGGATGAAACATGGATTTACTTTTTTTTGAACCCGACTCAAGAGATATAATAAACACTGGGTCGAAGAAAACAAGCAGAGACCACTAATTGCTCGTCGTAGTCGGACTGTCATGAAAGTTGTATTCACATTTTTTTCGATGCAAACGGCCTGTTCGTCCAGGTACCTGTACCTGACAACCTGACTCTACTAGTGGCAAAAGTTGTGGAACACTACTACCCGTCCGCACCGGTACCTGAGGTATCCATCTACTCAATGACAGCGCACCGGCGCATAAATCCGGTGTCATGACAGTCTTTCTGCAGGAGCACAGCATCCAAGTGATGTTTGGCTCAATCTCGTTTTCAAAGATTTGCTGAGAGGCAGACGATTTGTAAGTCGCCATCCGTTGGAAGTGAATTTTTCAAGAGTAAGAACAAAATACCAAAACGTGAATACAAAATGGCATTTAATAAATGGATAATCAGACCGAGAAAGTGTGTAGAAGTTCATGATGGGGAGTACTTTGAGAGGATGCACTGACGAACTATTCACTACTAAAGAACTTTGTTGTACAGCGCACTAATATTCAGAATTTATTAAATACCCCTCGTGTATATATATATATATATATATATATATATATATATATATATATATATATATATATATATATATATATATATTGTTACGGAATTTGTATCATCTTTTAAATTATAAAATAGTTTTCAATTGGTTTATAACCTTTGTATTATAATTCTTTAATTCAGTAGCTAATGCACTTGTTAAAGTGCATGTAAACGGAATGTTTACATGAGTCATGCTCAGTCCAGGGAAATCAATAATTTTGTCGGTCAACTTAACATAATATTGTGATCACGCGGCAAAAACGTGAGTCATGTACCTTCTGGTACACGCGCGACCTGGTTTCTGATTGGTTAAAGAAGGTTGTTGACAGAAATTGTTTTAGTACGCAGTGCCAGGGTTTAAATTCTCTTTTACCCAGTGGATTGGTATATAACGATATTTAATCACTGCGTTCCTCATTCTTATACCGTTACTACAGATCATAAAGTTATTGAGAAAGATTGTTTATTGTTTGTAAAATCAGCTGGTGGAAAAATCTATTCTCAACATAGTACAATTTGGATTTAAGTACTATTGTTCAAGGAACTTAACAATATTCTACATTCACAGGAGTTTACCTGGGATTAATAAAAGATGATTTGCATAGGGATAAGCGCCTGTGTTGTAAAAACCCCTTGTACAAGGTAAAGCTCTGACACGCATATTTACATTCAACTCTCGCTTAAAGGTAGGCCTGAATGATATATAATAAATCTGGAATCTTAATTTGTCAGATATTTCACTTAGACTGCGAACACATGACGCACATTAATTCACTTAATTATGAGATTTGGCTATTGCATTACCACCAAAATGTGACCTCTACGGAAATAGCCGAACGACTCTCGTACACAGCCCGATACCAGAGACACATATAACTAGAGACATATAACTAACTATATGTCTCTGCCTTGTGATGTCAGTGGAGGAACTGTGCACAATATTCATACTAGTCAATGATAGTACTAAAAAAACGTACTTTCTGTTTTGCAGCATTGTTTAAATGTTAATGTTTATTTCCATTAATTATGGTTGACTACTTTTGACACTTATTTTCGTTTTCATTACAAGTTTTGCTTATGTTTATGTTTAGGACTGATTTGGATCTCAAAATTTTGTCAAAATCGCCCCAAAAGAGGACAATTAATCATTTTCATCACAAAAAAGACGTGCAAACCTTTTGTACAATAGTAAATATCTGGATATTAGGTAAAGAATCGATCGTCTTTATGTGGATTATATATCCCTCGTCGTTATGTGGATTATATATCTCGGCAACAAACAAAAAAAGTCATTTCAAAAAAGAGTCTTGTATATTTAATACATATGTGTTCAGTTGTCATTTATATTACACGAAGTCATCTGACACGGAGCTTTGTATGTAACATCCCCAACTATAGCCTAGCAATTAATTAACAGAGGAAGTTTGATAATTCATAATTTCAGATCACGGTTTATGAAAGGTGTCATTTATATTACACAAAGCCAATTGTAACCCAGCAATTAACAGCAAAAGTTTGGTAATTGCTTGCTAATTGTCCGTAAAAACGGAATACATTTTATTGCTGAAATGAATAATAATGTGGGAAATGCTCAAGGACCTTTTTCCATTCCCTGATGTCGTCTTTGCATGCATCATAAAAAAAATGGTTTGTTTGTACGTTTAGGATTCTCCGAAGAGTTTATTATTGTCTCCCCAGCAACATCCTGGAGTATCTTTGTAAATAGGGATATTGAATCCATTTCGTTTTCAAAACGATCAGATGTAAGATTTGACTCGCAGAGGGATTGAAAAGTTTCCCAATCTGCCTTGTTCAATTTCCATCTCTGCCTGAGCCCTTGAGGTTTGGGAATATGTCTTCGTAAATATTTTGGAAAGTAGTCACTACCACACAGGTCGGCACCAACTTCCCAAGAGAAGTAGATAGTAAAATATAAGGACGAGTAAGATCCTGTGGCAGGATGCAAGATACGACTTATCATTAAAAAGGCAAAGATTGTGTTTTGAAACAAGTCTTGTATCTTTTTCCCTCTCTCCTAGATATCTTTACAGCCCCAAATTGTATGTGGGGCCTTTAAAGTCGCCAAGCAAAAAAAAAAAAAACAAAAAAAAATGGTGCCAGCAACTGTTCAATAAGATGGTCAATATCAGATTGATTGATTGGAGAGCTAGTAGGAAATATATTGAACAAAGTTAAAGAGTTTTATGTGACAACACACAGACGGCTTCAGGCAATAAATTAGTATCGATAGAAATTTGGCTGTGAGACGTTTTATTATTTATGATGATGGACGCTCCTCCAGCAGCCTTATCGGTAGTTCTTGAAAATTTGCTGTTTGTGGTGAAGTTTCTAAAATTAACTCTATTGTGTTCCTTTAAAAATCTCCTGAATACAGACATCTATTGAATCATGTTCGTTAAGTAGAAGACTAATTTCGTTAATATTTGCTTTTAATCCTCGGCAATTCAATTATATTATAGTGTCAGACATATTTATGAATGTGGTGGTAGCACGGGAATTCTGTGAGGATTCCGTGGTGCTTTATTAGGGGGCTCTCCAGTGTCCATACTCTCTAGACTCCGAAACTTATTAAACAATTTGATAGGATCGTCCGATCCTTTGGGAAGTTGAGTAGATTCTTTAATCCTCTCTTTATTTGGATTAGATCATGCATTTCCATTGGAGCCAGCAGTCTCCTGCTCATTTGGTGGGCCGGTTTTATTCGGTTTCTCTGGAGTAGAGTTCGGAATCTTCTCTGTCACGTTGATTCTGTGTCCACTGGGACCACTGGTTTGCTGCTCTTTTTGTGGGACGGATTTAGGTGGTTTCTCATTTGTAGCATTAGGACTTTTAATTCCTACGCTGTCACACTGATTCTTTGTTTTATCTGCTTCACTCTCCGTTTGGGTGGCTGCCAGCACGGGTTTTGGTGGCGTCAAGACTGTGAATTTGGCTTGTAATTCTGGCCATGTAATGCCTGTCTGAGTGCAAACAGTATTTGTGGAGTTTTTCTTCTCTATTTTAGTCGCGATGGCATATGTTTTGCCATCTGTGTTCAGTGGAGTCGTGGCTACCACAAATTTCTTGGCCTCATTAAAGCTGATGCCTTTCTCCTGTTTCATTCGTTGGCTCTCCTTCTCGAGTTTCCACTTAGGGCAGTCTCTGGAGTACGAGAAATGTTCTTCCTGGCAATTTGAACAAGAGACTTTCTCTGTGCAGGACGATCCACCGTGACCCTCCTGCTCGCATCTGGGGCAGACTGGTTTTCTCTTGCAGCTATTTTGTCGTGGTCATATACGTCTGGCAGTTAAAACACCGCAAGGGATTATGGATGAAAGTGTCAACATGGATATTCAAGAACCCGGCTTTGGTCGAAGCCGGCAAAGTGGCGCAGTTGAACGTGAGCATATAAGTGTTTGCGGGAATTAACTTGAAGTTACGGCGAATGTTGATTCGCTTCACTTGTGTCACGTTCTGAGAGCTGAGATTTTCGAGCATCTCATTCTCAATGCAGCCATCAACATATCGAGATCGTACAACACCTCTTGACGAGTTGAGATATTTGTGTGGAAATACATTAATGCAGGGTTGTCAAACATACCGCCCGCCAGACTCATTATTTACTATTATTATTTATTATTATTTATATCAAATCTGGCCCGTCATAGCAAATGGGTTTGACACCCCTGCATTAATGGGTATCTCCACAAATAGCGTAAAGCGAAGCAAATTGTCTGCGTAAACTCTGATGCAGCTACGCTCTGCCAGTAGTTGGCCCGAACTAATTTTTTTTTATAATAATAATAATAATTTTTAAAAAAAAAGCTTTAAAAAAAAACTTCTTGGCTCTCCAGCCAATCCCTGAAGTGCTTTAGCTATCACAAAACGCGACAGATTTGTTAGTTTTTGATTCTTGTCATTGGATTCAGTGATGAGAAATCTCAGCCCATTTCCCTGACTCAAACGAGTTTCCTGATCCGAGTCGCTGGTTGAATTATTCCTGGTCCTTTTTGAGACCAGGTCTCACACTATTGGTTAAAGTTTTGGTTGGTTTTCCCATAGTGGCATATTAAAGAATTCGTCACCTGTGCTCCCCACCCGCCTCGGAGCCCAACAAGGGGACAGATTTACGCTAATATATTGCTTTTCTCATGTCAGGGCTACAGAGAGTGATATACTGAAAAAAAGTGGAAACTTTACTCAATTGATCCTTGTCTTTTGTAAGGTTTGATTAACAACACGATGTTGGTCGATCACAAACGTCATTTTTAAACTGCATCAAAAACATTTAAACTGAACATGTTTAGCAAAGCCCCTGAAGCTTGGCGTGACTAAGCCGAATGATCAGACCGGGCCCTTCTGACCAAGGGCCCTTCTGACCACCCATCTAGTTGAAGCTGATGCTACAATAGTGTGTTGCATTGGAGCGCCAATCATCGGCCTCTCCTCTACCCAACTACCAGAATCATCTCCTCCAAAGACACGGGACGCAACGCATGACAAACAGGTTGCTCCACTTACTCGCCTCTTACGACACGCAGCGAGGACGCATTGGGCCAATTCTACAACCCCGAACTCGCAAGGGGTTCATAGGCATGAAAAACTATATCCAAATAAACAAAAAAATTCAGGACAGATTTAATCAGTATCTTCTAATATTTATTTTGTCATTATGATGAAGAGAAGTATTCTCTTCACAATTTACAAATTTAGTCTTAAACACGGAAATTAAATTCCAAACATATCAGGTTTGCTTTCACTAGTTTAAAAGTTTTTTCATAAATTCATATTTCATAAAATGACTCAATCTGTTTGTAAACGGTTAATAATGTGGGCAAATTTTATACTTTGTTTTATTTTATGTCCAAGTATCTAAAGCAGAAATTCGCAGATAACGTTCGTCTGCGTATGAGAAAATTGTAACTCAAATTCTTGATTATTAAATTTATAGAGTACGAAATTTTGTACACGAAAATTCCCTACATGAAATTTCCTTTTCAAATTTTTAGATCAATTATCTCTCTCATTTTTCTGGAAATTTTGGATTTCCCACGATCTTTATTCAACGGGCTCAGTCTGACAAGTTCGAAATTTTGAACGCCGACACTGTTTATATACAAGGCTGACACGAGTAAGTATTCTGCTAAACTAAGTACGGATTGATATGCATTCTAATCGATCAGCCAATCTGAAACGACTTGCTGTGGGAACATGACTTCGCGACTGGAATACACCCAACACCGTGATGCAAATTTTAATGAGATATCATCTGTAATGATAAACTTCTCCCAATATATGGATGTAATCTTTGATTGTTTGTGCAGGTAATTTTATTTGACAATCAGGGATATTCATATGTATATTCAAAGGGAACAGTTGTAATGTTGCAGCTCTGTGGAGTTTCCCATCCCACTTGGTGTAGCGTATCCTAACCCTAAAGCCGGAAAACAGTTGGACATACCGAAGCAACACCTACATATGACATACCGGAGATTAAAGTTAGATAGTGTTTACATTTTGTTTTCTTCTGGATCGTATCCTCTGCATAATAAAGTGTAATAAAGTAAACACAAACGTCAAGCCCTTATGATAAGGCAGTACCTACAAATAAGCATTAAACTGATGAACAATTATATAATTCATGAGCAAACACTATTCAATAGCATGTAATTTCGAGTCACGTGAAAAAATCGGGTTGCATGACAAGATCAGGCAATGAAATAAAATTACGCTAAAAATATTATTGGAGAGTCTCATACTATGGGATTCGAACAGACACTTTTTTGCATGTTACCAACTAAATTATGGCCGTTAGAACAATCACCAGGTCACCAAATGAGATTATTTCTATACCATGCAGAGTATGCCCTTTTATTTTTCGCACGACTTCTATAAAAGAAAGGGTTTTAAGTGCTGTTGCGAAAACATAACTTATCTTAAATTAGTATACCTCATCTCTGATATCACATACTCCGGATATGGTAACAAGTTTTCGATGAGTTATCCCGCTTGCAAATCTTTAAATGTTCAAAAAGTTTAAAATTAAGTGCCAGATTTTTCATCGAAGTTTCACCATTGTTTACCTTAATAAGAAATATTTATTTCTATCATGTTTATTTTAAAACTTCAGTGTCACTTTAATGGAAATTAATTAAATCACTATATTCAAATTTCAATTAAATTTAGAACAAGAATCCTTGTACAGCAATAAAACAGAGTTTTGACAGCTAGGTGTTTCTAAATAATAAATTCATTCTTTTATTACAAAAAAAAGGAAAAGAAAAGTATTCATCTTTTGACCCAAATTCACCAATGAGGCGCAATTAGACGTATAAAAATGGAAGAAAAAAAAATGATCGAGAAACAACAACTTTATTCGCCTATTTTACAGAGAAATATCTGAAATTTAAACTGTAAAAATTTCAACAACACCAATTGACCCATATTTTGTTTATGTTTACTCACAAATATGGTCTCAAAACCTTAATTCTCAAGCAAAATACATACGTTACAAGAGATCTTCTCGTATTTGAAAGTATTTTTTTATGATTTACAAATAAAATCATACCGGGAAAATGGTTGAAAATTGTATAATTATGTATTTTGCAATAATTTCACATAGATTTAATTCAAAACATTATTGCGTTTTGCTATTATGAGTTATGAAAAAAGACAGATAAATGTGCGTAAAGTAAAATGCATCTTTACCAAAATTTCTCATATTTTAAATTTCATATAAATTGATAATAATGAATATTCAAAACATCAAAAACATTTTAAGTTGTCAAATTAATACCATTCTAATCATAACAGTTTCCGATTCAAAATATAAGCACGAAAGTTTAAAATGTGTATGCCTTTTTAGTCACTCCAAAAATATAACGTATGTATCAGATACACACGACAAGAGACTGTTCATTAAATCTATAATTGTTTTCACTCAGTTTTCTTGGTTCCCTTTTGGTCATGAAAATATGGCATGAAATTATTACAAATATGTTTGATTAACCCTATTAAACACGTACATTCGTCATTTTTGTATTTGTCTCCTGTATGTGACAGTTGAACATTATCATTATTCACATGATCATTGATCTGACAATCATTATGACTTATTTTATATTTTATAGGAAGATAAAATGATTAAATTTTTTATGCTTAATTAAGTGAATTCACGAAATTTTTAAAATAAAACAAAATATAACTAATGTATTTTATAAAATGTTTTTGTAACGTAGAATGGTAACGTATGTGTCGTAGTGTAAAAGACGGAAATATTTTAAAGTTCAAACAACTTAAGTTTACACTTTTGTGTGCAATTAAAAAGGCCTTAACTTATATACAGTCTCACATATAGAAAACAACATTTTTAGCCAATGAAAGTGAGGGGACTGTTCACGTGTACTGTTTAGGTAACGTATGTATTTCACTAACGTGAAGCAAATGCATTGTTCATTAATTCCATTTCGGCATCAGATATTTTGAATAGTCGTTCAGATTTTCCAGATGGAATAAGAGATTCGACTTTACAAAGGATATTTTGTTCGTCAATCCAGACAAGATCAGGTTGTTCCGGCCATTTGAAGAGTCCTTTTGCTTGTTTCATAAAGTTAATCTCACAGTCTTTGTCGTCCATATCAATTTCTTCAATCCTTCCAAGGTACCATTTTCCATCGTATACGGCAGCTACGAAGTCTCCTTCTTTAAATCCAACAAATGCAGGCGATGAGGTGTCGTTTTCAGAGATTGTAGGATCCATGGCTACGTCTGACTGTACAGATGGATGGGTACTACTTGGTGGGTCACTGACGGTGACTGACGAAGTGCTCTCGTCTGGTGAAGTGACCAGCTGACTCCAAGAGAAGTTCTGAATGGTCCAGCTGTCGCAGTAAGAACCCGTAATGCACACTGAACAGTAGCAGGAGGTTTCACGGGTCATCAATTTTTTAGGGTCATCAGTGATGCCGACTGCGTGATGTTTCATTGTGTTTCGCAATGGTTTTGTCTTAACTGAATTTAGTTCACATTGTTTCAGTTTGGTTGCTTCACTGGAGACGTGGATGAAGCGTATTCCAGTCATACTTGATTTTGTTCCCCATGCATGAAAATCCGAAGCATCCTGGATTACAGCATTTCCCTGTCGTATGGCTTCATCTGCCATTCTTTTCACTGTCCCTCCCAATTTATCACATGGCCCTTTCCCATGCCCCACTTCGAAGTAATTACACTTGGCACCAATGGAGTACAGGTTTCTGTTATTAGCAATCAAAGAAAATATAAATCTGTTTCTGTACTGGCTTGATGGTGAATCTGTCCAATAATGGATAAGCTTAAGATTAGGTTTCATCTCCTTCAGCTCCGGAATGAGCCTGTCCAGAAATGCAGCAACTGTGCCAAAAGAATGTGACATTTCATCACTGAAAAAAACGAAACTTTTGTGTTTTTGTTCATCGTTCTCTTTTGTAGTATGCAACGACTGGATGGAGGGTAACCATAGACTGATTGCAGTAGGCCGTCTGTATTTCATCCAAAGACCTACAAGAAAAATTTTCTGCAAAGTCCATCTGTACAACAATTTCATCTTCAGGAAGAGATTCTTTTAGCTGCCTTATGTGCTAGTACTGCTCATGGACTCTCTGTACATGCTGGTCAAAAAGCTCTAGCTACTTTTTCAGATCTTCTTTGAAGCTTTCTACTTGACATTCGATTTCCACGATTTTCATTTTGGTTTTCCCGTTCTCAAGTGTTACTTTTTTCCAGGTCCTATAGACAACATTGCTGGGCAGAGTTTTGAGAAGTTCATGAAAGTCATCTGCATTACCGATTAGATTTTCAGGATTCTCACTTATTTTGACTCCATTCTTTCTTAGAGCTTGAACTTTGAGGGCCATGTTTTGATGGTGTATACATTGACAAGGATTTCTGGAAATGAATGAGGCAAGCAGTATATGTTTTGGTCTCAAACGTCCGAATGTAGTTAGAGAAATAGTGTGATTCGGATTTTCACATTTGTATTTGTAGTGAAGATTCTTGAGGTAATCGGTCAGGACCCGTGTCTGTAATTTTTCTCCATTGTCCATTTTCTTGGAATCTGCCTTGCCTGGCTGTGCACGACTATTATCATGAAATCTCGGACTGATGATGTAATTGAACGCGAGAGGCATTGTCGTCTCTCTTTAAAATAGGCGAGACCTTTGTCGTTTACATTTCCCAGAGAGCGCCTACATAAGCCTGTGAAGCTACTTAACTTTTTTAAACATCGATACTTTTTCGTTATCGACCCAAAAATAATCTGATGTAGAACACGGCGTCTTTTTAGAGAATGAGACTGTTTTGACGCCTTTATTTCAGACAAAACTGCATTGCATACAAGGAGTTTTCGTCTTACAAGATTCCGTCTTCTTGGGATCAGATATAAATTTTCAACATCTGCATCGGCTCGTTTACTTGGTGTTCATTCCTTAGGTGCTGTCAACAGTCTGAGTTTTTTTACTTAGTCGCTCAATTTTCTTATTTTTTGTCTTTATCTTACGTCTCAGGTTCGAAACGTCAGATTTCAGAATACCTATATTTTTGTGGGCACGCGCAAGAGCCCTATGCCAGATCATCTGCAAACCTTTTCCTTTGTTACTTTTAGTAATAATGGTATCCTTACTATCAGGTGATCAATCTGCTCTTCATTTCTTGGTACAATATCACTGTCATATCCACTGGTCTGTTCACTTATGCTTTCGTTGCTTTCTTCTCTTTCTTTTTTTCTCAGCCCTGAAAGTCTGTTTCTTAATTTATTTTTCATGTTTCTCTCCTCCCTTTTCTTCTTACTTACTTGTGACTATGGCACATAATATTGCCTTTGCCTAGCTCTCTCTTTTTGGAGGAACTCCGGACCTTTAGCCTTCAGGCGTTCCCTGTAGGCCTTCTATATTTCCTTTCTTGTTTTGGCCATTCTAAAATAAACAAGAACGAGTCAGTGCAAACCTAGAGTCCCCCCGGTTTCACCGGTAGGGGACTAATAACGTAAGTATCGATAATACGTTACCAAATTATCATGTGAAGTATTGAGTATAGCTGAAATTAATGTATTTTTTAAAATAAATATTTACACTCATGGTTTGTTTCTAATTTACCTTTGCAGTGATTTTTTTTCCTAGTTTGTTTATAATTTACCTTCGCACTAAAGATTTTCTCTTTTTTTTATATTTTTTTTTTTATGCTAGTCCTTTAACCATTAGTTACCGAATATACTCATGTCTATCATAGTCACTTTTAAAACTTTTTAAAAATGCATCCAATATTAATTGTGTTTTTAAGAATAAGTGTATAGTAGAGCTAAACTGAAGATCTAAATTGTACTCATATTTTACACTGATAATCATTTTTTTTCTGGATTAAGTCTTAATACATACGTTACGCTCTGTAACGTATGTATCAGTACTTTATACACAGTGATTGCACCGCTTATAAACACAGAGGTCACTATATTTTTATGTATGATATCTACTCTTTCTTTTTCACTGATTCCTGTCCAATAAAAACGTAAATGTCAATCGAAAGTTTTAATTTGAATCGCTTACCTATAGGTGGTCTTTAGTACATAGAGTGTAACACAATTTTACTGGCTTGTCCTCGTTGTACTTGATGTTTTTTTTACTGAGAATTTAAAGATGGCGGCATGACACCTTTCAGCATGCAAAGTTGGCCGGCTATCATCACGTGTTCCGTAGTTTAGTATATCTTTGTCACGTATGTATCGGTAACGTACGTATTATTAAGTATTATTTATGCTAAAATTTGTCAAAATATTACTTGATAGATTTATCAAGATTTTATTTTCAGACATATATGAAACATGATTACATTTTCGAAGGGTTTATTCAATCCTTTGATTTTGATTTCATATTATTTGGACCAAGTAACGTAAGTATCCCATATTTTATAACCAATGAACATCACAACATATGGCACGTAAAAAAATGATATGCATCAACAATAACCATTTATTTGGTTGTTTTTTTAAATAATAAAACGTACAAGTGAATTTTGAGCGCCTTTTATACTCCCCAAAACCCTCGTTTTACACAAAAAACGGCGTGCATAAAAAAGGGTTACGTATGTATCATGACCTTAGCGACCTACATTCTGAAGCCTCGTGAATGAATGTTCAGGGTATAATTATTCAAAATTTGCCTTTAGATATCTCAAAGAGTATACACGATTGATTCAGAGACTTTTTAATTCAATCTTCAGTTTTATTTTTCATCTTTATCTGACAGAATTAGCTCGTAATTACACTGGCGACAGTAACGTAGGTATTGATATACACCATTTAGGTTGCGCTATTTTTAGATCCAAGCTTTATTTATTGTTTACATTTATTTTTTTGGAATGATAGACGTATATTGATATAGCAAAAAAGTATGCATTAAGGAAAGAAACGTATATAATGAGTTAACGTGTCAGCGACATTGATTTGTGCCTCATTAGTGAATTTGGGTGTTTTGTAAAAAGAATACTCAAGGGGGAATATATCTTGCTGGAATAAATTTATAATGAATTAGGTACCGCTCTACAGATTCGCATTTTGCATAGGGTTTTGATTTTTAAAGAAAAATAATTTCCTAGGTTTTCCTCACTAGTTATCCTGGTTATATCTTAGGTGTTGTTAAAATAACTTTTAATTCCCTTTATTTTGGTGTATGATTGATGGCTGTAATTTGGATTATAGAGTATACAGCTTGGCCTTACTTCAGATGTGCACCTCTCAAAAGAATGTGAACTCCACTTGGTCATTTTCATTTCCTGGACTTGAAAGATAAATTGAAAAAAAAAAAAAAAAAAAAAAAAGAGCCAATAACTTAATTTTCATACATCATTTATTGCACTTTCAGAAGCTGGTATTGCCTACTCTGCCAAAATTAATTTTCCATATTTTAATAACTGCTAAAGTTAGCGTACATTGGACTAGTTCAGGCTCATTTTTCGAGCACATGGGAGCAGCCATTTTGATAGCTGTCTACTTTAGATAGTGCATAGTTTCCATAATTATCACATGTAAAGAAATTTCAGTCACAGTACATGAAAGTAGCATAGAGGCATGCCAACATTCTCTCCATTGTGCGTGTTGCCATAGGCATAGATCGAGTAGGTAACAATGGATGGAATGAAATGATGTTAACATTAACATTCGCTGAATTTTTTTTTAACAAAAGTGAAATTTGTGGGGCATACATACAATAGCTTTTTGCTTCACATCTCAAGCTAAGAAAGTTTTATATCAATGTCTAAATGACCTAATCTTGGGTATTTTCAACATACAGAATTTATCAGGCGTTTTGACACCATGATTAAGCCATTTCTTTGTTGCGCAGTCGAAATTTGGGGTTAGGACTATTATGACAATATTAAAAATGTTCATCATTATTTTTGTAGAATGCTCTTATGGTTTCCTCGAATGCTCTTATGATTTCCTCGAATGCTCTTATGGTTTCCTCGAATGCTCTTACAGTTTCCTCAAATGCTCTTACAGTTTCCTCCAATACTCTTAAAGTTTCCTCCAATGCTCTTACAGTTTCCTCCAATGCTCTTACAGTTTCCTCCAATGCTCTTACAGTTTCCTCCAAATACTTTCCGTGCATTTGTAAGGGTGAATGTGGTACATACATATTATATGTTGATTAATTTCGTGTATATATGATGCCTGAATTAATGAAAGCTTCATATACCAATTTTGATATTCATTTGTTAAAAACATTAAGAGTTCTCTGTGCAAATTAATGTATTCTGTTCGTTCTTTGTTTGTGGAAACTGGTAGACATATCAATATTCTTTATAAAGATAGGATTTGTATGTTTTAGGATAAAACTGAGATGAATTCTATTTTGTAATGATTTGTCCATTTTACCAGGAAAATATGCCAAATATATAATTTTAAATGAATCCCCTTTAACACGAGATCAACTTTACAATATACTAAATGGTGGTCAGAGATTGACCATTGATCTGGCGCAGTATATTTACTACGCTTAAGAAAAGAGAGCAGACAGGCTGAAACATTAACCAAAAACTGAATTGTATATGAAAAAGTGAACGATTATATATAAACTAGCGACACACATACTATATTCAAATGTGCCGCTAGCGACACACATACTATATTCAAATGTGCCGCTAGCGACACACATACTATATTCAAATGTGCCGCTAGCGACACACATACTATATTCAAATGTGCCGCTAGCGACACACATACTATATTCAAATGTGCCGCTAGCGACACACATACTATATTCAAATGTGCCGCTTTGCTTGTAAGGACTATTATCTGCCGTAGGGATAAATTACCTTATAATGCTATTATCATTGAATTTATCACAATTGTATATTTATTATTTTTTTCTATTCTACATAACATTTCCAGAGACAGTTTTACGCGAAAGAGCTGAAGATTCTCAATTCCAGCATAGGTCTATTCTCTTGTGGTTTAATTGATTAATTTGTTCACTTATTCGTGATGATTATGATGATAACGACGATGACTATTATTATTATTTTTATTATTATTATTGCAGTACCTGTGGCCGGCTGTGGAAGGGGCTTTGGCAGACAAACTTGGAGACGGATTGACCAATGAACTTAAGAGAGCATGGGAGCATGTGTTTGATTACATTGCCAGTAAATTTGCTGAGGGGATTGCAGCCTGCAAAAAGAACACACTTACCCAGTAGCGTACTAACGGGGGGGGGGGGGGGGGACGTCTTGATGCGCCAAAACAGCTGATAAAAATTCGGGTCTCGTATTCTGGCCATTTACTGAATCGTATAATATATATATATATATATATATATATATATATATATATATATATATATATATATATATATATATATACAACTGCGTGTAATTGTGATAAAAATACCAGCTCATTAGAAATAAACTGTTAATAGCAGTGTGCAGAAACGTTTGAAACATTTGTACATTTTAACGTATCTGACTATATCGTTTTAAATAAATAAGTTAAATCCTTTTTCGTTCTCTTCTGAAAGAGCTTCGCCTGTTTTGGAACATCTCAAGGAGTAAGTTGTTTAAATGACTTTGCATTTCATTTCCTTTGTTTCATATATGTATAGTCAAAATTTAAAATATTTTAACAAACAATTTGTACCAATTAAAACACTATAAAATAAGCCAAATAGTGTGAAAATCCAATCCGGTAATCTGCGTGTGGACAGAAATATGCCTTCCAGTATTTCATTTGTCTATGTCAGGTGGTGTTTGCGCATTTGTGCCGAAAAACTTTCCGGAAAGTATGGTCAGATAGACGGATGGACGGGATCAAAGCAAGATGCCCATACTGCAAGGAGTGAGAGCACGATGAAGAAAGTTTGCATATGAGTATACATGCCTATATGCAACAACTATCGGTCGATCAAAAAAAAAAAAAAAAAAGAAAAAGTAATAAATAAATAAATTAAAAACATGCCAATGTGTAACCTTTGTATCCCCTGGTACCATGATGCATGTGTTACGGTTAGCAAAACATACCCAGCAGGATGCTGCCTCTGTATTCAATATAGAAAAATGCGAAATGAACTTGGTACAAGTTCAGTTTTTGCTAGATGAATTACATGCGTGCACAAAGGTAAGTTTAAATCAAATACAAAGTCCATCAAACAATATGGAATCAGAATTTTTAAACATAAATGACCAAATATCCAGTATCACAAAACGCATGACTGCATATGATGAATCAACCGCAATGCAACTTGAAGAAATTAAGCAGCAGACATTAGATGTCAAACTTGAAAGTAAAAAGAAAACTACTGTGTTACTGAATAAAACACAAAATATTACCGATTCGCTAAAAACGTCTAACAATTTACCAAGTTACCAAATTGGCAACACGAAACATTGATTAACCGGATTGACAGTGACAAATCAGAGGCTGACGAATCAACACTCGTAAACAAAAATAATTGACAACCTTAGACATATAAAAACCTAGTTGGTCATGCTCCTCTCCCACCAACAAAGATCCTGAATACAGGGTCATGTGTGTCCTGAAAGGAACCCATATAAGAAGACTATCACGGGTACATGTAAAAGAAATACCCCGGTGCCACTATAATTACGGAGCTGGAACAATTGAATACTGGAGAAAAATGTCTGCTGAAGAAAATAAATGAAATCTTTACAAGTGACGAAAATATTGGATGGATTAACTCTTTTCTACAACATAGCAATGGACTAACAGAATACAGCAGTATTTATAGATTAAATCATAATATATAAGGTCCTATGTGATATGTATTTTAGGTGGCCAAATACAAAATAGAACCTCTATTACTCAGCCTGTTTCAACTCTACAAGACACTGTAAAATAGTCGATTGAAAATTTAATTTTGGGGGAACAGGATATGACTCTGATGAAAACATTTCAAAAAAATTTCAGCAATATATAATTCAGATTCCAAAGTTAGGTTAAACTATGTTATTGGTTGCGATGATATATTTTGTTACCAAGTGATATGGTGATGAAAACAGGTAGCATAGTTGGTTACAATAACAAGTTACAAAAAGTCATCATATTCATTTAGTATTGGAAAAATACTGCTATAAATATTGACGTGATAAAAAGGGGGATTCCAGCAGGTGAAAACAATCAGTAACAATTACTCAATAGATAGATTACGAAGTAAAAATAAAACAAAAAAAAAAAGAGGGGGGGGGGTTCCAGCAGCTGAAAACAATCAGTAACAATTACTCAATATATAGATTAAGAAATAACTGATTGAAAACAGAAAACACGAGGAAGAATTATGTACACAAGATTAAATATGGTGAAAGTCTTGTGATCCATACAATCAAAACATGATTTAAAAGATTTGAAAAGGGTGGGATTATGCTCCATCACGTTTTACTGAATACAAGTTGCAAAAGTTGCAAACAATAGATAACACAACATATTATGTCACTGACATTAAGAAATCAGGATTATATTCAATTTTATTTTAACTTGAACATTATACCTTCGGGTAATTTTGAATTTTATGTTATATTTGTGGTAAATAATAATACATGTGTTTGCTCAGTAGATATCAACAAAGTAACTCAAAACGATATGATAAATAAATAACATTATTTGGAAAAAGGATTTTTTTTTCTTTCAATTAGAAGAACTGATAATAGTGAAGAATGATTTGAATTAACATTTGATATCTGAGCCAGTAACAAAATTTGTTACCATTAAATAGCATAAGCACTAATTATGGCAACAGCAGCAATTATGATCCGTGGAGCAATTATCAATGCTTTAGCATTTTTAGGAAGTAATTTATTGTTTTAGTTATTGGATACAAATGGTGCAAATGAAGAAGGAATAAGACAATAAGATAAACGTATAGACGAAGTGCAGAAAAAAACGTACTGAATTCAACGAAAAAGTAGAAAAGTCACTCGATTAACTGAATGAAAGATTAAAAAGAAGGCGGTTTAGTTTCTCAGAACTTAAATAATTTAAACGAAGCTCGATCTCTTGATTCTTCTACTCATCTTGATGTTGTTTAAGGGAAACCTAGCCACCCTAAACTGAATGATTTTTACCTTTCTGATAAAGAGATAACAAATGATATGTTCTTACTGTCATTGATAATGGAAATTTCTAAAAGTCTTGAGATTGTTTTAAGGGAACACATTTCATCATACATGATGTTACAATAACTGTCCTTCAAAATAATTTGTTTAATTTTATTTTGAGATGGCTCTTTGAATTTTAGAGCAACCAACTTTATGTTTCATTTATTTTAGTGACATACCATTTAAACTCGTGTATTAATCGATACCAACTGCAAACTGCATAGATCCAGATCTTTCGTCACATGCTGAGCAGGCAGATCTGGGTCTATGCAGTTTGTAAGGACTAATCAGTAGAACAAACAACATAGATCCTGATCTGCCGGCGCATTATGCAACGCAGATCAGGGTCTATGTTGTTTACATTTGGACCCGGGTTATACGCGAGTATATACGGTACTATTAAATCATCATATCCTTTCCATGTTACTAATGCATATTGTTTACCGATCATCGTTTCGTCTTTAAAATTTGTTCAACCTTGAACATGTCTTGTTTGTTGTATAGAGATAACTCCTTCTCGTGAAAGTTTCACTTAATATTCTTTCCCTTTAATTCTTCCAATTTATATACTGTACGGTCACATACAATTACTTGCCTGATTGTAAATATTTCTTCTGTGAAAAAAAAATAGATTTGCCAAAAAAAAAAAAAAATATATATTTTTAGATCCCAACTTTCTCACCTATGTATATTTTGGCTTTTCATAGGTGTCAGTTGTCAGATACCCATTGATCTGCGATAAGAATTATTATATCTGTCAATTAGGTTTGGCAATACATTTTGAGTGAAATACTTTCCACATACTTGTCTTAAGGATTTTTTAAATCTTTCTATAACGAAAGCTTTTTTCTGACTAAGTGGAAAAGTATTCTATATTTCTCAAATAATTCCTCGGTTTCAGATGTGAAATTCTTTCCCTTCATTGAACTGTAACTTTTCTGGTTTTCGCTTATTAAATATTTCTCTACAAGCATCGTGTATATCGTCTCCCTTTGTTTTCACTTTTTGACCACGAGTGTATTTTGAGAAAACATCTATCATTATCAGGATGTATTTGTATTTACTGTTGTATTTTTCATAGGCTTGCATATCAACGATGTCTGCCTGAACTGGTCATCCACGTGACTAACATAGACCCTTCTGTATAGAAATCTGTTTCTTGCTTGCTTGTGTAATATGTACGTATAGTGTTCAATTAACGAAACTTTCAAATCAGAGTATATTATTTTCTTCTTGTATTATTTAATTTGTTCACACAATTGAATGATGCTTGTGTATGAAACTGTACTTTCAGGATCATAGTCCTAAATACTGTCCTTCAGTTATTTAGTTTATATTAATGTTGAATTTTAAATGTACATTGTAATCAAGCATAAGATTTTTGACGAACTAGTATGCATATTTTCCTACCATTGTAGTAAAGCAACTATACATATATCTGAAAGAAATGTTTTCTTATTTTCCGGTTTAAATGGTGTCAAAATATGTTCCAAGAAAGTTGTCCTGGAAACTAATATAAATGAAATTGGACATTAATATTCCCATTTCTTACATCATGAAAAATATTATTCCATGTTCTAACAGGCAGGATGAGCACATTTAAAGTTTAATAAGCATCACATTTAAAATTCCAAATCTCTTTTGGTGAGAACAAAATATCAACAATTTTGAAATATTAGTCAGGAATTCACTTTATATTTGATTCCAACATATTTTCAGGTCCTTTTCCAGCCATCGTCATATTGCATCTTCAGGACATTTTAACTCTTGCCAGCTCTATAATGACTCAACAAAAACAAACTGAAATTTTAGAAAATGCAGTTAGAATTTTCAACAGTAATTAAACTTTTGAGACCAGTATACCAAAATCAATTACAGAGAAAGCAAACTTTTTTATATATCTGACATTGTATTTCCTTAGTGTGTTAAAAAGGAAATGTAAAGTTTTAAATGTCTCAGTAATAATAAATTCTTTTTGTGGTTTGATAATATCACCTCAGGATAAATTGTTGCAGATTACATGCCACTATTCATTTAATTTATTTATACCACTTGATTCATGTTTGAAAAGTGCATATACGAATCTCTAGTCTGTCATTCCCTGAGGCAGTCTTCCTCTCTGAAGTGTACCTTGACTGCCCTCGACAGAATTCTTTATCTTTCAAATGGTATATAGAGTGGGTTGTTGTGGCAAGAAATCCTAACCTAAATCAGCCAAAATGTCACCTCCATTGATTATGATCACATGTTGGAATTCAACCCCCATTATCCACCCAGGTGCAACAAAATTCTAGGATATTCTGGAATTTAACCTCTATATAGTGATCATCCCTCAGATGATTAAGTACACAGATGACCAATCATGTGTGTACTTCAACTCATCACCTTTGCACCAATTTAGGGTTGTTTTCCCCATCCACTCAAGACCAGTGGCTCAATCGGGCTTTTATACTAAATAATGAATTGACAAGAGATGATAATGCACCCTAATTAAATTTATATTAACAAATGACCTTAGTCAGCAGTGGGTCTTGACCCTACATAGATCACATTGCTTTAGACGTACATACCAATGCTTTATCTGCCATGAGTATGTAATATATCTGACAAAGATGTACACTTTTTGTCGTAATATGATTTCAGAATATGACATGAAGCCATTAAACAATACACTTAAAAAAATAATTTTAGCAAAATCCGTCTGCCATTCATTCATCATTTATATTATGGATGACATCCTCCACACTAAGATCAGGTCTAGCCATATGGATTTATTCAGATACAGACGTGACTTGGGCATCCTTCGAGTGGTGCACCTAACTTGAGACCATGTGTATCCAAATTACCATATTTTTAAAAGATTGGAATGAGACAGTGCACTGTTAGGTTAGTATTACACATACTTTATATAAAGATCTACCGTACATGTATATATTTGTGTATAATCCTAGTCCAAATGCAAACAACACAGACCCTGATCTGCCATCGCATAGTGCGCCAGCAGATCCGGGTCTATGTTGTTTGCTCTACTCATTAGTCCTTACAAACTGTATAGATCCAGATCTGAGTCTAGGCAGTTTGCAGTTGGATGAGGCTTGTATGCGAGTACATAAAGTAGTATACAGTTGTGTAAAAATCATGCCAGTTTATTTGTATGTGTCAGTGATTTCATGAAAAATCTTTTAAAGCCATAGTCTAGTTTTGAAAGTCTATAACAAAAAAAAAGACTGTTGAAGTTTTTATTATGATTTGATACCTTTCTTGATAACTTAAACTGAACAATATTTACTATTAGTGTACTGTTTGGTTAGTATGGTTATTTAGTCAATTAAATCATCTATTTATGTGTCACCTTTTGGTTGCTGACCTTGAAAAATCAATACATTATGGAGTGCTGTTTTCATACAAGCTATTCCATCTAAAACTTAAGTTAGTGAAGTATATTTACCTCAGAATCTCAGTTTGTCAACATGCAAACATGAACGAGTCCATTTTTAATGTCCAAAACTACATAAAGTCCTCTATTGAAGAGAGATTACACATCGTGATAATCACTGATACTAAATGATAACTAATTTTTTGCCTGGTCTACTACAATTTATATTTTAGCAGTCTTCACAAAGAACATCATTGCTTGGTACAACAAATTTATCTATGGAAAAGATTGCAATCTCCACATTGAACCTGCCTTGACAAAACTTGGCCCTCGTTTTTTAAATTAGTGATGAAGAATAGGCACTAGCCCTTAAACAGACCTTTACCATTCCATTAAAGTTGTTTGATAATGTTGTCATACCTCATTCCTCTTGTGTAAGTATTTAAAAACCAAAGCACTACATGTATCACCATTTTTATTGCAAGTATGTATGCAATGGTGTATTGTATCATTCCGGAAACCCATAATTATAGGGAAAGAAAGTAAATTTACATGCATCTGGTGGAATTTCATACTTAATAATGTTCATATGGATTTATATAAATTTAACATAAATGGATATCATTTATAAAAGTATATTTCACAAAGTCGGTCTGAGTCACATTGGAATAAAAAATTATATCCCCAATGGTATGAATGTTAAATATTTTGTAGTCAATACGCTGCAATGTTTATTCATAAAGAAATGTAATAAGCCAGTGGTAAATAGCTCAAAGGGACACATTTGTAGTATCTCTAAGTGCATTTTTGGATTAGAAAATTATTTGCTAAATTTATCTTTTAAAGTGGCAAAATTTAGAACTACAAAATACAGGTTACAAACTTATAAATACAAAATGCATATGGGAAAATTAGAAACTGCAGATTATTGTGTGCTGCAAATGTACTTTCTTCAAAGATTCACATTATTTATATCTTTGAAAATATTTTATTTTAAACCCTAATAAACTGAAAATGAAAAAAATGTGTTAATACTGGCAAAAATGTAAAAAATTGTGTTAATACTGCAAAAATGTAATAAATGGTGTTAATACTGCAAAAATGTAAAAATTGTGTTAATACTGCAAAAAGGTAAAAATTGTGTTAATACTGCAAAAATGTAAAAGTTGTGTTAATACTTGCAAAAATGTAAAACTTAAAACAAAATGTGGATATTTATTGACCACATCACGAAAAAGTCTAGTTCCTGTAAAACATGTAAATGTTACTTGTCCCCTGATGTCTTTAGTTGACCAGAGAGAATAAAGGGTTTGTTCTGGTCTGTTCTGTTCTGCTCCTTTGATGGACCTTTTTTTTGTGCCCAAAGATTACACAGCATTTTCTTTCATTTTTTTTATTAAACCATGGAGAATTTCTACATTTTTGTCACTTGAGGCAACAAGTCAGTAAATTCTTTTACTTTCTTACCATCATTCTGTCTGAATCTTGCACACTCAATAACCACAACTGTTCTTGTATGAGTATCACAAGATGCTGGGTTCTAATCCACACCATTTTAAAATTTGGGACAATCATTTGAATGGATTTGGTGCACCTGACCATCCCCAATGTCAGGATTCATTGCTTTCTTACGGAGAATTGTGAGAGTTGTCATGTGATAATTATTTTATGACATCATCAATATCACATCAATTTTACCTTGGTTTATTGTATATCATAGTGCTTTGAACTCTGCTAGAGACTGGAGCAAAATGAGATGGCTGTGACTTGGTCTCTTATTAAATGAGGAAAAAGAAAAATTCTTTTAAAAAATGCAATAACAGTGTTGTGAAAGAATATGATCATAAAATCAACAGAAACAGTACATGACCTTTGGAAATCTTTAGCAATTTACAACCTGCTGTAAATCAGCCTCACAGGCGGCTCTCTGTTGTCGACACTGACGTAACCTGAATAATTGTGTCCTACTTATAAAATTCACTCACCAACATATATTTTTCTTTGTGTATTTGATAGGAGTCCATGATCTTCAACCTGTGGAAATTTGATTAATTTTTAAATACACAATCAGCTATGATTTTATGGATAAGTAGTGACAGGTTACTTATTTTTCTTACTTTTATATATCCCTTACTTGGAGATTGAAATTCAACTATGAGTAAAGCAAGTAAATGCATACCAATCTATACATTTGTAAGTGATTTTGAATTGCATACCAATCTATACATTTGTAAGTGATTTTGAATTGCATACCGATCTATACATTTGTAAGTGATTTTGAATTGCATACCAATCTATACATTTTTAAGTGATTTTGAATTGCATACCAACCTATACATTTGTAAGTGATTTTGAACTGCATACCAATCTATACATTTGTAAGTGATTTTGAATTGCATACCGATCTATACATTTGTAAGTGATTTTGAATTGCATACCAATCTATACATTTTTAAGTGATTTTGAATTGCATACCAACCTATACATTTGTAAGTGATTTTGAACTGCATACCAATCTATACATTTGTAAGTGATTTTGAATTGCATACCGATCTATACATTTGTAAGTGATTTTGAATTGCATACCAATCTATACATTTTTAAGTGATTTTGAATTGCATACCAACCTATACATTTGTAAGTGATTTTGAATTGCATACCAACCTATACATTTGTAAGTGATTTTGAATTGCATACCAACCTATACATTTGTAAGTGATTTTGAATTGCATTCCAACCTATACATTTGTAAGTGATTTTGAATTGCATTCCAACCTATACATTTGTAAGTGATTTTGAATTTCTTGGACTCTTAGCTATGTAAAAATGAGTTTAGATTGATTGGACCCTTAGCTATGTAAAAATGAGTTTAGATTGATTGGACCCTTAGCTATGTAAAAATGATTTTTGAATTGCTTGGACTCTTAGCTATGTAAAAATGAGTTTGAATTGCTTGGAGTCTTAGCTATGTAAAAATGATTTTGAATTGCTTGGAGTCTTAGCTATGTAAAAATGAGTTTAGATTGATTGGACCCTTAGCTATGCAAAAATGATTTTGAATTGCTTGGACTCTTAGCTATGTAAAAATGATTTTGAATTCTTGGAGTCTTAGCTATGTAAAAATGATTTTAAATTGCTTGGAGTCTTAGCTATGTAAAAATGATTTTGAATTGCTTGGAGTCTTAGCTATGTAAAAATGTGTTTGAATTGCTTGGACCCTTAGCTATGTAAAAATGATTTTGAATTGCTTGGACTCAGAGCTACCGTATGTAAAAATGATTTTGGATTGCTTGGACTCATTGCTATGTAAAAATTATTTTGGATTGCTTTGACTCTTAGCTATGTAAAAATGAGTTTGAATTGCTTGGACTATTAGCTATGTAAAAATGATTTTGAATTGCTTTGACTCTTAGCTATGTAAAAATGAGTTTTAATTGCTTGGACCCTTAGCTATGTAAAAATGATTTTGGATTGATTAGACTCCTAGCTATGTAAAAATGATTTTGAATTGCTTGGACTCTTAGCTACGTAAAAATGATTTTGAATTGCTTGGACTCTTAGCTATGTAAAAATGATTTTGGATTGATTAGACCCTTAGCTATGTAAAAATGATTTTGAATTCTTGGAGTCTTACCTATGTAAAAATGATTTTAAATTGCTTGGAGTCTTAGCTATGTAAAAATGATTTTGAATTGCTTGGAGTCTTAGCTATGTAAAAATGTGTTTGAATTGCTTCGACCCTTAGCTATGTAAAAATGATTTTGAATTGCTTGACTCTCTTAGCTATGTAAAAATGATTTTGAACTGCTTGGACCCTTAGCTATGTAAAAATGATTTTGAATTGCTTGACTCTTAGCTATGTAAAAATGATTTTGAATTGCTTGACTCTTAGCTATGTAAAAATGATTTTGAATTGCCTGGACTATTAGCTATGTAAAGATGATTTTGAATTGCTTGGACCCTTAGCTATGTAAAAATGATTTTGAATTGCTTGCACCCTGAGCTATGTAAAAGTATCAATTTTTCAGAAGGTTAAATACCACCAACATTTTACAAACAATCATCCTTAACACATATACATACGACAAACGATTGCTTTCCGATAATGCCAAAGTTTCTAGAAAATAATTATTCTTCATCACCATAATAGCATAAGAAATCTAACACTAATGAAAGATGCCAAAAAACATACGCTAACAAAAATAATAACATTTCACATGAAAAATTAGTTTTATCCATATTTATCCAAATCGAAAGAGGAAGTAAATTGTCTCGCTATTATCTCCCTTAGTCAAATATCTATATTCTGCTCTCTGATGCCATATCTTTAATCCATTTGTGTAACAAAATGCTTCAGACCATAACAAATTTTTCTTCACAGTAAATTTACAGCACCGAAAATTGAAGTGGCATGAAAATTGTTCCATTATGACAGTTTCTGTTTATTTGTCAGACTAGGATAGCAAATTTTGGTTTGGTTTGGTGCACAGCAACACAAGTAGGTTATTTAGTGCTAAGGCAATTCGGGTAAAGTGCCTTGCCCAAGGACACACCATGGTAGCTGACCCAGGCTGGTCCGATGGTAGCACCATTTCAGTCGTGGGTCCAGCACTCTAACCACTGAGCTACCGTTGCGGCTCCATGGATAGCAAGTCATAGCATGGATGATAAGTCAAGACAGCACACCTCTAATTTAGTACTTTAGATTGTTTTGTTATAGCAGCAATTAAAATAAATAGTATTCTAATAGCTGAAGGGGTTGGCTGGGGGTCATCATTTGGTTTACTACTGGCAAGTATAATCTACATGTGTTGTGGTGGTGACAGTTTTTCATTAAATTTCTCAGTAAAAATAACAAATGACAAATACCAGCATTATTATTTAATAACAATAATTTTATTTAAAAAAATCACCATTTCATGGCATGTTTGAAGGTCATTGCAAGGAGTATCATTGTTGGGAATAATATTTGTGCACAACACATCAAAAATTTTTTAAGTATACTAAATAATGAGTGATGAGTTAATAAAACAAGAATACACGTGTACCTGATATTGCTCATCTGGCTTTAACTGATCTAAATTCCAAATGGAATAGCAATTTGGTGAGTGCTATCAGTGTCAGGTTGATATTCTGCAAATATGGTTAAAGTTGCTGGGATTTATTCAAGATAAATGTTAGAACTGTTTTTCTACTTTTAGCAACAGTGGCCATATTTGATAACAGATCATCTTTTGTAAATATAAAAGATGTTGATGCTAGGATGCTTTGTACAGTGAAACCTGTCTTAAGACACCACCCCTTCTGCCAACAAAATGTGGTTTCACGAGACAGGTGGTCAATCATCAGTGGCAATCACATTATATAACAAAGTGAATTTGTGCATAAAAAATGTGATCTTTCACAACAAGTGGTCCTCCAAAACTGGTCTTTCTAATCAGGTTTTACTGTAAAGACATGAAAGGCCTTGGTGTCAGGATGCTCTTTGCCAAATTTTGTTGAGAAGTCTACCAGTTTTTGAAAAACTGAAAACAGAAGATGTTGATGGACAGATGATGAACAAAGGAAGGATGATCATCACAGGGTCATGCCATAAGCTAACATGGCTTTTGACCATGTGAGGTAAAATGTAACTATGTGTACACTACAAGTTAAAGAATAAAAATGTAATAAAACTCATGACATATTTCAACCAAAATTCAGTGAAACCTGTGCATAAAAGACACCAATTTATAGACAGATGTCCTTTACATAGATACTGAATATGGAAGTAAAATGAAGAAATGGGGTTCATTGATGTTTCTTTTATTAATAGGTGTCCTGCATATAAAGGTGTCCACTAACACAGGTTTCATAACTGTTAAGCTATGCAACTGCTTTCAACAAAAGAACCCTTTTTAAAAAAAACAAACATGCTAATTATATTTCAGAGAAGCAAATGACCATCACCAAGATTAGTAGTCTTTTTTTCTTCTAAGTTGGGTGTCTCAGAACTGATATTCACAGAATGATGAACCTGATGTAAAAATTCTTTATGTGGTAGTGACTCCTGCATAATTACTATCTACTTTTGTCTAATAAAAAAGTCACTGGTATTTAAAACTTGCCACAAATGAAGAAAAGAAAAAATTTCTTTACTCTCCATATCTTTTTACAACTTGTTCAAAAACTCTGTCCTGTCTCAAAAATGCAATAATCCAATCTTGCAATTCTCCAATAGTCATAATGTAAAACATTTTTTCCCCTATGACATTGGGCAGGGGATATGAAGGCATGGGCAAGGTTATTTCATGAGACAGCAAGTGACAAAGTGTGTTTTTGTGTTTATATGTGTGTAGGTGAGTATCTGTACATACCTAAACTTTGAAGCTTATCTAAAAAAAAGTAGTTACTTGTGTGGGGGATATGAACAGGCATGGGCAAGGTTATGTCATGAGGGCACGAGTGATTAAGTGAGTGTTTTTTATATGTTCATATGTGGGAAGGTGAGTATCTGTACATATCTATACAGAGGAATTTATTTTTAAAAAATTCAATTACTGTGTTGAAGTGGCACAAACCAATACCTTAAAACTCAATAGTCAACTTCATTGTGAAATACTGGTTAAATCCTTTGGTAACATCTAGTTTGACATAAGTAGACTGCAAACTTTCTATGGTGCTTTTAAAATGCATACATCATATTCAAGATGCATGAAAAGATAAATGGGAAGAAAAGTATACAAACTTTACTAGAAAAGATTTATTTGCCAATTTACTTTCTCCCTTCCTCCAGTTCATACAGGCCAAAACCAAGGTGACCCCCTACTCCCCAAACACACAATTCTTATATACAAAACAATCACAAAAAATATCTACCACACAATGTATAAGCCCTGTCAGGGACAAATAGCTAATCACAGTAATGAATATACATTCATGTTGACATATCAGACAAGATTAGAGTATTTTGACCTAATGCAAAGCAATTTATAATCCAATAACAACCTAGAGTATACATATGTATACATAAATAAAACTTGAGTACAAACATGTATACATAGATAAAACTGGAGTACAAACATGTATACATAGATAAAACTGGAGTACAAACATGTATACATAGATAAAACTGGAGTACAAACATGTATACATAGATAAAACTGGAGTACAAACATGTATACATAGATAAAATTAGGTATGATTTTAATGACTCCTATGTTTCTTCTACAGATATTTCACATGTTTTATACAATAATACAAGTAAAACTCTGAAAACTGTATATACTCGCTTAAAAGTCCAACTGCAAACAACACTGACCCTGATCTGCTGTCACATAATGCACTGGCAAATCAGGGTTTGTGTTGCTTGTTGAACTGATTACTCCTAACAAACTTCATAGATACAGATCTACCAGCACATTATGCAATGGCAGATATGGATCTGTGCAGTCTGTAGTTGGACTCGACTGATAATCGAGTATATACAGCACATACAATCTCTCATACAAACTTGGATATTGGTAAGATTACTATTTTAAACATGTAATCAATAATAAAAATGTATAAAAATATATTTGTCAACTCAAACAATTGGTCATAGTTTTAACATAAACATTCATCTATATATATATGAACATGTTGTCTTCTGGATCGCACACACCAACAAATGGCATTCATCTATATTTTGGAATGGAGAAAAGTAAAAGTAGTGACAACAAAAGTGCAAGTCACTGCGAACAAAACCATATATGTATTTTTAAACTTTGGTACTGGGATATTGAAAACAATGTAATCAGTCATACCTGTACAATTTTGAGTATTACAGACAATAACAACTAAATACCATTGTAATCTGAGTATGGAATGTTTTGAAGCCATATTTGTTTTATGCATTTAAAATTTTGTTCTTTTTAATTTGAGGAAAAATGTACTTTTAATGTACTTTTTACTGTAATTAATTAGGCAAAAAGTAATTTGCTAATTCCTCATAAAAAGATACTTTTTTTTACACGAGATTTCCCAAATAAAGCCTTATTTTTGTGTATTTTTTTGAATGAAGGTACAATAAGCTAGAAAGAACAGTGTACAATAAACTAGAAGGTACAATAAACTAGAAAGGACAGTGTACAATAAACTAGAAAGGACAGTGTACAATAAAATAGATAGGTAGAATAAACTAGAAAGAACAGTGTACAATAAAATAGAAAGGTACAATAATCTAGATGGTACAACAAACAAGGACAGTGTACAATAAACTAGAAGGTACAACAAAATAAAAAGGTACAATAAATTAGAAAGGACAGTGTACAATAAAATAGAAGGTACAACAAACTAGAAAGGACAGTGTACAATAAACTAGAAAGGACAGTGTACAATAAACTAGAAAGGACAGTGTACAATAAACTAGAAGGTGCAATAAACTAGAAAGGACAGTGTACAATAAACTAGAAGGTACAATAAACTAGAAAGGACTGTGTACAATAAACTAGAAAGGGCAGTGTACAATAAACTAGAAGGTACAACAAACTAGAAAGGACAGTGTACAATAAACTAGAAAGGACAGTGTACAATAAACTAGAAAGGACAGTGTATAATAAACTAGAAGGTGCAATAAACTAGAAAGGACAGTGTACAATAAGCTAGAAGGTACAATAAACTAGAAAGGACTGTGTACAATAAACTAGAAAGGACAGTGTACAATAAACTAGAAGGTACAACAAACTAGAAAGGACAGTGTACAATAAAATAGAAAGGTACAACAAACTAGAAAGGACAGTGTACAATAAACTAGAAGGTACAACAAACTAGAAAGGACAGTGTACAATAAACTAGAAGGTACAACAAACTAGAAAGGACAGTGTACAATAAACTAGAAGGTACAACAAACTAGAAAGGACAGTGTACAATAAACTAGAAGGTACAACAAACTAGAAAGGACAGTGTACAATAAACTAGAAGGTACAACAAACTAGAAAGGACAGTGTACAATAAACTAGAAAGGTACAAGAAACTAGAAAGGACAGTGTACAATAAAGTAGAAGGTAAAACAAACTAGAAATGACAATAAATTAAAAGGACAATAAAGTAAATGTCTAAGATTAAAGTAAAATTGCATGAAAAAAAAGGAATTTAAAATTTCAAAAGAATTACAAATATTAAGAATTGAACAATGGACACAATTAAAGATACTCTTAAAAGTTATAATTAAAATAACTCATAAAGTTTACTGTTAATGATGACACTGGAAATGGAACCTCAAGGACTTGAAGTGCCTGTACCATAGGACTGAGGACTAACTTAAGATTTCAAATCACCATTATCAGACGGATTATCAAAATTTGACAAATTAGGGTCACAAACATTGAATTAAAATCTTCTGTGTAGGGCTTAGATATCCTAGTGGTAAAGCCATCACTATGCATCTTTATAGTTCCAGGTTTGATTCCTAGTTATGTTAAGTGTAATGTTATGAGACCATCCATCAGGGTTTTTTGAGTTTCTATAATTGTATTGCCGTTGAAAGTTTTTGGTATCTGTTGCTAAACCTTGTCATACAATTCACTTAACATTATGCTTGAAAAAGCTAGACTGTGTTCACAGTACATGGATACTCAACCATAGTGCCTGAAATGACTTAAATCTAAACCCTAACCAAGGTAGAATGGATGGACAGATGGACATACATATGGACGGACAAGGGTTACACTATATACCCCTACCACTGTTGTCGTAGCTAGGGGAGTATAAAAATCTTCTACAAAACATAAATAAAGCAGATCAATGTCTACAATACTGAAAGGCTAAGACTGCACTACGAGAGGAAGATTTCCTCAGGGGTCAGTTTGAATTTTACTTGCCAATGCCGTCAAGTTGCTCCTTACTGGGATCTGTTTGTTTGGTTGGCCTCTGTTACTACCTATTATATCAACTGACAGGCCAAGCTTGATACCAGATCGATCGCCTGTCAGTGTTAACTAGCCGTTGAGGGAGACTAAAAGACCAATAGCCAAGTGAGGCGTAGCCATGCTTACTTCAGAAACTGTAAAACTATTACTATGCCCTGCATGCTTACTCATTTAATGGTGACCACTGGGTATATATGCACTATGACATTATAGGATTTGCTCCCTAATTTATAAAAAAGTTACCAAAAATGTGCTGAAATCATATTTAAATCCAGACAGCATGGACACAGATATTTTAGCAAAGACTGCTTTCAGAATATGAAACTTTGTAATCACAATGGAAATTTAATTCAGCTATTGCCCAAGTACCACGGGAGTCGGAGAAAAAGTGAAAACTACACTACATCAACCTGGACATTGAACTGGTGGAAGTTAATGATATCCCCTTGTTTCAGCACAGTGAGGTATGTTTTATGGGTTTTTGTATCTTTTATTAGATAATAGGAAATGAAATGAAAGGTGGAAAAAAGACAAAAAGAAACAGATAAATACAATGAGAGACAAAGAAAACTTACAAGTAGATTTACTTGCATACTGTGTTGCAAAGTTTGAGATTATTCATATAGCTTTTGATCAATGAATATACACTTTCCTACTCTCCCTTTTATAACTTAATTATTTTTAAATTATTGATTAAATATGAAATGTGATTTTATCTTTCATTTCAATGCAAATTATAACTGACTCTTTGGTGCAAATGGTACATCAGAGTAAACAACTTCCTGACATCTATAACGCCAGGTACTCACATGGTTTAGAAACATACTGTCTATACTTGTGTATAAGCTCGTTCCAAATGCAAACAACATAGACCCTGATCTGCCGTGGCATAATGCGCCAGCAGATCAGGGTCTATGTTGTTTGTTCTACTGATTAGTCCTTACAAACTGCATAGACCCAGATCTGCCAGCACATTATGCCATGGCAGATCTGGGTCTGTGTAGTTTGCAGTTGGTATTGGCTTATACGCGAGTATACATGGTATATTACAAACAAAATAACCACATGTGGAGTGCCATAAGCTAAAGGTAAACGGAGGTAAATTTTGTAAGAAAAAAAAAACACGGAGGTCCTAACCATCTGGCAATAGGTCATACGCAGAGCAAAATTACTTATGTTTATATCTGAGCCCTGCCTTTTCAAATATATCTGTTTAAACTGCTGATAATACAATTTATGAAATTTTTTAAAACTTTTAATTTAATTTACCAGTTATGACCTAAACTGCATTGATGGACAATAAAGAGTGTTCTTGTTTTTTTATCATTTGTCTTTAGAAAATTCAATTTTCTTCTAATGCTTTCTTTCTTCTGTTGTAAATGTATTAATAAAAAAATCAGACTTAAAAAGATTGGTGTTGTTCCTGGTAACATAGCAAATAATTTGGTACTTATTCTCTAAAAGTTACCATAAACCTGTCCATTAATATTAACAGAATTTTCATTGCTGTATCCTGACAAGTATTTTACCATTTTACCTCTGATTTTTTTGGGTTGTATCATACAGTCTTCCCTTACTTCAAAATAATTATATAATCCTATATGCTCTGAAATTTTCATATCACTAACCAACTGTTATACATAGTTTTATCTTTCTATCCATGGAATAAAATCAAGCAATGAAAGTTTTTGTTCACAAATCACTGCTAGCAACTAGCTTGAGAGGCTTTACCTGTGTGGGCTTGTTGCTACTATCAAGTCACTCAGCATGATATGAAAGTGAAGTTTTTCACAGGATAAAACTCTGCAGTGGGTGGAGTTTGGGGATTTATCAATTTAGCCCACAACTCTATCATGATACTATTTCCGATAGTTGTGAAGTTTTTCATGACTAGATAACAAAGCTCGGACTGCTTGACTAATAATAGTTTGTGTGTAACATATGGTAACTACCCTTTGTATTGCTCTTGGTTGGTTTTAAAACCAAGCCTTCAGTTTAACCACTATTGAAAAAGATAAAGAAACAGACCTACTAGGGTATCAGGCAATGGTAGAATCCAATCTGATTACAGATATCTCAATGACTACAGTCAAGATACCTTTCCCTTGATCCCTTTATTCATCTACTGTAGCTTTAAAATGATACCTTCAATCAGAAAAATTTACTAAAGTCATTCAGAATTAAACACATTTGTCCAACAATAAGGCTTATCTTGTTACTTCCACAAACTGAGTATAGCTGTGTTAAATTCAAGTTCCTGATATACCCTACCCATATTCTTACCTCCCAACACAAAGAAAAAAAGATATTGCATTATGTTGAATCAAACTCAGTGCAACAGGATTTTAATTGGTTTTGTGTTTTATGGCACAGCAACACAAGTTGGTCATTTAGTACCGAGACATTTGGAGCAAACTGCCTTGCCCAAGGACACACCAGGGCTGATCTAATTCTAGGATTCAAAACAGCACCCTTTTAGTTGCAAGTCCGACATGCTAACCACTAAGCCTCTGCGGCTCCTCAATGTAACATGGTATTTGGCCATATGTGCAACTTTGCTATTTTTCTGCTTCAGTTTGTGAGCAAAGGTTTAACAGTATTTTATATAATGTAATATTCTTTAACCCCCCCCCCCCCCCCCCCTTCTTCAGGTACGGATTTGGATTTCATTTCTTGGGTGCACACTCAAACTCTATTGATGCAAAATTCTGGCCAAATTAATTTGCTATACTACCATCCATGACTAATGAAACTTCAGTATATGTGATTGTCAGCTCAAAACTTCAATTAGTATCATCAGGATGGAAAGAGGAATGGTTGGAATTTGGGTTGCTTTGGTCTAGGCTGATTTTTAAAGTCCCACAGCATGACACGTCCATCACAGGTTGACATGTACAACTTTTGTGAGTCACATGTGTATGCCAGGCTGAAAAATGAAATGAATTATTAAATTTTAACATAGCATAGAGTAATTATCATTTTTTCTAAACCTGGCTACTTCAACAAAGATGTATAATCATGCTGGATTCATAACAATGATTTACATTATAATTTTCCAATTATTAGTTTAGGGGAGTCAGGTCTGTGTCTTTTACAATCAAAGTATTGAGAATACTGATGCCTTGGATGGTTCAAGTGATACTAATTTATATAATATCAAAGGGAAGAAGATAACTCCAGAGATATTCCTATTCATGGTCCTTTTTACTATCGAAAATATACTGCTCTAAATAATCTTTATATTTTTTCTATAAAAAAATTATGGTCTTTTCTTTATAACTCACTAGAAAATGTATATTTATATTTGAAACAATTTTGGACGAATTATGGTGGAGATTTCCTTTTAAAAGCATTTTCTATTATTGCATATTTTTACCAGCAGCGGGAATAAAACCAAGGGAGATAACTATAATGTATAATGATATGCCTAAATTTGAGTTTGCTCCCTTTATTTAGAATTGACCTGAAGGCCAGTGATGTTACTAATATTAGTAAGACCATAAAGTTTGTTCGTACAGTAAAACCTGTCTTGAGAGACCGTCCCTTCTGCCAACAAAAAGCGGTCTCTCATGACAGGTGGTCTCTCATAACAGGTTTGTACATAAAAGATCAGTTTCAAAGGTCGAAATTCAGCACTGTTTGAATTGCATTCTTTATTTATACTTCTTGTTAAAATTTTGCATGCATTTATCTGAAAATAATTTTATATAGCAATAAAGATATACAATAATCATTAAACATGAATCACATTTATATCTGAAGATCACACATACATGTATTAGCATATGAATTCATTTCTAACTGACTCCTTGTCTTTTCAAACACCCTGAATTTGAGTTTTCCCAATGTTTAAACTGGCTGCTGTTTTGTGAGCGGTCTCACCTTTTTCACTTCTTTCTATTACATTCATTCTTTCCTCCAGTGTTAGAATTTGTCCCTTTTTCGTTGTAGATTCTGCCATTGTTATTAAGGTGCTAGGTGTTAACATTACCAGTAATCAATTGTAATAACGACTGTAGCAGTTTTGATCAGGCTTTGGGTAAATATGGAATACATATATGATGTATATGTACCAATGAATGAAAAGAAAGAAGACATAATTAACTCATCCATAAACAGAATACATTTATTTAGAGACAAAAGTCAAAGGCTTAATTCATTGACAACATAAAGGGATTAACTCTATAAACAAAGGGTGTAACCAGCTGCACTAAGGTGAACAGATGATGGTTGGTGTAAGAGCTGTAATCACTGTAACATTAAAAAAACAAACACAACCCTTTAACAATGACAATCGAATCCAGAAAATGATTCTTCCCTATTGGTATTAAGAACAAAGACAAATACATCATTCACCTGAGGCATTACAGATTAACTCCAAAGACAAACGATGTATGCAACCGCTACATAGACTTTGGCACTACAATGGCAGTTAGTGACATGTACTTTAGTTTGGTTTACAGTCTGTAACAAAGGACACTTCATGCATGACCTGTAAAATTTACGGAACCAGTAGCCAGCCTAATTTTTGTTTGCTTGTTTTTGTTCAGAATGATTTTTACTTTTTAAACGGTCATTGCTACAAGAGATTAAATATTGGTCAGTGGAGTTTGTCTCAGTTCTCGTGATAGCAGTGTTATTTTAGAACAATCAGCCATTCGCAACTTCGCGGTCAATCCTAGGGTTGTACTTTAGTCTTGCAGAAACTGCTGAGGTAATTCCGAATGAACAGTCCGCATGTATTCTAGTCTGGTTTACAATCCATAACATATAACACTACATGTATGACCTGCAAAATTTACGAAAGTTGTAGCCAGCCAACAGTCTTGACTTTTTAAGTGGTTGCGGTTACAAAGGATTAAATAAAGGTCAGTTGTGTTTATCTCTGTTCTTCTGATGAGGTCATTTATAGCAATTTCGAAATGCATATTGTACCAAGAAATTGTGGTCGCTGGTCACATTCTGCAGGTGGTCGCTCACGACTGCGTTAATATAATAAAATCGATCCGTGCATTACGATTGTGGTCGTAAATGATAGGCGGTTGCTCATAGCAGAGGTTGCTCAAGGCAGGTTTTACTGTATTAGCAGTATTGGAAACTATATTTGATGAAACAGAATTGACACCATGCTATAAGGCATGGAGGGATTAGGGGACTGAAATCCACCCAAGTAAAAAATTGAGCAAAAGAGAAAGGGGGAAAGATGAGAAAAGACCATATATGTTTCGATACTCTTGGAGACACCATCTTTATTAAATTTGGTATGAATACTTTTAAACTTTGAAACCAGAGAAATGTAAGACAGACTGCAATCCTACAAGTATTAAGTACTACTAACAAAAGAAAAGTCAAACAAAAGAATACAATCCTTCAAAGCCAAAATAATTGTAACTTTAGGGTACTTGGGCTTACAAGATGCATCGTAAAGAAGATATCCATACTTAGAAAATATGCATCATAGACACATACTGGAAATCCAATATTTGAAACAAATTCAATAAATGGTTTGGAAAGGAACTGGAAGTATGGCAAAATCCAGTGGAAAAAAAGAATAAATGAATAACTACAGCAAAACACAGTTATTGTGAACACTGACACAATATCTATTTGGTTAGAGAATGAAATAGCATTCCGAATACTATGCATTAAAATAGGAATATAACAAACTATGGATAAATTGAAGTAATTTTGCATTTTTGTTCAGAGTAGTTTGTTTTATATGTGTTTTACTGTAAATATGTTATAAATGTGTTTTATTTTAAATAACCAAATTGTAAGACTGTCACCCATACTTGCCATAACACGATGTGTCACGCGAAAAACACGATTTTGGACCCCCCCCCCCCCGACACGATCGTGTTTAGAAAAACACGATTTTAAGCAATTTTGCACACAAAAAAAATTTTCACCAAAAAAAAAGAAAAGAAAAAATAAAAAAAAAACGTATATTTCTTGATCACTATTATATATGCCCGTAATCTGTGGTATGTATAAACAGTAAACAGTACTGTTCAAAGCTCATGTAAAACTATCCTCAGGGCAGGTTTATACACCTGTTGTAGAGGCAATTGAAAGGTAAGGGGGTCAGAGATAAACAGCCACCTTTCAGCGATTTACTTAATTGGCTCACAATAGCTAGGGTGATGTGTCATGTCAAATCCTTTTGAGCACTGCTGTGGGAGAGCCCATTAGGCTAATTTGCATAGGTAAAGTACATTAAGTGGAACAACTCAATTTAAAGTTAAGTAGATCAAAGAGATGCCTGTTGAAGAACAAACTGATTGCATTCAATGAAAATGTTGAAGCCATCTTTATTAAAGTTTGTGATCAGCGGCAACGTTTCTTTGAAGTCGGATTTTTACTCCATATACAAAATGGAAAAGTGTACAAGTGTGATTCATTTTCGAAGGAAACATGTCAAAACATAGTAGGTCTTCAGGAAATATGGAGCCATTTCCCAAGCGAGCAAAGCCCAGTAAATCAAAATTCCAGAACTCCTGGTTGACGGAGTTCGACTTTGTGAAGCGCAGCATCAAGGGGGAACATTTTATTCTGTGCACATATTGCAACCTCCATATTGACATTAGTCATTCTGGAGTGTATGACATTCGTCGACATAGCAACACCATCCAGCAACATGACATGGCAAAAATGCAGAGCTCAATACCCAAATTAAATAGCTTGTTTAAACAGTCGTTGACAGACAATGTAACTAGAGCTGAAGTACTTTTCTGCAATTTCGTTGCTGAGCACAATCTGCCGTTTTCAGTAGCAGATCATTTTACAGACCTATGCAAGGAAATCTTCCTTCAGGAAAACCAAGATTTGATATTCTGACTTGGAAGTGGCCATTGCATGTTTGACACTCCCTCACAGCAATGCTGATGCTGAGAGATAATTTTCAATGCTTAGAAAAATTCAACAAGATCTTCAGGGAAGGCTGAACAACACCACCATTCAATCTCTGATGAGTGCTAAGATGAACACAAATGACACTTGCATTACCTTCAAACCAGCTTCTGAACTATTGAAAACAGCAAAGACTGCATGTAATATAAAGTGGATTTTAAAGACAGTAACTTGGTGTATTTTTTTATTTAATGTATGTGAGCTTGTGACCATGTGTACATATGTGTGGTGATATTATTTGACAATGCTAAGTCTACCATTTTTTTGTTTGTAAGTATATTAAGTGCTTCAGAGAAAACAGATGGTATTTTCTTTTATTCAGATTTGAATTTACAGTCATTTGTTATAGGCTGATTTGAAAAGATAGCTTATTTTCATTTGGACGACATTTTTTGGGGGGGGGTCACGCGCACTGACGCCCATTGGTCATATGCACTGACCTCCGTTGGGACCCCAAAACACACTTTTCAAGTCTCAAAAAAACCCCAACAATGTCTGAGAATATGGCATGTATGCTGTCACCACTATTCATAATGTTAGTAGATCTCACTAAAATTATTGGCATTTTTATTTACCTAGAATGATTTTTATGATGTAATAATATATCTAAATCTATATGGTAGCTAATTAGCTAGACATGTGCTGATGGAGTTACCTTATAACAGGCACAGCTATCAGATCTTTCTGTCTCAGATCACGCACTGGTGTCAGATCCCAGCTGCTCCATATTCTGAAAAAAGGTAAAATCTGCTTAGATAGTCAAATTCAAAGCTGTGTAATTACACATTTATACCAAGCCTTTGTAACAAACATTTAGACTGGTTAAAATTGCATCATGTGACACAGAACTAAAAGTTATTAGTTCATAACACCAGAAAAGAACTACTTATGTATTCATACACCCTTCTTGTGTGCTTTGACAATATTTGTAAACAATGGATAAAATGCAGTATTGCTAATAATTTCTTGCAATTCATTATTGTTTTTATAACTGTTTGTAATTATAAGAACTGAGCTTCATATTTTACAGGATTCATTAGATCATGAAGCTTAAAAATAAATTACACATGATGCATGAATGGCCTTCACTTCACTATAGCTGTTCATGCAGTGTGTAAACGATTTTCAAGCTTCATGACTTCATGAATCCTGTAAAATATGAAGTTCAGTTCTTATATAGCACAAAGAAGAAACCATGTACAAGGACACCCCTTGAAATAACTTGCCTCTCTGACCCCTTGAAATAACTTGCCTCTCTGACCCCTTGAAATAACTTGCCTCTCTGACCTCTTCTAGAGCTATATCTGACTATAAGGCATACCTTTCATAACATGATGTGTCAAGTGAAAAACACGATTTTCAGTAATCTAAGCCAAAAAAAAGGTAAACAAAATACAGTGAGAGACAAAAAGACCTTTCTTTACCACTACAATATATGCCTGTAACGGTTCTAGGACAAAATGGTAGCGGACAAAATGGTACGGACAAAATGGTATGGACAAAATGTTACGTGGACATAATGGTATTGGACAAATTGGTATGGATAAAATGGTGCGGACAAAATGGTACGGACAAAATGGTATGGGACAAAATGGTACTAGGCTTAAATGGTATGGACATAATGGTGCGGACAAAATGGTACGGACAAAATGGTATGGGACAGACAAAAAAAATTAAATATTATACATATATAAAAATATTCATGTAAAAAAAAATTCCACCCCCAAAAAGAAAAAAAAACAACGTATATTTCTTGATAACTATTATATATGCCTGTAATCTGTGGTATATCTGTATATATAAACAGTAAACAGTACTGCTCAAAGCTCATGTAAAACTATCCTCAGGGCAGGTTTATACACCAGTTTTAGAGGCAATTAAAAGGCAAGGCGGTCAGAGATAAACAGCCACCTTTCATTGATTTACTTAATTGGCACACAATAGCTAGGGTGATGTGTCGTGTCAAATCCTTTTGAACACTGCTGCGGGAGAGCCCATTAGGCTAATTTGCATAGGTAAAGTACATTAAGTGAAACAACCCAATTTAAGGTTAAGTACATACATCAAAGAGATGTGTCTTGAAGAACAAACTGATTGCATTGAATGAGAATGTTGAAGCCATCTTTATTAAAGCGGCACCGTTTCTTTGAGAATGTTGACGCGACCTTTTTTAAAGTTTGTGATCAGCGGCAACGTTTCTTTGAAGTCGGATATTTACTCCATATATAAAATGGAAAAGTGTACAAGTGTGATTCTGACTGCGACTAGGTAAAAAAAGTTTGACCTCATATGATAAATTTTATTTGAGTATGCCTTGGATGTGTGACATTTGTTAGTTTATTTTTTCTATTTCTAAAATATTTTATAGTAGTCAGAGGTATTGTACTTGTCTTTTGTCATGTAGCTTTATAGTTTGCGCTTTATTTTTCTTGAATTGCTTTTTTATTTTAAAATTTAAAACAATTGTTTGTATAATAATTATTAGAAATCATCCATGGTCAGTTCACAATAGCAGCATATTAATGTTATTTGGTAAAAACTTGTCTGTTTTTTTACATTGCGTATTAATAAAATTGTAGTCGTACCATTTTGTCCGTACCATTTTGTCTGCACCATTATGTCCATACCATTATGTCCATACCATTTAATCCTAGTACCATTTTGTCCCATACCATTTTGTCCTTACCATTTTGTCCGCACCATTTTATCCATACCAATTTGTCCAATACCATTATGTCCAGGTAACATTTTGTCCATACCATTTTGTCCGTACCATTTTGTCCGCTACCATTTTGTCCCGCCACCGCCTGTAACCTGTATAAACACTCCTGCTTTAGTGTTCCTGTACAACTATCCTTGGGGCAGTTTATACTATTGATTGCCCGAGAGGTAATCAAAAAGTAAGGTGGTCAGAAATAAACATCCACCATATTACAGATTACTTAACTGACTGACAATAGCTAGGGTGATGTAATGTCAAGTCCTTTAAGCACTACTGTGGGAAGGCCCATTAGGCTAATTTACATAAGTACACTAAGTGGAACAACCCAATTCATTTGAAGTTAGGTAAATCAAAGAGATTGGTGTTGAAGAACAACTGTTATTACACATCACTGCCTTGAATGTGAATGTTTAAGCCATCTTTATTAAAGATTATTGGTAAGTTCATGATCAGTGGCAATGTTACTTGAAGTCAGATTTTACTCCTTATATAAAACACAATACATGATAATTTTGGTCAGAATAGTGTACAAGTGTCATTCATTTCTGAAGGCAAAATGTCAAATGCAGCTGTGATTCAGAGAAGGATGAGCCATCTGTGAAGCAAGCAAAGCCCAGCAAAACTCAATTTCAGAACTCCTGTTTGACAGAGTTTGACTTTGTGAAGCAAAACAGCAAGGGGGAGCATTTCATTCTTTGCACATACTGCAAACACCATATCAACATTAGTCATTCTGGAGTGTATGACATTTGACAACATAGCAACACCACCCAGCATAGGGACATTGTACGAATGCAGAGGTAACTAACATGTTTAAGCAATCATTGACAGACCATATCACAAGAGCTACAGAGCACAATCTGGCATTTGCAACTGCAGATCAATTTTCAGACCTGCATATTTGACACTCTCACAAAGCAATGCAGATGTAGAAAGATCATTTTCTATGTTGAGAAACATTCAACAAGACCTTTGGGGAAGTTTGAACAACAGTACTATCCTGTCTTTGCACTGCCTTCAAACCCCCTTCTGAACTACTGAGAGCAACAAAGACTGCATCTAATCAAGTTTGAATTCCACTGTCCAATGAATTTTAACAACAGAAACTTGGTGCATTTTTTAAAAAATTTAATGTAAGTGTGGTTGTGATTATGTGAGTGAGGGCACATATGTGTGTGTGTGTGGTGATGATATTTGACAACGCCAAGTCTACCAACTGTATTTTGTTTGTCGGTGTATTAAATATGTTAAATGCTTCAAAGAAAGCGTTATTCAGATTAGAATTTCCAGTCATTTTCTATAAACTTATATGAGTAGATAACTTATTCTCAATTGAATGATGCCGCTTTTTTTGGGTTGAGAGCAATGACCCTACTTGGGACCTCAAAACACTTTTTGAGTCTCAAAAAACTCCCCAACATTGTCTGGGAGGCTGGCAGGTATCCTAAAAGGTGATTATGTTAGTTTAAGGAAGTAGCGGCTGCTGCTATAATCTGCTGCATGTGTAGTGTTTAAGTTTTAGTTTTGTAGATGTGTTTAAGTTTTAGTTTTGTAGATGTGTTTAAGTTTTAGTTTTGTAGATGTGTTTATAGCTTTTAGTTTTGTAGATGTGTTTATAGCTTTTAGTTTTGTAGATGTGTTTATAGCTTTTAGTTTTGTAGATGTGTTTAAGTTTTAGTTTTGTAGATTTGTTTAAGTTTTAGTTTTGTAGATGTGTTTAAGTTTTAGTTTTGTAGATGTGTTTAAGTTTTAGTTTTGTAGATGTGTTTAAGTTTTAGTTTTGTAGATTTGTTTATAGCTTTTAGTTTCATTCAGAATAGCTTATGTTGCTTACACTTAGTTTTAGCTGCATTTTCCTTCGCTATACGTTTATATTAGTTATTTTTAGCTCTGTTGCTTGCATTATTATAGTAGTTCTGTAGTTTTCGCTTGTAGCTTTTAATTGCTTTAGTTCTGTAGTTCAGCTTGTAGCTTTTAATTGCTTAAGTTCTGTATTTAGAGCTTGTAGCTTTTAATTACTTTAGTTCTGTATTTAGAGCTTGTAGCTTTTAATTGCTTTAGTTCTGTATTTAGAGCTTGTAGCTTTTAATTGCTTTAGTTCTGTAGTTAAGCTTGTAGCTTTTAATTCCTTTCAATATGCTTGCAGTGCATCTTACACTAATCTTACCTGTGCTTTCTATATAATAATAATAATAATAATAATAATAATAATAATAAAAATAATTATAATTATAATAATATTTTTACTTATAGAAGGTAGCTCAGTTAGCACAAAACTGTTCTCCCTTAAGGCCTTCGCTACAGTCAATTTTATGTACAACATGTCCATCATTTAACTCTATCTGAAACTTAATACTTTTTTCTTCTTTAACATGTATGTGCATAGTCTTGATCAACTCTTTGTCCTTGTACATGTATATTTAAATTTTTATGCATGTATATTTTACCTTTACATGTAATTTTTTTATATTAGAAATTGAATTTTTATATCTTTTTAGCATTGAAACAAAATATCAAATAATTTGTAACATAAAATTAAATTAATAAGCTTGTATGTATGTAAGTGTGAATGTATCTGTATGTATGTATGTATGTATGTATGTATGTATATATGTATGTATGCATGCATGTATATATGCATGCATGCATGTATGTCTGTTAAAAATAATTGTTATTTTATTGTTTATAGTTAGTAAAATAGCTTCAATGAGTTAATGTTTCTAATTATGCAAATGCAAACCAACTCTAAAATTTGTCTATTGTCTGTTGTCTATAGGAGTTGTAACCCTGCTATGGTTCAAGATGAATTCAACTATAGCATCAAAGAAAATAGAAGAAAAAAATCTATGCTTGTACATGGTTTTCACATGATTTAGTAATTCTGATTTTTTAAAAAATTTGTGTTTTTAGTAATGGTGGTCATATTGGATGGTGGACTGGCATCCTTTGTACAAACCTGAAAAGTCTTTTACCAAGATGCTTTCTGTCAAAATCTGAAAAGCAGTTTTTCAGAATAAGACATTTAAAGGTTTTTCTTCTGTAAGTAATAGTGACCATATTCCATACTGGATAGTGGTTTGGTAAACATTTACACAAAATTTAAGGCCTTATGTCATGATGCTCTCTGTCCAATTTTTTAAAGTAGTTTTTCAGAAGTCATTTAAAGGCTTTTTTAATTTCAGCATTGAATGGATGATCAGCATAATTGGCAACATTTTTAAAGGGCTTCATGCAGAATGCTTAATATCCAATTTGGTCAAATTCCATTCAGCAGTGGTTTAAATATTTGTCTGTGTTTTGCAACAGTGGCCATATTGGATGGTAGATCAGCAATCTTTGTACAAATTTGAAAATCCTTTAAACCAGGATACTTTCTGTCAAATATGGTCAAATTCTTTTCAGTGGTTTTTGAGTGTCAAAATAGTAAATGTTGATGCACAGCTCCAGATAAGCCTCACACAACAAAAGTATTTTTTCTCAAAATGTGGCATAAATGTTATCTATTGTGCAAGACATATACATAATTATATCTTAATCCATGGCATGTCAGTCTAATTGAGCACGGCTTGGTCAGAAGTATAGGTCTCTAAGCACAGACTGGGGAATGTGCTTAACGCCCTATGGATGTTGGTTGGTTGTTATGGGTTTAGCGCCATTTTTCAGCACATGATAGGCTATACATGGTGGCCATTATATATGGTGGAGGAAGAACGCGAGAAAACCCTGGGAAGAACCACTGACCCACGTGAAGCTACTGGCAAGCTTTCTGACATACCCACGTTGGCTGAGCCCGAGACTCGAACCCACAAGGACAGAGGTGAGATGTCAGCGATCTGTAAAGGCGAGCACCTTAGACCACTCAGCCACCTGGGGCCCCCCCCCCCCCCCATGGATGTAAATTTTGAGTTAATTTTTGTACATGCAATCTAATAATTCTAGGTCACAATCATCTGAATCCTTATAAAAGTTTGACTGCAATTGCATGTTAATTTCATACCCTAACTTCGAAGGTGTAGCAGACATTACCGTTGCAGACAGCCTATCAAAAATGTTGAAATCAGAATGCAGAAAAAGACCACTGGAATCAAACTATACCCTAAGTTTATTTAAATATTGCAATAAACTGCATTAGGAGGAACAACCAGAGAATATAATCAAAAGTATTTTGAATAGTCTTGTAAATTCATGCATAGATGTGGTGGATAAAGTTACAGCAGTCAAGAAACATGATGGTGATACAAGTTTTACTGAGCAAACAATTACATCCTGGAAAGAAAAATTTCCCTGGTTTACTTTTGAGGGCAGCTGAATCAATTTGCATACAAAATGCCAAATTTGCATGGATGCAAATGTCAACAGTATTTAGACTAATGAGGGATCACTGAACGTATAAAAAGCAGCAAAGAACGACATAGTCATACATATGAACACATAAAAGCAAAAGACAAAGCAGAAAAATGTAAAAGCGAAACTGCTGTGGCAGAAACTAAATGTGTTGAATCTGAAGCAGGAAACTTAAAAATTGTTTTTTTATCCAGTGATGAAGTTAGAGTGTCCACGACTCTCAACTGTGCTGCCAAAGAAGAGCTCCCTTCTGATAAAATTAATGCTCTGCTAGATCTACAACGCTTGAATGGGGTTGATATTTCTTTCCAAAATATTAGCTTATCAATGATATTCAAAGCTGTGTATGTGGTGTTATAAACAGATCTTTGCTTCATGAGATAAAAGAATCAGAAATCTAGGTGGAAGATGGATGTGTGCCCACACAGTTGTCAAAAGACTTATTGAAAAGTTCAACTCCCTTGACCTGGATCCTGCACATACTGTATCATCAGCAACATATGGGGCTCCAACAATGACAGGTAGGAAATCTGGTATAGGGGTTCAGTTGAAATCAAAATATAGTCTACCATATATACTTGAATATAATCCGATACCAACTGCATAGACCCAGATCTTCTGTTGCATAATGTGCCAGCAGATCTGGGTCTATGCAGTTTGTAAGGACCAATCAGTAGAACAAACAACACAGTCCCTGATCTGCTGGCACACTATGCGCTGGCAGATCAGGGTCTATGTTATTTGCATTTGGACCTGGATTATACTGTATGTGAGTTTCGATGGTATATGCTTTGCAGACTCACTGTATAGTACACAGATTGAATCTTGTTATTACTACTGATTCAGTGAAAAAGTGTGATGTGTTTTAAAAAATGTGAGAAAAATTTAATTCATTATATTTGTTTTTTAGTGCCTTAAGCACCCACACTTTGAAACTTAAGAAGATACAGCAGGTCCTAGAAGAACCACAACTAAGCATGAAAGAGCCAAATCATATTCGTTGGATGGGATTGAAAAATGCAGTAGAAGCCATCTATGAGAGCTACAACTCAGTGTTTGCTACATTGTTATTCTTCGCTGCAGAGAATAATTCCACAGCTGCAGGATTGTACAAAGTATTTTGTGAGCTACAGAAATGTTTTTCTGGTAGCTTTCTTTCTTAATGTTTAGTGTAATACAGCCACTGATGGATGCCTGTCTTGCCAAGTTGGACTACCTACAACCAAAGATGGTGATGCATTTAACAACATGAGATAGAACAGAGATAAAGGAAGTTAGCAGTACAGTGCATATTTAAATGGGGACTGAAACATTACAAAGGAGCGGAAAGTGAACATGAACTGCAGAGTGTAAGGGAAAAGTACATAGCTTGCTTGAAGAAGAATATCAAACACAGATTTACCAAGGAAGAGACTCAGATGTTTCATAACCTAAGCTTTTCTCTTGGAACCCTTGACATCTAATTTAGTTAGAAATGAAGAAACTGTGGATGCACTGATAGATGTAGCTGCTTTTTATGGTAAAGAAAAAGTTGTTAAAGTTGTAAATGGCTCACTACAAGAAAAGGGTGAGCAGTTAAGAGTCAGCATCTCTTTTGAATGAAGAGAAATTGAGAATTGGTCAGTACTGACAAGGACAATAAGTGGAGCATATAAGACTTTGAGCATGACAAATTTGTGTCAAAGAGTAATACCATTTACATGGTGAGCTGCTGCCACAATTGTATGTATTATGCCAAACTGCTCTTTGTCTATCACTGACATGTGTTGTGTGTACAAGGAGCTTCAGGAACCAAAATAGACTTCAGAATAATTTCAGAAGCTTCATGAAGTCGGAAAATCTTGCCAAACTTATCAAAATATGTATGTGCGGTACATATGTTTCAGAGTTTGAAGCCAGTAAAGCCATCAGGGTTTGGAAGGCTAAGAAGAAAAGAAAGGGCAGATTAATTCAGCCCTATAAACCAAGAAAAGGCAGATTAATTCAGTCCTAAAAACCCATGAAAGGGCAGATTAATTCAATCCTATAAACTAAGAAAGGGCAGATTAATTCAATCCTATAAACTAAGAAAGGGCAGATTAATTCAGTCCTATAAACCAAGAAAGGGCAGATTAATTCAATCCTATAAACTAAGAAAGGGCAGATTAATTCAGTCCTATAAACCAAGAAAAGGCAGATTAATTCAGTCCTATAAACCAAGAAAGGGCAGATTAATTCAGTCCTATAAACCAAGAAAAGGCAGATTAATTCAGTCCTATAAACCAAGAAAGGGCAGATTAATTCAGTCCTATAAACCAAGAAAGGGCAGATTAATTCAGTAATGTAGACCAAGAAAGTGCAGATTAATTAAGTCCTGTAAACCAAGAAAGGGCAGATTAATTCAGTCCCATAAACCAGGAAAGGGCAGATTAATTCAATCCTGTAAACCAAGAAAGGACAGATTAATTCAGTCCTGCAGACCAAGAAAGGGCAGATCAATTCAGTCCTATAAACCAAGAAAAGGCAGATTAATTCAATCATATAAACAAAGAAAGGGCAGATTAATTCAGTAATGTAGACCAAGAAAGTGCAGATTAATTCAGTCCTGTAAACCAAGAAAGGGCAGATTAATTCAGTCCCGTAAACCAAGAAAGGGCAGATTAATTCAGTCCTATAAACCAAGAAAGGGCAGATTAATTCAGTAATGTAGACCAAGAAAGTGCAGATTAATTCAGTCCTGTAAACCAAGAAAGGGCAGATTAATTCAGTCCTGTAAACCAAGAAAGGGCAGATTAATTCAGTCCCGTAAACCAAGAAAAAGCAGATTAATTCAGTCCTATAAACCAAGAAAGGGCAGATTAATTCAGTCCTATAAACCAAGAAAAGGCAGATTAATTCAGCCCTATAAACCAAGAAAAGGCAGATTAATTCAGTACTAAAAACCCATGAAAGGGCAGATTAATTCAATCCTATAAACTAAGAAAGGGCAGATTAATTCAATCCTATAAACTAAGAAAGGGCAGATTAATTCAGTCCTATAAACCAAGAAAAGGCAGATTAATTCAGTCCTATAAACCAAGAAAGGGCAGATTAATTCAGTCCTAAAAACCAAGAAAAGGCAGATCAATTCAATCCTATAAACCAAGAAAGGGCAGATTAATTCAATCCTATAAACCAAGAAAAGGCAGATTAATTCAGTCCTATAAACCAAGAAAGGGCAGATTAATTCAGTCCTATAAACCAAGAAAAGGCAGATTAATTCAGTCCTAAAAACCCATGAAAGGGCAGATTAATTCAATCCTATAAACTAAGAAAGGGCAGATTAATTCAGTCCTATAAACCAAGAAAAGGCAGATTAATTCAGCCCTATAAACCAAGAAAAGGCAGATTAATTCAGTCCTAAAAACCCATGAAAGGGCAGATTAATTCAATCCTATAAACTAAGAAAGGGCAGATTAATTCAATCCTATAAACTAAGAAAGGGCAGATTAATTCAGTCCTATAAACCAAGAAAAGGCAGATTAATTCAGTCCTATAAACCAAGAAAGGGCAGATTAATTCAGTAATGTAGACCAAGAAAGTGCAGATTAATTCAGTCCTGTAAACCAAGAAAGGGTAGATTAATTCAGTCCCGTAAACCAGGAAAGGGCAGATTAATTCAATCCTGTAAACCAAGAAAGGGCAGATTAATTCAGTCCTGCAGACCAAGAAAGGGCAGATTAATTCAGTCCTATAAACCAAGAAATGGCAGATTAATTCAGTCCTATAAACCAAGGATTTTAACTATGTGTCTGTAGAATACTGAAAATATGAAACTGCTTCACGTTTGTAAGAGAAACAAAGGTTATAAAACCTGTTCCTGAATTCACTCTCGTGTATTTTCTTCACGTAATTGTAAGAAAAAACTATACCAGTATCCTATTTACACATTTCCTAATCCCTTTTATGCAATAAATTTTAAAGTAAGGAGTAAAATAATCAATATGATAGATCCTTATCTGGAACTCCGTTGATGGATGGATAATGGATGATACACGACTGAGGCAGCTCACTTGGCCTTATGACAAGATGAGCTAAACTCTTTAATTTCATCATCCCACTGCTCATGTACTATCAACATAGTTACAGTGTATCAGTAGACTATTCTTTTATAACTCTAACCAACTTGTAATACAGCAGTCAGGTACTATTTGACTTGCTTAATTTCACTGAGAATACTGGAACTTTTTCCTTACTTCCATGTCAGAGACCTATCAAACTTTTCAGTACCAACAGGGTTAGATAACTCTCTATTTTTTAGATTAACCAGAAGTATGTCTATACCTCAAGGATGGCCCTGCCAATATGGTGCAAATGAAGAAAGCTTGGTTAATATATATGCAAAAGCAATATTCTAAGTCAAACAAGGGATATCAAATTTGGAAAGTTGTTGAAACTGGAACTCTACCTAGATCTGGGTAATTTAGAGCCTTGGTAGCAAATTTGGTTTAAATCCATTCAGTCCTTCAAAAAATTCTGAGTGGAAACAAAATTCATGACTGATGTGATGGGATATGATGGGAAATGACATGACTGATGTGATGGGATATGATGGGAAATGACATGACTGATGTGATGGGATATGATGGGAAATGACATGACTGATGTGATGGGATATGATGGGAAATGACATGACAGATGGGCCTGATATGCCCACTCAATAGAATACAGCCGGGGCATAAAAAAAAAGAAAATTGAGATACTAACCTAACAATACCAGAGCTGAGTCCACCAACCACAATATTAATGGAGACTCCTTCTGGAGCCCCAGAAAATGCCAGACAGTTGATATTGTCCTCACATATCACTGTGGCCACATGTTCAGCATTCACTGTATGCAGCTGAAGACAACTTCCCATCCCTGAAAAGTGAACAGTAAAATCCAGTTAAAGTGGTGTATGGGTGTTTTGTTCACTATGGGTGTGAGACCTATGTGTCATGTTCATGTAAGAGGTACACACACTAGATTCAAATGTGTGTGCGTGTCAATATATTTTGTGTACTGTTGTTAACTACTGTTATGCATGATTGTATAGAAGATGTACATTTTTTGAAGTGCAGCATGTGTGAGAAATTATAGCTTTCATATAACAATTTCTACAGAATGTGCCAATTATTTTCCTCTGGTATGTAATACAGGTGTGTGTGTGTGTGTGTTTGTGTGTGTGTGGGGGGGGGGCAGACTACAGCTGTTGCTATGCCTTTCCATACATATATCTGTCTGTAAACATTTCATTTCCTGAGAATAACTCTCAAACAGTCAAGGTATTTCAACCAAACTTGGTACAAATGTCAAGCAAGCTGCATAGAGGTACCTTTTGGTACTTGTAATTTTCCACATTCAATATTCATACCTGTCAACCTGCTGAGACAAAAACCTGTACACCAGACCAAAAAAAAACGTACAAATTACGGGATTCCCATACAAGTTGACAGGTATGAAAATGTATTGGATAATTACTTATCATTGTTACTGTATGGATTAATAAATTTATTGGCATTGTGCAACAAAACAACCCATTATCCCTGAGGCATTATGTACCATGGGTTAAACATAGTTATTGTTCTACAGGTAATAAACCTCTTTGTAGATGATAAATATTGATTGTGGGTGCTATATGTTCGGTGGATCGAATGCTCTTTTAACGAAATCCAGATGACTGCCTTTTATTTCCAAACACACCTGTGAAAGAAATCCCACAAGTTATGTTATTAACAATTATCACCTAGACACCTTGAAATCGCCGACTTGCATCAAAACAATCTTTCAGCAGTCGATTGTTTCGAGTCGGCAAGCTCTGCTTACTTCGAAGTTACCCTCGGCTAGGTGGGGAAAAAAAACAAAAAAAAACAGAAGAGAACCACAACATATAGATCACCTTTATTTAAAAAATATCAACATATTAATCACTCTGACTCGTATATTGCAACTTGCTTGTTATTTTTATCCTTCCTAGGCTTACGAACAACACAAACCCCCATATGGAGCCTCTCACTCCTGTTGCTTCAAGACATGCATTTCTACTCTCGATACTAAAATGTTTCTCTTATAAATATCTTCAGAATCATAATTCCAAAATCTTTTTATTTAGTTTGTATTCATATCTTAATTACACTGAAATAAAGCTTGCGTGCGTTTGTAGGGTAGATTTTAGTGATCACTGATTAGCAGAGGGTTAAACCGTGGATTGATAGATTACTAATATGGCAGTTCTTTTGGAAAATAAACATTCAATCGTGGCTCTAATACATGTTTGGCTGCATTTTCTGATGTTCCGAAAACATGCCGTAAATACGGTACTACGTCTATTGATAACCTGATTTTCAGTCGACCAGTAAGGGGGCAGAATTCGGTGCTTGAATAAAGAAATAAAACTCTCAAATCGGCAAGTGAAAGACACATCAATATTTCGGGTAATCTAATAGGTGGTTCAAGCGATTCACGTTCTATTCTCGTTGTATCTCATGAAGAAAATGAAAATCCCCGTCGAATCCTGATCTTGGCGAAAATCGCTGACATTTTAAAAAAAAATTTTTAAATATTAAAAAACTGTACAAAATGCCTGTACAGCCGTACACTGCAAAATCCCCCAAAAAACCGTACAAATTACGGGACTCCCGTACAAGTTGACAGGTATGAATATTTTTTACGTTATCATGCAAACAAAGTGTAGTATAAGTAGTATATAAATTGAGAGTGCTGGACCATTGGGTACTAGCATAAGTAGTATATAAATTGAAATGCTGGACCATAGGGTAGTAGCATAAGTAGTACAGTAAAATCGAATTCAAGTGACCTCTAGTATGAACAATCACTTGTCATTTGTTACCAAAACCATTGTGCATAAATAGATTTCACTATTAAAAATGCCTGGTGTGAGCATCCGCCTGCCAAACACCAACAGCAACCATGATTTTTTGGCAAAATATGTTTCAATACATTATTGCCTTAAATTGTTTGTCTGTGAAGTTACAATATGTAATGACTGGGGCAGATGAGGTCTTTGTCTTTCTCTTATTAAGTTATTTTCTTTTTCCAGATGAATTAATTCTACAGTTATTGTAAAGGTCTGTATTCTTTGTTGCTTTATCAATATTACCATTATTAAAACCTGCAAACGAGACCGAATGTGTGACAGTGAGACATCTTGTCATCTGTTCACCTTAGCACATCTGTTACATCCTTTTGTTTATCGAGCTGATCCATTTATTATGTCATGCATGACTTAGGTTTTGACATTTGGTTGTAAATAAATTTACTGAGTAAGTGTTATCATAATTAACTTTACAATTTATTGACAGCATAAGTAAGTGTTAACTTATACCGTATTTTCCGGGGTATAAGTCGCTACTTTTTTTCGTTTTTTTTCTTAAAAATGACGTGTGCGACTTATATGCAGGAGCGACTTATACGATAAATAAATTTTTTTAACGACTGTGACTGATGCGCAGTGATGCTGTGCTTTAGCGAAATGCATCTACCGGTATACCGGCAAGCCAATTGCTGGAAACTTACATATGGTACACGTAAGTATTAGACTATAAGATTATCAAATTAAATAATCAAATAATATTTAGTTATATATGTGTTAAAATTTGTTGTTATTAATAAATAAAAAAAATATTGAAATAACGATTGCCATTGTATTTCCTTTATTATTCGGCATGTACATCTTAGAATCTTTCTGTCTCTAAATTCAGTCGTTGTAAATTTCAGCACATTTTCCCACCCAAGCTGCTAGTCAAAGTCCTTTGAACTTGCCGCCCAGCTATTGCGTCATGTTCTTTTGATGTACCGGTACTCAAATAAATACAGCATGCAGAACTGGGGTTATTTTGTTATTTTAAACAACGAATTATGTCACTGTAAAGCGTTTCCGAGACCTCTGGTAGCGCTTCATAATTTACTTCAATAGTAGTTTATAAAAACACACAATCATTTTTTCGGTTGGTTTCGCAATGGCTTGTTATAAAAAAAAAACCATAGCATGAATAATTCCTCTGATGATTGCTCTAGTTTTAAACTCTGGATTAAGCCAAGACTGGCTTCATGGAGAGAACTTCAAAGTACCGGTAATTAATAAAAATAACTGGAAGGCTGGCGAACAGTTTCAATTGTTAGGTGAATTCGCAATGGCTTCGTTAATTTATTAAAATCACTGTAGCGTATAAAGTGCCTTTGAAGTTCGCTTGGGTTGTGGAAATGACCGATATATAAATACGTACCGTTCATACAATGGAGCATTAAGAAAATATAGTTTCACAATAACGTTGTATGATTTAAAATTGTTATATTAGCGTAAGTCAATACAGTTTTGTTTTAAATTAAATTCGTGCCATTTATCATGGCACCAACAACTAGAAAAAGTTATGATGCAGAATTTAAGTTAAACGTCGTAGCATTTGCGAAAGAAAACGGAAATCGTGCAGCAGAAAGAAAATTCAACGTAAGCGAGAAGATTGTGCGTGACTGGCGTAAAAAAGAAGACAAGTTAAGGTCAACCAAAAAAACCAAGAAGGCCAATCATAGTGGCAAAGCAAGTTGGCCAGTTCTCGAGGAGAATCTACGAAAATGGATTGTGGAACAGCGTGCTGCAGGTCATGGACTTTCAACAGTTCAAATACGACTCAAGGCAAAGTCAATGGCGAAGGAGAGCGAGATTAACGATTTTAGCGGTGGACCAAGTTGGTGCTTTCGATTTATGCGTCGACATCAACTGTGTATCCGGGCTCGAACAACCATGAGCCAACGATTACCTGATGACTTCGTCGAAAAATTAGAAAACTTTCGCAGTTACGTTAGTACAGCGATTGATGAACATGCAGTCCGTGCAGACCATCTGATCAACATGGATGAAGTGCCACTAACATTCGACATACCGATGAGCAGAAGCGTAGAAGAAAAAGGAGTTAAGACAGTAAACATCCAAACAACGGGACACGAAAAGTCGCGTTTCACCGTCGTGCTGGCATGCTGTGCTAGTGGAGCTAAACTACCACCAATGATCATCTTTAAACGCAAGACAAAACCAAAGGATGCCTTTCCTCCAAATGTTATCATAAAATATAACACGAAGGGATGGATGGATGAAGAGATGATGATCGATTGGCTTCAGCAATGCTACAGCAAAAGAACAGATGGATTTTTTAAGAAAGAAAAAGCAATGCTTATCATGGACAGTATGCGAGCCCACATAACAGAAGGCGTTAAAAAAAAAATGAAATCAATGAATACCATCCCGATAATTATCCCTGGTGGAATGACGAAACTGCTCCAACCTCTTGATATATCAGTGAACAGAAGTTTCAAGGCAGTGTTACGAAACATTTGGGAGTCATGGATGACAGACGGGAAGCACAGCTTCACAGCGACTGGCAGGATGAGGTGCGCTACATTTGGAGAAGTAGCAGAATGGGTAGATACTGCTTGGAAGGCTGTCACTGTCCGAACGATTGTGGCGGGTTTTGAAAAAGCCAAAATCATTCAGAAAATTGGTGAAGAAGACGACAGTGAAATCGAAGAAGACAGCGGTGAAATTCCTGAACACATTTATCAGATATTCAACAGTGATACGGAAGACGAAGATTTTGACGGTTTTTCTGACGCGGATTAGCGACAACGTAAACAAATAACAGTGGCGCTATTATTTACTTAATAAATATTACTTATAAATCTTATTTGCTTTTATTTTCTATTTCTATTGTAATACTGACTTTTATACAACTCTTAAACAATTGTATAATATTTCTTACACGAAGTTGGAAATTACCAAGTCGCATGCAATGGCCGGCGGTGTCAAAGACGTGATTACGGTAAGTGCGCAGGAGCGATTTATACGCAGGAGCGACTTATCTGTTGAATTTTCCAAAATTATCTGGATTTCCTCCTCCCGCGACTTATACGCAGGAGCGACTTATAGGGCGGAAAATACGGTAGTTTACTTTTGTAATTCATATGCCATAATGCCATTAGACTACATGTGAAGTTCAAATAAATATTACATTGTTTACGATTGCTGTATATTTCGTGCTATATATTTGTTTATATGAATGCATGTAATATTTTAACAGTAACTATGAATAACGAAAAAAATATATGTACAGTAATTATGGGTATTTTTCCTTCTTAAACCCAGTTGAATTTCAAACTGGTATTCCTGCACAAACCTGCTAAGACAGACCACCTCACATAAGGGGTGGTCTCTCAAGACAAGTTTTACTGTAATAAGTAGTATGTCTTTACATATGCAGTGTACGAGGAAGGGTATGTCAACTTGTGTAGAAGTGCCTGCTAATACTTATTATCTCCCTGTTATTTTATATGGGCATGTTACAGCCAAATAAAGTGTTAATGGTGCCAATACAAACCACCCAAAAAACAACAAGATACAAAATCAATTTTACTTGAATTGTAATGATGGGGTTACAGTTGGGATCTGAAAAAGACACAAAAGATACTTTTCTGAAGAAAAAAATACTGACTGTACAACTGGGTCACACAGTGCAGTTGTGAATTTTTATAACATTTTCAAGAATAAATAGACATCTACTTCTGAAGCAGACCAGAATAATCTTAAAAGTAGCATGCAGTTATCCCTCACAATAATGTACCCCAGTATAACAGTGTTTTCTATAAAGTGGATATAGATATGGATCCCATTTCATTATTTAATAGTAATCTTATTTTACAATGCATTCATTCTTCCTCTTTTGGACTACTGCTGCACAATTTTGGGAAATACAACTGATAGTAATATTGAAACGATCCACAAACTTCAAAAGAAGGCAGCAAGAATTATCCTAAATGTACCATTTGATACACCATCCAGAATTCTATTCTTGAAATTGAAATGGCCAAAATTTGAATACACATTAGCGTAACAAAAGTCCATGTTAATATTCAAAGTAAAGAATGAAATTTGTCCACAATATTTGCATAGTCAGAGATGCTGCCAGGACTTTATCTAAAGGGGGGAGCTCCCTCCTTGTCACCAAAATAACATACTTGCCATATTCCCAGACAGTGTTGGGGGTTTTTGAGACTCAAAAAGTGTATTATGTAGTACAATTTTCCTTTGTCCCTTTAAAATGTTGTGTGTCCCACAAATCTGGAGGGTGAGGGACACAGTGTCCCCTGACCTTGGAATCCTAGGTGCAACACTGCATTAGAGATTGAATGGTGCTATTGTTCAACCAACAGAAATAATCATGTTTTGCATTTTATATATCTAGTAAAAATCCGACTTCATAGAAATGTTGCCACTGATCACAGACTGTAATAAAGATGGTTTCAAAATTCTTATTTAATGCAGTCAGTGATGTGTAATAACATTTGTTCTTCAACAAGCATCTCTTTGATGTAGTTAACTTCAGACAAATTGGGTTGTTCCACTTAGTGTACTTTACCTATGCAAATTAGCCTAATGGGCTCTCCCGCAGCAGTGCTCAAAGGATTTGATATGACACATCACCCTAGCTATTGTGACCCAATTAAGTAAATCTATAAAAGGTAGCTGTTTATCTCTGACCACCTTACCTTTTAATTGCCTCTAAAACAGCTGTATAAACTGCCCCGAGGATAGTTTTACATGAGCTATGACTTTTTTCTAAGCAGCACTGTTTACTGTTTCTACATACCAGAGATTATGGGCATATATGATGGTGATGAAGAAATATATGTATGTTCTTTTGTGGGAATTTTTTTTTTTTGTTCACTAAGATTGCTGAAAATCGTGTTTTCGGAAAAACGACCGTGTTGGGGGAGTTTGGGAGTCCAAAATCGTGTTTTTCACGCGACACGTCATGTTATGGCATATATGAAATAAGGGGGGAGTAGGAACAAATGAGGGGGGGTGGAGGAAACGGTCATAGTTTAATATTTATCTAACACATAAATATCCATCTCTTTCTTTCTTCCTGCTCTACTGAAATCAATATCCTCAAAAGATGTATCCTCTAGTTGTATAAGCATTAATCTGTTGATCATTTATGAGCTTAATTTGTTCCTTACCTGTGTATGAATATTGTTCTGTGCTGAGAACCCCCTTTCACATATGCATAGCTAGCTAAGCCAGCTTGAACAAGTTGGAAAACTGTACTTTATTATTATGTACAATTTTCAACAGATCATAGGTATTGTCTCTTGGATATCTCTGCTCCAAAATAATACTTGTCACTAACAAGAGATCTGCCAAAGTTTTACTTTCTGGAATCAGTGCTTTGCTGACTACTATGCCCGATTTCTTATCTGTTCCACAATGTTGTATTAGGGTTTTAAGTACATCAATGCCATAGTCAGCTTGTTCAGACAGAGGTATTTTGATAAAAAAAATATATCCTTACTTTTTAATTTCTAATTAGATTCTTATTTATCCAATTTATCTTGACCCTTTGAGTGCTATATAGTTTTGTAGCACAAGATCCCTCAAGGCAGAATTCTCATATACTTTAAAAATCATTGTCATCATTGCTATCAATGCTATCATTGGCCAGTATTTGCAGAACGAAATCGTCATCTGAAGATGGACCATGTTAGGAGTCAGCCATTCTGAGTTTTCTAGGAGCCCTTACTTTAAATACGCATTTGTAAAACTTCCTTCATGAATGTAAGGTTCAACCTCGACAATGCTTGTTCCAGGGCCCAATGTGCCAATCAAATTTAGTTTAACAACTGTTAATGTCAAGCTGAAGTATTCAGATGTGTAAACAGTTGCCTACCAGAAAAAAGACAGATAACGAGACAAGCATTACAAGACCTCTACTGTCAGTGCAACTTGTGCTGCGACAAGCACTCTAAGGGTTAACAGTTAAATAAAATTTGTATACTGCACTGAGTACATTTTTATATGAACAACTTTAAACTAATTTGTGGGAGTTCTCGCACATCACTGCTTTCCAAGTGCGCAAGATTGTATAAATTTTGTGCAATTTGCATGCCCTGGCAGCATCTCTGCATAGTATGTTTCATTTTAAGTCAGAAGAACAACACCAAGGACCTAAATTTAGATCAATTACAAATGATCATTGCAAAACACCATTTCCAAAAACAAATACTTTTAAAAAATCATTTGCTTACTCTGGTGCTATTCTATGGAATGAACTCCCCAAAACCATTAGATCAGAAACAAATCAAAATGTGTTCAAAATCATATGACTATTATCTTGAAAGGCAGTTTTCATTGTAAATATTGAAATACATGTACATGCACTACAATTTATTCTGTTAATGCATTTCATATATACTTTGTGATTTTATACTTAATGTATCTAAGCATGCTTTACTTAATGTACCCCAGTATATGGTGACATCGCCCACAACAGAGTTCATCTGATAGAGTTAGTGAGGGATCCCTGTATTTAACACTACTTACCACGATTGCTGACACTTGCTATGTCTCCCATTGTGTCACTCACAGCAATGACCTTAACCCCTGAACTATGACCTTCTATACTGCGGACATAGGAGAGTCTGTGGAGAAGAGTGTTAGCAATTTAAATCATACTCATACTCAACAAAACCTACTTTAAAAAAAATGCTGCTTTAATTTGAGCCCAACTGAATTTTAACAGTATCTTAGCTAAGTTGCTTTTAGCAATGGGTGCATTGCAATGAGCTCTGCTCATTACAATTTTCTTGGCAAGAGTCTTAAATAGTGGAACTTGTATTGGTAAACCAATATAAGGAGAAGAAGTGGATTCAGGGGCTATAACTCCTCTAAAAGATGTTATGGAATGCTGAAATCCAACTTGTTTAAGGTCTCATCAATATAAAGGTACATGATAAATTTGGTTGAAATCCAACATTCATTTGTAAAGTTATGATGTGGAAAACAAAAATTAGGAGGAAAGTCAATCAGGGGCCATAACTCTGATAAATGGAATGCTGGGAATTAAAATCATTCAAGGTTTCACCAATATAAAAGCTGCAAGACAAATTTGGTTTAAATCCAACAATCCTTGGTAATGTACTGCTGTAGACACCAAAGTCAGGGGACTTACAATTAGAGGTCATAACTCCCGTAAATGATGTGATGGAATGCTAGAAATCAAAGTCATTTAATCTCTTCTCAATATAAAGGTGCATGCTAAATTTGCTTGAAATCCAAGAATCCTTAGAAACCAAATGTAAGAGGAAGGGATAGTGATATTAGTGATGGGTGCACTGCAAAGGGCCCCACTAACTACAATTTGCTTGGCAAGGGGCCTTAAACAGAGGAACTTGTGTTGGGAAACAAAGTTAGGAGAAATGGGCATTTCTGGGCTGTAACTCATCTAAATGATGTCATGGAATGCTAGAAATCAAACTCATTCATGGTCTCATCAACATAAAGCTACACACCAAATTAGGTTGAAATCAAACAATCTTTGGTAAACTTATGCTCTGGAAACCATCAAATGCTGAACTCATTCAAGGTCTCGTCAATATAAAGTCACAAAATTAAATTTGGTTGAAATTCAATAAACATTGGTAAAGTTATGTTGTGGAAACCAAAGTCAGGAGGACAAGCAATCAGGGTGGTGCAACTTTTGTAAATGACATCATGAAATGCTAGAAATCAAATCCATTCAAAGTGTTGCCAAAATTGTTTGAAACCCAACAAACCTTGGTAAAGTTATGCTGTGGAAACCAAAGTCAGGAGAATGAGCATAACTCCTGTAAAAATGATGCTGTGGAAAGCCAGAAATCAAAGTTGTTCAAAGTCTTAATACTTTATACAGCTTCATACCAAATTTTGGTTGAAATCCAACAATCATTGGTAAAAGTTAAGCTGCAGAAATAAAAGTTAGGAAATGTGGTAATCTGGGGCCATAACTTCTCTAAATGATGACACGGAAGGCTGGAATCAAACTCTTTTGAGGTCTCAGCAATATAAAACTACATACCAAATCTAGTAAAATCCCAACAATTATCAAAATAGTGTCCTGTGACCTTGAAGATACCTTCCGTCTGTGGCATATAAACACCTTCTATAATTATGATGTATAAGTATACCAAGTATCATTCATTTATCTCAGGAGTAGCAATAACAAGATTTTCAAGATGGCTGCCATGGTGGCCATACTGGATTTCAGATTGGCACCATTTTCATTTAGTACCAACCAGACATTAAAAGAAGTCTTCTGGTGAAAACCCAATGTTGATATGACTTGCCATCTTGGATGAGTAGGGATAAGATTATCATGATGGTTGCTGTGGTGACCATGTTGGATATCAGATCGGCACAATTTTTATTTAAAACCAACTAGACACTATTAAGAAGTCTTTCTGTTAAAACCCAATGCAGATATGACTTTCCATTCAGGAGTATCAATAACAAGATTTTCAAGATGGCTTCTGTGGTGGCCATATTGGTACCATTTTCATTTAGAACCAACTAGCAATTGCTAGAAGTCTTTAGTGAAAACCCCATATAGACATGACCATCCAATCAGGTCGAGTAGCAATCTTCTAGGTGAAAATCCCATGCTGATATAACTTTCTGTTTAGGAGAAGTAGTGATAAAAAGATTTTCAAGATGGCAGCCATTGTAGCCATATTGGATGTCAGATTTGCACCATTTCATTTAGGACCAAGTAGACATCATAAGAAGTTTTTTTTAGTGAAAACACCATGTTGATATGACCAACTAATCAAGAGGAATAGCGATAACGTTTTCAAGATGGCAGCTGTTGCAGCCATATTGGATGTTCAAACGGAACAATTTTCATTTAGGACAAACTAGAATCATAAGAAGTTTTTCATTGAAAACTCCATATTGATATGATGATCCATTCAAAAGTAGCGATAACAAATTTTCAAGATGGCTGCTGTTGTGGTCATACTGGATGTCCAAGCAGAACCATTTTCATTTAGGACCAACTAGACATCAAAAGAAGTCTTCTGGTGAAAATCCCATGACTTTCCATTCAGGAGGAGTAGTGATAACAAGATTTTCAAAATGGCTGCCATGATGGTCATATTGGACATCAGATTGGCACTGTTTTCATTTAGGAACAACTAGAAATCATAAGAAGTCTTTTAGTGAAAACCCCTTGTCAATACGACCACCCATTCTGGATGAGTAGCTATAACAAGATTTTCATGATGGCTGCTGTGGTAGCCATATTGGATGTCTGAGAAGCACCATTTCATTTAGGACCAACTGGACCTTTGTATGAATTTGTGTGCAAAGTTTCATGGCAATCCTCCAAGTAGTTTAGGTGGAGTAGCGATAACAAACTTGTGATACTGGACAGACATCAGACAACAGGCCATCCCATAAACTCATCTGGTCTAAGACCAGTAGAGTCAAAAATGAGCTTAGTTCAACCAAATACTGACAAAACAGTATATAATGAACTGTGTGAACTATATGAACTAACCTGTTCAGATCCCATATAATACATGTCTCATCATCACTAGCACTGACTAGGATGCTGTATGGTTTGCAGACAACAAGAGCTGTGATGGCTTTGGTATGTCCATACAGACACTTTTTGTGCCCAAACACTTGAAGTTCACTTTCCTAAAACACACAAAAAATAACTCACTACAATGAATGATTCTTCATCAGCACAGCTTGTTCATCAATTTTAACTGTCTGCTTACTGCAATTAGCTATTCAATCCCTGTAAGATATGGGTCCATACTGGGTCTTTGTTACAGCTTGATATTCATGAAAGCAATGTTATAAAAGCAAGAAACTACTGTATCATCAAATTTGTGAGCAAAAACAATACTTGTCCAAATGATAGACCTCAAATAGGACATGTTAAGAGCAGTTACTGTGAAAAATGAAAACTGTTCCTTGTTCACAACTTGTCAAAAATACGATTTTTGTGTTAAATGAATCCTCATTGAAGATCTAGACGACTCCTTGCAACCAAACATTCCGTACAATAATATTCAACCCTATGCACATTATGAAAACAAATTGAAACAAAATATACAAATAGGTCTGCATTAAACAAAAGCCTTATAAAGTATTTACCTTAGCAGGATTATGTTTGGTTGAGTAGATGGTGATGACTCCAGAGGTTCCCCCAGTAAATAGATACCTACAATCTGGGACTGACATGCAGCAAGTCAACTGCAAAAAAGACAAGTATTTCTGCAGGTATAACAAATTCCTTTGCAAATACTTACCTAAATACTTTGAATTATTAACTTCCAATATCTGGGAAAATCAACCCTCCCATAAAAAAAGTTCAAATCATTATATAGATGTTTCAGTACATTCCGTGCAGATGACAGAAATGTGAATCATATTACAATGGCCTATCTTACACTAGTGTGAATTCATGAGAAATATTTCTATAATATTCAGTTTTTAACTCTGCTAAGCAACTCAACACATGGTAATCACCGAAGAAAATCTTTACAATTGCATTTCTACACTTGTCCTTGCTATATCTTGCCCTAGGTGACTATGTCACAAGCATGACAAAAACGTAGATTTGTGTAAAACACATATGCCCCCACTGCTGAACGAAAAGCCTGAGTCACAAAAATTCAAAAACTTTGACAAATGTGAAAATGTGCTACAATGGCATGAAAATCTAATCAGGTCATCTACATATGCATACAAGCATGCCAAAAAAAATGTGATTTGTCGACCTCGAGTGGTTTTTGCTTAAGCATGCTTAAAAAAATGTGATTTGTCTACCTCGAGTGCTTTTTGCTTAATCATGGTAACAAGGTTTTCATGAAAACAAAATGGCCTGAAAACTAATCAAGTCATCTGCATATGAATACAAATAAACCTACCAACTTTAATTTGTTTAGTAATACCTTAAGTCATTTTTTACATAATTCTGCTAACAATTTCTTTTTGTCAAAAAGGTTTTGTCAAAAAAAGTTCAAAACTGTGTAAACAAGAGTACAGTGAATGGAAGATTATACACCTGCCCCGTGGTAAACAGCCCTCTATATTGATACCTGAAATTTCTGTGCATAAACTTTTTTTTCTTCTTTCACTCAGTGACCTTGACCTTTGACATCTTGACCCCAAAATAGATAGGTTTCATCTTTACCCAAAGTGCAAGCCATCCACAAAGTTTGGTCCCAATTTGCTATATTGAACTAAAGTTATTGTGTGGAAACCATTTTTCTTTTTTCAGTCTCAGTGACCTTGACCTTTGATCTTTTGACCCCAAATCAATAGTCTTCTTTATCCCAAATGCAAGATATTGACAAAGTTTGTTAATTGTTGATAGTGGAGAACTCATGTTTTTGTGCAGAAACCATTTTTCTTCTTTCAGAGACAGTGAGTTTAGCCTTGGAGCTTTTTGAGCTTGAAACCAATAGAGTTCTTTCTTATGAGAAGTGCAAACAATCCACAATGAGTGCTAACTGTTAATGGCGGAGAACTCAAGTTATTGTATGGAAACCAACTTGGTAGCAGATGGTTGTACTTATGTCTTATGACGGACATAAAAATGAGTGAAAAATTACTGTTATTATCTACATATGCATACAAAATATTTTGCCAAATTGCATCTGTCTGCATCAAGTGATTTTTGCACAATCTTGCTAATGAGTTTCTTGGGATGTTTAGATGGACAGGACAAATCATGATGTCCCTTCTGCTGGTAGTGGAGCCATAAAAGACTACTTATTAATATTATAACATTAGCCTACTATTGAGGATCCTACCTCTTCAAACTGACTGTGTTGCAGGAAGTTGATGGCTGGCTTGTCTTTGCCATTGATGATGCGGATGATATTGTCTGGATGACCCCAAGTCAATATGGCTGCCCACACTAGGCTCTTCTCCGCCACTGCTGGATTTCGGGCTGTGAAACAGTAGAAAAATATGCTCTAAGTATCACACATATTCGACATGCATATAATATGCTCTTATAGTGTCATAATATTAGACATGCATATAATATGCTCTTAGTGTCATACATATTAGACATGCATATATGCTCTTAGTGTCATACATGTTAGACATGCATATAATATGCTCTTAGTGTCATACATATTAGACATGTATATAATATGCTCTTAGTGTCACACATATTAGACATGCATATAATATGCTCTTAGTGTCACACATATTAGACATGCATATAATATGCTCTTATAGTGTCATAATATTAGACATGCATATAATATGCTCTTAGTGTCATACATATTAGACATGCATATATGCTCTTAGTGTCATACATGTTAGACATGCATATAATATGCTCTTAGTGTCATACATATTAGACATGCATATAATATGCTCTTAGTGTCACACATATTAGACATGCATATAATATGCTCTTAGTGTCACACATATTAGACATGCATAAAATATGCTCTTAGTGTCATAATATTAGACATGTATATAATATGCTCTTAGTGTCACACATATTAGACATGCATAAAATATGCTCTTAGTGTCACACATATTAGACATGCATATAATATGCTCTTATAGTGTCATAATATTAGACATGCATATAATATACTCTTAGTGTCATACATATTAGACATGCATATAAACCAAATAGATGTTTTAAGAAAGTGAATATTTTAGTTACAAATTATGTTTCTGCAAGAATACTTACCTGATAACATTAACACTAGAAAATAAACTCAGCCACGTCTCAAATCCAACCTTTCCAGAAAGATGAAAGTTTCATCTTTCCCATCTATATACTATCAAGACAATGGGAAGAAACTCTCACCAATTATCTCTGTATCCACTACTAGGTGACAAACCATATACCAAAAGTGTACCAGTTAAGTAGAGCAATACACTGATGAGGATGCTTGCATTTGTGGGGAGGTGTGGGAGGGGTTCTATAATAATGTGATCAGGTAAGTATTCTCAACATAATTTACTAAAAATTTACTTTCTCCATCAAATACATTCCTGGATCACATTAATGTAGGAAGAATAGGTAATAGGAGGTGGAAATGCATAAGCATCCAACCTCTACCCTGGTTAGCCTTCATGGGAGATATGGCTGGAGTCCCTATATTAAGGATAAACCACTCACCTAATGAGAAGGAAGCACAAAATTTGGTTACATGTCAATATACTGTTAATAAGATATGGGTGACATTTTCTTACCAAGAAAATATCTGGGCGAATCCAGCAAAAGCTTTAAACCCATGCTCGTAAGGAGGTTGTGCTGTATAGTTGTTAACTTGTTGGTTGTTTGGAACACAGTCAATGGACCATCAGGTTCAATTCTCTTTTGCTGCAACAATAGCTCTAAGAGACAGAAGCTTCAGAAGCTTGATTGTACATGCCAGCCAATGGCTTCAATGATGTCTCAGATCTCAACATTGCATCCAAATACAAGGCTTGCAGAGATTGCTGGAATCTTACGAGTTAAATATTTCATGAGGTGTATCTGATGCTGAGAGATTTCACAGTATGCTGAGCATATCACCCACTTAAGTCAAGATACCAAGGTTTGAGGGATTATGTCATGCTTTTGGGTCCCATGACAGTTTTTCATGTGTTTCAGGTAGCGCCTGAGACCACAGACCAGATCTTGCATCATTGTCTCTCAATATATACCGGTATATCAAGGAGAGTGAGTGAATGACCATCTTCTTGGCTATAAAGCCCAGTTGTTTCATTAGGATCATGCAACCATCCTCATCTTAACTGGAGATAGTTTGGGTCCATCAAAAGGGCAAACAACTTGCTCACCCTGCATGTCAAAGATAAGGCTATCAAAAAATATGTTTTGTATGATAGCAGCTTCAGCATGGTCCTGGCCAGGGGCTCAAACTTGTCCAAGGTGAGCCTTGTCCTAACCAATGATAAGTTCCACTTGGGGAACAGGGTGAGTGACCAGGGCCCATTCAGGTCAAAACTGGCTAGCAAGTCCGACAGGTCCTTGCCATGACCTATATCTCTTCTCCCATGATGTCTGTATCTGTCAGAGATTATGGAGTGGTAGCCTCTGATTGTAACAGGTGCAAATTGTTTCTCCTTGAAGAGCCAGAGAAAAAGGTAAGTTGAGAGACTGAGGCCTGCAAGGAGACAATGTTGATGCCCTTGCACCAGTCCCTAATGATGCACCACTTTTCCCTGTATGCCTTCAAAGTGGAAAGCCTTCAAGTATGAGATCCTCTCCATGATCAATGGGCCAAATTCTTTTTTGCACAAGATTCTCTGAAGAGAGCCAAGTATGTAGGATGAGCCTATTAGGGCAGGTATGGAAAACCTGCAACTGAGGTTGATGGAGCAGGTTAGGAGATGAGGGGATTTTCCTGGGAGCATCTATTACTAGATCAAGTAGGTTCATCCAAGATTCGTCCCATCTGAGAGGGGCGATCAGAACCAAATTGTAGGTCAGGCACCTAATTTTCTGTATTATTCTCATTAAGAGATCTGCTGGAGGGAAGGCATAGCCCCAAAATACGTCCCAACTGACTGACAGACTTTCCACAGCCCATGCTTCTGGGTCCGGGATTGGAAAGAAAAGATGGCTAATTTGTAGTTCCACCTTGTTGCAAAGGGGTCTATCATTGGATGCCCCCAACGCACACAAATCTGCTGAATGATTGATAGATGCATGGGTCACTCAGTTTGAAGAGTCTGGCCTCTTTCCAACAATGAATTTGCTAGGACATTGAGCCTGCTGGGAATGTGCCTTATCTAGAACATGATCTTGAGCTGGGAGCACCAGGGCATAAAGACCCAGACCAGAACACACAGGTTGGCTGATTTGGCCCCTCTTGTATTTGAGGCAGTTGGTCACCACCACTGAGTTGTCCAACATTATAAGAATTACTCTTCTGCAAAGTTGATCCTTCTAAAAATGAAAGGTATTTACTATAACCCTAATTTCCAGAAGGCTGATGTGATGGTCTCTCTCCTCCAGCCCCCAACTGTATGTATGAGCTGGCATCTGTGCAGACTGTAATCTCCAGTTGGGGCTTTTTCCAGAGAAATTTGTGCCATAAGCAATTGCATGTCTCACCACTGATGCAGGAACTGTCCTATCTTATCTCAGTTGAGATTATAACTTGATGATCAAGCCAACTGGAAAAGGGGTGCCACTAAGCCAGTAGGACCATCTGAAAAGGGCACATGAAAATTCAGCCAAGAAGGATCTAATCTGCTGCTGCACTGAGCAAGCCAAGGAGTTGCAAAAACTCTCGCAGAAATCCACTCCCTGCTGAAAATTGATTCTGAGAGCTTGATATCCTGTGCAACCCACATGGGAGTGAGAAGAATGAGGTTGAGATGGGTCAAGAATATCCATACCCTGATGGACAAAGTGCTATGAGGAGGTGAGATCTGACTTCTCCCAATTTACTAGAAAACCCAGCTGTTGTTCGTGACCTTCACTAAAGATGTTGATGCTGACCTGAACAGGGTGACATTGCAGTTGATGGTCTTCATCAGTGTTCATGGACTGAGGTTGAGACTAAAATTGGGAGCACACAAAACTGATATATACTTCCTTGGAACCCAAACCAAATTAAAGTATGCATCAATATGATGTGGACACCATATTCTGCACCAATTTGGAAGTCACATAAAAAACATGGTGATCCACATTATATATCTGTGGGGTTGACATATTCACAGTCACAATGTTCTCAACCAAACTCAGCATATCAGCACTGTACAAGTCAGAGTGCATGCAGTACCAGTGAGAGCAGAGTGATGCTGAGATCTGGCTTGCTGAAAAGAAAGCCCTTGAATTACCTTGGTCTTGGATTTTGTCCAATAGATGATCTGAGATTTCTTTATCTTTGTTGACCACAGAAGACAGAAGGAGGGGTGTTCACTCTCAGCCTCAATGTCTTCTGAAGCCTTAACTTTACAAGCCTGGCTCAAAGATGGCAGCAATAGGCACTCTAAGGGTGAAAAGATTCTATAAAATTCCTCAACAGTCACTCTGAAGCTAAATTCTATGTGCTCCATGGTGAGTTTGGAGTGAGCCAATTGAATGACATTGTCCCTGCGCTCACTGTCCTCATCAGGCATTGCTTTCATGTCCACATCAATTATTCCCAGCAGCATGGATGAAGTCATGCCACTGTCCCTGTGCATAACAAGGTATCTATCCACTGGATATGCCATGAACACTGGGCCCACTGGTTAGACTGGTGGCCAGACAACCGAGTGGCTTGTCTTGCAGGGATGGTTGGCCAGATGTGTATCTGTAGAGCAGGCTGGACAATTGGCTCAGTGGCCAGCAAAATGAATGGACTGGTTTGACAGGTCCCTGTAAGAGTCTGCATATAATGGTGCAATAAACTGGTATGCAGCATGAGTCACCCATGTGACTGACTTCTGGTCCCTAGTAGAAAAGAACGGCCAGCCAGGCAGCTGGTCTGCTGGTTGGCAACTGGAGCAGCAGTGTACAGCACAGATGGCTAATAAAACATGCCAGTGAGGTCAGTGTTATACACCAAGTACCTGGACTTACAGGCACTAGGGCCATGCTCGGACATTGGGAGGGGGATTGACTTGTGCCCACGTGTCAGCCAAGAATTGGGATGGCAATCTCCCATCAACTCCAAGCCTGTATTGGAGAGATGTGACAAATGGAGGGATAGAAACTCCCCCAAAGCCAGCAAGTGTGATGTTATTTCCTGCACTAATCTCCTCATTTGTGACTCTATAAAGTGCATGGGGTGAGTGATGCACACTGATCGTCTGTATCAAGCTGGCAAGACATAACTGTTGCTGTGGGCATGGTTCTCATGATCTTAGATGGGGAAGGGGCCATTGTGGAATAAACCACTACACCTATTATTGATGATGTCTTAGGGTGAAGACTCAAAATGTCGCTATCAGTTGATCATGGCTTTGCCTGTTGCTCATTGCTTTTCAAACTTTTGCACAACACCGAGGACAATGTTCCCTCTGAAAACTTAGCACAAACACTGCATGGTGAAGTTGAGGAACACTTTGTACAAGCATGGAACATCACATGTGTGTCCTCACTGATTTTAAACTTTTTGCAATTAGAGCATTTTACATCATTGCATAATTAAAATGACAGGAATGACAAAAAACAATGGAAATTAACAACTTGTAAGTGTTCAATATATTGGAAATACACTCATTAATAAACAAGCAATAACATTCAAGTAGTGTTTACAAATGAGACAACCAACAGCAACACCAATGATACCATGCTGGACTACAAAATCAGAAAATCCAAGTCTTCATCAGTGCACTAACTGCCAAAATTTTACACAATTAATGACTAAAATACAAAAATAAGGTTACCAATATGTAGCCAGTACTGTAATAATCAATACTGTACTGACTTTCCAGATGGATGGGTAGAATTCAAGCTGATTTCTGATGGATAACAATAGGCATTGTGGCGCGATTAGGACTGTAATGGTGAGAAAACTTAAACATCCATCATATGGGCAGCTGCCTAGTGGTGTGAAGGGGAGGTAACTGGTGAGAGCTTCTTTTCTTTGCTTATATGGTATATAGATGGGAAAGTCTAAATATCTGTCTTCCCGGGAAGGCTGGATTTGAGAGGTAGTGGATTTTATTTCCTAACACTAATGTGATTAGGGAATGTATTAGATGGAAAAAGTTAAAATTTAGTTACACAATGAATCAAACTTGAGACTGAACTCTTTGCCCATTATGACAATTGCTAAAATTTGTTTTCTGTCTATAGGTCAGAGGTCATTTGGGGTATAACAATCTCAATTTCAAATGGATTTGGTTGACTGGATGTTGAAATAAAGAAGAGAGTTTTTAGTTTTAGCATGACTTGACTAAACTGTGAGACAAAATTTGTTCATTTTTGTGCAATTATAATTTTTTTTACCAAATATTAAAAAGCATGTTATTGATTGGATCTTAAAAAAAAGAAGAGTTCATGTTTTAAGTATGAGTTGCTATACAGTGAGACAAAATTGTTGCATTTTGTGCCTTTTAATTTTCAAACAAATTGTAATGAACATACTATTACGCATAATGTATCTCCACCCAAATGATCTTTGACCTAGTGTAAAAAGTTGTAGTTCAACTCCGTGTAGAAAATTCATACATCAGTCTATTAAAATGTAATGGTAAACCTTGTGATTTGCTTACATAAAAATATATATTTTAAATTTATTTTAAATCTACCGTATATACATGTGTAGAAGCCTGTTCATGTATAAGCTGACCCCCCAAATTTAGTAAAATTAAAAAGTGCATGTCCCATGTATAAGCTGACCCCCCAAATTTAATAGGTAAAAACATTAAAAAGTGCATGTCCCGTGTATAAGCTGACCCCCCAAATTTAATAGGTAAAAACATTAAAAAGTGCATGTCCCGTGCATAAGCTGAACCCCCAAATTTAATAGGTAAAAACATTAAAAAATGCATGTCCCGTGCATAAGCCGACTCATAAGTCTGAAACAACATATAATGAGAAACAGAGGAAACAGGTAAAATAAGATAACCCAAAACACACACACACACATGCATATATATATATATATATATATATATATATATATATATATATATATATATATATTAGGATGTCAAACCAAAAATGTAATGCATCTTCTAACATGCAAGATCTGTGGCACTCAATATGTTAGTGAAACCGTAGATTTCAGAAAACGAATGAATAACCACAAGAGCCACATTTGCAACAAAATTAACGTGAAACTCGCCAACCACTTCAACTCAACAGGGCATTCAGTCAAGTCACTCAAGATGCTACCGATTTATCCTGACCTGGGCTGGGCTGATATAGAATGCACACATAAGGAAAAATACTGGATACTTCAATTGAAAACTTATGGGGAGTTTGGCCTAAATGAAAAAGTCTAACCTTCCTAATGCAAACTTATCAAAACTACATCCAGGCATCAGTTTATCAGATGTACACAATTTTTGCAGTAATATTTACCCAAGTAAATATTCCCTAAATCTTTACATGTATTATTAGTTTTCTTATTCTTCTTATTATTATTATTGCTATTATCATCATTATTATTATTATTGTTGTAATTATTATTATTCTTTGAACTCTTCTCCATTACCCCACTATACCATGCTCTTGACATACTTCCTTAGTACTTCCATGCATAACATTACGAGAATATAATTTCTTTTGCAAATTTTGATGATAGCATTGATTTTTTGCCACACGTGTCAGTCCTTTGTTTACAGCCTGGAATTAGGTCAAAACACTTTGGTCCTCTGTGTGATACGCATGATAAACACTTCTTTGAATGTTTTTACACAACTTTGTTGGGCTGATGGCAGCATAACATAGAGATGTAGTTTACCCATTTTTAGACAGTTTTTTAAAATTTTGTCTGCTTTCGTTCTTCTATTGTTTATCCTTCGTTTGCTTATTTCACTGTCATTGAAACATGTAGGAGTCAAGAATTCTTCTTGGCTTTTGTGTTTAATGTTTTGTGGATGTAAATTGCTTCTTCCCTTGATGAAGAGCTTGTTTGGCTCAAACTGTTGGGAAACTGTTTTGTTTTGTATTTGCGCTGTTATCAATTTTTGTATCACAGTTCTTCCCGAGTTTTTCTCGGGAACTTCCTCCACCAAATATACTGGCCGCCATGTATAGCCTATCATGTGCTGAAAAATGGCATTAAACCCATAAAAACAAACATCTACTGAGGTGACCTAGTTAATGGCTTATATGGTGTTAGAACAGCTATAATAGACCTTGGTCCACAGATAAGCCGACCTCCCTTCTTCCAGGTTTTTATTTTTTTCTAAATTATTTGGCTCTTTCGCAAGTATATACAGTCCTTTCTTCACTTACACAAAAAATGCCATGCATTGTTTCATGATGCACACTGTTTGAATATTGTCAAACTAAACAGACCTCATGAAAACTGTTCATTGAAAATACAAATCATCAGCTATGATAAGATAAAAAGTAGAAACACTTTTCTGTCCATTAACTGTATTTTTTTTTCTTTCCAATCTTGAATGAGGTACTCCAAATAGCTTTTACATTAATTTTAATTTGACAACTACTTTCCACTTACATTCAAAGTAATTTCAGAAGTCTCCACTTCATTAATGCATACCTTCTAAATTCTTTATGTGAAACAGATCTAAGTTGCCAGAAGAAAAAAAAGAAACACAGGCGAGTTAGTATTAGAATCAAAAGGAAATCTAGAGAGTAAAATCTGCTATGGCGATCATCTCTGTATTGCAGCCACCTGAGTATAACAAGTCTGGAATAGTAAGTCAAGGTATTTATACTTGTTTGTATATTTGATATATTTGAAAAACTCACCTGCTCGCATTTTCTGAAGCTGTGTGTTTGTCTGTACTATCCAACAGAAAACTTGCTGGAGCTTCTATTCATAACAAGCACCAGTTCAACTCTTGGTAAGTGATTCATTCTGGACTGACTGATTGATGAATCAACATGTAAGGTTTGACTAATTCTGACAAACCAGTCTAGTATACTTACGTTTCTCCTGGTTGAACTGAGTTAGAACACAACTCTTGGCACTGATTCCATACACAAAACCAGTCTGAAGTGGAACAAGGGAGGCAACCTCAGAGGAATACTGCTCCTCCCACACACACTCGGGATCCGGCATATCTAGAGATCCCAGATAACAGCCCCACTTAAGCCCCTTTATGTGTCCCTAAAAATATACGTGTCAATTTATAATTATAATTTGATGTATATACCTTGCATTTCTCAATAGAAATCCAGTGGATTTATGCATATAGCTGAGTGTTAAGTTCCATTTGCCAAGTGTGTGAGTTCTCATGCACTTTGAGTCCTTACCTTTGACCCCATTCCCATTCCATCCTCTTCTGGAGATGAGCACATGGCCATGTGCAAGGGTTTAGGCTGGTGCATGAGAGCTAAGTGATAGTTGCTGTTACCTGCTGCATGGGTTTGATTTCTGCTTGGAATGAATTACAACTCTCTAACCTGTTAGATTACATTGGCGTGTGCATGTGTGTGTGTGTGTGTGTATATGTGTGTATGTATATATATATATCATAACTGCCATATTCCCTAACAGTGTTGGGGGGTTTTTGAGGCTCAAAAAGTGTTTTGAGGTCCCAAGGGGGGTCAGTGCACGTGACCCCCCAAAAGCGATGGCATCCAAATGAGAATAAGTTATCTTTTCAAATCAGCCTATAGCAAATGACTGGAAATTCAAATCTGAATAAAAAGAATATACCATCTGTTTTCTGTGAAGCATTTAATATACTTACAAATAAAAATAAAAAATGGTAGACTTAGAATTGTCAAATAACAACACCACAAACATGGTCACAACCTCACTGACATTAAATACAAAAATACACCAAGTTACGGTCTTTAAAATCCATTGGACAGTGAAATGTAGTTTTAATTACATGTAGTCTTTGCTGCTTTCAGTAGTCGGTCTGACAGTAATGCAAGTGTCATTTGTGTTCACAAATATGCCTATACTTTTCCTTCGCGAATGTGCAACCACATCTACGTTGGCGCAAACAATGGCCGAAGTTGCTAAAAGTGATAAAACCTGTAAGATGACAATGAATATCCATTTCAAAACAACGAATCTGGCAATGAAAACATTTAAGGTTTGTTGTAGTCGGCCGAGTTGCTAAACTCTTTGACCGCCGCTATTGTAACATATTTTCGAGGTTAAAGTCATGCATACGGCAGTGAAGATTTAATTTATTCTCAGGCTGAATTAATGAAAAAAGGTACCAATTTATGCAAATACACAATATGTCATTTGATTAATGAATTAATACTTTTATATTATTAAAATTCCATAGTGCAGTTCATTTCAGGTTAACCAGATATTCAAACATGTTGATGTTTTCATGAGTTACTTGATCACATGATAAAATGTTTATTGCAATCATGTAAATTTCCAAGGAAAATACGAGAAAGTTAAGGTGGCAAAACTGTTGAAGCAAATAAGATTATATCATTTGTTAGCACTTCTAGTGGATTATGTACAACAATATTCCTTTGTCCCTTTAAAATGTTTTGTGTCCCCCAATTCTGGAGGGTGAAGGACACATTGTCACCTGACCTTTGCATCCTAGGTGCAACACTGCATTAGAGATTGAATGGTGCTGTTGTTCAACCAACCAAAATAATCATGTTTTGAATTTTATATATGGAGTAAAAATCCGACTTCAAAGAAACGTTGCCGCTGATCACAAACTTTAATAAAGACGGCTTCAAGATTCTCATTCAATGCAATCACTGATGTGTATATAATAACATTTGTTTTTCAACATGCATTAACTTCAGACAAATTGGGTTGTTCCACTTAGTGTACTTTACCTATGCAAATTAGCCTAATGGGCTCTCCCTCAGCAGTGCTCAAAGGATTTGACACAACACATCACCCTAGCTATTGTGAGCCAATTCAGTAAATCTCTGAAAGGTGTTTGTTTTTCGCTGACCGCCTCACCTTTTAATTGTCTCTAAAACAGCTGTATAAACTGCCCTGAGGATAGTTTTATATGAGCTCAGAGCAAGACTGTTTACTGTTTATACATACCACAGATTACGGGCATATATCATTGTGATCAAGAAATTTACTTTTTTTGTGGGAAAGTTTTTTGTTGTTGCTAAGATTGCTGAAAATCATGTTTTTTTAAACATGACCGTGTCAGGGGGTTTGGGAGTCCAAAATCGTGTTTTTTGCATGACACCATGACACGTCGTGTTATGGCATGTATGATATATATATATATGTGTGGATGTATGTATATATATATATATATATATATATATATGTGTGTGTGTGTGTGTATGTATATATGTGTATGTATGTATATATGTGTGTGTGTGTGTATGTATATATGTGTATGTATGTATATATGTGTGTGTATATATATGTGTGTAGCATATATTTACATATGTAATTACTTTTCATAAGAAAAATGTAAGTAACTTGTATTTGAAAGAAGAATTCCAACTGTCTCAATTTCCACCAACTTTCGTACTAAATGATCCATTTTGGTCAAACCTCCATTTTAGAGAGCTACAAACGGGTACCATAAAAAGGAAGATTGCTGATTGGCCAAAAGAATTGGAACATTTTCTAGGTCATTAATCTAACTAGACTTTGACCAATCAGCTGTTGTCTCTACATTATCTGATTTATAAACAGATTACAACAGCATGCGTTGTGTGAAAGTTGGTGGGAATCGGTTGAGACACTAAAAATACTTATTTCAAATGTAAGTTGGTAACATTTTTCTTGTGAAAAGTAATTACATATGTATAGGAATATCTGCTGGCCTCTTCCCCTTGGCATAACAATATATCAATAAAGCTTCAGTCTTAAAAATACCTATTACCTGGGCAACTGTAACATTGCTTGACCAGATGAAAAATCACAACAATGTTGACATTCTCTGTCTCCTAACTTCTTAGATGTCAGACTCATAAAGATGTGGGATAGCTTGTTGAAAGGGAAACTTTCTCCACATCAAAATGATGCCTAAATTACTTAAAAGTATCAGTGTCCACATCAAAATGATGCCTAAATTACTTAAAAGTATCAGTGTAAAATGCGAAAATCATTAAGAAATAGAGGGCCAGGTTTGAAACTACAACATAATATGTTTAAAATATTTACCTATTTTAGTATCAAGCTTACATTGGGTACTTGTGTGCAACAAAGGGAAGTCATTCCTTTGCAACATGTTCTAGACTGACCACAAGGAGGCAAATTAGGCAATGGTTTTTTATCACTGATGCATGCCAAATCTTAAGCGATGTTGAACTTTGGCACTTGCTAAGGGTAGAAAATACACTCAGATTTATTCTCAAGGTATGAAATCTGCATCTGACCGGCCCAGGGATGAATACATAAAGTTTTACTCAGCCCATTAAATTTTACCCAGTCAGGACAAGAGGACGAGTGGTTTTCCTGAGCCTTGTATGAATTTGTGTGTGTGTGTATATATATATATATATATATATATATATATATATATATATATATATATATATGGAACATGGAATTAGGTCAAAACATGTTGGTCCTCTATGTGACAGACATAATAACCTGCTCATTTATTATTATTCTTGTGGAACAACTTTTTATTATATCTCTTGTTGTAAATTCCCCATAGTGATTTTAACATGTAGGAGTCCAAAATGTATCTTAGATTTTGTGTTTAGTGTCTGTTTTGCATATGTAAGCTGTTTATTTCCCTGACAAAGAGCTTGTTTAGCAATCATTTTTAATTTGTGCCATTATAAATTTTCATGTCAATATATATATGTATATAGAGAGAGAGAGAGAGAGAGAGAGAGAGAGAGAGAGAGAGAGAGAGAGAGAGAGAGTAAAAAGGGTTGATACACAAAATCCAGAAAAAATCCAGAAACAAAAATCAATGTCTAGGTATAATAAAAATCAATGTTCTCTGGGCTAAAGTGTAGTGATAATGAACCATACATGCAATATAATCATCACCTTGAAGAGTCATACCAATATCAATGTTCTCTGGGCTACAGTGTAGTGATAATGAACCATACATGCAATTATTACCTTGAAGAGTCATAGTAATAATACCAATCCCAACTTATATGAATTTTGTTTAATATTTAAGCTCTTAAGCATGCTACCAAATTACTTTTTTTCAAAGAAAACTTACAAGATTGAACTCCTCAGATTATAATTGGAGAAATACAGTATTCTGAGCTAGCAGTGCATTTTGACAGAATTTTGAGTCTGACATGTGAGTTTGCTTCAAAATAATGAGGTATAATTTTCATGTCTTCTAGCATAGATCATGCAAAATTTATGTACAATAATTTCCTCTGTGGCAAAAGTGTTCTTCAACTTAATGCAGTCAATTCTGATAGTTTAGTGAAAAGAACATTCTTTTTAAAAGCAAAACATTCTCTAGACTGTGTCCTATGTAGTTTCACGATATTTAGATGGTGTCCTATGTAGTTTCATGATATTTAGATGGTGTCCTATGTAGTTTCATGATATTTAGATTGTGTCCTATGTAGTTTCATGATATTTAGACTGTGTCATATGTAGTTTCATGATATTTAGACTGTGTCCTATGTAGTTTCATGATATTTAGACTGTGTCTTATGTAGTTTTATGATATTTAGACTGTGTCCTATGTAGTTTCATGATATTTAGATAGTGTCCTATGTAGTTTCATGATATTTAGATGGTGTCCTATGTAATTTCATGATATTTAGACTGTCCTATGTAGTTTTATGATATTTAGATAGTGTCTTATGTAGTTTCATGATATTTAGACTGTGTCCTATGTAGTTTCATGATATTTAGACAGTGTCTTATGTAGTTTTATGATATTTAGATAGTGTCCTATGTAGTTTCATAACATTTAGACTGTGTCTTATGTAGTTTTATGATATTTAGATTGTGTCCTATGTAGTTTCATGATATTTAGACTGTGTCCTATGTAGTTTCATGATATTTAGACAGTGTCTTATGTAGTTTCATGATATTTAGATAGTGTCCTATGTAGTTTCATAATATTTAGACAGTGTCTTATGTAGTTTTATGATATTTAGATTGTGTCCTATGTAGTTTCATAATATTTAGACTGTCCTATGTAGTTTCATGATATTTAGACTGTGTCCTATGTAGTTTCATGATATTTAGACAGTGTCTTATGTAGTTTCATGATATTTAGATAGTGTCCTATGTAGTTTCATAATATTTAGACAGTGTCTTATGTAGTTTCATGATATTTAGACTGTGTCCTATGTAGTTTCATGATATTTAGACAGTGTCTTATGTAGTTTCATGATATTTAGATAGTGTCCTATGTAGTTTCATAATATTTAGACAGTGTCTTATGTAGTTGCATGATATCTAGATAGTGTCCTATGTAGTTTCATGATATTTAGACTGTGTCCTATGTAGTTTCATAATATTTAGACAGTGTCTTATGTAGTTTCATGACATTTAGATAGTGTCCTATGTAGTTTCATGATATTTAGATACTGTCTTATGTAGTTTCATAATATTTAGATAGTGTCCTATGTAGTTTTATGATATTTAGATGGTGTCAAATGTAGTTTCATGATATTTAGATGGTGTCCTATGTAGTTTCATGATATTTAGATGGTGTCCTATGTAGTTTCATGATATTTAGACTGTGTCCTATGTAGTTTCATGATATTTAGATGGTGTCCTATGTAGTTTCATGATATTTAGACTGTCCTATGTAGTTTCATGATATTTAGACTGTCCAATGTAGTTTCATGATATTTAGACTGTCCTATGTAGTTTCATGATATTTAGATTGTGTCCTATGTAGTTTGATGATATTTATACTGTGTCCAATGTAGTTTCTTGATATTTAGATTGTGTCCTATGTAGTTTCATGATATTTAGACTGTGTCCTATGTAGTTTCATAATATTTAGACAGTGTCTTATGTAGTTTCATGATATTTAGTGTCCTATGTAGTTTCATGATATTTAGACTGTCCTATGTAGTTTCATGATATTTAGACACTGTCTTATGTACTTTCAGGATATTTAGATAGTGTCCTATGTAGTTTCATGATATTTAGATAGTGTCCTATGTAGTTTCATGATATTTAGACTGTGTCCTATGTAGTTTCATGATATTTAGACTGTGTCCTATGTAGTTGCATGATATTTAGATAGTGTCCTATGTAGTTTCATGATATTTAGACTGAAACCTATGTAGTTTCATGATATTTAGACAGTGTCTAATTTAGTTTCATGATATTCAGACTGTGTCCTATGTAGTTTCATGATATTTAGATAGTGTCCTATGTAGTTTCATGATATTTAGATAGTGTCCTATGTAGTTGCATGATATTTAGATGGTGTCCTATGTAGTTTCATGATATTTAGATGGTGTCCTATGTAGTTTCATGATATTTAGACTGTCCTATGTAGTTTCATGATATTTAGACTGTCCTATGTAGTTTCATGATATTTAGACTGTCCAATGTAGTTTCATGATATTTAGAGTGTCTTATGTAGTTTCATGATATTTAGATAGTGTCCTATGTAGTTTCATGATATTTAGACTGTCCTATGTAGTTTCATGATATTTAGACATTGTCGTATGTAGTTTCATGATATTTAGACAGTGTCTTATGTAGTTTCATGATATTTAGACTGTCTTATGTAGTTTCATGATATTTAGACTGTCTTATGTAGTTTCATGATATTTAGACTGTCCAATGTAGTTTCATAATATTTAGACAGTGTCTTATGTAGTTTTATGATATTTAGATTGTGTCCTATGTAGTTTCATAATATTTAGACTGTCCTATGTAGTTTGATGATATTTATACTGTGTCCAATGTAGTTTCTTGATATTTAGATTGTGTCCTATGTAGTTTCATGATATTTAGACTGTGTCCTATGTAGTTTCATAATATTTAGACAGTGTCTTATGTAGTTTCATGATATTTAGTGTCCTATGTAGTTTCATGATATTTAGACTGTCCTATGTAGTTTCATGATATTTAGACACTGTCTTATGTACTTTCAGGATATTTAGATAGTGTCCTATGTAGTTTCATGATATTTAGATAGTGTCCTATGTAGTTTCATGATATTTAGACTGTGTCCTATGTAGTTTCATGATATTTAGACTGTGTCCTATGTAGTTGCATGATATTTAGATAGTGTCCTATGTAGTTTCATGATATTTAGACTGAAACCTATGTAGTTTCATGATATTTAGACAGTGTCTAATTTAGTTTCATGATATTCAGACTGTGTCCTATGTAGTTTCATGATATTTAGATGGTGTCCTATGTAGTTTCATGATATTTAGATAGTGTCCTATGTAGTTGCATGATATTTAGATGGTGTCCTATGTAGTTTCATGATATTTAGATGGTGTCCTATGTAGTTTCATGATATTTAGACTGTCCTATGTAGTTTCATGATATTTAGACTGTCCTATGTAGTTTCATGATATTTAGACTGTCCAATGTAGTTTCATGATATTTAGAGTGTCTTATGTAGTTTCATGATATTTAGATAGTGTCCTATGTAGTTTCATGATATTTAGACTGTCCTATGTAGTTTCATGATATTTAGACATTGTCGTATGTAGTTTCATGATATTTAGACAGTGTCTTATGTAGTTTCATGATATTTAGACTGTCTTATGTAGTTTCATGATATTTAGACTGTCTTATGTAGTTTCATGATATTTAGACTGTCCAATGTAGTTTCATGATATTTAGATAGTGTCTTATGTAGTTTCATGATATTTAGATAGTGTCCTATTTAGTTTCATGATATTTAGATAGTGTCCTATGTAGTTTCATGATATTTAGATAGTGTCCTATGTAGTTTCATGATATTTAGACTGTCCCATGTAGTTTCATGATATTTAGATAGTGTCCTATGTAGTTTCATGATATTTAGACTGTCCTATGTAGTTTCATGATATTTAGACTGTGTCCTATGTAGTTTCATGATATTTAGACTGTGTCCTATGTAGTTTCATGATATTTAGACTGTCCTATGTAGTTTCTTGATATTTAGACTGTCCTATGTAGTTTCATGATATTTAGATAGTGTCCTATGTAGTTTCATGATATTTAGATTGTGTCCTATGTAGTTTCATGATATTTAGACTGTCCTATTTAGTTTCATGATATTTAGAGTGTCCTATGTAGTTTCACGATATTTAGACTGTCCTATGTAGTTTATTGATATTTAGACTGTGTCTTATGTAGTTTCTTGATATTTAGATTGTGTCCTATGTAGTTTCATGATCTAAGTTTAAATGCTAGCAACAATACAGCGCAAAGTAACAAATATACTGCAAACAAGAGGCCCAAGTAGGTCTGACATCTCATCTGTTTGACATCTACCTAACTGCAAATACAAGAGCAGTTGGCCAAGAAATCTGGGTCAGTGTTTTCTGCATAAATTCTACCAATGCTGTTAACTGCATATGTTATGAAAACAGCTGTTTCAAGGTTTTTCTATTTTCAGTATCTTCATCCATATTTGAAAGCACATCAGCATCATTTGTCCTATATTAAATGGCCTTTAGGGGCCAGGATGATTTCTGTCAAAGTTGGTCTAACTATGTTCAGCAGTTTTCTTTTTCTTTTTTGATCAAGTTCTGAAGAAAATCTTTCTTCTATTTTTAGTAATGGTAACCACATTTGATGGCATATTCGAAGCATTTGTATAAATCTGAAAGCCCTTCATGCCAGGATACTTTCTGTGAAATCTGGTCAAATTCTGTTGAGTAGTTTCTGTGAAGTTATTTTTCAGAGATTTTTCTATTTTTAGTAATGACAGCCATATATGATGGCAAATCAGCATCATTTGTATAAATCTAACGGAGACTGAAATAAAGATGATGCCTATAAAATACAGTTGAATTCTGTAGAGCAGTTTTGGAGAAGATGGATATGTTGATGGACGATGCACATATGCACTACAGATGAAGGACCATACAATTAACTCACTTGGCCTTGGGGGTGGGGTAACTTTTGAGGTCGGTATATTTTCGAGTGAAAACACTGGTGGATTTTCATTAAGAGATTCATTGTTAGTGTATCTTAATTTATTGATGCTATTACAAAAACTGAAGGAATTTTTAAAATTTAAAATGTTCAATATAGCTTTCAGGAAGAATGTTTTGGTCTTAAATGATACACAATTTTGTGAATAGAGCTCACTTAGTTCAGAATAACTATGTCTCTTCCATTTTCTTTCTCTACATGTCACTCACAATATGAGCTAAATGTATTAAGCAGCTTCTTCGAGCCTGGCTTATTTTCATGGCTGGCTTACTTTCATGGCTGGTTTATTTTCATGGCTGGCTTACTTTCATGGCTGACTTACTTTCAAATTTTAAGGTATATTCATACAGGCATGTAGACAAAAGTAAAAACAAACTGTGATAATTAGAACACCTTTCTTACCCTCTGTCCTCGCCACCCTGTATCAGTTACTGGCATGACAAGTCGTGCAGGATGGGGAACCCTAAACAGCTGCTTTGGAGTCTGTCCATATGTCTTTACCATTGTACGGATTGCCCTGCGGGTCAATTGATCCTCAAAGTTTCTCACATCAATCCCAAAGTAGGTCTGGTGTAAGATTATATGTATAAAAAATATAACCACACCAATTACAGCATACTTCTGCTACAACTATTTTGGAATAAATAATAATATTTCATTTCCACATTCCCTAAGTTTGTTATGATCTCATATAATTTATAAAAAAAAGATTTCAACTGAATACACAATGTAAGAATAAAAAGTAATCAATTAATGCAAAATCTGATTGTAAACAAAATACATTGTTTTAAATTCTGCCAATCAATCGAGTCTGTACTTTGTTTGAGACATGAATGCAACTGGTAACTACTGTCAGCAATACAAAAGTAAATCATGCATCAATTTTAAAGATGATTAGACCTAAATACACACACATACACACATCCCCTAAATAACTTTCTTCTGCAAATAAATTCCACTTGGAAAATGTTATCTCTTCGTTCTAAATAAATCAAACATGCATTACCTAACCAAGCACTGAAAATACATTTCATTAAGGTATCACTACTCTAATTCAGTTCCTTACAAATTTCCTTCATTCTTCCACATTTTTGATTAAATCCAGTGCATTAGTTTTAAGTTCACATGCACCAAGACTATGCTGCTTATGTTAGACACTAACTTGGATATGACATACCCAAAAATCAGCAATAACTTGAATTTTTAATCGATGTGACCATTCCAGAACCGGCTGAATCACACCTATTTGCTTTATCATATTATGCAAAAACCCAGAAGCTGAACTGAATCAACATTTTTTTTCTGTTTAGGCTTTAATGCTACTTTCTATTGAATGCAAGTAACAATTCTTCACTGCTTTAACAATTCTCCAGGAAACTTGGAGAAAAAATGAAGTGATAAATAAAAGAGATGATAGAAGTCACAACAATAATGCACAGCTGCAAAGTTTTATTGCATTTTCTCCGGTGTGGTTTGCTCCCCAAGTACAATTTTTTGTACAAGACAGCAGTCTAAGTGGAGTGTCATGTGATGCCAATGGTGACAAATGTCCAAACACTGGGACTCATTTGCCGTAATCATGAAAAATTTAAGCTTCTTAAATATGTTTGAGCAAGTTAGAATACAATTCTACTAACTAATAATTATCTCATTTGCAAAGACCAATTTTACTCAATTATGGTAAATTTTTTAATATTTTGATTTTCAAAAAATGAAAAAATGTCTAAATTTTTGGCCAAAATCTCCATCCAGGTTGTTGCTTTGAAAGATGCTTCCTACAAGCTCAAAATGGTACTTTTATTCTCTTGATAAGTTGATTTGAAGCATATCACTTCTGTGCACCTAATGTGGAATATGGGAAGTTTTGAGATCCATGGGTCATTTCCAAAAATACAAAACTGCATAGATATTTGTTGTCCTAACATCGGCATGCACACTTTGGAATAAAATAGCATTTGATAGTATCATTTGTATGTTCAGTTTCAATTGTTAGAAGATATTTAAATTGTTGAGAATGGTGAATTTATGAATTTGATATAAGGTACCAACAATTTAGTATATTAATCATATCTGACCAGACCAGGATACCAATATATACCTTATTATAACTCTCTGTTCAATGGACAAATCATACGTTTTTCAACAGAAAATGGCCATGAAACATTTGAGTTCATAATACTTGTCAAGACAGACCCATCATCAATCTAGTAATGGTCCCATCAAATTGGAAGAATTGAACCACCTATATGTGTTCTATTCACACCACAGCAGTACCCCTGGGATGAAGAAAACATATTAAAGAAAGAAGTATGCAACCAAGTTTTGTTAGAGCCCAAATGAAGTTTTAAATTATCATTCAAAGTTATGCAACTGTATGATTTATTGCTGTTACAATTTGTAATAAAGAAATCTAGTCTCAGTCTGGTGTTTCCCACCTTTAGTAAGAACAAAATTATATTTTTCAGTATAGGTTTCTTCAAATATGCATCAAGTAACTGATTTATTTACTGTCTATACTTGCGTATAAGCTAATACCAACTGCAAACTGCATAGACCCAGATCTGCCATCGCATAATATGCCACCAGATCTGGGTCTATGCAGTTTGTATGAACTAATCAGTAGAACAAACAACATAGACCCTGATCTGCAGGCACAGGGTCTATGTTGTCTGCATTTGGACCCAGTTTATACACGAGTATATACTTTACTTATTTCATTTAAACACATAAAAACTTAGTTGTGAATGCATATAGGAGTTGATTTTCCCCTTTAAGCTATTTAAAGTACCATATATACTCATGTATAAGCCTGATCCAAATGCAAACAACATAGCCGGCAGATCAGGGTCTATGCTGTTTGTTCTACTGATTAGTCCTTACAAACTGCATAGACCCAGATCTGGTATCGGCTTATACGCAAGTACATATAGTATCACTATACTCATTGAGTTCCTTATATATTTCCTTCATTTTCCACATTTGGGATGAAATCCAGTGTATCAGTTGTAAGTTCAGATGTACCAAGACTATCTTACTTATACTAGAAACTAACTTGAACAGAACATATCCAAATATCAGCTTTGGTTATGTTGCATTTTCTGCATATAGAAGCATTTGAATGAAATAACTGGAATTTTTAGCACAATCAACCTTTCCAGAACCAGCCAAATCACATCTGTTTGCTTTGTTTTCCTATACAAGAGGTTAGAGGCTGCACCCAATGAACATATCATTTTCTATTTAGGTTTTAATGCTACTTTCTGTCGAATGCAAAAAACATTCTTTACAGTTTAGCAAATCTTCAAGAAAAATCAGAGATTTTCTTAGGGACAGCAATAGGATGCAATAACAGCTAACTGGCTAAACCAAGGGTTGACAACAGTTTATACTTAAAGAGCCAAACTATGTCAAAATCTGGAGCAAGAGATCAACAAAGAGCCAGTATAAGAAAGCCCATTAGTAACTGACAGTATACAATTTAACATTATTGATATTAAACATGTTAATAATATGAGAAGAAAAGAAAGCGACAAAAAGACCTAACTGACGTGAGTAATTAAGAATGTTTTATTTTTTAATATTAATTTTAATTAAAAAAAATTTGTGTATTTTAGGGATGACAAAATAGACGTATTTTGTTCCATACTGTGCCATATTTGGCTCACAAGCCGACCACTAGACTAAGCTATTGTACTGATACACAAATTGAACTGAACTGACATTCTTCAAAGAGTTCTGTTAGTTCTAATTAGCTCTGAAGACTATTCACATACAAATCATTTGGTATTCATAATTAATTCAGAATATTTCTTTGTGTACTTAGATATGGCTGATTTATACATTTATTGTTACCATAAATATAAGGTATGTATTGTCAAATTGTGTCCTAGGTGAATAAAAAGGCATCTGAAATATACTCACAGCTGGATGAAAGACATTAACAGCTTTCACTGCATGCTCCCCCTGCTGCTTGTACCCAAACACCAGATCGATCCAATGGTGAATGTTCTGTGAGATGAAGTCTGACTCTAGGGCTTGACGATGGATGAGTATAAACAGACGAGGATTGCTTTTGCACCATGAGGGCAAAGTTACATCCCATACTATGTCTCCAGTTTGTCTCTTTCCAAAGTCAAAGCCTGCAAATACAAATTTATAAATAAATGAACAGACTTTGCACAAGGGTTGGATCATTATCAACAGAGAGAGTGAGGAGATGCTACACACTCTTGGTAGCAGAAACCAACTTTTGGAGCAAAATATGTTTCTTTGATAATACTTACCTGATTACAATACACTGTATGTTAGGAGAACATCCACTACCTTGCATATCCAGGCCTCCCAAGCAAAAGATGTTAACCATGTCTTTTGGCATGTTTTAGTAATAAAAATGCAAAGAAAGTTGTCTGCATGCTCAGATGAAAGTCAGTTGAGAGTGGTCTCCCCTTGAATGTTGGTACTGGCACCAAAATACCTTCAATCATCAGTTACTACCGGAGTAGAAGTGCACATTGTGCCAATACTGTGATCAGGAAGTATTATCATGGAAATGTATTTTACTCCACAAACTGATTTCTTTTTCAAATACATTATCCAATCATAATATCATACATGTGACAGAAAAGACAGTTCAGGTCAGGACAGATCAGGAGATATTCAAAATTTGGTCAGGAGTTTTGACCTCAAAAGAGTGAGGATTTCTATCGACCCAAATTTTAGCATGCAAATGGACAAAATTACAGCTATTGAACAAATTTACATTTTTTATGCACATTATCTCATCAAATCAGTCCTTTCACAGTAACTTGTTGCCATTCATACTCTCCTTATATGTACCACAAGCATTTTTAGCATTTCTTTGCTGGATTATATTGGTGGCAGTCCTCATCACTGTTGATCTTAACACTTAACACTTAGGAGATGATGCACTGTTACTGGATCCTGGTTTCCTTTGAAGTCAGCTTGAATTTTCCTCAGAATGGAAAATGTCCTTTTTAGTGTCTGCATTGGAATGTGGCAATGGCAGTACAACTTAACTGAGTCCACCAAGAAGTTTAAATTGTTTCCTGCCTGTACATTCTAATTGCTGACTGCCTGCTGGAACTGCTCAAGATTGGTACTGTCTGGGTCTAATGTTGTTCTAATGTCAGCAAAATTCTTCACTTGAAGCACAAACACATACATTATATCATCACACCCTTTGTGACTTTAAGCCTAATTTGCAGACACCTTTGTTGTCATCATTATCATCAAAATCACCACTCTTTAATAATGACAATCAAATCCAGAAAATAATTATCACTTACTAGAATCATAGAAGAAGACAAAGACCCCATAAATACCAGGCATTACGGATTACAGTGGCAGTTAGTGACATGCACTTTAGTCTAGTTTACATTCATGTTTACAAAGGATTGAATCAAGGTCAATGGTGTTTATGTAAGTTTTTCTGATGTGGTTGTTCATAGCAGTGTCGAACGCATATTTTGTCTAAAAATCCTTGTTGCTGGTCACGTTCTGCAGATGGTCACTCACGACAGTGAGTTTATATAATAAATTATTATTATTATTATTATTATTATTATTATTATTATACAATTAAGATTATGATTTATTACGAACAATAAAAAAGCCACTATATGAGTTTTTGTCTGCATGAAAAGTTTTGTGCGATTTAGGAGTCAGGGAATATTATTTTGACTAGATCTGAAAAATGATCTGCTACCAGAAATGTTCAGCTATAAAGTTGGTAAATAGTGTCTCGGTATGTGTAACTTTGTCCACATTTGATGCAGATTCCACAAACATGGATTTCAGTGATAGCATATTTGTTGTTGCGGTTAATATGCTTTTACGAGATGGGGTTTCTGCATGATGTGTCATGTCATTTTGCCAGTGTAACAGACTTTATAATCAGCTTTACAGGAAGAGCAGAATGCATATTCATGTCCATTTGAATGTAGATTCCATTTCAGACCAATGTCCAAGACCTTCAGTTTGGAATTGGCTAGTAGGTTGGAGAGGTCTTTGGTTGGGCCCATGGTCTCCCTTCCATGATGGCAAGATGTGTGAGAAATTGCTGAATGGTAGACCTTGACTGTAATCAGAACTAACTTCTCCTGAAAAAGCTAGCTAAATCTGTTGTACCAAGATGTTTCTCTGCACTCAACACTGGAAGAAACTCTCCATTTCCCCTCAAAGGCTTTCAAAATGGTGGGCCTTCTTGCCCACTCAATTCTGTCCACCACTTGCTCACAAAAATTTCCTTTCTGAGGACTTGTTTGATATGTCAGGCATGCAGATTCATCATTTCTGGGTTGGGTTGGAAAACCTGCATGCATGGTTGTTTCAGCAGGAGAGGAGAAGACAGGATTTTTCTGGAAATCTTGGCTGCTAGATTCAGAAGGTCACTGATCTATAATAGTTCCAACTTGAGGGAAGCAATCAGGATTAGTGTACACTTGGATTCCCTAAGTTTCTGCAAGACTTTGGGAATCAGAGCAGTTCAGGGATACATATGCATCAAGACCATTCCAGTTCAGTGAAAGGGCGTTGACTGTCCCAGCTTTTGGATCTGGGACCAGTGAGATGATGGTTTGGAGCTTGGCATTCCACCCTGTCACCAAGAGGTCCACAAGAGGTCAAATGATTTAGTTCCCTTGGTGACCCAATATACAGACCCTGAAATGGATAATTTTACTAGTGAAATAAGAACAAAATGCAAATGAAATGCAGCATGAATGCAATCAAACTGCAGATCGATGGCAAATGAAAAGAAGAATGAAGTAAAATGAAATTAAATGCATAATTATAAGCAAGGGGCATTGAAAAGTTAGCTGTTTAGGACAGATGATTGCTCATTACAGGTGACCTTTAACCCTTTACTGCACATCAGTCTGGAGGTTGAACTGCCTGATTTGTACATAATGTATCCATTAATTCAATAATTTGGCATCCCTTTTGAGTTTACTTCTTGTGCAGTAATAATTTTCTTTATATTGGGAAATTTGTTGTGGATACTGGATGGGTATTGGGTATACTTTATTTCAGCATGCAGGTGATGAAATGGTTGGTTGCCACGGCAACCAAATCCAGCTTAGAATGCATAAAAATCATGACAAATTTACATATTTTTCAGTATTAATTTATATTAAGCTTACTACTTTCTTGCCAAATCAGTCATGCTTTGAATTTTTTCAATTTATGATTGAGAACAGTGAGATTTTCTAATTATTTGGCTTGGATTATCCAAGTTCCACGAACAGGTGTTTTGTTTTCAGTGAAGTGTTAATATTGAACACTTAAAGTCAATAAAGTTTTGGCTGTATGTTCTGTGCTTATATTTTTCTTGAATGTATTCGCATGGTCTTAAACGTTTCAAATATAAAAAAAGTATTTTGGTCTAAAATTGAATTTGTTGAAATTTATACCAAATAGCTTGGTTACTATGGTAACAATTAAAAAGTGCAGTGATAATATTAAGATATTAATGCTGATTTTATACCATATCTCCAAAATATGAATGCCTATTTTCAAGTTCAAAAGAAGTTAAAGAAAACTGAAGAATGACAAACAATTCATAAAAAGCATGAAGATAAAAGTAGTATAATCAATCTCGTGTATTTATTCACATATATACATATGCATGTACTTAGGTAATGCATTATTTTGATCCAGACACATGGAATATACCATGATGACCACTGAGGATGAACCAAGCTCTTATATCCTAAGATCAGAATTTTATCAAGAAAAACCAAAAAGATCAGCTTTAAATGTGCTACAAGATTTTTCTGTTGTTGCAAACTTTAAATAAGTGGGAATTACTGTATATAATCATGGATTTATTGTTTTGCATCATGGAAGCAAGCAGATTTTATGGTGAATGCTCTAAGTTTACTTACAAAAAACAAACTGAAATTTATTGAACAATCCTCAAAATCCAAGTGTGCTCCTCTTTTAAATCTATTGTTAATTCCTAAAAAATGATGAGATAATGTACATTAAGCCATCAACTCTACAAAAGAAATGTGCTATGTAACCCAACACACATTAAGTATGTCATTCCATTAGATCTTTCTGTATGCAGTATTGGACAAGTTTGCTGTCTTGTAACAAAATTTTGTTATGTATAAACCATGTAAATGGATGTGTACTCGAGATGTCAGAAAGCAGTACAACCCATATTTCTAAAATCCTGTCATCAATACTAGTAATTAACAGATCATATAAGTGTATGAATTGTCAAATTTAAAGAAATGTGAATTAAAAGCTCAAAATAAAAAATATGTTTTGGGTATAAACTAACCTGCAAAAATATAGTACTGTTTGGCAATGAGACTGAACTGTGAAGTATTAATAGCAGGTGCAAAGAATATAAATGGAAATCTGTTTCTGTATTTTGTTTGGAAGCACATGGATTTAATATTCATGTGTCAGATAACATAATCAGAAAATAATCAATCATGTACTCTTTTGACTTTGGGATTTAAAAAACCCAAAAAAACAAACAGTTGTCAAAAGAAAGAAAGAACTTGACTTGCATCAGTTGCTGAAATAAGTATTTGCATTTCAAGATCAGATAGTAGTTTTAATATATATATATATATATATATATATATATATATATATATATATATATATATATATATATATATATATATATATATATATATATATAATGACATGGGCAATGGAAAGAATGTCCTTAAAGCTGGCTTATTTAAAACTGAATACTTAAGTCATATAAAAATAAAATTATATGAAATTCATATTTCGGAGGGGTATGCAAGAGGGGCACCTTTTACAAATGTGGCTCATTTTTTGGGCAAAGTTTTAATTTTTAGAACATAACAAAAAGGGCATAAATATTTCTCAACCCAAGAATTCACTTTTGGTCACAATTTTTAGGATGTCCTTTTAAAAATAAAGAACAAAGAAGCTTCCACTCATAGAAGTATTCTATATTAAATAAAACATAATAATATATGAAATTAATAGAACATATTAGTTTTAAGTAGTTTTTTTCATGATTTTGACAATGGGGGAAGATACTTTAAATATGGCAGAAGCATCCATTTATTTATATCTTGTCGGAGTACTGAGTGCCAAAGATGTCAAATCTTGTCGGATTATTGACAAATATGAACTGCTGTATACAAATTTAATTTTAAAAAATGTCTTCATAAACCATGAAATATTCCCAAAGATCAATGTCTGAATCACACTACTCAGAAGTAATGAAAGGAACAAAGAAGCTACATTCATCTTTCATTTCACCATGTCAGTTTGTGGATTAAGAAGAAAGACATGGAGTTATCATATGATTAATCAAGCATATTAAATGTTTTGTTTATTGGGAATCACTGAACATTTTATTATGAGAAAATAATAAAGAGGATGAATATCATCATTACTGACACAAGGAATAAACATCATTAAATAATTTTCAATCAAAATTAACATTAAGAGGAAGAATATCTTAATTGGAGACAAGCATTTATTAAATCTAAAATATTGTGCAAAAAAATTATATTTCATTATCAATGCAGAAGCAGCTTGAAATATTTTCTTGGGAGCAGTAATTAAAAATTGCTACTGATTAAAAACAAAGGTTCTAGCAGATTTTTGAAAACATGAGGGGTGAGGTGGCAATCGAGCATGAAATCAGTATTAATTGGCAATATTTAGTATATTAAACAATTTTAAGGGTTTTCAACATGTGAAGTGTTCAATTCATTAATTGAGTGACTCACTATTGTGCATCAACTTTCTTGTGAAATTCAACAAATTATGAACTATAACGATTTAAAAATGATATGTGACATTAAATAATTATGTTAAAAATTGAAGCACATTTCTCTAAGGGCAAATCCTAAATTTTACTGCGATAAACATGCACTATTGATTAGTGGAGTTGAGCAGAATTTGCCATGCCATGTGACTAATGGTTTTTCCTGGTTTCCAAAAATAGACAAATATTCGAGGACTTCATTTGTAAATTTTTCATGCTGATTAGTATTACAATTAGTGAGTAAATGTTTTTTAAATATCGAAAATCCATATTTTTGAGAAATTGGTGATTCTTGGTCATATTTTTTTGCTGAAAATATGGATATGAACTTAAGAAGTGAACACATAACAGTAAATTATTTTTAGCATATAGCCTTGTTCAAAAGTTTGAAGTTTGCTCTAATATTCCTCTTTTTTGGTGAAACCTTGATAACAATAAACTGGACCAGTTAAAAGAATGACATATTCCCGTGTATATTATAAGAAAGCTTTCATGTTGCAACTGTGAGATGCAGAGCACATGTTTACAAATGGCAGATGCACTGTTACATACAATAATTGAGTGTAGATTGAACTGCGCAGTTGCTTTAATCTTGCGAATAAACTAATGATTTGCTTCATATTTATTTTCTAGATTCATTCTCTCAGAAGTATAAGCGATAGCTATGGGTACAAAGACTTAATTTTGGTAGTACTGGGTATCTTAATTGGATCTGTCATGAAAGGCATCAAAAGGCATCATTATGCAGTAAATAAGTTGGTGTCAAAAGGTGTCATTAGGCAGTAAAGGGTTAAGACAGGCTTGACTGTATTTTAATTTATTGTAAAGTCAATGCTTTCTTTGGCATTTGATGCATTTCATTAAAACACACTTTTAATAAAACAAAATACAAAAGCTATTCCCTTTACAGTAAAAATCTCAAATACAAAAAATGCATTTCCATATAATTCCAAATAAGCAAAAAATGACCGCAAATGATGCATGAAAGCAATAAATGCACAACTGAATTTAATTTCTGAGACCATAATTAAAGAACAATGAGATGATAGATGAAATGCAAAATGCAAATGGAGTGATAACAGAAGGCAAATGAAATGCAAATGGAATGAAGATTTGGTGAAATTACCCATTTTAGGGTCTGTAATTGACGATAATTGAGTTGTTGGAGAGACATAGGATGCCCATTCTAGATGTCTCATGCATGATTGGAAGGTATTTGCTCTGGCTTTCATCTCCACGATGTTGATGTGCATGAAGTGCTCCTGAAGGGACTAAACCCCTCTTACTTCTTAAAAGGAGGCCAGGAGATGGCCACCCCAGCCAGTCATGCTGGCATCTGTGCAGATCATCATTTCCAGTGGTTGATCCTGCAGAGGGACACCAGCTTTAAGCCAAGAGAGTTGTTGTTGTTGTGGGTTTAACGCCATTTTTCAGCACATGATAAGCTATACATGGCAGCCAGTTTTATTTGGTGGAGGAAGAACCCGGGAAGAACCACCGGCCCACGGAAAGCTACTGGCAAGCTTTCTCACATATCCACATTGGCCGAGCCCGAGACTTGAACCCACGCAGACAGAGGTGAGATGGCAGTGATCTGTAAAGGTGAGCGTCTTAGACCACTCGGCCACCCAGGGCCCCAAGCCAAGACAGGTCCACCTATCTGCTGAGATGGGACCTCATGTAATGAGAAATTTTGAACATTTAGTCTAATAGGCAATGGGATCAAAGGATCATCTGCAGGGGTCTGGTGGACAAGCAGCCCAAAACAAGAAGGTCAGCTGCCTCATTAAAAAGACTCTAGAGGCTGAGAAAATCCCAGGCTGAAATTTTATTCTCCATGCGCATGGACTACACTGCCAAGATGATCTTCTGGGCATGTTCTTCATGGAGACAAACTAAGAGGTTCTGAACTCTATGCCCAGACAAATGAAGTGCTGGGATTGAATAAGATTGGTCCTTGTTGACAAACTGAAGCAAAGCACACGCAAAACAAGGGATTTCATGTCTTGGTACAAACCTCTGCTCACCTTGTGCTTTTGGAGACTGTCATCCAGGTAATTTGATGTCAGGAATATGGAGGTGGCTCTGAACTGCGACATGACCCAGTCCATGACTTTGGTGAGCACCCAGAGCCTGTGACTGAAACTGAAAGGGAGTGCCCAGAAATGGTATATGGAGTTCCTGACAGTGAACCTCAGGAATTTCTGGGAATACCTGAAAGTGAATATGAAATTACACATTTTGTAGGTCTATGCTGACTGCCAAATCTCCCTCCTGAATGGTGTTGAGAACTGATCTTGGGGTCTCTAAGGTGCCTAGGAGCCTGAATGTGTTGATTGAGAGAGTTTTGATCAATGACCAGTCAGAGCTGAGCTTGCCATTGGCTTTGGAAAGTAGAAAAGTCTGGAGTAAATCCCGGTGATTTTGTGTTGTGAATGATCTTTACTGCCCTTTTTATAATGAGAGTGTTTATTTCCTACTGCAGAATGTCTGCCTTGTATGGATCTCTGGGGATATCTTTAGCAAAGGGAACCATTGACAGCAGGGGAGGGTTGCAGAATGTGATCTACAAGATTTATCAGACATAAATATGTGTCATCGGGGCAGAGTCTCTCCCCATTTCAAGCCTTGGAGGGGTCCTTACTACTTCTCTAGTCCCTCTTAGGAAATGAAGGCTGGGCTCTGGATTGCAGGACCTGCATAAAGTATGCCCCTTTGACAACCTGTTTCCTGACCACCTCTACTGAGATCTAAGGATAGCCTTGTTGTGGTCTTTGAGCAGTGCAGACATGAATAGGGATGCATTTCTCTGCACCAGCTGCAGGTTAACAGAAGCAGCTATGGAATAAGTGTTGAGCTGCCCTTTTGAGTGCATAAACAATGCATGAAACTGACTCCCATGCATGTCTGTTGGCAGGGTCTCAAATGGAGGGGAGTAGGCTATGCCCAGCTTGCTGAAATATAACTATTGTGACCAGGTCAAGCATAGAGCCAATGGCTACACTATTTGCAAACAAATTGTTGCATGTCAATAAAGTATTTCTGGTCCATGTATGAAAGTTTCAACATTACCAAGCCTGCAATATATGTTAATGGCTTTAACTTCAGTGAAGAAGAATGATGTGTGTGTTTTTGCAAAACAGAGGGTCAATATATGTCATGATTCTGTAAGAGGCCATTGACAGAGCAAGAGGAGGCAGACAGACCTCTGGAGACAGAGCCAGAAAACTTCTACAGTGGATGCATGGAAGATTGAGTCTTCCCAAGACATTATCAGATCAAGTACAAAAGAGAGAACTTGAGACTGAATGTCTGTAAAATCAAAAGTGTGCAGTGACAAAGTAGCCTCCTGTGATGGTAGTGATGACTGGACTGGTGAAGCAGATAGTTATCTAAAATGAACGAGCTGAACACAGTGATCTCCAGGCATTCACATTGAGTGTTGTCAAAAGTCCAAGACATGTCTGGAAATGGGGAATTGCCATAGCTGGTACTGGGTCATGATAAACCAGGAATGGTGATGGATCTGTCCAGTGCTGGTCCACAATGCCTTCATAGGTCCAGTATTGGATATTATGGGAAATTTGTTCCCTGAATCTGGTGCTGGTTGTCCTAGGCCTCTGTGACAGAACTGGGGCTGGAAATGGCATAACTGGGTGCCAGATGCATCTTGAATCCAGAACTGGTCATGCCTGGACGACAGATCACTGTACCCAGTCCCAGTGGTAGAGGGTATAGGTTGAGAATGTGCAGGAGCTGGAGTGGACAAGGTCCTGGACTGGCTGACATCTGTTATCAGTTATCAAGGGAATGATCACCATAGCCAGTACCTGGACATATATGTGGTGATGGGTTGTCCAGGACTGGTTCATGTGGGCCACCAAACCACCTCGGTACTGGCCCAGTAGTCTGTTCAGTGCTGGTATGATCTGGCTTTCGCACTGTGGGCTATGTCAAAGATAAGGTCTGTGGGAGGTCCAATGTAGCAAAGATTATTGGACTTTCTTATGAATTGGTGATCTTTCTACTTTTAATGACTAAGTCCTGAGAAAATTGGAGACTGAGGCAGATTTGGCAGCAAAACTGATGGTTTCTGCATCCCTATTGGAGTGCTTCTTGGCTCTCTCACTAGCCTGGCTTAACTGTTTGACTGTAACTGGCACCTATCTCTCTACAGACCAGTGCGAACAAATATTACAAGTATGGTCCAAATGACACCCCACATACAGGAATTGGGAATTTCTTACAGACCCCACACATAATCCTGCCCATTGATACCTGTAATTAGAGAGTGTAAAACAATGGCATATACAGGTGAAATCAGCCAAGCATCATGCTGAATATTAATGAATTATGAATGAAGATAAATGAGAGAAAAATTACAGAAATTATCTTGCTACTAAGAATAAAGGCTCATTCACTAGATATAACTTACAAAAAGGTCATTTTATAGCAAAGATAAGTGAAGAAAAAAATATTTGTCTATGATGATGATGGAGTGAGATTCTGAAAACAAATAGATCAAGTATACTTCCCTGTGATGAAAAACTTGATATTTTATGGTGAAAAGGCACAAAATGGAAGGTATCTGAAAGGCTTCTTGTGACAGTGTGATAACCAAGCATGAGCAGACTTGTTACTGACAATGGATGGAATTTTATGCCAATCACTCTATCAAAGCTGATACCACTCTTGTCTGACTTCCGTCTCATCAAGCAGACAACATTTCAGCATATTTATTGCTAAAACATGCCAAAAGACATATTCAACATCTTTTCAAACTTGGGAGGGCTTGATTTGTGAGGTAGTGGCTGTTCTCCAAATATATTATTACTGGGTAATGTATTTGAAGAAGAAACATAATTTAGTGCTCAACACTGATACCTTTCTGCAAAAAAGAGAAAAACATTGAAACTCTCGAGTTTATTTTTGACATAAGAAAATCTACAATAAAAGTCAACAAACTTTACACCCAAGTAAGTAGGCTACTGTAACCTGCTTGTTATTTGGGCAATTCTGTTTAATGTAAACATTCAGACATGATTTTGTAAAATGTTTGTGCCTACAACTAGAGATATAAAATGCAATCAAATTTCAAGCCAGGGATCAAATATATTTTTGAATTGATGATGAAGTTATTAAGAACAAATATTTTTATGAAATGTTTAAAAACTTTCTTCCGTACAAGGGCATAACAATTTTTTTCTACTAAAGAATAAATAAAAGGAAGATATTTGAAGGAAAACATTTATCCTAGTTACATTCTCATGTTGTCCACATGTAAAAAGCAAGTTTTATAAGATACTATAAACTCCTATTGTAACAATGTCCGAGGGAACTTTTCAATTACCTAGTTATATCATTTAATACATGACCAAATGATATATATATATATATATATATATATATATATATATATATATATATATATATATATATATATATATATAAAAGATGTAAATTGTTTTTACCTTCTGAATTTCTAAAAAATTCAGGCAAGAAAAAGAATTCTGGGATAAGCTCTTTGACATCAGTGGTTGAGTCTGCACTTGAAAGTCTCCATGATGTATGCATACTGTGAAATGTCCTGTCTGGAATGTCAAAGTTTTGATCTGAAACAAATAAATTTACATCAATAAAAAAGACACTTTTAGGGAGTTTTTTTATATAAAAAAAACAGAACCTCAAAGTCCAAAAACTTTTGCATTCTGTTCACATTCAATAGAATAAAGTTAGAATCTCTGGATTTTCTGAACTTTCAAAACTCAAATGGTTCCAATCCTTTCATGCTAAATTATAAGAATATACATGTAAAACACTCCAACAACATCAAAGCACCATTCTTTGATTTTAGGTTTTTCAGGCCAAGTATGCTTTTTCTGTCCTTATTTTTTTGTGGATAATAAGCATGCATGCACTATACAAGTTCAAATAACCACAGCTCTTCTCCAAAAACCCTATGCAGTACTCCCCCATTTTAGTGCTGTCTTTGGGAGTCATAGAACATACTGACTTATAGAAAGACCATGTTATGATGACATACATGATATATAATTGTACTACCTATTAATGAAATTGGACCCATGACCATACTCGCCTTATAACAGGAACTGTGTTATAATCAAGGGCCTTAAAGGGAGTGCTGTATTTGGAAAACGTTCTAATAAAGCGAGTTAGCAAAGAGTAATTAATATTTGTTATGCTACCTTGGAAACTGAGGAACATCTTGGTGAATGGTGGTAACCTGACAAGGAAGTGGAGAACAGTTCCACTGTTAGAGTAATGGCTGCCATAATGATATGGTGCCACCTGGAGGCTGCTTGACTCCCCTGGATTACGCCTCTCATATTCCTGCTGAAGAATCTGAAATACAAAATTTTGTGCTAAACTATCATTAAATTATTTTTTTCTTATTTTTTATATATATATTTTATCAAATTCTATTTTTAAATACAAAAAAACTTTGTGTAGACTTTTGTGTCATGAAAGGAAATGGAGTCAATATTTAAACCACAGCAAAAATAACTATCAGTGGTACTGTATTTTCTTGACTAAACTAGCTGGGGAGTAGTTCTCACTGTTTTTGTCACGTATATTATATTTTTCTTACAAAGTACCTCTCCAACCAGTCTTTGTGTCTCATGATACAAACTTGGGCTCTGCTCCCTTCACATGATACTGAAAAAGCAAGTACTGTATGAAATTACCTTGACCAAGGGGGATCATCTATTGTTTACTTTTACGGCATGTCTAGGGACTTAAGGGAAAGCAATTCTCGCCGTCATCTTAAAAAGGCTGTAAAAGATTATAGCTGTTCACATTTTATTTTGATTTTATATTCTGTACCCTAGAACACACACTTAACTTACTTAACTCTGGGACACACTATGCTGGGATTAGTCTCTGCTATATACCTGTACCAAATAATGACTCCTTGGTTTTGACAGTGAAAGGAACTTATTTATATACCAGATTTGACTGAAACTACAGGTTAAATTTAGAACTATCTGATTTGGACAAAAATGAATATCACATTAATGAAGATTTAATTTCAGTGTGTCAATTATATTACTAATTAAGGCTAAGTCATAGAAATGTGTCCTATTTACTCGTCACATTTGACTTTTTCAAGCTTAGTAATAAGCATGAAATCATTATATTTGAAAACAAAACTTTTATTTATGTATGAAACATTTATTCTACATTGCTAACTTTCATAGTATGATGGGTGAATGATACCCTTGTAAAAAAAAATCTGGTCAAAATCAAAGATTGGGAGTTGGGAGACAATGCAAATTTTACAACAGTGTCGACTTACTACTGCTCTCATACTATACTCCAAGGTTAACTGATATATTTATAATTTGTAATTTATACATGCAAATTCTGTGAAATTTGTGTCTCCTGCCTACTGTGTGGAGGTCACCAAAAGTATGCAATGATGAAATCTAGCTGTGATCCTTGCAACAGAACTGTAGAATTACTAAACATTTGAATGAAAGTGCAGAACAAAGGGAAGAAACTGAGCAGTGCCCTTGACCTTGAAGATAAAACCTTGACTGTGATATATGATATGCCATCAAACGGAGAACTATAAATGTACCATGGTTCATCTCTGAACCTCAAACAGCTTTCAAGATATAAAGCAGAAACAAGAGCAATCATGAAATATGTACATGTGACCTTGACCTTGAAGGCAGGACCAAATGTGGAATGCAGCACATCTTCTAGTGACAATATACAAGAATACCAAATTTCATTCATTTTATCTTACGTAGCTCCTAACTTATAGAGCGGAAGGGAAAACATTACTGAAACCCAAAATAGTATAGAGCAGAAGGGAAAACATTACTGAAACCCAAAATATTTGGTCCAAGACCTTGAAGGAAGGACACCCCTCCCCCCCAAATATGGTACACAATAAATATACCAAGTTTCCTCCCTTAATCTCAAATGGATCTAATTTATAAAGCGGATAGGAAAGTATGAGGAAAGCTTAAAATATTGACCCTGACATTAAAGATATGACTCCCAATGTGGTTATGTCACACATATGCTAATGATGATGCATACCAACTTTTATCTCTTAATCTTAAAAGGCTCTCAAGTTACAGAAATGAAAGGAAAGTGTAATAGTAACTTAAAATATTGACATGTGACCATGACCTTGAAGAGTGGAGCACAAATTTGGCACATGAGCCACTATCTAATGATATGTATAAGTATACCAAGTTTCATCCCTAAAGCTAAAAGGGTTCAAATGGTACAGACCCTCTGGACAGGAAAATACTATGCAAAACTTGAAATGTTGACATGTGACCTTGACCTTGAAGACAGGACCACCAATGTGGTACACAACACACCTTATGATGATAATATACAAGTACACCAAGTTTCATCCCATAATATCTTACAGTTCTAATGTCATAGATAGATTGGAAAGTTTGACAGAAAACTTAAAATATTTGGCCAATACCTTGACCTTGAAAATATGATCCCATTGTGGTATACAACACATCTTCTAATGATGAATGTGCAAGTACATAAAGTTTTATCCTTTAGCCTCAAAGCAGCTCTAATGTTATATAGTGAAATGGAAAGTGCAAAGGAAAACTTAAATATTAACCGATGATCTTGAAGTCTGTATCCCCAATATGGTTTGTGACCCACCTTCTAATGATGATGTATAATTATACCAGGTTTCATCCCCTAATCTCAAATGGCTTGAAATTTATAGAATGGAAAGGAAGAAGGGAGGGAAAACTTATATATTGAGCTGTGATTTGACCTTGAAAATAGGACCCCAATGTAGAACATGGCACACCTTCTAATGATGATGAATAATGTATACCAAGTTTGATTCCTTAGTTATAGAGCAAAAAGTGAGATGGAAAACTTAAAATATTGAGCCATTATCTTGACCTTGAAGACAGAACCTCTAATGAGTTATGTGACATACCTTGTAATGATTATGTAAGGATATACAAAGTTTCATCCCTAAGACTCAAATGGCTTCAAAGTTATAGAATGGAAACAAAAGTGTGATGACAAATGGACAAAAGACTGATCGAATTGCAGATACTATGTCCCCAATTTTTTGTGGAAAGGCAGGAAACAAAATTAGGAAATGGTATATGGTACTACAAAACATTCCTCCTAGACTTCTATGTGATTATGATCTAACAGCCCTAATTATAAGTGAAAATCAATTTTCACTTTAAAGAAAAAACCAGTATAAAGGTAAATTATTATTCCTTTTAATGATACTTTACTCTCTTTAATCAAAACTGAGATATTCATAAATGATCAGCTTAAGGAGTCATTTGCAGAAGACATTCCCTGAGTACAAACATAAACATGATGCCTGATGGCTGTGACTACAAGTACCAGTATGACTTACCTTCTCCATTTGTCACAAGATCACCCAAATTAAGCAATGATACTATACAACATATACACTGTACTTAGCAAAGATTTGTTGCCTTGAGAAGACTGAAAGAACTGTTTAAACAAGAAGGCCTGGGTCTGTATTTTGAGCCAATGATCAAAGCAATGCCATAAAACTTTTAACAAAACCTCAATTCAAATTTTCTATGATTGTGACCTTGAAGCCAAGGTCATAGGTGCAAGCTAGTGTGTAGTAGAATGAATTGTCTCAGATTAAAGCCAAATATAATAGTTTATGCAATTTTTGTACCCTCTAATTTTTCAACAACATCTATTCATAAAAAACATATTAAAATATCATATGTTTATCTAATTCATAAAAAACATATTCAAATGATTCATATTTTTATCTAATTCATAAAAAAAAATATTTAAATGTATCATTATTTTCATACACAGAATTTGGTATATTTTATCAAATCCTTTTTTAATTTCATAAAAAGATTTAAAATGAGAAGAATTATGTGTACAAAAAAAAGATTAAAACTATTGCAGAAATTATTTCATGAAAAAGAATAGAAGAATAAAATAATATACAATAAAGGCGTTGTCTCTTTTTCTGCAAGAATGTAAAATGAAAAATGCATGTCATTGTAATATCTACTGCTGTACATTAACAGCAAAACAATAGCCTTTACAACTCGTAGACACAATCCTTGAACAGATATGAAAAAAATAATCACCATATATAATTGTATGGAAAGGCCTTTTGTTCATCTCGTTTTGAAAGGGTAATTGTTTTCTCAATTGAAAATCTACCCTTATTCCTCGATCTACCCTTCTATTGTTATCTTTATCGGTGAGAACGAAGAATGAGTGATGCATGTGATCACTTGTCATTACAATTATATCTACTGCTGTTCATTAACAGCTGAACAATGTACTTTATTACTCACAAACATAATTCTTATCGTCAATATCTTAGTACCCCTTACAAAGTCCAACACTGTCACAAAGCACCACAGTATAACTTGCCTGTTTTAAAACAACAGTTTAGAAGAAATCTGATTTTTCTTTATCAAACAAAAAGTATCTGTCAGTACATGCCAAAGTGAAGACAAGTGATCACTAGTCAAGTATTGTTTCATTATAACAAACAAATTAAAATACTAAAACCATGACATTTTCTGTCATAAACACCAGTCATTGAGTTTATTTGATTCTTGGATAATATCATTTTCAGTGCTTGTACAGTGTTTGCTTTTTTTGAAATACATTTTGATTCTATATGTTTTGTTCTTGGTTGCAATTGGATTTTATTTACTGATGGTGCATACCAAGGCGATGTCTAAACTGAATGAAATTTATCAAACCCCTGCTGATGGGAGAGACTTTGTTTAAAAGTTTAACACCATACTCAGACCTAAAACATTCTGTGTTTAGACTATGTATATAAATATTTCTATGTACATGTATCTTCATTGATTTTTTATAAAGACCTTGGCTGTTAAATGCATTTATCATTCATATTTATTATGAATGCCAACAGTTGTTATTTGTTTTATTTCCCTACTGGTAACCTCAATTCCCTACTGGTAGCCTTGCTAACTTAATCTCATCTGTGGGCTTCTTGCACCCATTCTGACATTGATTAGAATTACATGGACAGTAAATCTTGTGTCAGCCAAATCTCTAGGAATATTTCATTAGAATGTATTAACTCTGCATTACTGTGTGGTTTTTCATGTGAAAAATGTGATAAGAAGTCTCTATTTAAAACAGGAAGGAACTGTTTATAATCAGAGGTGTTAACTGACAATGGAACATAACCTGTCTCTGAAAAAAGCAGTGCCACTGTACATGAGGATTGTGATTAACTGAACAAAGAATACAATCATCATGTATCTATATCTGCTTTGCCAACATGACACATCATAACAGCTATAAAGAAATATTGCTCTGAATATATATGATTTTACACACCAACACAATGTTATGGTTTCACCATCTCTCTCTCTCTCTCACACACACACACACACACACACACACACACACATGCATTCACTGTATACTATATATTTTATACTGTAATTATATTCATGAGGTTAAAAGCTGCTGTAGGAATATAAGTTGCACATATCTTCGGCCATTTTAATCACCTGATGTCAAGCTGGATGAACACAGGAAGATCTGTCTGCAATACAGAGGTTTCGGAGTGATTATTAATCATTCGTGATTGCTTATTACTCAGAAACACATGTTACCAAAAGGAATATCAGTTGTATGAGCAACATGTGACAACAATTATGCCATACATGCCAAAACACGGCAGATCAGGGTCTATGTTGTTTGTTCTACTGATTAGTCGCATAATGCACCGGCAGATCTGGGTCTATGGAGTTTGTAAGGACTAATCAGTAGAACAAACAACATAGACCCTGATCTGCTGGCACATTTTGCGACAGCAGATCAGGGTCTATGTTGTTTGCATTTGGACCTGGATTATGCGAGAATATACGGTAAAATATTCCATTTTCTTTCTCTGCAACTAGTCCTCTCTCTCCTCAGATAAAGCACATAATCCTTCATCAGCTGATTAAGTGTCCATACTGCTGGTCTTCCTTTTTCTAGATTGACTCTTTTCCTTCTCTGTCTGCTTTTTCAACTTCATTTGCTCTTTCTCATCCACTTCTTTCCTTCTTATCTGTTGTCTCTCCTTTTCCCCTGGACCTGTTCCTTCTGAACTTTCTTTTCTTCCCTCTCTGAATTATTTCTTCATATTTCCTTTTTTTTTCTTCTGCTAGCTCTCTTCTCTATCACTTGACCCTTTGGCAGGCTAATCATTGAAAAGGTGATTGACCAATCAATGTAAAGCAGATATCACCTGACCCTTTGGCAGGCTAATCATTGAAAATGCGACTGACCAATCAATGTGGAGCTGACAAGGGCCACATGGAGTTAACATAAACAATAAATAGTGACATCTGCAACTAGGAACAATGTCAGAATCATGAAAAGACACTGCAGAAAATTGGCCATCAGGAATTATTTTAGGAATCCATAACTCTGATTTCAGCTCTCTAGAGATACCTGTCCACTAAAGATCTTTTTGTTTTTAAAAATGTATGTAACAATTTTGTAAAATTCCACACAATGGTTTTATCCTATAGTGACAACTGACCAGTTTAAAGATGCAACTTTCTTGCCTAAAAGAATTATGTTTCATCATGTCTAAAGTCTTTTTAACTTTACATTGAAATAAGTTATGAAAACTCATACTCAAAGTTTTTATTTCATGCATCTAATTATGTGTGACTCTCATGCCCCTTATTTTCCCTGTCAAAACCATTCATATAACAGCATCATATTTAACATGGCAGCTTTAGTAAAGTGAAAAAGTAACAGCTTTAAGCTTGTACCTTTTGAAAAGTCAGATTCACACTTCTTTTTTATCACAATCAAGACAAGCTTGAATAATCTTACTTAAAAGGTACTGCTGACTTTTGTGTAAATATTGGTAAAGACTTTCACTCTTTTAGAATTAGAAATATTCTGTTTTAAGTCCAAGAAAAAAGAAAACATAAACTGAATGCACGAACACTGCATGTACAGTGACACAAAAAAGGAGTAAAGTGTTATTTTTGTATTCTGTCAGCATAAGAGCATAGCTACAGTGCAAATTCATGTTTGATAAACAATGTTAGCAAAGCCTAGTTCTACTTGACATTATGGACATTCTGGTTTGACTATATCTTAAATTCAATGATAAATTAATTGTACATCAAAAGATTACTTTCAATAGTGATGTTTTGCACAGAAACACCATCAACAATGAATGTAATTTACTGGCTCTTGCTCTGATACATAGCAAAAAAAATCCTATTATATCCATTATATTTGTTGAAAAGAATAAATTATCTTGAGACAGAAGAAAAACAAATTCCTGGTTGGAAAGAAAATCCAAGTCCCCCCCCCTGAAATTAAATGGTTTGTCCCTTAGGTAAAACATCATTAGAATCGTTGTGATATTTTTCGGACTGCTGCAAATATATATATGAGAAAAAAAATCTGTTGAAGTTTGTGAATCCTGTAAATATTACTAACAACTGAACATACTGCCCGGACATGTGCATTGGCTAACACAGGTGTACTACTGAAACAATAAATTTAATTTATTCTAGCCCTGTAACAAATGTAAGAATGCCTGCTATAATAACATGGTTTTGTGTACTTTTAATGTAGATTTCTATTTAACGTGTGCACCGATTTTAAAATATTACCATGGCTATACAACATTCAATGAGCATGCAAATGAAATAATATGCTGGAAATTATTTCCTTGATTATATAAATGGACAAACATGAATATATTTGCATGGAAATATGAGAAATTAAACTAAAAATACTGGATCTGGTGAAAACTTACACTTTTGGAAAAGGTTTGGGGGAACTTCATATGATGATAGAAAAAAATAACAAAAATTTTAACAAATGTTTTCTTTAATACAATTTCAATGAAAGTTATAATACTGGTTAGGTAAATAAAAGTGACTTGTAGTACTAGCTCATTCAGAAAACATCAAAGATCTATCTAAGGTCTTGTGCTAAACTTTAAAGGGAAATAAAAATAAAGAATTCCAAATGAATTGAAAAAATTTGGGGATTTCCACTTTAAGTTCTTCACCTGTGATGGATTTGTACATGGAAGAAAGTCTGTGTCTGCCTGTTCATTTATACTAATTGTTGTCTCTATTAATTCTTGCTTGATGCAGGGCCTAGTTGGTGAACTGGTCCCAGGGAGAGAATTGTTCAATACACCAACCTTTTTGACAGATTTTAGCTTCCTATTCACAAAAAGAAGCTTGTCAATGCTATCAGAGTTAAAGTTCTGTCTGCAGCAGAGAAGTTGCTAAGATGGGACTGAAGTGCCAAGAATTCAAAGGAGTCTCCCTGAAAGTTTTGACAATGTAGGAACTTTTTGGAGTATTGTTCCAGTAAGCAAAGGGGTTATTCTTGGTTGAAATTGGCTCCTTCGAGGCATATAACTGTACTTCAGCTTCAACCGAATCTGGATCTACAAAAGAACAAATGTCTACCTCAAAATAGTCCATTACCAAGAAAGCCATATCATCCTGATTCTGTTTTCATCTTGTACAAGGAAATGTACACCCTGTCTGGTTAGTCTGATTACTTTCAGCAGTGGGTATGGTGTTTGTGTCACTCTTTAAGCAGGTAACTGTTGCTTGAAGGTTAACCATTTGTTTAGCGGCAGATAGAATAGCCTTTTGGATTAACAAAGGTGTACATCAATGCAGAGTTTCGACATATGTCATCACTGTCAAACTCGTGACTGGACTGTATATCATGAAACATATTTGTAGCCTTTGTATTGCCTAAATTGACGTAGGCTGTTAAATGCTGTTGAAGCAGGCATTTAAACATATCATAGGTGGAATTCCGCCTTGAAGGTAATCTATGTAATGGTTTGTGGGTAAGTTCATTTGTTTTTATTTGGCAGTCAGTGGCATTAGAGGCTAGGACTGATTGACGAAAATTTGCAACATGACATTTTGCTGTGGCAATGGTATAAGATAAAACAGGAAGAGTATTAAATGCACAATGGATGGATAACTGAAGCATGTGACCAAAACATCTAACATGGAAGCATTTCAGAATCTCTGCACAGACTACCATATTTGAGGCATTGTCACTTACTAGTGCATTAACTTGATCATGTTTTATTCTAAAATTCAGCACAAAGCTTCATATTATCAGTTGCGATATTAATACCCATGTGTCTATCATCCACTTCTCGCATTGCAAGCAACAGCATTCCGTAAATTCCACAGTTTGCCAAAAGTGTGCATCGTCAACACTAGGAAACCTTCAGTGGCATGGCTTGTCAACATATCAGTTGTAACTGCTGTTGCACACTGATTCTGAATGTCTTGCACCAGACTATCTTTCTCTCATTCACAGAGAGAAGAAATATATTTTGAAATGGTAGGGCGACTCGGTACTTCATAAGCTGGATTTAATTCATTGCGGAAAACTTTGAAACCGTCCCCATAGACAATACTTAATGGTCTTAAATCTAAGGCACTCATTGCACCTGGCAACTTCTCCATGCATCAGATCCATTTATCAAGAGACATGACAGGGGATCAGTAAATTGTTACAGGTGTCTGTTTAGATGTGTCTTTGATGCACTATATATACGTCTATTTAGACCTTTTAGCATTTGACACGTTTCAACTGGAGATTATTTGCCATAGTATGTGTGCTTTTCCCCATTGTATGAAAGCTCAAGTTGGCACATATTGCATTTAACTTTTTTCTTCTTTCCATCACCCCACTCAACTACAGAATAGTATTTCCACACTTCAGAATGTCTTGAAAGTGTTGCTTACGGTTGTTGGATATGAAACGCAGCTTCTTACATTGCATATACTGTATATATATATATATATATATATATATATATATATATATATATATATATATATATATATATATATATATATATATATACACAGCTAGTTCTTGCATCATTGAAGGCATGTGCATGGTCATTTACACAGTTACTGATTTTGTAAATGTTTACAAGCAGTGAATAAAACTAAGCCATAACACATGTAAACATTGCAGCCTTACAAAGTTCAAATGCAGGCAAGTCTTGTTCAGGCCAACTGACCAGTTTTCTTGACAAATGGTTTGTTAAATAATTATTGTATAGGTACTCTCATAATTTTAATTAGCACTGAAACTTTTAGATGTCTCAACAAACTGTCAAATAATCTGCATGTAACTTATATACACAAAATCTACAAGTTTATGTGTATTCTAGAATCCATTCATCATAGCCCGAAGTCAGTTTTCTATGGAATTTTCATTGAAAAATTGAATTGTCATTAATAAAAATAAATACATTTCCAACCCAAATATGAAAGCTTAAGAACAAAGGTATTCCTTGCATTGGTTGGTAAAGCACAACAAATATTTAAAGTAGAGTAATGAATCAAACTATTCCATCACACCTGGACGTCCGACTGAGGAGATAGTTGCTGTGAAATGGTCACATGGGGACATGGTTATCTGCTGTTTGCCAATGGGACCAGACCCTAGGTGACCAGAGGATTCTGTCCAAGATGGGAGCTGCAGGTTTTGCAAGTTCTTGATGTTGAGTTATGTAATGACTCAGATCAGTCTCCAGGGGACATTTTGTGGCTGGAATCTATTCCAGTACAAGCTGATCAATAGTTTTTCGATCTGCTGGATAAATGCCTGCCTTCTTAGCTACTGTCGACTGGAAAATTCATGTTTCCAATCACCATGTGCTGGTTATAAACCCAAGATTTCAAGCAAGAATGGAAAACTTGCTCTTTATGGGTTCAGTCAGACCTAAATGCAAAAGTTGGAAAAAAAGGTACATGGTGTAGGGTGGAAGAGCGATTAGGATGACCTGATTCTCTATTGCTAGCTGAAAAACATCAAGGTAATGTGACCGTCAAGATTATTCCTCAGCAAAAGTATATTCCTCCCATTCCAAAAGTGTTTGTAAGAAGATGTCTTGGAACCACACAAAAAATGGAGCTCGACTGAGAAATTCACTTTCTTTTGTGGCATAGCTCCAGTGATCGGGAGCACGTTCCCTGAATTCCTAATGAGGCAGTCTTTTTAAAGATTATTAGTGTTGGCTAGAGGTTGTGACCATCTGCATGTCCTCAGCCTGATTACTTTGGTTGTTGACCTGTCCTTGCCTGTCCATTCTGTCTTGCCACAATTAAAGATCTGTGCGGGTTTATCTATCAGGCAGCTGAAATTCTAACAGTTCAAAGAACTGCTTCTGTGTATTTACACTGGGCATTCTAAATCTTGACCTTTCTTGTGCCTCATGATTTTTCAGAGAATTCTGGGTGCCTATTAAGAAATTTCCTTAACCACTAATTGCTGGGGAATTTGTCCAGGTTGAAAAGCATAATGTCTGATAGAGCTTTTGACCATTTCCACAATGTAACATCTTGCAGTTGTCTTTGTGATTGGAAATCCCTTGCCATGTACAACATGTATCCTGTGAGGGTATTCAATTCCTATTCGGTTAATATCCTTGTTGGACCAGTCTGACTAGATCCAACATTCCCTTTGATATGATCTATCATCTTTTGAGGTACACCATACTCTAGAGCCGGTTGAGTTAATGAAAGCCTGTGGAACTTCACAGCAGTGACTGCTACTTACAAATCAGTCAGTTGGTACGATCTTGAAATGATATTCGTAAAAACAAAAAAAAATGTGTATTATTATTATAGTGTTTCTTGTTATTATTTATGTGACCTTTGTTTTTTTTTTGTTGTTTGTCTTGCTGATGATGATCATGTGCATGATGCACTTGTCATCTTTAAAGCAATTTTCAGAATTGGTGTTTACGTGTTGGATAAAGATGCTGTAAAAAAGAGAGAGAGAGAGAGAGAGCAGCAATCAGGGAGAACATGAATATTTTTGTAAATTATGGGTCACATTAACGTTAGGAAAATAGGTAAGGAGGAGGAGTAAATGCATGAGCATCCAACCTCTACCATCAACAGCTTTTTAATATGAAGACAGCACAAACGACAGTCACACAACACAAAAAGGACAAAAAGTGACTTTTCTTTACTGAGCCAAAAAATGTGGGTGAATCTAGTGAATGGGCCGACTCCACACCCATGAGGAGGCTGTACCAACCTCAAATGGGTCTGGTGGTTATCTGGGCTGTAGCCACTTGGCCCACTACAGCCACTTGACCCACCAGATTTAATTCTCGTCACTGCAGTGCTACATCTCGGAGATCAAATTCTATTCTATTATATCTTGGATCAAAACACTGTGTTCAAATGTGAGCAAGTGACATGATCATCTTTGCTGACCTTAAACTTCTTGCATTTTCAGCAATTAGTCACCCTTGTGTTCTTAAAAGACAATAAACAAGCAAAAATACTGTGAGATGACAACCTGAAAATTTCAACAAATAAGCAACAGCACCATAATAACACAAATAAATAGAATTCAGAGTTTGCAGCACAAATTACAGAACCAAGGTATGGTAGTGATACCATGTGTGACTAACCACGTCAGAAAGATGAAGACCACAAACTTTAAATTAAAAAACATGAAAAACTATCCATTGAAAATCAAATATAAGGTTATCAGTCCTTTGCAAATACAAAAAAAACACAATATAGCACCACACTTACTGATGGATGGATCAAAATAAAGATTGTGGAGGATTTGTAGAGGAATGTGGGATGATGTTCATCAAACCACAGCATAAGCTTAAACTGGTAAACAACTGGTTGATGTGGTAACAGGATGTAATGTGTAAGAGTTTCTTCCCTTTGTCTATATAATGTATAGACTGGTCTTTCCGGGATTGCTGGATTTGAGAAGTAGCAGAACTTATTTCCTAATCTTAATGTGATTGGGGAATGTATCTGATGGAGAAAATGAAGAACAAAAGGAATGGAATGAGGAATACTAGTATTAGAAAAATAAACATTGTTTGTGTTAAAGAAAAACTATTTGAAATTGAAGTTATAATTATAGAATAGAAATACTGATCAAAATAACAATTATCAAACAGCTACTAATTTATTCAGAATATTCTTATACATAATTAATTTTACTTAAGTATCCCAGCAATCATTCTTCTTCTTTCTCTGGGGAAGCAACTGCTCACAAATACCAAATTTCCCCAAATTACAACAATCATAAATAATCAGTTCTCCCTGGATCATGTGACCTTGTTTATACAAGAACGCAGGGGACAGGGAATAACTGCAATTGTTATCTTGAAATGAGCTAAAAGTTTTCTTTCTGATGTATTATATATTTTATATTAAAGATGAAGATAGTGTTTTCATACACAAGAAAGGTCAGTTTATGGGACATTTCCTGGAAATAATGTGAATAACTGATCCAGAACCTTTCGTTGCATGGCAGGGAAGATGATCAACTATCAACTCACCTGTAAACATATATTTGGTGCATTGTCATTTTGACATCATGTGATTCTCCTGCCAGGTGACTTGATAAAAAACAATCAGTTTCAGGTAAATTTTCAATATATGTTCAAATAACTGAATTTCTCATTGAAACTTACCATGTTAATTTTACAGTGGCCACCAGAAAAGTTTTCTACATATTCTGCCAAATATACAGAACATGCAAAACTGCACAATATTTTAAGTCAGCATATGGAATCTTCCATTAGGAAATGGGTAACTGAAGGGCAGCTTTGGCTGCTTTATCTGCCCTTTCATTATCCCATACCTACCAACATCCCAGACAATGTTGGGTTTTTTGAGACTCAAAATGTGTTTTGAGGTCCCAAGGGAGTCAGTGCACAGGATCACAAAAAACAATGTTGTACAATTGTGATCAAGTTATCTACTCATATATGGCTCTAGAAAATAATTGAGACCTAAATCTGAATAAAAGAAATAATGTTTTCTTTGAAGCATTTAATTCACTTACAAACAAAACAGAATTGGTAGACTTAGCATTGTCAAATATAATCACCACACACAGATGTACCCCCACTCACATAATCAGAACCACACAGACATTAAGGGACCAACCATTTAATTTTCTGGTGGCGGTGAGGGGGGTGGGATGGGGGGGGGGGGATTTTCTTTCGAGCAGAGATTTTTTTTTTCCTTTTACTGTAAGTTAATAATTTTTTTCAACTAATATAATGGATATAATGGTTTTTTTTCCTGTAATCTGAGGTGATTTTTTTGTAGCTATTTAAGATCAGGATATCTGTATTTAAAAACAATTCCAGCCCACAACCTCCACCCCTCCAGTTTGTCTTTAAAATCCATTGGACAGTAGAATACAATCTCAATTAGATGCAGTCTTTGCTGCTGTTAATAGTTCAGTAAGGAGTTAAAGGTAATGCAAGTGTCACTTGTGTTCATCTTTGCACTCATTATGGACTGGATGGTACTGAAACTTACCCAAAGATCTTGTTGAATTTTTCTCAGCATAAAAATATATTTTTTCTGCATCTGCATTGCTGTGAGGGAGTGTCAAACATGCAGGTCTGCAAAATGACCTGCAACTGCAAATAGCAGATTCTGCTCTGATTCAGCTCTTGTGACATGGTCTGTTGATGGTTGTTTAAGTATGTTACTTACTTTTGGAACTCAGAGCTCTGTCTGCATTCATGCATTGTCTTGATGCTGGGTGGTGTTGTAATGTTGACAAATGTTGTAGACTTCAGAAAGTCAATATGGTGTTTGCAGTATGCACAAAGAATAAAATGGTCCCCCCTGCTCCTGTGCTTCACAAAGCCAAACTCTGTCAACCAGAAGTTCTGAAATTTAGTTTTGCTGGCCTTTGCTTGATTCACAGATGGCTCATCCATCCCTGAATCACCAATGCATTTCAACATTTTGCCTTAAAAAATGAATCACACTTGTACGCTAGTCCAACTACTGAAATAATTATGTTTTGTGTTTTATATATGGAGTTAAATTCATGTTCAAAGAAACACTGCTGCTGATCATAAATTTGACAATAATCTTTTATTAATAAAGATGGCTTAAACATTCTCATTCAAGGCAATTATGTGTAATAACCTCTGTTCTTGTACACATCTCTTTGATTTACCTAATTTCAAATGAACTGAGTTGTTCCACATAGTGTACTTTATACCTAAGCAAATGAATTTAATGGGCTCTCCCACAGCAGTTCTCATAGGACTTATCACCTAGCTTCACCTCACCCTCGATAACTCGTGCACAAAGGGGCCCAAAAACATAGACTGCATTATAAGTGAGGGCGCAAGTTACAGAGGAACCTCAAAAAAATTTAATAATAATAATCTTTATTTAATGAGGATAACACATTAGGTCATAAAATACTCATCTGCCATGTGGTCCTCAACTTTTTTAACAGGTCATGTTAAAAATAAAAAAAAATAAAAAATAAAAAAGTCACATACACATACACACAATATATGCTCGCACAAGTACTCACACAAATTTAAAATGGATTAATATGTGCAACTATAGTGGTCAACAGGTGCATATATGAACAATATACTATATACAGGTATACACATTTCAGCACGTCAGAAATCTTTATATACATAGATAGAATTAAGCATGCACAGATTATCTCTGGATACAATGATAAAATTCTGTATTGGGAGGACTATATATATCATTCCAACTGGTCAAGAAAGAATTTATTTAATGAGGTTTTAAATGAAGCAAGGGAATTTTAGTTACATATCCTCATGGGTTAGGTATTCCAAAAGGTATGTACTGATACAGTAAAAGAGCTTTTGAAATGGTTGGTTTTCAAACTCAGATTCTGGAGTTTGTTATTAGTTGTTGATCGGAGATTACACTCAGTATTTTATGCTCTTAGTTCAATTAGGTTAGAGTTATAATCTGGAGAAAGATCATTCAGAGACTTATATGTCATAATTCTTTGAAAATAAAGAATACTTTTTTGTATAGGTAGCCATTGTAGATGTGAAAACAGTGTAGAATCGTCAGTGAAAAGAGCTGTGTTACAATGCACTGGATACAAAGCCAAGTCATTGATAAACAGTAGAAAAAGAAGAGGCCCTAATATACAACCTTGAGGAACACCACTTAAAATATGGCTTGAATCGGAACTATATTTACCCCTAAAAACAATCTGGGGTCTGTAAGTGAGATACGATGTGAACCAAGTAACTGAGTTTGAAGAAAGCTTGTAGGCTGATTGTTTTTTAATGAGCACCAAATGGTCAACCAAATCAAATGCTTTTTAAAGTCAATGAAAATTAAGAAGGGGATACAATCCCCGCTGGACATCGAAAATACCAGGGAAAGGGGTATGGGTGGGGGGTATCAGAGCTGTTTAATGGCTAAATACTCATTTTATAATCGTGTTGGGAATAATTGTCAATAAAGAGCTTTTTCTAATGAAGTTGTTCACTTTTTTGTATAAATTCCCTTTATTTTCAAGATATCCAACCTTTGAAAGATCATTAACAACATTACTCTATGAAGTTTCAACAAAAATCACGTGTACTCGAAAACAGTGTGTCACTGCTTTTTGTTGTTGTTGATTCACAACAAAACAAGATTCCTTTTTTTCAAAAACTTTGGACATATATTTTGTGAAACAACCGTCAATATCAAAACTTGATTTTTTTCATTTTTTATTGTTCTATTAGTAAAATGTTGATGCCGTGATTTCATTGCAAGTAACAGTGAAATTTCTACTCATCCTTGAGGAAATCTCAGAGTGCCAATTCAGGAATTTTAAGTTCACTACAAACTGTGGAACTCGCTTCTCCATAACAAACCGTGTCTGTGAAATAATGCTTTTTATTAACCAAGAACTCATTTCGCTTGGATTTCATTGCTATGTTTGATCACATTTGTGAATGAGTAGGCTAATTTAATGTAGTTTAATTATATTACTTACATAATAATATTTATAACAGTGTTCGATTGAACAATTAAAATGAGCTGACCTGACACACAACCGTGACCACTAGCTCTTATGCAGGTTGGATTTGCATGCCTTTCAACTTTTATTTTATTCCGCCCCCTTTATTTGCTTTGATACAAAAGACTTAATTAACATGATAATATAAAGCAGGTCTGCTTTTAATTGAAACAATGCAATATATACTTCTGCAAGTCTGAGATCAAAACACGGTTGGCACATAATAAAGTTCTTACAGAAACGCTTGTGGACATATCTGTGATGACAGATTGACATTTTTCACGCTTGAATACAAGTGGGCATATTGCATTTATGATAATTACACTTAAACCAAATTAACAAAATAAAACAAAACACGAAAATCACTTGACAAAACTTATTTAACTGGTATTTCTTTATTAAAGTGTTGCCACCAGTAGGCATTAGTGACATTTTCATTGATCAAAATTTCGTCGAATATTGTTATTTACAGTGTACTGAGAATGTTGTTTGGAAAGAAAATTTACGAAAATATGACTTCGTATTAAAAGCTGAGAATTTCATGATGCTGATTAACATTTCCAGATACTAACCACCATTTTCTATGATAAAACGAGCCATCTATCAAGATTTCACTGACCAATTTTGGTCGTGATTTTCTTCATGTTCAACAGATAGGGGCCAATATTTTCGTATTTTCTAGTTTTAAAAAATGGGATCTACATCTGACCCCGGTTTATAAACAGGTTCGCGAGTTATCCAGGTGTGAGTTATCGAGGGAGTGGTGTACTGTGAGCCAATTAAATAATCTGTGAAATGGTGGCTGTTTATCTCTCATACCACCTTAAGTTTTAATTGCCTCTATCATGATCAACTGTATGAACTGCCCCAAGGATAATTTTACATGTGCACTAAGCAGGATTGTTTACTTATACAGGCTACAGGTTATGGGCATATATTGTGGTGGTAAGGAAACGTCTGGGTTTTTTTTGACAAATATTACCGAAAAATGTGTTTTTTGGTTGGGAAGTAAAAAATGGTGTTTTTCTTATAACAGGTGGTGTTGTAGCAGGCATGTTATCCTTGATATCTACATGTTATCCTTGATATCTACATGTTATCCTTGATATATAGGCAGCCAACAGTACAGAATACTTTTTCCAGATTGTTTGAACAAATCAATTTACAGTACAATTTGTGATATTAACGGGTTGTCAAATTTAAGATTTTTGCAAGGCTTTCAGTGTGGAAAGGGAATCCAAAATTATGATGAAATTTGTTTTTTGACAGGTGTCAATGTAGTTCAAAGATTTTAGTATGACTGAAGTTTCTGCAGTTAAAATGGAGCCTTTATATTAGATAAACCAACAACTTATGAGTAATTTTGAATGTAACACAAGCAAATTCTAATTCAAAACCATGCTACTCATATTTCAGTACAAATTAGACATGTGTTCATGGAACACAGATGCCCCACCAGAATGCCTGAAATGACCTAAATGAAAACCAAGATGACTGACTTGAGAGGTGTTACTTAACAGTTCTGATATTTTCATCTGGTAAAGCAACTTTTTCATCTCTCAGAATGAAATAATCATCTGTGGATAATTTTAAGATTGTGAACTGTCTAGTATTTGGTTCTTAAGGAGCAATTATTGGAAGATTTTTGTTATATTTTACTGATTAAATTTCATTGTGTTGTCTTGTATTGCTATGATGACTGTTATAACAAATGTCCTTGTCCAAGGAGGCAAAGAAAATATAAAAATGAGAAAAAGAAATAAGACTGGTGGTTGTGTGCCTTCCTGTATGTCTCTGCTATCATCGAGCAGCTTAAAAAAGTGAAATACCAGTGAGAGTTATAGGATGTTAATACTAGTGTGAATGATGGTTAATATTTTACAGTGGAAGAAGGTTCAGCTTTGGAGATAACATAGGAAGAAAACATGGTCTTCCACCCAGAAACAGATTGACCAGTTGGCAAGTTACCTTTTCATAGCATTTCAAAATCCTCAGGTCCTGAATCAAACTGCTGATCTGTCGATGCTGTAGTGAGCAAAAATATCGAGAAAAAAAATTAACAGACTTACAAAAGCAATGAGATGAGAAAGATTGAAAGATCAGCTCTCTTGAAACCAAACTGAAGTTGGTTGAATCACAAATGGAATCCAGTCCTGAAGAGCTTGAAATGTACAGTGGAAGGAATAATATCAGAATCAGGTCTAGAACAAACGGGAGAAAGCACAGATGAAATAATTCTAGACTTGGCCGCCAAGATTGAAGCTGATATTCCACCCTCAGGATTGCGTAGAACCCATAGAGCTGGAGATCCACAAACATCCTAGTCAAGGCCAATTACTGCAGAAATTGATTGCACACAGTTTTAAAGCTGAAATGTTGAAGAAGAGAAAAAGCAACCACATGCTAATGATAACTCTACAGAAGACTCAAACATAACCATAAAAAGTATATAAAATACATAAAATACATAAAAAGTATATAAAATACATAAAAAGTATATAAATACATAAAAAGTATATAAAATACATAAAAGTATATAAAATACATAAAAGTATATAAATACATAAAAGTATATAAAATACATACAAAGTATATAAAATACATAAAAGTATATAAATACATAAAAGTATATAAAATACATACAAAGTATATAAAATACATAAAAGTATATAAATACATAAAAGTATATAAAATACATACAAAGTATATAAATACATAAAAAGTATATAAAATACATACAAAGTATATAAAATACATACAAAGTATATAAATACATAAAAAGTATATAAAATACATACAAAGTATATAAATACATAAAAAGTATATATAATACATACAAAATATATAAATACATAAAAAGTATATAAAATACATACAAAGTATATAAATACATAAAAAGTATATAAAATACATACAAAGTATATAAATACATAAAAAGTATATAAAATACATACAAAGTATATAAATACATAAAAAGTATATAAAATACATACAAAGTACATAAATACATAAAAAGTATATAAAATACATACAAAGTATATAAAATACATACAAAGTATATAAATACATAAAAAGTATATAAAATACATACAAAGTATATAAAATATCACATCAAGAGATACAGAGGATTGAGCAACAAGATTAAGCTTACTTCGAGCTCTCTCCTGATTAACAATAATCTTTACTTAGATGATCTGACTGATGTGAGGAATGAAAAACAATAAACAGATAAATGCAAATCTGATACTGGCTAAAGAAATATACAAAGAAAATTGTGAATACAATATTGTAATAGTATCAGATTGCATTGATTGCAGAAACATGTTGTTACATGCTAATAGAAAAAAGTTGGGGTTGGGTATTGGTATTTTAACTTCAACTCAGATGATGTCGGTGGGTTGCATAAACATATGCACCAGGGTTCATATCAGAAAAGTGTGAAGACACAAAAATACAAGACAGATCTCTTAGTTTCTGTTAAGACTTTTTGGACCATGCAGAATATCTAGTTTACCTCGAGTGATTGCAAGGGGTTACCTAATAGGAATCAAGATATTTTGGGACTGTGTATGTATTGTACAGTTCCTCTTAGCAGTATATTTGGTACAGTCTAAAAGAAAATGTTTTGCAGTTCAGGTTTACTGCGTGAAAAATTGTTGCTTAATGACAGATGATTTCTGCATAGGTCATCGTTTAATGATCTGCAACCTAGTCAAAATCTTGAATGTAAAATTTGTGCATATCTCACACATTGACAGTAATAAGCTGGGACTTTTTCTAGATTCCTGTTCAAATATAACTTAAAGGAATACAATGATGGGTTGTTCCTGTTCTCCAAAGGGAGAAGATTCCATTCAGTAACAGTCTTTGGCAGAAATAAAAGAATTTTGATAAAAGTTAGTACTGGGAAATGGCATTTGGAGGTTAGATCTATCATGAACTTGTCTATTACATATCTGCTGGACACTTGTTGGAACTAAGGCCAGCTGGTATCCAGGAGTCTCACTGCTTCTGCTTGTATTGTTTCCATTTCATCATTGTCATACTGACTGCAGTTATCACAAATAATATCCCCACACTCCAAAAGAAGTCTTATAAAGGTGAAATAAAGAAGCTCTAATGATTTTTGATCAAGTTGAAATTTTAAACTTCCAAATATGTCCATCCTCATCACACTTTTGTAGTTATTTCCAGTATAAAAAAAACATTTATCACTAAGCAGTAGGTGTTTATGCAGTAAACCAAAAACTGAAAAGCATTTTTGCTTAGACTTTACAAAATATATTGCTATCAGAAACTGAACAACATGAAATATTGACCCATAATATAGGTAGATCTTCGATATTAATGGGTAACCATTTGCAAGCACTTGAGATCAACAAGATTTTTAAGATGTTCCAAAAGTACAAAATTGCAACTAAGAGATTTGTTGAAATCACTACTTTTGTCTTCACACTAAGCTGTTATATCTCTGGTATGTAGTTAGTTACTACATATATACAACAACCAACACTTTTAATGACTGATTTGGTTATTATGAATGTCAGTTGTCATAAATATGTGTGATTAAGTCTTGATGACTCCCTATCTTGACATACACATATACTGGAAATAACAACAAAAGTGTGATGAGGATGGACATATTTGGAAGTTTGAAATTTCAACTTGATCAAAAATCATTAGAGCTTCTTTATTTCACCTTTATAAGACCTCTTTTGGAGTGTGGGGATATTATTTGTGATAACTGCAGTCAGTATGACAATGATGAAATGGAAACAATACAAGCAGAAGCAGTAAGACTCCTGGATACCAGCTGGCCTTAGTTCCAACAAGTGTCCAGCAGATATGTAACAGACAAGTTCATGATAGATCTACCCTCCAAAAGCCATTTCCCAGTACTAACTTTTATCAAAATTCTTTTATTTCTGCCAAAGACTGTTACTGAATGGAATCTTCTCCCTTTGGAGAACAGGAACAACCCATCATTGTATTCCTTTAAGTTATATTTGAACAGGAATCTAGAAAAAGTCCCAGCTTATTACTGTCAATGTGTGAGATATGCACAAATTTTACATTCAAGATTTTGACTAGGTTGCAGATCATTAAACGATGACCTATGCAGAAATCATCTGTCATTAAGCAACAATTTTTCATGCAGTAAACCTGAACTGCAAAACATTTTCTTTTATACTGTACCAAATATACTGCTAAGAGGAACTGTACAATACATACACAGTCCCAAAATATCTTGATTCCTATTAGGTAACCCCTTGCAATCACTCGAGGTAAACTAGATATTCTGCATGGTCCAAAAAGTCTTAACAGAAACTAAGAGATCTGTCTTGTATTTTAGTGTCTTCACACTTTTCTGATATGAACCCTGGTGCATATGTTTATGCAACCCACCGACATCATCTGAGTTGAAGTTAAAATACCAATACCCAACCCCACGGCAACACCAACTTTTTTCTATTAGCATGTAACAACATGTTTCTGTAATCAATGCAATCTGATACTATTACAATATTGTATTCACAATTTTCTTTGTATATTTCTTTAGCCAGTATCAGATTTGCATTTATCTGTTTATTGTTTTTCATTCCTCACATCAGTCAGATCATCTAAGTAAAGATTATTGTTAATCAGGAGAGAGCTCGAAGTAAGCTTAATCTTGTTGCTCAATCCTCTATATCTCTTGATGTGATATTTTATATACTTTGTATGTATTTTATATACTTTGTATGTATTTATATACTTTGTATGTATTTTATATGTATTTTATATACTTTGTATGTATTTTATATACTTTGTATGTATTTTATATACTTTGTATGTATTTTATATACTTTGTATGTATTTATATATACTTTGTATGTATTTTATATACTTTGTATGTATTTATATATACTTTGTATGTATTTTATATACTTTGTATGTATTTATATATACTTTGTATGTATTTTATATACTTTGTATGTATTTATATATACTTTGTATGTATTTTATATACTTTTTATGTATTTATATATACTTTGTATGTATTTATATACTTTGTATGTATTTTATATACTTTTTATGTATTTATATACTTTGTATGTATTTTATATACTTTGTATGTATTTTATATACTTTGTATGTATTTATATATACTTTGTATGTATTTATATACTTTGTATGTATTTTATATACTTTGTATGTATTTATATATACTTTTATGTATTTATATACTTTGTATGTATTTTATATACTTTTTATGTATTTATATACTTTGCATGTATTTTATATACTTTGTATGTATTTTATATACTTTTTATGTATTTATATACTTTGTATGTATTTTATATACTTTTATGTATTTTATATACTTTGTATGTATTTTATATACTTTGTATGTATTTATATATACTTTGTATGTATTTTATATACTTTGTATGTATTTTATATACTTTGTATGTATTTATATATACTTTGTATGTATTTTATATACTTTGTATGTATTTATATATACTTTGTATGTTTTTATATACTTTGTATGTATTTTATATACTTTTTTAAATGTATTTTATATACTTTTTATGTATTTATATACTTTTTATGTATTTTATATACTTTTTATGTATTTATATACTTTTTATGTATACTTTTTATGTATTTATATACTTTTTATGTATTTTATATACTTTTTTATGTATTTTATATACTTTTTATGGTTATGTATGAAATAAATACTGTCTAAACCAAGATGTGATGGATGGGGGGATGGATAGACAAGGGTAATACTATATGCCCCTGTCACTCTCTTGGTAGGGCATAAAAAGGTACTTCCTTTATTTTTCCCCAATGCCAAGAAATATGCATCAGGGGAAACATTGTAGGTGCAAAAGTAAGCTTACCCTATAATTATTTTTGTATCTTTCCTCACTGGTGACATCCTGTACTGCAATTGGTCGTGACAAATCCCTGTAATTTAATGCAAAGTTCTGTCAATTTTTAAACTGTTCACAAATAAATATAGGTATTAATTAATAGTAAATCAGAGGTGCAAAACATATCAGAATTAACTGAAAAAGGCATTAAATATACATCATTTTTTTATAGATAAAAGTATGTTTAAAATATACATGATATTTACCTGAAAGTACCTTACATAAATTAAAGCACTTAAATTATAAGACATTCTCAATTATTAACATGGAATTTTTAAATCATTATTTTTCTTACAAAGTCAATTTAGGGATAAAACATCATGCATTTTTACCCCAATTACCACTGGCTTAAAGTAGAGTGATGTCTGCATGAAGTCTGTTGCAGTAGGTCATTTAAATATGTATTAGAGTAGAATAGCAATTACAAGTCTTGTCACATACATGTATGTATGTATAAATGTTTAGAACAGTATGTAAAAAGTGTTCCTTATGGATACATGTGACAGAACAGAAAGGTCAGCTTAAGAAAAATCGGGAGATCTGCAAAATTTGCTTAGGAGTTTTGACTTCAAAAGAGGGAGGATTTTCAATGAGAATGGGTAATTTTTCATTTTCACACATGTCTTCAATTTTCTTATCCCAATGAGGACCCAAAGCTTGGGTCACAATGCGAGTAGTTTTCGTCTATTTGTATGAGAACTTTTGTGCAGTTTCTGAGTCAGGGAACATTATTCTGACTAGATCTGAAAAACAATCTGCTACCATAAACAGATCATGTTCGGCTATAAAGTTGACAAACAGTGCCTCAGCACGTATATCATTATCCACATCTGATGCAGATTTGGCAAACATGGATTTAAGCAACGGCATATTTGTTGTCACATTAAATATGCTTTAATATGTTGCATGATGCGTAATGTCATTCTTGTCATTGAAGACATGTCTGAATTAAATTCTTACCCAAATTTAGCAAGTACCGATGTTTTACATATCAGATTTGATCAAACATATACTTTGCAAATAATGCACTTGTTGTTTGACATATCTAAATCATACATCAGTATTTTTGGAGGCCATTTGAAACAAGAACTTCTCTTCTTTATTGAGATATAAAACATCAAAATAGGAGGTTTAATAATTAAAAGTAAAGAAAAAAGTGTAACAAATGTCTTAATTGTAATTAATTAATCTTAATTGTATTTGATTTTAATAACAAATGTCTTAATTGTATTTGATTTTAATAACAAATGTCTTAATTGTATTTGATTTTAATCACAAATGTCTTAATTGTATTTGATTTTAATCACAAATGTCTTAATTGTATTTGATTTTAATAACAAATGTCTTAATTGTATTTGATTTTAATAACAAATGTCTTAATTGTATTTGATTTTAATAACAAATGTCTTAATTGTATTTGATTTTAATCTCTTATTCTTTTAGTGAAACATTCTGCAATATTTTGAATCTTGTTTTGCATATGTACAACTTAGTCATACTTTTTGTATGAAGATTTCAACCATCTGATTAACAATATCAATTTATATGTATGAAAAAATGATACATTTATTTGTTATGATTGTTATGGATTAATGGGGTGTGAAAAATTACATGAATTAAGGTAGATCTAAAATATAACAGTCAATTTTTGTTTAATTAAGACAAATTTTTCTAAGAAATTAGAATTTGAATAGAAAGCTTTGAGCTAGCAGTTGAAGTATCAACTGGAAAAAGCATTTTGATCTTGTCAGGGGAACCTGTATATGTTAGAGTCCCTGAGATCCAGAGTTTCACTGGTGTAGTCCTTCAGTATGAATGGAAATACTGGGTACTGCATCAGATCATTAAAAGATCGACCTGCCGCCTTGTTGAGGTGCGTGAGGTACTCAAAGTTGGTAAGCTCTCCATTCTCCCACAGTGCCAGCATGTCCAGTAAGTTCTCAGTGTTAATTCGATTTGGCAGCTCCAACTCTATTAGCCGCATGTATAGGTGATCACGGTCCTAAAAAAACAAATGTAAATGTTATTTTTACATGATAAGCTTGGTTTAAGCTGGTTTGATGAGTGCAGTTTGTGACATAAGCTGTTGTCAAACCTTCGAATAGCATTTGCTGCTCGAGTACACATTTCTGCTTGTTTAAAAACTTCATTTTGTAGGTAATACTAGCTAGGTGTACAATTTATGTACTTAAAAATGATCACATGGGAATAACAATCATACATAGCTTAATGTGTTCAAATAATTGTCAGAGCACTCTGGAAAAACTTTGAACCCCTGGGATCAAACTCTCCCATCATGTTCCGGCACACAGTAAACCTTTTGTGATTCATATATACATTTCATGTCCATTGTGCAGGACAGTGCAACAATTTCTTACAATTTGCTGGGATTTTTCTTGCATAATTGTAAATGGGGCCTAGATCCATTATTCTGGAGAAAAATTTGATCAAAAAAGAGTACAATTTCCAGAAGAAAATTGCTAAAAGTGGGAATTCTGTATGAATTTGAAATATTTTACAATGGACTGGGTCACATTTATGTTGGGATTGGTTTTTTTTTTTGCACCCTGGGGACCTATTAAAACAAGTGTCCTTGAAAGGGACAGGCATGGGGGTGGCTGAATGCATTCATAACCTTCTGGTAACATGTGCCTGACTACCTCGGCGTGGCTGAATGCATTCATAACCTTATGGTAACAGGTGCCTGACTACCTGGGGATGTCTGAATGTATTCATAACCCTCCGACAACAGGTGCCTGACTGCATGGGGGTGGCTGAATGCATTCATAACCTTCTGGTAACAGGTGCCTGACTACCTGGGGGTGTCTGAATGTATTCATAACACTCCGACAACAGGTGCCTGACTGCATGGGGGTGGATGAATGCATTCATAACCTTCTGGTAACAAGTGCTGGACTACCTAGGGGTGGCTGAATGCACTCATAATCCTCCTCTGGTAACAGGTGCCTAGAATACCCTGAGCAGATTTTCAATGAAATTGGTTATCAAGAATTTCAACAAATGCAACTTCAACTTCCATAAAGGTTGTCACCGAAGTTAGTACTACTCTTCTGCCATTTGATTATAGAAGGACTTCAGACTTACTGTAGTTGATTTGAATGCCAAGATATTTCCTTACAGATGGACTTCAGAGTTATTGTAGTTGATTTGAATGCCAAGATATTTCCTTACAGAAGGACTTCAGACTTATTGTAGTTGATTTGAATGCCAAGATATTTCCCTACAGAAGGACTTCAGACTTACTGTAGTTGATTTGAATGCCAAGATATTTCCTTACAGAAGGACTTCAGACTTACTGTAGTTGATTTGAATGCATATTTCCTTACAGAAGGACTTCAGACTTACTGTAGTTGATTTGAATGCCAAGAGGCATGTCTTTCCATTGGTCAGAAAAATTTCTAAGCCTTTGTCCATCAGCTGGTACCATCGCTTGTGTATTTCTCTAATGTCCTCATATGGCCATGTCATTGACAACTGGTCCTTGTTTCCTAGCAACACCTACAATTTAAGAATTTTTAAAAAAAATAATCTTTGTATCTTACAAGTTTATTTTATTTTGGTGAAAAAATGTTGTTGCCGGCTTGAGTGTATAAGCATACATTACATTAGTTTATGAAGCATGACATCTTCACAAAGCTGCATTAAACAGTCACTTTCTTGAGATCTGTTAAGTTAACAAGTTAAAACAGACAAGTAATGAACATCTAGTAAACAGCCTCTTGCTCTTTCCTACGGTCTTCAAACACAAGTTTGACTGATAAATGAAGAAGTCAAACATACTCTGTGATGCAAACTTTATTCTCAAGTGACTAAACTTGCCTGTTGGTTCAAAATACAAAATGGAACAAATGCTATATCAGTCTATAGTGACTTCAAGAGTGACCATCAACTGATTGCTATGAATCAAATCTTGTAACATCTTACATGTACAATGTCTTTATGAAACATCATGTATGTTATACATCTGTAATCAACAAACATCTACATTTAAAAAACAAAAGTAAACATGAACTGCATATGTCATCGACAGTAAATTATATATTTTGTATACCAGTCACAATAGTTTTATTTTCCAAAAGAAGACTGCTCCAAACAAGTTTTGCACTATTTATTCCTGACAGTTTCTTACCTGAAATTTACAATCAAAAATGTTTCTTGCTTTACAAATAAGATAGAAGCAAAGCAAAATATTTTGCCATGCTGGGATATCAGACACACAACTTGTGCAATATTCACCATATGAGAAGATATTACTTCAAACTATTTTTTTCCAGATAGAGTGGCAGTGTGGTTAAGTAGTAGGCACTGTTAGTTCAGGATCAGAAGGTCACAAGTTCAACTCCTGTCATGGTCAATGCTGATGTGCCCCTTGAGAAAGTCACTTGACCCCGATTACTGCCATCAACCGAGCTGTAAATATGTACTGCCACCCACTTGTGGGTTAACAATAAGAGGCAGTTATATATACTCAGACACTGTATGCCATGGAAACTGTCAAAGCTCTGGCAATATGAAACCTTACTCAACTGTACATGAATCTAACCTAATATATTTCCTTCAAGATGTGTGCAAATGAACATATTGGTCTTAAATGGTCAAATATCTCTAATCAAGAAATTGACTTACAATTAATTTTGAAATTTTTGTGTATCAAAGAGCAGCAATTTATGACCACAAATAGTTATTGGTTTCTGTCTTCTTTTCTTACCTGCGTGTAATTTACATCAGTGATGGCCTCATCAGCAACAAAGAAAACACTATCTTCCCCTAAAAGAAAGACAGTGCGACAGTTTTCATCAATATTTCAAGACTGAGTAAGACCCATAAGTTAAGTCTTTATTTAATGACAATGAGGAAGTGCTGTTAACACCTACTGAAAAGTAACGTGGTAAAATACCAGAAAGAGTCCATATCGGATGATGAAGAAAACTGGGTTTATGACAATCAAGTTCAAAATCTCTTTCAATACATTAATTTTTGACATAATTCTCAGACATGAAAAGTTAACTGGCCTCAATTACATCAAGCTGAACTCAACTTCAGTCTAGAATAAAATTTAAGTTTAGAATTCTAAAATCTAATTGGCTGAAATTTAAGTCTGACTTAAAATTTACCCTTTATAGAAGAGTTCTGAAGAAGATTACATTTAATCAGCAAACAGCAAGCAGTTCTATGACTTTCAACAACTTTCACACAAAGCTTGATGACAAGAATCTAAATTTGTCAATGACTACAATGACTAAATGATACCAGTCAAATGTCTTTCTATCCATTAGAGCAGTTCATGGAAACACTTCAAGACTATTACATTTAAATATAAATAATACAAAATTTATTAGTGTTATCTTTTGCAGCAACTTTTACATGAACTGAACTTTCATATAAAATCTTACAATGGAAAAGAACAAAAAACTTGCCCTACTGGTGGAAAAGAAAAGAAAAACTTGCCTATCAGAAGCTCTCCTTTGGTCTCATTGCTTGGAGATACAGCATAGCAAGTGCTTGTGTACCTAAATAAGCAAAAGAAATATAAGAGCACAGTGAACCTGGCTAAAAGACTGCCACACAAGTCAGTTTTAGGGGTCCACAGTGAAAAAATCCTTATATACATGTCCTTTATAAAGAACACTGACCTATCATGAACACAAAACACTTACCCCTCCCCCGGCCAGATTTTCCATTTTCAAGTGCATAACACTTCATCGAATGACTTTGTTGTCAGGCACACTTGATTGTCAAAACTATTTTGAAATGCAATTTCACTGACAGGTCACATGGTCAACATACTTGTTAACCTTATTCTATGCCTCAAGGGTCTTAGTAATGGATAGATCATGAACATGTTATGTCACAGATTAAATCCAGCAGTCACATTGTATTTATTAGCTATTTTATATATTTTCCTAAACTTTTTGGGACATACCTCACAATGAAGGCTGATTAGTTTCATTTTTGGGGAGTTTTTTGTGTTTGTATTTATGGCACAGCAACACAATGAAGGTTATATCATGCCAAGGCATGCAGAGTTAAGTGCCTTACCCATGGACACACCACAGTAATGAATGTAGGCTAATGTGATAGTGGGAACAAACCCACAACTTTCTGGTCAAAAGTCCAATGCCTTAATCACTGACCAACAAGGCACACTATAGAGGCCGAACTTACTTTATTTGCAAATAGATTCTAATGAACAGTGAACTCTGAAAAGAAGTCTTTTCACTGACAAATCAACCATTCAGTAAAGTACTTAACATACAATAGGTAAAAATCTGCAAAGAATCCCCACTCAATGATGAGTATTTATGACAGAACAAGAGAGGATTATGTCCAAAGTATCACCGCTCAATGCACAGTATTTATGACAGAACAAGGGAGGATTGTGTCCGAGGTATCCCCACTCAATGTACACTATTGATGACAGAACAAGAGAGGATTGTGTCTAAAGTATTCCCACTCAATGCAGAGTATTTGTGATAGAACAAAGGAGGATTGTGCCCAAAGTGTCTCCACTAAATGCAGAGTATGCATGACAGAACAAGAAAGGATTATGTCCAAAATATCACCAATCAATGCAGAGTATTTATGACATAACAAGGGAGGATTATGGCCAATTATCCCCACTCAATATCCAGTATTTATGACAGAACAAGGGAGGATTATGTCCAAACTTACCAGATCTGAAAGCACTGGGGATTTGAGACTATTGTAGCAAGCAGCACCAAAATAAATAAATTCTCATATAAACTAAATTGGGAATAATGTGACACAGTAAGGAGAACATAACTAATGCTTAAAAGAATTGTGATGAATATAAAATATTATTTACTAAATTCCTGTTGAATATAAAATATTTAATAAATTCCTGTTGAATTTAAAATGTTTAATAAATTCCTGTTGAATAAAAAATATTATTTAATAAATTCCTTTATGATGCTGGTGGTTTTAACATGAAAGTTGTATACATTAAGTCTTATGCAAATAGATGCAAAACATTCTAGAGGTTGTGTGCATTTATTTAACATTATTCAATGATCTCATAATTTGACTTAACACCTTGTCAACAATCTTTGTTGAGCATGATGTCATGTTGATGAAATGTTGGTTCTGATAAAGTCTCTTTGCTTCTAGTGTTGGTAACCCCCAATTTTCATTTTCACTGCATATCAAGGACATTGTGTCTTGTTACCAAATATAACTGAATTTCTCACTGGCAATTTTTGTCCTGAATTTGCACTTTTTTGCTACAAACAAGTTCTGTGACTGCAATTGATTCTATTTATCTCTATTCCAATTAATCTTGCTGTTAATTTTACAAGGTGATTACCTCCAAAAAGAAAAATATTGTCCCCTCCCTCAACTGTTTGGTATAGACAGATTTTTATGTAATTTGGTCCAGTGTGACCAGAAAAGTAATAGTGATTCAGATACATCAATGAACAGATAAAACTTGACCTGCAACCCTTTTAGTTCATTATAAAGAAATTACATGTACATTTTTAACTGAAAAATAGTGGTTGTGACAAAGGTTTGGAATGACATACAGGGCTTATATAACACCAAATAGTACAATTTTGAAGATCTTGCAATTTGAAGGAACTGTGCACAATTAAAGTCTTCACCATTAATTTTATAATCCTGTGGAAAGGCATAACATTTGTAAAGATTTCATTTACAGAACAGAGTTCAAAGGAATTTTTTCCTTAACAGGCCCACGGCAAATGGCTTCAAAAATATCACTTGCCCTGACTCAAATTCCACTTGCCCCAAAGGGTAATATTTTTTTACTATTATTTTGACACAACACTAAAACTGCTATACTTTAAATAAAAAGAAATATAAAAATGCTTTAAACTGACTCATTTTCTAAGTCTCGATACTTCTCAAAATAGTGTACTTTAGAAATAAATTGTGACTGACATTCTCTGCTATAATTCTGATTTTATTTCATTTCATTAAAAACAATGTTTTCTCCAGGTCCTGGCATAAAGCAGTACTCTGTACCACAAAAGTGCATGCGTTACTGTTTTAAAAAAAAAAAAAAAATCATTTATCTACAACTTTGTTACAAAAAAATCTGATTTCATTTCACTTAATGCAATGTTTTCCTCCTGCACCTGATGTCAACCAGCAACAACTGCTATATCAATATCCTTCTTACAACTGGATCAGTAACATTTATCTTCTTAAGCATGCTTTAAAACAGTTTCTTTATATACCGGTACTTTTGATATTGTTCATGAGACTGAACCTTCATTCACATTCTGCTGTAAGAAGGCTCACAACTACCATGATTTAAAAAATTTCATAATTTATGTATGTTCAGTTGTGGAATTATAATAATTGTGGCATACACCTCTGCTCTTGGGATATCCAAATGTTTATATGACTTCAGCTTTGCCATCAACAGGATCAGCAAGCTAAGAACTCTTTGAATTAAATGGTTTAATATACAATGTAATCATCTATATTTTTTTAAGGTGCTAACATCCTCTTTGACCCTTTTTATAAGTTGCTAATCCCCTAGCTTAGCATAATTATAAAACAATCGCATAGATACCACTTGATATATTTAAACAACAATGCATTACCCTGTAAGCCTAAGTAAGGGATAGGTCCTTATTATTTATAAATGACAAGTTAGCACTAATTATAATTATAGGTATTCAATGAAATATGGAGAATACAAATAGTATTATTTTCCATTCATAGGTCATGTGCTTCACTCTGTAGACAAAGTTTATAGCTTTTGATACAAGTAAGCAGATTTACATCATAAGAGTGAGCAACTTACAAATGTAGCTTCAGTAGGGGGCTGAATATTAACAATTTACCAGTGTCTGTCACTTTTTCCAAAATAAAAAAGCCACATTTCATTCGTGCACACAAGGTTTTGGCAGGCAAATTAGATAAAACATTTTTTATAAGCCCCATGGACAACTCACTTAGATCTGCATTCTGAGGGGCTCTGGACATCAGAATGTCTGACTTTTTAGAGGTGCAAAAGTAAATGGGAAACTTTCAACTGCATTTTGTCAACAGAAACAAATTTTTGTAGTAAAATATGTTTCTTTGATAGTACTTAAATGATCATAATGCATTAGGACTCCTTTAACTACCTTGCAAATACAGTCCTCCCAAGTGAAAAATAAAGTTAATCACATCTTTTAACTTGTTTTAGTAATAAAACTGTTAAAACGTCATCTGCTTACCAAGTCAGAAGTCAGACAAGAGTGGTCACCCCTTGAATATAAGAACTGGTACAGAATCCCATCATTTATCAGTTACTATTGGAGCAAAAGTGCATGCTCTTCAATGGATGAAACTGTCGGGAGGTTATGCCTGTATTATGATTGGGTGATTATTATCGAAGAAACATATTTTAATCCAAAAATTGGTTTCTTCTTCAAAAGTATTATCTGATTATAATACATTAGGAGAATAAGTACAAGGTGAGGTGAGTTACATGCTCTTACCCCAGAGCTGGCTCTTGCTCTGGTCTCCTAATATATGAGAAGTAACTTCGAGTCTCATGTGAGATAAGGGCCAAGGATAGCACAGATCGATGAAGAGACATGGTCTGCTGGAAAGGAATTTTTTTAAAATTATGTTTCTCTGAAAATACTTACCTGATCACACTAACATTAGAAAATTACTCTCTGCTACCTCCGAATCCCTCCCTCCCTGAAAGATGAAAAATCTCTTTCCATCTATATATCATAAAGATGGAGAGAAGTAATTCTTACAAATTAACTCCCCTTGTTCCCACTAGGTGGATACCTGTATGCCAGATGTTTACCAGTTTCAGCCTGATCGAAACCCGTAACAGGATGCTCACATTTGTGGGGAAGGATGGGAGGGAATGATAGTAATGTGATCGGGTAAGTATTTTCAGAGAAACATAATTTACGAAACAATTTCCTTTCTCCATCAAATACATTACCGATCACATTAACATTAGGAGAATAGGTAAGAGGAGGAGGAAATGTTTGAGCATCCAACCTCTACCCATGTCACCCTGTAGAAGCATGATGACTGCTCTAGTGAAAGGATGAACTTCTAATGTGAAGTTAGCACAACCGATGATTATGCATTTATATACATGCATGGGAAATCCCTGTGGAATCGCGCAAGCGTCAATAGTCATACATTCAAAAGTTTTCCAGGCAAATCCAGCAAAAGTTGCAAGGTCAAGTCTGGGGCTGAGGTTGGGCTGTAATGAACAGGACATGGTAACTATCTGGGCAGCTATCAGTGGTCTGAAAAGATTCAGCTCTCTCCTTGTGAGGCCATGTCATGCAAATAAAAGCTGGCAAATAAAGATGGGGCATGCCAGCTCCACCATGTCTAGAATTGAGACATTATGTTTGAAGGCCAGGTTCATGGAAATCACTTGTATTTCATGAGCTGAAATCTTCATGAGTCAGACCTGATCCTGTGCTTGTGGCATTATGTCTTGCTTTCCTGCTTAACTGGTAGGAAGCGCCTTTGACGGACACCACATACATTGTCTGTGCACCTCAGATTGCATCTGTGGGTGTGTACTGGGTCCTGCAGCTTTGGGTTGATTGAGGGGAGAAAGAGGATAGTTATTTGTTGATTGACTATCAATGGCAACCTGATTTTTAGAAATGAAACCAGGTTGTGTCATTAGTATGACTAAACCATTGGAACAGAATCGAATGTAGTTCGGATCCATGGACAGCACATGCAGCTCACTCACCCTGCAAGCTGAAGTTAGTGCTATCAGGAAGCAAGTCTTGTATGATAACTGCTCCAGCACAGTGGAAGACAAAGAGTTGAACTAAGATGAGTTGAGCCATATCAAGACCCAGGAGAGGTTCCATTTTAGGAACAAGGTGAGCAAGTGTGGCCTGGATATGTCAAAATTGGCCAACAAGTCAGAAAGGTCCTTGTTGTGGCCAATATCATCTCTTCCATGATGTCTGAACGTATCTGAGATCATGGAATGGTATTCCTTGATTGTGATAGGGGCTAACTTCTTGTCTTCAAAGAGGAAAAGAAGTTAGCCAGTTGGGGGATCGAGGCTGAGAGTGGTCTGATGTCATTAACATGACACCAGCTGTAGAAAATGCACCACTTCCCCTCATATGCCTTCAGACTCAAAGTAGAGAACTCCTTTTCACACAGGGCAAGAGCTTGGCATAAAGGAGGAGTCTCTCCAGATGTGGAAGGGAACAGAATCGGCACACTACCCTGTGGTAGCCTAAGTGAAGGTATTTGCATGATAGCATGTGAATAGGTATATGGAAATAGGTGCTGGACAGGTCGAGACTGATTGTGTATTTATCGTGTTGCACAGACAGAAAGACAGATCTTGCAGTCTCCATCTTGAACTTCGGCGCAGTAATAAACTGATTGAATCTGCTTGAGTCGATGATAGGTTTTTCAGTTAGTTTTCATAATCAGAAAAAGTCTGGAATAGAAATCTTGGGGAGTCCAGTTTTGGGACTAACTCCACTGCCCACTTTATGAGCAAAAGCTTGGTCTCCTTTTGTAAAATGTCCACCTTCATGGGTCGCTTGGGATCTCTGTCATGAAAAGGAATGACAAAAGTGGAGGCAGCTGGATGAACTAGATCCAGAGCCTTCTGAAATGACTTGGATGGCCCAATCATTTGTTGGAAATAGGTTCATTCAAGAGGTTCATTCAAGATTGGCAGAACAGACCAAGTCTGGCACCAACAGATGGGTCACCAGGGGGCGGGAGGGAGGGATGGCAAGTCATTGACAGTTAGCAAGAGGCTTGCGGGAGGAGAAATCTTTTTTTTAAGGTTGCCCTTGTTGCTGAGAATAACCCCTGCGGTCTACCTGTCAATGATCATCCCTTCTCTGGTATGCCCCCTGACGGGTCATGTAGAGATAGGGGCTTGCAAGGAGCACTGAAGGGCCAACTCCTGTGCCACCTGCTTTCACCGCCCTCAATTCAACCCCCCAACAGAAGGGTGGTCTGCTGTGCGTACGACATTATCGCTGTAGAAACTGTCAAGCAACATGCTGTTCTCCAGTCTGATATGACAGATTCCTGACTACTGAAACCGTATATTGATTGTCTGGACAGCTGGACCAGTTGGTCAGCAGCTGGGACAGAATATGGCAAGTGATGCATAACTTGTGGGCCAGCATGGCCAGCAAAGTCAGAAGGTAATCCTGCATGCCTGGTTTGAACATTCCTAAGTCCATGCATGGGCGGGGATCCAGACTAATGCCTGTGGGATGCCAAATCAGGTAAAAATTGGTTCTAGTTTTGTCCAATTCGCTCACTGACAATCTAGACAATGAAGCTTGCTGTAGTATGTGTATGATATGTGATTCCAAGACAGTTCCAGTGGTTTTGACTGAAAATGTAGTGATTGTTGCCATAGGTGCTGTTTTAGGTATCTTTGTCAGGGGTGGGGGCAGCATCTTGATCCCTCCCATACAACTGTTCAACAATTCTGAATTTGGATGAATGCTTAATTCTTTGTGTTCAGAAGATTTAGAGTGTGCCCTTTTTTCACAGCCTTTCAATTTCCTTTTTAAGACATTGGACCAAATGTCTTCTCCCCACATTGGACACACTATATGGGTGTGAGGAAGAACATTTTGTGCAGGCAAGGCATGTCTTATGGTTGTCCCCAACGACTTTAAAGTGTCTGCACTTCTTGCACTTGATTGACATCTTTGTAATGAAATAGAAAAGAAAAAACAAACAAGTGCATACCACAAATATATAAATTGTTCAAATAGGCAAACTTGCATTACTGAGATGATCTAAGAAGTGCATTAAAAAAACTGAAAATTAACATCACAATGCAAATACACTGGTGAAAACTTGAGTGTTACTGATCAATATCACATGGACAATAATGATCGGTAAAAAAGTGCATAAATACGAATAAATTCATAGGGAAAAATGCAAATGTTGTATACACCAGGTATATAAACCTATTGACTTACCACCATTTCTCATTTTCAAATTGGCTGTGGTGGCAATCAGCACCATTTTCATTTCGGACCAAACTACACATGATTTGAAGTCTTTTGGTGAAAACCCGTCAATATGACCATCCATTCACCAGAGTAGCAATAACAAAATTTGCAAGAGGGCCATAGTGGTAATGTAAGATTGGTGCCATTTTTATTTAGGACCAACTAGATGTCATAGGAAGTCTTGTGGTGAAAACCCATAGTTAATATGGCCATCCATTCAGGAGGAAAAGCAATAACAAGATTTTCAGGATGGCTGCCATGATGGCTATACTTTACGTCAAATCTGCTCCATTTTCATTAGGACCAACTAAAGATCATACAAAGTCTTCTGGTGAAACACCATGTTGATATGACCTTTTGTTTAGAGATGCAGCGATGACAAGCTTTTCAAGATAGCTGCCATGGGGCTCATATTGGACGTCAGATTAGCACCACTTTCATTTAGAACCAATCAAACATCATAAGAAATCTTTTGGTGAAAACCCCATGTTGATATGACCATCTATTCAGAAGAAGTAGCAAGAACAAGATTTTCAAGATGGCCACCATGGTGGCCATATTGGAGGTCAGATCAGGCCCATTTTCATTTAGGACCAACTAGACATCATAAAAAGTCTTCTGTTGAAAACTCAATGTCAATATGACTTTCTGTTTAGGAGGAGTAGCCATAACAACATTTTCAAGATGGCTGCTGGGGTGGCCGTATTTTATGTCAGATTGGCACCATTTTCATTTAGGACCAACTAGACATCATAACAAATCTTTTATTAAAGAGCCCATGTTGATATGACCATCCATTCAGGAGGAGTGGTGATAACAATATTTCAAGATGGTGACTATGGTGACCATATTGAATGTTTGAGTGGCACTATTAACAATTAGGACCAACTAGACATTGGGATGAATGTGTGTGTAAAGTTTCATGGTAATTATCCAAGCAGTTTAGGAGGAGTAGTGATAACAAACTTATGCTGAAGGACAGATGGACAATGGGCAATGGACAACAGGTCATCCAATATGCTTTTCTGGTCTATGACAAGTAGAGTTAATAATTAAAATGGGTGGGTCTGACAATAAAGAGCTGTAACTCCACTAAACAATGCAGAAAGCTGACAAACTCATCCACTAAACAATGCAGAATGCTGACAATCAAACTCATCCACTAAACAATGCAGAATGCTGGCAATTAAACTCATCCAAGGTCCCATGAAAAGCAAGGTGGGTGCATACCAAATTTGGATGCGATCATAAAATAATTAAGGGAGCTTTTGTGTGGAGGCAAATGTGGGTGCATCTGGCAATCAGAGGCTATAACTCTGCTAAACGATGACACAGAATGCTGACAATTGTATTCATCCAAGGTGTCATCAATATCAAGATGAATACCAAATCTCATTTAGATTTATTAAAAATTAAGGGATTTATTATTTGGGAATGAAAGTGGTGCTATAACTCTGCTAAATGATGATGTCGAATGCTGACAAATGAACACAGCTAAGGTGTCATTAATATCTAGCTGCAATAATTAAGAAAGTTATTGTACATAAACAAACAAGGGATCGATGGAAGGGAGAACAAATGGATGGAAAGATGGATGAACAGGCCCAATTTAATGTCCCACTTTTTCTATGAAAAGATGGGGTTGAAAAAAAGAAAAAGAGTTATAAGTCCATCAAATATGTAAAAAAAAGCACTTACAAATGCACATATTTGATACCTTGTTTACATATCTACCTAAGCAGTTGACAAAAAAACAGAATGCTGTGAATAGATGAAACTAGATTTTGTGTCTGTAAAACATGTGCTCCCACTGTTGACATGTAGACCAAAAACTAATGCAGATAAAAAAATATAAAGCCACAAAACTTACAAATTAAAAAATGAAGGAAAAAAATGAAATATTTCTAAAACTCCATAAAAATCAATCAGGTCATGTATAAATGCATATAAAAATGCATATCAAATTTCATCTATCTACCTGATTTAGTTTTGCTTAATTGAGCTAATAAAGTTTTTGTCAAAAAAAGTCCAAAAAGTTAAGAAATGTGCACAAAATTGAAAAATTGTTGCAATGGCCTTAAAATCTAATCAGGTCATCTGTATATAAATACACATAAGCCTATCAAATTTCATTTGTCTAAGTTGAGTGGCTTTTGTGAAATGTTACCAACAAAGTTCTTGGGCTGGCTGACTAGCTGGCTGGCTGCATAGACTACAGATGCATATTCAGATGGACATACAGGACCAAATAAAGAAGCTCCTGTTGCAAGTAGTTGGAGTATACAAAAAAAAAATGCTTGTAATTGTAGTGAGAAGGGTGGGGACTCAAACCAGAAACCGACCTAATTCCAGATGGATGCTCTACCCTCTGAGCTGTCAAAGCAAGCTGACATTCCCAAGCAGTTCCTGCAATACTTTCCCTCTTGGTTAACATCCCTGTGTCTCTGTTAATACACAAACTGGATCCCATGACAACCCCAATCTTTCATGCCCATTGGTAAAAACATAGTCCAATGCTGGATACCAAATGTAACATGGAAGAAATGTGCAAGGCCAGACTGAGACTCAAACCTCATGACTTCCCTAACTTTAGACAGGTGCTGAACCATTGTAATTATCTGAGCTGATGCTCCCAAGCAATTCCTACAACACAATACTGGTTTAAAAGCAGGTAAATTTGGAGAAAATGAATGATGGGCAGTCTCACTTTATGATCCCCAGTGTGTTTTAAAAAGCATGGAGATAAGGAAAGATGGACAGTCCCACTTTAACATCACCATGAAAATTAAGGAAAAAATCTTACTTGATCTTTTTATTTTTGTGCAGCTGATAGATAAGGGGTGCTTTATCTGCCATTTGGTGGTCATCCTCAAACAGGTAGATCAATGGTGGATCAACTGCCTCAGCATCTGAAAATTTGATGTTGAGTGCTAATATGTGGATTCTGCAGAGGCTGAGCACTATGATCCACAGCAAAAAATGCTGTGATTAACCTTAAATGACTTTCAAATCAAACACATATATCTGAACATTACTGGCTATGGAGATGATGACAACAGCATCCCCCCAGTAGCAGTTGATGTGCCAAATGATCTCTAAATTTTTAGATACTGCCATCTATGGTATAATAACTCTGAGAAGTGACACTGGAGTTGTCAAATCTACTGACATCCTTTTTAAAAACTGTTTTCCAGGGCAACCTTGTATAGTGCCTAAAACAAACAGGTGTGATTTTGCTGAAGGCCATACAGTAACTTAAACTGTAACATAATTCTCAGACTGAATCAAGATATAATTTGCAATCAGGCAATGTGCATGCATCTAAATAGTTTCTGTCTTGCCTGTTGATGGTGATATATAGGTATCACTTTTTCGGTGGCAGCAGCAGCGATGTTGTTATCAATTACATTTGATGTTAACAGTCTATAATACCATTTTTGAAAGTCACTTATCTACTACATCAGTTGCTGAACTCAAATGAAACTTCGAGACATTATTACTGTATATGTGTACTGTGATATACCTTAAGTTTCTGTCTTGCCTGCATGAGCAGAAGGCTGGTGGTATCATTGTCAAAAATTGTCAATGCAGTGTGTAAAAAGTTTTAAAAAGTTAAACATCAAGTTCTACACAAGCTGGTGTATTAAACTGAAACTTTAGGATAATATTACCATATCTTAGGTGTGTACCCTGATATACCACAGTTTCTGTCTCACCAGCTCTCGCTGGTGACATTGTCAGCAATGTTAAGGTGCTGTGTAGAAGTTTTTGAAAGTCATATATGTTCTGCATCAGTTGCGGTATTCAATTGAAACTTAAATATATAATATTTATTATATATTTCATAATGAGATACTGAAATGTATCAGTGGGAGAAAATAGATATCGCAACAGTGACTATACCGCTTTTATTGCTACAGCAGCAATATCACTTTTGGCACTACTTTCTTTTTCCATTTAGGAAATATATCTGCCCTTATGTATGTTATTTAAACTTGTATTTCCATATTTAGACCTATTTCAATTTTCCTCTCTCTCTCTCTCTCTCTCTCTCTCTCTCTCTCTCTCTCTCAGGATTAATGGCTCTTACTATGTAAAAACTGCAGTACCAGTATACATATATGTAATCAATGAGGAGGTGTACTGGTACACATATATGTAATCTGTGAGGTGGTGTACCAGTATACATATATGTAATCAGTGAGGAGGTATACCGGTATACATATATGTAATCTGTGAGGTGGTGTACCAGTATACATATATGTAATCAGTGAGGAGGTATACCGGTATACATATATGTAATCAGTGAGGAGGTATACCAGTATACATATATGTAATCAATGAGGTGTACCAGTAAACATATATGTAATCAGTGAGGTGGTGTACCGGTATACATATATGTAATCAGTGAGGAGGTGTACCGGTATACATATATGTAATCAGTGAGGAGGTGTACCGGTATACATATATGTAATCAGTGAGGTGGTGTACCGGTATACATATATGTAATCAATGAGGAGGTGCCATAACAGTAGGCTTCAAGTATTAGTCTAACTTTTCAACATTAGTTTTCCACATGAATTGTACAAATTTTCAGAGACTGAAATTACATGACCTGTTTCTTTTGAATATTCAGTGTCACCTATACAGTAACTGTTACAATCTATGACTGTTTTAGGGAAAAACTCTTGATTAGATACAGTAATAAAATTGTTTAAGTAGCAATATTAACTCTCATTACAACATAATCATGTTTACAATCGGGGATAGATAAGTGTTGACTGCAAACCAACAATAAGTGAAAACCGAAATTTGTGCAGTGTTTGTTACTGAATTAGACTGCAAACTTGCCAAGGCCACACAATTCATGTTGGAATGCAGAAGTAAACAAAATAAAGAACCAAAATCCTTTCAAATAAACTCACAATAATTATCATTAAAATATTTTGTTTCAAGATGCTATGCTCTGAAGTCTGTCAGATACGACTGCTCTGTGATGTTTCTACAATACTCCCACCACAACAATGTTCACTGTATCAATCTACGCAAGAAACGTGTTAAAGAAAATAAAAATCTCTTAATTTTTGTATGAAAACAATCATTCATTGGACAAAATGCACAATTTGAAGCATTATATGTAAAAGGTAAATTCATTAAAAAAGTCACTATATATCTATTAAAAAAACAGATATCCTCTATATGTCTCAAGTTTGGAACCTGATATGCTGAATGCCTCTACTGGCTGCATAAGTCGGTGTTAAATAATATCCAGGTTCTGTGTGAAAGTTTAAATCACATATCTTCTAATCAGTTGATGTATTCCAATTAAAGTTTTGGATATTACTTACTATATATCTAATATGTTATGTGTTCCTGCCTTGCTTGCATAAGATGAAAATTATAAAACAATTGACAAGTGTAAGCAGAAAGCTATGTAATTATAACACCATTGACAGGCATAAGTAGAAAGTCATGTAATTATATAATTCAAGCACTTTCATGGCCTTGATATTGTCATAGTAAAATTCAAGCACTTTCATGATTCTTGATATTGTCGTAGTAAAATTCAAGCACTTTCATGGCCTTTATATTGTCATAGTAAAATTCAAGCACTTTCATGACCTTGATATTTTTTTTAGTAAAATTCAAGCACTTTCAAGGTTTTCAAAGACCTGTGCAAACCCTGTAAGTAGAAAGCCATGTGATTATAACACCAATGACAGGGAATAGTAGAAAGCCAAGTAATTATAACACCACTGACAGATATAAGAAGAAAGCCAAGTAATTATAACACCACTGGCAGACATAAGTAGAAAGCCAAATAATTATAACACCATTGACAGGCATAAGTAGAAAGCCAAGTAATTATAACACCACTGACAGACAAAAGTAGAAAGCCAAGCAATTATAACACCACTGACAAGCACAAGTAGAAAGTTATGTAATTATAACTCCATTTACAGGCAAAAAAAGTAGAAAGCCATCTAATTATAACTTCATTGACAGGTGCAAGTAGAAAGCCATGTAATTATAACACCATTGACAGGCATAAGTAGAAAGCAAAGTAATTATAACAACATTGACAGACATAACTAGAAAGCCAAGTACTTATGACACCACTGACAGGCATATGTATAAAACCAAGTAATTATAACACCACTGACAGGCATAAGTAGAAAGCTATGTAATTATAACACCATTTACAGATATAAGTAGAAAGTCAAGTAATTATAACTCCATTGACAGGCACAAGTAGAAAGCCATCTAATTATAACTCCATTGACAGGTGCAAGTAGAAAGCCATGTAATTATAACACCATTGACAGGCATAAGTAGAAAGCCAAGTAATTATAACATCACTGACAGACATAAGTAGAAAGGCATCTAATTATAACTCCAATGAGACAGGTGCAAGTAGAAAGCAAAGTAATTAAAACACCATCGACAGACATAAGTAGAAAGCAATGTCATCATAACACCATTTACAGGCATAAGTAGAAAGCTATGTCATTATAACACCATTTACAGGCATAAAGTAGAAAGATATGTAATTGTAACACCATTTACAAGTGGAAGTAGAAAGTCATGTAATTATAGCACCACTAACAGGTGAGGCAAAGAATTCTGCAGAACTCTTTGCATTCCTAATGCAATAAATTTGTCACTGAAAGAAATATTACTACTGTATGTACTTCTGTATAAGCTGATACCAACTGCAAACTGCATAGACTCAAATCTGCCATCACATAATTCGTCAGCAGATCTAGGTCTATGCATTTTGTAAGGACTAATCAGTAGAACAAACAACATAGACCCTGATCTGCCAGCACATTATGCGACAGCAGATCAGGGTCTATGTTGTTTGCATTTGGATCTAGCTTACACGCAAGTATATATGGTAAATGAAAATAAAAACACATATACATATAAAAATCAAAACAACTCGGTTTTGTATGACTGAACTAATTACATCAAGATAATTATATAAAGATAATTACACAAAAGTAATTTAAAAACAAATTAAAAATAATAGACCCAAAATACCAAAAATATACAACAACAATGGCTTTAATTGTGTACTTCGCGAATTATACCCAATGTGAAAGACTTCTAGTCCTGATCTGTCTTCTGTGTCATTGTCTCCAAAAGTGATGGCAGTGACATTGCACCATTCAGCAATACATAAAAAACTCAACACTTCTGAGTAAAGTTCAAACAAAAGAAAGGTTCCATCTTTAAACAAAACATTATGCATCATTACTATACAGATGCATACAATCTCTGAATTTAAAACATGCTGGACCAGTCAAAAACAAGATAAGACTAGTACAAAAATACTACCAAAAGTAGTAGGTAATTGCACATTTGCTTTACTGGTGTGACTGTTGTACATTTGTCTTGGTTGTGGCAGAACATAGCATATTGCTTGAATTAATCTAAGGGTAGAGGAAATGTATACCATGTTGGTTATTCTGGCTTCAATATATTGCGTGTTTAAGGTTTCATGTAATTTTCCATTACTAGAATTTTGATTTCCATACAGTGCAATGATTAAATCTCCAATAACTACAGTAATTCAAATCATCAACCAAAATTAATTTTTGTTGTAAATATTGAAAATAATTCTTCACAACAATAATGTAGGATGAGAGCTGATAACAACCTGCTAAATTATGAATGATGGGCAATGGCATGGAATTGGCAGAGAAAATGATTCTCATATACTTCATGAATTGGAACATTTGCTGTCAATTTACAACTATGATTTGACATCCAGAGTGCATGTAAATGTATGATTCTTTATATGGACTTTCAGGGTAATAACAGCAACACAAGGATTCCAGCACATCAGACAGTAATTCTTAAATGAAGTGGTGCTTTTTTATGGTGTGAACAATATTTGTCTTGGACTTCTACCTGAGTGGAGATTTACTGGTGTTTTGTGTCTAGCTTTGCCTGCAATTCAGTGATGAAGTTTGCCAAATTAAATTTAATTTCTTAATTGCTACATAGCCTCTTATGCTGAAAAAGAACACACAATCCGATAGTTATATATATTGGGGGATTATCTCTATATATCCAAGAATGGTATCCTGATATGATTGGGTCAAGAATGCCATATTTACTGTAAACAATTCACCCCATGGCAGCCAGTGAACAAACTCACACAGTTTCATATAAATATTTTCCAGGTCTTAAACAATCAGTCATTTAGAGGTTTCATCATGGCCGTGGCAACTTTTCAATAATTAAATCTCTCCAATTCAACTTTATTTTCTGAAAGATCTTGTAAATTGACCAAGAACAATTCAGACACCGTAGGGAAAACAGACTTGGTGGTTTTTCACATTGTATCACAAAACAACAAAGGATGGGCATGTCAGAAATGCAAACACAACAGCTAGATCAACCTCATGTTGGCTTGAATATGGTCAGTAGATAGCAAACAACATTGATTTCTCAGAAATACTGTAATCTCTACTTCTTTTGCTGCCAATATCCGGAATTATGTGAAAGTCCAAGTACTGACATTTACATCAGACTGTCTGATGCTAGCTGATTTATTGTTCTCCATTAACCAGAGTGTAATCAACAATTACATAGTTCACCTCTACTTGGACAAATCTCCCATAGCCACTGTGAACACTATAATGCAGAAAATAAATTCAGACTAAAGTAATCTTGGACCGTTTCCAACTAAAGATGTTTCTTTTATCTTTACATTAGAACTATGTAGCCAGTATTGTGCTGTCATTGTGAAACCACCTACCTACCTACCCACCCACCCACCTACCTATCTATTGTGACTTAAAAGAATAAAAAAAGAACATTCTTTTCTATCATATCAGAGAATAGTTAATAAGCTGATAATAAACAGATTATTGTTCTTGTTGAATTAATTTTTTAAAATCATTGTTGTTAAAATCTACTTGAAAAGCTTTTACCACTGTCCACCCCAAGAAATCAGATAAATGCAAACACTTAACCTAAGCCAATAAAATGTTAAATGTAGGTCACAGTGACCTTCCTTTTGTGGTAAGGGTGTGTACAAATATAGATACATACAATCATAAAGTTTGATGATTTTATCATGAACAGAGCTTGAGAAATAAACGTGAACTACAAAATTTAACCAAAGTCAGTGAAGCATGAAATATAAGTCACAGTGAACTACATTTGTGAAGATGCAGTAATCATTAAGATGCATCCCCTCACCAAGTTTCATGATTTCAGGTATAACAAAACCTTAACTAAGAATGTACAACTAATGTACATGTTTGTATCAATTCAGCCCCCCTCATCCCTCTCCCTGGGGGTCAGTGCTATGAAACCCACTAAAAACTGTTGCCTAGGACCTAGGAAGAAAGAATGGTTGACATTCAATGATGATGTACACATGTATATGCTTTTATCTGTGTGGATGCCGATGCAGGGGGTAGTACAATAGCTTAAGTCTACTTTGTAGAGGTGAGCCAAAAAGTACTTTCTGGAAAGAAGTTTTGGGGTTTTGTTTTGCTGTCTTATCACAATATCAACAAGAGACTTCTTTTTTTAAGTCAGGTGATATATTGATGAGTTTATTCAGAAGTGTCCACTTGTAAGAGATGATTCAGAACAGTGTCCATTTGGAATGGACTTCCGAACTGGTTATAAACAAGTTCCATTATTTTGGAGACATCTGTTTCATTTCTTTCCAATCTGGCCTTACCATGTTCTTCATGTTGCCTGCACTTTGGATTCATATCAAAGATGACTTTGAGGGCAGCTGAATATTTTCCATACCAATTCCTTATAGCATCGTACTAAGCCAGGGTACTTTTTTCCACTATTAAATCCAATCACTCCTTGACTTTAAATCCTGGTTGAAAGTTTGTTCTCCTGCTCAAACTGCAGGATGAATCAACCTGCTATCTTCAATGTCCAGACCATAAAGTTGATCTCTTGAAACTGTCTGTATGCTTCTGAATCTTGTTTTCCTGTCATTTTCACATCTGCTACATAAACTGAGGTGAATCTGGATTAAATCAAACTGGTCTAACTTTAAAATACTGACTCATAAAATGCATGCAAATTTAAAATCACTTTTTTATCCAACCATTCAAATCAGAAACAACGAAAATAAAAATCCTTGAGAAATTTACCTTAGTCTTTATAGCTTAACTTTTACTGATTTATTAACATTTCCAAATCACAGCCCCGATTTCTATCAAATTTTTTGAATATCTTCTTCAGTGTGTCTTGTTTGATCAGCAAATATGAAATCTGACTTCATGCTACAGATCATTCAGTGAATTCATCATTTGTTTGGTGAATCTTTCAAACAGAGTATTGGAATAGTTTCCACTGAAAGCTTGATGGCTTAACCCATTTTATCCTGTTTACCAATTTCAACTGCAGTGTCTGATTCCTGTGAAGTAATTCTAAATACAGTGTGGTAAAACGGATCATCATACAGCAGCAGCAGCAGCAATTATGATGACTTTCACCATGTTTACTAAAAATGTTGTAACATTGTTATTTCTTTATTAAAATATATAAGACTATGTATCTCTGAAACGGTAATAAAATGTGCAACACAGTGATATGTGTTTTGTTATCATTTACCAATGTACATGTTCACAACTGCATTTTGAAATATGACTTCAAAGAAAAAAAATATTGATTAAAAACTTACCATGATGTTCAGTGAATCTTTTGTCCATGAAGATGAACGAAATGCTCCTAATATTATCCAAATAAAATGAAGACAATTCAATCTGCAGTATTTTGGTACAAATTTGAAGTTTCTAGCACAGTGAGTTCAAAAATTATAAGAATTTTACTAAAACTGGTCAACAAAACTGCTTGAACAATTGTTTACATCACATTCTAAAACATGTACTTCAGATTCCATTTTGTTCTCAGAATCACTGTTAAACAGTGCGTGAAGCCGTGTGTCATCATTTTGGTGAACTTTATGCAATTCTAACCCATCATTTAAATCAGTATTTTCATTGGAATCATAAACTTTAATATCGCTACCCTCCATGTCAGCATCCAAGTCAACTTTCGAGTTGTCGTCCATGATTTTATCGATCAATTTTCAATCAAGGAAGTTGTTTTCCAACCCTGTTTTTTTAAAAATCTCACTGTGCAGGCGTGCTTTGACTATTTCCATATGTGGTGACGAAGTACACCACTATTTGTGATGTATAACACATGTTTCTACAGAAGCAACACAAATACATAGTAGATTACGACCATAGTCGTATTCAGGATAGAATGAGATACTACGACCGTGGTCGTATTCAGGATAGAATGGGTTTATACCTTTCATGGCTGGCTTCTGGTTGCATTTTTTATAAGAATAAGGTTACTGATGAAAACCTATTTTCCTCATACAAAATTTAGTCAGAATGACAACTGATCCATTCACTACATGTTTTTATGTTACTGTTTGGTTTGGTGTTTTATGGCACAGAAACACAAGAAGGTTATTTAGTGCTGAGGCAATTGGAGTAAAGTGCCTTGCCCAAGGGCACATGATAGTAGCTGACCTGAGCTGATCAGATGGTAAAAGTTACTATAAAAATACTCTTAATGATTACTAAATTTGCTGACCTATAAGTCGATGCGGAGTATAAGTCGAATTCGCTAATTTCATCAATTTTCAATCCTTCATCCATATATAAGTTAATGCGGAGTATAAGATGAAGCCAGATCAACACCTTGGCTTCGTCACTTTTGCTAGTAACTTCCGGTTTCATGAATATTAATGGTATCACTATGCTATTCCAGATTAATTGAGAAAATGATTAAGATGGTCTGTACATGCATTATTTATAGGTATTATTTATTGGTACATTGTATGCAATGTTATGAAGCCCTGTTGATGAAAAATAAGTGCAACTTGTATTCTTACAGCAACAGTAACCTCATTATCAAATTATATGTAAAATAAAAAATAAAAGAACTCGATTAATACTTGTTGTTTTTAGTGAATGCGTGTATATATGTGTGTCTTTGTGAGAGAGAGAGAGGGAGGGAGAGAAAGATGAAACAATGCTATGTCAGTGTGTAAGAACGTATGCATTCTGAGCAGTTTTTACTTGTAGCTTTTGGAAAGAGAGAGAGAGAGAGACGGAGGGAGGGAGGTTACAGGACGATTGTAATATGTATTGTTGAGTTACTTGATGATTGTGATCTTACTCAAGTACAGAAGCATTACTGTATTCCATTATCAATTAATTTCTCTGAATAAACAGTTCATTCTTGTTTTTAAATCCATTATCAGAAAGAACCAAATGGCTTTGCAGTGTTATTTAAATATGCCTACAGCTTTGGCCAGGTCATTCCAGTTGACACCTGCAGTAGATGTGATCAAATTAGTAAGGCTACCAATAGGGAAATGAGGCTTCCCATTGGGTATTGTAATTGATCTTGTAAAGCATGTTAATGTATGCAGTACTGTGTCATGATCTGTAATGCCAGGTGCTTGCTCATTTAAGTTTCTCAACCAGTGACATCTTTTGATCTCGCCGACAGAAGCGTCGGAGCTTTGAATTTATGAGCAAAGATCAAACCAAAATGCTGCCTAACTACAGGAAGTGCACTTACTGATAAAGGGTAATTTTATTTCATGGGAATATGGAGTTCATTGTATTTGCAAAGAAAACAACACAGCATGCTAAATGGTCATCTTGGGATTTAAACTAAATGGAGTCTATATGGATATAAATATTGTGAATATTAAAATATAAATTATATATCTTTGAAACTGAAGGAGTATGGTATGTATTGTTTTAATTTCCATTGACTATTTTATTACTGTTTTCTCTCTTTGACAAAAGCTTCAGCTAAAAGGGGTCAGTAAGGTACATTAAGCAAAATAGCATAGAAGGGCTGAAATCTCTCTCTCTCTCATATCGGGGCATATTTTATTTCAATCACAAGATGCAATAAGAAAAATGTGCAATGGAATATCCATGTCCATGTCATGGTTATCCATTTTCTAACTTGTCTATTCTAATACACACATATGTAAGCAAATTTAAACAACATATATTACAAGCGTATGCTGCTTTGGCGCAATTATGTCTGATGCACGTGAATTTAATACTGACAATCACGTAAATATTTTGAAATCCTTCTCAATGTCGGGTCCTATATTTTTTCACACACGATCTCTTCCCCAAAATGATAATAATTTTTTTACACTATAGTGTTCGTACTTTGAATTTAAAAAAAAAAAAAATTTCACGTACGAAAAATTACACTAACATACGGTAAAGCAATTTCAATGACATAATCTATATATAAGTCGATTCGGAGTATAAGACGAAGCCCAGACTTCTAGGTCAAAAAGTATCGACTTATAGGCTGGCAAATATGGTACATGTTTCAGACGACATTAAAAATAGAATCATGTCATCCAATGATCACTTACCCAGTTTGTACTGATAATCTGCCTTCAAAAATCTGGCCTCTATCCCTAACTGTCCCCTTTGGAGCCTCTTTCTCACTCTACAGGGGCCTTCAGTGGGGTTAAGCTGCCATGACTGAGGATATGATTTTTTGTCAAACCAAACAGCTCTGAAAAAAGTCACATACATTTGTACAAATGACACTCAATCCTTACTAGATGGCTCTGGACTTAATATTATGCATGATTAAATGTTTACATGCTTATTACCTTTATCAAAAATGACTGACAGCTTGAAATTATATTACTGCTGTAACATTTTAAGATAATGAAACTGGACTATAAATTAGTATAACAAATACTAGAGGGCTGGTATACAAGGCAGGTGTTAATAGGATAAAATATCCATGCTACCTGGTGCATTAGGTACCTCAAATTAGCATCCATTTGACATTTGTTTAAAGCTGGAGACACCATTGGTAAAGTTAATGTATAAGGAACATAAGAAGTCCACTGGGCATTAAAATATGGCAACTTCAGAAACTCAACTGACCAATCACTAAAACCAATTGAATTAGACCCGTCTAGTTCAAGTAACAAGTAACTGCAGTTTGACTGTATCAGGCACAATTCTGGGCCTATTTAAATCAGTGCTGTATTGGTATTTGTGTGACATTAGTTACAATCATGTGAGGAGAATGACTCTGCTACAGCATCATTTTTACCTTTTAAACCTACCCAGGATGGACTCAGTCTAATGAGAGTATCATTGTATGTATGTCTGTATGCATGTATTTATGTATGTACAGGGTTTAATGGCATATCAGCACAAACATGACTATATAGTGCCAAGTAAGCTTTGGTATCCCCAAAAAGGCATACAACAAAAAATTTAAGGTGAAAAGGGTAAAATCCTTAAAATAAAAGGTAAAATTTTGTATATAAACCACACTCTATTTAAAAGTCCAAGGTCAAATTTTGTATACCGGTATAAACCACACTCTATTAAAAAGTGCAAGGTCAATTTTTGTATATAAACCACACTCTATTAAAAAGTCCAAGATCTTCTCAGCTGGAACATCATCTTGGGATGCATCCCTCCCAGGACAAACAGGTTACCTCTATTAGTTGCCTCCCATGACATGCAGGAAAATGCATCGGACCTATTCTACAATTCACCGAGCCTGTATTTGGTCTTATAATAGAGAAATAATCAAGTCAAATTCCCATACCACCATGATCTTAATCCTCACAACAAGGCTCCGAGGTGTAATGATTCAGCCAATGATAAAATGAGAACATTAGGATTAAGGTGCAAGCAAACAAAAATGGACTGTACCTGGGTTCAATCTTTCTTGTTCAACTGCTGATGTTTCATGTTTCATCAGAGTGTCATTACTTTTAGTAACCAAGCATGGATTTTACTCTGAAGTGTACTTGGCACTGAGTGTATCAAAATACTGTCTATACTTGCTTATAAGTCAAGACCAACTGCAAACAACATAGACCCTGATCTGCTGTCACATAATGCACTAGCAGATCAGGGTTTGTGTTGTTTGCTCTACTGATTACTCTTAACACACAGCATAGACCCAGATCTGCTGGTGCATTATGCAATGGCAGATCTGAGTCTGTACAATTTGCAGTTGGACTTGACTTATAAACAAGTATATATGGTAAGTGTTACTTATTTATTTCCATGAGTATCATATTTGGCCGTTTTGTACAAAATTTCAGTTCTATCAGTGACTAAATTCTCTGATATACCTCTAATGGGGGAAGGATTTCATTTTCTTCACACATTAAACAACTTTCTGTTTGGTCTTTAACTTCGTTCTTTTTGGCAACCACAAAATTGTGAAAATTGGTACCCAACCAATAATTGTGAATTTAGTTTTTAATACCTTTCATGTGTGAGGTTTTGGACGATCTCCTGCCACTGTTTCTTCACTTGAATCCTATCTGTCATTGTCTGTTTTATGTGTGTGACAAACTTGTTCCTTTCCTGTGTTTGAAGCTGCGTTACTGCCTGTGTTGTCTCCATCGCATGTCCACACAGCTGACTGGCTGTATTATCAAACTTGTGGAAAATTCTGTACAGAGATTGATTAAATATGCTCAAATTTGCTTGACACAAAATTAATACAAGTCTGATCATCCTATTTACAATAAACTTCATATATTTTGGGTCAATTGTAAAACAAGTTTAACAATGTATACAGGGAACTCTCAAGACAATTTGATTCCCTGGAAAACTGAAACAAGCTTCTAAATGTACCATTTTGATTTTCATGCATATACATTTTTGTACTTCAGTGTAACTATTTATGTTATTTTAATTTATCTGTAAACTGATTCAATCCAGGAGGAAACAGATGCATGTTAAATCCAGGAGGAAATAGTTGTATGTTGAATCCAGGAGGAAATAGTTGCATGTTGAATCCAGGAGGAAATTATGTTGTATGTTGAATTAAGGAGGAAACTGTTAAGTGTTGAATCCAGGAGGAAACTTGTTGTGTGTTGAATTCAGGAGGAAACTGTTGTGTGTTGAATTCAGGAGGAAACTTGTTGTGTGTTGAATTCAGGAGGAAATAGTTGTATGTTGAAACAGTTTCATATTGAATCCAAGAGAAAAATAGTTGTATGTTGAATCCTGAAGGAAATGGCTGTATTTTGAATTGAGGAGGAAATAGTTGTATGTTGAATCCTGAAGGAAATGGCTGTATTTTGAATTGAGGAGGAAATAGTTGTATGTTGAATCCTGAAGGAAACAGCTGTATTTTGAATTGAGGAGGAAATAGTTGTATGTTGAATCCTGAAGGAAACGGCTGTATGTTGAATATACGAGGAAATACTTGTATGCGGAATCCAGGAGGAAATAGCTGTATTTAGAATCCAGGAGAAAATAGCTGTATTTAGAATCCAGGAGGAAATAGTTGTATTTAGAATCCGGGAGGAAATAGTTGTATTTAGAATCCAGGAGGAAATAGCTGTATTTAGAATCCAGGAGAAAATAGTTGTATTTAGAATCCAGGAGGAAATAGCTGTATTTAGATTCCAGGAGGAAATGGTTGTATTTAGAATCCTTGAGGAAATAGTTGTATTTAGAATCCTTGAGGAAATAGTTGTATTTAGAATCCTTGAGGAAATAGTTGTATTTAGAATCCTGGAGGAAACAGTTTCATGGGAGTTTAAGTCAAGCAAGGATCATAAAATTCATATTTAGTCAAAGACTAAATTAATATCTAGTTTACAAACCTTCTTAATATCAAGTGTGCAAACCTTCTTAATATCAAGTGTGCAAACCTTCTTAATATCTAGTTTACAAACCTTCTTAATATCAAGAGTGCAAACCTTCTTAATATCAAGTGTGCAAACCTTCTTAATATCTAGTTTACACACCTTCTTAATATCTAGTTTACAAACCTTCTTAATATCAAGTGTGCAAACCTTCTTAATATCTAGTTTACAAACCTTCTTAATATCAAGTGTGCAAACCTTCTTAATATCAAGTGTGCAAACCTTCTTAATATCTAGTTTACAAACCTTCTTAATATCTAGTTTACAAACCTTCTTAATATCAAGTGTGCAAACCTTCTTAATATCTAGTGTGCAAACCTTCTTAATATCTAGTTTACAAACCTTCTTAATATCTAGTTTACAAACCTTCTTAATATCAAGTGTGCAAACTTTCTTAATATCTAGTTTACAAACCTTCTTAATATCAAGTGTACAAACCTTCTTAATATCTAGTTTACAAACCTTCTTAATAACAAGTGTGCAAACCTTCTTAATATCAAGTGTGCAAACTTTCTTAATATCTAGTGTACAAACCTTCTTAATATCAAGTGTGCAAACCTTCGCAATATCTAGTGTACAAAACTTCTTAATATCAAGTGTGCAAACTTTTGCAATATCTAGTGTACAAACCTTCTTAATATCTAGTGTGCAAACCTTCTTAAAATCTAGTGTGCAAACTTTCTTAATATCAAGTGTACAAACCTTCTTAATATTTGTGTACAAACCTTCTTAATATCAAGTGTGGAAACCTTCTTAATATCAAGTGTGGAAACCTTCTTAATATCTAGTGTGCAAACCTTCTTAATATCTAGTGTACAAACCTCCTTAATATCAAGTGTGCAAACTTTCTTAATATCTAGTGTACAAACCTTCTTAATATCAAGTGTGCAAACCATCTTAATATCTAGTGTGCAAACCTTCTTAATATCAAGTGTGCAAACTTTCTTAATATCTTGTGTGCAAACCATCTTAATATCATGTGTGCAAACCTTCTTAATACCTTGTGTGCAAACTTTCTCAATATCTAGTGTATAAACCTTCTTAATATCAAGTGTACAAACCTTCTTAATATCTAGTGTGCAAACTTTCTTAATATCAAGTGTGCAAAGTTTCATAATATCAAGTGTGCAAACTTTCTTAATATCTAGTGTGCAAACCTTCTTAATATCTAGTGTACAAACTTTCTTAATATCTAGCGCATACATGTTATTCTACCGGTCGTAGGCTAAAAATACCATTTTAACGGCCGTCTATTGCACATACCGTTTAGTAGTTAAAATCTACCGCTTTTGAAAATTAAAAGAATTAATAAAACAAATTATCAAAAAAAACCAACAACAAATAAAACATGGTATGTTTACGCATTCTATCAACACAGTAGAGAAACCAGCGAGGACCAGTCTACTGGGGACCGGAAATGCTCCACCACTACAATGACTGGTGCGATGATGCGTGGCAGAGCAATAGGATTAGAATTGTTAAAGAACAGTTGATATGTGTACACAGCAAGCTGCTAATATTAATTACCTTATTGTTGGAATTTGAGGAGCTCAAGGCATTTCTGAAGTGTTAAAGTAATAAAGGGATAAAAGGTGGTCCATGATGTCTTCTGAGCCTTTGATGAAAATCGGCCGACCCCTGGCGGAGGGGAGATAAAACGAAGAGACCGACCATAAAAAATTATTTCAGCAAACACACAAGAGTAAGTATTTTGATTTTTTACTTGTTTAATTGTTGTTGTATAATTCAAGAAATTTGAAGAGGACAGATCTTACATTTTTTGTTCAATTCAAAACGTGTGCTCTCTCCCAATTCTAAAAAAACAACCGGCTATGAAATATTACAAGTTCAACAATGCTTAGATATCAGAGTTTAAGTGTGTACAGGTGAGTAGCAAAGGTCCTGAGTTTGCATTGTGTGTTTTGAAGGTATGCATCTGTATTTCATAAACTATCTGAAGTTTTCATGCACATGCATTAAGTTCAAGTCCAAGATAAAATATATCAGTTAAAAATATATTACAAGATAATTATTTTTAAAGTTTGGATACATTATTCATTAAAGCATAAATACATCATGTATATTTGTGATTTTTATTTCAAGTCTAAATCAGTCTTTATTTTTTTTTTATTTACAGTGGCGAAACTTGCCTACAGATTTTTGGATCTGAGCCATGAAGAGAAAGAAGCCCTTGAGGATGAGGCTCAGGGATACATCTGAAGTCCAAGTTAGGAACTTCCTCCTTGGGGTGAACATAGCTTGGAGGAGTATTGGAGAGTAGCCAGCAACCTTACAAACCCAGCAACAGGAAAACTGAAGTTAGAACTCCTTTGCAGGCTGAGCATGGTTGTTGTGTCATTACAATATTCTAATGCTGATACAGAGAGAACATTCTTCATTCTTCGCAAAATATAAAGTGATTCATGGAGAAATCTGGACCAGAGAATTGTTGAGAGCCTGTTAAGCATGAAGCTTGATAATTACAATTAATGTCATCAGTAGTCACTAGACAGTGATGTTGTGAAGGAAACTAAAACTGCTATTGGATTTTATAAAAGAAAAATCTTTGCAGTGAACTATCAGATAAACAATTTTTCCTTTTTCATTTTTTATCATATACTGACTACTATTAATTAATTATTATTGTAACATTTTCCATCAGAATCCGAATCTGATTCATGTTCAGACTTGCTGTTTTATTATAGTATGAAGAGAATACATATTATGGCACAATAAACCCCACTTGTTTTGTTTTCAATCCCCTTGAAATGTAAAATTTATGCCGATAAAAATCTACTGGTTTAGAGACCAATCTACTGATCAAAATTTGTAAATCTACTGGTTTGAAATCCTGGTTCTGTCACATGAATGCTAGTGTACAAACTTTCTTAATATCTAGTGTGCAAACTTTCTTAATATCTAGTACGCAAACCTTCTTAATATCTAGTGTACAAACTTTCTTAATATCTAGTGTACAACTTTCTTAATATCTAGTGTGCAAACCTTCTTAATACTGTAGTATCATTTATTTATGTGGGTCTCAATCTTCGTGGTTTTGAGAAGAAAAAAAAAAACATTTTCATGGGTACTTTAATTTGTTGTTTTGCCTGTCAAAGTTTGCATATTTTTAGCTATTTAATTTTGTGGATTAACCTCAACAAATACCCCAAATAAAGAATACAAAAGAAAAAAACAATGACGACAATAAACGATAGCTGCTTCAATGGTTAAAACAGTACTATCACCTGAGCACAAATCAAGAACCTGTCAAGATATATCACTTACACTCAACATGAAAGGAAGCAAACACAGCCAACAACCACTATTCTACTAATTGGTTATTAAAGTACATTTGTATAATCTCTTCCTTAAAACACTGTCCATAAAGTTGCACCATCATTTACTTTCTGATGACCACATATCCCAATCAGTTTGGATAATGTCATCATTCCTCATGTGAACCAAACACATGACAGTTGCTCCTTGCACAATGCAATTAGCAAGCAGTGTCAACATTTGATGTGTTCAGAGCCCATCAAAGTGCGAAGATGCTAACTAAACTGAAAAACAATGCAATCCTTCCTTTGTCTGAGCCTGCCTCATGTATAAACCATCTTCAACTACTAGACTTTACTTACAACCTCATCAATGGAGCCGATTGATGCCGAATGGATAATTCTGGCTCACATGAAAATGTGTCAAAGATTGGACCTAATTATTCATAGACTTCAGAATACTGAACTTTCCACAATATCAGGATTATTTACCTGACAAACATTTGTGTGTATCAGCTGACTTGACTGGCGTGATGTTGATTGTGGTTTTGTCCGAAAATCAGTGAAGTATGCGCTTCAATACTCTGCCGTAATTAAAGTATGTACGCAGTGTTTCATTAGTAATTGTGCTTCAAGCAATAGTTCTAGTATTTTACAGTCATGTTGTTCATTGGGATTAAGCATGCATGAATAAAATGATAAATGCTTTCACGATGATTTTCATTTTTTGACAACAGTTTCACCAGAATGAAGAAACAATTTGAATAAATATTACACAGTATAATTTCTTGTTCAATCTTACATTTTCAGTAATAACAGTGTCTGAATACCTTATGCTTTTTCTCATTTTTCTCTATTCTTACTTATCTCACAACATATTGATTTAAGGCAGTGAGTGGAAAATATGGCTTCCGGATACCATATAGATACGTGTGCATTACAACAATATAAAATGCTTTATAATTCTTTTTTTTAAAGGGTGAAAATAAAACAAATATGTGTAAAAGCTAATATTTTTAACCAGATTACAGAAATGATTTTGATTTATCAAATAGCTTTTTTGATCTCTAGGAGTGAAACACAGTAAAAAAAATATGAGGGGGTGGGAGCTCTTTTGTCATATGTGGCTAATTTTTTGTGAGGTCTTTAAATTTTTGGTTCAAGGCAACAACAAAATCCATGAATATTGGTACTCCATGAAAATTAGTGATACTACAGTATCTAGCGTGCAAACCTTCTTAATATCAAGTGTGCAAACCTTCCTTAATATCAAGTGTGCAAACCTTAATATCAAGTGTGCAAACCTTCTTAATATCAAGTGTGCAAACCTTCTTAATATCTAGTGTGCAAACCTTCTTAATATCTAGTGTGCAAACTTTCTTAATATCAAGTGTGCAAACCTTCTTAATATCAAGTGTGCAAACCTTCTTAATATCAAGTGTGCAAACCTTAATATCTAGTGTGCAAACCTTCTTAATATCAAGTGTGCAGACCTTCTTAATATCAAGCGTGCAAACCTTCTTAATATCTAGTGTGCAAACCTTCTTAATATCAAGTGTGCAAACCTTCTTAATATCAAGTGTGCAAACCTTCTTAATATCTAGTGTGCAAACCTTTGCAGGAATAAAAAGAAAGCTTAAATGTGGTAAATCTTACCTATTTACTGCATTTTCTCTTTTCTTTATCCATACCATCTTTTGGTTGGCATTTCTACTCTCTATTGTTCTGCATTTCTAAAAACAAAGAAAACACTGCAAAGTGTAATGACCTATATGAGGTAATTGTAGTTTACTATCGGAGATGCTGCTGACAAAATATGGCAAATGTATCGGTTTTTAGTAAATTCTTCTGCTACAGTTTGATTATGTTTCATAGAAATTCAGACATTTAAATGTCAGTTACAAATGCACAAATTTCACCACAGACACATGTGTGCATACACACACACACACACTGAACAGAACTTTAGCCTATTTTGCATGTGTGAGTAACTTATTTAACTAATACCCTGGGATGAAAAATTCAATAACAAGAAATTTATGAGTATTTCATGCAATAAGCAGGAAAAATCCTACAGATAAATAAAATTTCCAAACTCATAACATAGTTTTTATTTTCTTGCTTAACATTACATTTGTATTTAAGACAAATTCAAAGAAAATGCACCACCTCTTATTTCTTTAATGGAGACACGGTAGTGCAGTGGTTAGCTACAATTGAATCCGATGTGGTTGGCTTCCATGGTGTGTCCTTAAGCAAGGCACTTTACAAAATTACCTTGGCACTAAATAACCTACATGTGTTGCTGTGCCATAAAATGACAAACCAAACCTATTTGTTTAATAAGGTGGTAAATCTTACCTATTTACTGCATGAAGGAGATGTTGTGAACAATTTGATTGTCAATGATTCATTTAAAAAAAAAGGCCTTCAAAGACCAACTCTTATTGGTGCCACAGATTCCACTTTCACTAATATTAGCATAATGTAAGGATTTTTTTTAGAAGTTGGAGCAAGACAGAGGGCGTTAAACTTCAAAACTTGTAAGTTGTAAACCTGTGGGGGTTTTATTTCTCAATGAAGGTATTGGGGAATTTCAAAAATTTCAGAAATACTTAAAATTTTACTCAGAAGCATTTGAAAGCTCTCTTAAAGTACCATTCATGTCTGCAAATTGATTAGTGCAAATTTCAAAATTGGAGATGAAGCAATTACAGAGATATTAAAAAATATAAAACAAGTGGCCCATGTGAACCTCATATCACTCACCTGGGTTACATACCTTAACAGTTGAACATTTCACTAAGCAGGCCTATGTAGTAGTGTAAGATCACAGCCCATGTAAACTCTCTCCCAAACTTTATATCATGTTGATTTGACCTATTTTACTATAGCCTGATAAAAAATTATTTCTAAAGATAAAGGCATAATTAATATGCATACCATAATGAATGTAAGTTTTGGGACACTATAAAAGTTGGGACATGAAATCACACTAATTTTTTCATTAATTATAAGTTTTGGAAAATCTGAGAACTTTCATTTTCAACTTGCTGAATGACATAAATTGTTTGCAAAATCAATAAAGATGTTTAATTTTGATCTGTTATTTTCTTATTTCTATTTCAAATACTATACTGCTATTTTCTTATTTCTATTCAAATACTATATTTTCAAAAATAATTTTTCATGGTCTATAAATGCTGGGACAAAAAATTATGGTACTTTTTCATGTAATGTTGGGACACCTTGAGAACTTTTTTTCCCAACTTGCCGATCAGCGTATTCTGTTGATCATAACATCTATTTAAAGAAATTACTTCATGGTTGTTAAGGGACTAACCCTATTAATGAATAGATGGGATTGTTTTAAATCAGGCTGATATAAATTGTTAGAGAAATCAATAAATATATTTAATTTTCATCTGTTTTGAATTCTTATTTCTGTTTGAAATATGTATAATTTCCTTGGATAATGACAAGCATTTAGCATTACCATGATGTTTACTATAGGATTATTTTAGGTCTCGTGTAACCATGCAGCTTGTGGATTAGAAAGAAAGTCTTGAATTATATTATATTCATTTTCCATACTGGAGAGGCAAGAAAATATGCACACCAAATAGCAATATAAAAGCAATTACAGGAAGATATGCACACCAAATAGCAATATAAAAGCAATTATAGGAAGATATGCACACCAAATAGCAATATAAAAGCAATTACAGGAAGATATGCACACCAAATAGCAATATAAAAGCAATTACAGGAAGATATGCACACCAAATAGCAATATAAAAGCAATTAAAGGAAGATATGCACACCAAATAGCAATATAAAAGCAATTATAGGAGTGTATAATAGTTTACTGACTTTATAACTGAAGAGCTGGTCACTGCTGGTGTAACATATAATGATCTTGCCAATTACTTTAATTTTTTGTGCCTGTAAATGTTGGGACACTGAAAAGGTTATATTTTTACATGCATTTAAGTCTTCAGAAATTAAAATAAAAGTTATTTTTGTCCTGTCCCAACACTTACAACCATTATAGCTGACTCTTGCTCATAAATGAAGTCATCCAAGATCTTGATTATATATTGAAATCATTCACCAAGTTTTATAGAAATTGGATGAGAAATATAGTCTCTAAATCGATATTAGTAACATACTCAGCAAATCATATTATTTAATATGCACAGATCTCACTTACCATATATACTCGCGTATAAGCTAGGTCCAAATGCAAACAACATAGACCCTGATCTGCCATTGCATAATGCACTCACAGATCAGGGTATATGTTGTTTGTTTTACTGATTAGTCCTTACAAACTGCATAGACCCAGATCTGCCAGCACATTATGCGACGGCAGATCTGGGTCTATGCAGTTTGCAGTTGATATTGGCTTATACACGAGTAAATACGGTATTACAGAATCTGTCAATGACAACAGGATAGAATGAATTTTTGACATTATAAGCATAAATTAATTCAATTGTTTCAAATGTACCATGGTTTTGCTCCAAAGTATTTACAAATGTAATTTAACCTTTATATGGTAACAATGAAACCCACACCACTCGATCATCGAATACTATTTGGCCCCCTTTGTGCAGAACTACCATGTAGCAAAGATCAAAACATCTCAAAAGATCTTGTTTTGGTTCATGACATATTGGAGAAATTTCAACACTTGTTGGCCAATTTCAAGCAATGAGACACATCCTGGATGGAAGTTGTGGTTAGCATTTGGATAGTCTTGGATTTCTCTAATGTATTACAATGTACAATATTTAGTGTGCAATAGAGGTTAGCATTTGGGTAGTCTTGGATTTCTCTAATGTATTACAATGTACAATATTTAGTGTGCAATAGAGGTTAGCATTTGGGTAGTCTTGGATTTCTCTAATGTATTACAATGTACAATATTTAGTGTGCAATAGAGGTTAGCATTTGGGTAGTCTTGGATTTCTCTAATGTATTACAATGTACAATATTTAGTGTGCAATAGAGGTTAGCATTTGGGTAGTCTTGGATTTCTCTAATGTATTACAATGTACAACATTTAGTGTGGAATAGAGGTTAGCATTTGGGTAGTCTTGGATTTCTCTAATGTATTACAATGTACAATATTTAGTGTGGAATAGAGGTTAGCATTTGGGTAGTCTTGGATTTCTCTAATGTATTACAATGTACAACATTTAGTGTGGAATAGAGGTTAGCATTTGGTTAGTCTTGGATTTCTCTAATGTATTACAATGTACAATATTTAGTGTGGAATAGAGGTTTGCATTTGGATAGTTTTGGATTTTTCTAATGTATTACAATGTACAATATTTAGTGTGGAATAGAGGTTAGCATTTGGATAGTCTTGGATTTCTCTAATGTATTACAATGTACAATATTTAGTGTGGAATAGAGGTTAGCATTTGGATAGTCTTGGATTTCTCTAATGTATTACAATGTACAATATTTAGTGTGGAATAGAGGTTAGCATTTGGATAGTCTTGGCTTTCTCTAATGTATTACAATGTACAATATTTAGTGTGCAATAGAGGTTATGCAAGGGATGAGGAATCATGTCTTCCCTTGTGTTATATTGTTACAGGTTTGGACCCCCCACCAATCTATCCATTGACTAATACTTCTAATTTCATTTGTAACAAGTCCCTGTATTGTGACAGGGCATAAAAGACATAAAACAGATATCCAAAAAAGAGGTACTATAATGAGCTGATAAAAACCCATAGTAATATTTTCTTTACTTGGTGAAAGTCACAGGCTTAGAGTAACCTTGGGGTGACAACCAGTGTACAGTACAAACATAGTTCATGCATCAATAATGACCTTGATTATCCCACTACAAGTCACAGGCTTCACATGAAAAGAATGCAGCATGTTGTCCACTCATCAAATTCCTATACTTATTCACATGTATAATACACAGTTAACCTGCTTAAGATAACATATCACAATGTATAGTCATTAATATGGTACATTTACCACTTAATAAACATATTAATTTCTAATTCCAAATGCACTGGTCAGAAAGGGCCTTCTGAGTAGACTAGGACATGTACAGCTCCAGCATGGATGAATCAATATGATCATAAACACAAATACTTAAAAATATAACTCACTGTGACCTTTGCTTTTAAGGGTGTGGCACTAACAGTGATGCATCCAATTATCAAGTTTCATGATTGGAGGATAAAAGCACTCAATGAATGAGCTTTTAACATAAAAATTTCAGCAAAAGCACTGAAGCATGAAATATAGGTCACAGAGACCTCTGTTTGCAATATGGATATAGAACTTATCAAGATGCATCCACTCACCAAGTTTCATGACTCTAGGAAGGATAGCATACATATAGCATGCCAGAAACTCATGTGGTCATGAGCTAAATGCAAAAACTTAACCAAAGCCAGTAAAAGATCAAATATAGGTCATGATGAGTTTCTTTTGTTGTAAGGGTGTGGTAATAACAGCGATGCATATCATGATCAGTTTCAGTGCCCAAGAAATGAACATCAAACAAAATTTAACCCAAGTCAGTGATAGTATGTACATAGCATGCAAAAACCTATTTAGTCATCAACTAAAAGCAAAAACTTAACCTAAGCAAAGTAAACTGTGAAAATATAGGTCATGGTGACCTTTTCTGGTATGGTTGTAGTACTAAGAGAGCTGTATCCATTTAATGATTAAAGCATGAACAGTAGAAACATCAAATTGAAGCAAAGTCAGTGAAAAGTGAAATATGGCTCACAGTGACCTATTTTAAGATGAGGATTCAATACTCGTCAATATAATTTCATGATTCTAGGTATAACAGTATTATACTGTAGATAAAAAACTAATGTGGTCATGAACTAACTGCAAAAACTTAACATAAACCAGTTAAACGTAGGTCACAATGGCTTTTATTATTGTAAGGGTGTGGTCCTAATAGAGATACATACAATCACCTAGTTTGATGATTCTTGCATGAACAGTGCATGAGACTTAACCCAAGTCAGTGAAGCCTGAAATATGGGTCATAGTGACCTACTTTTGTGATGAGGGTGTAGTACTCATCAAGATACATCTGCTCACAAAGTTCCATGAATCTTGATATAACAGTGTGTATACAGAGTGCTAAAAACCTATCTGTTATGAGCTAAATGCAATAACTTAACCTAAGACAGTAAAATGTAAAATGCAGGTCATTATGACCTTCTTTTGTTGAAAGGGTATGGTATTAAAAGAGATGAATACAATCAAGTTTTATGATTCTACCATGAACAGATCTTGAGAAACAACATTTAACCAAAATCTGTGAAACACAAAATATGGGTCACAGCAACCTACTTTTGTGATAAGGGTGTAGTACTCATGAAGATGCATCCCCTCACCAAATTTTATGAATTCTGGTATAACAGTATGCATACCAGGTGTTAACAACCTCTTTGGTTGTGAGCTAAATGCAAAAACTTAACCTAAGGTAGTAAAATATGAAATGTAGGTCACCATGATATTCTTTTGAGGTAATGGTGTGCTACTAACAGTGATACATACAATGATATAGTTTGATGATTTTAGCATGAACAGAGCTTGGGAGATAATCTGAAACCAAAAATTTAAATAATGTTTGTGAAGCATGAAATGTAAGTCACAGTGACCTATTTTTGTGATGTAGGTGTAGTACTCATCAAGATGCATCCCCTCACCAAATTTTATGAATCTTGGTATAACAGTATATACACCACTCCTTTAATAACTTGTGCCCAGATAACTTGCAAACCCGCTTCTAATGTAGGGTCAGGCGTGAATCACATTTTTTTTCTAGAAAATACCAAAAGAATTTGCCCCTATTTGTTGAAGATGAAGAAAATTGCAATCAAAATTGGTCAATGAAACCTTGATATATTGCTCGTTTTATCATCAAAAATGGCAGTTAGTACCAGAAACTTTAGAATCAAATCATGAAATTTGCAAGTTTTAATAAGAAAGCACATATTTTGTTAGATTTTCTTGGAAAAAATATTTTCTCAATACACTGTAAATAACAATATACAGCAAAATTGCAATCAATGAAAAATGCTGGTAAATGCTAACAGGTAGCAACACTGTAAGAAATAAACACTTATTAAAGATGTCTTGTCAGGTGAAATTCATGCTTTAATCTTTTAAAAAATTCTGTTTTAATGTAATCAGTATACTCTGGTATAATCTCTTCTATGCAAACATGAAAAGAGTTAATCGACCATCACATTGATACCCACAAGCACTTCTGTGAGAACCTAATTAAGTGCCGGCTGTGTTTTGATCTACAACTGGGGGAAGTGTTTGTTGCATGGTAACAATCAGTTAAAATATACCTGTTTTGTTTTATCATGTTAATTGTTGTTACCCTTGGGTTCTTACTAGTAAGTATATTGCTTCCATTTTCATGCAAGTTCAAACAACCTATATTTGTATTATATTGTGTGTTTTGCTGTATAAACACTGTTTGTGGTTGATGCAATAAAAGTTTTGGTTTGATTTATATTTGCCTTTGACATAAGCCAAATCTAATTCCCAAGTAATATTTCCTAAGTTATCTGCCAATGCAAAGCCCTTAGCTTGTAAAGGCAGCACTCTATTTTCCCAGTTGTCAATCCTTTGATCAAGCCATGAATTTGTTACTTGTTCAGTGCCGATTAGAGTTCTACAACTCATTGTGTGCATCTGACCTTTATCCCCTAGCTTATGAAGGCAGCACCTGCCTTGTTTTCCAATTGAAAACTTTTTATCAAGCCATGAATTTGATACTTGTTCAGTGCAAAGTAGAGTCCTATATTCAGTTAACAGAGTTTATCTGAACTCACTGTAATCATGCTGCACAACTGACACATTTTCAGTTGCAGCATATCCTTTAATAGATTTCACAGAATGTATGCTCTAAGCGTCACTTACAGAGCACTAGCTCAGTCTCAACATAAGAACCCACAGATGACAGCAAGGGCAAGGAATCACCATCGGATGATATTTAAAATGAATTCTTGGGCTTGGTACCAGATGACAATTCAACAATGACATTTATAGGATACTGTGAATCACAAAAGTGTGGACTTTACTTTCATCGTTTATTTGTAAGACATATGGAATTAACATATTACAGGATATTGTGAATCAGAACATTCTGGACTACTATTTTTATACCAGTATGTGGCCTATAATAGAATTCATGGATATGTCATATAAATGGATTTAAATTGTCAAGTATTATGGATGTCTACAGATTTTATTACACGATGATGGGCGAAATGTAAGTTGTCAATTTATTTGTGACATATTCCACTCCATAATATAATTGTATTTATTTTACACTCATTTTGTCTTTATTTTTCCTATCTATCTATCCATTTATCTATCCAGTTTGGCTTGTTTTTTTTTTCCAAAGTGCAATTCTGACTAACAGACAACAAGTCACCCCTTACAAATTTCAATAGTGTTTCTTGAAATTAATGTCGGCCTTTTCAAAGAAAGAAATCTCATTTAATTTTGAATGAACAATATCACTAGTATGTATCCAATTCAACACAAAAGCTGTGACATAATACACAATGTGTTCAGCGGTACACATATGAAATGTATTGAAACTGCTTGGAATACTGTTTTTAACGATCTTTTCAAGATCGTTTATCTTAAAATTAAACATAGTTTAAAAACAAAAACAAACAACTCCATTGTAAAAAGCAATTTATTCACAGTTATTTTCAACACGATTATAAAACAAGTATTCAATAATGTAACCTGCCTCCCCAACTCCACCCCCACACTTTCATCTCTCTGATGATCTCCATCCCTTTGTTAGTTTTCAATAGTCCCTTGGTAACTCGCACCCTCGCTTATATCGTGACCCCATTGTGCATGAGTTATCATGGGAGAGGAGTAAACAGGGTGCAAAAAAACTATTTGGTCATGAGCTAAACTGCTAAATGTAAAAACTGAACCCAAGCCAGTAAATAGTGAAATGTGGGTCACAGTGGCCTTCCTCTGTATTAAGGTTGTGCTACTAATAGAAATGCATATAATCATGTAGTTTGATGATTCTAGCATGAGCAGACCTTGAGATAAACTGAAACCCTAAATTTAAACAAAGTGAAATATGAAATATACATCACAGTGATCAACTTTTGTTATGCAGGTGTAGCACTTATCAAGATACATCTCCTCACCAAGTTTCATGATTCCAGGTATAACAGTATTTATACAATGTGCAAAAAACCTGAGCTACATGCACAAACTTAACTAAGAATGCATGTACAAAGTTTGTCCCCTCATTCCCCTCCAACGGGTGTAGGTGCTATAAAACCACTCCTAATTGGTGTTTAGGACCTAGGAAGAGAGAATGATTAACATTCAGTGAGGGTGTACATATGTATACACTTTTATCTGTGTGGACTCTGATGCCAAAGCCAGGCAAGTATAATAGCTTACTGTATATACTCACTTATAAGTCAATGTTTTTTACAGAAAATTTGATTAATACAGAGTAGGGGTTGTCTTATAAGTGCAACATACAATAACCTAGAAAAAATGTTGATAAATCTAGTGAGTATATTGCTTCCATTCCAAATAAACCCCGATTTTTTGGAGGATCGAAGAGAAATTAGCTTTTTGTAGCCCTAAAAAGGAGGGGAATCAACTTGTAGTCGAGTTGTCTTATCAGCAAGTATATATGGTATCTCTATTTGGTAGAGAGGTGAGCTTAAATTGTAGGAGCAAAGTGGTAGGTTGATATGCACATCTTCAGGTGATGAATATAACATTTACTGAATTTCATGGCAATCCATCAAAACTGTGATACTACCTAGTTACACTAATATACTTCTACAAGACAAAGAGGCCAATATAACTAGAACAAATTGTGTGAGCACAGTAATTTGTCTGTATGTGCTTATTCAGGTGATGACCATAATATTTACCAAGTTTCCAGGCAATCCGTCAAAAACTGCACGATTAGTTGTGCTATTGAGTTACTGAGTGATGGACAAAACGATTAATGGATGGGCAGATGGACACAAGAATTATTATATACTCCTGCCTATAAAAATTGTTTTTAGTGCAAAAGAACTAAACTATCTCAGAAAATATTACTTACATCTCTCAGCATCTCTTGTACCTCAAGGGGTTGAGGCACTTCCCTTGGTGATGGTACTGTGAAGCCCATCCCTCGAAGAAGATTTATAAACTTTGACCCATCTTCATTCTGTTGGTTTGATAACCAACTTTGGCAAGTAGCGAGAATGTTGTACACATAGTATCCAAGGTCACTGCCCTGAAAACATGTAGAAAACATGAAAACAAGTGATCTTATATACTGTATATACTCGCGTATAAGCCGATACCAACTGCAAACTGTATAGACCCAGATCTGGCATCGCATAATGTGCTGGTAGATGTAGATCTGGGTCTATGCAGTTTGTAAGGACTAATCAGTAGAACAAAAAACATAGACCCTGATCTGCCCAAGTATTATGCTACAGCAGGTTAAGGTCTATGTTGTTTGCATTTGGACACAGATTATACGTGAGTATATATGGTAACTTCTTTGCTCTGTATACTAATTAGCATATACAATTCTTTCAAATAAAAGATTTTCCCTGGAAAAAAAAAATGCAATAGTACAGATGAGTATCCGCTAAATATTTTGCTGAACCTGGACAGGAAAAGACAAATCAATACATGTTTCATAGTAAAAAAAAATTCCCAGTGCCCAAGTTCCGTCAGTCAGGACTCAGACAAAGATCTGGTAGAGAGGTCAGGGGGGCAATCAGCTCAATGACAAGTAATTGATTGACAGATGTTGATACGTCATTTGTTAACTTTCCATGTCAAGTTTAAGTGACCTCAGAGTTTCTTGCCATCACTGTCAAACCAAAAGAAGTTGCAAGATGTAGTGAACCCAAGTTGCTCTTCAAGTACTTTAATTAAAATGAAAGAACATTCTTTCCTTTTTATTTACAATATTGTTATAAACATTGTATGTTGTTCCTTCAAAGACAACAACAGTTCTCAATATGTAGCTTTTTGGGGTAAAACTAATTTTAATTACATAATACTTACCATGCCTTTATTGTGTTGCTGTATCTTTACTTGATATTAGTTCAAGGTGATTATTTCTTCCTCCAATTAGTACCATATTTGTTGTATGTCTTCTGACACTATTTAAGAACACCAGTTATTTTGTGTGTCCAAAATCATATTTTCTTGCCTTGTAATGTTTGCACATTGTTTAAAAGGAATTTTATTTATGTACTTGTGTTTTTGGACACAGATGCTGCTATACAGTGATAAGACAAGATAGACAGATAAATATCGTTTTCAGAAAGTTGGGAAATAGCTTGCCTGTAATCAAAAATAGCCTTGACAATTACATGTATGATCCGAATTGTCAAAAATTTGGAGAACCATGTTTCACTATTCATTAGCAAACCGACAATACTATAACAAATAACATTTGTTTAAAACTAAATTACTCACCTGTGGACAAAAAATTTAAATTGTAAAGATATTAGAAGACTATGTCACTATAAATAGAGATAAGAATACAATGAAAGTCTTCATCTCGAGTTCTGTGTAATATCTCTGTTTTGGATAATACTAAAACCTGCACCTCGTCGCGTACCGGTCACATATATAGGAACGTGGTTTCAGTGGATAATAACATATTTTAAAGAAGTAGAAAAAAACAAATCCTGTTCTTATGTGAATTTCTTCTGATTGGAGATTGGGCTTATATGAGTCATTGTCTCACAACAGATTGACAGATCCCTCAGAGGTATTTTTCCAAACAGTCTAAAACTGGCAAAAGTAACTCCAATACACGAGAAGGGAGATCTTTCTGATCTGAATAACTATAGACCTATATCAGTTTTATCATCACTTTCAAATATATTAGAGGGACATGTTTGTAATGAATTTAGAAATTACCCAGAATCTTTTATTTTACTACATTCATGACAATCTGGTTTTCATTAAGGACATTAATGACAGACTACACTAACTAGAATGGTGGATAATTGGTTAACAGCAATAGATCAAGGTAAACTGGTAGGTACAATGTTTCTTGACCTTACAAAGGCTTTTGACCTTGTTAATTACGAAATCCTGCTGGAAAAAACTCAGCATATATCAAGTTAACCATGAAAGTTTAACTTCATTTTATTCCTATCTTGAAGGCAGACAACAAGAAGTTTTTATTTTAAATAAACTTTCAGATATGAAATTCATAAAGTCAGGTGTTCCACAAGGATCAGTTCTTGGATCAATACTCTTACTGCTGTACATCAATGATTTACCATATCATATTGAGCTATCTGCCACCGACATGTTCGCTGATGACACAACATTATACAACATTGGATAAACTGTCCATGACCTTTTAATTAGCACGTCACTAAAGTAAATAACTGGTGTGAGCAAAATGGTATGAAGATAAATGCAGCCAAGTCAAAAGCCATGATCATAGGTAGTTGAGCCAAACTAAAAGCTGAGAAAGACGACTTCAAAGTAATGCTAAAAGGAATTAATATAGAACAGTCTGAAAATGAAAAACTACTTGGCATCATTATAGACAATATCTTGTGCTTGAAAATGCAAGTTGATAAGGTCACTAAAAAAGTAAACTCACTGCTTATCTCTTGAACAGAATAAAATCTTATCTCCATCAAGAACAGAGAAAGACATTCTACAATGCCTACATTAGTCCATCCAAAAAACATCTTCACATTAACCAGGACAGCCTTCAAAAAGCTTTTGCTGTGCTCCAGCAAAGCTTTTAATATCTCCAAGGTGGCATCACTGTGGAAGTGGAGAAGCTCAGCAGACAGCACCATGGACATCGAGTGTGTGTCCCTAGATGTCTTTGCAATGGCCTCCAACAATCTCTGCAAAGGAGCCAGAGACAATGATTCCTCCTTCAATAGATTGTTGCAGACAGCCAAAATGAGATCAGCAATGGAGGCTATAGTAGCTAGTGTAGGAGCCTACAGTTCCAAAGCCTTGAGAGACTTAATGGGGAGACTGGCCCAGATCCCTGCCAAAATCCCTACCTGGGAAGCACCAGAGTCCAAGGTGGGGGGCTTAATTGGACAAGCATTCGAAAGGGGCCCTGAAACCAGGGGCTGAAGCACAGAAGAGGGGACAGACCACCCCTTGTGCTGTCTGGCTGCATCTTGGCCTTGAGACAACTTCTGAGTTAGCTCACCCACCAGTTCTGAGTCAGAGAGCAACAAAAGGTACGATTTTGGATGTGCCCCGTGGAGTTTCTGGAGAGGGCCCTAATGTCTGAAGATCATGAGGGTTTTGGACACAGCTCTGTGGAAAGGAGGCAGTAAACCTCATTTACTGATTTGTTAAAGGTCCAAACTTCCTCCTCCTCCATCACCTGACCCAGAGTGTGGGATGAAGATGAAGATCCCAAAAGAGAAGGGCCCAACATAATGGTTCTTCTGAGACTAATGTATGTCAACCAAAATTGATTGTTCATCATTCTGTCTTCACTCCTGGGATGAGACAGGAGTATTCCATATTATCTTCTTGTTGAGAAGGGGACTTAATGATTGAGGGTTTGTTGTGCCATCTCTGCTCATGGAGGGGGCATGGGACTAACCCAGGAACGAGTGATGGTCCCCTCACTTTCCCTTGATATTAAGGCCAGAGGAGGTGGGACTGATCTTTGGCCTGGCTGATCCGCCAATCCATGGAGCCACAGCAAAGTCATCTATATTGTCATGGTAGGAAAAATAGACATGGCTGACCCACCACTATGTGGTGGGAGTCCCTAAGCCATGTGTATCACTTGAACAGGTACATTGAGAACAGAAACTTGTTAACCCGATCCCTACCCTAGACGGGTCATGAAAAACTCGGAGTTCTTTCCACATAGGGAGATTGAATGGTAACATAAAGGGGGGTGGGGGAGGTGACCTGATACCTTCCCCATCGAAAACTCAAAGTACTTTCCACTTAGGGATTGAATGGTAACATAGAGAAGGGGGTGAGGGGGGTTGACCTGATACCTTCCCCATAACTGGTGGTCCAAACCTAGTGCCTGGTGTGAAGACAGCTGCTTGGTGCCCAATGCCTAAACCCTGTGTGTAGCAATCAGTACTCAGTGACCACAGACAGAAAATAGGAGATCTGTACCAATCTCGATTGGGAAGACTGTGCTTCCCTTGCATTGAGAAACCAGTACTCGCTACTGAGTGATGGTGACTTCCCTCCTCTGGGAAGTGCTGAGGATCCCTCTCACTGAAGCTGAAAACTTCCTTCCAAGTATCAATAAGGGACTTACTTCTTCCTCTTTGTTACTGGAAGATCCACTCTGTTCCCAGGAGTGGTCTACAGCACTTCCTGATTTAGGGAAGTTGCCAGCGATGAAAGGGAGAGGTCTGTGGCTCTTTCTGGGGGTACAGAAATCACCCACTACAGTCATAGTCACCTTGATCTTTGAACTTTTGACTCCCAAATCAATGGCCCAGGTTCTTCCTGATTTAATGTGCAATCCACCAACAATGATTGGTAACCATAGATGATGGAGAACTCAAGTTATTGTGCAGAAACCATTTTTCTTCGTTCAGTCCAAGTGACCTTGACCTTTGACTTTTGGAGCCTGAAAATGATAGGGTTCTTCCTTACCCCAAGTGCAAGCAATCCACAAAGCTTGGTAACTGTAGATAATGGACAACTTGAGTTATTGTGCTAAAACAAAATTGGTAACAGATAGACAGACGAACATCATAATATGCTCTGCCTTATGGTGGATGTATAAAAAAAGAAGAATATATTCACACAATAATCAGACTTAAAAATCAGTACCTGGTTATATTAATTAACAAAAAGTTTTGTTATAACCAAGTTTTGCTACAATTTTTTTATTTAGGAATTATATTTGCAGAAGGAGCAAGTTAATCTAAATAAAGTAATGACCTACCAGCTCTGCTGTGGTGCAGATGGCCTTCAAGGCCTCTGGTCCCCGCTTGTCCATCATCATGTAGGACATAGCGTAAACTTTCTGGTCAAAGTCCTGCTCAGGGGACAGCAGCATTGATAGTAATCTACCCAGCTGTAAAGACAAGTATTCATTTAAAATTTCAAATTTTCACAGCACATTAATTAGCTATTGCTTTCCTTTTCCAGTTTTTCTTTTTTAGTAATAATTTTATTTTAGATGAAAATCTGAATAAAACATGATATTACATACAGATCAATTTGGTTACTCCATTACAAAAATATCTCCATTAAAAACTCAGTTATACTAGATGACATTTCAAAAAGTCCTTTTCATGATGTATTCAAGCAATAATCATAATGTATTCAAGCAATAATCAGTTAAACAGAAGTTAAATTAGTCACACAAAAGTCTATTTCAAACAAGGTCCAGATGGGTATAACCTTCCAGTTTTCTAAAAAGCTACTTCACAAAATTAAAACAATAAGTACAAACCTGGACAAGAACTCATGTATTTTGAGCAGGTAAATAATTTAAATTTCAATTAAAAGTATGACTTTTAGCAGATGATGGCATATGCAATGGAAATTCCAGTAAAAATCAGTGCCATCTTTACAAGTTACTGAAAATAATTTTCTGTAATGTATTATGGGTATAACTGGTATTAGATTATCATCTGCACAAATTTTCATTAATAAAAGGAGTGAATGAAATTATAACAATGTTCCAGTTTTACCCACAATGCCTTGCAGAAAGTTACCCACAATGACTTGCAAAAATGGCTGATTCCACAGGAATTTCCATGTTTGTCTTTGTCTGCAACACATCAGACTTCTAACTGAAATTGAAATCCATTTACTGCTAAAAAATAACTAAACTCACATGTTGTCAAGATCTGTTGTCATCGTTTTTAATTTGGTAATCTCTTTTTCAGAGAATCTGATGGGCATACCTCCTTGACTGTGTAGAAACAGCTTTAAACAGTAGATGTGTTGTCTATTAATTCATGTTTCCTCGTATGAAATTTCTGATTTTACCTTCTTTGTGGATGGGCAATAGACTTAATCAATTTCCTTCATTTTTTCTCCAAGTAATGTGACTTTAAATTAACCCAAGTTTAAAGGATTTACAAAGAAAACAGAAGAAAGTATTACCATGGCATAAAACCATACTAGACTGGACTGTATGTACTGACAATGTATAATAATTTAAAATTATATCCTGTACAATTCTCTAAAATTTGCAATCTGTGAAAACTTTGAAGAGGTAAAAAAATTAAATGCCTTTTTCTGCACTACAATTTTGAAACAGGAGGCCTAAATGGGACTGATTTACATAACTTAATAATTTCGCTAAACAGAGTTATATAGTATTGTAAGAATACAAATTATCTCCCAAACTTTACATCATGTTGCTTTTACGTATTTTACTAAAATCTGATAAAAATTATTCCCAAAGATAAAGACATATTAGCTAATATGCATGGTCTCTTTTTATATTCCCAAAGACATACATGCCATATTCCCAGACAGTGTTGGTTTTTTTTTTGATACTCAAAAAGTGTGTTTTGGGGTCCCAAGGGGGGGTCAGTACATATGACCAAGTTGGGTCAGGCTGCGTGACCCCCCAAAAACATCATCCAAATGAGAATAAGCTATCTTTTCAAATCAGTCTATAGCAAATGACTGGAAATTCAAATCTGAATAAAAGAAAATATCATCTGTTTTCTCTGAAGCATTTAATATACTTACAAACAAAAAATGGTAGACTTAGCATTGTCAAATAATATCACCACACACATACATTAAATAAAAAAATACACCAAGTTACTGTCTTTAAAATCCACTTTTAATTACATGCAGTCTTTGCTGTTTTCAATAGTTCAGAAGTTGGTTTGAAGGTAAGTGTCATTTGTGTTCATCTTAGCACTCATCAGAGATTGAATGGTGGTGTTGTTCAGCCTTCCCTAAAGATCTTGTTGAATTTTTCTAAGCATTGAAAGTGATCTCTCAGCATTGGCATTGCTGTGAGGGAGTGTCAAATATGTAATGGCCACTTGAGTCAGAATATCAAATTTTAGTTTTCCTGGAGGAAGATTTCCTTGCATAGGTCTGTAAAATGATCTGCTACTAATAATGGCAGATTGTGCTCAGCAACAAAATTGCAGAAAAGTACTTCAGCTCTAGTTACATTGTCTGTCAACGACTGTTTAAACAAGCTATTTAATTTGGGTATTGAGCTCTGCATTTTTTGCCATGTCACGATGCTGGGTGGTGTTGATATGTCGACGAATGTCATACACTCCAGAATGACTAATGTCAATATGGTGGTTGCAATATGTGCACAGAATAAAATGTTCCCCCTTGATGGTGTACTTCACAAAGTCAAACCCCATCAACCAGGAGTTCTGGAATTTTGTTTTGCTGGACTTTGCTCGCTTGGGAGATGGCTCCATATTTCCTGAATCGCTACTACGTTTCGACATGTTTCCTTCGAAAATGAATCACACTTGTACACTTTTCCATTTTATATATGGAGTAAAAATCCGACTTCAAAGAAACGTTGCCACTGATCACAAACTTTAAAAAAGATGGCGTCAACATTCTCAAAGAAATGGTGCCGCTGATCACAAACTTTAATAAAGATGGCTTCAACATTTTCATTCAATGCAATCAGTTTGTTCTTCAACACACATCTCTTTGATCAACTTAACTTTAAATTGCGTTGTTCCACTTAATGTACTTTACCTATACAAATTAGCCTAATGGGCTCTCCCGCAGCAGTGCCCAAAAGGATTTGATACGACACATCACCCTAGCTATTGTGAGCCAATTAAGTAAATCTCTGAAGGTGGCTGTTTATCTCTGACCGCCTTACCTTTTAATTGCCTCTAAAACTGGTGTATAAACCTGCCCCGAGGATAGTTTTACATGAGCTTTGAACAGTACTGTTTACTGTTTATACATACCACAGATTACGGGCATATATAAAAATGATCAAGAAATATACTTTTTTTTTTATATAAAAATTGTTTGCAAAATTGCTGAAAATTGTGTTTTTCGAAACATGATCATGTCAGGGGGTTTGGGAGTCCAAAATCGTGTTTTTCGCGTGACACATCGTGTTATGGCAAGTATGCAAAGATAAAAACATATTAGCTAATATGCATGGTCTCTTTTTCATAATGAGACTCATTCAAGATCTTGATGATATAAATCTACATACCCAGTTTTAACCAAATTGGAAGAAAAATATAATCTCTACATCTAGAGGGGTAACAAGCTCAGCAAATCAGGTGCAAGATCATCACATTAACATGCAATTATCTCAATAGAGCTATTGATGATAATGAAAATATAAGCTTTAAGTTACCAGCTGGAGCAAAATCAGATCAAAGAAGCTTGGCCAATCAGATAAAAATTACCTTGTAAAAATGCATAGATCTTGCTCATAATCAAGCTATCCATACAGTTTGGTAACTGTAGATGATGGAGAACTAGGTATTATGCAGAAACCAATTTTCTTCTTTTCAGTCACACTGACCTTGACCTTTGTCCTTTTTAATCTCAGATCAATCGGTTCTTTCCTACCCCATTGGTATACCTTCAACAAAGTATGATAACTGTAGATGGCAGACACCTTCAGTTATTGTGCAGAAACCATTTTTGTTCCTTCAGCCATGATTACAATGACCTTGACTTTTTAGTTTTTGAGCCCAAAATCAATAGGATTCTTCCTTACCCCAAGTGCAAGCCATCCACAAAGTTTGGTAATTGTAGACGGATGACAACTAGAGTTACTGTGCAGAAACTGGTAACAGACAGACCATGGACAACATCATAACATAAACATAATATGCTCTGCCTTATGGCAAGTGTATAAAAATACAGTCTCCAGAGTGGTAACAAGCTCAGTGAATCAGATGCAAGATCACCTCATCAGTATGTGTGGATCTTAAAGATCTTGATGATATATGTCCAAATTCCAAGTCTGATCAAAATCTGTATGTATATATGTATATATGTATAGGGTTCAATATCACATCAGCACAATATAGGCTATATAGAGCCGATTCAAATGTAATTTTTAAAAAAAATTTAAGGTTACAAAATTGCCACCACCACCCCAACCCCCCACAAAATTTGGAAGATAAACCCTTCCCCCTACCCCTAAAATAAACATCAACGTACAGTACTACAAGATAAATGAGGTAAAGATGTTACATTTCTTTAAAAAGTATATATAATAGGAGATAAAGGTAAAACATAATCCTTTTAATATAGGGTCAAAGTTTGCTATATAAACCGCATTCTTTTAAAAAGTCCAAGATTTTCTCTGGTGGTATGTCATCATAAATCTTCCTAATTTGAGTTCACATAAAAAAAACATTATGTCTTACAGGGTGGAATTTGATACCCTTGGCAAAAATGTGTTCCAATATCAGTGGACACTGACAAGGTATGCACCCTGGCTGAGGTTCACCCTTCAGAAGGTATGCATGAGTCAGGTATGTGTATCCAATATGCAAGTTGCACAATACCACCTCATCTCTGTGATTTGTTCTATATGAGTGATGCTACTCTTCAATGATGGGTTTGATGTTCCACAGCTTGTTTGTGGAGTTTTCATTTCGCATATTTTGCCAAGTATACAAAACATTCCCATTTAAATAATATCTGAATTCACTATAAGGAATCTTCCATTCCAAAACAGGTGACTATAGGGCAGTTTTGACTGCTTTATCTGCGCTTTCATTACAATAGACCCATTTCCCAATATAAATGTGTCGGAAGAGTTGCCGTTCCTGATATTGATCACTAAAAATCACAATGAGGCTATCACTGTTGAGTGCAGGTTGTTTATACTGACCAGGAAGTGGAGATCGACATTGGAAATACTTACTGAAGTTTGAAAGAAATAGTCATGTTTCTTATTTAACTGAATTGTTCCATCATTACTTTTAACCAAACAAATGTTTTTTTTGTTGGCATAGGCTTCTTCAACAGACATCCCTGCTCTAGAAATAGGACATTTAACTTCTAAGCATCCATAACTATTGTCATTAATATAAAATATTTTTTCATCTACACTTGCTCCAAAGCCAGGCTTGACTTGGCAAATTAATATGCCCATTCTCTCGACCTCAATTGGTGCAACATTTTCTGTTTTCTTCTTGGTATATGCTCTTATTGCATTTACTTCATTATCATGGCCATATTTAAATGCTTCCTAATTAAAAGTTGAATATAAAATGTTTTTCACAACACTCTCTGGGTTTTTGCATTTTATTGCCTTCCCAAAATTTGAAGCTGTTAGTTTTGTTATTTAACTGGATATTTGAAATAAAAATCAACATGTTTTATGCATACATGTACAAATAAGGTCAGAATATAATATTATATTAATAACCCTGCAGCACATTCACATGCAGCATACTTGACATCTCCATTGGCAACAAACACTACTATAACTTGGTATTTTATTTTTTTCTTGAATGCAATCACTTTTGCACATACATAAATAAGGTCTTGAAACTTTAATGTCATCAACATACCCCTTTAGCGAAAACTGCATATGCACATTCTTTTTTATATTTTGTTCCTTCCATCACTGAGGAATCAAATTTTTTGGTTTTCTCTACTAAATAGTCATAAATTTGATGGAAATTAGTTTCTGGTAATTTATTTAAAAATCTCAAGTCAATTCAGTGTTTTCAAAAATCCACAACAGATCATGAAATGCTGGATCATTTGGCAGCTGAACGGCAACATCACACCTACAATCTTTTTCAATCGAAAAGCGTCCTTTTTTCTGCAAATTAAAGCATAGGTATGTGACAGTAGTATGGCCTTTTGTCCGCCGACTCTCTCAGTGTTCAGACTTAAGATTTCTTTTAATTTTTTGATGGTTAAAAACTAACTCCTCTAGGCTATAATCAATATACTTTTGACAATCCAACATTTTAATTGTTTGTAAATCTCCCAACAGTGAGCACCTTGTTTTTGAATTTGGGGATTTTGCAAGATAACATGCATAAAGTAACTGTTGATGGACAGATGCATGACAGATGCAGGGCCATACCACAAGCTCACTTGGCCCTAAGGCCAGATGAGCTAATGACAACTCCACCAAAAACCCACATTCTGAGAGACCACAGTAGTTTCAAGTTTTAGTATATCATAATGAAGTTATTACCTGAACACGGATGACATCCTTTGCTCCCCACATTATTATGTTCTTAGTCCTCTTGTATAAATTCCTCTCCTTAAATTCATAAACATTATTTGCATAAGTTTAAACAAGAGTTACATGGAAAGCAAAGCCGTGCCTATGAGTGGCATTGTGAAAAAATTATTTTCTGCTTTTACTGGTGAGATTGGAATCCTAGCATATCAATGTACAAACTTTAGGTATAAAGTAAATGTTGTACCAAAGTTTCAGTTGAATACAGTAACTAAATACAGAAAATGTATGACCTTGAAAAAAGTTATCATAGGACCTCGACCTTAACATTGTTGGTGCCATTGCTGATGTCACTACTGTAGTTGTCAATGCCCAAAAAGTGACAGCAATTTCTCACTAACTGTAATTTGAAATAGATAAGTTAATGTCTACACTACAACAGCTTTGATTCTTAAGTTGGCCAGTCATTACATTATTATCTAATGCCATTTATATGTCAAATATCTTTAACTTTGCATGGAGCCAGTTTTAATATGATAGTAAGAGAAAATAACAAACAAGTTAGAAAATTAAAATTCATGTCAAAACAGAGACTTTCTTTAAAAAGCATGACTCACATTAGCTGATAAAAGTATCTACAAAATTTTAGACTGACACATAAAAGGATTTTCATCTTTTTAAGGAAAAAAAGCTTTCTTTTTTAGTAATGTAAGAATAAAGTTCAATATACTTGTGGCAGTGTAGATTCATAAGCCTTGAAAGTGAAGTCAAAAAGACTCCTCTGAAAGCTCCTCTCAATATTGACACTTTGTTGGGCACTCTCAAACAGCATCACAACCCTCCTCTCTTCTACCTTTCTCTTCTCTGTGGTAAAAATTGAGAGGCAGGTTCAAAAAAAATTTTCTTACTGTATATACTTGCATATAATCCAGGTCCAAATGCAAACAACATAGACCCTGATCTGCTGTTGTATAACAGGGTCCATGTTGTTTGTTCTACTGATTAGTCCTTACAAATTGCCTAGACCCAGATCTGCTGTCGCATAATGCGCTGGCAGATCTGGGTCTATGCAGTTTGCAGTTGGTATTTGCTTATATGTGAGTATAGATGGTAATGGATTCTTCCAATTTTACTGTAAAATTGTGACGAGTTTATTTAACAAAAGAGTTTATCTGAACACACAACAGGGCAACAACTAATAAGGTGTGAACCATCATCCACAGACACACACACAGACACACAGAATGATTTATGCAAAACATCTGGGTTAACTGTTTTTTAAGTAATGACTTTGAATAATACATTTCTGATTTGTTTAATAAGCATGAAGCTCAATTTTGACAAAAATAAGCTGGTTAAAATTTCCCCCTCTCAGGAAAACATGACACTTCAATGACTGGAATGTCTGGGTGATGATGAAAGATATAAGAAGAGTACCATCAATGGTACATTATATGCCCAATCTGTCTTTAACAGTCCTCTATGTAATCTTTAGTCAGAATCTTTTTTCTTTTTGAGTCAGTGATCTTGATCTTTGACCATTAAATCTACAGGCCTCTTACTTACCCTAAGTGCATGCCATACACAAAGTTTGGACCAGGTCTGTGATGTTGAACTAAAGTTATTGTGTGGAAACCATCTCTCTTTCTTCAGTTAGTGACCTAGACCTTATGGCACCCCAAATCAATAGGTTTCTTCCTTACCCCAAGCAAAAACAATCCACAAAGTTTGGTTGAGTTATGTCATGTGGAAGTAATGTTACTGTGCAAAAACCATTTTTATCCTTTCAGTTACAGTGACCTTGACTTTGACCTTTGGACTCCAATAGGGTTCTTTTTTACTGCAAGTGCAAGCAATCCAAAACATTTATTAACTTTAGATAGTTTAGAACTCAAGTTATTGCGCAGAAACCATTCTTCTTCTTTCAGTTACAGTGACCTTGACCTTTCAGCTTTTAAGCCCAAAATCAATAAGGTTTCTCCTTACCCTAAGTGCAAGCCATCCACAAAGTTAGGTAAGTGTAGATGGTGGAAAACCTGATTTATCGTGCTAAAATAAAATTGGTCACAGAATGGATGGACAACATCATAACATAATAGGCTCTGCTTTATGACAGATGTATTAAAATGTAACAAAGTGAATTTTAGTGAAGCAAAATAGTTTTTACTGTTCACTAATCAACATCTTTAAAGGCCACATATTACAAATGATTTATCACACTTACCAGTAAACATGGTGAGATCTACAGCAAATGTCAGCAGCTTCTTGAGTCTATCAATAAGTTCATTCTGAGATATTGGAATGGTTGCCAGTTTTTTCCTTTTCCCAATAGAAAGCACTGATTGTAACAAAGAATTACTGCGGACCAGTCTACCATGAGTTACATCCATGGAGATAGCTTTGTTGTAGAGTCGCTTCTGACTTGGAAAAGAATCCTGGGAGCCATCGCTGTCACCACTGAGAGCCAATTTCTCCTCGTATGGCTGGTCTGACAAGACATAAAAAGCCGCTGATCGCGTGAACTTGTGTTTGTGAGGTGGTGCTTTGGATATGACGTTGCCTCTGAGCGTGATTCGTTGCACTGCTGCCATAGAGATGCTCTGGTGCTGGAGGGACTGTGAGAAGGATGGCTTGTGAGGGGAGAAGGAGGGTTTGTGGGATGGGGTCAGTCGTGAAGCTTCGTAAGAGGCTTTATCTGTGCACAGGAACATAATATTAGTGATATTACAAAATGATTGACCTTTGATGAGATTGATACGAGAGTTTATTAACCCCAGACAAAATAATATTCACTGAGACCCCATCAGAATGCAAGACAATTAACTCTCATATTATGAAAAGCCCATTACAAGGTTCTAAGATGGAGTGACATTTATCAAACTGGCATGGTTTCTTACGAAGCAGAATTTAAAAAGTAAACAGCTTGGTATACATTTTGGATCAAACTTTGGATGACTGATTCATATAGATTGTTCCTCAAGAAAATAAATAAATAAATAATTTTTTTGGGTTATAATATAAAGGGAATGCACATGTGAAGTACTATGCATTTTCATTATTTCATATACAATGTATTCTTTATGTTTCACAAGTAAAATCAAAAGTAGTAGTGACTACAAAATTTATTATTTAGAGATCGTTGAAAATCTGTTCTGCTTCTGATAACAAATCTGAACAGCCAAGAATATACCACACAGCTGTCAAGTCACAGCATGTCTGATGAAAAACATGATTTTAGAATATACCACACAGCTGTCATGTCACAGCATGTCTGATGATAAACATGATTTTAAAATATACCACACAGCTGTCAAGTCACAGCATGTCTGATGAAAAACATGATTTTAAAATATACCACACAGCTGTCAAGTCACAGCATGTCTGATGAAAAACATGATTTTGAACAACCATAGCCCCCAAAATGAATAAATTTGAAAGAACATAAATTCCCAAAAAGTGCATCCATGTCAAAAGGAAGGGGTGGGATTCTCAAACACTTCTACAATTGTCTCATTCAAAGGAAGATCTTGATTTGGGAAAGTTTTTATTAGCTTTGTAGTGACTCCAGCTGATATAAGCAAACAATGAAAAGGTTTTGTTACACAATTTATCCAGTTTAATGCATCTGAGCTGCTGCTGAAGTGAAATCCTGTTGGCATAATTGGGAAAGAAAATTGCTGTTTTAAGTTATTGTTTTCAACATTCTGAATTTTGACCTCTGTACACTCTCTTCTCCATATCTTACCACCACTTTGCCTTATTCTGGTGATTGGAAGGCAAGTTACTCTGCCCGAAAATTGGTGTCCAGCTTGGACCTAAGTTAACAAAAGAAAGCTTAAGCCAGGTTTGGTTTGGTTTTGTGGGGTTTAACACCATTTTTCAGCACATGATATGCTATACATGGCGGCCAGTACATTTGGTGGAGGAAGAACCCGGGAAGAACCACCAACCTAAGGGAAGCTACTGGTAAGCTTTCTCACATACCCATGTTGGTCGAGCCGAGACTCAAACTCATGCACACAAAGGTGAGATGTGTGAGTGATCTGTAAAGGTGAGTGCCTTAGACCACTTGGCCACCCAGGGCTCCTGGCTTAAGCCAAGATTTTATAGCTCTTTTATAACTATACTTATATTAAACAAGAAAACCACCAATCATGGTATGGCCGAGTTGCAAACCATTAAATATAGGTTCAAGTGATAAAGTTTTAACTAATGACTGTAGTACTCCTCATGACACAATTACATAACAAATTATGTCACTCCATAGGCAATAGTGCCTGAGAAAATGAACTAAATGCAAAGATCAACAAAAATCACTGGACTGAAAAATGTAGATTGCAATGACATAATTTCTGCTGTGAGGTGCAGTATTGCTCTAACCGGAGTTTTGATGCCAGACAGATGGATGGATGGACAGACAGACAGATATCAATCCATAAGCTGGAACTGCTTTGTAATCCAGCTACTTGAATAAAAAAATATCACAGTAATTTGTATCAACATCATTAGATAGCTAACAGTGGTTAGCATAAGTAAAAACATGTTCTTATTATACATGCAATAGGCAATAAAGAAACGTCTTTTTTGGTGGGTGGGTGGAGGAGATGATCACAATTCAAAGACTGCTTATAGAACTTGTGCTTGTACAATAAGTATCCATGACGTTAAAACCTCTAAAACTGAAACGTGCAAAACTTGAGAAATTATATGCAAAGATATCTCTACCTCTATAAAGACTGGTTTAACTTTATACTGAAAAAGGTCTCTTTCGTCTTGTCATAAATAATAATACAAATCTGTACATCAATTACTGTTGATGATTCATAACTGCCCAAGATTAAGGAACTAATGAGTTTATTCCTGGACCTAGGACATGAATAAATCTATAAACAAATTGCCATGCTAATGTGTGTTAATCTGTTTATCGCATCCTTGACCTAGGATATGAATGAATCAATAAACAAATTGTCTATGCTAACATGTATTATTCTGTTTATCACATGCTTGACCTAGAACATGAGTGAATCAATAAACAAATCGGCATCCTAATGTATATAATTCCGTTTATCACATGCTTGACCTAGGACATGAGTGAATCAATAAACAAATTGCCATGCTAATGTATATTATCCCGTTTATCACATGCTTGACCTAGGACATGTGTGAATCATTAAATAAATAGCCATGATAACCTGTATTATTCTGTTTATGACATCCTTGACCTAGGACATGAGTGAATCAATAAACAAATGTGTCATGATAACATATATTATTCTGTTTATCACATTCTGAGGAATTCTATTTAACACTTCTATTTCATAAAATTGACAAAACACAATAGTTTTGCGACAGTACAATGGTGCAGGAAAAATATGAATGAACAAAAGTATCAGCAATGAAACAACAAAGCATGTGCAAGGTGAGGACATCATACAAATAATTTTTCCTACAAGTGCCGTGACTCACATGTTATTAACCCTGCCCATAGTTTCAGTAATTCCTAAAAGTATATTTATAGCTATAACAGCCCACTAGGAAATTCTTTTCTTTTCTGCGCAGTGAGACATAAATAGTAATCAGAAATTTTCAGTAAATGTGCCGTACAAATACAATAATATGTGCAACCTACCATATGCTGAAGATAAAGCTTTTGATGGGTACGATAGCTGTCTGGGGAAGATGCTGAATGACTGGTTACTGACTTCCTCGCTTGCCTGCTCTACCATCTCAAATACCTTTAGCAAAATATAGTACTGGAACACCCGCAGGGTTTTAACACCCTTACTTTCACAACCTGGAACATATAAGTAAAAGCTTTGTAAAGGGAAAGTCCATGAAAAAAAAAAGTTAATTCTGTTATTTTACAGATATTAACTTCATAAATACATAAAATGTCAATAAAGGGAAAAACCCATCCTTATGGAAATATTTTAGTTCAAACTTTTGAAAATCTAGCATACCTGCCAAGTGTTTGGCACTGTAATATTGCAGAGGTAAACAGTATGAATGATATGAAAACATCATCAGATTTCCGAATGGTTCACTGAATCACGAGGTCAGTTTGTGTTCACTTCAGTGCTAAATACACTACACTAAAAATGTTGTTTGACTGAAATATTTCATAAAATAACAAATGTCACCACACTAATTCTTGAGTCAAGTTTGCTATTATTGCAACTGTGCCTTTTATTTGTTCAAATAAGGACTTAAGTTTGTGATGATTTCCAACCTGAATAAAAGTAAAAAGACAATACTGTGATCACTGGAATTATCACCTGAAAACAGATAAATCATGCTTTATCTAGGCCAACTTAAAAGACAAGTTCCTATTTTAGCTTCAGCTCCAGGAATGCCTGACTAGTAATGAAATAGTTTGTTATGCTTGGTACAGAAGTTCTGTAATCACAAGTTTCAACTGTTTACTAAAAGTAGTTATTGTAAATTCAAACTGACTTTGTGATGTCTCAAGCAGTCTCTATAGCTGACAGTGACTGTTATAATACAGTACTTTCAACAGATTGATTTGGTAGAAATCCAAAATATTTTCTGCTGTGTGGAGATTATACAAAGCATGTCTCCTAAATACTGCATGTAATCAACTACAGAAATGGTGAGCAATTTGCTCTTGTAAATATACACACACCCCCCCAATCATGGAGATGAGTCTATTACTCTTAATGGTCTTAGATATCCTCGATCCACCATATTTCGTGCCCTTAACGTGAATTTTAATGCTTGCATTATAATATTGTGAGAAACTATTAAAATCACCACATAATGTGTTCAACTATATCTACTTAATTTATTCATCGTTGAAAAATGTTTCTAAACTCCTTTACGAGCTACTGTTTTTCTGAGCGTGTCAAAATCTGTCTATTTCCAGAAATTCATCCATGGTTTGTGATCCTGAAATAAAGGCCACGTGACGTAAGATTGGAATGTGACAATTAGGCCAAAGTGCGGAAATAGATCATTTATAATGTCTCTGTATTTTCATTAATTGCATTTGTAATATATTTCATTCCTTTCGTATGCATATTGACTGCAATAAAACACATTAAAAAAATTATGCCAAAAGTTTAAAAAAATATTAAAAAAACAGAATGCAATTTTTAATTATTTTATTTTCAAGCTATTTTGATATAATTATCGTATTTAACAATATGCTGTACTTTGAAAAGATTTTTTTTTTCTTCAGGCTATGTCACAATAATGATTTTTTTTCCCCCTACATTACAATAATCCAATAAAGAATTTCATACTGCATACTCTTCCATTGGATTTATTTTTTCTACCATGATTTAAGAAGTGCATGTTATAGAAACGAAGTTTTTACATTGCTTTTGATGTCTGAGAAATCTCTGTCGTGGATTTCCTACTAATAAAAAGATAAAGAAAACCAACATGTGAACAGCGGCCCTGGCTTGAACAGCTAACATTCACGCCAGGGCCACAGACTTGAGGCAAATATGGCATTAGTAAAATTGGCCATTTTCATTGTTTTTTCAATGCATAGATCTGAAATGAGTATATAAGCCCCGCCCCCTTAGAGACACCCCAAGCTTCCCGTTAAAATGGCTGAATCATTAGAGAATACAGGCAACATGTCAGATTCTCTCGCGCGCATTCCCGATAACATTTCAATTAAATACTTACCTGATCAAGATAAACTTTCCAGTAAAGTGTTACAGAAGGGTTTGAACTACTTTACGCAAGGATATATACATGAGATTAAAGTTTTGGAGTTGGAAAATATGATTCGCATAGAAGTGAGATGCTGGGCATCTATGAAGAAGAACCAGCCCCCTCACCATCTGCACATTGAAATCACTGAGGAAAAGTTTAAAGATGCATATTGTTCATGTAAAGCCAGGTAAGATCTAATATATTTTTTATTTTCATGAATTATATTTAATTTTTGAACAATTTAATACCCGGAAGTAATGGCAACTATTAGAGTATCCACACAAATCATAGAGGTCATGTAGGCATTTAGTACCGACTATTTCAGTATTGGGTGTTTTTTTTTACAATTTGATTACACATACCTTTAAATGGCGAGTATTCACTTTATTTGGATCCTTATACATCCATATGCCTTTGGAAAGTCATTATTTACACACTCTTCGAGATGTACATTCAACAAAAACCAATGTTAAAGTACGTTTATATATTTGGATGAGATCAACCTAAAGGTGTGAGCATGCTGTGACAACACAATGAAAGCTGCATCTGTTGAAAATAAAAATCGTACTACCCTGATAGTTGTTGATTTCACCCGAGGTCCTCTTCTCTAGACCCAGTTTAGCACCTGGCCACCTTTGTAAATGTTCACAGCGATCAATAATTTCCGTCTGGGGTCATCCATATAGTGAAATTTTTGCAGATTTTTTTATCCCATCCCCCCTCGTCACTAAATCTCAGACCCTCCCCCAATAAAAATGTCCAAAAATAAAATTGGTTTGAAATCGCTTTACATTAGAAAAACACACAACAATATAACACAGAGTTCTGAATTATTTATTTCTATGGTAGAACAGCGCTAGAGTTGTTTTTGTGGCTTCACATTTGTTAAAAACCCCTACCCCCATTGTCATAAAAGACAGAATTGAATAGACTTTGCTTAAACTATATTACTATTAAATTTTAGAACAATATATAATTTCTGATGAGCAAATTCACCTACATCACCATGTTGACATACATTATACTAGAAAACAAAGATCTTACATGTCACTCCGGCAAACAAAAAACACTATCTGGAATGTTTAATTTTTATTTATGTCACTGGGAGGATTTACTGACCACAGTTATCCAAATTGCAACTTTGATATGTATTGTTTGTAAAACTAATTAATAATGTATAAACACTTCCTCAGGCATTTCACAGCTTGGTGTAAGCAGCATGTTTCAGATACATACACTGATAAAGTTTGTTTATTTGACTAATTAAAGTGTATGGTTATATAAAAAATATATCGTTGCAGGGTCAGTGGGCATTGCTCACATGTAGTAGGGCTAATTAAGTCCCTAAAGGGTTTCAAACTACACAACTTCACCACTGTTCCTGACCAGTTGAGCTGCACAAGCATACCTCAGCAATGGCATGTGCCAAGGGGATAAAAAATAAAACCAGCGCCACTTAACCATGTCGTGGTTGCTAGACCGACAGAGAGTAGGAAAAGGAAACCAGTGCTTTGCCAGATAGATATAAGCAAAAAGTATGTATTGAAAGTACAAATTATTTACCACTGGAAATACTTTTTTAAATCTTATTTTAGGCTGAACTTAGAGTTAACTATTTATTAGTTCCAGTTGAAGATAAACACAACAAACAATATAGCTTTAATACTTTGTTTTTATTCATCATGATGATGCAACATACTTGAATTGATATGTAATAAAAATATTCATGTACATCTACAATACAATGTCATCAAATAGAACAAGTAATACAGTGTTCATTGAGAATATGTGCAAAAAGTATAGATGTCTAAAATGGGCATTGATATGCAGTAAATATAGAAACAGCATTGGTTAATATGACAATTTTATTACATTTGTTTTACATTTAGAGTACCGAAAGTGGACAAAAGGGACATGTCTCATCTCTCTAGTCTGAAGGGAACACCCCTAGAGTGCAGAATTTCACCAAACATTCCTAAGGTATCAACACTTCTAGGGGACGTGCAGATCGGGTCAATATTATCGTATCAGGTACTATCCAATGTTCATCCTTAACAAATACGTCCTGAAAAAGTGATAGATGACAACAAACTGTCCATATTTTATTGGCCTTTTGAAACAAAGATGTAGGAATACAGTGTGATAAAAGTTTGTATGTTTTAACTTTACATATGTACCCTATGTTTGGCAATTTTGTTAGTCAAAAATGTCTCAGAAGCTGTCATTTGCCTACTGGTAGACGCAAATGGTGGAATGTTTATTTTCAAACCAAGTTCATTTATTTTTTTTGCAATGTTAAACCTTTGTCTACCATTATGGCATCTCCTTCTTTAATATAACCAATTGATTTTAGTTCTTTAAGCATATCATAAAAACCAGATTTTTCTGTGATAGATTTATCAGAAATTGATCCTGTAAATAATTCAGAAACAAACATGAAAAAACCATTACGATCACAACCTATCAACCCCTTTAGAGTAGTTGCAGATTTATAATCACTATATAACTGGCTTTGTAAGCAAAGTGCACTTGGAATTTGAGTTTTCACTTCAGTTCAATCTATAATAATAATGGAAGTGGGAAATTTTTTTCCTATATTCAGATGGCACGTTTTTATTATAGTATCCCTGTGTGGCCAAATCGAAAGCTGGCCAAGTTTTAAATACAAAAGATCTAGCCATGTGTTAAACACAACACTAGCTGACTGTGCTGACAGTCCAAACCATGTGGCCAAATCTTTCAAACCAAAACCACGTCTAAGCCTACATATTGTTAAAAACAGTCCATCTTCTTGACTCAGGCATTTTGTATCCCTCCGTCCTGATCCATATTTGACTGGAAACTCTACAGGGGCAAGAAAGGCCAATAAAGCTACAAATCTTATGTACATGATTCCTGTGTAGTATTTAAACAAATTTTTTAGTTTGTTTTCTTTATACTTCACAATTTCTACACTCAATATTTGTTTTTTTGCAATTATTTTCTTCAGATGTTGAATTTCTTTATCCTTTGATGACACTTTAAGTTAAAGATGTTGTATCTCTCTTGAACTATTTGACAGTTTAAGCCTTAGATCCTGATTCTCAGCTGCAACTGCTAACATATCCATTGCTGATATCCCTGAGAAAAAAAAGAAAACTATGTATTTTCTTCATTTCAGACAAAGTACCTGAAACAAACTGAGAATAAAAGGACTTGCAGCATCTAATTTTGGAAAAGTACTATCAAGGAAATCTAAACCCAGTGAAAAATTTCTTAACAGTTTATTTTCAAAATATAATGTGAAAGCCAAAGCTCTGGAATATGGTAAAAGACACTAGAAAACTGCTAAGGAGAAGTATCTTGTATTGTATCCTTCTAGGCATTTCCATGAGTGTGGCTTTTTCATTAATAATGACTTTTCATTTTTGGGTGCCTCGCCTGATGGAAAACTATCTGACAATGGGGTATGTGGAATCGTGGAAATTAAATGCCCATTCTCTGCGGGAAAAATGACCATTGAAAAAGCATGCAATGACATACCAGATTTCTACTTACAGAAGGATGAGCATGTATCACTAAAGAAAACACATAGTTACTATGCCCAGATTCAAGGTCAACTTATGGTTACAGGTTGTGAATTTGTTGTATACACCCAGGAGGATATGTATGTGGAAAGAATTAAACCAGACATCCCATTTATGACTTCAATGTTACAAAAATTAGCTGAATTTTACAGAGATTATGCAGTTCCATATCTACAATCTTCAAATAAGTGATTAAAATACTTACATGGGCTTTCAGTCTGTGTAGACACCCCTGACTCATAATTCATATCTGGACTGTTCAATCTGTAATAAATAAATACTTATGCACAATTATGTTATCCAACAAGTAGTTTTTATGTTTGTTTACATATATGTGTATTTGAAATCGATTGTCAGGTATAAGAAATATAATTAAAACACTTTCCACACAGTATCAGTTCATTATGTTGTTAGCGTTGCATATTTACATTAATATTAATGTCCGAATTTATTCTGAAATTAAACTCATAGTTACATTTCATATGTAAAAGATGAATAAAGCTAGACATATTCTATTAAATTCCTTGGCTCTTACATAGTTGTGTTTTTTTCAAATGCAGGCATTTGCTTTTTAGTTGACTGGCTGCATTTTGTTGTGGAAAAGCTCTCTTCACTGGAAGTTTTCTTGCTGGTGTACTATGTGAACTATCAGCTTGAATGGGGTCTGGGTAATTCTCAGTTGGTCCATTTCCTCCAACAAAGTGCTGAAAAATATGTGTATTTACAAAACAATGCATTATATGAAAATCAAATAAAACAAAGTAAATCTTACATTTTATATTAAGATAAACAAAGAAACTTGACCTATTCATGGAATAAATTTATGTGCCAATATACATGCACTGATAGTAACCCAATTTATTAACCTGTTATTAAACCCCAGAATACAAGATAAAATATCAAGGGGGCTGGTATGTGATACATGTATGCTTATAATTTAAGCACAAATATTACAGGGGGCCCTGGATGCCGGAGTGCCAATGTGGGTATGTGAGAAAACTTGCCAGTAGCTTCCCGTGGGTCGGTGGTTTTTCCCGAGTTTTTCCTCCACCAGATAAAACTGGCCGCCATGTATAGCAGATCATGTGCTGAAAAATGGCGTTAAACCAACAACAACAACAACAACAAATATTACATCAACCAGCCTTACCAACTGTGTATTAGATATTTGTCTATACAACATTATTTTCTATAATACTACTTATACTTATTTACCATAGTGAAATTTAAATTGAATTACCTTTGAGCAAATGGCCTTGTGTTGGTTTATTCTGGCAATATTTAGCTGTTCGTGAGGTTGACCACACGCTTTGATCCATCATTTCACCTTTTCCAAATCACGTTTTTGAGTCAGAAAATGTATAAAATGGCCTCCTTCCAACCTTTCAGGAATCTCTCATCTGCATTGCACGTTCCCCATGCACATCGTAGCACCATTTTGTCAATAAATCGAAAAATTTATGAAAGTCTGTTATGCAGCAGTATTTTCAGCACACATTTATTTGTGGGTAAATCATTGCGGATGTTTACCATAGCACCAGATGCTCTTATCTGATTGGTCAATATTTGTCAATTTGATTGACAGGTCGGATCTATGCATTTGAATTGTAGTACATATTTAAATTTCATTTCATTGACTATTTCCTAATCAGCACTTACTGTCATTGTCAACGAACGCTAGTGACTCAGTTGATGATATCAGGATCTCAAAACAAGCGCAAGGTCGTGGGAAACATGGCACACAATTCAAGGATGGGCACGAAGTTAGAAGGGTTGACGATACTGCAGTGGTCACACAATTGTGTTACTCCATGGTAGTGTCCACTTGTTCAATCAACAGTTATGACATATGCAAGGGTATGTGGATGCAACAATCAAGGGAAATATTTTTTCAAAAAGTTCTCTCGTTTTCTTCACCTCAAAAACTAAAGTATGCCATCAACAGTCATGAGACCTTACTGAATTTGCTGAGTATTGAACTATCTCAGGAATTCTTCAGAAATTTCAAAGTACAAAAATATTTTCTAATATGTTTCAGTTAACATGTTCACAAGTGCAGAACAAAATCTCTTTGTCTTGACCTTGAACTTGATATCATGGATAAAAGATCACTGAACTCATTTCAGACACTGTCAAGATATACCCACATGTTAAAGGCATACCTGCCATGAGACGTGTCATGCTAAAAACACGATTTGTTACTCCCAAACCCCGACATAGTCGTGTTTCGAAAAACATGATTTTCAGTAATCTTCCGGGGAAAAAACCCACCACTCAATATATGCCCGTAACATGTAGCATGTATAATGGTATAAATAGTTCTGCTTAGAGCTCATGTAAAACTATCCTTGTGGCAGTTTTTACAGCTAATTGTCACAGGCACAATTTAAAGGCAAGGTGGTCAGGTATAAACAACCACCATTTCACATATTACTTAATTGGCTTACAATAGCTAGGGTGATGTGTAAAGTCCTTTGAAGACTTGTGGGGGACACCATTAGACCAATTTGCATAGGTAAAGTTCACAAAGTAGAACAACCCAATTCATTTTAGGTTATAGGTAAATCAAAGAGATGTGTGTTGAAGAGCAAAAGCTATTACACATCACTGCCTTGAATGAGAATGTTTAAGCCATCTGTATTGAAGATTACTGTCAAGTTTGTGAACAGTGGCAACATTTCTTTGAAGCCGGATTTTACTCCAGATATGAAAAGCGAAGCATGATTATTTAAGTCATCGGAATAGTGTTCGTGTATGATTCATTATTGAAGCTAAAATGTCAAAATGCATTTCCTGTGAATCAGAAAGCAACAAGCTATCAGTGAAGCAATTAAAGCCCAGCAAAACTAAATTTCACAACTCCTAGTTGATGGAGTTTGACTTTGTGAAGCACAGCAGCAAAGGGGGAGCATTTAATTTTTTGCACATATTGCAAACAACATAACAACATACATCATTCTGGAGTGTATGACATCCGTCGAAATAGCAGCAACATCAGGACAAACCAGAACATATTTGACACGCTGAATTGAACATTCAGATTAGTTCTCTTTATTATTATTCATTATCTTAATCTTGTTAAAATACCAACTATTAATTGACCCATGCTTTTCAGGATGATTTTAGCCATGAAATAGATTGATTGAAAGACAATAATAAGCACACACTCGTGTTTGCACAGTTGATTTGTGCTGATAAAGCATTAACACCCATACTGGACAAAGGTGTTTATTACTGTTGCATTACCTATAAGGCCCCCATTAAACTTGAAAATATTATGTCCCCTCCTTCACCCCACCCCCTTTCCCCCAATGAAGTGGTCAGTCCCAAATGTGATGTATATTCTTTTTTCTATAGAGACAAGCATATCTCATGGTCAAACTGCTTAGGACACAGTTCTGACAATGCTAAAATTATGGTTGTCAAGAACAACTCAGTTTTAACCAGGATTCGCTCAGAGGATCCAGCAGGGAAGTTTGAACAACAGTATCATCCAGTCTCTAATGAGTGCAAAGATGAAGACAAATGACACTTGCATTACCTTCAAAACCCCTAATGAACTATTGAAAGCCACAAAGACTGCATCTAATTAAAACTATATTTTGCCATCTAGTGGATTTTAAAGACGGAAACTAGTGTTTGTTTTTATTTAATGTCAGTATGGTTGTGATTATGTGAGTGTCTGCAAATATGAATATGTGTTGTGATGATATTTGACAATGCTAAGTCAACTATTTTTTCATGTCATAAGTGTATTAAATACTTTAAAGAAAACAGACAAGTTTTTTTCTTTTATTCAGATTTGAATTTCCAATCATTTTCCATTGGCTTATATGAAATAAGAGCTTAATCTCTATTGACCGATGTCACTTTTTTAGTCATGCACACTGACCCCCCCTTGGGGCCTAAAAATACATTTTTGAGTCTCAAAAACCCTCCAACACTGTCTGGGAATAAGACAGGTATGTAAATGGCTAGGTTCACTTTTGACTAAAATCAGTCCTATGTCAGATTTAATTATATGTTTTGGTACTTCATCAAACAGTTGTTTTCAAAATGGGTATTAGTCTGTACTGTATTTTCAATGCACAGTGATGATATCATATACAGCTGAGAACATCAAATGACATGCATCAGTATTCCATATATATGAGTGACTTGTCCTGTTTGTATATGAGTGACTTGTACTGTATACAGTGTATACATAGACACACATTTGCAGTTTCAAAAAGATAAAATTAATGCACCAAAATAATTTTGCTGCATTTCTAAACTCATAAATATGGCTAGCTGCTATTTCCTGTTTGTTATGAGCTTGGATGTCTTCGACCAGATGGGAAGCAATCAATACAACATGAAGCAAGTGTGTTTTAAAAGTTTTATTTTTCAAATGACATGCATTCAAAAATCATTGTTATTTTCAAAATATGCAATTGTTGTATATATGTACAGTGTATGTATGTAGGTAGATAGGTAGGTATTCAGGTATGTACATGATGAAGAAGAATAACAACTCTCCTTTTCAAATCTATAGCTTCCTCTTTTAATGTCCTTCATCTCAATACAATTTTAAAATCCTCCTTTAAAGCGCAAAACTGGAGATACAAATATGAAAGAAAATAAACTTTTGTGGTGTATTACAGATCTTCTGTTTGAACAAATAATACCTGAAGATGATATACATAGTCAACCTTTTGACAAGACAAACAGATCATTGTTTAATTGGCAGACAAACACAACAACAGATAGATAAAAATTGGACAAACGGGCAGATGGACATAGAAATGGACTGACTGGGAGGGAAAGTGACAATTTGTAAATGGATCAATGGATGTCAACACAAATGAACAGATGTACATACAAAGAGATGAACAGACAAATGGACAGATTGGCAAGAGCAAACAGATGGATGGGCAATTGGCAAACAGATGGATGAATGAACTGATGGACAGACAAACTTATAAATGAATAAAAAGAATGGAAGGAAGTACAGAAAGATAGGTGAACAGATAAATGGATGGGCCCATACATATACAGAAGGTTGGATTGAGAGGGTAGACAGACAGAAAAATGCACAGTCAAGTGAACAGACAATAAAGTTGTCAAATTAATAATGGATGGAAGCACTTGCATGAATTTCCAATAATTCTATAGTATTCACTCAAACAAGTGAGAGTCCAATTAAAACATCTATCAGACAACAAACACTTGTTGAGGGCACAGCCAATTCTGAGCTCATTCATTCCCATTACTTCCACTATACTATCCTCACTATCAGATGCAACAGTAATTTCACTTATTTCACTTATTTTATTTGCTTCTCCTAAAAACATCCCCCAGTTCCTAATGCCAAAAAATTGTCCAGTAAAGTTCTAAATAAGATGTATATATCTGGGAAATAAACATTTTAGCTATCATTTCTTTTAGTTGTGTATTGTGTAAATAAACAGTTAAATGCCTTGCATGCCCGAGATACCAAATCACTGATGCAATATGGGAACAGAATCTTGCAACTTGAGCACCTGCTCTACATTTGTAATACCATGCCTTCATTTTTGTGACATCATATTATTTCTTTGCAGATATACACCTGCTTTGTATTTTGCAATGAATAACATAACCATTTTCTTGATGTATATTGTAATCACCTGCATTAATGAAGTGCTGCTTCATGTAACTTGAATAACGTTTTATCTGATACAATCCACAAGTTATGGTTCTGATATCATCTTCACTGAGATGAGGAAAGTGTCCTGTGACATGTTCCGTGTCAATGGTTTTCCAGCAAGCAGACCTTTTCTACAAATTCTGATTTTCAAATTCCTCTTTTATCAAATTCTCCTGCTGAGAATGATGGGTCATTTTCTCAGCTAACATGGCATCTACTTTGGAAGAGCCATGACTCAGAACATGCATGTATTGTTAGAGATTACACAAACTATTCTTATAAAATCCCCCCAAAATGGAACTTGTGCAGTCAAAAGAACTTGATGGAGATACTTCCAATTCTTTATCTGCCCATTTGCTGATTCTACAACCCATTGCAGTTTAGTCACTAATTGGTTTGTATTGGCATCCTCTGCAGACATTTGTTTTTGCCCCAATGTAAAAAATTATGGCATTTCAGTTTTAATGCCAAGCTAGGTCATGCAAGAATTCATGAGAATCTCGAAACCCCCTATCTACTATGAAAACATTGCCATCTTCAACCCAGTTTTTAATACCCTCAACATTTGTTTGAAGTAGATTCAAGATAGATAGATTATTATTTTCTGTGTCAGTAAGATATGGACCTAAAACCATTAAAAAGTATCCTGTAGTTGTGACAATGATCCTAGGTTTACCAGTGGTCAATCTTTGTGAACACTGTATGACTGTCTTTGAAACCTTTGGATATAAATGCCCCACCAATTACTGGTATAACAGGAGGATTTTCTTGAAGAGATCCAAAGAGATACTGAGCAAGAGGTCTTGCATGTTTTAAAATAACTTCATGGTGTGTTATGTGTTGAAGCGGGACAAACAATTCAGTAAGGACCTGCCCTACTGATGCAACTGCATGCTGAACACTTTATTCTAAAATGTTGAATATGGTGGAAAGTATTTTGTTTGACATCCCTTGTTGAAGATTAAACAAATTATATCACTACAGAAGTTCTCACACTTCTCACTGGAGTGTTATTCAAACTCGATACAAAAGTACATATTAAGTTGTTGAAGTTTGACTTGGCAAGTCCAGTCAAGGTAACATAGTTGAATCATTGAGAACATCTACACTGTCAAAGTCCAATCTAGTTTTCCCACTTCTCAGAGACGCATCTCTCAAACTTTGAATCAAAGTAGAAATAGTGACTCTATTTATATTCACTGTTTTGAAAGATATTGGAATGCGGTCTGAGCCCTCATCTTCAAAATCATTTTCACTCAAGTGACTATGATGTTCTCACCTCTGACAGAACAAGGATGTTCTTGTGGAGGAACAGTCTAAATCTGGCATCAGTTGGAATAACAACTAGTTTTGGTCCTGATTTTTGCAACTGTAAGAGTGACTCCCAAAGTGGTTGGTATATCAGCAGGCTCAAAGATGGTGGACTTTGCACACAGTTTGCTGTAACTACTTTGTGGCCTTTTATTATTATCCGATCTGGTGGCTGTAGAGTCTTCAGTCTTTAAGGCTTACTTTGTTTCTTCCTGATGCTATATTTTTCTACATTTGTTGCATAGAACATCATCATCCGAGGATTCTATCTTGAAATTCTTCTGTAAAAATCTTTTAATAGACTTGTTAACTTTTCTTCTATCACTCTGAGCAATGAACAAACATGTAGCACTTTGGAGTAGGCATGGTTGTTCTATAATTGTTAAAAAAGATATTTTTGTCACTTGATTAAAAGTATAGTGTTTTAATCCCCCATCCCCTCAATTTTTTGGGGGGTGGGTATATAGGGGAAACCCGATGATATCCAAGAAATGAATTTTTTTAAAGTTGGTTTATGAACACAATGTATCTAAACAGTACCAAGGTTATATTGATGCTCTTGAAAGTTTGATTTAAACTTCATAATTCTCTGTGGATGTAATGTATGAATTAAAAACTTTTAAAACATGTAATTTATTAATATTTCTTAACCTAATTATTATTAAATACTCATATTTTTTTCTTTCCAATTCTTCTTCAGAAATGTAGAAATCAGTTGTTTTTGTGATCCTAGGATGATTTTCTGAACAGCAATGAAGAACAATTATCTTTAGTTTTAATACAGAGTGCATTTACAGACCAACTCAGTTCTTTCATATGATGTCATGATTAACCATTATTATGTTTAATATCATCAAAAAGGATATACTTAGGGTAAAATTGCATTTTTCAGCATTCCACTACCATTTTGTCATGTAATGTCATGATGTTGGCATGTGCCTGTGACATCATAGGGCTATCAATTGGAACTCTTATTGGTATTGTAACATTTTATGATAGAGACAAGTCCTGAACAATTTTTTTACCAGATGTTAGGGCCACTTAGATGGTAAAGTGGACCTAGTTATTTGGATAAATCCATAATAATTTCTTGAAGAAAAAAAAAGTTATTCAACTGGGTTTCTTTAGATATATCCATACACTGGGTTTCTTTAGATATATCCATACACTGGGTTTCTTTAGATATATCCATACACTGGATTTCTTTAGATATATCCATACACTGGTTTTCTTTAGATATATCCATACACTGGGTTTCTTAAGATATATCCATACACTGGGTTTCTTTAGATATATCCATACACTGGGTTTCTTAAGATATATCCATACACTGGGTTTCTTTAGATATATCCATACACTGGGTTTCTTTAGATATATCCATACACTGGGTTTCTTTAGATATATCCATACACTGGGTTTCTGTAGATATATCCATACACTGGGTTTCTTAAGATATATCCATACACTGGGTTTCTTTAGATATATCCATACACTGGGTTTCTTAAGATATATCCATACACTGGGTTTCTTAAGATATATCCATACACTGGGTTTCTTTAGATATATCCATACACTGGGTTTCTTAAGATATATCCATACACTGGGTTTCTTTAGATATATCCATACACTGGGTTTCTTTAGATATATCCATACACTGGGTTTCTTAAGATATATCCATACACTGGGTTTCTTTAGATATATCCATACACTGGGTTTCTTTAGATATATCCATACACTGGGTTTCTTTAGATATATCCATACACTGGGTTTCTGTAGATATATCCATACACTGGGTTTCTGTAGATATATCCATACACTGGGTTTGACATCTATTCATACTTGCTTGTGTTATCATGCTCACAAACCATTACAAAGAAAAACCTGAATCAAGAGCTTTAACCTTGAAATTTGTGTCAGAATGTCATCAACTAATTACTTGCTTTACTGAAAAACAATTAAATACAGACTCTTGACAAAAATTATTTGCATATGTACAATTCACTCTGTTCATTAGCTCAGTGAAGTACAAAAACTCAAGATATGACCCCAAGCTATGTTAATATGACTCCATTCATGAGGAGAAGCAATCATGATTTTCAAAATGGCCACCATAACAAGATTTTTAAGATGGTAGCCATGTTGGATGTCAGATCAGCACTATTTTTATTTAGAATCAACTAGACATCATAAAAAGTTCTTTATTAAAATCCCACATAGATCTGACCATGAGAAGTGATAACAAGATTTTTAAGATGTAGCCATGTTGAAGGTCTGATCAGCACCATTTTTATTTAGGACCATCTAGTTATCATAAGAAGTCTTTTCATGAAAAGCCATGTCAATATGGCCACTTGTTCAGGTGGAGTAGCATAAAAAGATTTTCAAGATGGCCACCATGGCCATTAAACCATTTTCATTCAAGACCGTTGCACATTGATATGTCCAGCTATTGAAAGGCAACAACAAAGTTTTCAAGATGTCAGATCAGCACCATTTACATTCAAGAACATCACACATTGATATGTCCATCTATTGAATGGCAATAACAAAATTTTCAAGATGACCACTATGTTGAATGTCTGATCAGCACCAATTACATTTAGGACCAACTAGATATCATAGATAGTCTTTTAGTGAAAACCCCATGTTGATATAACCATCAATAAAAAGATTTTCAAAATGACCACTCTTGCAGCCATTTTGGGTGGCCATGTTGGACATCAGATCAGCACCATTTTCCTTCTAGTAGTTTAAGAGGAGTAGGAATAACAAACTTGTGCTAATGGCTGAATGCCAGCTGACAGTCCATCACGCAAGCTGTTCTGGTCTTCAACCAGTTGAGCTAAAAAATAAAACCTTTCTCTCTTACTTAATGTCAACTGTATACTCTACAAATGATCACTGCAACTTATTTCAGAGTTCTCTGAAAAATTAGCAACAGTCTATTATGCATAATTTATCATTCTGATTTAATACTGTCAAAACATTATGTCAAGGCAATATCCTCAGGTTTGCAAAGTCAGTCCACTTATGTAATAATTAGTCTCTTCAACTTGTGTTCAATAGAATTCGACAAAATGTATGCAACTAGTTAAAAGTTACTTGTTGGAGTAAGAAGCATTCATTTTATAAATTCTATTATCTAACATTCTTTCACTTGAGATCCTCTATCTAGTGGCATAGATAAAAAATTAAGATCATTTTCCCCAGGATCATCACATTCAGATGAATTGTTGGCTTTATAAAGAACTTGAAATCGTAACTTCAGATACAGGTGGACAAAGATGACTCAGGAACCATATTATTGTCACTCAGGTGCTTGAATTGGAGTGATTGTAAGTGCTGAGTGACAGCACAGAGGTGACGATCTGAAGGGTCAGCCTTTCCTACGATGGCATGGTGGTTTTCTCAGGTGCTATGTTATCTCCCATCATACTAAGGTGGCCTCCCAACACTCCTCCCCTCATGCAGGGATAGCTGGTGGGTTGTAGAATAGAAATTTCACATGACTTTAATGCATGATCAAGGTTGGAAGTGTCAGGCTGATCTCTCTACCTTGGCAGTTGAGGGTTCTCCAAGCAAGAGAGAGAATCTACTTGATAATACATATAAAACATACCTCTGAGATTGTCTTCCCTGGTTTCTAACTTCTTAAGTAGGTTCAAAATATCCTCAAACTGTTGGTAGTGTTCTGGACCACTAGCACTGAAAGTAGTTATGAATTATTCTTATGCATAATAAGGCCAGTTGCATCTGGTTTGATGAATGTGATTTCTTACTAAACAAACTAGAATAAAAAATTCTGTGACAGTTGCCTGCGAGCAAACCTTTGCTTAAGTGCTCAGGAATGACTTGAGCTCTTACCAGGCTCAAACTCTTTGTAAATTTGTGTATGATCTCTCTAATTTGAACAGATATGAACACATGCTCTCCTCTAGAATGCCTGATGCAAAAAACTAAAGATATGCCATTATGAAATTAATACTTTATCATACTATATTTGTGTTTAATGTTCACCTAATGTGAAAGAGGTCTGACTGCAATCTGCCGTTACATGATGCTTCTGGAGATGAGGGTCTATGCTGTTTATTCTCATTATAATTTGAAGTGAACAGTGTGAACTTGGGTCTTCTAGTATATTATGCACAGCAGGCCCTGTAGTTATGAAACATTCTAAGCACAACAACTAAACTTTGACTTTAATTTCAAAACTCTGGCATTATCATATTGTCACTATCTATACATAAATGTCAAGTTGCAACAATATTACAAGATTCTAAGTATTACTTTTAATTTTTGGAATTCTGAGTCCAAGTTTAATTTTTTTTCTCAGAGTTTCATGACCTTGGGGCCAGGCCATATCTGGGTCTATACTGTTCATGACTTTGGGTCAGGCCAGACCTGGGTCAATGTGCTCAGACAGTTTCATGACTTTGGGGCCAGGCCAGATTTGGATCTATGCTGTTCATTACTTTGGGACCAGGAAAGATCTGGGTCTATGTGCTCAGGCATTTTCATGGCTTCAGGGCCAGGCCAGATCTGGGTCTATGTGTTCAGTTTCATGACTTCAGGGTCAGTCCAAGTTTGGGTCTATGTTGTTCATGACTTCGGGGCCAGGACAAATCTGGGTCTATGCTGTTCATGACTTCAGGGCTAGGCCAGATATGGGTATATGCCATTCAAGACTTCAGGGCTAGGCTAGATCTGGGTATATACCATTCATGACTTCTGGGCTAGGCCAGATCTGGGTCTATGTCATTCATGGCTTTGTGGCCAGGCCAGATCTGGGTCTATGCTGTTCATGACTTCAGGGTCAGGCCAAATCTGAGTCTATTCTGTTCATGCCTTCAGGGTCAGGCCAAATCTGGGTCTATGCTGTTTATGACTTCAGGGTCAGGCCAGATCTGGTTATATGATGTTCATGCCTTCAAGGTCAGGCCAAATCTGGGTCTATGCTGTTCATGACTTCAGGGTCAGGTCAAATCTGAGTCTATTCTGTTCATGCCTTCAAGGTCAGGCCAAATCTGGGTCTATGCTGTTGATGCCTTCAAGGTCAGGCCAAATCTGGGTCTATGCTGTTCATGACTTCAGGGTCAGGCCAGATCTGGGTCTATGCTGTTCATAGTAACATATACAGACTCTTGAAAGTTCATCACGATGAAACTCTCAACACCTTCAAAATCAGAGGCTGCAGTGGGTTGCAACTTACTGAAGGAAAGATTTTTTTTTAAATATGTCATCCCCACAAATGTTGCAGGAAGAACAATTGTCATTATACTTATTGAACAGACACTGGTACCTATTTGCCTCATTGATGTCTACACAGCGGATGGCAACCACATCAGAGACAACTACCAAATGACTTTAGATGAAATTGGGGAATGTATCATAAAATTCAACAGGCTGAGCATGAATGAAGTTATTCTGATTGGTGATATAAATGCTTCACTGCATAAAAACAGCAGAAGACATGATGGACTCTTTAAGAAATTTGTGAATGATATAAACCTTCAGACTCCAAAGTGCCAATCAGTTGCATAAATTTTCTCATTCATAATATAAAGGAAATTTTTATTGTAAATTATGTTTCTCTTTGAATACTTACCCAATCACATTTATGTTAGGAACTAACTTCCGCTGTCTTCCGAATTGAGCCCTCCCAAAAAGATGAAAAAAATTAGTCTTTCACCTTTCACATCTATATACTATACTATACAATACTATACTATATTATTTTATAGTCTATATACTAGATGGTCTATACATCGAAGATACCATTATAATTACCTCCCTGACTCCACCAAGGGGCTATCATAATATTGGACATTTATCAGTTTAAGCTTGAGCAACACATCAATATGGGGAGGTGAGGAAGGGCTTATCTGAAATGTGGTTGGGTAAATACTATCTGAGAAACATAATTTACTGTGTTTCTGCATGATGTTGTCCAAGTATGCCACAGTCACCACTGTCAAGGTGGACCTGAAGTGCGAGATGACACAAGTGACTGTCTTGGTGAATGCTTATGGACTGAGATTGAGCCAGAAAGGAAGTGTACAAAACTGATGTGCATGAACTGACACATGGTTCCCCAGAAAGCAAACCATTGGAAATTGCATGACGAAGGGTGAATTGGGATGCGAAAGCAGACATCCAAAGAGTGACAGTAAACTCATGTCTCCTTAGAGAAAGTCTTATCAACTGCACTGTCTCCTTCTTGAACTTGGGTGTGGATATGAACTTATTGATCTGGCTCAAATCAATCACCGGTCAAATCTTTTCATTTGCTTTTGGCACCAGAAAAAGTCAAGAATAGAAGCCTGGCGAGTCAAGCTTGCAAACAATCTCCTAGGCTCACTTGGTAAGCAAAGTAAGAATCTCCTCCTCTAATAAAAGCACCTTCTCTGCGTCAGCCATAACATCTGTCAAAGAAGAGAGTGAAAAAATGGGAAGAGAATGAACAAATTAAATTCTTAATCCCTCCAAAAAAACTTGGATCACCCATTCATTGTCAGAGAATAGATCCATCCAAATAAGCTGGAAGTGAAGGAGTCTGATGCCTACTGGAATATTATTGCTGCGAGGCAGGGGTGATGAGTCATTTTCATTTGCTTGGAGGCTATGGAGAGGATAAACTCAGCTTTTTCTCCCATTTATTAGATGGCTTTCTGTGCTGGGAAGACTGCTGTCATCGATATTACTGTTGTGGTTAAAACAACTGCTGTTGATTAGAGACTTTTTTTGTCCTTCTGGCAACTGTCATCTCAAAGTTGGGACTGAGAGTGATGGAGGAAGAAGGTGGAAGGTCAAGTTAGAGAAACAACTGTGCAACTTGCTTCCTAACATTTTCTATACACTGGAGATCTGAATGGCATTGAACATGTCACAGAGTGGTGTGGCTTGAGTGTCAATCAACATAGGAAAGCATTTTGCTTCACAAAGTCAAGGTTAAATGAAGTGGTCAGGGTGTTCACCAGTGTGGTGAGCTGCCCTATTAATAACTTTGGCAATGCGGCATGTAGACTGCTATGTACGTTCATTACTTGCCTTCTATGCAAGAATAAAAAATAGTGACCAATACCAAGTTAACAAGGGATAAGTCACTACTATGTTTCTATCTAGCTTCAAGGTTCCTAGGACCACTTAATGATCCACCTTGTAGAAAAGTGGGACAGACATGTTAACCGCCACTATATTCTTATCTAGATTGGGACTTCCATGTGATAAAAGTCCAAATGGTTCTTTTACCAGCAGGTGGAGAATGAATACAGCAACTAACTGGAATTACCAGGTTCCCACATTTTCTCCAACAAATGGTCAAAAATATACTTAATCCTGAGGGATTGAGGCAGCAAAGGGATCCTCATCATCCGCATATACTGATGCCTTGATATTGTATGCCTGACCTGAAGAGAGTGGGGATGGTATTCAGTGGTAGATAAGATTCTATAAATCTCTACAATTGCTGTCTTAAAACTGAACTCTATGGTAGGATATGTGTTTTTCATCTGACCAAGGTTATCACCATTTTTGTTCATCATGATGTTTTCATCTGGTAAGCGTTCCACATCTCCATACATCATGCCCATCAGAAGTGAATTAGTACAATCATGAAACATTGTACAGGTTATGAATACAATAAATTAAAAAAACAGCATTATCCTGGCTGTACTCTTTCCATAGTATACTCTGGAAAAGGATGGAATACCTTGGAAAAACATGGAAAACCCTGGAAAACAGTGGAAAAACTAAACATTTTGCAGAAAGTATAATTGGAAACCCTGGACATTGCCCATAAAAAGGCTGGACATGCCTAGAAAAGTATGGACAGTTTGGACTTGGAATTTGTGTAAGCCTTTATCAAATGAGTATAAGTGAACTGTAAGTTTATGGACATTATCATTTTATGACTAACAGTTTACTTGCAAAATACGGTCTGTCTCAAGTCCATTAGGTTTACTGCAAAATACACACCAAATTCAACAAAGGTGCTACTGTGATTTTTTTGCTCCAAAATTCATAACTTCCCACAAGATTTGTCAATTTCAATAAGTCGTATCAACAACAATAACACTTTGATACTGAGCAAGATGTTCAAATGTGGTGGCTCAAAGATGCAGCCTTATGTGTTGGAAATCATTTCACAAATTGTCATTAAAATGGAAATATATGAGATTTTTATAAGTTCAGAACTTATAGTTAGCCATTTACACATATATATTGTATGAAACTGAGGACTTTATTTATTTATAGAAGAACACAATTTCCTGTAGGGGGTGGGAGCAGCTTTTTCTCAAGCCCAAATTTATTGAATTTAGTGGGAATTTGCTTTTATCTCACATATAAGTGTAGTAAGTGAATGACTTACATTTCACTTATAAGTGAAGCATACTTCATTTATAAGTGAAATGCCTAATTTGCATATGAAATGCCTAATTTGCATATAAAATCCTAACACTTCACTTATAAGTGACCTATAAGTAACGAGTATTAGTGACCTATAAGCTTTGTATTGGTTTTTTCCGTTAAGGTACTCTCCACTTTCTCCAGGGGTGACAACAACAACAGCAAAATGAATAAAATCAAATGGGGATAATGCACTGTGAGAAACACCTAAGAAACATAATTGCTTTATTTGTTTTTTGCCTAGAAATTAGTGCTTATTAAACAACAACCAGAGGAGTACATATTTCAAGAAAAAAAAGGTGACATAAGGAGCCAGTAATTTGGATTTTATGGCACACCAGTACCATAGTGCAACTCTGAAAGTGTAACCAGCAACATTTATTAAAACTGGCAATGTCTTCTACTAACCTATTGGATCTAGTGCACAACCTATTAAGTTACCAATGACAAGAAGTAAGTTTTGTTTTCTTTTACAAAAATTACTCAACACCTCAGTCCATATAAAAAGTGGTTGGGTTTTTTGGGGCCATGTACCTCCTGAAGTTATCATCAATGAAAGTTGCATTGCTGTTAAAATCTAATATTTATTAGCTGAAGGAGCCCACAGGACAGCTTCAATCCTGTCAGGGTCTGTCCAGATGAAAATTATTTTCTAGGGAAATCTCTTGTTTTCATGAAACATTTTCAGGGTTTTCCAAGTAAATATTCCAGAGTTGTCCAGGTCAATATTCCAGCGTTTTCCAGGCATATATTCCAGGGTTTTCCAGGCCAATATTCCAGGGTTTTCCAGGCATATATTCCAGGGTTTTCCAGGCCAATACATTCCAGGGTTTTCCATGCCAATATTCCTGGGTTTTCCATGCCAATATTCCTGGGTTTTCCATGATATTCCAGGGTTTTCCAGGCAAATATTCCATGCTTTTCCTTGTCTTTTTTCCCCAGGGTTTTCCAGCCTAGCCTGAAAGGAGCCTGGAATATTAGTCCAAATATTCCATAGTTTTCCATTCTAGAATTTTCAGGGGTTTTCATGGAATACCCTGGAAAATCTACAGCCAGGTTAAATCAGAGACTAAGTTCACAACAGTGAAAAAATACACAATTTAAAGGTGAAAATTAAAAAGTAACACCACAATTGCTTAGATTAGGAGCAGAACAGTAAAACAATACTGTCTTTCTAAGCAGATGGTTAAAATTTCTGGAGATATCAAATGGATTTGGGAGGTGTCAGATATGATGTTACCTATACAGAGTGAATGCTTAAACTGATAAACATTTGGGGTAATCAGATAGCCACCTAGTGGAGACAGAGGAGGTAATTTTAATAATGATATCTTGGAAGAAGTTTCTTCCCACAGATACTGTTTTCATTGTCCATATAGTGTATAGACAGGAAAGACACATTTTTCATCTTTCTGGGAGATGGTTTTGGGAGGTAGCAAAAGTTAAGGATAATTTATTCAGCATAGAAAAGATGAAGCACAAAATGATTATGCTCACATTACAAAAGATCATAACATGATAAAACCCTTCTGAGCGACACTTTGGATCACACAGTGGTCTCTTTACACTTGGACTCTACACTAGAAAGGCAAGCAAAACTCAAACTAAAGTCATTCCAAAGCAAAGACAGGATAAATTTAATAGAAAACTGTAACCAGAATGAAATCAGAACTCAGCTGGGTGAGAAAAACATTCTTGAATCTGCTTGTCTCTTGGGACGAGTTTAGTGTAGAAACCACTCAATAAGATCTCATTTACTTGTTCCACGATACAACAACATGATTATGTATACTTAAGTTTAATAAAAAATAGATGTGTTTCATTATCTTTCAATGGTACTGACTACACTGTGGCCTGCTGGCAATTATTTTTTGGATCCAACTCTTTTGGGTTTCATAAAGTAGTAACTAAGTGCTCGCTTCAACATTCTGCTTTCTGTTTCCTGGTTACTGAGATCTACTCAAAGTATGGTATTTGATCACGGTATCCAGGCCAGAATTAATTGTATTAAATCATGGTATCCAGGCCAGAATTAATTGTATTATATCACGGTATCCAGGCCAGAATTAATTGTATTAAATCACGGTATCCAGGCCAGAATTAATTGTATTAAATCACGGTATCCAGGCCAGAATTACTTGTATTAAATCACGGTATCCAGGCCAGAATTAATTGTAATAAATAATGGTATCCAGGCCAGAATTAATTGTATTAAATCATGGTATCCAGGCCAGAATTAATCAATGTAATTTTATAAAGTGATTATAATGGCTGTTGAAGTAATATAAATAAAAATGCTCCATTCGAAGATTTTAATATATATTTTGATCAAACTATTGCGACATATTGTTTGCTAGACGAAGAATTACAGTGATAATGAAAACATAGAGCATTAGCTCTGTCTGCTAAGTTTTTCTAGGTATGAAATTGTTGTGGAAATTAATGGGATGCAACTTTATTCACATTTATCTAAAGATAACTGCTAACATTCACATTTTAAACACAACTTTTATCACAATTTTTTGTGATCCCTGTCGGTTATCATTTGTTTTTACCATGAACTCTTTATTCATTAGTCCATAATACCTAATAACTAGTTTAAAAAAGACGCTTCAAATACCAATGGAGGAATCTAAACTACAATGATCCAACCATACCATAAAACAATGAACATCAAATCTTTGGAGGATGAGCAAAGGGAACATAGACTGCCTTTACCTGAACTCCCATACTGCCATCACGGTCAGGAAACATTGGATGTCTTGCAGGATCATCTCACTCTCATCAAATCCCTCCACATCACCTGGACTACACAAATATACAAACATCAATTACAAAAGATACAATTAAATTTCACGTAGTGGACACCACTAACAAAACAAGATTTATAAATATCATGCTTCATGCATAAGACATTTTTTTTACAACACTAATAAATACTATCAATTCATTTGGTGCTTAATTCATGGTTTGTGGAAGGGGTATTATTGTTTCTACAAATTCATAGTTTGGGAAAAAGGTACTATTGTTTCCAGAAATTCATGGTTTGGGGAAGGGGAACTAATGTTTCCACAAATTCATGATTTGGGGAAGGGGTACAACTGTTTCCACAAATTCATGGTTTGGAGAAGGAGTACTAATGTTTCCACAAAAGGATCACTGTTCATTGGTCTTTAAATTTTGGTTTGTATCAACCACAAAATCCATGAATTCACGGTATGCATGTCATGAATCAGGCATGAAATTCACGAACACAGGTCCCATGTTTAATCTATACTTGCGATATTTTACTGGTCAATTTAAGTCAGATTTAAATTTCTGCCCATCAGATTGCTTGATTTTCAACTTCGGTTTAAGTCCAAACTCAAGTTTGTTTGTGAAATCCAACCTAATCATGTGACTTCAAATAAAACTGAACTTGAGAATTATAACATTTGTTCAAATGTCAACTAAATTTTCATCAATATGTGTGCAGTCATGATCTTTACTATATTTTTAAAGGCCATCAGAAATCATGCGGAACTTGCAACATTGAAATAAGTTATGCTATACATCATGACTTAAAGAACTTTCAAATTAATCCAAGATCTTAATGCTGATGACCATGCCATCACTATCAAAATAGTGATACATTGTACCAATGTCCTGCTCTCTGCTAACCCAGGTAAGAAAACAAATTCCACAGAATACTATGTCTTGTCTGCTCTGTCAAGGCATACAACAAATACCCAGCAAAGTCACAGGAGCATGTAAAGTGGGTCACTGCAATCTACTTTTTCCTGCGATAAGCAGTATCATCCATGATGAATACCATACATATGAACCTCCCGACTGGGAGGGTTTTCCTCTTGAGATGATGAGTGTCTTTTATCCTTCCTGTTACACACTGAAATCTCCCAAGTACTCAAAATTATTAATTAAAAAACTTCCAGAACAGAAATTTGTCCATTTTTTTGTCTCCACACCTTGCTTCCAGTGTAGTATATTTACAGCAAAGACTTCCTGTGATCACGTGATTGTGAATTGGCTTATGCTCTCGAGCATCACACTTTAATTACTAATTCGACAGACAATAATCTAAATGTAATCACTGCATTATACTATGTGTGATCAGTAGTAATTCGGAAAGGATTTAAGACATTAATGGATTATGGTTGGATTACAAAGAACTCAAGCAGCAAAAAACAATCAACACTACTTGGATTCTTTCTGTAGGGTCGGTTTGGCTTTGGTGTTTAAAGTTTGTTGAGATAGATTATACTGTGTGTGATCAGAAGTACCGTATATACTCGCTTATAAGTTGACATTTTTTACTTAGAATTTGACTCATACAGAGTAGGGGTCGTCTTATAAGCGAGACATTAAAAAAATAAAAAAATCTTGGGGTAATGTTGGAAACTCTAGATGTTTGCAGTACATAAAAATACTGTCAATTCATATATTTTTACGTTTTCATGCCACTATTCCTATGCAGTAATGCATATATGGTATGCACTGTGTTTATCCGTTTCATGACCGTATTCATTACACAATACATGTATCTACAGTTATTTGGATTTTATTAATTTGAAAATATTACCGGTAAATTAAATACTACCTACCGCAAAATGAAGTGTCCGTCAATGTTTACCGTGGCTGTTTACTAGTAAGTATATTGCCTCCATTTTCGTGCAAGTCCGAACAACCTGTATTTGTATTAATATTTGTGTTTTGCTGTATAAAGACTGTGCTTGATGCAATAAAAGTTTTGATTTAATTTGTATTTTCCTTTTCCACAAGTCAGATTTAATTCCCAAGTGATATTTCCCAAGTTATCTGCCAGTGCACGTGGGCCGATAAGCCTTTGGCTTGTAAAGGGACTCACTTTGTTTTCAAGTTCGAGCCGCCAATCTATACTTGTTCAGTGCCAAGTAGAGTTCTACAACTTCCTGTGCATATACTTTGACCTTAATCCCTTTGCTTGTAAACACACCACACTCTTTGTTTTCCCACGTGACAACCCTTTGATCAAGCCGCTTGTTCAGTGCCAAGTAACAGAGGGAGGCTATTTGAACTCCCTGTGATCTTGCCGCACAATTGACATGTGTTCAGTTGCAGACTTTAATAGATTTCTGACTTTATGATCAAAGTGTTACTCACAGAGCCCAAGTTCAGTCTTTGCATAAGCACCCGCACATGACAGTAAAGCCGAAAATCGGAGTCAGACGAGATTTACGATGACTAGACGACGACGATTTACAATGACTACACGATGTAGGATTTCAGAACTTTATCAGACAATGAGGATTTATTCTTGGACTTTGTACCAGATGACATTGGATAGTGACATTTATCGGATACCGTGAATCACAAAAAAAGTGGAATTAATATATTACGGGATATTGTGAATCGGATCATTCTGAACTTCTATTTTTATACTGGTATGTGACCTATAATTGAATTCGTGGATTTATCATATAAATAGATTCGGAGTCGGACGATGTTTACGATGACGGGATGACATTGGAGGAATTTATTACTTTATTTGGTAACTCTGATGATGAGGATGAATTCTTGGGCTTTGAACCAAAGGACATTAGACAGTAAAATTTATAGGATACCAATTTTATACCTGTATGTGACCTATAATCCAATTCATGGATTTATCATATAAATGGATTAAAAATGTTAAGCTATATGGATTTCAATACACGAAGATGGACAAAATGTAAGTTGTAAATTTATTTGTACATCTTCAGCTCAATAATACAATTGTATTTATTCTACATTTGTTTTTGTTTTTATTTGTCCTATCTATCTATATGTCTATCTATCTATCCAGTTTGGCTCGTTTATTTTTCCTAAGTGCAGCTCTGACTCGGTGATGACATGTCACCCCTTGCAAAAAACACCTCGACTTATAGGAGGGTCATAGCTGAATTGGCTTTTTGCAGCCATGAAAAGGGGGGGTCGACTTATAGTCAAGTCGACTTATAATCGAGTATATACGGTAATTCAGAAAGGACAAAAGATGTTAATGGATTATGGTTGGATTAATCATTACTAAAGAGCTTAAGAGCATAAAACAGGCTGGTTTAGCTTCAGTATTTAAAGTTTGTCAAGATGTCTAAGCGTGTGTTATCTTCCAATGCTAAAATGACATAATCAAGATAACCAAATTATCACATGAAATTCAATAATGGATGGAAACAGGAATTTCAGTGGTAGGAATCAAGTTCAAGAAAACATGAATATGCATTCCGCCATTCCTGTAAAGTTGATTATAAGAAGAACTTCTCGAATTTGATGCAGATAGCACCAATCTTGAGCATTTCTGGCCGGCAGTCAGCATCCTGAATCTACCCACAGGCAGGAAACAATTTAAACTTCTTGGTGGACTCAGCAGAGTTGTATTGTCACATTCCAATGCAAACACAAAAAGGACATTTTCTATCCCGAGAAAAATTCTGACTGACTCCAGAGGAAACCTGGATCCAGTAACAATTACATAATCTCCTAAATGTTGAGATCAACAATTATGAGGACTGCCACAAATATAATCAAGGCAATGATTTACTAAGAAATGCTAAAATGCTTGTGCTACATATAAGGACAGTATGAATGGCAACAAGTTACTGTAAAAGGACTGATGTGATGAGATGATGTACATATTTTAATACAGAAAAGGAAATTTGTTCAATAGTTGTCATTTTAGTCCATTTGTATGCTAAAAAGCAGGACGATGAAATCCTCCCTATTTTGAAGTCAAAACTCCTGACCAAATTTTACAAATTTCTTGATCTGTCCTAAGCTGACCTCTCTGTTCTGTGACATGTATGGAAACAAACATCTAGTTTCATGACTGTACATGCAACAGTGTCAGAAAATGACCTTAGCATGCAAAACCTTATTGTTGACACCTATACCAATAACAACGAAAATACCTTTGAAAAAGTAATACTTATGTCTCACCTATGCTTTGCAGGTAAGACAAAAGTTACAAAGTGCTGATGTGTTAAGCAACACCAGTTTAGAGGACAAGGTATACTCATACTAGATTTGGTGTTTGTAAAACATATATGCCCCCTCCCCTCTTACAGACTACAAAGTTCAAAACTTTAGAAAAATGTGAAATATCACTGTAATGGCATGACAGTCTCATCAGATCATTGAAAATGTGCATACAGACATATTTCATTTGTCTACATCAAGTATAAAATGTCCAAATATGTGGACAAATTGCTGTTACAGTAATGGCTTGAAAATCTAATCAGGTTATCTATGTATAAAAAGAAATATGCCTACCAAATCTGTCCACCTCAGAAATATGCCTACCAAATCTGTCCACCTCAGAAATATGCCTACCAAATCTGTCTACCTCAGAAATATGCCTACCAAATCTGTCCACCTCAGAAATATGCCTACCAAATCTGTCCACCTCAAGTGGTTTTTGCTTAATCAAGCTAACATGGTTTTAGTTTAAAAGATGGAAAAATTGCTGCAATGTCCTGAAAATCTAATCAGGTCAACTACATGGGGATACAAATATGCTAGCCAAATTTCATTTGTCTATGTTGAGTGGTTTTTGTGCAATGACTCTTGTTAAGAAGCTTCTTGGAGCGGCCAGACAGGACCCAATCAAGAAATCCCCGCTACAAACAGTAGGACAAAAGAAAGTTTGGAAAAAACTCTGATTATCCACTTTTGGCATATCAAAGCCCTTCATTTAAAAAAGAAATTGACATATCTTCTTCAAGTGTCACTGCTTTAATAGCAAATAAAGTGATATACTTGAGAGATATCAAAAAATCTGTTTGAAATTCAAATTGCTTTAACCTAACAGACATTAATGGATACAAGTAGGTGTACCAGGATTCTTTCTCCAGAACTTTGATCATCATGTTGGACAAGACTTCCATCAGCCCAGCATCTACCATTACACCTGCCAGCACAATGGAGCTTTCAAACAGCTGTAACACATGGAATATTATGTAGGTATATAAATAGATTAACAACAATGACAACAATAAAACCAGAGCTACCTAGCCCCCTCTTATTTGCACTGAACCTGCTCCCTGACCTATCAAAGAAAAGAGAAGGGGAGGACAGCAGTATTCAAATATACACAGTAACTGTACCAAGCAGCAAATTACTACTTGTTGTATCGTTTTGCCACCTGGTGAAAAATCTAAAAATAAAAATTACCATTTGGAAAATAAATAACTGAGAGTGACACATGGTTTAAATTTTACTGAAGCCTTTAAGACACCTTCTCCCCAGATGAGGATAAAGGTCTAAAATGCAGCTGATGTTTACATCCAAAATGAAAGTTGATCAATGTTTTCAATAATTATTGGAATTTTCAAGCATGTACCTTCAAATAGATGATGACAATGAGCATATACTGATGAAAATAGTATTGCTTGAAAAATGTGCACAAGATACAGATCTGTTAAGTGCATGCACAATTCAGTGTCATGAACGCTCATGGATAACAGCAAGCAACATGCTCCACATGAGTGAGCTAAAACAATGTAAAGAACTACTTGTGTTATGTTATAACTTTTGCCATTTTCGTATCAGATTAACGAGAGGCCTAAGTGGGCCCGAGATTGCTCAACTGGCTGGCATCTGCCTAATAGCCAAAGGCTAGTAGAGCGGTGGACCACGAAATCTGTGTTTGACTTGGTAAGATGCTTTTTGTTGAAATGTCTTCCAATGCTGTTGATTGCAAATGTTATGAAAACAGTTGTTTCAAGGTTTCTTTCTTTTTTGTACTTTCATATTTGATGGCACATCAGCATTATTTGTTCAGTACTGAAAGGGCTTTACATGATGCTTTATGTAAAAGTTGGTCAAATTACGTTGAGCAGCTTTTGAGAAGTTATTTAATTACATTTATATTTTTAGTAACAGCAGCTATATTTGATGTCAGATTGTCATCATTTATATAAATTTGAAATGCCTTCAAGCTAAGATGCTTTCTGTCACATTTGGTCAAATTCTGTGGAGTGGTGTTTGAGAAGTTTGTACTGGTTTTTCCATTTTTAGTAACAGCAACCATATCTGATGGCAGATAGACATTACTTCTATAAACTTGAAAGACCTTAATGTCAGAATGGTTACTGTCAAATTTGGTCAAATTCTTCGGAGTGGTTTTTAAAAAGAAGTAGATTAAAGTTTTTAGTAATGGTGGCCATATTTGATGGCAAATCAGCATTATTTCTACAAACTCAAAAGCTCTTCTTGACAGGATGCTTTCTGTCAAATTTGTTTAATTCCTGTTGAATGGTTTTGGAGAAGAAGTCATATAAAGATTTTCTACTTTTAGTAATGGTGGCCATATTAAATGGCAAATCGGCATCATATGTAAAAATTTCAAAGCCCTTCATGCCAGGATGCTTTCTATCAGATTTGCTCAAATTCTACCGAGTGGTTTTTAGGAAGTCATTTAAGATTGTTTCTATTTTTAGTAATGGTGGCCATATCTGATGGCAAATTGGCATCATTTTTACAAATTTGAAAACCCTTTCGGATTTGTAGAGATAATGCAGGTTGATGTTGAAAGTATTGCAGCAAATGTTTAAACTAGTAAAGAACCAGTTGATGGGTAGCCACCTAGCAGTGGTAAAAGGGAGGTAATGGATAAGAGTTTCATCCCTTTGCCTATATGATATATAGATGGAAAAGACAACATTTTTATCTTTCCGGGATTGCTGGATTCAAGAGGTAATGGAGCTCATTTCCTAATGTTTATGTGATTAGGAGAATGTATTCAATGAAGAACTCATAATCCATGATATTTACTCCAAATTTTACAACCCGATTTGCATGTTTTGAATTAAAAGTGACCCTGTTGATTGTATCGCCTCATAGTACCACAGTAATATACTGTACAAATAATAATGTCTCAGCCCTGTAATTACAAATTATATAATATTGCTTCAGTCCAAGAATGAATATGATCTTTCAAAGGGTTTGGAGCATACTGAAGCAGAAAACTTTAAAAATAAGGCAAGATTTCCAAAATGACCTTGACCTTGTCTGAAGGGCAGAGTATGGTACAGGCGACTGCATATGAAAGGGAACTGCTTTACAATACTACTGCCCAACATTGACAGGAAATCAAATAACCTTATCTAAACACATGAAAAGGCAAATTCATGACATAGCCCAAGTTAGAAAGAAAATCCCCTAAAACACTAAATACTGACAAACATTTTCTTGTAATTTTCACCTTACCTTAGAGGCAGAAGGAAAGTAGAAAGGAATGTGTGATATGAAAGGTATTGCTTATTTATACTAAAGTCTTAATCCAACAACAATTCATAACAGTACATGGGACTTATAGCAATAGAGAAACACTCAGATTTTAAAATAACCCTCACCCTGCCTGCGTGTCAAAGGCAAGTGGAAGTGGAAAATTGTACATCATATACCTGCCATGTGGTAAATAGAATTATTATACTTCTTTTATGTAAAACCCTCTTTCATCGGTTGGATACCTGAACCAAAAATCAACAGCTGTCTTTCTTGTCTTAAAGGCAAGCCACCACAAAATTTGGTCAAGGTAAAAGAATTGGAGCAGAAGTTATTTTGTCATGCATAAACACATTTTTCTTCTTTCACTTTCATTGACCTTGATCTTTGACCTACTGACCCCAAAATCAATAGATGCCTTTCTAGTCTCAAATCAACAGATGTCTTCCTTACCTCATATGCAGGCCATATAAAAATTTAGATAAAGCACGTGGTACAGAACTTAAGTATTTTGTTGAAATCATTTTTCCTTCTTTCAGTCCCTGTGCCCTTGGCTTTTGACCTTTTGACCCCAAAATGAATAATTGTCTTCCATGTCTCAAATACAAGCCATCCACAAAGTTTGCTCAAAGTAGGTAATAAAGAACTCAAGATATATCATGCAGAAACCATTTTTCTTCTTATAGTCACTGTGACCTTGACCGTTTATCTTTAGACCCAAAAATCATTAGGTTCTTTCTTATCTCAAATACAAGCCAGTTAAAAATTTTGGTCAAGGTATCTGGTATGCAAGTCAAGTTATTGTGTGGAAACAGTTTTCTTTCCTTTAGTCCCTATGACCAAGTATTTTATTTTACCTTTTGAGTCCTAAATCAATAGGTTTCTTCCTTGCCCCAAAATGCAAGCTACTTACAAAATGTTACAACAGTAGATGATGGAGAACTTGAGTTATTGTATAGATTGAAACAGGAAACAGACAGATAGACAGACAACATCATAGTGTGATACACTCTATATTATGGCAGGCAATAAAAAAAACAAAGACTTACTGATGCTTCAGAATAAATGTGACTGATAAGGGTTTTCAAACTTGTAGCCAAATGATTCACATATGTTGACACCATTTCTACAGCTAAGACTAGTTTCTGTAACAGCACACAAACCAGAAATTTCAGCAAAAAAACAAAACAAGAAAATAACTATCCCTTGATCACATATAAAGTTGTATTCATATAGCCTCTGATGCAATTATAAGGGGACAAAATGAAAAAATACTGCTGTAAATAAATTCATACCTGAGTGCAGACATTTAATGCATTATGACAAAGAGCAAGGTCACCAGTGCTGTTTCCAAGCAATGCCAAGGTCATCTGTATAGCTGATTGTTGAACTAGTGATGGTTCCTCGACAGCTTCCGTCAGGCAGAGCCTAGAGGATACAGAGAAGAAATGAAGAAAGCATTCCATCATAAAAAGTAGTATAGTAACCAAGGGAAACAGGAAAAAAACATTAGATCCACCCTCATATATTTTTGTTCACTTTACCTTTTTACACATTATTTTTGTTTATGTATCCTCCCAAACTCCATTATCATTGCTTACTGCAAACTGCTCACGAGCATAATATTGGTACATGCACCAGTCCTGATTGTAATATGCATCATACAATATTCATTACAGATAAATGGAATTTAACATTTTTTCTCTTTCTTTTTTTTTTCCTTCATCACAGGTAGTAGATGATATAAAAAGTTATGACACATGAGTTACTGCAGCACTTTAAAACACTCCTTGAGAAAGTCCCAACAAACATTATCGATAGTATGACATGAAAGTGAGCGATTATTTTAGAGAAAATATTTTATTGTTACCATACTTCAATATCTTGCCTCAGGAGGACTGGGGAATTTGTGATTGTTTTTAAGATTTACATGTCCACTCAATTCAGCAGAGAAATGGAAAAGGTATCCCTGTGAATGGACTATGCAAAAGAAAAAAGAATACAAGGGGTTTATTGGTATACAATTTTTCACCTTTGAATTGCACTCTGAAAAACCTTCATGTATATGACTTCAAACACTGAACAAGGATTCCCTTGAAATTATTGTCTCACCTTTGTACCATGCCATGATGCACAATAATTCATGTAATTCTTTGTACCCTCTAATTTTTCATACACCAAATATCCATACAAATCATAATTAATTAAAAGAATTATATTTCTTTGTACACTGAACTTCATATTTTTCATGAAATCCTTCAAATTTGTGTACCCAAAAGATTAGAATGAGAAGGTTTACATTTGTAGAAAAGATCGAAATATAGCCAAATTTTTTGCATGAAAAAAAATGAGAATTTTTATGTCATATAATATTAAGGCATTATTCTGTCATATTTTTTCTTTGTATTTTTTGTTAACCTTGTATTTTGATGTTTTATATTTGGCTTTGAAAATATACTGATGTACGATTTTGATACATCAAATGACTAATGTATTGTTTGCTAAATATGTTTGATGAAATAAACATTTGCTAACTTTGGGTATTTAATTGAGGCATCGAATAATGAAACAGGAGATTAAGAAACAGAAGAAATAATTGACATTTATAACCATTCAGAAAGGCCTTTGATCATCTCACTTAACAAAACAATTACTGTATATACTCGCGTATAAGCTGATACAGACCTAGATCTGCCGTCGCATAATGCTGGTATCAGCTTATATGCGAGTATATACTGTTACGGAATTATATATAATTTTTCTTTTTATAATGGTATAGTTTATTAGTTTATGATCTCTGTTCTTAGTCTAACAGCTGTCGTCTTGCTGTGAGTACATATACGGTAATTTCGATCAATATTTCACAAGCTTTAGTCATGTCACGTGGTTTTAGCATGCGTGAAGATTTGAACTTCTGACCTAGATTCTATGAATTAATACGTTATATACTGTTTATAATGTCAGGACACTGGTACTTTAGAGATGTCATGCATAACCTAATTTCTGATTGGTTTGGAGAGGGTTGTAATATTTCAAAATGCCCAGTTGTTTATTAAAGACGTAATGGGTTTTATTTTGTTTCTCCATAGTAGGAGACTATATTATAGAATTAATAGAAGCGTTCTGACATTCTTCATAGTTAAATTGGATTGAGAGGTCATAAATGAATTTGGCTCATTTTGTGTGTGGGATATTCTACTTTGGAGATCTATTTATTTTAATACAGTGCATTCTGGATTAGTATTGTTTCTTCAACCTTTATTAATCATACAGCTCCATGGAATTATCGGAAACATTTCTAGAATTTGTGATATTCCATTCACAGGGATTATTTGGAAATTATAACACTTGGATATATTTGATTCTTATTAGCACATTAGTACAGTGAAGGTTACTTCATTCGGCACATACTACATTCGGAATATTTGGATTAACTTCTGGATCAGTGAAATTTAGAACAATTTAGGACTATTAAGGATATTCTATACTGTAAGTTATTTTAATTCTTTCACTTTGATTGTTTGTTGAAATATTTTAATATTTTAGGAAATTAAATATTTGTATTTTAAATCTTGAAAGCTTGTTTGTGTCTTTTCTTTTGTTACATTACCACCAGTCGTAACAATACAGTAATTGTTTTGTTAAGTGAGAATCTGACTACACTTATTTATTGATCCACCCATCTATTATCCTTATCAGTGAGAACAAATAATGTTTGCTTTTACATTGGTTTTAATGGCACTTTTAATACATTATTGGCTCTCTCATGCCGAGGAAATAGGAGGTAAGTGCCCTTCCCATGAACACATAGAGGCAGCCGTGTTAATGGGTGCTCTTTATTAAGTCGGTCACTGTCAGAAAGCACCACATGCATTTTAAAACAAGTTCATAAGCCATTTGATGTTTTCTGATCCACAAAAAAATTATATATATCAGTACATGTTGGAGTGAAGACCATAGACCATTGGTTAAGTAGTCTTACAGTTTCATTATAATAAGCAACATATTAATTTTCCTACTGATAGCCTCACTATTTTGATCTCACCTGTGGGCCTCTTGCACCAATCCGACATTGACCAGAATTACCTGGACAGGAACTTCACCAACGAATCAATTGATAAAGTTCTTGGTTTCAATTCTAAAACAATATCACTAATGAACTGCCTTTACTAAGTCCATCATTGTCACAAAGTTTTAAAACAAGCTTGGAAGTCATCCGATGTTTTCTTATCAGATACAAATTTTATTGAGAATCTATCCTTATTCTTTGATCCACCCTTCTACTGTTATCTTTATCTGCGAGAACGAAGAACAAGTGATACAGGTGATCACTTGTCATTATAATATCTACTGTTGTTCATTAACAGCAGGACAATGGCCTTTGCAACTCAGAGATATATTTTCATTTCCCTATGGATAGCCTCATTTCCCAACTGATAGCCTCACTAATTTGATTTCATCTGTGGAAATGTTGTCCTCTTTCCAGCTTTGACTAGAATTACCTAGACAGTAAATCTGGTTTCTGCCAAATCCCAAGCCATATTTAATTAGCCTTTAATAATTCTGCATAGCCATGTGGTTCTTGTTGCAATGTTACAATGACTTTCTTAATTAAAATAAGAATAAACTCTTTATTCAGAGGTGTTAAATGACAATGGAATATACTGTAGTGCCATTATTATTATTATTATTATTAGTACTATTATTATTATTATTATTATTATTATACAATTAAGATTATGATTTCTTATGAACAATAAAATAGTCACTATGTGAGTAGTTTTTGTCTGTTTGCATGAGAACTTTTGTGAGATTTATGAGTCACGGAACATTATTTTGACTTGATCTGAAAAATGATATGCTATCAGAAACAAGAGATTATGTTCAGCTATAAAGTTGGCAAATAGTGTCTGGGCATGTGTAACTTTATCCACATTTGATGCAGATTCCACGACCATGGATTTCAGTTAATTTGCTTGTATGAAATCAGGTTTCTGCGTGACACGTGATGCCATTCTTGCCATTGTAACAGACTTTAAAATCAGCTTTACAAGAAGAGCAGAATGCATATTCATGTCCCTTTGAACGTGATTGCAACCAATGAAATTCCCATTTTCAATCATCATTGAACTTCGTGTGATATTTCGGTTGTTTGGATTTTTGGTGTTTTGGCTTTGGCATGCTTAGACATCTCGACAAACTTTAAACACCGAAGTCAAACAGACCCAGTTTTATGCCACTTGAGCTCTTGAGTAATCCAACTATAATCAATTAATATCTTTAATCCTGTCCAAATTACTTTTTATCATATATATAGTATAGACTCTAATCCATCTAGACAACTATAAGCACCAAAGCAGAACATACCTTGCAGAGATAATTAATGTTTATTGTTTTATGCTGATTGGGCTCTTTAGTAACCCAACTATAATCAATTAATGTCTTTAATCCTTTGGAATTACTTCTGCTCACATATAGTATAATCTACCTTGACAAACTTCAAACAATGAAGACAGTTGACCATGCTGACAGAATCAAAGAGTGAAATTAGCAACTATATTGTCTTGCTCTGCTTAAGCTAGTTCACAGTCATGTGATCAAAGGCAGTATTACTGTAAATATACTACACTGGAACCAAAATGTGAAAAAAATGGGAAAAAAATGAAATTTTTCACTAATAATTTTAAATACATGGGAGATTTCAGTGAGTGATGGGAGGGAGAGGAAACGCCACTAAACTTTGGAGAAAAACCCTCCTGTGCAGGAGGTTCACATGCATGCACTACATACATGTACCATGCTATCATGTACTCCCCTATATCTGACTTAATAAAGGTTCCCTGAAACATATTGTCTCACCTTCATACCACATTATGATGTAACCCCAATATCTGAAACGCACAAATTTTGTACTCAAAACTTTAATACAGAATCCTGCTGTTGACAATGTCTAATTGCTGCATTGACTGCCTTATAAATGATACCATTTGCTAATATGAGACCAAAAGAAATTGTCTTGCATGATAACAATCCTGTCTTTGCAAGAAACTAGAGGAATGGTAAGCAATGTGTCCACACAGATATACCCCTATCTCAACCATATTACACCCCTACCCAATGGATGGAGATGAGTCTATAGTAAAAAAAAAAAAGTGTGTAACTCTTCAGAAATTAGTGCATGTACAATGATTGGTCAACATACATGTATTTTCTGATGATGACCATAATATGTGCTAATTTTCTAGCAACCCACTGAAAACTGCAGCAGTAGTTGCATTTACAAAATGCAGTCATATAATGCATCCAGCTGTAAGTCAAAAAAGGTAATAACTCCTAAAACAAATTATAGGAGCATAGTGATTTGTTGATATTCATATCTTCATTTGATGCCCATAATATGTACCAAATTTCACAGTGACCTATCAAAACTGCGGAACTAGTTGCTTTCACAAGACACTGCTTTCAGCTGCAAGAGAAAATAACTCTAAAAAAAATTGCAGGAGGATAGAAGGTTGTCAATACACCCATCTTCACATGATGACCAGAACATTTCCCTGGTTTCTTTGTGATGCACTGAAATCTGTGAGACTAGATGTGTTTATAAGATTCTGTCATACACTACATTCAGTTCTATACACTGTCATACACTACATTCAGTTCTATACACTGCCATACACTACATTTAGTTCTATACAGTCATACACTACATTCAGTTCTATACACTGTCATACACTACATTCAGTTCTATACACTGCCATACACTACATTCAGTTCTATACACTGTCATACACTACATTCAGTTCCAAAACAAAATGGCTATAACTCTTAGTAATCCATGAAAACAAGAGACCCTTGAAGGAACTGATGCTATAATGGCCAAAAAGAATTTTCATCAATCCAAGAAAAGACGGTTTCTTCTTTATAACTGCTGAGTGTTGAAACCATCTCTGATATTCTTGAGTAATAACAAGATTTTCAAGATGGCCACTTTTGCAGTGATATTGGATGTAAGACCAGCACTATTTTCATTTAGGACCACACAGACATCATAAGAAATCTTTTGGTGAAAACTCCATGCTGATATGACCATCCATTCAGGAGAAGTAGTGATAACAGGATTTTCAAGATGGATATTGTGGTGTCCATATTAGATGTCAAACCAGTATCATTTTCATTCAGGACCAACTAGACACGATAGGAAATCTACTTGTGAAAACCCAAAAAGGAGTAGCTATAAAAAGATTTTCAAGATGGCCATTGTGGCACCATATTGGATGTGAGATTGGCACCATTTTCATTTAGGAACAACTAGTTATTATAGGTCTTTTGGTGAAAGCTTCATGTCAATATGACTGTCCATTCAGAAGGAGTAGAGATAACAAGATTTTCAAGATGGCCACCATTGTGGCCATATTAGATGTCAGATCAGTATCATTTTCATTTAGGACCCCTGGTCAATATAACTTCTCCGATATAGGAGTAACAATAATATTTTCAGGATGGCAGCCATATTGTATGTCAGATCGGCACAATTTTCATTTGGGACCAACTAGACATCATAAGAAGTCTTTGGTGAAAACCATATGTCAACACACCTTTCTGTTCATAAGACATATTGATAAGATTTCAAGATGGCTGCAATGGTGGCCATATTGGATGTAAGATCAGCACCATTATGATGTGGGACCAACTAGACATTATAAGAAGTCTTTTGCTGAAAATCCCATGTCAATAAGACTATCCATCCAGGCAGAGTAGCTATAACAAGATGGATGCCGTGGAAGCTATAATGGATGTAAGATTGTACACTATTTTCATTTAGGACCAACTAGAGATCATATCAAATCTTTTAGTGAGAACCCCATTTTGATATGACCATCCATTCAAAAGGAATATCAATAAAAGAATTTTCAAGATGGCCACTGTGGCAGCCATAATGGATGTCCGAGTGGCACCATTTTCATTTAGGACCAACTAGACCTTGTGATGGATGTTTATGGCATTCCTCCAAGTAGTTTAGGAGGAGTTAAGATAACAAACTTGTGCTAACAGACAGACAACAGATGACAGACCATCCCATATGCTCTTGTGGTCTATGACCAGTAGAGCTAAAACTTCAGGACTAGTTGCATTCACAAGATTGTGTGTGATGGATTGAGGAAAGGATGGACAAATGGTCACCGGAATTAAGACAAAAAATAAAGTCTAATAATCACCCATCCTCAAAGCAGAAATTCTTTCCCAGGACTATTGAGAGAGCTGCTTCAAACTGCTCCTGGTAGGTGGGATACTGGAACAGCTGGGCAGATAACAGTTGTAAACCATCCATTTTTAGGAAAGATTCCACATATCCGGGGTGACCGTATTCAAGGTACTCTGCCAGAACCTGACATATTGGCAAGAAAAGATACAGTATCAGTCGCTGAAGAATGGTATGTCTGTCCATAAATTTTTCCCACTTCGGGTAATACATACTAATTGCATGCTGTTGCCTTCTCGAATTTCAATTTACCATACAGTGGTACCTCGATATAAAGCTTCTAAGTATACCACTGCCCCTCTCATGTAATGGGGATATGGTCATGGATGCTATTAAATTGTTTCAATTTTGTGTAGACATAGCTACTTAAATTATTTTACTTGATTTTAGTACTTGGCCAATAAGAACCAAATATGATGTGATTTCACATCGTTAAATACTTTTTTAGGGGTTTCTATGCACTATTGGAACATCCCTCAGAATAATACTCCCTCACTCATAATGTGGATCCCTTTATGACTCACAGGAACAGCGTTATAGAGAAGTACTGTATTTACCAGCAAACTACATAGAATCTATGCTGCAGTTTGCTTGAAACTGAAGCAGACGCAACAGTGAAGACCCACTCAGAATATCCTCAGTCTTATCCATCACATGTTACAAAAAGACCTCAGATGTAAATATTGGCCATCTGAACTGTCCTCATGTCTGTGGTTGTTATTATCTAATAATAACTGCATTGATGTCACAACAACTCAATGACATATCACCAATAGCAATGAAAATGTAGTTTTTGGGGTGTAAAGCTACTTTTAATTATCTATTACTAACCTGCTATTATTGCATTGCTACATCTTTTCCTATCACTAGTCCCCAGTCCAAGGTGATTACTCCAATTAGTAACTGGAGGTCTAGAATAAAAAACAGGATGATCCCACTCTGATAACTTAGTCAACTTTAGTCATACAGAATATTGTCCTTCCTTGTATCTCTGCCACTTACTAGTGCAGAGACCATTCTGTGAGGAATGCTCATCCCTGTTTGGACAGACTGTCCACCAGAATATTTTTTGTCTGGAATGCCGCTGAGTCAGAGATAGATCTACTCTGAAGATGTCCAACAGAGGAAGTTCTAGACTTCCAAGCAGATAAAAGGGGCACTAGTGCCCCCTTTACATCTCAGGTATGCTATGACTGACGTGTTGTCCGAAGCAATGATGATGCAGTGATGTCTTTTGCAGTTAATGCACCCTTAACATGCTAAAAAAAACCAGTCCACATTTCTAGATTGTTGATACGAAGGGAAGATTCTCCACAGAGCCTGCAGGACTACTCCCCTGAACTCTAGGTGAGCACCCCAGGCTGAAGCTGAGGCATCAATGTATAGGAAGGAGTGAGATTCCAGTGCATGGACTGGAACTCTGGTCAGAAACCTGTCCTGAATTTTCCAGCAACTCAGATGGTGATGAAATTTGGAGTCTAAGGGTATCCAAAGCAGACAGGGCTTCTTGGTAAGGTCTCCAGTTTGCTAGAAGCAAGAACTGGAGAGGGTGCATATGAAGCCTTCCTATGAACTAAGTCTGCTGCAGTGTGCCGAGTCCCCAGGTGAGAAAGGTAGAGGCAAGCAGATAATGAAGTCTTCCCATCTAGAATTGCTATGAGAGAAAGTATTTGTGAGATTCTGAAGAATGGAACATGGACTGTCCTTTGACTGGTGAGAAAGTTCACTGTCATGTAAACACAATTCTGAGAAAGGAAGAGATTCAACTTCTCCTGGTTGGGGATTAGGCCTAGATGAGTCACTGTCTCCCAAAAGACAGACCATTCCTTCAGAATGGCACAGCTGAAGAGGTTGTGTATCAATTGGTCATCAAACTACTGTAGGATGGGGACCCCTAAGGATCTTATATGAGCCATTATTACACCAATCACCCTGGTGAAGGCTCTGGGAAGATGGAAATGTGAAAATAGGCATCATGGAGATCTATGGAGACTGCCCAGTCATTCAGCCCGATGGCATTCCTGGCCAAGTCGGATGTCTCCATCTTGAAACGCTATTCTAGAAGAAATATGTTCAATGGGAAAAGATCAATAATAAGTCAATACTTTCCACCCTTAATTGAAACTAGGCAGAGCTGGAAATAAAATCCTGGAATCTTTGTCATCGTCTCTACTACACCCATCCTCATAAAGTTGTACGCCTCTTCCCATAGGGATACCAACTGGGTCTGGTGAAACCAAATGGAAGTCCTTGAAAGAGGATGAAGCTGGTAACCCTCCTTTATTGGACCCATGCATCATCCATGAGGTCCAAAAGCCTCTGAAAAGAGGTTCAGTCTGGCACTTACTGGGACCTTGAGAAGAAGGGTCTTGGCAGAAGAGGTTGCAATTCCCTAGGGATGACCATCTCCCTACTTTAGGAAGGTTTAGGGGTTTCAGGTCAACTCTTCATGAGGCAGGCAGAAAGGAGTTTTAAACTGGGTCTGATGGTTCTTCTGGGGCCCATGTTTAAAATGGTTAGGAGGGGGTGGACCTTTTAGCATTGGGACCTTTCTTCACTGGTTTAGCTGAGTCTGGTACTGATGCCAGTGACCAGCGTTACTGATCCCTCAAATCTTGCAAGGCCACAGTAGGGATCAGCCCGCCCCCCCCACTTCTCTGCATCAAGCAGGGTCGCCCTCAGAAGGCTTTTGCTGTGCTACAACAAACCCTTTGATATCTCCAAGAAGGCATCCCTATAGTTGTGGAGGAACTCAGAAGAGAGCTTCATGGACATCTAGAAGTCATTTCTCAAAGTCTTGGCAATGACCTCCAATAATATCTATAAAGCAGCCAGAGATAACAATTCCTCCTTCAACAAACTGAAGGTAGCCGTTGAAAAAAAATCAGCATTGGAGGTTATAGTAACAAGTGTACAAGCCTTAGCTTCAAGAGTCTTAATGGGGAGACGGGCCTAGATCCCTGCCAAAATCCCCATCTGGGAAGCACCCAGGTCCAAGGTAGGGGGCTTAAGAATCCAAGTAGACATATGGACCCTGTAACTGAAGGCAGAAACCAGGAGCTGAAGTGTAGGAGAGGGGACAGACCACCACTTCTCCTGTCTGGTTACCTCTGGGCCTCAAGACAACTTCTGAGTTAGTTCCTTCACCATCACTGAATGAGGGACCAACAAAAGGTTCAATTTAGGTGCCACGGAGAGTCTCTCCATACCGGAGAGGATCCTAGTGTCCAAAGAACCTAAAGGTTTTGGATACAGATCTGTTGGAAGGAGACTGTACACCTTGTTCACTGCCTTGTTAAAGGTGCACGCTTTCTCCTCCTCCTCCATCAGCTAATGAAGGAGGAGGAAGTGGGATGAAGATGGAGACCCACTCACTGTGGGGATGGGATTAACCAACTGTCACCCTCTCCAAGAGAAATATACTGATGATTACCTGGGAGGAAAGGCAGACATGGACAACTTATAACTAGGTGGTGCAAGTTCATCAAGAAATGGGGTGTGTCAACCTGATCCCTCCCCTAGATGGGTCATCAAAACTCTGAGTCACTGCCCTGTAGGATTGAATGGTAACACAGAGAAGGGGACAATATGGACCCAATCCACTTCTCTAGACCAGTGCCTAAACCAGGTGATGGGCATTTGGTGACCAGAAACAGAAATGAAGAGGTCAGTACCAATCACCCTACCTGGTGACACAATACCCATTACCTGGTGATAGACACTCAACGACTTATTGGAGAGTCTCTGTTGAGGGAACTTGACTCCAACAAACGAGATCGCATCATTTAAGAACAGGTCTACTCAAATAAGAAGATGACTGCACTTTCCTTGCATCAGGAAAGTCGGGCTCAATACTGGGTGATGGTGACTTCCCTCCATCAGAAGTGCTGTGTATCCCTCCCTCACAAAAGCCAACAAGTGTCAGTAATCCCACCTTTGCAGGAATGGGTGATTTCCAAACCCCAGAAAAAGCCATGGACCCCATGGGAGCTGGCAGCTTCCCTAAATTGGGAAAAGCCCTCGACTCTTGGGAACAGAGGGGGACTTCCAGAGATGAAGAGGAAGAAGTGGGTCCCTTCTTCCTGCCCCTATAAACACAAAGACTTTCTGCTAATTTCCATACCTCATCAGGAAAAAGCCAACAACTAAGCAGGTGAGTGTGTGTCCCAAGCAGCCATTTAATGACTACATTTACCTACACCTTGGGTCATTCTTGAATGCTGAAAGGAAATACAAGAAATAAACTGGAACAAGAAGTGGGTGGGTAATACTTACCCTAAGAGAGGGATGAAATGGAAACCCTCAAATTCAATGAAAAGGAACAGACATACACAAAAATTATGCACGGACTGGGGAGAAAATATTAAATACAACACAAAAAAAGGATACGACTGACAACAGAAAAGCCAAAAAAACAATTGAGATGATGAAAGTGATGAGCTCCCAAGAGTCACATGACAATTGCACAAAGTGCAAGAAAAAGAATGATGATATTATGTATGGCAGAAGTTGACTGAGGTATCAGACTGGGATAGTGTTTATTTTTCATACTAATTGAAGAAGGAAATAATAACCTTGGACTTGGGACTCGCATAAGGAAAAGATATAGCAATGCAGTAATAGCGGATAATGTATCACTGCTATTAAAGTAATCATTTCAAGCTACTGAAACTAACTTCTTCAATTTTTTTTTATTCAAATGTTACAGGAATTATATTTAAAATATAAATTGCAGGTATTTTAATGTTTGAAAGGCTGTCAGTGTTATTTCTGAAGCCTATCTTTCATATTAAGGAACTATTCTTCCCATATCTAGTTGGATATTCGCCCTTGAAAAACTTAACTAAACTGGAAGTATCATTAATATTAATTCTGAGTATCTTTCTTAATTATTTGACTTGCATTGTAAAGAGATGAAGATATTCCGATTGAGTGCAGACCCTAATCTGCCAGCGCATTATGCCATGGCAATTCTGGCTCAACACTGTTGGCAGATGGGTACACATTAAAGAGGATGAATATGTTACTGTGGTCCCTTGTATAAATGAATGGTTCTGGGTCCATATGAATAATTTATTTGATTTATGATGAGTTTGTTATATTGAGGACAATTAGATCTTACATTTTGTCCTGATTCAATTTATGAAATGAATTAAATAAAATGTCTATATTTTGTGAGTTTTGGTGACATTCTACTTGCCATATGACAAAAATCACTGATTTTGTTCCATAAAACTGCCAGCCTATTCCGAAGCCCCCAACACCACACAGCTGACATACCTTATCAGTACATCATGATGTCATTAGAGATATCATGAGGTAATATTACATATTTAAGTGTAATACTGAACATAATTAGATGGGTCTATGAAACACTGTATCAAGGACATCATGCGGTAAAATAAAGTGCTCCAAGCATATTACCATATATACTCACGTATAACTCGGGTCCAAATGCAAACAACATAGATTCTGATCTGCCGTCGTGTAATGCGCTGACAGATCAGGGTCTATGTTGTTTGTTCTACTGATTAGTCTTTACAAACTGCATAGACCCAGATCTGACGGTGCATTATGCAATAGCAGATCTGGGTCTATGCAGTTTGCAGTTGGTATTGCATTATACGCAGGTATATATGGTATGCTTTTGGATATGCATGTATTATAGATGGAAATTTGCAAGAGTAAGGTATGTTTTAAAAAGGGACTACTATATTTCTGAGAGTAAATGTATGTAACTCTTTATGTAAACGACTATCAGAATTCTGAATTGTACACTTGAACAAGTTGAACATCATTTTGTTTTTAAAATATGTAGCTCTTTGAAAAAATCTTGAAAATATTGTGCAAAAGTGTATTTCAGAGAGTCATGAAAGACCATGATCATATCAAATTTCCCCAAATAATAGGACCTAGTTTTGGTATGGTTAAGTTACTTTCTTTGAAATGCAATCACCATACTAATTTTTATGAGTGTTGGTGAAATAGTTTCTAAGATACCGAGGGCATAACAAATGGAAAGCTGAAAGTACTAAAAAAAGTCACAAATTGGATCACATTAGCCTACCTTTGGTATAGTTGAATTACTTTTATTGAGCACTGTATCCTCATAATTTTCATGAGTGGAGGTGAAATAGGATCCAAGATATTGACAGTGTAATGAACAAAAAGCTGTGAATACAGAAGTCACTCAAGCATGAATATTGAGTCAAATTAATATAGTTTTGGTATGGTTGAGTTTTTATCACTAAGGTGTAATCACATACCAATTTTTATGAGTGTTGGTGAAATAGGGTCAAGATATTGGGGACATAACAAAACAAACAGCTTGAAATACAAAAGTTACTTAACTATGCAAATTAAGTCACGCTGACCTAGTTTTGGTATGGTTGAGTTACTTTCACTGAGATGTATCTAGCATGGTCCACACAGTTTTGGTGACTTTAAGTATCATGGTAAAATTACAGGATATAGCGACAAGAACAAAGACACAAGCATATACCTACTTTTACATAAACTAAAGCTCCATTAGTGTATTGAACACAAATCCACCTGTCCACTCAAAGACATAGAGAAAACTGCCATAAGAGAATCTATGTCATCATAGAAATATGTGCACTATGTCGACATGTTTCGGTGACCATTTTGGAAAGCAGTCTGTTTACAGTGCAGTCAAAAATTTAAGACCTTAACTTGAAGTAAATTGAAAGTAACGGTAACTTGAATCATGAAACATCCTAAATAAACATATTTACACAAGAATGTGTGTCTTATGTGGTTCTTACTCTTCCAAATGATATGGACATATAAATATGTCATTCCTTCTTATCACCTTTTGCTTACAACAGTATATTAAATGGGTCCAGTGTTTGTAGTTATGAGAATCACATTGTGCTCTCTTTGTGAAAACACAAGAAATGCAATTTTTCAGTTCCTATGGTTGATATTCCTTGCAGACACAACACTTTTCAGTATCCTCAACCCCATCTTCTGCTTCACTTTCTGATGACACAGGGACTACATGTAACCCTGAAGCACCTAGTTAAATAAATGATGATGATGACTCTTTATCATGGCTTTCTTGTAATGTTTTGCATGGTTTTCTTGTCTTTCTTGAAGATTTCCTTTTCAAGCTTTCATTATTTAACCTTTTTAACATTTATGTTCTGTTTATTGTATGTACTTTCCAGTTGCTTATTCACATCTGATTCTGCTGTGAGGGATACTCCACTAATGCTAATGCTAGATTATATTCTTTCAGATTTTGCCTAAAAACTCTTCATGCAATAAACTGATTTGGTGCTTGAAAGAATTCTGCTGGTCTGTTTTCCACTGATTCTCATAAAACCATGGACCTTATTTTCCTGGTGATTTTCCTGTGTATTCTTACTTTCAGGGATTGTAGGCACTGTGCATACTGTAGCTAGTTTTAGTTGTTTTGGCATCGACAGGTGAAGGATCTTGAGGTTGCTTTAAGAGTGGCAGGTGACAAGGCATTAGAATAAACTTTCGAGGCCTGGGAACTAACATTGTATCGGGTGATCTTTGAGGATGAGTTTTCTCGCATGAACTTGTGACATTCTGAGTTGTATATCCTATGTAATGGGCCAAAACACCCAACATCAAAGGGCAAAACAAATAAAATGATATACAGATTTACTGAATTAGACTAAATTTGTATCAGTAATACTATCAATTAAACTTTTTGTTACTTCGGTGTATGTGAAAATATATTTGTGTATGTAAATGGAGGTACACAAGCTGAGTGGAGAAATAATACATCTTTTTGTTGGCTTCTCTGTAGTGAACAATACACAAAGATCACTCATTATTGTCGAACACTGTATTTTGTGTAGACGACGCCTTAATCATATGATAGTCGCATGATCACAGAGAGCAGAAGAGAAAGAGTGATTTCTGACAAATTTGATGAATTATTCTTTTTTTTTCTTTGTTTACGGTATTTAATCCTAATGACAAAAAAAGGTATTAGTAAAAAATGCTTATATGTGCAGTGATATGGGAAATATTTGTTGAACTCGCCAGTTTTATGTGCATTTTCCACTTATGTTATGACGAATGACAGCGGAATTTATTTTTTAAACACACGTAAGTGGATGGCGTCCAGTAACTTCTGGGTGGGCAATACGTTTACATGATGCAAAGGTCATCGAAACAGGTCGATCACCGAAATGGGGCAGTCGACAATACATACCAATTTTCCCGAGTACAAGGGAAATAGGGTCTAAGATATTGAAGGTATAATGAATAAACAGCTGAAAAAATAAAAGTCACTTAAGTGTTAAAACTGGGTAAAATTGACCTAATTTTGGTATAGTAGAGGTAATTTTGTGAAGACGTATCCACATGACAGTTTTCACAAGTGAAGTAGATGAAATAAGGTCAAAGATATTTGGGGTGTAACAAACAACTGAAAATAAAAAAGTCACTCAAGCATGAAAAAGCAAAACCAAATTTTTTTATGGTTGAGTTACTTTTGGCAAGGGGTATCTAGATATCAATTTTCACGAGTGCTGGTGAAATAGGGTAAAAGATATAGAGGGTGTAATGAATGAACAGCTGAAAATACAAGTCACTCAAGTGTGCAATTTTGGTATGGTTGAGTTACTTTCATCCAGATGTATCCACATACTAATTATCTTGAGTGTACATGAAATAGGCTATGAGATCCTGAGAGGGTAACAAAATATTATTAAATATTGAGAGGGTAATGATTGAACAGGCGAAATGCTAAATTCCTCAAAGATTCAGTGGGGATAACAAGAACCAATTTTTAAAAATCAGCAGTTTAGTAATCTTGATACATATATTCATACTCTTAAGAACAAACTAATATGAATAGTCTATTTGATTATTACACCTGAAAACTTAAACTAATATGAATAGTCTATTTGATTATTACACCTGAAAACTTAAACTAATATGAATAGTCTATTTGATTATTACACCTGAAAACTTTAACTAATATGAACAGACTATTTGATTATTACACCTGAAATCTTAAACTAATAAGAATAGTCTATTTGATTATTACGCCTGAAAACTTAAACTAATATGAATAGTCTATTTGATTATTACACCTGAAAACTTAAACTAATATGAATAGTCTATTTGATTATTACACCTGAAAACTTAAACTAATGTGAATAGTCTATTTGATTATTACACCTTAAAACTTCAACTTTTTCAACCTCCAAGGCTGATATCCTGTAAAGTTTGTGCCTCCAATTTAAAACCTTTAAAAATGTAGCAATTAAAGGCACTTCCCAATCAGAAATAGGTAAAAGTTTATTTTTTTAAAAAGCACAGTATAAAGAAGAGTGCAATACTACTGCACAAGGCAAAAGCCATTGTATATGAAGATATTTCATTTCAGGGCAAGTTGATTTTTTGCTGTGCAAGCTAAATTAATTTTTATTTGTCTGGTGGGCAAGTGCGGACAAAATGAAATTTGTCATGCCCTGGATTATGTTTTCAAGTCTTTAAAAGAGCATTTGGATCCCATAACATGTTACTGTGCATCGTCAGTAAACAAAACTTTTCAGTGAAGGAACTGGCACTTCTAAAGGAGACTATATCAATATCAGACCCTTGGAGCAGATATATGGCCTCTCAAGCCACCTTTTCTCTGAAATGAGCAAACATTTAGTGGATGTAATCTCATCCAGAGCACCTGCCCTGTTGAATGCATAGATCAACTTGATTCAACTTAATAGGATGAACAATTACAAATTCGGTCTTACCTTGATGATCCAGGTCCTAATCTCAGGCGAACTGTGGTGAGCTAGCACTATGAAGACCTGCGGGTTGATGGATTTTTGGAATGTCTTCTCCAACAATGCATCTGGCATTATTACAATGGTGTCAGACAACAGCTTCAACAGACCTAGACAAATTGGTGATTCAAATGAAGAAATGAATCCTACATAGACATTTTCGTAATTAAGGTATTGTGGGCATTCTGTAATGCAGCATAGTATACTGTATAACTTAAGTGGAGATTACTGAATATTAGGTATTTTTGGTGTGAGGCATATTTTCTCTTTCGCAGATGGACCAATTTCTCAAAATATAGAAGATTCAAATTTTCTGTACAATAATGCATCAATGTATTTTACTAGACAGTCTTAAATCTGCCAAATTGAACAGACTATAATAAAACCACAGCTCTGATGACTGAATTCATCAATACTTTCCCATGACAAACAATATATTTATGAAATGGTGCTTAATGTTTTCTAAATGGCTTTTAAATCACTGCCCCTTATAATGCATTCCTCCAATGACAAGCCCTTGTTTGAGGATCAGCCCATTCCCCGTTTTTTAAAACGTTTGGTAAATTTTCATTTAAAGTTCAAACATGGAGGTTTATGTTTGAACTTATTTTCAAATCTTCCATACCTAAAACACTCACTTTCAATGTTATTATAAAATCTCATTGCATAGTTTACAAATTAATTTGTTTTAAATTGTGACCCTGAGAAAAGTTGATGCAGGTTTTATCTGCCCCTAATATGTATGGAGAAGTGGCATATCACTAGAACAAAAGAGCTCACTAATGTAGAGATTAGTGTAGAGGAATTTGTGATAGGCTATGAAATGAACAGTGATCTCATGGAAATTTAAGGAACTAAAACGACTTATGCTATTCCTACAGTCAATATGGTCATTGATAGACTGAGAGAGAGAGAGAGAGAGAGAGAGAGAGAGAGAGAGAGAGAGAGAGAGAGAGAGAGAGAGACAGACAGACCCTAAATGACTACAATTGTTGGGGAGAATTATAAAAAAAGTAACTGTGCATTCCAATGCAGTAACACAGTCTCAGCTTTGTGGGTGGATTTTCTAATCTTTATATTATATACGTCACAAAGATAAAATAAATACATCAAATATCCATCTTTGGTCACAAATATAGACAAAAAACTCTTTGAAAATAAACTGCAATTCATTAGGATGGCTAATAGGGAGACCTGGCCGGCAACTCCCCTTTAAAATGCCAGCCCTTATCTCCTAACATAATATTTTGCCATGTTCAACTTATTACTGGACTGGAACCATAAATTTACCTTTTTTCCTTACCAGAAGTCATCTTGATCATGGAACATTTAAGCATAATATGTATTCAGATTCTCCAAAGTATGAGACTGTATCTTCAAAGAGCTGACAAGCAAGCAGACAGCTAATTCATGTTCACAGTGACAGATATGTATTCATTTTCATGTTCACAGTGACAGATATGTATTCATTTTCATGTTCACAATGACAGATATGTATTCATTTTCATTTTTTCAGTGACAGATATGTAATAATGTATTCATTTTCATTTTCACAGTGACAGATATGTATTCATTTTCATTTACACAGTGACAGATATGTATTCATTTTCATTTCCACAGTGACAGATATATATTCATTTTCATTTTTTCAGTGACAGATATGTATTCATTTTCATTTTTTCAGTGACAGATATGTATTCTTTTTCATTTTCAGTGACAGATATGTATTCTTTTTCATTTTCTCAGTGACAAATATGTATTCATTTTCATTTTCAGTGACAGATATGTATTCTTTTTCATGTTGACAGTAACAGATATTCATTTTCATTTTCAGTGACAGATATGTATTCATTTTCATTTTCTCAGTGACAGATATGTATTAATTTTCATTTTCATAGTGACATGTATTAATTTTCATTTCCACAGTGACAGATATGTATTTATTTTCATTTCCACAGTGACAGATATGTATTCATTTTCATTTTCACAGTGACATATGTATTCATTTTCATTTTCAGTGACATATGTATTCATTTTCATTTTCACAGTGAAAGATATGTATTCTTTTTCATGTTCACAGTAACAGATATTCATTTTCATTTCCACAGTGACAGATATGTATTCATTTTCATTTCCACAGTGACAGATATGTATTCATTTTCATTTTCACAGTGACATATGTATTCATTTTCAGTGAAAGATATGTATTCCTTCCTTAATTAGATCAAACTTTTGGAATAGCTGTTTGGATAGCTGACAGTATATACTTGTAATGACCAATAAATGCATTTTGTTCTTTGAATTGCTTAAAATGAACACAGGGCCTAAGATTTGTAAAGTCTATTTGAAACCATGTGGTCTAGCATGAAAGGCTAAATGGCTTTTCTGTGACTTTACTTCTAATGAACTGAATCATGTTTTTATGACATTCTATTTCACGTGTTTTTTTATTGAAAAGGGAATATAGTATTTAATTGTGTTTAATATTCTAGTTTGTTGACTTGCATCTGCTTGGTAAATATGCTGCAAAAGATTCCTATTTTTGAAAACAGAACAGAATTTTACTTCAATGTGAAATGAACTAAAGGTGCCATATGATGATAGAACTTGTTTATTCCAGTAACACCTGTAATAAACAAAATTCTTATAATGTAGAATAAATTAATATGATGTTATATGAATAAACATACATTTGTTGGCTGCAGATACTTAGTTTCATATAAACAACTCTACTACTGTTACTAATACAAAAAAGGCAACTTCTATAACAAGAATAAAATTATATAATTATTTTTGGTTTTACATTTTACACAAACCCCTACAATATTAACTTTTTAATCTGCTATAAACAGATAAAGTGAAATCTGAAAAAATTTCAACAAAAATTACATGAGTGATAACAGATACGAGATTAGAAACCAGAAGCCTGTGTATTAACATTTTTCCTAAGTACCCATTTTGCAATAAAAATTCCAAATTCTAGGGATAGTGCCCCCCCCCCTCCAATATTTTTGTTGTTGAAATCATCCCTGATCTGGGTCTTAGAGAAGCAGTATAATCTTGGTCCCAGTTTCTATTTAAACATGCCTGCATTACTACTTATTCACAAAAAAGCATCTGATCACATCTATCCTCAGCATACTGTATGTACTCACGTATAAGCCTGGTCCAAATGCAAACAACATAGACCCTGATCTGCCATCACATAATGCACCAGAAGATCAGGGTCTATGTTATTTGTTCCACTGATTAGTTCTTCCAAACTGCATAGACCCAGATCTGCCATCGCATTATACGACGGCAGATCTGGGTCTTTGCAGTTTGCAGTTGGTATTGGCTTATACGTGAGTATATACGATATATATCCCTTTGACTTTAATACTGTCAGGTCAGTATACTTAAATTGGATTGCTTATGTCCACTCCAGCATTTATGGTCAAATGTTGTTTTGTTATCCATCCCTACTCCATATTTGATTTGGCACTGGATCAGGAAACACTGATGCTTTTTAAATTATAAAATAAGGGTTTATGATGGGTAATAGCTCTTAGACCTAGAGCTGAAGATTTTAGAACGTTATGTAAACTGACTTACTGTCAGGAAATAAAGAAAAAAAAAATGCATTTCAAACAACTTTAATAACATCAGAAGTTCTGCGAGAAACTGATGATTTTGTTTTATCCTGCACTTTGATCGAACAGATTGAAGATATAGTCAGATTTGAAACAAGATTAACAACAATGGCATACAACAGCAGAGCCTGATGGCTGTAAATAGGTCTGTTTATGGTCTTGAAATCCTGCGAAAGGGTGAAGCACAATATATGAAAATATATAGATCGTGTTTTTAAAACTGCAGTCACTTCAACAACTATCACAGTGTCAATACTTTTATGTCAAAATGTAATTCTTGAATCATCAAGCATCTTACCCAATATGTAACTTCTCATAGCCTAAGCAATTTCTGTCTTCTAGATTTGGTAAGTTCTGAAGTGTTCATGATTGAAGTCAATGAAGTGTCTTGCACCCACCATTTTTTGGAATTGCCAAATTGCTAAGACACTTAAAAGGAATTTCTTTTGATGCTACTCATGTAGCATGCAAGCATCGTGTTAGTCAAACTGTACTAATAACCAAACAGCATTAATATTTTGGATACCGTAAAGTGTCGGAGCCAGAAATGTAGTTTTTTTCCTAAAAACGGGTAACAAGAGTTTTCAAATATTGCTGGAAAGGACAGGAGGCATTGCTGATACTGGGAGAATTGTCCTCCAACTCTGGAGGTTTGCATGTATGACTATATGTTATGTTATTTGTAAAGGCGTTAAAAGTGTGAATACTAACCACTAAAATACTTTGTTCAGACTGAACACCTTGTTTTTCATGAGACATGTGTCCTGAGTGAGTGCAATCTGTTTTTGTGAGGCAGCCATTATGAGACAGAGAGAGAGAGGTAACTTTGTATAAGGAAGAAAATGTCAGAACTGTTTTCTGGTACCAAAGTAACTTTTGCAGGGACAGTCATCAAAATGCACATTTACTTACAAAACTCTTTAGAAAGAAAAAAGCACCAGTGCATTGAAATCCAAGTTATATTATTACACCAATGGAATTCATGTAGTCTAAGAGGGGAAGGAAAAGAAACACAACAAGAATAAATTGTAAATAAAATATCTGTGGGCATCTCCAAGTCATGTACTGAAGAAACTGCATATAAAAGACCCCGAGACGCAGAGAAAACAAAGCTGACTTCACCTTTTCTAAAGTTGATGTCTGCATCCACCCTTTTTTGCCAATGAATCCACTGAATGCTTTTATATTTGGAGTACAATATAAACTCTTGTCTTTTTTCTGTTTAAAGAGCAATGTCAAACAGTTTAAACATAGTATTTTAATACTTTTGATCAACTTTTGTGTCAATTTAGGATTAATCCAACTACATTTCAATCTACAAAAATTCACACTCAAAGCTTAAAGAAGTTACTAGTTTTCAATTGAACAGATGTAAGAATAATGTGGTATTTGAGGTGAAGGATGCAAGAGTTCCCAAGGTCTGCACTAAACTATGGATTACAAAACTTTGCAAATAATAGCTCCTGGGATTTAAATCATTCCAATTTCAGAAAATGACTCAATATTTGGTACATACTCAGCTGTTCTGATCTAATTTCTTAGAAAATTCAACAATAATAATGCATTAAACTCATATTTTTTTCTCTCAGTCAGTCATATTAAATTGTAACCTTAAAACAAAAGACCCAAGAAGGCCAGAGATGGCTCACCTGACTGACAGACTGACAGCTGCCAATAGCCAAATGCAAGAGCAGTTGACCAAATAATCTGGGTTAACTTAGCAGGATGCCTTCCATCTGAAAATTTCTTACAATTCTGTTGACTGATTATGAGAAAATGTTGTTTGAAGGTTTTTCTATTTTTAGTATCTTCAGCCATATTTGATGGGCAGATCAACATCATTTACATAAAATTCAAAGCCCCTAAATCCAGGATGCTTTCTATCAAATTTGGTAAATTTCTGCTGAACAGTTTTTTTGAGAAGTTATTCAGAGTTTTTCTATTTTTTATTTATGGTGACCATATTAGATGGCAGATCAGCATCACTGGCACTCAATTTAAATGTGTTTATATCAGGATGCTTTCTGTTTGATTTGATCTAATTCCACTAAGTAATTTTTGAGCATAAGCTGTTTACAAGCTTCTCTCTACTTATAATGATGGTGGCCATATTGGAAAGCAGATCATATGTACAAACTGGAAAGGCATCATACCAGGATTATTTTGGTCAATATTGTTAAAATTCTGCTGTGTTTATGAGAAGGGATCATTGAAAGGTTTTCGACTTTAAAACGCTGCTGCCATATTGGATGGCAGACTGTCATCAGCTGTACAAACTTTAAAGGTCTTCATGCTAGGATGCTTTCTGTCAAATTCTGACAATTGGTTTATAAGAAGAAGTCATTTAAAGTTTGTAATATTTTAGTAATGGTGGCCATATTGGATGTCAGATTGGCATCTTTAATGCAAACTTGAAAGGCCTTTATGCCAGGATGCTTTCTTTTAAATCTTATCTACCTCTGTTGAGCAGTTTTTGAGAACAAGTAATTAAGATTTTCTATTTAGGGTGGTCATATTGGATGTTGGATTAGCATCATTTGTACAACATTAAAAGGTCTTCATACCAGAACGCTTTCTTTTGAATTTTGTAAAATTCTACTGAGCAGTTTCTGAAAAATCACTTTAAAGATTTTTTCTATTTATAGTAAGGGTGGCCCTACTGAATGACTGGTCAGCATTACTGAATGACTGGTCAGCATTACTGAATGACTGGTCAGCATTACTGAATGACTGGTCAGCATCATTTGTATAAATTGTAAAAGGCTTGATGCCAGAATGCTTCCTGTGAAATTCAGTCAAAATTGGTTGATTGGTTTTTGAGAAGATGTCAAAAATAGCCAATATTGCTGATCGGATAATAACACATGCTCTATGCGCCATGAAAATATATGTAAATCTGTTTCTATGAAAATTGTATGTTGCAACAAAATTTTGAGGTCTGTCTACTCTTAAGAAATTGTGGAAATCAAGCCCATGTCATCAGAAAGAGCTTTACCTCCACAAACTCTAGAAACCCTCCCCACTGTACAGTTCTTCTATCTTTTGCCACTGTACAGTTCTTCTATCTTTTGCCACTGACTCTGTGGTACTGTTGTAACTGAATGTTAACTTTAAATATATATTCAAACAGTTGATATGTGTAAAGCTATTCCCTAAATAACATTATTGATTGTTGAGGCATATCTTTAACTTTTTTGTAGGTGGTTGTTCATTTAATTGCATTTGCTCAAAGTAACTGATTTGCTTATTTCAAATCTCATGGGTGGTAAGCACATACAAAAATTACCTTGTGACCTCAACACCACCAACTTTTTTGACAGAACAACCCCATATGGGTTAATAAATACAGACTTACCAGCACATAGTGCAATCAGGCCTTTTTCAAACTCAAACAATTCAGCATTTTCTTCATCAAACTGATTGGCAGCACTTTTCATCTTTTTGTTTCCATCTTGATCAAGATCCTTCCTCTCAGATATTGAGATGTTGCCCCGTTGTTTGTCATTATGACTCTGTTCATGTAGGCTTGTGTAACAGCTGTCTTCTTCCTGAGATTGATTTGAACTGTCGACAATGTTTGCTTCATCCTGTACCTCAGCATCTGCTTGTGAATCTTGTCCTCCCAAACCTGCCTCTGATGAACTTTCCACCACTCCTGCATTTTCTGTGGCTATATCATCAGAAGATTCCTCATTGCCAACAGTTAATAATGGCTTAAAATCTAATGAAACAGTTTTGATCGGGACATCACAGCTTTGTTCTCTTAAATATATGTCAGTGGTACTTTTCTTCTGACCTTCTGAATGTTCAGGGTTGGACTGACTTCGTAATCTACGCACAGTGTCTGGTATTAAACTTTTCTCTTTGCCTATTTCAAGCTGTAAAGACCTTTTTGGAGATCTGCTAAGAGAACCACCACTTCTGAAGAGCTGTTTAGTCTCCTTAGCAAGTTCAAGTGTTTGAAGGCCTTTGCCTTGTGCTGATTTCTCATCACTTGACATATGTAGCCTCTCCATGCCATCAGCAACCTCTGCTTCTTTTGTCAGGGACCTCTTGTATCCTGAAAAGAATGGAACAAGAGAACCTAGTAGGTCTGATATCACTCACCTGGCTTACATAACTTAACAGTTGACCATCTTACTAAGCAGGCTTATGTAGTATTTTAAGACCACTACCTAGTTAAACTATCTCCCAAACTTTATATCATATAAATTTTACCATTTTACTATATCCTGATAACAATTCTTTCCAAAGATAAGGGATAATTAATCTTTGTAGTCTCTTAATCATAATCGAAGTCATCCAAGATCTTTAAAAGTTAAGTTTACAGACAAAGCTTTAATCTCTGGTCTACAGAGTCACATGGGTTTCACACAAATTGAAATTATAATTTACAGGTTTGGGGTTTATTTTAAAGGCCATGGGTTTCTGTACTCTTGGTAATTAAATCTGGAACTGTTTCAGGAGAAAAACATACTGGGATATTCTTTACTTCTCTGTTATAAACTAAAGATACAAAATACAAATTTCAAATAATTTGTGAGTCATGACACTGAGTATATGAAATGCCACAAAATAATGTACAATGCATGTGATAACATAAATGACAAATGTTTCAGGTACTTTAACATGGCAATAATATCAACTATCAAACTCTATGTCACCAAACATATCAAACTTCCAACCAAACATTTAATAAGAATTTCAACTGTTGCAACATTTTTAGAAATAATGCTCTGCAAATAAATTTATAAACTTAGACATGCATTTTACAACAAATGTGTTCTTACTGGAGTAAAATCAATATCAGAAGAAAAAAATCTTACTTCCAAAAAAATATCAATAATTATGTAAACAAAATTCTGATCCTTAATCAAAACACTGCACAAAGTTTATGCTAGCCTGCAATTGTACATTGTCTCTAAAACCAATGCATCTAATCAAATGTTTTCTCAGTTCTCTTTCTTACTGGTGTGCATCAGAGATGAGATACACACCAGTATTTTGGTTTGGTTGGGGTAAGCCTACTTTAAAGCATTACAACCTCTACATTCATTTGGTTGGAGTAAGCCCACTTTAAGGCATTACTACCTCTACATTCATTTGGTTGGAGTAAGCCCACTTTAAAGCATTACTACCTCTACATTCATTTGGTTGGAGTAAGCCCACTTTAAGGCATTACTACCTCTACATTCATTTAGTTGGAGTAAGCCCACTTTAAGGCATTACTACCTCTACATTCATTTGGTTGGAGTAAGCCCACTTTAAGGCATTACTACCTCTACATTCATTTGGTTGGAGTAAGCCTACTTTAAGGCATTACTACCTCTACATTCATTTGGTTGGGGTAAGCCCACTTTAAGGCATTACTACCTCTACATTCATTTGGTTGGGGTAAGCCCACTTTAAGGCATTACTACCTCTACATTCATTTGGTTGGGGTAAGCCCACTTTAAAGCATTACTACCTCTACATTCATTTGGTTGGAGTAAGCCCACTTTAAGGCATTACTACCTCTACATTCATTTGGTTGGGGTAAGCCCACTTTAAGGCATTACTACCTCTACATTCATTTGGTTGGAGTAAGTCCACTTTAAAGCATTACTACCTCTACATTCATTCACAAGATTATTTTACCTCTACATTCATTTGCAAGATTGTCCTTCTCACTACTAACAATGCATCATTATAATAGTGTCTCAAAATTGTAGTGATTCATACATTTTACAAACTAATCTTATAGCCAATTATTTTATTTAAAAACATTACTCATACAAAGTCTTTATGACAGGCCCTGCTTCCAGCATCACAGTGAGCAGTACAGATTTATCTTACTTAGAGACAGGAATAATGAGTCATCAGTTATCAATGAAAAGGAAATAACAAATAAATTTTTATTTGTACACTGAATAGCCAACTATGTGTTCATCGTGGCATACTCCAAATACATACCTGCCTAAACATGACATATCATGTGAAAAACACTATTTTTGACTCCAAAATGCCCTGACCCAGTCATGTTTCAAAAAACATGATTTTTGACTCCCAAATGCCCTGACCCAGTCATGTTTCAAAAAACATGATTTTTGACTCCCAAATGCCCTGACCCAGTCATGTTTCAAAAAACATGATTTTCAGGAATCTTAGTAAAGAAAAAACAAAAGAGAGTGAGAGAGAGACCTTTCTTGACATCATGATATATGCCTGTAACCTGTATCAACAGTAAACAGTCATGCTTAATGCTCATGAAAAACTATCACCTTATGGCAGTTTATATAGTTGTTGATCGTCATAGAGGTGATTATAACACATCAGTCTGAGACCAACAACCCACCTTGCACGGATTACTTAACTGACTGACAATAGTTGGGGTGATGTTGTATTAAGAATCCTTTGTGGGAGAACCATTAGACTAATCTGCATAGGAAAAATACCTGAAAATGGAACAACCCAATTCATTTGAAGTTAGGTAAATAAAAGAGATATGTGTTGAAGTAACAAAAGTTATTACCCATAATTGCCTTGAATGATAATGTTTAAGCCATCTTTATTAGAGATTATTGGCTAGTTCATGATTAGCGGCAATGTCTCTTTCAAGTAAGATTTTATTCCATATATTTCCCTAGTTGGAATAGTTTGAAAGTGTGATTCAATTTTTAAGGCAAAATGATGAAATGCTGCTGTGATTCAGGGAAGGATGAGCCAACATTGAATTGAGCAAAGCCCAGTAAAACTAAATTTTAGAATGCCTGGTTGATGGAGTTTGACTTTGTGAAGTGTAGCAGCAAGGGGGAGCATTTTATTCTTTGTACATACAGCAAATACCATTTCGACATTAATCATTCTGGAGTTTACGATATCCACTGACATAGTACAGTGGTCCCCCTCTTGAACGGCCCCCCTGACCAGCGGCCACCCGCTTTATACGGCCACAATCCCTTGGCACCGACGAGTTTGTGTTCAAAAGTACCCCTCAAGGACGGCCACCCCTCTAACGCGACCAGCGGCCAGCATTTTAGTGGAAAAACGGTCAAATTTACCCCCGCGAGCGGCCACATAATGGTTGTTTACAGAGTAAAATCTCGATAATATTTTTTAATTTCTCAATTCAACACATTGACATTTTGTTCCAACATGCCAATAAAGTAACTTTAATCCTTACAAAGAGTTAAGTAATCCAATTACTGCCATGTGTTCCTTAGATGTTAGCTTTTGTCACTTTGATAATTACTGGCTATTAATACCACCGATAATTATCAAGAGGACAAAAGCTAACCGCTGAGAAGCACAGCATTGTTCAGCTCAAGTCAGCGTGACATCCGGTAGCCAGATAGTAAAATGGTATGTTAGCCTGTTGGGCTTCTCTCTAATAGATTATGAAATGTACATAACCAGGTACCAGACTGGGGAAGAAGAAGAAAAAGTCGATCACGTGACAGACTCACTTCCGTTGTAAACACTGTGCCTCACGCGTGAATGCCCGCGAAGGATTAAGTTGTCGCAAAATATCGTCCGACATTCTCAGTTTAGAACAAAAAGTGAAAGCAATTAAATTAAACGAAAAGAGGGAGAGTCTTTTGATAACTACGGAGAAATTTTATGTCGGAAAGATTCAAATAAACATCGTCAATATACATTCAGCTGCATTGAGTGGGAAGACGGAATCGACGGACGTACGGGGATAGTTACAACCAAAAATGTTTGTGCCCAGAATTTACCGACAATGTAGTTTTGCACCACGATTCATGATTATTCATATTTTTTAAAAATTTCATTGATATTAGTTTTATCATATTGAGTCCTTAACCAGATAATATTCCTGTGATTTTTAAATGAAAATATAAAATATATAAAAATTAGTTACATCTTTTATACTTTATATGTAGTTATTTCTCACAACTGTGTGATCCCCCTCTAGAAAGGCCACCCGTCTTATAAGGCCACTTTCTTGCTGCAGAAGGGGTGGCCTTATAAGAGGGGGACCACTGTAAGACCACCAGCATTGGGACAATGCATAAATGCAGAGTTCAATTTCAAATGTAACTAATGTTTACACATTCTAACTAGTGTGACCATTGCATGTTGGACATTCCCTCACAGCAAGGCAGATACAGAAACATCATTTTCTATACTGAGAAGAATTCAACAAGATCTTCAAGGAAGTTTGAACAACAGTACCATCTAGTCTCTGATGATGAACTCTAATGACACTTGCATCACCTTCAAATCCCCCACTTAACTATTGCGAGCAGCAAAGATTGTATCTGGTTATGACTGTATTCCACTGTCCAATGGATTTTAATAACAGAAACTTGGTCTGAAAAACTAATTATATAACCAAGCAATTCATTGTGGAAGCTTGATTACTAATTCTCTGATGAAACTTAACTACAATAATGGTTTCAAAGTAACAAATAAACAGGGCATTGAATTTAAAGCTGAAGAAAATATTTCTCTCCATCTTCATACTGCAAATGAAACTCTTGGTTTAGAACAAAATCTGAAGAATAAAAATCATTGAAACTATATTTAAGTTTGTTCATGTCTGTACTTCAGACATAAATGCTTATATAAAGAACTGCATTACAACTAAAAAGATTTTATCACCACATTTGTAAGCTACTGCTCACAAAACTTTAAGTCCTAGATTCAGTATTGTTTAAATTATAGCCAACATACACAGATTATTTTTGTCTGTTTTTGGCAGTCATTGATGCCTGTCTTGTATGCCCCTTACCCTCCCCTCCCTTCTCTCTCTCCTAGATTGAATTGAACCTCTGGTTTCTAAAACAAAAAAAAATTGTGCATTGACTAAAGTATGATAATGAAGATGTATAACATCCATGTTAACATAAGGACATTTATTTTATTCATCAACCCTCTTCAAACATTCATGATGATACAGAGAACTACATCAACGCTCTTCAAGCATACATCATGATACAGAGAACTACATCAACCCTCTTCAAGCATTCATGATGATACAGAGAACTACATCAACCCTTTTCAAGCATACATCATGATACAGAGAACTACATCAACCCTCTTCAAACATTCATGATGATACAGAGAACTACATCAACCCTCTTCAATCATACATGATGATACAGAGAACTACATCAACCCTTTTCAATCATACATGATGATACAGGGAACTACATCAACCCTCTTCAAACATTCATGATGATACAGAGAACTACATCAACCCTCTTCAAACATTCATGATGATACAGAGAACTACATCAACCCTCTTCAATCATACATGATGATACAGAGAACTACATCAACCCTCTTCAATCATACATGATGATACAGAGAACTACATCAACCCTCTTCAAACATTCATGATGATACAGAGAACTACATCAACCCTCTTCAAACATTCATGATGATACAGAGAACTACATCAACCCTCTTCAATCATACATGATGATACAGAGAACTACATCAACCCTCTTCAAGCATACATGATGATAGAGAGAACTACATCAACCCTCTTCAAGCATACATGATGATACAGGGAACTACATCAAACCTCTTCAAGCATACATGATGATACAAAGAACTATACCCTCTTCAAGCATACATGATGATAGAGAAAACTACATCTTATTAAAAAAGAGTATATGCATGAATTTGTCTGGTTAATTTTTGTAAGGAACTACAGACAAAATTTTACTTCTAAAATGATGTGTTGTTTATTGTGGTTGTTGTCAAAAATATAGTTAAAACACATGTAAGATATTGTATTTGGCATTTCTATATTAAAAGCATGTCAACTCTCTCTTGTTAAAGAACAAAAATTCCTTTTTTATTTCATTTTACACTGATAATAAAATTGTGTATGCTTAACAATATACTTCCAGGCTCACCACATGTACCTGCAGTACACAGATTTTCAGCATAAATCTGATTCATGGATGGATAATCCAAAAGTGTGGGTTTTATATCCTAGAACATTGTTCAACATGCCATTTCTTTTGAAATCCTGCATCCAGTACTTTCTTTTTTGTAACATTTCCGTTATAACTTAAAATGAAGATAGATTAGTGATAACTTATGAAGAAACAACCTGAAAATAAGATTCCTCAACTTTTTTTGTTGCTATTCCTACTGATTTCTATATTTCCTTACATGTGGATAGTCTTCCATAACTGGACAAGTGAGAATTTCTTGCAAAATCTGTGTGTTAACCCTGTATTTCTTTCATGATGCAACTGCGCACATGCACTCCTTTCACCCTGATTCTTTTTATCATTGTCTTTTGGACTGCATTACCTCCTCTTCCTGATACATTTTCTAAATTTCATTTTTACACTTTTTTATATGGCTGTTATCAACTAGTGAATATTTTCCTTTTATTGTAGTTCATGTCCTGTGCTGTTTTAAGCAAATAACCACAACCTGTGTTCTCGTTCTCTCTCTCTCTCTCTCTCTCTCTCTCTCACACACACACACACACACAGAGACATATTTATACATGCAGTACTGAAAAGCTTTATTGTAATAATTTGCATTTACAACTGATGGCATTTGTTTTTATATGTTCATAACTGTCGCATGATAAGTATGCACACAATTTACATGCACTTTAAATTTGCTGGCCCAGCCTTATTTAGTGACGTATATACAGCATTAAAACTGGTGGTCGTACTTCTGGTGTAATGCTGATGAAGTTTATAGGCAAGAAAAAGTGATGAAAGTAAAATGTCTTTATAATGTAAACATATTATGAAAATATGCAACAGGAAAGTCACTCTGATCATTGTTTGCAATTTGTTTGAAATATATGATTTCTCTGATCCATGTGTACTGGCATACAACAGTTGGCATTGTCTTCTTCTAATCTCTCCACCTGACAATGAATAAAATTTAATTTCAAAATATTTAGATTTGAAACAAAAACAACAACAACAACATGATTTTTTTATGAAGCCTACTTTAATTCTGTGTTAATTATGTATCAATGCGATAGTCACTGTCCTTTTTTGATATCTTAAAGGAAACAGAGAGCCAATCATAAATTAAACAGCGTCTAAAGATAGCTAATATTTGCTTAAGAATTAATGAAAGTTTGGAAACTGCAGCATTATACAAGTGGAATGAAGATCAAAATACAAAATTATACAAGAAAAGCAGTACCGCTTTCATACACAGAGTCTTGAAACTTAGAGTAAACTGTTGTGTCATTAGAAGATGATTCTTTCCTGCTTGAAACATGTTTTGTTCATATTCAATTCAATTCTGTTTACAATTATAACCATCTTCATTGCAATAAATAAATAATATATCCAAAAGAAAGAATTGAAAAAAAATTGCGTAGGTATTTTCATTAGTTTCCTTCATTGTGTATGGTTTTTCATTCATCATTTATCGCTTATGATTTTTTGTTTATGTTTGCCATTGATGGTTTACCATTTCATGTTTATCATTCATTGTGTTTATTCATTCTTCATTTAGCATTTGTTTACTGTTTGTTTTCTGTTCAGTCAGTAGGCCCCGGGTGGCCAAGTGGTCTAAGGCGCTTGCCTTTACAGATCACTGACATCTCACCTCTGTCCTCGTGGGTTCGAGTCTCGGGATCGGCCAACGTGTGTATGTAAGAAAGCTTGCCAGTAGCTTCCCATGGGTCAGTGGTTCTTTCCGGGGTTTTCTCAGGTTCTTCCTCCACCAAATATACTGGCCACCATGTATAGCCTATCATGTGCTAAAAAATGGCGTTAAACCCATAACAACCAACCAACCAACCGTTCAGTCATCATTTCATTTGTTTTAGCATCTGTATGCAAGGATATTCAACTTCAGCTACACAAAAGTTTCTCTTTCATCAAGTCTGCCTTTTATTTAGCTAGAAAGAAACAAAACTGTAACATTGAGCTTAATCTAAAAATGATCAACACTGACCTTAATGTAGGGTGAGGACAGACATACAAATGGACACATGGTTGCCAACGTGATTGCCACTGTTCTGCTTTTTTCTGTTTTTATTATGATAGTGCAACTTACCTATGCCTCTCTCAGGTTGACCCTCTTTTACAGGTGTGCTGGTCTTCTCCCTACCCAGCTCTTGTTTCCACTTTGTGAGGGGCGAGACAGGCACTCCTGCTTGCCAGAAATTGTATATATTAATGAACGATTTATGAATCTCCAGGTAGAAAAAGAATTATAAAAGTTATCTACACAAGCCTAGAAATTTAAAGTGTGAAAAACTTATCACTACTAGACAAACTACAAGAACACAAATTTAGAGGTACTCTGGATAGGTGTTTTACTAAGTTCAATTTCATTATTGGCAAAGCACAAAGTCTGCTAACCTAACAAACTTTACCATGATCCCTGGTTTTGCTTTGCATTTTGTACAGCAATTTGTCCACAAGATGCATATAACCTTCTTTTCAGAACGAAGAATTATCTGCAGATAACAATAATACGATAATAACAATGCTTACCCACTATATAGCTTAGCATGGTTGAACTTAAGAGTACATTCAAGTTTCATAAGTCTCTTTCCCCAAAATGGGCAACAAATTTCTGTGCTATTGCTTCTATGACTTTTACTTATATTTAATTAACTGCCAAATACCAAAAACCACTTACGTGAAATTTTAGGGAATTATGTAACAAACCTGCCATACAATGCGAAAGATCCAAAACTCCATGAAGTGCATGCGTGTTTATAAAGGCAGGGATGACAGGGGCAAAAACTATAGTTTCTTCTTTGAGTCACAGTGATCAAAACTTTGGTGAATATACATTTTTGAGAACTGAAATTTTTGTGCAAAAAGCATTTTCAGGTTTAAGCCAATGACCTTGATCTTTGATCTTTTGACCAAACAATCAGTATGCTTCTTACTTAATCCAACTGTAAGCAATCCACAAGGTAGAGTCCACTTTTGTGATGTAGAACTAGTATTTGCGCAGAAACCATTTTTCTTCTTTCAGTCACAGCAACCTTGACCTTAGACCTTTTTACCCAAAATTATATAGGCTTTTTCCTTATAGTAAGTGCAACCCATTCACAAAGTCTTGTCCAGGATTATGATGCAGAACTAATGTTATTGTGCTGAAACAATTTTTCTTTTTTCAGTCAGTGACCTTGACCTTTGACCTTTTGAACCCCAAATTAACTGGCTTCTTCCTTACAAGTGCAAACCATCCACATACACAAAGTCTGGAAAATGTCTGTGATGTAGAGCTAATGTTATTGTGCAGAAACCATTTTCCTTTTTTCATTCAAAGTGACCAAAACCTTTGATCTTTTGATACATAAACTGATAAGTTCCTTCCTTACTCCAGATGAAAACTATTTACAAAGTTTGGTAATGCTATATGATGGAGAACTCAAGTTACTGTGTGGATATGAAATAGGGAACAGACAGAGGCATGTTCAGATGGACAGACAGATGTCATAACATGATATGCTCCACCTTATGGCCAGTGTATAAAAATGGAGCAACTGTTTTAATAAATACCTTGGTCAATGCTGGATCAGTGAAAGGCCTGTTTTTGGTTCAAATTCACTCAGAAAAACATCACCATTTCCATCTATCTCTGTGTTTCAAAAATCATGCTACTGTAACTCTAAGGAGGAGGCAAGAATCAAGTTGAATCCTGTGAAGTCTGGATGACTTAACTTGAATATTCCAGAGTATCTCATTGGAAAATTCCATTCATGTATGTCAACCTTGTATCAATGAGATACTGAAACAAGCTGACCCCATTACACTAGCTGTTTTGTCTCCAGTGCCAACAGCATTATCCTTATGAAGATGAAGCATTATTACTATAATAGAGCATCTACTGGCTCAGATAGCTAAGTGTGGTTGTACAAATGTAGGATTTTCCAGTGTGAGTCATATATACTACTATCTAGATGCACATGTAACAGCAGTGGTTGCATAGTACCATATATGCTGGCGTATAAGCTAATACCAACTGCAAACTACGTAGACCCAGATCTGCTGTCACATAATGTGCCGGCAGATCTGGGTCTATGCAGTTTGTAAGGACTAATCAGTAGAATAAACAACATAGACCCTGATCTGCCAGCGCATTATTCAACGGCAGATTAGGGTCTATGTTGTTTGCATTTGGACCCAGCTTATACATGAGTAAAGACGGTATTTGTATAGTTGTAGTCCTGGTGCTGGACTCTACAGGGCTGTTGGAGGTTATTGTCAGGGGAACATTATGAAAATGAGAAATAAATACTGTCATTTTCTGTCTGGTGATAGAATAATGCAAGCAGGCTGTAGTGGGGAGCAGTGATCACTTAAAATCTTAACAGACAAATAGGTGTCTTTCAGATCTGCATATCCATTGGACAAGTGTTTATTGCCACGTGAATATTCTGCATGCTCTGAAATATATGTGTAATCGGCGTGGTATGGATTCACAGCTCAGTGAGCTGACCCACCACATTTGATTTGCACTGATGGCAATATTGGGTTTCCTATAGCTTGTTACTGAATACAATAGCTTACAGTCACTGTGGCCAAATACATAAGAGGCTAAATAGAGACACATGCAGAATGTAGCAACAAATTTCGACAATGCCCAGCTTGAACAATTTGTTTCATGAATCTTTCAGTTAAATGAATATTGTAAAATAGACAATCATTTATTTGTCTGTTTGACATTTTTAGTTCGGGTCCACGGCATCACCACATTATAACTAGAATCATGTTATAATGAAGAAAAGCTGTATATGTCCATTACTGCGTGATCTGTCTAAACTTTCTCCTAAGCATAGCTATTGTCATCTGCCATACATTTTTAATTATATTTATGTCTGGACTATAAGGTGGCAATGGAAGAAGTGGGATATTGTTCTATCTTTTCCATTCTATGGTAAATCTAGACAGACCATGTTGTGCATTGTCATCCTGGACAATTCAGGGCTGGTTTAGAAAGCACTCTGCTTCTAATGGCCACAAGTTGTCTTCAAAGATTTGAATAAACTTTTCAGATACAATAATACTATCCACGGGTACCAAATTACCAATACCACCATATGAAATGCAACCCAAAAATCATAACATCTTTCTTACAGTGGGGCTCGGGGTCAGCGTTCACTCTAAGACATCCTAGCAACCATTCTTCATCATCAGTACACAGAGATGTCAACACATGAACATGCTTATCTGAAATCCTAGTCACTGTATCAATTTTTCAAAGTCTAGGCAGCCCATCCAGAATGGATAGCACATTCGTAATAAAAGAAACAAACTTCTGTGATCATAGTGCACTGTATCAATTTTTCAATGTCTAGGCAGCCCATCCAGAATGGATAGCACATTCGTAATAAAAGTAACAAACTTCTGTGATCATAGTGCACTGTATCAATTTTTCAATGTCTAGGCAGCCCATCCAGAATGGATAGCACATTCGTAATAAAAGAAACAAACTTCTGTGATCATAGTGCACTGTATCAATTTTTCAATGTCTAGGCAGCCCATCCAGAATGGATAGCACATTCATAATAAAAGTAACAAACTTCTGTGATCATAGTGCACTGTATCAATTTTTCAATGTCTAGGCAGCCCATCCAGAATGGATAGCACATTCATAATAAAAGTAACAAACTTCTGTGATCATAGAGCATCTTCCTATAAGTCTATACATACTTGTAAACAGTCACTAATAATTTAGGTCCAATAAGAATAACATACTGTACCTACCAACTAGTCCAATAAGAATAACATACTGTACCAACAAACTAGTCCAATAAGAATAACATAATGTACCTACCAACTAGTCCAATAAGAATAACATACTGTACCTACCAACTAGTCCAATAAGAATAACATACTGTACCTACAAACTAGGCCCAATAAGAATAACATACTGTACCTACCAACTAGTCCAATAAGAATAACATACTGTACCTACCAACTAGTCCAATAAGAATAACATACTGTACCTACCAACTAGTCCAATAAGAATAACATACTGTACCTACCAACTAGTCCAATAAGAATAACATACTGTACCTACCAACTAGTCCAATAAGAATAACATACTGTACCTACCAACTAGTCCACTAAGAATAACATACTGTACCTACCAACTAGGCCCAATAAGAATAACATACTGTACCTACCAACCTCCGCAACAGTGTTTGGAGGTTTTTTGAGACTCAAAAAGTCTGCATTGCAGTCCCAGTGGGAAGGAGAGGGGCAGTGAGCGCAACCAAACAAAGCAACATTGTACAATTGAGAATAATTAAAGTTATCTGCTCACAAAAACCTATAGAAAATGAGCGTAAATTCAATATCGAATAAAAGAAAATAAAATGTTTACTTTTAAGCATTTAATACACTTTTAGACAGAAAATAACTGGCAGACTTAGCATTGTCAAATATCACCACACACACACACACACACACAGACAGGGAAAATCTTTTTATGACCCACTTTAGATTGCAGAATATGAAAAGTCTGTGTTTAATTCTCATTGACAATATGTACTCTTTTTTCTAGTTTTTGTTGGATTTAAAAGCATTAACACATCATTGGCTATAACATGTTGAGGAAATGGGAGATAAGTTCCTTTCCCAGAACACACCAACCAAGCCAACCCAGGTTGACCTGGCTGGGTATCAAACCCATGACCCTTGCATTGCGAATCTGATGATCTACCAATTGAGCTACCATGGCTCCCTACAATATGTGCATTGATGACATTTACTTATGATGTCCAAACCAAAGCACTGTAAATTTCTATCCTCAGGGTAAATTGATAGATAGATAGATAGATCATCAACAGATAGAGTCTCAATAGAAAGACAGACAGACAGAGAGACAAAACTTCCTTGAAGGGACTGAGGCTGGCCAAAATTTATTTCCAGGAATCCAAGATAAGACCATTTCTTCTTTTTAACTGCTGAGACTCGAAACCATCTCTTATATTCTTGGATTACCTATGTCAATATGACCATCCATTCAGGATGAGTAGCAATAATAAGATTTTCAAGATGGCCATCATAATGCCCATACTGGATGTCAGATAGCGTAATTTTCATTTAGGACCAACTAGACATTATAAGATGTCTTTGGTGAAAACCACTTGTTGATATGACCATCCATCCAGAAGCAGTAGTGATAAGATTTTCAAGATGGCTGCCATGGCGACCATACTGGAGGACAGAAGAGCACAGTTTTCATTTATGACCAACTAGACACCATAAGAAATCTTTTGGTGACAACTCCACATCAATATGACTTTCCGATTAAGAGGAATAGCGATAACAAGATTTTCTAGACAGCTGCTGTGGTGACCTTTTTGGATATCAGATTGCACCATTTTCATTTGAATCCAACCAGAGATCAATTGAAGTCTTTTGGTAAAAACCCCAAGTCGGTATGATCATTCATCCAGAAGGAGTGGTGATAGTAAGATTTTAAAGATGACCACCATGTGTGGCCATATTGGATGTCAGATTGGCACCATTTTCATTTAGGACCAACTATACATCATAGTAAGTCTTCAAGTGAAAAACTCATGTCAATATGTCCACCCATTCATGAGGAGTCAGGATAAGATTTTTAAGACAGCTGCTGTGGTGGCCATATTGGATCTGCAAGCAGCACCATTTTCAATCAGGATGAACCAGACCTTGGAAAGAGTGTGTGCGTAAAGTTTCATCACAATCCTCCAAGAAGTTTAGGAGGAGTTGAGATAACAAACTTGTGCTAATGAATGAACAAACAATGGACAACAGGACATCCCATAAGCTCTTCTGGTCTATGACCAGTAGAGTTAACATAAAACAGATAAATAAACAGACAAATAGATCCTGTTAATATAGTCAGACATACAAGTAAATTTATTAAAATTAAGTTCCACATACCCCACCATAGTGTGAAGTAGAAGGTTGACCTGGAATGGTTAATGTATGTGTTGGCAGCAGGATGGACATGAAGCAGAAAATCACAGATGTCCATTATCAAGTGGTAGTCAGGTGGGGAACCCATCATAGCTCGGATGATACATACAGCTTTCTGACTGACATGCACTGGTAATGCAGCCTTAGTCTCCTGTATACGCTCCTGCAGGGAAAAACAAACAAACAAGGAAATATGGCAGATAATACTGAAAAAGTCTAACCATGGCATAAATGGCTTATTTAGCTCATCAAGAGGTCATTCATATATTTTCATCATATTTGTGAAACATGCCTTGGAAATCCAAGTTCTGTGATATCTGTCAAGTTTTACAGATATAATCCAGGAGAAAAACGTATGTACCTAGTATATATTTCTTGATTATGCATTCACCTCTCACTTTTCCAAACTTCACATGACATCAACGCTAATCCTAGATCCTAGATCAACCCTACTCCTAGGGTAGATGAAAAAGTTTACTGTCATGGTACACCTTTGCAAAATGTGGCACACCTTTGCAAAATGTCATGGTACACCTTTGCAAAATGTTACAAATATGGTGAATAAAAACATGCTGAAGAAAATTTAATGGTGCTAAAATAATATCCTGTACAGTATCATCGTTAAAACAATTTGTGTTGGGAAGTGGAGGATTTTTATGGCAGAGCAGCACTTTTTGTTTTAATTCTTTATTTTCCAAAGAGGAAGATACAAAAAACCACACATCAGAATTTCCATTTGAAACAACCAACAAAACACATTACAAAAGTTTATGCAAACTCCAGGAAATGGCATATTTCAAATGAATGAGAGAGAGAGAGAGAGAGCAATGGTTGTATGAAATGTGTTTAACAAGTTGAATGATTATGAAAGAAAACTCAATATTTAATATTTATATCTATGTGTGTTGAACCAGGATACTCTAAGGGGACCCCTAAACACACAAATGCACTTCTTTTATACTTTACTCAGCATGTTTTGTTTTAATGTATTATTTTTTCTCAATTTAAGAGCTATCAGCTAAAATTGAGATAAAGGCTTGTATAAACTGGATCCTTTTAGGAAATTTACATGCATAAATATACTGCTTAGCAGATATTAATATTAACTACCTCCAAAATAACAATATATATTTATAGTGAAGTCTGACTGTTTTTCATAGATATAATCGTTAAGTTTTCTGTACATAAAATTGTACATGAATACAATCCCAAAATAAATTAGGCATATTTCATTCATTCATTTCGAAAAATTCACACAATGAGGAACCAATGATTTTATATTTAAACATGAGTCCCTTGAAGGGTCTGATGCTCTGCTGGCCAAAAAGAATTCCCAGAAATTCAAGATAAGACCATTTCCTCCTTTTAACTGCTGAGTGTTGAAACCATCTCTTATATTCTTCAGCAATAACAAGATTTTCAAATAGCTACTGTTGTGGGCATACTGGATGTCAGATTGACACCATTTTTGTTTAGGACCAACAAGACATCATAAGAAGTCTTTTGGCTGATATGACCAGGCATCCAGAAGAAATAGCGATAACAAGATTTTCAAGATAGTCATTGTGGTGCCCATACTCAGATTGGCATTATTTTCAGTTATGACCAATTTGACATCATAATAAATCTTTCAATGAAAAAACAATCCTGCTTATATACCATTCAGACAGAAAAAATAGTGAAAACAAGGTTTTCAAGATGGCCACTGTTCTGGCTATATTTGATGTCTGAGCAGCACCATTTTCATTTAGGACCAATCAGAAGAAGTTATCTAGTAAAAACCCCATGTTGATTTGACCATCCATTCAGGTGGAATAGCAAAAACAACATTTTCAAGATAACCACTGTGGCAGCCATATTGAATGTTAAAGTGGCACAATTTTCATTTAGGACCAACTAGACCATGGGATGAATGTGTGTGTAATGTTTCATGGCTGTCCTCCATGTAGTTTAGGTGTAGCTGCGATAACAAACTTTTTATATTAACAGATGGATGGATAACTGACTTTCCCATAAACTTTAATGGTCTATGACCAAGATGGATGGACGACTGACTATCCCATAAACTTTTCTGGTCTATGACCAGAAGAGCTAATAAAATGGTATTGGTTCCTGTAATACACATAAGAAGTTATACTGAAAAGTTCTCAATCCTGCATCTATTGTGCATTTCATTGTATTCTCATGTATTTGTTCCCAGTTAAATGGATGATTTTAAAACATATTTTCCCAAGCTTTTTAAGAAGTTATTTTGGATTCAGATGGGTCAACTTTATATCTACATAAGATTACATGCTCTTTTACTTGTGAAAAGCTTATCTATTAAATATTCTGTTTCTGATTTTATTTATATGCGGCTAACTTTTAAAGGCACTGACCCAGTCTCTGGAATTGATGACACAAGTGTTTAATACTTTAGAAAATTATATATATTTGAGTAGTTGGGTGGGGAATCTTTTTCTTGCAAAATATAAATATCAGCTATAAATCTAATATCCTTTTATAAGATATACTAGTGTTGACTTTTGATTCTAACTTTTTCATTGTTCCAAAGAGTCTGTTCCTGAAGAAAGCTTGATGCTTCTGATGTTTGCTTAGAAAAAATGTTTACATTGAATTCCTGAATTGTATGTGCTGTATAATTTCCTTTGAAGAAGATATGCCTGCCAATTTTCTTCACTGTTTCTAATGTGGAAGATTTGCAGATGTGACCATTTTTCTATTAAAAAAATCTTTGTAACCAACATGCTTTTAATACTTGGATGAATATATCTATATCTGTCATTTTCAACATCATTCCCCCTCTCTCTCACTCCCAACCCCCCCCCCCCCCACCCCCATTCATTATACCACTTGACATTATATCCAACTTAGATCCCCATACAAACTGGGAAGATTTTTAAAAATTCTTTTATAACTTCAATTGAAGGAATTGGTAAGACCCTCAGAGGGAATATTAGTTTTGGGATCGCACAATTTTTAACTACTGCTATTCTTCCAATCAATGAAAGATTCAGTAACTTCCATTTTTCTTGGCATATGTAAAAATCTTTCAGTTTAGAGTTAAGGTTTGTTTCATACAGAAGATCTGAAATGGTGTGAAACATAATTCCTAATGTTTTAGCACTTTGGAAAGTCAACTTCAAAGGTTTACTAGGCTAGTATACCAGACTGACATTTCACCTTAGTGTCCCTATTCTAAGTACAACACATATTTTATAACTTAATGAAAGACCTGAAATTTCCTAAAATCATCAAACAGGTTGACAGTTGTAGTAAAATCTCTGAACCATCAAGAATTATAGTAGTATCATCACAAATAATGGATGTTTTGCTCCATTCTAATAAAGTTTATACCCTTTCATATCAACATGTTTTTTAACAGCATAAGACAGGAATTCTATTGCCAGTATAATTTAATAAGATACCATATATACTTGCATATAATCAGACACCAAATGCAAAGTGCATAGATCCAGATCTGTTGTCGCATAATGTGCCAGCAGATCAGGGTCTATGCTGTTTGTAGAACAAACAACACAGACCCTGATCTGCCAGCGCATTATGTGACAGCAGATCAGGGTTTATGTTGTTTGCATTTGGACCTAGCTTATACAAGAGTATGGATGGTAATGGGGGGCAGACTTATCTTAGGCCGTGTTCTAAGGAAAAATATAAATAACCATTGTTTGATATACAGCTTTTGGTATTAGTGTAAAAGAGATGGAGCCAATTTATGAGATTTGGGTCAATATTAAGAATATCCAATGTTTCAAATAAAAAGGAATAACCTTGACCATTGAAAGCCTTTTTAAAATTGGCAAAGAAAAGAAGAATGAGTAAAGTGAGTAGCCTAGAGACATGACAGTACAGCCAACCCAGGTGATTTAACCCTTTACCTCATAGCATCTGTTACTGTGTAGGCTGTCAATATACATGTGCCAAAGCCAGAGAATGCAGTGTGCTATAAATAGAACACGTTACCTAAATGATTCTATGCAAATAGGCCTGTCTGTAAAATTTAGCACAGTGTAGTATATGTTAAATTCAACCTAAATTTTAAGCATTTTACTGTAGCTGACCCTTTCTTAACCTCTAAATCTAGCGGATCGTTGTCTACATCGGTATCACAAACTCATCCAAATTTGATAAATTATCAAAAATCAGTGTTGCCTACAACAATATTGTAGCATATACCTGACTTACTGAAGCCTTCATAGTAACAATTCTAATCATCCAAACTCAAGAAAGTGCTGGATGAAATCCATAGCCTCCATTTTGGATAGTGGAGAATCCAACCCAGTTACTGTAAATAGCAGATTACGACTATATCTTAAATAGCAACCACATGATGTGACATAATGATCATATACCTCAATGCCTATAGTTTCTAACAGCGGGTTTTGAATCCCCGAAGGTAGCGCTATGAAAACCAGCTAAAAATAGCCATGTTTACTGCCAGTATCAAAATGAACACCTATGCAGATGATGTACAGGTGTCTAAATGCACTTGTATGTGAATAGGACTGAGGCGTCGAAAGGCGCTTCTATTGGAATACGGTAGAGGCATCCAAAAGCACTTATGCAAGGTAAAGGGTTGGAAACAAAATACACAGAAGAAACTTCTGTTTCATCACTAACCTGGTAGATCTTGAATATTTTTCTGACAATATTGATGACCTGGTATTGCTTGATGTTGAATGTTTGGTGTGGATGATCGTCCCGGACTAAAGTCTCAAGTCCTTGAAACACAAAATCTGCCAGTTCCTCCTGCTGCCACAGTTGCCAATTTAGAAGGAGCTGCTCTATAATTGAAGCATCACGTATCAAGGCCTCGGACTTTGGGCGAAGGACAAGGACTCCAGACTGAGGGTCCATTTTGAATAAAGATTCTGTTGTGCTGGCATCCATCAACACCTAAAACAAAGACTTTAATGTCCATAAACTCATAAAAAAATATATATTTTGGTTCATATTCAATCTGTAGTAAAAATTTATTTGCAGTTTTCTTTACACACGAAAGAGAACATTTCCATTTTTATTGCACAAAGTCTACAAAATACAATAAACAATAAACTCAATGAACAAATTGATTACCGGCTAGGTTAAATATTTAATTACAATTAGCAATACAAATTTTCTATGGAATGACCTTCACAGTGAACTGAAAACATTCAGACTACAAAATCATTTTATTTTTTAAAATTGTTGTCAATAATTCAGATTTTTAAGGATTTTTACATGTGTTACCTTTTATCTTTTTTTCTTAAATAGCTTTAAATTTTTTTACATCTTTACCTTTTACATAAATGTATTTATCTTCTTGTACTTCATGTTTGCATTTATTTCACACGGTTTATCATCCTAAAGCTTTTGTGCATCTCTTCATTTTTACATTTTTCTAACTTTACTTTTAGTTGGCACCATATAGCCATTATTATGCTGAGGTGGCGTAAAATGCTACTACATACATACATACATACATACATAAATGATTCAAAACTAAATTTCCAGTACCAAATACAATCATTTTAAACTTCTTTCTACAGTCAAAATGACTTTATGTATTGATTTTTTATCTGATGTTTCATCCGAAATTGATGAACATCTCTATAGCTTCTTCGGCAATATCCCCCTCTAATATCCGTTCTTTTATTGTCCTTTGATGTCAAAACAAGCTTGATGTTTCTTTACATTCCATGATCAACCAATTCTTGTGGAAAACCAAGTACCCTTCAAGGATAATGGCCTCAATATTTTGAACTGTTCACCCCAATATCAATCTGAGTGTATACAGATTAAACTGTTCTGTACAAAGATCAGTGTTGAAAAAAAGCAGGCTAACAAATATTAACAGACATGTATCAACCGTATATGCCTTACTACTTAACAGATGTATACACAATGTCAGACCTGTATATGCCTTGCTACTTAACAGATGTATACACAATGTCAGACCTGTATATGCCTTGCTACTTAACAGAAGTTTACACAATGTCAGACCTGTATATGCCTTACTACTTAACAGATGTATAAACAATGTCAGACCTGTATATGCCTTACTACTTAACAGATGTATACACAATGTCAGACCTGTATATACCTTGCTACTTAACAGATGTATACACAATGTCAGACCTGTATACACCTTACTACTTAACAGATGTATAAACAATGTCAGACCTATATATGCCTTACTACTTAACAGATGTATAAACAATGTCAGACCTGTATACGCCTTACTACTTAACAGATGTATAAACAATGTCAGACCTGTAAACGCCTTACTACTTAACAGATGTATACACAATGTCAGACCAGTATATGCCTTACTACTTAACAGATGTATACACAATGTCAGACTGGACCAAACATTTGGATCTGCCCTAAGATCAGGTGACCCATCATCATGGTTGCCCATGACAGCCATCCCATTCTAATATTACCTAACAACTTGAGGACATTTGCCCTCGGGCATACAGTAATTTACTCTTGTAAATGCATTAACCTATCATCATTTGCCCTCGGGCACACAGTAATTTACTCTTGTAAATGCATTAACCTATCATCATTTGCCCTCGGGCATACAGTAATTTACTCTTGTAAATGCATTAACCTATCATCATTTGCCCTCAGGCATACAGTAATTTACTCTTGTAAATGCATTAACCTATCATCATTTGCCCTCGGGCATACAGTAATTTACTCTTGTAAATGCATTAACCTATCATACCTTGCTTTTTCATTATAACATGTGAACTATTGTCTCATTTCTACATGTCTGATGATGTGATAAAACCAAGTATGATACACTTAATAAATATGAGTGCACACAGATAACACATGATATAATTTTTCCAGTGCAAAATATGACTTTTGCTTTATTTCAAACAATTTTGTCTATTTAAAGACATTTGTATAGCATGTAAGAAACAAACTGAAAACTAATAATTTTAAACTGAACTTTTCATTCCCTTTACACTGAAGTGAAAAAATGGGGGGGGGGGAATATTTACATCCTTATTTTGTGCAGATTACCAACTGTTTTGTTTTTTAATCTTTATTTCTTAATTATAAATTTTTAAAAAATTGGGCAACTGCAATTGTTCCCTATTGCAAAATCCCCATGCTTTACACTGCATATTCCAAACAAACCAACCAACCAACCAATCATCACCCCCCTCACACCCAAACAGAGATCAATGGGTTATAATGCAAAATCCATCACATATATGATGTATCTTCCTAATATAATTGCATATATAAAGTTTGGTTAGAAAATATTTGAAAATTTCAATCTTTGTACATCTGACCTTTGACCCCATCCCAGGGTTTGGGTTTTGGGTTTAATGCCATTTTTCAGCACATAATAGGCTATACATGACAGCCAGTATATTTGGTAGAGTAAGAGCCTGGGGAAAACCCTAGGAAGAACCACCAACCCATGGGAACCTACTGGCAAGCTTTCTCACATACCCACACTGGCTGAGCCGAGACTTGAATCCACACAGACAGTGATGAGATGTCAGTGATGTGTAAAGGTGAGCGCCTAAGACCACTGGGCCACCCAGGGCCTGACCATCTCAGAGACCCAACAGGAAGGAGCAAAGGATGACACACCTCTTGCAGATGGGTATCAGGGCAACATAACTACAAAGTTTCTTGAAATATCATCCAGCAATTTAGAAGATATAGCAATAGTCAGATGGCTGGACAGAAAGAGCAAACAACATAAAATCCCCAACATTTTGTTAAAAAGTGTGGATAACTATTCAATTATGTTTGGGTGCAGAATGAGAAATCCCACCCTTGCAGCTAGAATTCAGGATTTTACATGTTTTACCATTACATTTCATTATATATACCTTTTACAGAATTTGACAATCTTTACCTTTATTATTTTTTCCTGTTTTACTTCATGTTTACGTTTATTTGGAAGGGTTTATCTTCCTGAAGTATTTGTGCAATTCTACTTTGTTACCTTGCAAAACTTTACTTTTAATTGGCACAAAATATCCATTATTGTGCTGACATGCTGTTAAATAATAATAGATAGAATTCATCAACAAGAATTCAGTGTCCTTGTTCCAGCCCTTGAATTCTGACCCTTCAGGTGCAATTTCTCCCAAACCTTTTTTTTGTATGATCAATTCTGTTGTTACCTTCAATGTGTGATGACCAATTACACTTCTGGAGATGGTCAGGACCTTGCTGAGGAGGGCATTGCCGTTAATGTTAGCATATTCCTGAGCCATGAATGGGGAATGGTGGACAGTAGAAAATAACAGTCGCAAAGCTCTTGCCTGGAGCTTCTCTGCCTCATGTTCCTCTATGCTGCTCTTCTCCAAGTCACACAGCTCATAGATCTGAAACAAATGATGGCCAGAAGTTTGGATGATGTCCTTTATATGACTCTGAATGTTGTAATCAGATGTAAGAATTACAGTTTTCACTACCAGATGTAAGAATGACAGTTTTCACAACCAGATGTAAGAATTACAGTTTTTACTACCAGATGTAAGAATTAGTTTTCACTATCAGATGTAAGAATTACAGTTTTCACTATCAGATGTAAGAATTACAGTTTTCACTACCAGATGTAAGAATTACAGTTTTCACTACCAGATGTAAGAATTACAGTTTTCACTACCAGATGTAAGAATTACAGTTTTCACAACCAGATGTAAGAATTACAGTTTTCACTACCAGATGTAAGAATTACAGTTTTCACAACCAGATGTAAGAATTACAGTTTTCACTACCAGATGTAAGAATGACAGTTTTCACTACCAGATGTAAGAATGGCAGTTTTCACTATCAGATGTAAGAATGACAGTTTTCACAACCAGATGCAAGAATTACAGTTTTCACTATCATATGTAAGAATTACAGTTTTCACTACCAGATGTAAGAATTAGTTTTCACTATCAGATGTAATAATTACAGTTTTCACTACCAGATGTAAGAATTACAGTTTTCACTATCAGATGTAAGAATTACAGTTTTCACTATCAGATGTAAGAATTACAGTTTTCACTATCAGATGTAAGAATTACAGTTTTCACTATCAGATGTAAGAATTACAGTTTTCACTACCATATGTAATAATTACAGTTTTCACTACCAGATGGACCTTTTTAAGTGGTTCCTTTTTTAATTTTTTAGTTTTTTTCTAAGATTCTACTTCTTCATTTACATCATTTGATAGTACATTGGTAACACTCAATTTGCAACCATGAAATTCCAGGTTTGATTCCGTGTTCCAACATGTAAAATGTAATGGCAAGGGTAAATATGATCATCAATTTATGGTTGATGGGTGACTGTCTCTATGTTCTCCAGGTTTCTCCAATTATAAAAAAACACATCACTCCAAATGAGGCATCAGGGGGACTTAAAATGTAATATAAATAATGAGAAATCAATTTTTGGAATAAAATGCAATATTTACCCAATCATAATATGTTAGTAAAATAACCACTACCTCGTGAATCCAGCCCTCCCAACTTAAGATATATTAACCATGGTTTTGGCTTGTGTTAGCAATAAAAGTGCTGAATATCATCTTCTTGCCAAGACTAAATCAGATGAGTGGTCTCCCTTTTGGCAGAGCAAGTGCCAAATCCTGTCAATTGTCAGTCGCTGCTTAAGTGTAAGTGCATGCTCTTCCAGCCATGTACCTGTAGAGAGGGCTTGGAAGGAGGTACCCATATTATGATCTGGTAATTATCGACAAAACAGGTTAATGAACGGATACAGTCTTAAGAAAAAATGTTCCTGCAAATCCAAAGAAAGTAAAGTAACCTACACTGAAGCTGCGGAGTGACCTGGGAAGGCAGCCTGTTGCACTGATATACAGGTCAATGCCAGTTAGGCAGAAGTTTTGCTCCAATGCTGTGCTGGTGGCAACTACCCTGACCTCATGAGCCAATATGCATAAGAAAATCATCGGGTCTTGGGTTAATTCCTTGTAGGACAAAAGAGTTTTAGTGGAAATATTGTCCCTTCCTTCTATGGTCAGTAAGAACAAGTGAGATCACCCTCTTCAAACTGGCTCTGTCAGTACACTTCAATTACTACTTCAATGCCCTAATGTAGTTCTAAGCATGCCCTTGGAAAGAAGGGTCCAGCAGTTTCATGACAAAAGTTTTATTTCCATAAGCAGGAGCCTGTTCAATTAAAGCTGGGGCCATCGTGAGAAAACCAAACCATCATGGTCAACAGGTAAGGCATGAATTTCACTGATTATGCCTGCTGTGGCAAAAGGGTCTAGGAAGCAGGTCTTGTATGAAAGGTGAGTCAGCAAGACTCTAGGCAATGGTTTAAGGGTGCCATGTTAAACCACCTCAGAACCCACAATAGGTTCTGATTCTAACAAAAAGTCAAGGCCTTCGGTCGAGACAAGTCAAAATTGACGTGACAGTCAGAGAGGTCTTTGTTCTGGTCTATGTCCTCCCTTCCATGTTGGCAAAGCTTGTCTGAAATCATGGAATGGTGATCTCTGATTATCATCAGAGCCAACTTCTTCTCTTCAAAAAGTCATAGGAGGAAGTTAGCTATCTTCCTACTTGCACCGATGGAAGAAAACTCTCCATTTCACCTTGAAGGCCTTCTTACCTGAGTAATTCTGTCTACCACTTGCTTGCAAAAAATTTCTTTCTGAGGGCTGGCTTGATATGAGCCAGGTTTGCAGGTTCAGCATTTCTGGGTTGAGACTGAAAACCTGTATGAGTAGTTCTTTCAGCAGTTCAGAAGGCATGATTTTTCTTGGAATCTGTGCTGCTAGATTCAGGAGGTTATTGATCAACGATTTTTCCCACCTGAGGAAAGCAATTAGCATACATGTGAACCTCCTGGCTGGGAGAGTTTTCTTCCTGAGATGAGGGATGTCTCCTGTCCTTCCCATCCCTCCGTGAAATCTCCAGCATACAATAAATTATTTAAAAAACTTCCAGAACAGAAATTTTTGCAGTTTTGTTACACACCTTGCTTCCAATGTAGTTCATTTATGGTAAAGACTTCCTGTGATCATGTGACAGTGAACTGACTTACATGAGCATGACATTTTAATTGCTAATTTGAGAGACAATAACTCTTAAGTAATCATTGAATTGTACTATCTGTGACTAGTAGTAATTCAGAGAAGGATTAAAGATGTTAATGGATTATGGCTGGATTACAAAGAGCTCAAACAGCATAAAACAATCAACATTACTTGGATTCTTTCGGCAGGGTCAGTTTGGCTTCAATATGTAAAGTTTGTAAAGATGGATTATACTATTTGTGATCGTAAGTAATTTGGAAAGAATTAAAGATGTTAATGGATTATGGTTGGATTAGTCATCACTAAGGAGAACAAGTGGCTTTGGTATTTAAAGTTTGTAGAGATACCTAAGCATGCATTATCTTCTGAGTCTAAAACTCCAGAATGTAAACAACTAAAATATCACACAAAATTCAATAATGGATGGAAACAGGAATTTCAGTGGTTGGAGGAATCAAGTTCGCAGAGACATGAATATGCATTCTGCCATTACCGTAAAGTCAATTTTAAGAAGAACACCCACAAATTCAATCCAGACAGCCTTGGGTGGATTGTAATTTTCAAGACATCTTCCAAAGAGTTGTGTCATTAACATGGAAATATTCTGACAGTTTATCATAATTATCTTTCTCTAGTCATTACATCTGGAATACCCTGTATTCCTAAAAAATTACCTGTGTTCCAGGTGATCTTGTATTTAAAACATGTATTCCTAGAAATGCCTCCATTTCTTCAGCTAAGGAAGGTGTCTACTTGGGATTGGGCTTCTCACTAATTTGTTCTTCAGCATACATCTTCATTTCAGTTACTAATGACTAAATTTGTTTTTTTGGCATACATGTTCATTTCAGTTACTAATGACTATATTTGTTTTTCAGCATACATGTTCATTTCAGTTACTAATGACTAAATTTGTTTTTCAGCATACATGTTCATTTCAGTTACTAATGACTAAATTTATTTTTTTGGCATACATGTTCATTTCAGTTATTAATGACTAAATTTGTTTTTCAGCATACATGTTCATTTCAGTTACTAATGACTAAATTTGTTTTTCAGCATAAATGTTCATTTCAGTTACTAATGACTAAATTTGTTTTTCAGCATACATGTTCATTTCAGTTACTAATGACTAAATTTGTTTTTCAGCATACATGTACATTTCAGTTACTAATGACTAAATTTGTTTTTCAGCATACATGTTCATTTCAGTTACTAATGACTAAATTTGTTTTTCAGCATACATGTTCATTTCAGTTACTAATGACTAAATTTTTAACAAGAAATCTATCTCTCTTATATTTTCATCCAAATGAAATGTTGGCCCTGAATCAGCTGTAAAGTCATTCATGTGTAGTGACCTCACATGTTCCAAGAATATAAAATATTGTAGTGCATTTCATCCTCAGAATCATAAAAATCTACAATGTCAGGTGTCAAAACAGGACTTTTACTAATGTCCAATCCTTTATCTTGAATCTGATGATCAAAATTGATGTCATTTGCAATGTCATCACTTTCAAATCCTTCAAAACTTGCATTGGAATTGTCAAACTCCAAGATGGTTGCCATTTTGTTTCACTTTCCATATCTGACATCGTTTTCCGTGGTAATTCCCACTGATAGGATGGTAAACTAATAACAGAACACTTTTATAATTTTATGTAAGGACTACTCTCATTGGCTAAATATTTTTAAAGAGCCCAGATGTTTGCAATTTCTTCCAATGAAAAACTTTAATATGAATTGCTTATATGTGCCTCTGTGGATTTTCAACCCTTGGCCAGAATGCTTGTAGGAGTCAACAAGGTCAGAAAAAGAGAGTGTTGCTAGCAATGCATGTAGGCATGGGGAAGCAATGCTATTTTTAGCAATACATGTATGTGTTAGCAAAGTTAAATAGTTAAGACTGAAAGTCAGTGTCCTGAACTTGAACACAGTGTCCCTAAAAGTGAACCTCAAAAATTAGATATGCATCTTGGAGGTGTAGGCTAACTGCAAACTCTCCCTCCAGAACAGTTTTGAGGGCTGATCTCATTGTCTGCATTCTGAACTTGGGGACCTGAATGCGTTGGTTGAGAGAGCTTAGATTTATGACTGTTCAAAACTTGCCATTGGTCTTGGGAACTGGGATGAGTCTGGAGTAAAATCCTGGTGAGTTTGAGTTATGAATGATCTCTACTGCCCTTTATGTGAGGAAGGTGTTTCTTTCCTGCTGCAAAATGTCTGCCTTGTTTGGATCTCTGGGCACATCTGTAGCAAAGGGAAACCTTGACAGCAGGAGAGGGTCAAGGAATGTTATCTGGAGGCTGTCTGAGATGATCTGCAAGGTTGTCAGGGCAGAATCTTTCCTATTCCATGGTAAAGTGTTAAAATCTTCCCCTCAATGGGATGTCAGAAAAGGCAACACAAGTATGGCATCAGAAAGGGTTTCCAGGGTGAGATGCTGGGCCGAAACAGGTCCTTCTCTCTCCATGTCTTGTCATCACCTAATCTGGGAAACTGGGCCCTCATGAAAAAGTACAGTTTGGAGGAGGGTTTCCCCATCTGATATACCAAAGTTTTGACATCCATAGGCCATTTCCGAAAATACAAAACTGCATTGATATTAGTTGCCTTAACACTGAAGTACACACTTTGGAATCAAAAAGATAGTCATAAACCCATTTGAATGTTGATTTCCAATTGGCTGTTTATATGCTTAAAAATCTTGAGAGAACTCATTCACCATCACGTCAGTGAAGCTGTGTGACCAACCATAGCTGACCTTTCTCAACCTCTAAATCTACCAGTTTGTTGTCTACGTCTGTATCACTAAATTATCCAAATCTGATAAAATATCAAAAATCAGTGTTGCCTACATCGATATCAGAGCCTATATCTGACTTACTGAAGTCTTCATAATCATAATTCTAACCATCCAAACTCAAGAAAGTACTAACAAAATCTGCAGCCTTCATTTTGGATAGTGGAGAATCTGACCCAGTTACTTTAAATAGCAGATTACAACTATATCTTATTAAAATATCAAGCATGTGATGTGATCTAATGGCCATTTACCTCAATGCCTGTAGTTTCTAATAGGAGTTTTTCCCAGAAGCTGGCGCTACAAAAACCAGCTCAAAATGGCTGATGGTGTACAGCGTCCAAATGTGCTTGTATGCGAAACAGACTAAGATGTCAAAAAGCACTTCCATTGGAATGCTGTAGAGGTGACCAAAAGCAGTCATGCAAGGTAAAGGGTAAAGTACTAAACAGAAGCTGTCAAACTAGGAGTATAATCATTGCCTCTTTGAAGCAGAATTTGAATGATGTTTCTTTAGATAACTTGACTGACATTTTCAAGGCCAAAAGGTCAATTGTGCTAAGTACAGAAAAGGGCCAAATTAGTATTATCAGAAACAGAAAATATTCTTAGTAACAGAAAAGCAGACAGATGCCATAGGCTTTGGAGGGACTGAAATCCCTCTAACCCAAAAATCGGATAAAAAATATTATTGATTTTCTTAAGAACCAAAATATGATGCAATAACAACTGATTGGTTAAGTTTGTGGAGTGATACCTTAAGATAGTGTGCTGATCATGCACAAGCATTAGTAGTAACTAGCAACTGACAGGGTTTGGTATTCCTCTATTAAATGGATGACCACTCTCATCTCACTTCCATCTTGGCAAGCAGACAAATTTTGAGCATTTTTTTTTTTTAAAACAAGCCATAAGACTTGGTTAATATCTTGCTTAGCTTGGGAGGGCTGGATTTGTGAGGTAGTGGATGTTCATTTAATGTAGTATGATCGGATAATGTATGTGAAGAAAAAGCTGTTGTACAATAAAAAACAAATGAATATAGGTTTATTTTTAAGGAGGTATACCTGTAAACTTTTCTCTGAAATTCTGCACCTACCTTTGCTACTAAGAATAGTACAGCATCCAGTCCTCCAGACTCTTCCACAGCCTTTTCCAGGCTTAGATTGATGTCTGGTCGAAGATAACCTTGAATGGTTGGTGTTGTTTGCTTGGGTTGTTGAGTCAACATGGCCGAGTCTGGTGTAAGGCCAAGGTTGGCTGCAAGTTCACCAGACATGTTCCCCTTGCCAACAGCACCATAGAGGCTTACCTCCTTTGAATACTTAGGGTTGTACACCAATAGTAGAGAATTCTATTAAAAAAAATGTGAACTGAAGTTTCACACCAGTCTAAAAAAAAATGTGAACTGAAGTTTCACACCAGTCTAAAAAAAATGTGAACTGAGTTTTCACACCAGTCATTGTATATAAAAAATCTTAACATTTAGTCAATTTTTCTAATAATTAAACTCATTAAGTCAAGTAACTTGTGAATCTGAACACTATTTTGCTGAAAATACATCAATGTCACTTACAGGCTCGATAATGTAGAATTCCTCTCGCATGTCGTAACAGGTAACTAATGTAGGCAACCTTTTTGCATCATGTGATGATGTTTCAGCCGAGGTCTTAAACTGTTTAAAAGAGTGTGGTCTATATAAAAAATTGGACCATGTATTTTAAGAATTTAACCTTTCCTGACTTTATCTTTGTTTTGTATGCCTTTTTTGAGGGTTACCTAAACTTACTCGGCACTGTATAGCCATAATAGTGCTGATGTCCTGTTAAACACTATACATACATGCAAACATACTAACCCAATGCATACATATTCTATACAAGTATAATTTTGACAGAAATGAATCTTTTCAGTTCTTATGGGGCAATCTGTAATGTCAATACAATATTAAAATCCCTCAATTAAATAGTCCTGTTGATGAGAATTATATATAAGCAATAAATTAAAGACAGATTTGACACTGGGCAATATATAAATACTAACACAATCTTACTATTGTTGCCACTACCGTATATACTCGCATATAAGCCCATACCAGCTGCAAACTGCATAGACCCAGATCTGCCGATGCATAATGCGTCGGCAGATCTGTGTCTATGCAGTTTGTAAGGACTAATCACTAGAACAAACAACATAGACCCTGATCTGCCGCCGCATTATGCGGTGGCAGATCAGGGTCTATGTTGTTTGCATTTGGACCAATATTATACACGAGTATATATGGTACATAATTGACAGTCCTCAATTTTACCTTTTATAACTTTTTAAGAATAGTCCAAGTATGTGCAGCAGCATAATAATATTCTGACTTGTAGGGAGATATGTATTTTCTCCATATATAATTGGTGATCTGAATTACTGATAATGATTTACAAAGTACAGACACTAAAACCTTGAGTCTGGGAATACTGTATTTATACAACATGCATCCAACTTAAAGTTTATATATTGTAGACCATAATCTGCCATCAAATAAGGTGCTGGCAAATCAAAGTCTATAACGTTTGCTTGACGTCACCAATAGAATAGAGCTGATTCTGATGTGAGGTGGCAAATATGAATCTACAGTTTTCTGTGCATTATACTAGAGAAAATTCAGCAGTGGAATAACTCGACTATGTACAAGGCAACCTCTCAATAAGTAATCCAAGTTATGATAATTTTCAGCTGTTTAAAGGAGAACCTAGAAATGGGAGGAAAGAATATACAAGAATAATACGTGATGGAAAATTTGTAAACTAGTTATCTTACCTGCCAACCTTCCAGACAGTGTTGGGAGGTTTTTGAGACACAAAAAGTGTGTTTTGTGGTCCCAAGGGGGGTTAGTGCACATCACCCATAAAAGTGTTGTCGTACAATTGAGAGTAAGTTGTCTACTCATAAAAGCCTATAAAATGGACTGGAAAGTCAAAAATGAATCATACTTCCACACGATTCCAACTATTGAACTAATCATGTTTTACATTTTATATATGGCGTAAAATCTGACTTCAAAGAAACATTGCTGCTGATCAAGAACTAGCCTATAATCTTTAATAAAAAATCTGATGTTTTAAACATTCTCAATCAAGGAATCAAGTGTAATAACTTCAACATACATCTTTGTTTGATTGACCTAACTTCAAATGAACTGGGTTGTTCCACTTCATGTACTTTACCTATACAAATTAGCCTAATGGGTTCTCCAACTGCAGTGCTAAAAGGACTTTCAGCACAAAATCAACCTAGCAATTGTCAATTAAGTAATCGGTACAGTGGTGGTTGTTTATCTCTGAATGCCTTTACCTTTTAATTGCCTCTATGACAATTAACCATATAAACTGCCCCATGCTGATAGCTTTCCATGAGTATTAAGCACAACTGTTTAATGTTTATATAGGCTATATGTTATGGGCATATACTGTGGTGTCAAGAAAGATCTCTCTTTCTTCATGAGATTTACTGGCAATTGTGTTTTTATAAACACAACCATGTCTAGGGGTTTGGAAGTCAAAAATTGTGTTTTTGGCATGACACTTTGTATGATTATTAAGAGAGATTGGATTGCATATGCCAAAGTCAATGCTCAAATCTCCTATCAATGCAGTGGACCAGAAAAGTTAATGGTAAATAAAATGATTACCGTTTATACTCACATATAATCAGGGCCCAAATGCAAACAACATAGACCCTGATCTGCCATCGCATAATGTGCCAGCAGATCAGGGTCTATGTTGTTTGTTCTACTGATTAGTCCTTACAAACTGCATAGACCCAGATCTGCCGGTGCATTATGCGATGACAGATCTGGGTCTATGCAGTTTGCGGTTGGTTTTGGATTATACGCGAGTATATACAGTATTCAGATTATACTTACCCTCAGTTCATCTAAGCCCACTTTCTTAAGACCCACAAGGACATCATACTGTATCTTAGCATGCAGTACAACATTTTTCTTCAGAAGTGGAGCATAGGTAAAGATGTCGTCTGCTCTATCACATTTGCTGATAGTATGGCAATTGGGACCAAGAGCATACAAATGGAAACACAAGTCCTTGCTTTCAACAGCACCTGTAATACATGCAGCAATGTGAATTGATGGATCATGATTAACACACAGGAATTATTATCAAATATAATGTATCTTTACGAAATCAATGGATGAAATGATGACAATATTTGGGAGACTTATTTCTTGCAAGGCTTATATTCATTCTCTGCATTTTCTGAGGTTGTGCGTGTAATTAGTGACAAATCTTGTACCTTAATATATACCCATCCTTTCTTATTACAGATTCCCATCTGATATTTGTCAATTCCAAGAACTGAAATCTGCATTAAATTTGAGTACCGTTATTACCCTAAATATCCAGACATTAAATAATAATTACTTTTCTCTCTATTAAAATAATGTATGTACTAATGAAAATCATAATTTTCCCAAACTATCACGTCAGTAAAATTATTATCTATTGTCAGGATTGTCCATCAATCTTCCCTACAAGTTCAATGCTTGCTGGCAGTGGTCTAAGTAAACTAGGTTGCATTATATCCTTGCTTGCCAAAAGTGAACACTTTTATGATAATGTTTCAATGATTTCTTTTACAAATAAGAATTCTTGTTGCATTTCTGATTTGTTTTTCTTTATTGTTTGTAAGAATAGTGCAAAGTGCCAACCAGTGTAAAGTCATAAATGACATAATCTAATTTATGTAAACTCTGGGTAAGTTCACGAACCATAGTAGATAATTATCATGTTGCTATCTCTATCTGATATATAAAGTTTTAACAAAATCAATTGATTAAAGCCCAACAATCCTCAACCACTGTTAGAAATTTGTCGTGACCATAATGTATGCAAATGTTGTGACCAAGATTATAATAACAAATGCAAACTGCTGATTGAAGTGAGTTCTAATATTGAGATTGTTTCATAATGTAAAGATTGTCTTTGACAACAGAATGTATTACCAAAATGACATATGTCTATTCATATTATCCTACCTCTGAAAATCTGAAAAATATTCCAAATTATTTCTCCAATAATGCTTGATTCTAAATATGGTGATGATTGCTCTAAATATGTAAATAAGCCAAATCCCTTAGACAGGTTCAAGAATTCAAAATTTTTCTGATTTGATGTTCTTGACTGCATTGTCACCCTTAGTATGCTCTCCAGTGGTATAAATAAAAAAAGCCTGTAATCACATCTTGACTTGATGTAACGCTAATGACCATTGATTTCATAGTAATCATAGTAATTATTAATCAATTCAACCCACTGTTTGAATATAAACGGTTGTTTTTCTTTTATCATCACCTTTAACCTTTTACCTCATAGAGCCTGTTGTTGTGTAGGCAGTTGATATACATGTGCTCAATCCACACAGTGCAGTGTGCTATAAATAGAACACCTGTTAGCTCTATGACTCAATACGCGTAGACCTGCCTGTTACATTTATAGCAGTGTAGTATATGTTAAGTTCAGCATCAATTTTAATAATTTTACTTTTTTTGTACACCTATTATCTATAGATAGGTTTAAGAGTAAACTCTGATCTTTATAGTTGTATAATTATTTTTCACAGAAGAATTTTTTATATGCTTTAAAATCTTGAGAGAACTCGTTCATCTTCAAGTCAGTGAAGCAGTGTGACCAACCATAGCTGACATTTCTCAACCTCAAAATCTATCAGTTCATTGTCTACATCTACATCGCTAAATCATCAGAATTTGATAAATTATCAAAAATCAGTGTTGCCTACATCGACATCGGAACCTATATCTGACATACTTAAGCTTTCATAGTAGTAATTTTAATTATCCAAACTCAATAAAGTGTTGAACGAATCCGCAGTCTCCATTTTGGAGAGTGGAGAATCCGACCAAGTTACTTCAAACAGCAGATTACGACTAGATCTTAAATAGTAACAATGTGATCTGACATAATGGTCATTTACCTAAATGCCTGTAGTATCTAATAGAGGGTTTTCTCTAAAGGTGGCGCTACGAAAACCAGCTCAAAATGGCTCATGTAGGCATCCAAACATGGTTCCATGCGGATGGTGTAGAGGCGTCCAAACATGCTTCCATGAGAATTGGGTAGTGGCATCCACTAGCACTTCCATGAGAATGGAGTAGAGGCATCCAAAAGCGCTTACATGAGGTAAGGGGTTAATAAGCTCATGACTTGCTTTATTTATGGAACTGTATGATCATGAGTTCTGCAGCGTGTCAGTTGTTTTTATTTACTGCCTATTGACAACACCTTCAGTTAATCTATGCGATAATGAGGGTAATCAAAGTAGTTTCACAGTTTGACAGTCGTCTATTCAATCACCCATTTTTGAGTACAGGTAACATGTTCCTTAGTTTATGTTCCATAGTTGGTGTCCAAAAATTGTATGTACTATTCAAAATTATTAAAAAAAATTGAAAATATTGTGCCTGGATAATTGGGTAATCTGGATGTTTGGGTTCATGACAGTACTAACAAAAAAGAAGGCTAGAGACAGGACTGCAACAAGTGTTCAGTAGATTGTAATGTCTTACAAATGAAACAAACTTGTAGACTTCAGGTGAAAAGAAAAATGGAGTTCAATTTCCAAAACATCGCAAATTATGTCCCATCTAGACAGTTTCTAGTGATATATATAACTCTGAAGCTGGGGCTTCACAATAAAAATTTTAAATTCTTTTCTAGATCTATTTAAATTAGTTTTTAATAATATCATTTGTAGAAGACAAATAGTGACATATAACATAAGGAAAATTCTCCATGATTTTAGTAAGATCTCTCTCCAGCATTTCAATTTTAATACCAAAGATCCATATGGAACAGATAACTCCACCAATGGCCTAATTAAAGAAAGTTCAGATTAATATGCAAGGGTAAAGTTCTAGATAAACAGGGGCCATAACTCCATTAAATTTGTCAAAAAATGGCAACATTAAACACGGACCTAGTTTTCTTAATATAAAGCCTCATATCAAAATTTGGTATCAATCCATCAAGTTACTGAATGTAAATGAATTCAAAACAGAGGGATGTACAAGACAGATGGGTGTATGGGACAAATGCATATGCAGAACAGATGGATTAGGTAACACTATAAGCCCACTCCTGAGATATGAAAATAAGCCCACCTTTGAAAAGCATCATTGGGCCAAGAGACCAAGTCCCTAATGTTGAGTTCCTGGGATCCTCAACAATATGGCCTAGGCAGATCTGAGGAGACAGGATGACTGACTTATTACGAGACTTGATGGCCGAGAAGGGATGATCCAGGCTGAAGGAGTGACTCTGCCAACCATCTATAACAACTGTTGTCTGCAAACAGAAAGCGACACAAATGTTTTTACATATTCAGGTCAGTTCCAGCTGGTGTAAGGTGTATAAGTTCATGTCATGAGCTGTTGTCCAATACCTGAATCTCATCGGCCAATTAAAATAACTGTAATACATTTTTTATTTGGGATCTAATAATGTGTGCAGAAGAAAAGTGTAGGCAAAGATGGAAGCCAAAGAAGGTCTAGTCAAATGTGTACATTAGAATGCATAATCCTAAACAGTACACGTTAAACTTTTTTCAGATCTACTGTGGGTATCAACTTTGCAATAAAACTTGTTTAACTTAGATTTTCTCTTGAAATTAGTTGCTAGGGTGATTGATAATGTAATGGTTATGATTATACACAGTTTGCAAAGGTAAAATATTTGCAAGAAAGCTCAGGAAGGACTTTAAACACTCAGAATTCAACATTAAAGCTGACCCGTGAAACCCAAAATATTTTCACAAGAACCTAAAATACAGCTGGGGGATTTACATTTAAGATTTCATCTACCATTTTGGTCTCAGCAAGCATTATGGGATCAAAAAGAACTTTTCTGTATTGATATTAATACCATGTAATCTGTAATAAAAAATAGAAATGCTCAATATACAAGTCATTTATCATTTTACATAACCATAACCTACGAAAAAATGATTCTGCTGTTTTGTCACCGAGACTGGTGACTTCGCTTGCCGAGTAGGAGAACCAGTCTGATAACTAATGTCTAGAAGATGGATAATACTATACAAAACAAGAGAAGGTTTGTCCATTTACAGTAATAGTAGCTATGTTTGATGGCAAAACTGCATAAATTTGAAACCTCTTTATGCCAGGATGCTTCCTATTTTTGTAATGGTAGCCATATTTGATAGTGGATTGGCATCATTTTTATGCCAGAATGTTTCCTATTTTTGTAATGGTAGCCATATTTGATAGTGGATTGGCATCATTTGTACAAACTTGAAAGACCTCTATGTGAGAATACCTTCTGAGAAATTTGGTCAAATTGTAAAGAGCAGTTTTGAGAGTTCATTTAAAAGTTTTCAACTTTTGGTAATGGTGGCCATATTTAATGGTGGATCATCATCAATTGTAAAAACTTGAAAACCCTTCATGTCTGGATTCTTTATGTCAAATTTGGTCCGATTCTGTTCAGTGGTATTTTAGAAAAAGTCATTTAAAGGTTTATCAATTTGTAGTAACAACAGCCATATCTTATGGTGGATTGACATCATCTGTTAAAATTGAAAACCTTTCATGCCAGGATGCTTTCAGTCAAATCTTGTCAAATTCTGTTGAGCGGTATATAAGAGGTAGTTTAATGAGATTTCTCTTTTTAGTTATTAATGGCCATATGTGATGGTGGATCGCACACCTGCCAGATCATGATGTGCCAAATGAAAAACACGATTTTTGACTTTCAAATTCCCAACACAGTTATGTTTATAAAAACACGATTCCCAGTAAATCTTTTGAAAAGAGAGAGAGACCATTCTTCACACCGCAATGCATGCCTGTAGCCTGTTAAATGGTAAAAAACACTTATGATTCGCATAGCTTCACGCTTAATGCTCATGGAAAAATATCGCCACGGGACTACGCAGTTAATTGTCAGAGGCGATTAAATGGTAAAGGTGGTCAAAAATAAACTTGTTGGATTTGCACCAAATTATGGAATAGAGATGTGACGTTTCCACCGAGGAAACTATGTTGACAAAAATTCATACCGTAACAAAACAGTGTGGACAATTATTAATGGTGAAAAAAATCTACTAATCTGGATGTTCTCTATTATGAGCTGGGTAGATATCCACTATGGAAAATTTAACAAATATGTTGTTAAAATTTTGGACTCGAATATTGGTAAAGTGAGATAGTTTTATGTTTAGAACTTATACTATGGTAAAAAGCCATTCTGATAAAAGTCACTCTTATCACAGGAAAAATTGGGCATTTCAAGTTAAATCACTGTTAGATGATCCAGTATTTTTTTATGTAAGAAACAATCATTTTGATATTGTGATTCTAGTCAATGAAATAAGAGACAGAAAGTCTGATCAGTATAAGCAAAAATGGACATCCTCCATATAAAGAATATTTATCTTTTGAAAAGGACTTGGATGTGATAAATGAAGCTCACTTTAAAATTGTACTAACTAGATTTAGATAATGCTTTTAAGATTCGTTTGCAGACATAATGGATTTTTTTGCTCTATATTTGGCCATGAACAATAATATCATGGTAAATATTTTTCCTCAGTTCCTTATAAAATAAACAAACAAGGAAAAAATGAAATTCCTTTATGACAGTTCTTAAGCTACACCTGTTCCATAGCTGCATGTTCCTTGGTACTCCCTTTTGACAACCCATTTCTATATTTAAGTTACTATATATACTCGTGTATAAGCCAATGCCAACCTCAGACTGTATAGACCCAGATCTGCCGTCGCATAATGTGCCGGCAGATCGGGGTCTATGCAGTTTGTAAGGACTAATCAGTAGAACAAACAACATAGACCCTGATCTGCTGGCGCATTATGCAACAGCAGATCAGGATCTATGTTGTTTGCATTTGGACCCCACTTATATGCAAATATATATGGTATGTAATTAATTAATTATGTAATTAACTATGTTGTTTGTTCTACTGATTAGCCATTACAAACTGCATAGACCCAGATCTGCCGGCACATCATGCGCCGGCAGATCTGGGTCTATGCAGTTTGCAGTTGGTATCAGCTTATACGCGAGTATATATGGTAGTGAGTGCAGCAAAGTCGGCAAATACATGTTAATACTGTATTCCACTGTTCAATGGATTTTGAAGACAGAAATCCTTCAAAGAAAAGATATTTCATTTTCTTTTATTCAAATTTGAATTTCCAGTCATTTTCTATAGGCTTATATGAGCAGACAACTTATTCTTAATTGTATAACATGACTTTTTTGGGTCATGTACACTGACAACTCCCTTGGGATCACAAAACATACTTTTTGAATGTTGTGTCAAAGTGAGCAAAAAATAACAGCACCAAAATCTTTTTTAATTTTTATTGGTGAGACATAAAGCTCTTTAATTTTCTTTCTTTTTTCAACTTTAATACATATACATGTATATCATGGTACATGACCCTCAAGTGCTGCTGTATCGATGCATTGTCACACCGTGATGAAATATGCATTGGCATATTATAGCAGTAGTACATGTACATATATTGATGCAGTATACAGCTGCAGAAAATATATTGATGCAGATACATATCGATGAATTTTTGTTACACATTAATTTTAAATCTTCTTTAATGTTCCAGCAAACATTGGACATTCACAAATCATGTACAATCTCTACATTCACATATATTGTTGCATCATTTCATAATGACAAAAATATTTTTACTTCCTTCAGAAAACCAATTTTTTGGAGTGAAATATGTTTCTTTAACAACACTTAACAGATTAAAAAACATTAGAACATCCACTACCTCCCACATCCACCTCATCCAACACTTACCAGATTATAATACATTAGAAAATCCACTACCTCATACATCCACCTCATCCAACACTTACCAGATTATAATACATTAAAACATCCACTACCTCACACATCCACCTCATCCAACACTTACCAGATTATAATACATTAGAACATCCACTACCTCACACATCCACCTCATCCAACACTCACCAGATTATAATACATTAGAAAATCCACTACCTCACACATCCACCTCATCCAACACTTACCAGATTATAATACATTAGAACATCCACTACCTCACACATGCACCTCATCCAACACTTACCAGATTATAATACATTAGAATATCCACTACCTCACACATCCACCTCATCCAACACTTACCAGATTATAATACATTAGAACATCCACTACCTCACACATCCACCTCATCCAACACTTACCAGATTATAATACATTAGAACATCCACTAAACAGTAAACAGTGTTCCTATGAAGCTGCTGTATAATCTAGAAAGGGTACCCTGTTGCACTGCTGATACAGGTTTCTAAAAGTCGAACTGAGTCCTTTAGGATTAAAGGTTTCTGTGGTTAAAGCTGGAGAATGTTGTCTCTGGCCTTCATTCCATGGCTTGAATGATGTCAATCAGAGAAGAGATGTGCTCAAATGCTATGCTGGTGGTGACTGCCCTAACATCATGAACTGATATGCATAGGAAATTCATCTGGACTTTGGCTAGTCTCTTGTCAGCTGAGAGGATAACCCAACAGATCCAAGATTAATGGGACTGACCATAAATATTGTTCCTTCATTCTTTGAGTGGCAAGAACAAGCTAGATCTTCCTCTTCTAATTAGCTCAGTACACTTCAGGTACCACTTCAATGCCCTGATGAGGTCCTGATGACACCCATGAGAAAAAAGGTCCAAAGATGACAGTGGTTTCAAGACAAAGGACTGATTTCTGATGAGTGAGAGCCTCTTCTTAGCAATGAAAGCAGATGCTGTCAAGAGGGAAACTGAAAGATCGTGGCAGAAATGCACACAGTTTCAGTTGACAGATAAGGCATTAATTTCATTGATTCTGCCTGCTGCAAGTAAAGTGGCAAAGCAGCATGTCTTGTACAAAAGTTCCAAGGGTACCACCTGCAACCAGGCAAAACCTACAGAAGGTTCCATTTCAGATAAAGGATAAAGTCCTCTGGATGAGACAAGTCAAAATTGGCTAGAAGGTCAGAGATGTCTTTGTTCTGGCTTAAGTCTTCGTTTCCATAATGGCACAATATTGTCTGAAATCATGGAATGCTAGCCCTCGAATGTGATTGGAGTTAACTTCTAAGACTTTCGACAAGGATCTCGGCTCACAATGCTGGGAGAGAACTCCATGTCCCCTGTTATGCTTTCAAAGTGGTGGGCCTTCTTTTCTAAGCAATTCTGTTCACCACTTGTACACAGATATGTTTCTTTCTGAGTGCTTGTTTGGCATGAACCAGGCATGGTTCAGCATTTCTGGGTTCTGATTGCAAATCTGCATGCACAGTTGTTCAGCGGGCTCGGAAAAGTCAGGATTTTCCTGGGAATCTCCATTGCTAAATTCAAGGGGATGCTGATCCATGATTTTTCCCACCTGAGAGAGGCAATCAGGATTAATTAGCATTCAGACTCCCTCAATTTCAGAGAGGTAAGGGGAAAGGTATATGCATCAAGACTAATCAGCTCAGACTGGCAAGACGAACATTGGGAGCTTGGTGTTCTTCCTCATCAGAAAGAGGTCCACAAGCAGTCAACCCCAGCATGTGCATTTTTGACTGAAGAACAAGGTGTGATGGACAATTCTGTGTGAATTGGCTGATTTCACTGGGACAGTGAGTCCACTAGGACACTGTGCATGCCTGGGATGTTGTGGACTAGAATGTGGTTTTGTTGATGATGACACCATCTAAAATAAGGCCACACCAGAAGGGAGAGATCTGGGGATTTGGTTCACCTTTGATTTCTAATGTAACTGATGATAGCTGTGAGAAAAATGGGAATGCCCTTTACAGATAACATCTCCTGCCACAATCAAAAGGTATTTACTATGGCCTTCATCTCAAGGAGGTTGATGTGCATGGAGCACTCCAGCAGGGATCAAACTCCACTTGCTTCTTGAAAGGAGGACAGGTGGTGGGCATCCTTGCCAGTAATACTGGCATCTGAGCTGATCATGATTTCCGATTTTGTTCTAATCCTTTACCTTCTATATTGTACATCAAGTAATCTTCAACTACAAATTTATGAAATAAAATGCTTAAACTAAGAACAAGCAGTCAAAAACATGAAAATGTGCAGCCGCATTTAGAAGACCCATGAGACAATGAAATCGCCAGGCTGAAATTCAATTCTCTAAGCAGATGGAAGACACCACAAAGATGATCTTTGAGAACTGATCTTGGCATCTCCATTCTGAACTTGGGTGCCTGAGCATGTTGGTTAAGCGAGCTTAGATCTATGAACAATCTGAACTTGCCATTGGCCTGGGAATGAGGAAAAGTATGAAGAAAATCCCAGTGAGTTTGTGTTGAGATTAATATCTACTGCCTTTTTTGTGAGAATGGTATTAAATTCCTGCTGCAGAATGTCGGCTTTGTACAGGTCCTTGGGGACATTTATAGCGAAAGCAGCTCATGCCAGCTTGGTAGGGCAGATTAAGGAGACAATTTGAAAGATCCACAGGTCATCGGAGCAGAGTCTCTCCCATTTTGTGGTAAAGTGTTGAAGTCATCCCAGTGGGAGATGTTGGAAAATAACAGCACAAACATGACATCATTTTCTGTTGGAAGGCTGCTGGGGAGAGAGGCTAGGACTTCAATGGCCCTTTTCTCCCTGTGACTTGTAATCAATGGCACTCAACATCTGGGCCCTCTCTGATGAGTAGGTCTTGGAAGAGGGTTTCTCTATCTGGCATGCATTAGAGGCGTCCATCCTATCTCTCTGGTCTCTCTTGGGGAATGAAGTCTGGACTCAGGGATGCTGGGCCTGCATGAAATTTTGTCCTTTGGCAACCGTTTTGTTTACTTCCTCTATGTGGCAGTGAAATAGGTGGTTGAAAGATGAGACTTGTGATGGGTTTTTTTAGCACCATGGATGTGGATAGGAATGCTTCTCTTTCCATGAGCTGGATATCTACAAAACCAGCTATGGTACTAGAAAGTGAGTGTTGAGCTACCATGTTGAGTACATGAGCCATATACAAGACTGACTCAACAAATATGTCTTTCACCATGATTTCTCAATGGAGGAGGTCTGGCTATACTCATATTACTGAAATATAGCCACTGAGACCAGGTCAAGCCTGGAGCCAACAGCTACAATGCTGTGAACAAGTTGTTGCATGCTGAGTAAAGATTTTTTGTCCATGCACAAAGAGGAAGATTTCAACATTTTCAGACCTACAGTATCTCTGTTGACAGCTGTGATATCAGTGTAAAAGACCAGTAGTCTGTTCAGTGCTGATATGTTCTGGTTGTGGCACTGTGGGTGCTAGATGCGAATGTAAGTGTATGGGAGGCGTGTGATGGCAAGGACTGCTGGACATTTTTTGGAACTGGCAATCTTTCCATCTGGAAAGTCTCAGACATGAGGAAGTTGGTAACTGAGGTAGAGGCAATGGCAATGGCAATGGAATATGCATCCTTATGGGAGCGCTTCTTACTCTCTTATTAGCCCAGGTCAACTATTTGGCTGTAACTGTCACCCATCTTTCTTCAGACCATTGAGAACAAACATCACAAGTATGGTTTGAACTACACCCTCACACAGCTTATAACATCTTCAGCAAGCTTGAATCTCTTACACACCTGATGTTTAATTCTGACCATTGTTGTTCATACCTTCAATCAGAGAGAACAAAACAATGGCATATACAGATGAAATTAGTCAAGTGTCATGCAAAGCTTACAGTGAAGCTGAGGCTATGAATTAATATAAATTCTAAAGAAAATTATAAAAATGATCTTATTACAAAGAATCAATGATCATTTACTTTATATAATTTACAAAAAAAGGCACATATTGAAATGAATTGTAAGTACTATAGACCATGGGACAGGCAACTAAGATGGAGCCTATTAGCTTGCCACAGGGCAATTGAAGAACAAAATATTCATCTATGTTTATGATAGATCAAATGTACTAAGACACAGATGGAAAACACTTAACTGTGATAACAAAACTCCAAAGGATTGCTCAATCTGGTGAAAAAGGCACAAAAATAGAAGGTATTTGTGAGGCTGCTTGTAAGATTGTGCTTATCAGACACAAGTGGAAGCAGTAACTGACTCATGGGATTTTGTGCCAATCCTTCCATCCAAGAAATTCTACATTTACTAGTAATCCTCAGGTAATAATATAAATTTGAAATAGCATCAAACAATGTAGTGTAGTGTAAAAAAAAATTGTTCAGCAACAATCATGTTAGGTTTCTAATAAAATTGTGGAAAAGTTAATACCTAATTTTCATATTGTCTGTTGCTAGATGCTGAAAGTTTTCTTTGGAACTTTTAGACTAGTTCTCTATTTTAGAGGATTTCCTCATCAAAACTTCTACAGTAAATAACCAGACAACCCATAGTTCATACATGTAATCTGCTGGACTGATGTGCTGGTGGATTCCACCTTAAAATTTTTACCTGGCCTGTCAAAGTGCTGCCATCTAAACCTTCCACATAACTGATAACAACATGATGCCAGTCACCAAGGGGCAGCACCTTCTTAAGAGCTGTTTCCTGTACAACCAATTCAATCCCTGGTGTCTCACTTGTCAGTCTAGGAGAAAAAACATATATGGACAAAATATAGTTAATTTAATCATAACACTCGAATGAAGGGGTCATTGTTCGGCTTGAAAAAATATTCAGAATAGCAATGAATCACAAACTCTGTTTCTCCATATATAAATGACTTCATGTTAAAGAAAGACCTTGAGAAAAATTATATTTTTTCAAATCTCAATTTTATATTACATTCTGTAAAACTCATTAAGACAATCCACCAGATGCTAATAATGAATATAAAACATAACTCCAGTCAAATGTGCCTTTAGGTCACTGATATTAGTAAGCAACTGTCTTAAAACAGCCACTTATTAGTCCTAAATGGTAAATTTTCTTACTTCCCTGCTGTGTCTGCTGAAGACAGGTTTAATTGTACACTCGAAAACAATATTCTAACAGTATTGGCTGATCTGCTTGAAAAATACTTCATACTTACTTGCAACTTATTCCACTGCTTTTTTAGCAATTTTGGATCAGGTTGCAATGGTCAAGATAAATGAGCAACATAAGCCTACATATACTGTAAATTCACTGTTATTTGTAGGGTATCAATTTTCATGAATTTTATCATTGCTAGCAAGAGTCCCTTAAAGAAATTATGCTACTGATGGAAAGGATTTGTAGGAATTCACAAGGAATTATGCTCTACTGATGGAAAAGGATTTGTAGTAATTCACAAGGAATTATGCTCTACTGATGGAAAAGGATTTATAGTAATTCACAAGGAATGATGCTCTACTGATGGAAAAGAATTTGTAGGAATTAACAAGAAATTATGCTCTACTGATGGAAAAGAATTTGTAGGAATTCACAAGGAATTATGCTCTACAGATCGAAAAGAATTTGTAGCAATTCACAAGGAATTATGCTCTGCTGATGGAAAAGAATTTGTAGGAATTATGCTCTACTGATGGAAAAGAATTTGTAGGAATTATTCTCTACTGATGGAAAAGAATTTGTAGGAATTATGCTCTACTGATGGAAAAGAATTTGTAGGAATTATTCTCTACTGATGGAAAAGAATTTGTAGGAATTATTCTCTACTGATGGAAAAGAATTTGTAGGAATTATGCTCTACTGATGGAAAAGAATTTGTAGGAATTCACAAGGAATTATGTTCTACTGATGGAAAAGAATTTGTAGGAATTATGCTATACTGATGAAAAAGAATTTGTAGGAATTATGCTCTACTGATGGAAAAGAATTTGTAGGAATTATGCTCTACTGATGGAAAAGAATTTGTAGGAATTCATAAGGAATTATGCTCTACTGATGGAAAAGAATTTGTAGGAATTATGCTCTACTGATGGAAAAGAATTTTTAGGAATTCAAAAGAAGTCAGTTTCTTCCCTCCTATCATCATATTTAATTGCTGAGTACTAATGTCATCTCAGATATTTTTTTAGAAACTCCAACATATTAAATTGGTCACAAAAATATTTTCAGTACAAAATCTTTGTTGTAGCCTTTGAACTTGAACCCGATATTATGAATCAAAGATCACTGAACTTGTCTTAGATACTATATATACCCATATGCTAAGTTTAGTTTAATCTATAATTAATGCTTTTGTGAAAAAAATCCAAGTTACTGAACTGTTATCATTCAAGGTATTCTTCAAATATATCCACCACCTGGATTTGATAAAATCCATTCATGCATGTTTGTGCTATCATCCTCACAAGCCACCACAGATATAAAAAAAACCTGAGTCAAGACCTTTGACCTTGAAATCAATATTAGCGTGCTATCAACTTGCTTATTGCAAAACAACAAAATACAAAATAGGCTTACAATTTTTTTTTATATGTACAAGTCACTTTTTATGTCATGTTTTGTGTTCAGTGATGTATAGAAATGCAAGCAATGACCTTTGACTTGACCATAAGGTCAAGTAGGTCTGGTTTTCAAACTTGTTCACAATAGCACAAACATGCTGGTGGTCAGATCAGCATCATTTTATTCAGAACCAGTTACATACTGCAACAAGTGTTTTAGTGAAAACCCAATATCAGATAATGCCGCCATTCTTTCAAAAGAAGTAGTGATAACAAGATTTTTTAGTTGGCCTCCATAGTTGCCATGTTGGAAGTCAGATAAGCATCTCTGTCATTCAAGACCTGCAACATACTGTTACAGTGTTTTAGTGAAATCTCCATGTCATTACAACCATGAAGACTTTCAAGATGGCAACTAATGCAGCCATTTTAAAGTCAGATCAGCATTATTTTAATATAGGACCAAATACATAATGCAAGAAGTGTTTTATGCAAAACAATATGTGGATAAGACCATCTGTTTAGAACTAATCATAACAAGATTTTCATAATAAACTGCAGTGGTGACCATATAGGGAGGTCATATCCACATTATTTTCATTCATGACCAACATCAATCTGTTGATATTACCATAAATTCTGGAGAAGTAGTAATAACAAGGTTTTCCAGATGGCTACCACAGTGGATGTTGGATATCAGATCAACACCTTTTTATTTCTGATCATCCATGTCATAAAAGTTGTTTAGTGAAAACACCATGTTGATCTGAACATTCATGAAGGAAAAGTAATAACAAGACTTTCAAGATGGTTGCCATGGTGGTCATGTTGAATGTCAGACTGGCACCATTTTCATTTAGGACCATCTGCAGGTCATAAAAAGTCTTTTAGTGAAAACACCATTCTGATATGACTATCCATGCAGAAGGAGTGAAAAACATGATTTTCAAGATGGCCATCATAATGGATGTCTGAGTGGCACTATTTCCATTTAGGACCAACTAGATCTCAGAATGAAACTAAATCATATGCCAAGTTTCATGACTTTCCTCCAAGTGATTTAGTAAGAGTAGTGATAGCAAACAACTGCTCATGGACAACAGATGCAGGCTCAAAGCATAAGCTCTCCAGTGTGCTAAAAACCATGAATTTTGGGACCCAATGAACAATGATTATTCTGTGGAAACAAATGGGTCACTTCCCTAATTCACAAATCGAATTAACAACAAAAATGTCTTTTTTTGGGCAAAAAAACATAAAAATTGACACCCACAAAAATAAATGAATCCACAGTACATGAAATAACAGGATCAAAACAGGAAGAAATACCTGAATATGAGAGATCCATCTTCCGATTTGGCCCATACTTCAAACATTTTTTCTCTGGTCCCAATAGATACAAGATGGAGACAATTATCAACAGAGATACTGTGTCTACTACTGGCCACTGCCTGCTGAGGGGTGACAAAAGTATCTGCAATGTTGAAACAAGAGTTCCATGAATGGCATATTGTACACTCACTGTGTTTAACAGTCCTCTATGTAGGCATTAGTACGGCATGGTTAACTTGGGAGATTATTGACCAATGGGGCTCAATGACCTGGACCTATCGTGAAGGCATGCAGTTTTGAACTAACGTTACTGTGAAGAAACCATTATGTTTTTATTAGACTTACCATGACCATGACCTCTGAGCTGTAGATCCTGCAATCGAGGTTTCCTGATTATCCTGATTGCAATTCATCCACAAAGTTTGGTCAAAGAACTTACTCTAGAACAAAAATTGTTCTGCAAAACCCATTTTGCTACAATGACCTTGACTAACTTTTGACCACAAAATCAATAACCCTGTTCCATACCTGAAGTGCTAGTCCTTGACAAACTTTGGTCAAGGTACATGGTCTAAAACCAAAGTTATTATGCAAAAACAATTTTTCTTCTTTTGTTCATAATGACCTTGAACCTTGGCATTTTAACCCCAAAATCAATAGGCTTCTTTTTCACCCAATGTGTAAATCATCCACAAACGTTTTGGTGACAATTCATGGTTGAGAACTGAAATTTTTGTGCAGAAACGATTTTTCTTCTTTCAGTCAAGTTACTGGTGACTGATGGACGGACAACATCATAACATAATACCCTTTGGCTTATGGCAAATATATAAAAATTTCAGTGAGTCACTGGAATTGGTTGTTTTGTTTAAATGTGCATTTTGGCACAATGCATGTGCATATGTTCATGCATGGTCTTTTAAGTTGTTACTCTGGTCCCAAAGTCTTGATATTTAGGTCCAGGGTCTAGGAAAAGTCACTGTGTGATTCAAGCTGATTTTTAAAACATTGTGCTGAAAAATTAACTTCATGTGTGAAAATTGCACATAAATTTTGCAAGCCCTATCTTGTTTACTTCATTAAATTTCCCTTATATTTAAATAATCCCCCACCCCTTGGGCACTACAGATGACCCAATTGCTCCACTTAAACTGCCCAGATGGGTAGCAGCTTCAGCTACAGAGGTTTATTTTAACAGTGTCATCTGTTAAGCTGATAAAAGTAATAAACTGCTGTAGGTCTGAAAACCATAAATCTACAAAAATTCTACAAAACCATAAATGTAATAAAATATTTAACCCTAAATGTAATAAAATATTTAATCCTAAATGTAATAATTTACTGTGAATTCTGCCTGTAGATATTTCCTCTTGATGCAAGTATCTACAGGTATCAACTTTAATGTTCATTAAAGGAATCCATAATCTGGCAAATCTGGTAGCCATTGTTGTAATGAACATTTCAACATCTGTAGGAATTTAATGTATTTACAGGTTTCTCACATGTCTCAACAAACTTCAGTATTACACTGATGGCTTTTTCATATTATGAAAACATGAATTAATAGAATCTACTAAATGTGGGTCGGTATGATAGGGTAATCAAGTCAGAGTGGGTAAGATGTCCTAGGGATTATTGCCAAGTCCCTGGTACAAATCTTATTCCCTGAGGGTTAGATTTCCATATCTTACCCACACCCATAGGGAAGATTCTTTTTCTTGCTTATCACATAAATTATTTCTGTGAACAACTTTGTAGAAAAAAGAAGTTTGTGTATGATTTGTGCATTACAACATGTTCATTACAACATCAAGTGGCTGACATTACAAAGAATGGGGATTAACCTATCTACCCAAGGATTAGATTTATCTAGATCAGTGTAAAATCTGGCATAATTCTGTCTGGTGGAAAAGAAAAGCTGTGGTTTAAATGTTTATAACAGACCTGGGAAGACTTAAACCAATTATATTCCTTTTCATCTGTTTCATCTAAACTGAAAAGTAATTTTTATCCATACTGAAGAGATAATTTTAACCTGCACATTTTACTGTTGCTTTGTTGCTACTGACAGCACTGTCCACAAGCTGACACCACATGGCAACACTGAAGCCCTTCTGGAATGGTGGCCAAGTGAGGGAGTTACGGAGTGAGGTTTGAATGGCCGATATCCCCCACACTTCCTGATGGTGAAGTCTCTTCTCTGCCTCAACAGGATCTGTAAATATATATAAATATTGTCCTGGTCTAAAAGATTTTGCATAAATATAAATAGTTTGTGCAATCAAAAGAAAATTAGCATTATATTTGATATTTAAATTATGTTTTTACTTACAATTACTGGCAAAAATAAACATTTATAAAGTTCATTTGATTTTTATGAAAACCAGTTTTTCAAGTTTTATGAAAATATACTTGTTTATGCAAACCATTGAAAGTCTAATTTGTCATTGATACTGGCATGCATAACCTAGCCCAGAAATTTTTGATTTTTTCAGATTTTATTTCAAAAGTTTTCTTTGTGATCTATATTTATATAACTAACTTATCCTCTGTCGATCTAGGTTAAGTCAACTTTTGTGAACAGACAATTCTGACCTTGTAATAACAGTCACATTACTTTGTGCCAAGGTCAGTAGAGTAGATGAGTACATGCTGCAAGTTGCATTGCTGTATTTATAGTAATGGGATCATTTTAAAAATACATAGGGATAATTAAAACATACAATTATGAAAACAGGTTTACACGATATTCTTGTGTAGTAAAACATTTTGAGAACAGATTATTACTACAAGAAAACCTGATTTCCAAGTTACAATTGTATGCCCAAAATCTATTTGCCTTTGATGCAACCCAAGTACTGTCAATACTGCATGACCAGTCCACAAGTTACAGGGAGTACTTTTGACAATTTGGATATAGATGACAAAGAATGTTTTTTTTTTATAAATTTAAATTTCTTAAGAAGAAAAAAAACCTTGAATTATTCAATTTTACATGCATTTTAAATTTATTTCAAATGAATTGTTTCCACCTAAAATGCTGCATATACGCAATAGCTGGACATGAAGATGGTCATGGCCTACATGTTGAGCCTGCCCCCGAGCTTTGAAATGAAATATACTGGTAGGTCATAGTGACCTAATTTTGGTGGAAAAGTGTTGTACCCACCAAGATACATCAACACATCAGTTCATGACTCCGTTGCCAATAATGCCCAAGAAACTAGTGGTCTACAGGTCTCAGGAAAAAATATTCCCAAGCACTCATCCCTGGGTTGAGTGAGTTGCAAGAGCTACTTGTCCTTGTCTTCTTCATACACAACACAGTGCACTTCTCCACTACACTGCTTACACTTTTACTAAAGAACCACAGGTACCTGAAGCAAGCTTGATACTAAAATGGAATAAATTCCATGATAATATTAATTTCTAATACATGGCTTCTTAGATAAATATATAACAAAAGACAATGGTTGTAACTCGAGAAATTGCAGTTGCACACATAGCCTTTTCTTAGTGGTATTCATCTTTACAGTGAAACCTTGCAGTAATCTAGGTGTCATAATTTTCCTTTTCAACGAGCTATCACACATCTTTATGAGTTAGATATGGGAGAAGTTAAGAGACAAAGAATGTCAACAATTTATGCTTTTTGTCTGGTCAGACATTGTTATGCTTTTTGTCTGGTCAGACATTGTTATGATTTTTGTCTGGTCAGACATTGTTATGCTTTTTGTCTGGTCAGACATTGTTATGCTTGCCACTCAGACCACCAGTATTTTCAAGACTGTGCAGCATTTTTAATACATTGTCAAGCCAAAGTAAAGATGTCAGCAGATATTTATATAAGTATGTAATTACTTTTCACAAGAAAAATGTAAGTAACTTGTATCTGAAACAAGAATTCCAACTGTCTCAATTTCTGCCAACTTTCGTACTAAATGATTCATTTTGGTCAAACCTCCATTCTAGAGAGTTACAAATGGGCACCATAAAATGGAAGATTGCTGATTAGCCAAAAGAATTAGAACTTTTCTAGGTGATCAAACCTCCATTCTAGAGAGTTACAAATGGGCACCATAAAAAGGAAGATTGCTGATTAGCTAAAAGAATTAGAACTTTTCTAGGTGATTACCCAAACTAGATTTCGACCAATCAGCTGTTGTCTCAACACTATCTGCTTTATAAATAGATTACAACAAGATGCATTGTGTGGAATTTTGTGGGAAACAGCTGAGACATTTAAAAATACTAATTTTGAATGTAAGTTGGCAACATTTTCTTGAAAAAATCTATGCATAATATTTACCCATTTTACTCTCAAGCTTACATCGAGTAACTGTGTAAAACTAAAAGAAGTCATTCCTTTGTGACATGTTCAAGACTAACAACAAGTAGCAAATTAGGCATAGGTTATTTATATTGATGCACACCAAATGTTAAGCGATGTTGAACTTTGGCACTTGTTACCGGTAGAAAATACATTCAGATTTATTCTCAAGGTGTGAATCTACATCTACTCGGCCCAGGGACGAGTACATAGTAAAGTTTTACTCAGCCCAGTCAATTTTTACCTGGTCAGGATGAGAGGACAAGAGGTTTTCCTGAGCCCTGGTGTATCAATATATTGGTACTCATTGGTACACTACCATATCACAATTCATACTGGAACAATTTCTTCCATATTGGTAGTTTAGCCTGTTAGTTAGACTTATTGTAGAACTAGTTTTATTTACTCAAAATATCGTTTGGTATTGTGAAACACTGTAACCAGTCAAACTGTTGAATAAACCTGAACCAGATCTTATACTCAGTAAGCTGGCAAAGAGCACTGTTTGGACTCACTTTGGCCTTAGATACTTTGATACAGATCTTGCCACACACACACACTGACATCATCCATCTGTGAAAGCTGGTCATTACTTACCTTTGAGCTGCAAACTCTTATCTCTTACCTATCCATACACACATTCCTTCTCATTCTTTCACAAATAAATAGAAACACTGCTGATAAAAGCAAGTTATTTATCATAATACAATTTACAGGCTCAGCAAATCATGCTGACAGTTGGCATCACGTGGATTTAAAATGGTCAGCTTGGTAGAAATACGTATTGGTACATACTGCAATACAATCATTCATGTCACAATATCACAATATGATCTAAGCTGGCAATACTCACACCTACAAGAAACTGGCCAAAACACAAAACTTAAACAAAGTCACTGAAGCATGAAATCTATGTCAAACAGAAATACTTTTGGCAATTTGTGATTTTACATAACATGGTGTATCCGTGAACTAAACTGCATGACTTCCTAACTAATAATACATACAAAATACAAAACTGAGGTAAATGAAAACTTAACCAAAGACAGGAATGCATGAAATGTAGGTCATACTGACCTACTCTTAGAAAATTTGTTATACATATCAAGAAACATGACTCTGTGGCCAACTGTACATGAGAAACTGACCACATTATGGAAGTATTAGCAGAGTAAAAACTTTAACATCAGGGATAATCTCCAGCTTACCGTATATACTCGCGTACAATTGCATACCAACTGCAAACTGCACAGACCCAGATCTGCCATCGCATAATGCACCAGCAGATCTGGATCTATGCAGTTTGTAAGGACTAATCAATAGAACAAACAGCACAGACCCTGATCTGCCAGCGCATTATGCGATGGCAGATCAGGTTCTATGTTGTTTGCATTTGGACCAAGCTTATACGCAAGTATATACAGTAGATAATTTAGATAAATAACATTAACAAGGGTCCCCCAATCTCACCTGTGAAATGTGTTATGCTGATACAGCATTCTGCCCCCAATCTCACCTGTGAAACATGTTATGCTGATACAGCATTCTGCCCCCAATCTCACCTGTGAAATGTGTTATGCTGATACATCATTCTGATCAAGCACACAATACAAAAAAACTTAGTATACCAAGGTACAAACTTTATACATATAGTAATATAGGGGGACCTGTCTAAAAAGACCATCACCACTGCCAAAATATAATGGTCTCTCAAGACAGGTGGTCTCTCATGACAGGTAATAACACTATATAATCAATAAATCCATGCACTGAGAATCTGGTCTCTCAAGACAGGTGGTCTATGATAGCAGTGGTCTTTTAAGACAGGTCTTAGCATATTACACCAAATTTTCAGTTGAATATAGCAACTGATGTAGTAGATATATGACTTTCAAGAACTTATATACAGAATCTTAATATTGATGCCACTGATGGTGCTGTATCAGGCAAGGCTGTAAACCCCAGTACATGCCATCTCAGGCAAGACTGGAAACCCCAGTATATGCTATCTCACGCAAGACTGGAAACCCCAGTATATGCCATCTCAGGCAAGACTGGAAACCCCAGTATATGCCATCTCAGGCAAGACTGGAAACCCCAGTATATCAGGATGCAAATTAGAGACATGTACCAGTAATAATAATATACAAAAGTTTCATTTGAATACAATGACTAATGTATAAGATATATGATTTTCAAGAAACTATAACACAAAATCTAAATGTTGATGATGACACTGCCATTGCCAGGAAAGTGATACCTATTACTGGTGATACCACTGCCATTGCCAAAACTGTGATACCTATTACTGGTGATGCCACTGCCATTGCCAGAAAAGTGATACCTATTACTGGTAATGCAACTAACATTGCCAAATCTGTGATACCTATTACTGGCATTGCCACTGCCATTGCCAGGAAAATGATACTTATTACTGGTGCTGTTACTGCTATTGCCAGAAAAGTGATACCTATTACTGGTAATGCGACTACCATTGCCAAAACTGTGATACCTATTACTGGAATTGCCACTGCCATTGAGAGAAAAGTGATATCTATTACTGGTGCTGTTACTGCTATTGCCAGAAAAGTGGTACCAGTTACTATTGCTGCTATACTTCTTTTACACATACATGTGTTAACCCTTAAAGTGCTAGTCGCAACATAAGTCGCGCTGCCAGTAGAGGTCTCATACTGCTTGTCTCTACTTAAGTCGTTTTTCAGGTAAGCAACTGTTTACACATCCATGTACTTTGGCTTGACATGAATGGTTGTGAAACTAAATTGTATTGGTACACTGCACTGGGCCCTGTAACAAGCATTCTATCATAGTTTCTATCATAGTTTTAACCTTGTATTCATCAAAGAAGTTTTACAAATGCATGTTTATAATAGGCACTACCTAGAAAACTCAAAAGGGCAGACTCTGAACATGGTTTATCTCCAGATGATGATTTGATTCGGCAAATACTGGCTGATGATAGCGATGATGACAATGATTTCAAAAGTTTTGAAGTATATGAGATTATTAGAGCTGGGAAAATGTTACTGGAAATGCCAGTGAGTGATTTTGAGCCCGAAAATCATGTTGAATATGAGTATGATGTATGTGCTGGATGGACCAACACTGACGGCATGTTGGTTAACCCCTTGTTCAGCGGTATTTTAAAATTAAATGTATACATGGAGAATATCAAGTCTATAGACCATTTAAGGCTATTTTTGTATTAGGATTTCTTGCATCTGACCATAGATCAAATGAATCTTTATACACAGCAGAGAATAAATGGGGCAGACTTGATTAACAACAGCTGCATGAGAAAATGGAAGCCTGTCACACCTGATGAATTTAAACCCTTTTTTTTCCATTGGTTATGGCCATGGGTTTGGTGCATACAGTTGATTTCTATTTTTACTGGACAGTTGAGTATGTGATATCAACCCCATACTTCAGCCCCCCCAAAAAAAAAAATGAGTTGGAATATATTTTTTTAATATTCTAAGCAAGTAACACCTGAACAGATAATGAACTTGACAGGTGGCTGTCTGTGTAAGCTCATAAGTGGACATTAGATGACAGATATATACTAGAATAAATAACAAGAAAACTGCAAAGCTTTGTGAAAATTTATTGCAGACTTTAGGGGGTGTAAACTTACTTGTGGTGTTTCTTCACTGGATTCTCATTAACTGTTACCTATTCTACACCTGTGATTTTCACAACTTGGATATAAAGTTGTAACAGACATACATATATATGGTTGAGCCACAAAAGAATGGAGTATTTGTTTAGACATATGTGAACTTTTTCATTAAAAACGATACAAACAAAAAAATTAAATACAAAGGTAATTTGTATATTTACCTGTATTTGCACTTGTAAGTGCAAATATGATAAAGTTACATATGTGACTTGATGCTTATAATAAAGTTTCGACATCAATAATTATTTTTCATATAGGGTTTGTGCGTCTATTATGTACAGTAATTAATATACTGGCAATATAAAAGCAGAGTGCAATTTTCATTTCTTTTCTCAAACAATTCAGCACTGAGGGATCTTGTGCTACAAAACTATACAACATTTAAGGGTTAATGTGAATTCATTTTTTTTTTGTGGGATCATAAAAATTGTCATGGATTTCATGGTTGCTTCAAACTATGAATTTAAAGACTCAATAAAAAAGAGTTTATCTATGAAGACAATAGGACCCTTTTCCCAATTCATGAATTTAAGTACACACAAACATGAAAACTGATGCCCTTGAAAACAAACAAGCTCACAGTATCTAATGAGTTCTCTATGCAAGTGGGGCCAAAGGTCCTACTCAAACTTTGTTCACAATGTCGATCTAAAAGTCCAAAATTCCAAAATTTGTTTAAACCAGTTGATAGTATCATATATTTATCATCACATTCTTTGATAATGGAACCAATGTATAACAAAGCTCCAAGTTAACAAATCACTGGATCAAACAAAGCAACCATTTACATCAAAATGTATACAATACCTACACATTAATTAGACATGCTAATTACCATTTGAGACACAGGTTTTCTGATGTGAACTAAATTAAGAAGTCTTTTTTATGATATACATGTACCACCCAATAAAATCTTTGACTTTTTAAAGGAATATGGTTTATATAACAAATTTTGACCATATATTTTAAGGCTACCTTTATCTTATATTTTATATACCTATAAAAGAATTTTAACATCTTAAACTTCTATCTTTTAACTTGTAGGACCCAGTGCTTACATTTATTTGGATGGATTTGGGAATCTTACCATGTACATTGGGATCCTTACCATGTATTTTTGGAGCCCCAAGCATCAACATGTTTGACACGGCTCTAAAGAAAGGGACCACTCTGGAAGGATGGACAGGGGGCTGGTCAAAAGCTCCACTTTCAAGCAGGTCCCTTTTGTTGTCATCTTCTGGCCGGGGCTCAGCTGCCTTCACCGGGAACTTTACAGAATGGTATGGCATTAGTGGGGAGTTCTCTACAATCGTCAACAACACTGATAACAAATTATCCTGCAAGGATAAGAAGCAATCAATCAATTTATCTGCTAACTAAAGTAAAGAAAGATAGTGCACCTGATAGCACATCTAGGAAAAACATCATAGCATCTCAGTAGAAAGATGTGAATTTTTCATAATTTCTAAGTAAATTTTGTACAAAACTAAAGCTGTTAGCAATGGGTGCATTAAAACGGGGCCCTCACTCACTACAATTGGCTCAGAAGAGCCTAAAACTAAAGAGCTTGTATTGGAGGCAATCAGGAGACATAACTCCTCTAAATGCTTATGTGAATGCTGGAAATTCAGCTCACCCAAGGTCTCACAAGACTAAAGGTGCATAATAAAATTAGTTGAAAACCAACATTCCTTAGTAAAGTTATGCTGCTGAAGCAAAAGGATGGCAGGAAATCAGGGACCATAACTCTTCAAAATGATAATGTGGAATGCTAAAAATCAAACTCATTCATGGTTCCATCGCTTTATAGCTGCATGCCAAATTTGGCTGAAATCCAACAAACCTTGGCAGAGTAATGCTGTAGAAACCAAAGTTAGGAGAACAGGCAATATGGGGGCATAACTCCTGTATATAATATTGTGGAACACTGGAAGTCAAAATCATTCCAGGTCTCATCAATATAAAGCCCCAATCAAAATTTGGTCAAGAAACAACATACCTTGGTAAAGTTATGCAGCAGAACCAACGTCAGGAGGACAGACAATCAGGGGACATAACTTCTGTAAATATATGCTGCTGAATGCTGGAAATCAAACTCATTCATGGTCTGATCAATATAAATCCCCATACCAACTTTGATTTAAATTCAACAAAACTTGTTAAAGTTATGCTCGAGAAACACATTTCAGGAGAATAATCAGAGGGCACAACTCTTGTAAATGATGTTATGGTTTGCTGGAAATCTAATGTATTCAAGGTCTCATCAATATAAAGCCACATATGAAACTTATTTCATATTCAACAAACCTTGGTAATGCTGTGGAATCTTTTGACGTGACTCCTCTGACCCACACAGTTCATATCTACAAAGCTTGTGATAGTCCCAAATTGCCATTGTAAACATTAATTAACATTTTTTAACTAAAATGGGTCATGTAGCAATTTTTTTTTTACAATTTAGTTTTATATCTTTTAAAACTTAAAATTTTAACTTTAGTTAGCACTACACAGCCAGAATTGTGCTGACATACCACTAAACCATATACATACATATTGTGACAGCAAATAAAAAAAAAGTAAAACAATGAAAAAAAGAATGTTCTTTTTCTATATGAAAGTAGATTTACTATAATAAGTTGATAAAAACAGAGATTCATCTTGTTTATTTATTCTTTTTTTAAAAACCATTGTTCTTAAAATCTGCTTCAGATGCTATTATCATGGTGCACCCCTAGAAGATTTTACTGGGCAAAGTCATAGGCTTTGAGTAACTGTGGAGTGACAGCCAATACTACAAGCATGGTTCATGCATCAATAATTACCTATTAGCCACTACAGATGAGGCCTCACATGAAAAGCATGCAGCATGCAGTCTACTCATCTAATTCCAGTACTCATTAACATGTACAATATACATTTAACAAACTGGCTGAGGGTAACCTATCACAATATACAATGTATAGTCAATAATATGGAAAGTTTATCACTGAATAAGAATATTAATTCATACTTCCGATTGCACTAATCAGGAAGGGCCTTCTGAGTAGGCAGGGTGTATACAGCATGGAAGAGTCTATATTATTATGAGCTAACCACAAATATTTAACCCATGTTAGTAAAGCATAAAATGTAGGTCACAGTGACCTTCTTTGGTTGCATGGGTGTAGTACTAACAGAGATGCATCCAATTATCAAGTTTCATGATTGAAATATAAACAGCACCCAATAAATCAACCTCAAATAAAAAATTTCATCAAAGTCAATGAAGCATGAAACACAGGTCATAGAGAACTCTTTCTAAAGTAAAAGTGTAGTACTTATCAAGATGCATCCCCTCACCAAGTATCATGATCCTAGGTAAGATATTATGCACACAGCATGCCAAAAACTCATGTTGTCAAGAGTCGAACATGAAAACTGAACCAAAGCCACTAAAAGATGAAATATAGGTCATGATGAACTTCATTTTGCGGAATGCTGGAAATCAAACTTATTCAAGGTCTCACAAATATAAAGCCACATACCAAATTCGGTTATAGCCAACAAACCATGGTAAAGTTATGCAGCAAAAACTAAAGACAGAAGGACAAGCAATCGGGGGCATAACTCCTGCAAATGATGTCTTTGAACATTGGAAATCGAACTTGTTCAAGATCTTATCAGTATAATCCCACATACCAAATCTGGTTGAAATCTAACAATTCCCAGTAAGGTTATCTTATGAAAACAAAATTGTTGATGGTCAGACAGACGAACATGATTATGTAGGGATCCACCAACTTCATTGAGTGGGGACCTAATGAAACAAGAGGTTCTGTGCCATGATATGTCACACCTGTTAAAAAAAAATTTTTGGACTTTTGGAACTTTGGACACACAAAGCTTTCACACAAAATGTTAATACTGTTGATGCCCCTGCTGTCATGCCAGAAAAGTGATTCCTACATTTCACTTTCTGCTTATGCCGGTTGTTGTCATATTAATTGATGAAAATCCTCATGGCACACTTATGAAGTACCATTGTGAAGACAACTGTAAATGTTTGTCACAAATCAAGAATAAATCTGCAGGCTTTGATTTGTACACGGTCTAGATGAACTTCGTCTACTTACTGGTAAATTTTCAAATTAGGAGTCTGACTTTTCTTAATAAAATCATAGATGCAATCTAATACAAGACTTAAATTAATGGGATATAACAGTTTCCTTTTTATGAAAGCATTAAAATGCACCTTTAGCTGTAGTGATTCTTAGTGGGTTTTTCTTGAACAGTCTCCTGTAATATACAAAATAACTTGTTCTTTTTTATAAGTGTGAATTTGGCCACCATTTAAAATCTTACAAATAGAGATGTGGTGGCTCAGTGGTTAGCATTCTAGGCTCGTGACTGAAACGGTGTAGGTTCAAATCCTACCATCAGATCAGCTCAGGTCAGCTACCATTGTGTGTCCTTGGGCAATGAACTTGCTTCAATTGCCTCCGCACTAAATAATCTACCATATATACTCATGTATAGACCCATACCAACTGCAAACTGCATAGACCCAGATCTGCCATTGCATAATGCGCTGGCAGATCTGGGTCTATGCAGTTTGTAAGGACTAATCAGTAAAACAAACAACATAGACCCCGATCTGTCAGCGCATTATGTGACGGCAGATAAGGGTCTATGTTGTTTGCATTTGGACTTGGCTTATACACGAGTATATACGGTACTTGTATCACTGTGATGTACAACACAAAACCATGCAAACTTACAAATGAAAATTGTATCAATCTGTCAGCTATGAGTCTGATCATAGATCCAAATATACAATTACAATTACTTACACCTACTAACGTATACTAAGTTACAGATTAGAAACATAATACGAGTCTGATCATCGATCCAAATATATAATTATGAGTCTGATCATCAATTCAAATTTACAATTACTTACACCTACTAACGTATACTATGTTACAGATTAGAAACATAATACGAGTCTCATCATCGATCTAAATTTATAATTACGAGTATGATCATCAATCCAAATTTACAATTACGAGTCTGATCATCGATCCAAATTTATAATTACGAGTCTGATCATCAATCCAAATATATAATATCTAAAAATGTTATAAAGAATAACAATTATTTCACCCAAGAAATAGTAACAAGTGTGTAGATGAAGGAAAATGGTCCATCTAATTATGTTTCTAATCTGTAACTTACGTTAGTAGGTGTAAGTAATTGCAAATTTGGATCTGTGACTTACGTTAGTAGGTGTAAGTAATTGTAAATTTGGATCGATGATCAGACTTGTAATTGTAAATTTGGATTGATGATCAGACTCGTAATTGTAAAACTCAAGTTTAAACTGACATTTCCCAATAAGTTGACTGAAATAAGGTTGCAACTGTGATGTAAATGTGCATATAAGTGGAATTCTATACTGTGATGTAAATGTGCATATAAGTGGAATTCTATACTGTGATGTAAATGTGCATATAAGTGGAATTCTATACTGTGATGTAAATGTGCATATAAGTGGAATTCTATACTGTGATGTAAATGTGCATATAAGTGGAATTCTATACTGTGATGTAAATGTGCATATAAGTGGAATTCTATACTTTGATGTAAATGTGCAAATAAGTGGAATTCTATACTTTGAGAGTACATTTTTCTATCTCCATGATATTAGCCAAGGAAATTTTTATGACTCATTTAAATTTCTAGTTTTCAGCGGCAAGACATACAGTGGGTACATTTGAATGCTGGAACAGTTGCAGTATCCTCCTGAAGTCATGTGATCCAATAGAATGCTGGGCAAGCTGCTGCACCAATGCCAACACAGTTTGCAGTCCTGTTAATAGCAAAATTACACAAAAAATAGAATAGTAATGATGAGGAGGAGGAGGAAGAAAATGATAATGATGATGATGTCTTTATTTTCATAGGGTAACATAATCATGATAATGATGATGTCTTTATTTTCATAGGGTAACATAATCATGATAATGATGATGATGTCTTTATTTTCATAGGGTAACATAATCATGATAATGATGATGATGTCTTTATTTTCATAGGGTAACATAATCATGATAATGATGATGATGTCTTTATTTTCATAGGGTAACATAATCATGATATGATGATGATGTCTTTATTTTCATAGGGTAACATAATCATGATACTGATGATGATGTCTTTATTTTCATAGGGTAACATAATCATGATACTGATGATGATGTCTTTATTTTCATAGGGTAACATAATCATGATAATGATGTCTTTATTTTCATAGGGTAACATAATCATGATAATGATGATAATGTCTTTATTTTGATAGGGTAACATAATCAGTTTAAAGCTAATGATCATCAGTGAATGTGCAGTATATTTAAGTAAACTGTCTACTCACAATTCCAAATTTATAAAAAATTTATTAAAAATAATATAATTTTCTACTTCATAATGGGTTAATATTCTTGGATACGAAATGAAACTGTAAGTTAACTGCACATATATATGCATGCCAATGAAATGAAAATGTTAGTACTGAAAGAATAATGTAAAAAGAAAGGACATGACAGATATATCAGAGTAGATTTTAGAGAAAGTTATCATTACATAACAATTTACAAAATATAAATGACATTATTAAATACAAGAGTACATATACATGAACGGCACATACTATGCCTGTACTTTGTTTAATAGTCCCTTGTTTAATAGTCATCTATGTAGGCACTTGTAGGGCAGTTCTTAATTGCTGTCTTCAAACATTAGTGTTTATTTCTTTACAGGAAAGATATTGCTATGACTACTTGAATCTTTTTCATCAATATAATAAACATTTTTTTCTTTACATAAAGACTGAAAAAAATTGTATTCTATTGATTCAGTACATGGAAGAAAAAATGTGCAGCACTCATTACTTTTAAAAATTTCAAAATGATAGTAGACTATGAATTATAATTTAATCTGTTGTGGACAATGCAGACAATTTCCTTCTGCTGTCCACAGTACACTCATATGCACACACACTCATATATATATATGAAAACTAAATTTGACTGACTTCTCCCACTTGTCCCCCAAATACTGCCACTTCTTCAATTTTTATATGGAGAGAGAACTCCCATTATTCTGTCCCTAATTTCAGCACTAAATATAATTTTTTCTTACCCAATGTGCAAGTCAGCCACAAACTTTGGTGAAGGTACATGGTTGAGAACTGAACTTTTTGTGCAGAAACCATTTTTCTTCTTTTAGTCATGGTGCCCTTGACCTTTAACTGCAAACAAATAGCCTTCTTCCTTACCCCAAGTACAAGCTATAAAGAAGAAACCACTTTTCTTCTATTAGTCACAGTAACCTTGACCAATGACCCTTTGACCCCCAGATCAATAGGCTTCTTCCATACCCCTAGTGCCAGGCATGCACAAAGTTTGGTCCAGGACTGTGTTGTATAACTAATGTCATTGTACAGAAACCATTTTTCTTCTTTCAGTCACACTGACCTTGACCATTGGACCCCAAACCTATCAGGCTTCTTCCATACCCCAAATACAAATCATCTAAAAAGTTTGGTTTTGGTCTGTGATGTAGAACTAATGTTACTGTGCAGAAACCATTTTTCTTCTCTCAGTCAATGACCCTGACCTTTTTAACCAGAAATCAATAGGATTCTTCCTTACTCAAGTGCAAGCCATCCACAAAATTTGGAAACTGTAGATGATGGAGAACTCAAGTTACTGTGCAAAAATGAAATAGAGAACAGACAGATATATGGACAACATCATGACATAATACACTCCACCTTATAGCATGTATATAATTACTATATACACAAGTTTTGTGGAAAAATGAAATGAGGATAATTTTGAAATATGTAAAAATGTTGACAATATGGACCTTTCTGAAATCTGCTCTAAGCCCTGCCCATGCTCATTTGTGTAAGAAAATCTCTTCTAATACAACAAAAAATATTAAATTTTACAGAATATCACCTAAACTATAAGAAAGTGATCTTCAAAATAAAAGCAGGTATTTTTTTTAAAGATATTCTGATTCAAAGTTACTATGTATTTCCTATATTTCAGGCTGTGGAAACATTTCCCACATTTTGTAACATGATGCAACTACTTACACCAGGCCAAAGCTGAAAGCCCTCCCATTGGCCTTAGGTGAACAGACATGCAGGTACTAAGCATGGTTGATTTACATGACAGAAGGATTACAAATCACATTTGTATTTTATATGTGTGTAAGTAGGTACAAGTGTCTGCCATTCTACAGATGCTGTGTTGGATAAAAATATGTCACATGTGTGCCATGTTAGTTCAAGAGCTTGTAGGCCAGTGGTAACTGTAGGGGTCTGTATTAGGTAGGAAGTTGGACATTTCAAGTGGAGATATGTGGCCAGGACATACAAATCATATGGCCACACCAAGTTAAGTCCACACTTAGTCAGGCTACCTGTAGGGTGCACAGATGGTAGGGGACACACATGGAACTTTAAGTTACGAAGCATAGTACAGCTCTCCCCCATTATAACACACCTCATTGTAAAGTGATTCTGGATATAACACGGTTCTACTATGGATCCCATGACCAAAATCACACAAATGTATAACAATATGGGTTGAAAGAAAACAAGGTGAAACTTAGTATTTTTAAATCTTCATTTCCTTTTCAAAATGCCATCATTTACCAAATTTTGATAGTGCCCGCTATACCACTGTTCAGTATATTATGCTACTATCAATATATTGTGTTCTGTACATATCGTGGTCTCAATATAATGCAGTTCAGTACGCAACATGGTTGGCGGTTATGGACCCCGACTACGCCATTATAACAAGGGAGAGCTTTAACTCTTTCTTCTCTAAGCTGAGTTGACCAATAGTACACTTTAATTATAGCTATAAGTCTTAATCTGTCAACCAGTGAATATCAATATGAAACTTGAAATATAAAGTTAGAACCAAGTAACTGGGGATCACTTAGTCAGTCAGTCAGTTCAGCAGCTCTGAGTCAGTGAGTTCAGTCTGGAGCAGAGTTCAAGTTGGTTCAGTTAAAGTTTCCAGTTCAGTTCAGTGAATGAAGTCTTGAGTTCTATAAGGTGGATACGAAGGTGTATTTATCTCCATATGATAGATATATCAGATACAAGAATCCCTCAGAGAGACTGATCCTCTAATTGCCAAAATAATTTCCAGGAATCCATTTCTTATGTCCTTTTATTCTTTTTAACTGCTGAGTATTGAAATCATCTCTGATATTCTTAAATAACTCTAACATACCAAAATTGGTAACAAAAATATTTTCTTCTATGTTTGCGTTAACATGTTCACAAGACACCCAAGTGCAGTACAAATTTCTCTGTCATGGCGTTTTACATCATGGATAGAAGACACTATCAAGATATACCCAAATGCTAAGTTTGGTTAAATCAAAATATTATTTTGGGGGGAATAAACCCTTAAGTAACTGAACTGGCATCATTGAAGACATTCTTCACAGACATCAACAAACTGGGTCTGATAAAAAAAATCTATTCATACTTGCTTATGTTATCATGCCCACAAACCAGTATGCCTAAAGACCCAAGTCAAGTTTTTTTTACCATGAAATCAATCTTAGAGTGTCAACTACCAACTTGTTTCTTGGGATGCAACTAAATACAAAGACTCATCAAAATTCATTTGTATATATACAAGTCAATGTGTTTATAAGCTCAATGAAGTGCAAAAATTCAAGCAATGACCTTCAATAACTTGATGCCAAGGTTAATTAGGTCTGATTTTTAAACTCCTCGGCAAAAAAGTGCAGATATGTTGGTTGTCATACTTGCATTATTTTCATTCAGAACCAACAACAATATATTACAAAATGTGTTTTAAAGAAAATCCCATGTCAATGACACCTTTTTTCAAGAGTAATGATAATGTGACTTTTGAGATGGCCATTATGGTGCCATGCTGGAGGTCCAATGAGCATCAATTTTATTAAAAACCAGCTACATATTGCAATAGTGGTTTTAGTCATGCCGATACAACCATCCATTCAGGAAAAGTAGCTATAAGAAGAGTTTTAATATGACCATCAAAGCAGCCATTTTGGAGGTTGGATAAGCATCAGTTTATTATAGGAATAAGTCTATATCGCAAGAAAGAAGTATTTTTAAAATAATCCCCAAAAACAACAAGTCAATACAACCATTCCTTCATGAGAAGCAGCAGCAAAGAGATTGTTCACAATGGCTGCTGTGGTGGCCATTTTGGGAGGTCATATAGGCATCATATTCAATTAGTTCAATACCAGTGGTGAGAAGTGTTTCAGACAAAACCCCATGTTAATATGACTGTCTTTGAAGAGGAGTAGCAATAACATTCAAGACTGACACCATGACTGTCATGATGGAATTCTGATTGGAACCATTTTCATTTAGGACCAACTAGATACCATAAGAAGTCATTTATCAAAAATCAAAAATCAATTGGACCATCTGTCTAGGAGGAGAAATGATAAAGATTTCAAGATGGTCACCACTGTGGCCATAATGAAGGTCTGAGTTGCACAATTTTTATTTAGGACCAACAAGATATCATAAGGAACATTTAGTGAAAACCCCATGCTGGTATGACCATTCGTTCAGGAGAGGAAGAGTTAACAAGATTTTCAAGATGGTCACCATGGTGGCCATATGAGGTCTGAATGGCACCATTTTCATTTAGGCCCAACTACAAAAGAAGTCTTTTGCTGAAAAATTAATGTCAATATAAACATCCATTCAGGATAAATAGCAATAACAAGATTTTCAAGATGGCTGCTATACCAAGCATTTTTGGAAGTATGACAAGTAACATTTTCATTGTGGACTAACTAGCCTTTTAATGAAAACTAGACATCAATATGACCATCCATTCAGGAGAAATAGTGATAAAAAGATTTTAAAGCTTGCCTCCATGGTAACAGAAAATGGTGGATCAGGGTCTACAGTATTTGTTCTATTTCTGATTCTAAGGATGATTACTTGTGAAATGGTCGAATATTTAACTTTTTTAAAAATTGATATTTTTACATACACAAATCACTGAAAATGTATAGATTGGTGTGCATTGTCTTGTCCTACTCTTAGTTGAATATCCCCAAATCAAGCTCATTACACAGACAAGTATGGAAAAAAGTACCCTGTCATAAATAAAAGCTGAATGAGTATTTACCAAGAGGACTGAGATTGCTCAACTGGCTAACATCTGCTAAATAGACAAATGCAAGAGCAGTTGGCATAAAAAATCTGCGTCAATAGGATGCTTTCTATATAGATTTATTCCAATCCTTTTGATTGTATATGTTATGAAAACAATTGTTTCAAGCTTTCTTCAGCTTTAATACCTTCATCCAAATTATTTGTATCGCACATTAACATCATTTGTCAAATACTGAAAGACCTCTGTGCAGTGAACACACTTTCTGTCAAAGTTGGACAAATTAATTCTGCTAAGTGTTTTTAAAAAAAAAAATAAAGTTCTGTAAATGTTTTCTATTTCTAGTAATGATGGCCATATTTGATTGTTGCTCAGCATAATTTCTATAAATATGAAAGGCCTTCAAGATAGGACATTTTTTGTCAAATTTAGTGGACTTTTTAGAAGAAGTTATTACAAGTTTTTATCTTTTTAATAGAAGCAGCCATATTTTATAGACGAATGGCATCATGTACAAAAACTTACAAGCCTCTAATTCACATCAAGATACTTGCTGCCAAATTTATTCAAATTCTGTTAAGTGGTTTTTGAGAAATCATTTAAAGGATTTTCTATATTAGGCAATGGTGGCCATATTTAATGGCTAATCAGCATCATTTGTACAAATTTGAAAGCCATTAATGCAAGAATGTTTTCTGTCAAATTTGGTCAAATTCTGCTGAACAGTTTCTGAGAGGAAGTCATTTCAAGGTTTTTTTCTCTCCATTGTTAGTCATGGTGGCTGTATTTAATGGCAGATCAGCATCATTTGAACAACTATGACAGACCTTCATTGTAAGGATGCTTTCTGTCAAATTTGGTCAAATTCTGCACAGTAGTTTTTGTTAAGCTGTTTAAAGGTTTTTCTACTTTTAGTAATGGTGGCCATATTGATTGAAGGATCGACATGCAGTCTTTCCAGCAACCCTTTGTGAAAAAGTAGTGATAAAAAGGGCTCCTTTATTTTAAAGTAGGAAAAAAGTAGGGCAAAATGGGGATATTTTATAAAGAAGAATAGTGTTAAATTTCTGTAAATTACTGACAAAATAAAACCGTTACTTGACTTGCCTTCATAACCTTGAACAAAGCATGCTCTTACACACATACAAGCTGTCTCTTTAGTCCAGATTGCTTAGATCTATCTTCTTAAACACCCAGTTCCACATCACAGATACTATATCTGAATTCACTTCACTACAGTCATTCATGCAGTGTGTAATCAATTTTCAACATCAAATTTGTAAAAAGTAGGGATATTAGGGCCATTTTGGAAAAATTAAGGAAAAATAAGAAGTCAGACAAAGAAGTAGGAAAAAGTTGGAAAAGTAGGAAAAACTAGGACCACTGGAAGGACTGCTTTGAAAGGCCTTGATGCCAGAAGCTCCCTATAAAATCATGCATCAATTCATCAATCAGTTTTTTAAAAGAACTTGTAATTAGCAACTGTAAAAAGATGATGCATCATAAACAAAGGACATTACTATAAGCTCACTTGGCTTTATGGCAAGGTAAGCTCAAAATTTCATCAAATTTGCACAGGTTGAAGATCATAGAATTATCTTATCAAATACACAAAGAAAAGGGTATGTCTGCAAGTAATTTTTCAGTCCAAAACAATCATTGAGATCACATCAGTTTTCTGTAACAGAAAGCCTGCAGGCCACTTTACAGCTGGTCGTAATTTGCTGACGATTTCAAAAGGTACTTTTAGTTGATTTTATCAGTTTCTTTCATAGGATTGTATTGCGATTATTAAAATTGTAAAAGAATTTTTCCTTTTTATTATTTAATAAAAGTCGCAACTATGTCATTTTTTGTCCTCTCTCCTTCAGAGTTCAAAGTGCAATGGTACACCTAGGCAAAATGTGATGTCATATCGATGATGTCATAAGTTTGAACTTTGCAGTAAGCATTGATTTTACAAAAGCAGATGACATTAAAACAAACAGTGTAGATCCAGATCTGCCAGTGCATTATGTTACAGAAGATTTGGGGTCAAAAGCTGTTTTGAGTTAGATGCACGTTAAATACAGAAAGCAAAAATTCTGAAAATTTTACTGACTTTTTGCTTTTCATAAAAAACTAACTTCAATCAATACTTTCAGTTATCCATGTTATATATTCTGTACATTTTAGTTTATTTTGTGGGAACTTGCCAGTTTTTGTGGGACCTTGCCGGTTTTTACTCCCACATATTTACCTGTCTTGTGTAATATTTAGGGATTTCTCTAGGATTTTCACACAAAGGGGGCATCCCATCTGGCATTTTAATAAAAGCGGAGGTGGGATTTTCAAATTTTTAAAGGGGGGAGTATGAAAACAGTATCTGTGAACAGACCCCTCATATTCTGTTTCAACAAATGTGTGTGATAAATAACTTTTAATAAATAAGGATAAAACTTTAAATTGTTTATCTTACCGTATATACTCGCATATAAGCCGGGTCCAAATGCAAACAACATAGACCCTAATCTCTGTGTCATAATGTGCTGGCAGATCAAGGTCTATGTTGTTTGTTCTACTGATTATTCCTTACAAACTGCATAGACCCAGATCTGCCGACACATTATGTAATGGCAGACCTGGGTCTATGCAGTTTGCAGTTGGTATCGAATTATTCGCAAGTATAGACGGTAATTATTGGTACAGCTGCAATGATCATGTGTTATGATATGGCAATATATGTACATCATATGAATTACAGCTACATGTAACAGCAGTGACATTATCACCAATTACCATCCCATTACCACCAAAAATATTATACAACCTAAACAAGTGCAGTTGGTAAAGTACTTGTAATAACTAGATAATCAATGAAAGTGTCTCATTGCTCAAATGCAAAAGTAATTTAGTAAGCGCTTGATTATGATAGTTAATCAATAAGTCAAATGCTTACATAATCAGATTGAGCTTTATTAATATTGATAAATGTTCCAGGTTTTGTTACACTTACGGAAATTGGCTGTGCATGATTTTCACACACTTGCTCATATTTAAGGGGTTGGGGATTCATTAAATTTTGGGCTGATTCACGTAATTGCACATCCTGGGAAAAAACACTGAATACTGTGCAATCACTCATGCCAGGAAACAGCTAGTGGCCCTTTTATTAGTCAAAGATAGTGAGATAAGGAAGCGCTAAGTAAGACAGCTTGACATGGTGGAACTGTTAACAAGACAGCTTGACATCATGGAACTATTAATAAATAAACGAAATGTATTCACCTACCAGAGCCTGGACTCCATTATACATGAAAAAGTCATGAAAAAAACCACATACCAGAATCTGTCTCCATTACTTCAGTGACAGGTTTCCAGAACCCTTCATTGTCCAGGATCAGCTCCAGGATACTCTGCACAAAAAGAAAAAAAAGGGAATATCAGCACATATATTTCACTATTGGAATATCAGCACATATATTGCACTATCAAACTGAATAGATTCTGCTGAGTTTTGTCAGGTATAGTTTATCATAAAAACAACAGAATTTTCTCACGGTACAGCATTTCATACAAAGAAGGATTACAGTTTACAAATTTATGACATATGATATTAACTATTGAGAGTAGAGGGTATGCCAAATTTAAAAAGTTAAATGCACTTCAGTAATATCAGTTTTTGTAAAATACTGTGTCATGAGCTATAGTCCAAAATTTTCTCCAGAAAGTTTTACAATCAATGCAAAACGACCACCAGATAGGTATCATTTACACCAGCAAGCTTTCTATTTTCTATAGATGCACAACCTCAATTTCATTATGTAAAAAATTTGTGCAAAGCAAAATTTAAGACACATTTATAGAAATTTATGATCCTTGCAAGTCAAAAAGTAGCAAAATATTCACTTGCATCATTAATCCTGTCAGATATGCTGACATAAATTACAGAACCTCATGAAGTAGAAAACTGAAGCACTAAGAATATAAAATTCTCATTCATATTATACATATAATAAGGTTATAAATAACTTTATTACCTCATTAACAAAATTCTAAGAATATGATTGGTCAATTACCAAGATATAAAATCCATTATTTCTGTTAAAAATTATTCTAGTGGGGTCTATGAACTCCAACAAGGTCATAAATGTCATGTGACTTACAAGCTGGGTGTAAATAAGTCCCATGATTGAAAATACACAACTGGGTAAAACAGAATCATGGACATCTGCTTCAAATGTTAAAATGCAATTATCTAATTGATGATCCAACTTTTGTACACTATGTATATAATATGAACATGACACATACTTCTTTCTCTTTATATGCTTCTTAAATACTCTTGAAAAGCACTGTAAAAGGTTTGTTTCCAATAAAAGATATTGTATTGTATTGGAATAGTCAGCTGTTCCTTTTTAGAATACAAAGTCAATTCTACATAGGTACTCGAGTCTAATATCAAGTCTATGCTTTATAGTTCTGTATTTTGTCTCTGCAACCTTGTATATATTGTTCTTTGGATATTTTGTATGAATTAAAGAATTTCATTCTTTCAATAATTTCATTCAATTAGTACAAGACAATTTTCATTTGAGACATGACTAATTTAGGAAGTTCTCTCAAATTATTAAAAAAAAGCCCCCTCCTTGATGAATGACAGGAATGAGAAAAAAGAAAGACATATAATTTACATGATTGTTCAGAATAATTAATAACAATGAAGGAAAATCATTTGTATCAATAGTCACCAAGTATGACATAAATATTGTACTGACTTATGTCTAATCCACATCCAACCATGAATAGTACAGACCTGGACCTGATCGTACATAATACTCCAGCAGACCAGGGCTGATGCTGTTCATACTACTTATGAATTTAAATGAGTAGCACAGACCCTCATCGGGAACATTATGCAATTGGGGAGCGGCAGTGGCTCAGTGGTTAAGGCACTAGACTCGTGGCCAGTTGGTGTGGGTTCAATTTCCACAATTGCATCAGCATGGATCAGCTACCATGGTGTGGCTTTGGGCAAGGCACTTTACTCTACTAGCCTCAGCACGATATAACCTTAAAAGTGCTGCTGTACCATAAAAGACCAAAAATGTCACAGTCAAGAGAGATTTATTATTTTAGATATTATAATTAATGGCAACAGAATAACCCTCGTGAATTTGTATGGTTATAACGATGATAATCCTAGCTTTTTTAGAAAGTTATAGGAGATTTTAGTTTTTGAGAACTCATCAATTATAATGTGTGGAGATTGGAATACTGTTCAAGACTTAGATTTGGATACTTATAATATTCTACATGACAAACACCAACAGTCTAGAGCTGCAATTCAAGACCTGAAAAACGAATTGGAATTAATTTACCCCTGGCATAAAGATGTATACCTGGAGGCAAAAATCTCCCTTGAAACAAGGTAGATTACATTATTTTCTTGTATCTGATGATATTCATATGAATATACATGTAGCTGATGCGTGTATCTTACCAGGGTATAAGACTGATCATTCAGCTATTGTTTTGAGCGTGGCTTTTTCAAGGTATCCAAGTGGAAAAGGATATTGGAAATTGAATGCCCAACTGTTGAGGGACATTGAATATACTGATTTGGTCAAAATGTGTATAACTGATACTGTAAATGAATATTATGTAGGGGAAGCAATGAGGATTATCTCCATGTTTCTCTTTTCTGTAATGATCAAATGTTCTTTGAAATTTTGAAAATGAAAATAAGATCTGAAACTATATAGTATTCTATTAGGAAAACAAAAGAGAAACAGGAAAAAATTAAGGAAAATTGAACAGGAAATAATAGAAATTCATAGCGGACTGTCAAATAACATCGATGGGGAAACTCTGGAAAATTTAGAAAAAAAGAAAGCAGAATCAGAGGAATCTAGAAAAAATACATAGAAGGTGTTATATTAAGATCCAAAGCTAGATAATATGCATTTGGAGAAAATAGCACGAAGTACTTTTTAAATCTTGAAAAAAGAAATTATGTCAATAAGACAATAAAGGAAATTATTTTACATGATGGGACAAATATATCAGACAAAATAGATATTTTAGAAGCCCAAAAACAATTTTACATGGAATTGTACAAAAGTAGAATTACTCAGCTTGACGTTGAGGATACTCAAGAAACTCAAAATAGATATTTAATCATAATATTAAACTTAGTCAAGAGGAAAGAGAATCATGCGAGGGTCTACCTACAATTAATGAATATGGTATGTCTCTAAAATAGATGGAAAATGGAAAAAGTCCTGGCTCAGATGGATTCAATGTAGAGTTCTATAAATTCTTTTGGAAGACTCTTGGGGGATTTCTATGCAGATCAATAAATTATGGATACACAGTAGGAAAACTTTCAGATTTTCAGACTCAAGGAGTCATCACATGTCTACCAAAGGAAGAAAAAGACAGAAGATACTTTAAAAATTGGAGACATATATCACACTTTTAAATATTGACTATAAGATTGCTTCTGGAACCATTGCAGCTAGGATTAAAAAAGTTCTTCCATCAATAATCAGTGATACTCAAAAAGGATTTATAAAGGGTAGATTCATTGGAGGAAATACCAGGCTATAATATGATATCATGGATCAACAAGAGAACGAAAATAGATATGGTTTATTATTGTTAATAGACTTCGAAAAAACCTTTGACTCAAACTGGAGCTTTGTGGAAAAAGCTTTACAATCTTTTAACTTTGGTGACTCTATAAGTGTTTTAAACTGTTTTGTAATAACTCTGAAAGTTGCGTTATAAATAATGGACATATGTCATCATTTTTTAGACTTGAAAGAGGATGTCATCAAGGAGATCCCCTTGGACCTTATTTGTTTATCATCAGTGTTGAGATTTTATTTATAACTTTAAAGCAAAATGTGAATGTACAGGGACTGATCTTTGATGTCAGTGAGTATAAATTGGGTCAGTATGCTGATGACAGTTTATTCTTCTTGATGGATCTCAACATTCTCTTAAAGCAACTATGAATATCTTGCAAGTTTTTTTTCTATTATCTGGACTCAAATGTAACATAACAAAAACAAAGGCTATTTGAATTGGAAACAAGAAATTTTCTAATGAAATAATATGTCCCGATATGAGCCTAAATTGGTCTTCTTCCAACTTTACACACCTTGGCATATATTTTTCTCCAGATTTACAACAAATGGTGGAAATTAATTATAGGAAGAAACTAGCGAATGCAAAACGAATACTGGCACGCTTAAGTCAAAGACATCTGTCAGTAGTTGATAAGTTAATCATTGTAAAAACTCGTGTTCTGCCCATATTCATACATCTTTTTCAGCACTTCCAAATCCATCAGCAAAAGCTGAAGCAGAACTAAATCCTACATTATTTAAATTTGTATGGGGTGGTAAAGTAGAGAGAATTAAAAGTGATATACTAGTATCCCCAGAAAATGAGGGAGGACTAAATATGATACACATTTATTCATTTATTAGGTATATCAAGATAAGATGGGTTAAAAGATTGCTGGAAAATGAAAATAAAGCATGGCAGTACTTAGTCAATACAACTATATTCAGTAATATAAAGGTTATTTGGAATTTAGGGAGAAGGAAATTAGAAGAATTTAGTAAGCTCATTAAAAACAGTTTTTGGAGAGATGTAATTTTGGCAGTATCTAATTGGAAAGAGGAACCGCAAAGTCCAAACGAGTATTTATCTCTGAGTATTTTAAATTTTGTCCCCCCTAGAATGTTCTATCAATACAAATCGTGGACATATGCCAGTATTGAAATTCTGAATGATTTAGTAGATGATCACAGTAATTTAATACCTTTTGACATGATAAAACAAAAAACTAGATGCGATGATTTCTTTAAATACTTCTCCTTGATATCCAAAATTCCAAAATCATGGAAAGATGCTATCAAAAACCACAATAATTTTGACAAACAGGAGGATAAAATAGTGAACTTGCAAAAACAAAATTCACTGAAGTTTGTTTACAAAGATCTTTTAAAAAAACAAGAAAGGCAACACACTGCTAAGCAAGAAACTTGGGTGCCAGTATTAAATAAAAATATAAGTAGTGAGGAGTGGTCTGAGATTTATAGTCGGGCAAATTTTTGTACTAAGGATACCAATTTGATCTCTTTTAACTTTAAATTAATCCACAGAATAATTGTTACTAATAATTTTTTGAAAAGAATTAACATATTAGACGACGACAAATGTACTTTCTGCAAGAGTGAGAACAAAAGTATTGAACATCTTTTCTATGACTGCAATATTACTTCAAAGTATTGGTGCTGTTTTATTAAACATTTTGCACCTTCTTGCCCAAATATTGCACATTTGTTCAAAAGAGAAATATTTTTAAGAAGTGAACAATTGGACAGTTTGTGTAATTTCTTGCATATTTTGGCAAAATATTATATTTACACATGCAGATTCAATATGCAAAATCCTTCCATTTATGTTTTTAAGCAAATAGTTGAAATGCATAAAAACATTGAAAAATACACTGCTAAGTTAAATAAAAAAGAGGACCAATTTCTTCAAAAATGGATCTCAATAATGAATATGTAACTTTTGTAAGAATCCTTTCTCTTCTTGCATTTTGTTATATTTATTTGGGTCCCATTTGATGGTAAACAGGAACAAAATACTGTAATATCACAAAGTCGATGTCACCTAGATGCTGTATACTTTTGTTCATCTATTTAAATTGTGTATCGAAAGAGATTGTGTGCGATATGCATGTGTGCATGTATGTGTGTGTGTGTGTGTGTGTGTTTTCTTTTCTTTTTCTGTACATTATATTTATTATCCCTAGATTATCTGATAACCAGAAATGTTTGATTGTACAGTGACTTGGGATGGTGTTCCCCGACCCAGTGGTCAACCTATTACGGGGATAATATAAAAAAAAAAAAGACCAAACCAAACATAATGGATTCAGCTCTGGGTCTATGCTTGCAGTTGGGTACTTATTAATATATAATAATATACAGGTACATATCTGATTACAGTGATTACTATTACCTTCATCTTATCTTTCTTGATAGTCATTGCATGAAAAACAAGCTAAAATGAAACTTGCAGGATTAATCATACATGAGGGGGTATTATATTTCATGTGTGAGACCATTGTAAAAAAAATACATGTATCACTGCTTCTAAGGCACGATCACTCTTGCAATGAATTTATGTACAATTATTACACAACACTTTATCTGTTCCAAGCTTTTACTGTTAATGAGACATTTTGTTTTCTTTATTCTTGCGTGAAATTATTATGCATTACTAACTTTCAAAGTTCTTAATGTTTATGTGCAAATCTGTATGAATTTTGAAGTCCTAAAAATTTAAAATAATGCACAGTGAAACCTGTCTTAACAAGCATCTCAATATAAATAAAACCTGCTCATAGGAAACAACATTTATGAATCCATTTTCTTAATTTGACTTGCATATTTAATTTAAACAGTAAAAAACCTGTCTTGAAAGACCACTCCTATGACAGACCACCTGTCTTGAGAGACCAGATTCTCAATGCACTGATTTATTGATTATATAGTGTTATGACCTCTCATGAGACCATCTCTCTTGAGAGACCAATATTTTTTTGGCAGAAGAGGTCATGAGACCATCTCTCTTGCGAGACCAATATTTTTTTGGCAGAAGAGGTGGTCTTTTAAGACAGGTTCTACTGTATATAAAGGTCATCTGTCCACAAAAGACAAAATTGTATGGTCCCTTAAACATTCTTTATTACATCCCTATTTAATCTTACATGGTTCATCTGGAGTTCAATACAGATGTTCAATCCAAATCACAAACTGGAGTTCAATACAGACATTCAATCCACATCATACACTGGTGTTCAATAAAGATATTCAATCAACATCACACACTGGCGTTCGATAAAGATATTCAATCCACATCACACACTGGTGTTCAATACAGGTATTCAATCCACATCACACACAGGTGTTCGATACAAATATTCAATCCACATCATACACTGGTGTTCAATAAAGATATTCAATCCACATCACACACTGGTGTTCAATACAGGTATTCAATCCACATCACACACAGGTGTTCGATACAAATATTCAATCCACATCACACACTAGTGTTCGATACAGATATTCAATCCACATCACACACTGGTGTTCGGTACAGATATTCAATCCACAGCACAGATGTTCAAGTTCAATCCATATTGCACACTGGTGTTCAATACATACAGTGTATGTTGAATCCATATTGCACACCCAGATTGGAACTACTGTGAATTAATTTATTTTCTTGAGTATAAAATTAAGGGGGGGGGGGATGGGCAGGGCAGAGAATGAGATTTTGGTCAGCATTTACATTTATCGATTTGCCGAGGGGTCCTATTATTTCTAAAAAAAGGATAATTGTTTATTGTCATTAAATTCGTGGTTTTGTAGCAACCTAAAAATTGATGAAAATTAGTACCCACAAAAATTAGTGTATTCACAGTATTTAGGTGTTTTTACTGACATCCACCACTGGCATGAATATTGTCCGATGCACTGAATTGAACTTTTGCATATATACCGGTATCCCAATTTAAATTTAATTTTAATTCTATTCACACTGTACAACAAGAACTATCTGGAAAGTGTAAAGCTAGGGTATGTAATAAATAGAAATATTTGGAAAGTGTAAAACTAGGGTATGTAATAAATACCAATATGTGGAAAGTGTAAAACTAGGGTATGTAATAAATATAAATATGTGGAAAGTATAAAACTAGGGTATGTAATAAAATATAAATATGTGGAAAGTGTAAAAGAAGGGGTATGTATTAAATACAAATATGTGGAAAGTGTAAAAGAAGGGGTATGTATTAAATACAAATATGTGGAAAGTGTAAAAGAAGGGGTATGTATTAAATACAAATATGTGGAAAGTGTAAAACTAGGGTATGTATTAAATACCAATATGTGGAAAGTGTAAAACTAGGGTATGTAATAAATATAAATATGTGGAAAGTGTAAAAGAGGGGTATGTAATAAATACAAATATGTGGAAAGTGTAAAAGAAGGGGTATGTATTAAATATAAATATGTGGAAAGTGTAAAAGAAGGGGTATGTATTAAATACAAATATGTGGAAAGTGTAAAAGAAGGGGTATGTATTAAATACAAATATGTGGAAAGTGTAAAACTAGGGTATGTATTAAATACCAATATGTGGAAAGTGTAAAACTAGGGTATGTAATAAATATAAATATGTGGAATGTGTAAAAGAGGTGTATGTAATAAATATAAATATGTGGAAAGTGTAAAAGAAGGGGTATGTATTAAATACAAATATGTGGAAAGTGTAAAACTAGGGTATGTATTAAATACCAATATGTGGAAAGTGTAAAAGAAGGGGTATGTATTAAATATAAATATGTGGAAAGTGTAAAAAAAGGGGTATGTATTAAATACAAATATGTGGAAAGTATAAAAGAAGGGGTATGTATTAAATACCAATATGTGGAAAGTGTAAAACTAGGGTATGTAATAAATATAAATATGTGGAAAGTGTAAAAGAGTGGGTATGTATTAAATACAAATATCTGGAAAGTGTAAAAGAGGGTGTGTGTAAAAAAAAGAAATGTCTGGAAAGTGTAAAAGAGGGTGTGTGTAAAAAAAAAGAAATGTCTGGAATGTGTAAAAGAGGAGGTATGTGTTAATACAAATATGTGTAAAGTGTAAAAGAGCCAGTATGAAATAAATGCAAACATCTGAAAAGTGTAAAAGAGGGGTTATGTAATAAATAAAAAACTGCTTTCATGTCAGGGGAAAAAACTCAATTAATATGGTGTATGAATATATCTTGGCCTATCACCTTGACATACAACTACACCATATAAGACTCATTATTTTAGCTGTCTTGGAACAAAACATGCAACTTGTTTTGTGTACCTAATTGTCTAGTAAGCTGTTTTGTGTACCTAATTGACTAGAAAAGTTGTTCTGTATACTTAACTGACTAGTTTCGCTGTACTACTATTATTATGCACTGTATTATTATAAAAAACAATTGGGGGATTCTTATTTCTTTTCTCTGTTATTCTTCTAATAACCACTCTGAAATACATTCCTTGTCAAATGATACAATAAAAATAAATGCAAATTTTTTCCATTTTATGTTTTTAAAGGTATATTGCTAATTCTACAGTTGTACATAAGAGTTATTTCACTTTTCACTGCAAGTTGATGATGATGATGACGATGATGATGATGATGAGCAGTATCATCATCATGATTATTTTTATTATCATTATATAATTGGCAATTCCAGTTTGTTAACAAACTAAGCTGCATTAAACAAAAACTCAAGTCTGAGACAGACTGACATGATAAAGGCAAATTACAACAGCAAACCCTTTACAAAAAATACTGACATGAATTACAAACTGATTATGAGATCTTGTTATGATAAAAAATTCCTGAAAACACATGAAGTGAAAGAAGAGATCAGTAGCAAACTTAATATTCTACCCCTTTTTATTAGTCAATCTTCATGCCTCCACAATTCCAACTCTCTAGCTCCAGTTCATTAAATCTGCCCTAATAATATTCAATGGTTATAATTACCTACATCCAACTCTTGAAGTACCTAAAAAGCATAATGCGCCGGCAGATCTGGGTCTATGCAGTTTGTAAGGACTAATCAGTAGAACAAACAACATAGACCCTGATCTGCCGACGCATTATGCGACGGCAGATCAGGGTCTATGTTGTTTACATTTGGACCTGGATTATATGCGAATATATACGGTAGTTTTCTAAAGTGCTCTAGGGAGCAATGGTAGCTCAGTTGGTAGAATGTCAGGCTTGTAATCATTGGGTCATAGGTTTGATACCCACCCAAGCTAGCTGCCTCAGTGTATCCTTCAGAAAGGCACCCATTTCCTTGGCATGATATAGCCTATAAAGTGCTAAAAGCACCATTAAAACTAACAAAAAAGTCTCCCAAACCAGCTTGATAGAAATAAAGGGGTATCCCTACCCATCTGCCCCTAAGTTCTCTCTTCTGATTACTCAAGATTAAAACCTATCTTCAGCAGTCACTTCTTGGAAAATGGAAAAAATACCCTGGCCTCTGTAGACTGGTAGCTTCTTAATATTGGTGTATTCTCATAATAATATGGTGTAGAGGACCTAAATAAGAAGTACTTGTTTAAAGACTTACTGTGAATTCAAATTTTTTTGTGTTGTACAAATTTGTGCAGATTTCTTGGCTGTTTCAAACCATGAATTTAAAGTCCCAACGAACAATGATCTTTCTTAAGAAAACATAGGAATCCTTTTGCAATCTATGAATTTAAGTATTCAGCCTCTAAATACAGTAGGACCCCGCTATAGCACGATGGTCGGGGTCCACAAAACGGGATCGTGCTATGTCCTGAACCGTGCTATAACCAACGTAGACAAAACCAAGTCATTTAGCTGAAGAAAATTATGCATGCACCAAAAAAATGGGGGGGGGGGGGGGGGTAAATTGTGGGCTCAAAACAACGTGCTTCATTTGCACAGTTACCATCTTAAATCAATGCATAATAAACGATAAATATACATGCAGTGAAAACAGAGATTGCACATATAATATTTTACTTTATTTAGAGAACCATGCATTGGTACATTTATATGTACATGTTAATTGTATAGCATGAATAGTTAAAGGATCAACATGTGGACTCACCAGCTGATCTCATGGCATGTGTAGGAGTGAGTTAATAATAATTCCATCGAAAATATGCACACAGAAGTATAATATCATTTGCTGATAAAGTTCTGAAATCCTACATCATCGTCTAGTCATTGTAAATCGTCATCGTCTAGTCATCGTAAATCACGTCCGACTCCGATTCCTCAGCTGTACTGTCATATGCGGGTGCTTATGCAGAGACTGAGTTTGGGCTCTTGCAAGTAACACTTTGATCATAAAGTCAGAAATCTATTAAAGGATGCAACTGAACACGTGTCTATTGTGCGGCAAGATCACTGGGAGTTCAAATAACCACCCTCTGTTACTTGGCACTGAACAAGTATCAAAATCGCGGCTTGATCAAAGGGTTGTCACGTGGGAAAACAAAGAGTGTGGTGCCTTTACAAGCTAAGGGATTAAGGTCAAAGTATATGCACAGGAAGTTGTAGAACTCTACTTGAAAACAAAGTTAGTGCTTTTACAAGCCAGAGGCTTATCAGCCCACGTGCACTGGCAGATAACTTTGGAAATATCACTTGGGAATTATATCTGACTTGTGGAAACACCGGACTTAATCCTGTCCATGGCTTCAAGCTTCTCTTTAACAGAAAAAGCTTAACGTTTCCGTGTACTGTTATCCATTGTAAATAACTACTAATTAAAACTCTGACACCTATTTGTTTGAACGACTACAGCAAGAATAATTGTTAATCAACAATGGGGTCATTCTTATAGGGAATGTACAATATTATTCACTGGTCCACTGATTGCGTGGCGATTGTCTAACAACACTGCCAAGCCACGTGTGCGCGTTGGCGGCTTTTGTTTTTTTGATGTTTTATAAATCATTGCCGCATAGTTTGAACAACTTTTAGCTTTGAGATTGACTTTGATGATTGTCAATGACTTAACTTAATTGATTTATAAATTCAGGTGCGAATCTTTTATCAACCACCGCATTGTTTGGTGCTTGGCTGTGTATGGAGTTGAATAAGCAAACATATGTCGGCTATTGTTTGAGCAACGATTCTACACAGAATGTATTGAAGACAAAGAAGACTTAATGACTTTATTGTTCATGTATCAGTAATAATAAAATTAACACTTGTCAGCTTTAAAATGAGCTCACATCTTTCACAAATAAACTAAGATCAAAGTGCAGTGATTGACTACTGACACATCTGAAATGAACATTCACAAATAGAAATGTTCAGCATCTTTATTCATATAATGAAAGATGCAATCATAAGAAACTTTTTCTTCAAGAATACAATACGGCTTGCCAAATTATGTAAATCAAATTCTTGTTTATTTTGGCACAAAACTTTGCTGTAGTTCAAGAAATTGGTGAAATTATTGCACAATTTTGTTAGCCACGCCACGATCGTATTATATCCGAATTTATACACGATCTCTTCCCCAAAATGATAATTAATTATTTCCACATTATTTTTCGTACTTTGAAAAAATAAAAAAATTTCATGTACGAAAAAATAGATGAAATTTCGGGAGCCATGCCACGATCGTGTTATATCCGAATTCGGGCTATAACGAAGCGTGCTATAGCGGGGTCCTATTGTATGATTGAAATTTGGCAGGTACATAGAGATACAAATATATCTCTCTCTTGATAACACATGAGCAATGGGGTCCATAAACACTGACTGCAGCATAAGCATGGCACGAGAGAGTGAAGGAAACAAATTTTGGTTAGCATTGACAGGGTGTGGGGAGTTGGTGTGGGGGCTAGCAACTTTCATTAATACATCAAAATTATAATCTCCTTTGTCCTAACAAATACTTGTATAATCGATTTTAATATTAATGGATGCTAGCCAAATAAAGTTAATACACTGATGACAGACATGTAATATAAATCCGGACACATAGCACTCAACAAATTCGAGCATCAGTAAAATTCTGAGATGCCTTCCTCTTAAACCACATGTATTCATCATAAGAAAACACAAATGAACTAAAGTCTCTTAGCTCATAAACCATCATATCCAAACATGGTGATATGGTAGCACTAGTTAATTCCTTAAGATAGCAATTTTAAATGTAGACCTAAGTCCCCCATATCAAATTCCTCTAAATTATTCAGTATGATGATTTAAGCAAAATCTGAACATTTCCGCCCAATTCAATACATTGTGAGTGAGATATTTAACTTTAAATGTACATGTCATATTTAGCTTTAAATGTACATGTCATGAATATTCCCCCCCCCCCCCCAAGGCTATGTATAACTTTGGCATTTTCCACATTTCTAGTCCATGTAACGTCACTGGGAGAACACCACTTTGCAAATCACCACTTCTACAGTTGTCCTCTGGATTATTTTCTGATTGTGTGCATTATTCTGTATGGGAAAGAAGTGTGTCACTGGTGGATGAAGCAGTCTGAATATATCCTTGCTGTCTCAACATCACAAAACATAGAATATCATGAACTAGCGATTTCATCAGCTAAATGTCATTTGAAAATGTAATGTATCAAATTCTTCTATGAGAGGGAGAGAGAAATCAATAATGTAAGACTCTGCTCATGAATCCTGAAGACATGTAAATCCATACTCATATTTTCACAATACATGCAATATTCTCCAAAAAAACTATATAAACAATACCGTATATATATTGGAGGAAGAAGCTACATTTGGCAGAAGCTATTTTTTTTAAAATCTGTGATCACATTCTCATAGTAAAACTTAGTTCTCTTCATAAGCATGTCTTGGTAAAATATGATTGTCTTCACAAACATGTCTGTTTGAAGCAGATGCATTGATATTAAAGTTCATTTTTATGGACAATTATCAAACAATTATCAAACTTCCACTGTTAATTGCTGGACTACAATTGGGGCTGTTAAATATGACCCTCAAATTCAGATAGTTTCGTGTAATATAAATGACACCTTTCCCAAGCCAGGATCTGAAACTAACATCCTGCCTCTGAAGTCAGGTCACTGTTACAGTACACAAAACTACACATGCAGTTTGCCCTACTGCATCAGAATCTAGCTGGATGAAAGTTGTGTATTACACAGGGTTCTCTGGGACTACGGGAATCAGTGTAAAAGTATGCATACTTTTCATTTTTGGACACATGAAAATTCCAACATTTGAGTCCTCAGTAAAGCTTTTTTGTCAGCGTAATTCTCTTTTATTTAATAAATTTGTACAAAGCCAGAATCAATCATGTAGTGTGGGACTAGGTCAAGCCGCATAGGTTACATCGTAGCAGACAATGAGATTAAGATACCTGTTAACTGACTGTCTGTGCACAATGATCATTCTGATCAAAATACTAATTACATGTGTGTGTGCTTTAACACCTCTTTTTGATACGCATTATTCAGCAGTTTTAATCTATCATAGTAAAAAATCCTTACACATTATTTGGAATGGTTGCATGTTATCGTATATATTATTATTTAGAAAAATACTGCCAAGATTTTGTGATTTATTTTGTGTGTTGGAGGAATACTAACTCTCACGTTACTCGTCACAAAATCAGCTGTTTTTTGGCATCATGTATATCTTCAGTTTCAAGTGATTATGATATTTGTACTATTCCAATGGAAGCTTTACATCATTGTAGATGAGCATGATTTTCGTGAGACTAGCAGACAGAAATTAGTAGATGCATCTCCTATTGATAAAGAAAATGCCAAAGAGACAGAGATTTGTGGGATAAATCATGGAATAAGACATTCCCATGGGCTGAAAAATGAGAAAATGGAACATTACTGGCTTTATGTGCATGGTGTCGCCACTGTGGGAGGAATAATGCAGTGGCAACCCAAGGAACTTTGAACTTGCAAAGTTCAAAATAATCATTTTAAGACAAAGGTCCATGGACGTTTAAAACAAGAAACTGGAATGAAATTGATGAGGGTGATGGAGGAAGGTTCAGAACTTAGGATTTTGATCCTAAACCTGCAGTGGAGAAATTTGTATTTGTTAAAGTTTGTTTAAGAAAAAGTGAATGTAGTATGCTGTGTTGCTTAAAGATAAAATGAAAAAAGTGAATGGAATCTGGTCATTTGTTTCTTCTTCTAGTGTCTTGGAAAATTGATTGATCTGAAATGCAATTAAGCTACGTAAATAAATTAATACAGAAAAGAAGTGTAATCTCTTCCTTGATTCCTTCTAGCTGCACACAAAATTAGAGAATGGTAAAGTAAAGGCATTGAAAATTGTTATAGTTGTAACATCACAAACAACCACAGTTATCATCGTTATCAACTGCCTTAATTTTTTAATTCGTTTATTATAATACTCAATTGTTATGTATATTGAATTTATAATGTCTCCATGAGGTAAGTTGTACATTAGTCATTTTGTAAACAACATATTTACTGCATTTGAGTTCAAGGTTAGACTAGTTTACATAGCATTTAGCAATTAGATTGTAATTTTCCATGGCTTGTGTGAGAAAAGTCATGTACGCAGAAGAAATTTTCCATTAGAGTTACTGATATTCTAGAACATTATGTCACTCGACTTATGTTTATACATAGAGATTTTAGTGGACAATATTTCATTCTTGTTCAAATGGTCAGTCTATGAAGAATCATTTTAATAATCAGATGTTTATAGTTGTGTGGTGAAAATTCAGAGCAAATTCAGATAGAGGAATTATTTATTTTAAATATTCATTTGAATTACCAAAAGTGCTCATTCACATATTGGATTAACACTTGACTTTGGGATTTATATGAATTTATTCAAAGATATTCTGGATTACATCATACAGGCATATCAGAACATTCAAGGCTACTGGGATTCATTCGGAACATTCTATATTTAGGACTTGTGATTGGGACACTTAGGATTATTGGATTATTTTGATTTTAATTCACATTACTGTAAGTGTCTTTCGAATTTTCACTTTAATTGCATAGAAATAAATTGCTTGTTGATTTTATTTACATTGCTGGTTTCACTTTCTTTCTATTACATTATTTTAAGACCTAGAGTCATAACATAATATTTCACAATGAATGACCATTAGTAATCTGATGACATATATATTGGTGACACAACAATACATTCATAATGTTCTAAATTATTTCAAGGGAAAAAAAGTATCGTTATTGGAACTGCAAGTTTTAGTGCTGGACTGCAACTATGCTCAAGGAAGCAGTCCTGAACTGCAACTTTCAAAATCCTGTGGAGAACCCTGTTATATAACCTCGTGAACACGTGCTGTTTTTGACAGTATGTACCACCATTACTGCTTAAGGACTAAACATGTGGTTCACATTTCTGTGTAAATTTGGTGTGTTTTCTGTTCTTTTCTTTATTTTAAATACCACTGGTTGTCATTTGGAATTTAACTGTCCATATCTCATTGGATTACTTTTCCTCTGTAACAATGGGCTAAAGTTATGTTGTTCAAGAGAATGATGTGCCTCTCGTCAAGTAAGTGCAAAAGTTAGTTCAGATTCCTTTGAATAAATTTTTTTTTAAATTCCTAGAAGTGTCAGTGATATTTACTTTCAATTGATCATGATGCAATATTGTTAGGCTACATTGTTTAAACTGAATTAGGAATGCTCATAAATTTTTGACCTGAATTAGGAATGAACATACATTTTTGACCTGAATTAGGAATGCACATAAATTTCTGACCTGAATTAGAAATGCACAGATATTTTTGACCTGAATTAGGAAATGCACACACATTTTTGACCTGAATTAGGAAATGCACACACATTTTTTACCTGAATTAGGAATGCACACAAATTTTTTACCTGAACTAGGAATGCACACAAATTTTTTACCTGAACTAGGAATGCACACAAATTTTGACATCAGCAATAACTGCAAACTGAAGTCGTGCACAGAAGCAGACCAACCTTTACTATACACATAATTATGTATTGAATATACAAGAGCCTTCTTAAATGATTTTTTTTATTGTCCAAATATATAACTGACATAAAGACAACTGATTCATTTGATATCCAGCTATAACTATTGTACAAAAGATTTGAATGTCTTTTTTGTGATGAAAATGATTAAGACAGACATAAATTGTCCTTTTTGGGGTGAATCTGGCAAGACTTTTTACATGTAAGTCAGTACTAAACATAGATATAAGCAAAACTTTTATTGAAAAAAAAAATATGTCAGGGGTAGTCAACCTTACCTAATGGAAATATATGCATCACTTAAACACTGTTGCAAAACATGAAGCAAGTTTTATTAGTACTAATGTTGACTCTCATGCATATCATTTACAGTTTTCCCACTGACATCACAAGCTCGCATATGTTTATCAGGCTGTTTACAAATAGTTGCTTGGCTATTTCCGTAGAGGTCACATTTTGCTAGCCATATTTCCTGATCCATTGAATGAATGTGTGTCAAGTCTTTGCAGTGCACATGAAAAATCTAACAAATTAAGATTACTAATTGTAGAGTGTAGCATTCAGGTTTACCTTCAAATGTCACTACTTGTTTACTGTTAGCACATGGAAACGACTGAATATCCATCTTGCTTGTACTAATAAACATACATGGCATATTGCAATGTCCTGGACCACCACATCCAGATATAAAAGAATTAAAAAAATGCGGACCAAAAAGAAATAGAAAAATCATATATGTTTTATTAGAACTTGCAAGTTGTTTCCAAATGATTAACTGCAATGGTTAAAGAACAATCCACAGATTAACTTCAAAAACTTAAGAGTTGTTTACAGTGTGCAATTTTAACAAGAAACAATGCTGATCTACACCCAGGTCTTTATGTGATGTCGGAAACTTGTATGTACTGTACTTGATTGAAGACAACTAATCTGTTAATTAGCTTGCATCATTGTGTCAAAAGACAATTAAGTTCTCAACAGTTGTCAAGCTAAAGCCAATTTAGCCAGAAAATAAGCATTTAAATATATTCTTACAAAAACGTACTCAGGCCTTGATATGACAGTTGACTGACTCATTTCACATTTGAATAGATGAAGGGCATATCATATTCATGTTGATTACATTGTAACCAATTTAAAAGAAAATTAAAACATGAAAAATTTCACTTAACAAGACTTCTTTAATTGATATTTATTTCCTACTGTTTTGCCACCAGTAGGCATTTACCAAAATTTTCAATGATCAATGTTTCATCATATATTTTGTTATTTATTGAGGAAAAAAAAATTTCAGGAACATTTTTACAAAATGTGTGATTTCTCATTAAAATTGCCAATTTCATGACAAAGATTCCAAATTTCTGCACACTGACTGCCATTTTCTACGACAAAACAAGCGATTTATCTAACTTTCACTGACCAATTTTGATCACAATTTTTTTCATTGTAAGCAAGCAGAAGCCTATTTGGCCTTTTCTATACGAAATAAAATGATATCCACACTTGCCTCCATGTTATAAACAAGTCTGGGAGTTAACTGGGCATGTTAAAATAAGGGAGCAGTGTAATCAGATCTTGTAATCGGATCTTGTAATCGGATCTTGCAATCGGATCTTGTAATCGGATCTTGTAATCGGATCTTGCAATCGGATCTTGTAATCAGATCTTGCAATCGGATCTTGTAATCGGATCTTGCAAAAATGTTCATACTTCTAACCTAACTCCTAGCAAAGTTTTAGTGGATAGAAAATTTTGGAATTTGAGTCAACGTTCAGAAACTTGTGTGCCGATTTTTTTGACTACATACAGGGCTGAGCCAGATCAATGAAAATGATTAAATCTAACCTCATTGCACATGGCTTTGACTACCCTGCTGTCCATTCTTGTCATCTGCAAAAGTTTATGAAGCACTGAAGTCAGTACGACCCTGTCCGGCTTGACATCCTGTGCACAGACAAGGAGTTCTAGCACAAGTCGAAATATTGAGGGGAAATACACCTTCTGAAGTGAGCGACCAGTGCTCAGTAATTCCTTCCCTGTTAACTTGTCACCTGCACATTAGAAACATTATAAACTCTTTATTTCATGTAAAGAATTTCGATGAGTCATAGTACTGAAAAATTTATGTGTGATGATTTGAGTGGAAGCTTTTAAAATATAAATCTCTTCTAACATTAGATGTTGGTCAGGAGATGTATGAATGTATCCATATTTTCTCATTAGGTCATTACTGGCATTAGACCAGTCAAAAGCTATAATTTGATATCTTCGGATCCTTTCATTATGAATGCAATCATTTTTTACAGATATTTTAAGTTTGGACAAAAATATATCATATAGCAAGAGTTTATGAGTTTAATATAAAGTCAACCTGTAATAAAGACATTTTTGAACTTCAAAACTGATGGAAAGATATGACAGATGGTGTTTCAAAGGAAATAGTTTTTATAAGCTGATTCTCTACAAAGTCTCTCCTTGACTACTCTACATTGGCATGGGAAGGTAAAAAAAAACATATTAGACCAACCTTGATCCTCATCATAATGGGACTCTTCATTGTCTGCTTCATAACCCTGTTCTGTCACAAATACTTCCTGTTCATCCTCGCTTCCTGACTGAAGAAGCTGCCGGACTTCATCTTCATCATAAACATCATCATCGCCAGTGTGCTGAATGGTAAGAGTTTCAAAATTATTATACTGGAAGATAGATTAACATCTTTCCCAACACTTGGGGGGGGGGGGGGGTCCTTTATACAAAACATATTTCAAGACAGAAGTACTGATTAATTTATTTTTAACCATATTTATTTCAGAAACTTTTGTCAAATACAAGTTTTAACAAAAATGGAGGGGGGTATTTAGTAGAAAGTATTAACTTTATACACAAGAACTGTCTCCCCAACAATAACAAAACTAGAACAGCATAAATCTGGATGATGGTTACAGCAAGTGTTTACAAATAAAAAGTACAAACAAGAAATATATACACAAGTATAGGTGTGTATATACTAGTCCTGATAATAGTATTTGCTACTGGAAAAAAAAAGTCATGAATTTTACAGACTACTTACATCTTTTTAACATTATAATGAAACTGTGCACAAACAAAGAATTGCGTTTTATTTTCTTCAGAGCACAAAGACTTGCCAAATCAAATAGTAAATTCAATCATGAGAGCAAAAGAAAGTGTATCTAAAATGTGATCTTTCAAATCTGAATATTTTTGACAGTCTAAAAGTGTTTTCCTGTTTCTATTTCACCCAAGGAACAATACTTATTATTAGATAAAGTATTTGAATATAAATGAAAATTTAAACTACTACACTAGTTCTCAACTGGCATACAAGACTTGTAACAATCGGTCACCAATGTAATAGTAGTACGGAGTGATTTCTTACATGAAGAATTATTTGTTATGTCAACATACATGAAGAATTATTTGTTATGTCAACAGGCAACGTGTTCCATGTTAAAATCGTAGAGGGTCAAAGGAATTATTGAATAATGTTCTTTTACATATGGAGGCTGAATGTCATTGGCTGATCAAACAAGGTAGTTTAAAATTTCTATACATAAAGGCTGAATGTCATTGGCTGATCAAACAAGGAAGTTTAAAATTTCTATACATAAAGGTTGAATAATATCTTGAAGATATATGGACACTAATTCGTGATAAATGTTAAATAAATGAATAAATTTATGCTTACACATGTAGCAGTAATAAGTAAGGCTTTCCCACCTAGTTTTATGGTACAGTTGTATCAGTGATGCAGTTCTTGGTTGCACCTGTTCTTATTCTCATTGCTTCAATATTTATTTTTTCAAGTTCTTTATCCTGCACTGTACAACTGTCGCAATGTCAGCACTGTATTGCGTCTTCAAACTAAAACCATTCAATGAAGTCCACACAGTTGCCACTGGCATCCCTAACTTACGTTGGACAGCCCAGTCTTCCCTGGGTTCCTTCAGTTTCTACTTAAGAAACTGTACTCAAGGGTTATCCATGACATTCTCTCAGGGAGTTTCACAGCCCAGCTGTGACCATTGTACAACGCTGTTGTGCCGAACAGTGAAAACGAAAGCACATAGTTGGAACAGTGGAAGCGACAGCAATTTATATATTTCTACTGACCACCACCATCCCCGCCACAACGTCTAGCGTTCAATGGACTTGGGATTGTTTTGCTGCTATATTTTGATTTCCGTAATAAATAGCATTCACTTCATTCCATTCCGATTATTCACCCAAGAATCAAATGTCAGTGGTATATTGCGGCTTCAAACTAAACCCACTGAGTGAAGTCCACATGGTTGCCCCTGCATATTGTGGCTTCAAACTAAACCCACTGAGTGAAGTCCACATGGTTGCCCCTGGCATGCCCCAACTTACATTGGACAGCCCAATCTTTGCTGGACTCCTTCAGTTTCCACTGAAGAAACTTTACTCAAGGGTTATCCATCACATTCTGTCAGAGTTTTACAACCCAGCTGTGACCTTTGTACAACCCTGTTGTGCCGATTCATTACCGCTGAATCACTCACTTACAGAATGAACCAAAATTCATCAGAGCAGCAGACTCTCCCTCTAGGCAAATATACATGTTTATAAATAAAAAGTTAACTGGATCTGGTTTTTGGTTGCGTATAAACTGGCCCAAATGTGATCGGCATTATCAAAAATTGGTAAAATATAAGACTTGTACATTTTTTCAAAGGCAACCAATCCAGTTTTAATTTATAAAATTTCAAACAGTATAATTTCTCCCGGGCTATATCAGAAATATATTTAATATGTGTGTGCCAAATGGCATCACCAAAATAATGTCCAAATGTTTGTGCTAAGTAACCTCTTGTATGCTTGTTTAGGCCATGTATAACAGAGGATTGTGATTCTGGTTTTCATGACATTAGCACTGGTTCAGTCTTATCTGGTTTAAATGAAGCCAGCCAATGCCAATGAACTTTCCCATGGCAAATGTCACCAACATTTGTTATAGTACATACAAAACAGCTATAACGTAATAATCTGGGTCATATAACTGACACAATCAGAAAATGTATACAGATTTAATACAATGACGATATCTAGAAATCTCCAACAATGAGCTAATGCTTCAAACTAATCCATGTCCCTTCTCTAGAACATTTTCCAAAACAAGGCTTAGTTACGGCTGTTTCTCAAAATAAAAAGATTTATTATTATCCCAAAGATCAAAAAGAGTGAATTGCAAATTATATGTATGTGCCTGCCCCATGTTGCTGACCAATGGGTCTCAATGACTTACCATGGCCATGACCTCTGACCTTTAGACTCTAGAATATAAAGGTTTCTTTATTACCCCTAGTGTAAGTCATCCAATAAGTTAAGTCAAGGAATTACTTAAATTAAAAAAATAAACTCTGCAAGACCTATTTTTCTTTTAACCGCATGGACCCCAATGTTGATCTTTTGACCCCAAAATCAATAGACCCCTTCCATGCCTTAAGTGCCAGAACTCCACAAACTTTGGTCAAGGAACATTGTCCAGAACTGAAGTTGTTATTCAAAAAACATTTTCTTCTTTCAGTCACAGTGACTTTGACCTTTGACTTTGTTTACCCCCAAATCAACAGGTTTCTTCTTTACCCAAGTGCAAGCAATTCAAAAAGTTTGGTCCAGAGAAAATTTGGGTACCAATTTTCCAACAGGAACAAAAAACAAATACAAGATGAATCCATATTCATTACAGAGGTCTTGGGTTCCAGGTAATTTTGCCCTAATTCCACTTTGCACCATGAGTTGTTGCAACCTCAAATCAACTTGCCCCAACTCATTTTGTCCTTTTTATACAAAAATGTTTGTATTCTACATTTTAGTTTATTTTCATTTTCTTGTGATCATCACGGTTAATAAATGGAACAAGAAAAAAAAAACAAAAAAAACACTGCTGACAGAAGTAATTTCAGTGCTCAGGTAAAACTTCACTGAATGTCTAACCACCTAATAATTATATCCTGGTTAGGTAACATGAGATTGGAAGATTGGTAATAATAATAATAATAATAATAATACCATATCAGGGTACAAATCAATATCATTTAAGTCAACCCAAAGTCTTCGTTTAATATAAATTTATTCGCTTCAAATTAATTTATGCCTATTTGTATGTGTATTTTGCATTAAATGTATAGATTCCATTTGAAGATTACGTATGAACATGTAATAAAGCATAAAATCAGCAAATAGAAGCTTCATAAAGTCACACCTGTAAACAATTCAGGTAAGAAAATTATTAAAGTTTGGAAAATAATTAAAATTTCCAGCTTTTGGACATGGCTATTTTTGGTTTAATTCCTTTACAAAGGTTGTCATAACCAAGAAGAAAAAAAATCGTTATTTTTTTTTATCAAACGTAAAAAGTATGTTTTTATGACATGCTTAATAGTCAAATTTATTCACAATGTACAATGTCTATGCAGTTTATACAATATAACATCTTTAATCAGAAGATAAAGCTATGGCAAACTTGGACGCAACTTGCCATCTTGTTGCATCATACTCTAAATTTGTTGGCATCATATGGATGTAAGGCAGAGTCATCTTCCTTCAGAATTAAATATTTTACATCCAGGCTGCAAAATTTGCATTAAATGACATTTGTATTGATTAAGGAATGCTTTGATGTCTTCATGAACTGTTAATTAAAAGTGTGAGCCTATTAAACAAATAATTTTCCCAGCCACTTAATACTATGTCATTTTGATAAGGCTAATTAAAGTTCCTCAAGGCAGTTCAGGAAATTGAAGTAAAACACAGCTGACATAATATTGTTTTTCCCCCCTGAAAGAGTCTAGAGGCTTATAAAAAAAATCAATTTTATGCCCAGAATGGAGAGAAATTGGAACCTATATGTGAGACTGGTTATCAAACTTAGATTGAAAAACAACTTAATTTTCATAAAGAGTAAACAGGTTACAGACACTGGCCAGATTATAAAGGAGCTTATTAACCAATCTAATGCTCATGACAGTGAAAGTACCAGCTTCCAAGACATCCATTTCGGGTCCAGGATTCTTAACTATTTAAAACTGGGACCACAGTTTTCTATATACTGGACTCGCAAGTTTTTTTTAGAAATGTAGCGATGACAAAACATGTACATGGAATTTTGATAACTCTGAGAAAAACTACATACACTGCATTTGGCTCAAATTTGAGAGAAAGAGAGAGTGAGAGAGACTGCTCAGACCGGACATCAACTTACCCCATATAACCATCCTTAACAAGTAAATGGAAAGATCAATACATATAGCCAACAGCAATAAAATAAGACTCAACAATATTAAGTCTATCACATTAGTCCCATCAATAATCCCCAATCAATAGCTGCCGCCTCCTCCTCAGCTTACTTTTCTGTTAAACATGTTACATGATAAATGTGGTCATAATTTTCTTCAAAGTCAAAAGCTTTCTACAGAGGCATTTTGGTTCATCAATCATTCTGGAAAGGCAGATTGCATCTACTGCTGATAAACTTCCTCTTAGAGTTGTGGAGAACATAAATTTGTCTGCTTCATAAATGACATTCTAATTGGGAAACCCTTGCTAAGGTTAAAAAGAACAGCTATGCATGTATTAAAACATAAAAATGGCAATATAAAAGCATTTTCCAATTCAAAATCTGCATCACACAAGCATCTTCCAATGCTCTATTACTAACTCCCACTTCCAAGCTAGTGAGTGACTATCCCTTATTTCCCAACCCTACCCTAAGGGACAATCAAATTTCCCAACCCTACCCCAAGGGACAATCAAAACTGTAAGACAATTGTGCACATTCAAAAATCACTTTATATCAATTATCATACCCCTAAACAGTGTACATGGAGTTACATTACATACTGTCGATACTCGTGTATAATCTGATACCAACTGCAAACTGCACAGACCCAGATCTGCCATCACATAATGCACTGGCAGATCTGGGTCTATGCAGTTTGTAAAGACTAATCCGTAGAACAAACAACATAGATCCTGATCTGCCGGCGCATTATGTGATGGCTGATTAGGGTCTATGTTGTTTGCATTTGGACCTGGATTATACCCGAGTATATACGGTAATCCATGTAAACTAATCACAAGATATTAGTGTATTATGAAGCTGTACAAATATTTTTCTAGTCTCTCTTCAATGTGGATACCATCAAATCAACTTAAATACAATGACCCCTCACAATAATGCTCCTCAGTATACCACAGACCCTCATACAAACCAGACATGATCAAGAATCTATATATGCCTAAATTTAGTTCTATTATTTCTAATAAATTATTTCAATTCTTTTAAATTATTAGCTCAAAGAATCAATTATAATGTGGGTTTCATCATTTTAAAAAAAAGCTTATTCATTGTGATGAAGCATTTCTTGTAACCTACCTCAATATGAGGCAGCCTCACTTATAATACAGTAAGACTATCATGAACCATGTCATACAAAGGGAATCTACAGCCTGACACTAACTGTCACTTCTACCACTTAAAAAGAATATATCCACTAGAAAGTCACCAGCTGTGAGGTTATAGTTAAATCTGCATTGTCTGCATATAAAACAGCGGTGGTACATAATTAATAAACTACTCGATACCTGACAATATTATGTCAATTATAATATTTAAAATGATAATATCTTTCTTGATACATGTAACTTATTTGCATATCTGAAATAAGATTGCATGATTCTTTCTTAAATATGTGGAAAAAGTTTCAATTGCAACAGAAGAATTGGAAAACAATCTGCAAATGGCCAGTTTGAGTCTTGATTCTTTCAAATACAGGTATATTCATGACCGTGTTGAATAAAAAAAAAAAAAAAAAATACAAATTAGAACTTGGAATTACATGTATCTCTGCCAAGTTTAAATATAAACTTTCTTTCACCACCGTCATGCTAGTTGTCTAAACTTATCCACAAAATGTCTTTCCCACCCCACCATGATTATAAGTGTTGTGATTAAGCTGTTGTTAACTATTATGGTTGACAACTATATTTTGAGTGCCGGCAAGTGAGGGCACTTATTTTTCATCAATTAATCCATTGTCACTGATCAAGTGCATTCTCAAGCGAGATAACCACAGCCACTGTAATGCTCTCCAGGTAGTGTGTCAGTTTCAACCTACTTAGCTCTGTTACTTTGAAATAGATTTACAAAAAAGGTGTACTCCAGGACTAGTACAGTCAAATATCATTTATCTGACTTCCATTGTCCAACTTAAGGCTTTTATAATCATCATACCATCTATACTCGCACATAAGCCGTTACCAACTGCAAACTGCATAGACCCAGATCTGCTGGCGCATTATGTGATGGCAGATCTGGGTCTATGCAGTTTGTAAGGACTAATCAGTAGAACAAACAACACAGACCCTGATCTGCTGGCACATCATGCAATAGCAGATCAGGGTCTATGTTGTTTGCATTTGGACCCGGCTTATACGCGAGTATGATGGTAAGTGTAATCCATAATACCGAAAGTTTTTATTAAAAACCCAAAACATCATTATCCAATATGGAGTTTATCTAAGCTTTTCTTACAGCAAAAACACAAGTCAGATTGATGGGATCATTTCATTAATGGCTCCAACAGGTCAATCAACCCTTATACCATCTCCTTATCTCAACACCTACAGCCAAGAAGAGAATTATTAGCTTAGGCCTGGTGCAAGTAATTACCTATCTTTACGTAAGGTACTTGGCCATGTATGTATGTTTGCATGTAGTAGTGTTTAATGGCATCTCAGGACAATACTGGCTACATGGTGCCAACTAAAGGTAAAGTATGAAAAATGTAAAATCAATTGCACCAAAATTTTTGGAAGATAAATCCTTACAAATAAATGTAAACATTAAGTACAACAAGATAGAATATAAACTGTAAAAATGTTAACATTCTGTAAAATGTATATAAAAAAGGATATAGGTAACACATGTAAAATCCTTAAAACATATTATTACAACTTTTTGTATAAACCACATAAAAAGTCCAAGATTTTCTCAGGTGGTACATTGTCCGAGAGTTTTTTTTATGCAGTTCACATCAAAATACTTCTGTCTCACAGGGTGGAAGTTGACACACTCAACAAGAATGTGTTCCACTGTCAATGGACACTGGCACTGTATGCAATCTGGTTGAAGTTCACCCTTCATGAATTACCGGTAGGTATGTGTGTCCAATACGCAATCAACACAATACCATCTCATCTCTCCGATTTATTCTAAAAGAGGGATGCCACTCTCCAATAGTGTTTCTGATGTTCTCAAGTTTCTTTGTGTATTGTATATACTTGCATATAAGCTGAGTCCAAATGCATACAACATAAACCCAGATCTGCCATCGCTTAATGCGTTGGCAAATTTAGGGTCTATGTTGTTTTTACTACTGATTAGTCCTTACAAACTGCATAGACCCAGATCTGCTGCCACATTATGCGATGGCAGATCTGGGTCTATGCAATTTGCAGTTGGTATTTGCTTATACGCGAGTATATACGGTAGTTTTCATTCCATATAGTTTGCCAAGTATGACAAATATGCTTATTTATATAATATCTGAAGTCAGTATATGGGATCTTCTATTTGGAAAACGGTGACTGCTGGGCAGCTTTGGCTGCTTTATCCATCTTTTCATTGCCCTTTATACCTATGTGACTAGGCAGCCAACAATACAGAATACTTTTCCCCAGATTGTAAAAGCACATCATTTTTCTGTAAGATCTGGGATATTATGGGTTGTCAGATTTACAATTTTCAAAGTTTTCAATGTGGAAAAGGAATCTGAAAAGATGATGTAAGTTTTTTGGGAGAGGTTTCAATGTAGTTCAAAGCTTTGAGTATGGCTGTAATTTCTGCTGTAAAAATTGAGACTTTATCTGGTAATCAGCTTGCTATAGTGCCATGGGGTGTTGCAATGGAAGCTCCAACTTTTGTCTCCGTCTTTCGAACTGTCTGTATACAGGGACATACAGTATGACCATTAGAGGAGACTCCGATTTCATTGAATTTACTCTGAAAAAGGAGAGGATTTGTTGATGACTTTTTGAATTGGCAAATATCATTTTGGGGGGTGTTGATAACCAAAGTGGAGATTTTGGAAACAGAATTGTGCAGCATTTCCAACACTGATTGTTGCTGTTTCTAAGTGGGGATAAATTTGTATGCCATATAGTGAAATGAAGATTGGTTTCTGAGCGTACAAGGTTTGGTATTTGGGCATAAAGACTACCACATATGCAGGATCAGATGCATTAGAAGATATTTTGGTAGTATACTCAAAAACAAATTTCATTCATCTAAGATAAAGTGATGGTTCACTTGCCTTGACATAGAGGCTTTCTGAAGGGGAAATTCTAAATGCACCCAGACAAAATCCAAGTCCCTGATTGTGTAACAGATCAAGCATCTGGAGGTAAGATTTACAAGCTGATCCATTCACAACTGAGCCATAGTCAAGTTTAGATCTTACTAATAACCTGTTTAACAGGAGCAAAACCATCCAATCTGCTCCTCAATCTGTGTTTGCCACAACTCTTATTAAATCCAGGATATTTTTTTTTTGTCCCTGACATATCAAATACGCAGAAGGGAAGTTAGTAAACGGTCCAAAAAATGTGGTCTCCTCTACAAGAGGAATAAGACAACCATCAAGATAGAGATTTGTGTCATCATGAATTTGATGTAATTAGCATAGAGCTTTGTGTCATCATGAATTTGATGTAATCTGCATAGAGCTTTGTGGCATCATGAATTTGATGTAATCAGCAGAAATGCATACAAACAGTTTTAGATTTTGAAAATTTTCTTCTACATTTCTGAACTTGATTTACCATCTATACTCATGTATAATCTGATACCAACTGCAAACTGCATAGACCCAGATCTGTCATTGCATAATGTGCCAGCAGATCTGGGTCTATGCAGTTTGTAAGGACTAATCAGTAGAACAAACAACATAGACCCTAATCTGCCGGCACATAATGCAACAGCAGATCAGGGTCTATGTTGTTTACATTTGGACCCGCAAGTTCCTGGATTAAGCTGCCCTGAGGTACACGCATCTCCTGAGGATAGCTTTCAGAAAGGGTTGCTGCCTACCTTAACTCTAAAATTTCTTGCTGCCTACCTTAACTCTAAAATTTCTATCTTTCAAAAGCTTGGAGATAAAATAAGGTAGGTGACCCATTAGACCTAGGTTAAATAGGTCATTCATTATGCCGTACTTCTATGTGGTGTCATAAGCTTTCTCCAAGTCGAAAAAGATGGCAACTATATGTTCTTTCTTTATGAAAGTTTCTCTAATAAATGCTTCAAGACTGACAAGATGGTCTATTGTGCTTCTCTGGCATTTGAATCCACTGAACATCTGATAGTAGTTTGCTGGATTCAAGATACCAGAGGAGTCTATCATTTATCATCTGTTTATGGTTTTGCAAATACAGCTGGTTAATGATATGGGATGACAGTTGGGAGGGTCAGGATGGTCCTTTCAAGGTTTTGGTACTAGTATCACTGTTGCTTCTTGCCAAAACCATAAATGTGACAGAACCAGGACATCAAATTAGTCGATTTCAAAATTGTGATCAGCATTTGGCTACTAAAGCAGTATGACTTTTTACCAACATAAATTTTGTGCATTGTAAGAGGACTGCATGAAAACAAAACAAGTGCATTTTTGCCATAATATGTATTCTCTTCATACTAATAATATGTATTCTCTTCATACTAATATGTATTCTCTTCATACTAATATGTATTCTCTTCATACTAATAATATGTATTCTCTTCATACTAATAATATATATTCTCTTCATACTAATAATATGTATTCTCTTCATACTAAAATAAAACAACAAAGTGTTGAACATGAATCAGATTCTGATGGAAAATGTCAGGGTATTGTTAATTAAATGAAAATGGATAAATTGTATATCATATCTCATAGTTCACTGCAAATATTTTTTATAAAATCTACAAGCATTTGTAGTTTCCTTCACAAATTCACTGCCTAGTATCCACTGATGACATTCATTGTGATTAAATTTCACACTCAACTGACTCTCCTATGCGATGGTGTCTGCATATTCGCCCATATACTATCTTAAAATGCACATTGCATGAAACACACAGGACCTTTGCTACTTGCCTGCACCACCTTAAACTCTGATTTCCAATTATTGTTTAACTTATTGTAATATTTTATAGCCGGCAGTTTTTCTACCATTTAAGCATTTAGCACACCTTTAAGCATTTTGACATCAATCAACCAAAAAAAGATAAGAGCAGCTCCTAAATATTCCTCTTAAAACATCTTGTAACAGTTAAACAAGACCAAAAACACAAAATACACAAGTGTTCCTGCCAAAATCATATTTTGGTCGGTCTCTCTTTTTTATCTCACCCCTGCCAAAGGTCAGCTAATCTTTATTCACAGACTCACAAGCCATCATGTACTACCTTTGGTCCCTTTATTACTTACAACACCTAAATAAATATCCCACCTTAGGCATTAAACTCCAAATTATAACAATACGGGAATAAATTTACAGATTGCTATGTACACATGTTAGCCATTGTGTAACAATTCTTAATTGGATTACTTTGCACACATCATTGCACTCATCAATCCACTGGTGTAACAGTTCTGGTCCCCAGCAGACTGGTTCTGACTGTTTTATGTAATGTGTGGATAGAACACATTAAAATACAGTGGCTTTTTTATATAAAAAAAATGCTTAATTTTTACATTTTCAAAAGCAGTAGATGCGGTAGACAGCCTTTAAAACATTTTTTTTTTCCCTACCGCCAGTAGAATCACATGTATGCAAGACTTCAGGAAGTTGCCAGTTTCCCAAATTTTATCAAATGAATTTAACAGTATACTAAGAGCTGTATCAGGTGAGTATTTCAAAAGTTGATAGTGGATATCGTCTGGTCCTGCTGAAGTGTAATGGACTCAATCAAGAGAGTGTTATACATGTAGGTCATTGAGAGTGAAAGGTTTATTGTAATCTCCAGCATTAGCAGATTTGAAATTTAGAGGAACCTTTTCTTTCAGTTTTTTTATATGGCATTAGTTTTCCGAATATTTCTCTTGTGAGGAGTTTTTTGAGAATGTTTTAGTCAATGTATTTGAGATTTCAGATATGGTCACAGCTATTTCATTAGATTTCTTTAAATATTTGATACAGCAACTTTTATTTTTGCTAATGATTTTTCATACCCTCATCCATTCTTATTTAATAGAAAAGCAGGAGTTCAACCTAGAGACTTAGAATCACCATGTTTTCCTCTTGCTCAGAGAGATGGTACAAGGAGCTATTTTCAGATGGTGGATTGACATTGAAATGTTTCAGGACTTTTTCACTTCCTGATGGTGTCTTTGCATGCATCATCAAACCATGCTTCATTGACATTCTTAGGAGTCACTGAAGTTTTGGTATTTTATCTGCAGCAACATCCATCTCTGGCTTAGCACTTGAGGTTTGAGAGTATTGCTTCTTAAGTATACTGGCAAGTGGTCACTACCACAGAGGTCATTTACCAACCTAGAAGAGATGGATTACTTATGGTCAGTTCTAAGGCCAAGTAGTATCCTGTGGCAAGATGCATGTTGGTATATGACATATCAGTAAAAAGGCAAAGAATGTGTTTTGAAACAAATTCTATTTCCCTCCCTCTATTGTTATTAGTATATTGTGACCATTAAAGTTGCCAAATAAAACAAAAGGCATTGGTAACTGTTCAATAAAATGGTCAAGATCAGATTGATTGATTGAAGTGATTGGAGGGAGATATATTGTGTGAAGTGTATGAGTTTTGTGTATGAATACATCAATGACCATAACCTTTAATGTAGTATATAAATTAATTTGACTGTGAGGGGTTTTATTATTTATGATGATGACACTCCTCCAGCAGCCTTAGCAGTATTTCTTAATAATGTAATTTCATGAAAAGGGTAACTTTTTTCATCACTTATTTTTGTGAATCTATCATCAGACACCAGACAAGGAGTGAGATTCTTACATTTTAAAAAGTCAGCTGTTATTAATGTAACCTTCCTGTCTTGAGTCATCCAAGGACAGTCAGAAAGTACATGTGCTCACAATTCCTAACAGCGACTATTTTAGCACCAATGTTTCAAAATAAACATTAAATGTTGAATGAAAATGTAAACTAATAAGATATTAGTTTGTGAAAAAGAAATTTGCACTTGTAATATGAACTGAGAACCACAACGAGGTTAAGTTCTGATATTTTCACGTCAGATTGGTTTCTAGCAGTATATAAAGCAAACCATATAAAATTAATTTTTATTTTCCTGAGTAATCTTTCTATGTAGCACACAGAACAGAAGTTTCAAATTACTTAAATTATAATTCAAGCATATCACAGGAATTATTTTGAAAACATAATGGTCTTCTGTATAATGAAGCCACTATAGCTTTGATAACACTATAGCTTTGATAACATACTATAATGCATGAGCTCAAAAGACTTGAACGAATGAATTTTGATACCTCCATTTATGCAGAGCAAATAAACTGAATAGACTTGAAGCAGAATGAGACAATATTGCTTCAATAATTAAAATGAACACACTGACAAAAAATATTTGTAACGATAGAATTAATCAAAGGTTCACAACAAACAGGAAATAATACTTGTGACAATAGAATTAATCAAAGGTTCACAATAAGCAGGAAATAATACTTGTGACGATAGAATTAATCCCCAAAGGTTCACAATAAACAGGAAATAATACTTTGTGACGATAGAATTAATCCTCCAAAGGTTCACAATAAACAGGAAATAATACTTTGTGACGATAGAATTAATCCCCAAAGGTTGACAATAAAAAGGAAATAATTTGGGTTTACAACTATTGAAGCCAAAACCTCCAACACTACACTTTCGGAACAGATAAAGACATTTTACTAGTGATACCTGTTTAAAGCCATTAAAAAATGTGAAGACACATATTAAGAACAATCGATGCAAGTATAATCAGAGATAGATTTTATAGCCTTGGCAAACTTGTGGCTAAGTAATTTGGGGAATTATACAAGGCATTATTTATAAAGATTTATGTGTTCAGCTTATGCATGATACAGTACAAGTTAAACAAGTAAAAATTTATTTAAAAAGATATTCCACTTTTAAACTAAAAATAACCCAACATTTAAACACTAGAGACTCTTTATTTTACAGCAAATAATATCGATTGCAGAAAGTCATTTCACAACTAAATTTGCATAAAAGTGGGTATTTCAGTTGAATTTCAAAAGATCATTGTCATCATCATCTTTATCATCATCATTTTGATATTGGTAAGATATTCAGGGTTTATTATAAATCATTTTTTTATTTTATTCTACTGCCAACAGTGTTTCAACTCTCATGTATCATATAAAATAAGTCCCTAGTAAAAAGGATAATTGGGTCAAAATGTAACTAGTGGAACACTAGCAACTTAACTTATAATAAAACAATAATTGCTTAACATTTGGAAACACAGTATTGTGGTATGTGTCATATGGACTGGAAGAACATACTTTACCAAATAAAGTCATATCCACATAAGCATATTAGTGTAACTCCAAGTGAAAATAATTAAATGATTAAGCTTGTTCATCATTTTCACTCTTAAATTTAGTAACATTAAACTTGTCAGATGCCCAAACCAGCTGTTATAAGGAATTTTTGGAGCTGTTAAGAAAGGAATAAACAGCATATGTGCTTTAGCAGAGTCTTGTCATAAACAGCAGGTCAACAGTGAATCAAAACACATGTCTAGTACTCGGGTTCCTCATTTCTTGTGCCATTTTTTGGCATACATGTATATTTCATGCAGAAGTTCTATACTGAGGTATGTATTTCATTGTGTGGGAACATTTGTGGCTGTCAGAATAAAACAAAAAAGATCATGTGTTTCTCATATTCTTTATTTTATTAACTGAATAATCCATGCAATTATGTTCCAGACTGTTTCAAAGTCATCTTCCTTCTCGTATCAACCACTAATATTTACATGTGTTTTCTGTCGTTTATTTTATTTTTGTTTAAAAGCAGAATCTTTCTCTCTCTATCTCTCTCTCTTTCTCTCTCTATCTCTATCTCTCTCTCTTTCTCTCTCTCTTTCTCTCTCTCTCTCTCTCAGCCTGAGTTATTAAAACCACTGTACCATTAAACTTCTATATTTTGTGAAGGATATAAATATTCTCATTGGTTTCTTATTCTCATGGTATTCTTTGCTTGATACCAATATTTTTATGGTAAAGCATTTCGTGGGCGAATCTTTGAATATTAAAAAAGCATTGTGTACTGCTTACAAAGAGCATTCAGCACTGTCTAATGTAGTTCAGTGACATTTAGGTTCCACCCAATGTAGTGAGCATCCACTATTACATAATTATATTGCTGCAACTTTCCAATGGGGGCAATCAAACTTAATCCACCCACTACATCCACGACAAACACTTAGCTAGGTCCAAGACACACAACAGTTTTGATGGATTCATTCCTACTGTGGATTTCAGAAATCTTCCATTTCAGACTTTAACACAGCATGACTTGACACTGTCTACATTGGAAATATAAAAAGCCAAAAGTAAAGATTTTAACTCCAACAAACCAATAAAAAAGTCACATCAATGATTAAGTAAAGATTTCTTTAAGTTGCATTCTTCAATGTCCTTGAATAGTTTGTAGGAACTGACTTTACAAGAAGATGCTTACTTTAGAAGATTCCCAATAGTCTCTCTCTGACATAAGCATAAAAGATACAACAAAGAAAAACCAAGCAAAAAACTGCTTGCACAAGATAAAAAAAGCAAAAGTCTGTTTAAAATAGAGAGACAGTTTCAGTTTCTTCATATCATTAAGTCAAAATTGCTTAATAAAGTAGTAAAGTGAACAGCAAAAACAACAATCAGATAGAATACTAGCTAAATGCCATGAAATCTCATGGGAAATATCAGGCCCGGTCTTTCTGATTAGAAATTCAATCTGCATCCCTGCACACCAAGATACAATCTTATTGCTATATTGTCTTGGAAATAATCTAGACTGATGCCATGCAGTGACATTTTCATTAAAAAGGAGAACAGAATAAGAGAACATGTTGTTTAAGCTTCAAACCACCATAAATCTGTGTTTGTAACAATCTACAGAGAATGAATTTTATATTGGATTCAAAGTGTACAGCATTCATACTATGTGCACACAGCCTACCGTAGATACTCGTGTATAAGCTTGGTCCAAATGCAAACAACACAGACACTGATCTGTCGTCGCATAATGCGCCAGCAGATCAGGGTCTATGTTGTTTGTTCTACTGATTAGTCCTTACAAACTGCATAGACCCAGATCTGCTGGCGCATTATGCAACGGCAGATCTGGGTCTATGCAGTTTGAAGTTGGTATTAGCTTATACACAAGTATATATGGTATGTGTGTACTCAATTGTTTTTGCTTATTCTCACAAGCTTTCAATACCACACATCATTTACCAAAACAAACATTTACTCAGAAACTGACAATGATGCCATAGTCACACATAACTGATGGGTTGGTGCTTTTGTTTATCAGCATAGTGGACACAGGTTTAAACCAAGGGAAGGGTCCTGACTGTAAACTCAAAATAAATGTAATTTAAATCTAAGGATTTTTTTTTTTTTTTATGATTGCAACTTTAGAATTTTTTTAATAAGATCACAGCAAATGGGTTTGGGGTTGTTTTTTTGCACTTTGTCATGCGCATATGGAAAGACAGTTGATTAGAAACATTGTTAAGTCATAACATTGTTTGTAATGAATGTTCATGAAGGCAGATTTTATGTGCAAGTTACTTGTTGGGAGCAACATATTACACCCATAAAAGCAAACTAAGAACTTCATTTCCAATCCTAAACAACTTAATGCTGAGAAAAGATCTTTTTCTGTCTGTAGGCTACTAATAAATTACTTTTTCTACACCATGTCTAGTTGTATTATATCCTACCTGTTGTAATAGGTGAGGAATTTGTCACCAAGATAGACCAAATTATTGCAAAGTAATTTATCACAAAAGAAGATAGACCTGATTAGTACAAAGTGCAAATATTATCTACTATTACATGTAACAACTGACTGACTAACCTTATTCATATTAAAGCCAATGATTTTATCTTACCTGCTAAATGCCACATGCATATTATTTTTTTTTTAAGGAACAGATACAACCAATATCAGTCTAGATAAAGATTTGCTAAATAGGTCAATGTTCTCATTAAGAGATGATGGGCTATGAATCTGCTGTCGAATCAATAAAAAAATTCACTTTTAATGTCCTTTATTTTATGTCTGAAAATGTTTCATTGCCATCACAAATCTTAAACATTTAACTTTTGCAACCTGTTCAAAATTTTAGCAAAAACACTGCTGGTATATAATCATAAATAAATTGTAACCATATTTGCTCCACAGGCGAGTAAAATTCAACCAGAAATATGCAGCAAAGCAGCAGTATGACAAAAACAAGAAGTCAAAGTGGGTCCAATAATGCTCAACTGACCCATGTTGGGCTGATCTTCAAACAATGCTTAAAACGTTCAATCTCAGATCTTGCTAATATGAGACCTCATATATTGTGTCAAAATCTGTGTATAAAGTGCAGATTAAGATCAATGACAATTTCACTGGTTATCAATCCTCACCTGTCTGAATTATTGCTCATATAAACTCACTGAACACGTTTCATCAAAATAAAGCATCCTGATGCTGAGACTGGTCACAAGATTAGCTAATCGGAGCAATCATCAACAAATTAATACAAGTGTATTTCAATGTTTATAAAAAGTTTCATTGTAAAATGTTCATCAATAAAGCTTAGAGTCTCTACAAACAACTGTTGACAATTGCAGGACGAACGCTGTGGATGGTTAAAATAATGTATAGGAATGTGCATATGTCCAATACTTTTCTCTATTATTTATTATCCACCCCATCCATAAACCTCCCAACCTTCTACAGTTAGAAAGTTGTTCATGAGTACCTCCTCCAATAAAACTCTATAGCTGAAGTTGTACATATTATGGTATAGGAAGAGTTGCACAGTGCTACATACATTTTTTGAGAAGCACCTAGAATGCAATAAAGACTAAAATTATTATTATTATTATTATTATTATTATTATTATCATTATTATTATCATTATTATTGTGGCTCTTCTGAGAGATGATAAAATACAACATATCTGTAAACTGAACAAAATCATATCTTCTGAGCTGGAAAGATGTTGCAGAAACCCCAAACAGATGAGAGTCTATCGATTTCATTTAGAATATAATAAAAATTTATTGACAACAATCTTACTGAGGACAAGTAGGCACATTACAAGACATCTGCTCAAATTTGCATTGTTAAAACAGTTTTTCCCAAATATATTATATAAACAATAATTTTAAAAAAAGCTAGATATATTATATAAACAATCATTTTTTAAAAAAAAGCAAGCTAGTAGCAATGGGTGCAAGAATTTTGAGCTTCCCATAGGTTGATAGCTTGTCACGAAAAAGTGGATACTAAGAATTGGATTTTAGTGAGTACCAAGTTACACTATTGACAGGAATCATGAAATGTCACTGCCTTGTGAGGTCTGCCTTATAAGTGGGTCATGAAACGTCACTGCCTTGTGAGGTCTGCCTTATAAGTGGGTAAATCATGCACAACAGTACTGCTAAACTGTGAAATGGGGTCTGAAGTTTGACCTACTGTTACAGTACCTTGTAAGAGGGACCAGGCTATAAAGAGAAACCTTATCAATAGAGACAGAGTGGTTTATATGTATATTGGATTAATGCAGATATCACTACCACCACTATACTTTGTATTATTTTTGTTGCTTTTGTGATAATATTCCGCAAAACAAATGTTAGGCATTATATGATATTTCCTGTGCTTATTTGACAAAGCACAGTGATTGCATTCACAACTTTATTGTTTTATTGGTTTCACAACCAATTAATACATGCAAAGATATATAGGGGTAGGCAACCTCAAATGTCATGTTAATCAGCTTGTTTAGATACTTCAGACATGGAAGACATTTAAAATAAAATGTAACCACCTAAAGATACCATATGATACCAACAACAACCATGTTGACATGTGCTCTCTACTTGATGAATCTGGCTTTCTCCAGTAGGTTTCTGGTCATTGTTCTCAGAATAAATATGTTGAGAATGATGTGACCTTTCATTTTGTTTTTACAAACATTATGTGACTTTCACTGAATATTTAAATTTTTCTTGCACACCAACATTTCTGTTGGTATCACGTGACTGTTGGACCTCTGATGTCATAGACATGCAGGCTGCGGGATTTGGGTATTCATGTGACTAGCAATGAAAATGCCAAGTACCAGGTCAGATTTCATCAACGTTGTAGTTTCGTCTTGTCTGTCAGCGCATTAAAGATATAAAGAATGTTATACTTGCAATTTCTGAAAAGATAAGTCATATTCCTATTGATTTCATGCATGTATGGTTCAATGCATGGTCATTTTTTAAGTTTCCTAGGCCTCGTAGTTAGAGGCTACCCTATGCTGACAATGCATGGTGTCAGAGAATTCCAACTTTTAATAGGCAATGTGCTCTGATCCCACACCCCAACATAAACGTCAAAATATCTTAAATGTAGGGATGCTACATGAATTTTAGAGAAAAAAAAATCCACATATATAACTATATAATTATCATGTTGAAGGTATTGACGAGACATTTTCAAAAATGCTTTCCTGTTTAATCTGTGTTTATTTTAAGGAAGAAGTTTTGAGCCTTTTTAAAATGTTAATGATTTCTGTCTCCCATTTGTTTTAAGGTGTGTTACTGTGTTAAATGACTAAAATGCTATACTGAGTAACAATAAGCATTTAATTGAGTATTTACACAAGTAAACGAATGGTACAATACAATCTCCCAGATACAAAAACTGTTATGGAATAAAACATTTTAATTGATCAGTTCATGAAATCAATTTTACTGGATGCTGCCATTTTCTGTCATAACACTACTATTTCCAATAAGGGGAAGCTACTCTGTATGTATCATAAACTAGGTTTTAAAAAGCCACATTTTCTCATGAATATATTTTTTAAAATTAATAATGTGATAAAAATTCCTGTGTTGTTATGGAATAAAATACTTTGATCAAGTAGTTCTTGAACTCACTTTTACATGGCGCTGCCATTTCTGTGATACCACTAAGAGTTCTAAGGGGAAACTATTCTTTATGTATTATACCCATTAATTTAAAAGCTACATTTTCTAATGAATAAGTTGATTTTTTAAAATTAATAATGTCATAACAATTAAGAGCGATTCCTAAAAAATTAAAAGTTGTCAGTAAATTGGTTGTATATGCTAAATATCAATAATAAATCGAGATTTCCCAAATTAGTTAAACTGTTTTTACCTTAAATTCAGCACCAGTCTTCATGTAACAAGCATATACAAATGTCCAAATATTACATGAATATTCATGTATTACTTTCGAAACTGAATTATGTCATTGCTGCTCACAAGGACGTAACACAAGACCACCCAAATGAAGGTTAAAACTATGCATCTGGGGAACACAATTCAAGTGCAATTTAGAGTTATGTCCCTTCCCTTTAGCATCACTATAAAATGGAGTGGGGAGATCAGAGGAATATCAGACTACATAGATTGGGCTGTAATTCCACTGTAATACCTTTCCATGAAATGGAAAATGCCACCAACACAAGATTTATTGAGATAATAACTATGAAATACCTTTGCACACTTCCAGCTAACCAGTCAAGTACATGTATGGCCTCCACCGACCTCTTGTTCATCTCTCTAGGACACCAATCTTCATATGCTAGTGACAATGGTGCAGAGTGAATAAGGCATGAGGTTTCACTGAAAGTGTTGCAAGAGTTATTCCCCATGTGCAACTTCGAGGTCAATCCTATGGATCATCCATATCTTTGTTTCGCAGAAACAGACAAGCTAATCTGAAGGAGTTGTTTCCCATTTACCGGTGTAGCATTAATTTTTTACAAGTGTGTTATCAGGTTCAGAGAAATGTTGTGAGTTTGTGGGTCTGAGGTAAAAAAAAAAACCTAAAAGGATCAATTCTGCATATTTTAACTTCTTTTCTTGTGATGTCACAACTGTATAGCTATAAGTACAAAACTTGTATTCATTGGACCAAATAAAATATGAACACAGTGACAATACCTACAATCACAATTACTTTAATTAAAATATATGCACTACCATGAAAATTAAAATACTTCCGTCATACCCCACTACGAGGAAAAACGTAAGAGTTGTGCTCTGACACACACACACACACACCCAAGGTTTTTTCCTGGAATAGCCCTAAGTTTTTAAACAAATGCAAGGACTTTCAAGGATAAAATCAACTTTTTCAAAATTCAAGGAGTTTTTATGGCTGCCCTTTAAATTCAAGGATTTTTCAATGTTGTATGAGCCATGACATCAATAAGGCTTTTGGTGTAACACAATCTGAAAATCATTCCAACATATATAGTTGCTAGTCTGCGTAATGTGACATTTATCCCTACCACTTTTAATTGGTATGGTTTGGTTTTTATGGCACATCAACACAAGTAGGTTATTTAGTGCCAAGGCAACTGGAGTAAAGTGCCTTGCCCAAGGACGCACCACAGTATCTGATCCGATGGTAGGATTCAAACCTACACCCTTTTAGTCAGGAGTCTTGCATGCTAACCACTCAGCCACCATGTCTCCTTCTTTTAACTGAATTGTTTGTTCCTTTCATTGTATTAAGCCATCATCTTGTGAGGTGATGTCTATGTGTTGCAATGTAAAGATGACACTGATGTTGTATTCAGTTTTCTAATTAAGTTTTCACCAAATGAATAAACAGACCACATGGGCACACACAATACTTATGCAATAGTTACTTATAAAGAGGCAATATCACTGGGTATGGACTGCTCGAGGGACAGGACCTGGACCACCAGGTTGACATGGCCCACGCCAAAGGTCCAGGCCCTGGCCCCAGGGTAGTCCATACCCAATGGTATTGCCCTCTTCATAAGTAATTATTGCTTTTATTGCACTGAGTGATCCTTTCCTTCATTCACACTATGCCCTGTGATGCAATGTGTGATGTGACATCATCTACTGATATAGACTCGTCACTATCATAAAATTAGACTAATCGAGTTTGTACCATAGAATAGTTAATATCAGGTGTTCAACTTTTAACCAATAGGCCAAAGTTTTACATTTACAATATGCAATATTTTATATACAACATCTATAGTGCCTTGCCTAAGGACATGCCACAGTAGCCAACCCAGGCTAATCCAATGGTAGGATTCAAATCTGCACCCTTTTAGTCATGAGTTTCAGCATGCTAACTAATGTCCCACCATGGCTCCCACCTCATTTTTGTTGCTTCTTACAACTTCCAGAAGGTCGCATCAGTCCTAATCTGCATCTCCGAGTCCACTGGGGTGGCTGGAGGGGGGAGGAGTGTATTGAGGTCTGGAATGCTGGAAATTGAACTCCTTCAATGTGTCATCAATATACATATACATACCAAATTTATGCTTAAGTCCAACAATCCTTGTGAAAGTTAAGCTACAGAAACAAAAATAAGGGGGTATATTTAATCAGAGGTCATATCTCCTCTAAATAATGTTCTCCTCTGAAGGCTGGAAACTGAACTCGTTCAACATCTCATCAGCATAAAGCTGCATCCCAAATTTGGTAAAAATCCTACAGTACCAAGTAAAGTTATCTCGTGGAAACCTGATAGTTGAAGAAACAGATGGATAGACAATGTCATTACTATAGGGTTACACCAACATCATTAATCATGGCTCTAATTACTACAATAACAAACACGTGCTGAATTCAATATCTTCCAAATTTGCAAATGAATGGTTAACTCACCACAAGAGAGAGGTTCCTGTTGTAAGAGTAGTCCAACACCGAAGAGTAGCGAGGCATGGCTGCACTCAACAGGGCATCAAAAACAACCTTCAACTTCATGGGCTCAAGTTTGAAACTCAAATCAAAACATTCAACAATCTTGCTCCACAGCCCTGGCTTGACATTATTCTGAAATGGTCATGTGCTAGTTGAGTTTCTCGAAACTAAGTCTATTCTGCTGGTCCATAAGAATAAAAAGTAATCAAAAGATTTTTACAATAACTTTTTCAGAAATACATGTACCAATTTTTGACATAAAATATGTTTCCTCAGTAATACTTACCTGATCATAATACATTAGGAGTACATACACTACATTGAAAATCCAGCCCTCCTAAGCAAAAAAAGACGTTTAAACATGTTGTTTGCTAGTTTTAGCAACAAAAGTGCCAAAAGGTCATCTGTCTACCAAGGCGCAAGTCAAATATATGTGGTCTCCCCTTTTATATAGAGATTGGTACCAAATCCCATCAATCATCAGTGGTCTCCCTTTGTATACAGGAATTAGTACCAAATCCCATCAATCATCAGTGGTCTCTCCTTGTATACTGGGATTGGTACCAAATCCCATCAATCATCAGTTACTACTGTGTACACTCTTCCAAGATGTAACTGCAGGGAGCACTGTGCAGAGTGTCCATATTATAATCAGAAAAGTATCATGAAAGAAATATATTTTACTCCAAAATTTGGATTCTTCTTCAAATACATTTCAAAATCAAAATACATTAGGAGAATAGGTAAAAGATGTAGAGTTACATCCCCGTACCCAGCAGTTGGTCTTTACTCTGATCTCCTAACATATGTGAAGCAGTTCTGAGTCTCATGTGAGTTACAGTCCAGGATTAGCACATAAATCCACAAATCCAGCTGAAGGAAAACAACCCATGTTGTTACAAAGCTGCTGAGCAACCTGGGAAGGTAGCCTGTTGTGCTGCAGATATAGATCCCACCAGGTCAAACTGAGCCCTCTGGGATGAAAGGTCTCTGAATTAAAAGCTGGAGAATGTCATCTCTGAACTCCATCCCACAGCTTAAATGACATCAGTCAGGGAACAGTTGCACTTTAATGATGTGCTAGTGGCAACTGCCCTAACATTGTGAGCTGATCTTGGGTTAATTCATTGCTGGCTAAGTGGACAATCCAATGGCTAGAGGACAGAGCCTGAGTAAAAATATCATCCCTTCCTTCTATGAATGGTAAAAAACAACCAAGATCTCCCTCATCTGATTGACTCAGCATGCTTCAGGTACCAATTGACTGCCATGAAGGGGTCCTGCAGATGCCCAGTGAGAAGTAGGGTCCAAAGAAGAAAGCAGTTGGAAGACAAAGTCTGATCTTAACAATAAAAACATGAGCCATCATGAAAAAATGAACCAGTACAGATAGTTCAGGTTAAATGATAAGGCTTGAATGTTACTGATTCTGCCTGCAGAATGCAAAACAAGGAATGATAAAATAAATAAAATGCTAAATAACAATTTATGAATGAATTTCAAAATCAATTATTTTCAAGCTGCCACAGAATTTCCATAATCAAAGCCCTTTCACATGATAATCCAGAATCAGATTCTTCATACTGACAATTTTTCACCTCTTACAAACCGTAATGTTGTTCTTGTCAGGGCTGACATAAACAAATGCTAATGATGTGATGACATCATTATTGGTGGTTGTATCTGTACAATTTTTATTTGAATGAATAAAACAACAAAATTTACCCTGCTGAGTAATATTCTTCAACTATATTTTTACATTTATTGCGGTAGTAGGTGTATTTCTATTGATCGTAAATTCAATGGTGTATTTTGCATTTTAAAAAACAAGATATGAAAGCAACAGTTCTCTCCCACAAATCCAACTTTACTAAATGCGTCTCCATTTCATTCCAAACAAACAAAAATGAAAGGAAATAATGAATGGAAATGAGAACTGCAAAATCAGAATGCATTTGAGACACTAAATGAAAAATGATAAGCTGATAGCTGAAATGCAAATGTGAATGGAATGTAAACGTGAATGCAAATGAAATGAATTCTAAATGTATTTCAAATGCAAATGAAATGCAAACAAAATGCAGATTTGGTAAAATTACCCATAAAAGGCCAAATTTTAATGCCAATACGAACACCACATGTACAAAATAAATGTAAACAAAATTTTTTTTAAGAGAGCTTACAAAAACAGTGATAAAAGTCATCCTAATCCCAATGTTTAAGAAGAAGATAGCACACAAGGCAATTGAAAATTCACTTGTTTACCCATGAAGTGGCAGTCAATCTTCTTTACATAAGGGATGTCGAACATTACATAGCATTTGTTCTGATGATAGTTTATATTAGTAATGCCTTAGCAACCCAAAAATTAATGAAGATGTCAGGATGCATGCCCAGTATGTGTGGGGTCCTAATGCAGTGGTGACCCAGTGTTCTGGAAGCTTCTGGTTCACCCTAATGGGAAGACAAAATTTTCGGCATTCAGTAGGGGTATTTTCCTCCCAGAAAAGTAGTAGCTATGCAATAACAACAGGTATGGTGTTACTGATATTAAATTACCAATTTCAGGATCTGTATAAGCAAGGCATGCAGGTTCAACATCTCTGGTTTCAAACAGAAAACCTGCATGCATGGTTGTTTCAGCAGGTAAGAAGAAGGCAGGATTTTCCTTGGAATCTCTGCCACTAGATTCAGGAGGTTGTTGATCCACGTGTTTTTCCACTTGAGAGGAGCAATCATGATTAGTTGTCAGTTGGATTTCCTTGCTTTCTGCAAGACTTTGGAAATCAGAGGGATAGGGGGAAAGTCATATGTGTCGAGTGCATACCAGTTCAGGGAAAGGACATCGACTGCTCAGGCTTTCAGATCTGGGTCTGGAGATGAAAATTGGGAGCTTGGCATTTCACCTTGTTGCAAAGAGGTGCAAAAGAGTTCAACGCCCACAGGTGCGAATTTGATTGAAGATCAATCAGTGTATGGATCATTCCTTGTGGATGAGCCGATTCCATCAGGACAGTGAGTCTGCTAGGACACTGAGCTTGCATGGGATGCGGTTGACTTGAATTTGGATTTGCTGCCAATTACAAGACTTGAAAAAATCCCAAACCAGAAGGCAGCGGTCTGGGAACTTGGTTTCCCTTTGTCTTCTGATGTAACTGATGACAGTTGAGTTGCTGGACAGAATGAGAATGCCCTTTCCAGATATCTGCCACAATGGAAAAGCATTCACTATGGTCTTTATCTCCAGGAGACTCATGTGCATGGAGCACTCTGGAAACGTCTAACCCTGCTCACTTCTTGAAAGGAGGCAGAATGTGGGCACAACAGCCATTCATGCTGGTGTCTGTGCAAATCATGATTTCTGGCAGTTGATCTTGCAGAGGGATAATGCCATAAGCCAAGTGAGGTTCTCCCATTTGCTGAGATGAGACCTCATATAATCCAAAACTTTGATCATTTGGTCTAGAAGACGAAGTTTCAGCTGCCCCTGGAATAGGAGGATCATCTGCAGGGCTCTCAAGTGTCCCAAAACAACAATATCTGCCCAAAATGTTAAGAAATTTCAGTGCAAAAATTTGACTAGCCAACCAGACACAAGTCACTAATGGGATGATTTTCAAGGCACGTTCTTGAAGGTAGCAAAATTAAAGAGGGTGTTGAACTACAATGAATGAATTGCACAGATGGAATGAGATCATATTTGTCCTTGTTCACAAGGAATCCAAGTTGAAGCATGAGCGAAACAGAGGATTTCATGTCTTGATATGAAAGATTACTCAGGTGATGCTTTTTGTTGAATGTCGCCCAGGTAGTTCTCAAGTATGACACCACTCTGTCCATGGTTCCTGTAAAGACACAGGGACTGAAATTCAGACTGAAAAGTGAGTACCCTTAAATGGTACATGGTGCCCCTGCATGCAAGCCTTGTGAATTTATTGGAAAACCTCTGAATGGGAACATGAAGGTACACATCTTGAGGATCTATGCTGACTTTAAAATCTCCCTCTGGAACAGTGTCTAGAACTGAGCTCAGTGTCTCCATTTTGAACTTGAATACATAAATGTGTTGGTAGAAAGAGCTTAGATCTATGACTAGTTGGAGCTTGCCATTGGCCTTGGGGACTATGAAGAGTCTGGAGTAAAATCCCAGTGAGTTTGCATTGTGAACAAATTCTACAGATCTTTATCTGTATTTCCTGCTTAAGAACACTGGTTTTGTACAGGTCTCTGGAGACATCTGTATCAAATGGGGGGCCTTTGACAGATGGGGAGAGTCACTGAATGTGATCTGGAGTCTCTCCTATTCCATGGTAAAGTGTTGAAAATTTGCTTCATCAGGATGTCGTAAATGGCAACCATAGCATAGCACTGATTTCTGTGAAAAAAATATCAAGGACAGAAGCTGGGCTGAAACTGGTCCTTGTCTCATGTGTTTTGTCATCAGTGGCAGGAGAAGGCAGACAGAACTCTGGAGCAAGAAGCTGGAACACTATTGGATCAAGGAAAGAAGATGGTGCTTGCGAATGAGTATTTGAACTCAGAAAAGTGAGAAGACAAATAAGCCTGGTATGAAGGTAGCAATGACTGAGCTGGCAAAGCAATTATTTGAGGACAATGAAAAAAACATGGTGACCTCCAGGCATTCACTTTGAGTGTCATCAAAGGTCACAGGTGTCTGGGAATGGAAAGTCACCATAGTCATTACTGGATCGTGACAGAGCCAGGATCGGTGATCAAATTATCCAGGACTGGTCCATGATATTTCCATGGGTCTGGTACTGGATAATGTGGGGGACTGGTTCACTGAATCCATTGCCAGTAATGCTGGGCATCCATGATTGAACCAGATCTGGAATTTGAATGACTGGGAGACACTGTCTGCATCTGAAGTTCTGGACTAGGTATACTGGAAAGACAGATCACTGTACCCATTCCACGTGTTCAAGGGTGTAGGTCGAAACTATTTCAAAACTGGAATGGAAGAGGTCTTGGGCTGGCATCTTGTGCCAAAGTCCAGTACCTGCTATTACAGGAATGATCACCATAGCCAGTACTGGAATCTGTATGTGGTCAAGGATTGCCCAGGACAGGTCTGGGTCAGTCACCATTTTATGTCTATACTGGCCTGGTAGTCTGAGCCATGTTGGTATGCTTTGGTTGTAGCACTGTGGGCAAAAATTGATGGAGCTCTTTGTGGGAGGCCCATGATGAAAAAACACTGCTGAACCTGTTACAGAACTGTGAAACTTCCCACCCTGAGTGACTCAGTCATGAGGAAGTTGGCAACTAAGGCTGTGTCAGCAGCAATGCTTATGGCTTCCGCATTTTTGTGAGAGCATTTCTCTTTAGCCCCAAACAACTGCTTGGCTGTAACGGTGGCCAATTTTTCTTAGATCCAGTGAGAGCAATCATTTAAAGTATGGCTCAAAAAGACAACTTGTATAATTTATAAAGGTGGGGTGATTATCTCAGCCAGCTTGAATCCCTTACATACTCCACATTTAATTAATCCTGCCCATTCTTGTTAAAACCTGTAATTAAAAAGAACAACAAAACAATGGCATATACTGGTGAAATAGTCGAGCACTGCATTCTGCTTACAATGCTATGGATGCCGTGAACTGAAAAAAATGACAGAGAAAATTGCAGAAATTATCTTTTAAAAAGAAATAAAGGATTATTTACTCAATATAACTTACAAAAAGAGTTATGTGCCATGATGAACAATTGTACGGACTATATACCGTTGTGCAAGCAATTAAGAAGTAGTGTTCAAGTACCTATCAAGCTTCAGTACCCATGCGGCGACCTACTTGAAAATTGTAGTGGTGATTTCACAACATTTTAGGTTGCCAAAACCTAATAATTTAGTCACCTTGGACATTGGAAGCAGATATGAACTGATTGTGGAATTAATGGTAAAAGATGACAAAAAGTGAAGTTCTTAGTTAAGGCAAATTAAAAAGTAATTATAAAAATGGAAATGATTATTTTTAATACCTAGATCTGTCTGACGGAAGTGTCAGCAGTCATCATCTCCCTCAACCTCTGACCATCCATTAAAATTCACTATTGTGAGTTCTCAAAACCATCTCTCTACATAGGCCTCTCTACATAGGCCTCTCTACATAGGCCTCTCTACATATTGCCAGGCCTCAAATTCACAGATAAAAGGTCTTAACCTTCATTTGTTCTGATGATAGTTTATATTAGTAATGCCTTAGCCAATAATTTCACTGCCAACTAAAATGTCCTTATTTGCCTCCATGTCTGCATTTGTTTGGATCTGTACCACTAGCTGAGGTTGACTGGACAGGTCAGATATTAGCATGGTCACTTAAGCCAGACTAGTCACATGTAAAATGGTGACTTATTATAGCATGGTCGCTTAAGCCAGACTAGTCACATGCAAAATGGTGACTTATAATAGGAACCGGCAGTTATTCTGTAAATTAAATTGCATCTGCCATGTTTTTTGCATAAAGCATAGTATATACTGGTAATTTCAAGTTGCTCAATATGATTCTGAATATCACCAAAGGGCAACCAGTCGACTATTTTCACTCTGAACTGTTTTAGTTGCAACTTGGAGTGCTGAGATGGGGCTGATTAGCTTATCATATTATCAAGTAAGACAAATGAAGTCCAAATGTTTGTCTACAAGGATGATGAAGCAATATTCAGAATGAGAACAAATGGAGTATAATTGCCTGTAATGAGATATAATTCCCTGTAATGAGATATAATTCCCTGTAATGAGATAACTCTGATGGATTGCTCAAACTGATTAAAAGGCACAAAGTATTTGCAAGGCCTCTTGTAAGTGCATGCTGACCTGGCACAAGCAGAAGTAGTAACTGTTGACTGACTAGATTGGGCACCAATCCCTAAATTCAAGGCGAGACCACTCTCATCCAACTTCTATCTTGGGAAGCAGTCAACTTTTAGCACTTTTGCTGATAAAACAAGCCAAAAGACATGGCAAAAGTCTTTATAGCTTGGGAGGGCTGGATTTTCAGAGTACTGCATATACTCCTAACATATTATGATCTGGAAAGGTATTTTAAAGAAAAAACAAAATGAACTGTGAATTCATTTATTTTCACAGGCATCAATTTTCATGGTCTGTAAAAAGAAATGCCATTTATGTGAGTACTTTAATTTGTAAATATGCGGAATGGTCCTACACATACAATATTTTGCTTTCCAGTGGATTGATTTGTGTGGTTTGCAGCAACCATTAAAGATTGAAAGTTATACATACAGTACAGCTCATGTGATTTTTCGGAACCCCACGCTTCGCGGTGGGTGACTTAATCCCCTCTACTTTAGCTCCACGATAACACTCCGCGGTGGAGGCATAAATTGGCATAAATACCGACAAATCACCACCGTGTCTCGGCAGGCACGCCAATGTCAACTCCACTGTGGAGGGGCTAGTCGACATTACTGATTGACATTTGAACAGCCAATGAATGAAGACCACCTATGGAAAGACAGACGTCAAGAGTGATTTTCAACTGGATACCATCTGAAGAATCAGTTGTCTTTATTTCGATCACATTTGGACAATAAAAAAAATAATTTCAAAAGTCTTGTATATTCAGTACACATTACTGTTTATAAAAGGTTGATCGACTTCTTTAGCAATAAGTTTATGATTTTAATTTATTTCAAAGAAATATGAACAAACTTACGCACTGACTTGACGAGAAGCACACCTTGACGAGCTTCTCAAGCAGCATAAATTTATCATTTTGTTCCAAAGGAAAGTATTTCTCTGAGATATGGACAATTAAAATATAAATTGACATCCGCTTCTGCTTACCCCCCCCCCCTCCAACAAACCTAAAACATTGAATTTACACTGAAATGCAAACCGCGTGCTTAGTCTTTAAGCAGTAATAGCAGTCACGAGGCTGAATATTATGACTGCATGCGTACTGTAAGGGACTGACCATTTAATATATGGGGCTTATATATTATTTTTTTTTCGACCGGGATATTTTTTGTTCTTTCATCACAATTTTTATTTATTTTAAGTGAAATATGGAATGGATTAACATCTTTTTATACTACAAAATCAGAGAAAGACAATTGTTTTCAAGCATTAACCCCCCCTTTCCCACCCCCACCCCCCCCCCCCACCTTGGAAAATTCAATTGTCTCTCCCTAATAAAGACTCGACTTCAGCGGATGTTCTACAGAAATCAAGGCAGTGACCATTGTGAAAACTGTTGTAAAATATTAACAAGGGTTTGCATCAAAGGATGATGTAAGTTTCAGCTTGGGAACAGTGTGTTTTTATCACACGAAGCCATCTGACTTGGCACGTTGTACTTTACAGCCGCAAATATGGTCCCACCATTAACAACAGAAGTTTGATAATTGTTAGTAATTAATCTGAACTCGGCTTATTACCGAAATAAAAAATAATGTGGAAAATTCTCAAATCTGAGATGTTCAGAGATTTTAATTTCCAACAAGTTTAGAGCATTTTGCATGGATGTATTGTCTTCACATGTATCCTATTATTTGCTCATTTTTCTACGGTGAAAATATAAAAACAAAATACACTCTTTTAATTATTTTTATGCATATATCAAAGAATGCAGTTTCCTGTTTGTGACTGTTAGAGCCTTTGGTTATTGAGCGTGTTTCTGTATGTGGTTTATTGCTTTACAGCTAGAGAGCTCGAGTTACTGTGGCCCAGTGGATAAAGTGTGTGACTCACACACACACACACTTGGGTGTCTGCAGGGGGGGGCATGTTGCCCCATCCCCACCCCGATTTTTAAAAAATAATAAATATATCCCTATCACTTTGGCTCTCTCTCCCCTCCACCTCGGAAAATTCCTGCGGATGCCCATGCTGCCCATGCACACACACACGACTTTAGAGCACGTGCTCAGGAGTTCCCATGCAGTGGTGGGAAAATTTCTTTCTTTTTTGCTCCATAATGCGATAATGTCTAGCACGTTATTACTTTTTTACCACTACTGAACGTTTCCAGATTTCAGTTTGTGTACGTCTAGATTTATAATCAGTCATATGGAAATGATATGTCAGTAACACAATCGTAAAATTGATATATTTCTTATAATTATTTTTACGCAGATATTAATGTATGCAGCTTTATCTTTGTGACTTTGGAGAGGTTGCTTATTGAGACAAGAAATAAACTAATTTCTTTTAATAGTGTTTGGCATGTTTCTGTATATGGTATATTGCTTTACAGCTACAGTTACTGTGGCCAAATGGATAGAGTGTGTGTCACACACACACATTTGATATTGGAGCATGAGGTCGTGAGTTTGCAACCACCGACGGGAAAATTTTTCTTTTTCCCCCCTCTATTACGCTATAATATCTAGTACAGTATTACTTTTCTTACCACTTGCGAACTTTTCCAGATTTCAGTTTACGATAACTTGTGCAGTAATGATTTGGATTCTATATTTTATGAGAGAGAGAGAGTATCATCTATAGTATACAATAGGAAAACGAACAGAAAAAGAAAAAGTTAAACATTAATTTCATCAAAGAAAACAAACCCACAGAAGCGCTGCTGTTTTACTTTTAGGTTAACAGTTAGCACATTAAATTAACACATCAATATCAAAGAAAACAAGCAGTGTTGATGACATCTCTTGTGCTAGGTTACTGCACATGTCAACTACATGTATCTACGATGACCTTTTGCGACCATTTGTGATTTTTAAAAAACCTGCTACTTTGGTAATTAATGCAAAATAGTACAGTTTAAAATCAAATAACGATGTGAAATCTTAATAATGCTTTATTTAAGCGATTGGATGTCAGAAAAAAATCGTACAATATGTGAATGAATACTCAGGCATGGAGCAACCATCGGAACTTGTGCGATTTTATTTCACTTCAGTCAGGTATAACTGCAGCTTTGTTATTAATTTGTTCGATGTTTATCGTTCTTTTCATTGCAGGTAGTACAATATCACTGACTTTCATATGATCATTAAAATTTTGTATTGCGTTTACTGAAAAAGAAATAAGAATACAAATTCATGTTTAGATTCCGATAACAGAGTATTGAAGAAAAAAAAATTAGATTCATTGCGCAAAATGTAGTATTAATACAGTTTGCGAGGCATTGTCATTACGTTATCATCATCTAAAATATGATTTGGCACTATGTATCATACATTATCTTCGTTAGAACAAGGAAATATTTATAATTAAGTGAAAAACTATGTTTTTTTCAGTATCAAAAACTTTGCAAATTGCTCCCCAGAGGGATAATGATGTAGATAAATCGGTGCCCCCCCCCCAGTCTCTCTCTCAACCTCTGCTTGCATGGGTGATAAACAGTAAACCACGCCCATATTATTGAGACCACGTCCACTCTGAGGTGGTGATCAGATGCGACTCAGTGAGAAAGCATGGTGTGCAGGGCTATTCTCCGTGAGACGCCATGGCAACTCTGTCAGGACACGTGGAGTGATGGTGGAGGGGTTTTTCTTAATCCTCTCCACTCACTCTCCACTCCCACCGTGAAGCGTGGGGTTCTGAAAAATCACGTGAGCTGTACTGTAACTTGACCTCAGGTCATCTACAGCAAATTCAATTAATTCCAAGCTATGTATTTGAAGAAGATAAAAACCAGTTGATTACAGCATCATTACTATCATTAAAATATACATTAGGACTAAATGGAACACAGACACTTATCTGCTTCTCTTTTGTATAAATTCAAAACCTGTCTTACGCAGCCACATCTAAGAAGTGAAAACATAACCTCTTGAGACAGGTAGTTACACAATAGAGGTTCATTACTGCAATAATTCAGTGCAAGGAACTTTGAAAAGGTCGCTATTTAAGACAGGTGACTTTTAAGGGTGATAGGAGTGTACATTCAATATACATTAAGAACTGATGCTTCTATACTACATCTACAAAACAAGAGATCTTGACTGTTTGTAACATTAAGCAACAAGAGTACTGTGCATGGTACATTATATGCCCACCCCATGCATGTTTAATAGTTCTCTATGAAGGCACTAGTAGGGAATGGTTGACTATGGAGATTATAGACAGATGGCTACCAATGACCTAAACCTATGGCGCAGAAGCCATTATTTTCTTATTAGCTTTACCATGACCGTCATCTTTGACCATAAAACCCCAAAATCTATGTTTCTTTCCTACCATAAGTGCCAAGCTATCTACAAAGTTTGGTCAAGGAGCTTACAGTAGAACAAAAGTTATTTTGCAAAACCTATTTTGTATGAGCCACAACGGCCCTGATCTTTGACCCTTTGACCCCAAAATCAATAAGCCTCTTCTATACCTTAACTGCAAACCCTCCACAAACTTTGGTCAAGGTATATGGTCTAGACCTAAAGTTATTATCCAAAAGCCATTTTTCTTCTTTCAGTCACAATGACCTTAACATTTGACCTTTTGACCCCAACATCAAGAAATTTCTTTCTTACAAAAAGTGTAAGTCATCCAAAATTTTGGTGAAAATACAAAGTCATGAAATAAAATTGTTGTGCAGAAAACCATTTCTCAGTTTTCAGCCACTGTGACCTTGACCTTTCAACTTTGACCCCAAATCAATAGGTTTCTACCATGCTCCAAGGGCAAACCATCCACAAAATTTGGTCCAGATCTGTGATGCAGAATTAATGTTATTGTGAGGAAAACATTTTTCTTCCTTCAGTCACAGTGACCCTGACCTTTAAACTTTTCCTTACCTTAAGTGCAAGCCTTCCACAAATTCTTGTCAAGGTAGATGGTCTAACACTAAAGTTATTATGCAAAAACCATTGTTCTTTTTTCAGTCTCAGTGAAATTAACAATGACCTTTTGACCCAAAAAATATTATGCTTCTTTCTTACCCAAAGTGTAAGCCATACAAAAACTTTGGTTAAGGTACATGGTCAAGAACTGAACTTTTGTGCAGAAACCATTTTTCATTTTTCAACAAGTGACCTTGACCTTTGACTATTTGACCCCAGGCTACCTTAGTCCAAGTGCACACCATCCAAAAGTTTGGTCCATGTCTGTATTGTAAAACTAATGTTATTGTGCAGAAACCATTTTTCTTCCTTCAGTCAGTGACCTTGAGCTTTGATCTTTTGACCCTGAAATTTATGGGCTTCTTCCTTACCCCAAATGCAAACTATTAACAAAGTTTGGTATTGGTATATGCTGGATAACCAGAGTTTTTGTGCAGAAATTAAATAGTGAACACTATCTTGTGGTGGGTATATAACAACACAAAGAACATGATACTTGTGTTCAATAACTTACCTCTGTTTCTAGAAACCTGTAGCATGCTCCACAGACAACAGTCAAAGACTCCAAAAGAGACACTCTCATAAAGAAGTTAGCTGACTTGGAATGGAGACTTGTGAGTGAGATATTCTGATCTCCCTCCAAACCAGAATCCTCTTTTTCAAGGCTGGCCTGCGACATCACAGCAGATGGCTTGATCAGAGACTGAAGTGTCTCAAGTAGAAAGGACTCTGTCTGTCTCATATATAACATGTCTTGGAAATGCGACACAAAGATATTGTTGTTGAGACAAAGTTTGGCACAGGTTCCCCACAGGTCTACCATAACAGGGAGAGACCACTGAGTGTATAACAAATCACCTTGTCTCACACGACCTCCATGTTTCATCTGCTTATGGCCTGTATCTCCCTGGTCAGATCTTGCATCTTTGAATGATCTCCTGGATAATTCATTGATGAATGCTCCAATCACAAGACCACCTTTATAAGGACATGGACAAAGATCATTTTCATCCTCCTTTCCTTCATTTCCGTCAGATTTAAGTCTATCTTGATCTAAAATCATTAATGCTTCAAAAATTCTAAGCACTGGAGCTCTGAGTGCTGCATCGTCCAGTAAACAGCACATCTGCATGATTCCCTTCTTTGTAAGAAAAGCTCTCATCACACAATTTGCTTGCAGAAGGTAGGGCAAGGCTGATAGGCAATGAACTTGAACAGATTTGGACATTTCTCTCACTTTAAAAGCACCTTCTTCCTCTGATGAACTACACGAAGATGGAAACCAAGTTTTCCCACAGCATCCTAATGTGTCAGCATACAGGCTAAAAAACAGTTCTGCCTTCAGGTATGGATTACCCTTGATGGATAAATCAAGGAGATGTTTTGAAACTAAAACAGCAAGGCCTTCATTATCTGAATATAGAAGATCTTTTAGAACATGCAATGGCCTCCATCTGGACAGTTTCTGCAGGACTGACACTTTGGTTTCCATGTTAAGATCACTACTTGAGAACCCACTGTCCAGGCATACCATGGTGTCTAATACAGCCCCATGATAAATACTTGGATCTGCTCCCTGGCTACTGAACTCCATTTCCTCACACATGGAACATATGAATCCAGAGCTATTTTCATTGTGGAGTGGGAGCCCTCCTGAGAAATTCTCTAGTACAATCTTGGTCAAGATATTCAAGGAGTAAGATTGCACTGCCGGTGAAAACAACATGATACCCTTGACAAATGTAATGACCACATTATCCAACTGCATACAACAGCAGATCCCTGATGAATGGATGGTCCTCAGAATTTCTAATCTTACATACTTCGAATTCATGTTGGTCAAAAGTTCCATGAGAAAGTCTGTACAGGAGGCAACCAAGCACTGAGTTTGGGTGCTAAACTTCTGAATGTCCTTTCTGGGTTTACCTGGTGAAAAGGACTGTTGGACAGCAATGTGACTTTCAGGTACTCCCAAAATATCATGATGATGATCAAAGTAATGGGAATACGCACATCTGTTGTGCTTTCGCTTCATACACTTCATGGAATGAATGTAATTCACTTTCACAACTTTCAGAGTATTTAAAAAAGAACCAAAGAGACTAATTGGCTCATTCCTGATGATGTCATGGTAAAGACTGTCACATGATTTGAGCTTTATCCAGTCAATGAATGAGATGACTCTTTTTAAGTACAAGAATCCTTGATTGTCATCAAATTCTTCCATCATGTGAACAGCACTACTGATGTAGTCTGGATTGAAAGGTAAATGCTGGAAAACACTGTCAAAACAAATCACCAGACCAACAAGAACTTCCATGACTAAAGCAGCCTCCCTTGTCGTATGACCCTTTTGAGGATCTGGGTCATCTGGGCTGAAATTAAAAGATCTGAAATACCCACATTTCTTACATACTTCCAACAGCTGTGACACAACCTTATGTCCAATGAAAATTTTCACACCATTCTGTTGCTTGGTAACAAAACTGCATGCAAGAAATATAACTCTCAAAAGATGGCGCTGTATATATATGACTAAGTCTTCTGGCCAAACTATGGCTTTGGCAACAGTTACCTCCATGTCACATCCTTTGGATAACAGTGCATGGAGTAAATGTGGCATGATAGTAACTGACAAGTATTTCACTGTTGACGACTGAACTGAATCCAGCTTACATAATTCAAATAACAGATCTATGATCAGCAGACACAATTCTGGTGCACTGATTGAGCTTTCTTCTTTTCGGTATCTCCTAAGCAATAAATGAATATCATCTTCATCTGAATCCGAGTCCTGTTTTGATTGAGTCTGCAGATCAGTAGCATACACACATCTCGGCCTCTTACGAATTTTCCCTACTCTGGTTTTCTCTGGAACAGTTTCATTTTCACTTTCATCATCAGTTTTTACCTGATTATTTTTTTCTATCATTGAAGAATTTCTTTTGTGTGTCATCTTCTGACGAAAACCCTTGGCATCTATAGTTGCAGAGCTGTGCTTTCTAGATACATGCAACACTCTACTTCTGTGATGCTCGACCTTTCCTTTTCCCGATTTTACAGTATTAGGAAAACACTCAATAATAGGATGTAGAGGAACTTCCAGAAAAGTGCCTAAAGAGAAAAATTAAATAAATATGTGAATCACTTCTGCATCAAATAAATTTAAATGAAGGATACACAACTGGCTTAATTCTGGTAAAATTCTGTAAGTTCTCTTAAATTTGCATGCAATAGTGACATCTTTGATTGAAGGGAATCAATATCCTAACAAATGAATTGTGCGTACAGGCTAAGTAGGTCACTGTCACCGATTTACATCTGGAGTTAGTGAAATTGATACAATGATCATTTATTATATTTGTGACAAATCATCATGCATCAAGAGCTAACAGTAAATTGTGGACAAAATTACATGATTTATCTGTGTAGATGACAAATTAACTCTTTCTTAATTGTAAATCTATATTTTCTGGGCAATTATCTGGATAATTGATGTTAATGAAATCTGTACGTGTGACCTGATATATAGTGGGGAATTCTAATCCACAAGTCAGGCCCTGTAGGCAGATCCAAGCTGGTACATCTCTTCGATTAAGAGTAGTGCACTATTAATTATGCTAGGCTGGCACTTGAATTTACCAAGGTGCTGCCTGATTTTGCACTAAAAAGTAGACATGTTTGACTATTTAGTGTACCAAAAAAGGGTTGCATTATGGAATATTTCTGCACCAGATCGGACTCCTATGTAATTTGGTCAGTACCTAATTTTAACTAGTATTTTCTTTCCCAATTCCCCTCTTTCTCTTAACCTGTTAATTTCAAACTAATAAAAGTTGATCTATTGCTATATGATGCATTTCTGATAGTTACTTTAGGCAAGAAATTCTGTCCATTACATCATTTATACAACCTTGAAATATGTTACACTAGCAGACATCAGCGCCATCAAGGTACAAAATCTGCAAACAAGAGCATGATCCCTATAATTTTCAATTGCCAAATATGTTTTTATTTAACTGAATCACTGTCTGAAAATTTTGATTGCCTTTGGCAATTTTGCCAATCGCTAGCACCAATATAAGTTATGGAGTCAGGTTTCAGTGGTAAGACAATCATTTGAAATATTTAGGAGCTACAAAAGAACATCCTTGATATCAGTTTAAAATTGGTTTGGGAGGGACTGCAGCTTGAAGATGTCTAAATAGATATGTGTTCATGATAATGACAGAATTTGTTTTTGCAGTGGTATGATACTATACTGCATGTGTTTTGAATGGAAGATAACATAATCTGGTATGCTAAAAGGATGAGATTCAATAATATTACTGTAACAGTGAAATTAACAGGATAATCAGCACCTAATAATCATTCTTTGCCATAATCTTAAGCAACCAACAAACTCCAATATATATGAATTCAAAAGTAAATAATATTGCAGTGAGAGATTGAAACATTATACTGCAGGTTATTTTAGCAGTGGATAAATTTGAGATATTAAGTGGCCACAGATTGAGATCGCAAAAGTATATATCATCAAAATGTATGATCCAATGAAGTAGTGGCCCAATTTTTATCATTTTGTGAAACTCTGAAACAAACAAACAAATAAGCATGACAAAACAGTCCTCAATTTTGTTAAATGAGATGCTTCAGTAGTCTCTGTTCTCAGCATACACTGTACAAATATTCCTCAACAATGACATGCAGCTCATGTCCAAAATAAGTGCTCCTCCTTGCTGGGGGCACTCAATCTTTGGTACTGTACACATATTTAATAAAGAAATAATTGCTATTACTAATACTGTGAAAAACGAGTTTTAGAGACTGCAACCTATCAAAAGGGACTGCAACCTATTGAAAGGACTGTAACCTATCCAATGGACTGTGACCTATCCAAGGGACTGCAACCTATCCAATGGACTGTGACCTATCCAATGGGCTGTGACCTATCCAATGGACCTTGATCTATCCAATGGACTGTGACCTATCCAATGGACTGTGACCTATCCAATGGACTGTGACCTATCCAAGGGACTGCAACCTATCCAATGGACTGTGATCTATCCAATGGACTGTGACCTATCCAATGGATTGTGATCTATCCAAGGGACTGCAACCTATCTACTGCTATGAAAAACATACAAGAGTGTTCATGTCATAAACCCCGACAGGCAATCCTGAACACATGTATACAGTAGCCAATCAAGCTAAATTTTAAAAAAGGCAGGGTATATCTTCTTTCTAATCCAAGCTCATACTAATTTAATACCAATGCAATATAATTATTTTTCTTCTTAAATGGAACAGGATGGCTTGTCATGGGGGAGTGAGCTCAGTTAATTTCCTTGACTCCAACAAGTGGTGCCACCAGGAAAGCCAGTCCAACAAACAAAGTAAAAAAATATTTTGTCTTTATTTAAGCAGTGATCATTTCAGAAATGGAAAAAGTGGAGCCCTGTGGCCCCTACATGGGGGGAACTTTTATACACCAAAGATGCAAAAAAAGGGTCATCAGTACAAGATAGCAGCCTAAATTGAACCCTGATTTCAGTTATGTTTTCTTTACCAATACAATCATTTTCTTGCAGTAGCACCTTCTATGGACAAAATATCCTTTATTCAGATTTGAACCATTAAAGTATTTAATTATTATTTTAAATTTCATAGTTTACAAATAAATATATGGATTTTAAACCAGTCCAAGATTATATTCTTCATGTCTTTTTATTTAAATTAAACAACAACAAACAGTTTTGCCGCACCTAAAGTCCTTTGAAGGGATGGGACTTTTTATATTTCTTTTCATTTTTATAGCAATACCATGTAATCATTAATAATAATAATATAATAATAATAATAATTTATAAATACTGTAATTACATTATTATTATTGTTGTTGTTGTTGATGCTGTTGGTGATGATGCTTGTGGCTTAAAACCTTATGATGATAATAAATGTAATCAGAATATTTATTACATATTATTTTTTTTAACTGAGTAATAAAAGCAGTGTTCAGTCAAATTATGATGGAAAAGTATTATTTTTCATAACTTTTACAGTCTGAAAGTCACATGTTTAAATAATTTGATCATGTTGATCTTTGACTTTAATTTCAAATACAAAATGTAACAAATATTTGAATTTTTAGTTACTTGTTCATAATCATTTTCCAATAAAAATTATGTAAGTTCTGAAATTCAACATTTTAATATCAAAGAAAAAAAACTGTAATAAAAAAATAATCTCAAAGCTAATGAGAAAATATTTCAATGCTGAAAATTCCAAGGCTGTTCCCTATTTATATGTATTGGAGATACAATACTGATCACAATAAGAATCCTACATAAATATCCTAATGTAGATATGTGAAATTCAAATTTAGCATAGTTCGAAAGAAAGACAAGAGTTCCTTGAAGAGACTTATGTCAAAAATAATTTCCAGGAATCCAAGATAAGACCATTTCATCTTTTTAACTGCTTAGTGTTGAAACCATCTCTGATATTCTTGTGCAATAACAAGATTTTCAAGATGGTTGCCATGACAGCTATACTGGATATAAAATCAGCACCATTTTCATTAAGGTCCATCTAGACATCATAAGAAGTCTTTGGGTAAAACCACATGTCAATATGACCATCCATTCTGGAGGAGTAGTGATAACATTTTCAAGATGGCCATAGTGGGGGCCATATTGGATGTAAGATTGCCACCATTTTCATTTAGGACAAACCAGACATCAAAAGAAGTCTTCTGGCAAAAACTCCATTTTGATATGACTTTCCATTTAGGAGGAGTAGCAATCACAAGATTTTCAAAATAGTTATCATGGCAGCCATATAATGCCGGAGGTGAGATCAGCACCATTTTCATGTAAGACCAACTAGACATCATAAAAAGTATTTATTTTAGTGAAAACCACATGCTGAGTAGTGATAACAAAGAGTTTCAAGATGGCCACTGTGGTGGCCATATTGGATATCCAAGCAGCACCATTTCCATTTAGGACCAACTAGTCCATGTGATGAATGTGTGTGTGTAAAGTTTCATGATTATCCTCCAAGTGGTTTAGGAGGGGTAGCAATAACAAACTTATGCAAATGAGTGGACAGACAATGGACAATGGACAACAGGTCATCACATAAGGTCTTCTGGTCTGTGAATAGTAGAGCTAAAATTTATCATTTGAAATTACATTATTGATGACAGCAAAAATCAACTATAATCAGAGTACTGATTATGAAATTTTTACATTAAATTATAGGCAAAGAAAAATCAATAATAGTTGTATTCGCTATCTCAGAATTATTTAGCACTTGGATCAGAGACAATCAGAATGATAAGGACCAGATTTTCCTGTGGCACTATCTAAGCAAGAGATAACTGAGCAATAAAGGCCAATATAAGACATAACCTGATTGCATCATTTGTTCTTCCTGATTTTTACCTTACTGAATAGCAAATAAGTTATTATAACCTGTCCTCAATAGAAGATAAATCCTTCTTAGTTAAAAAGAAAATCTTTGTTAGGGATAGAAAATACTACTAGTTGTCTAAATTAAAAAGCTCCCTAAAAGTCCTTTTATCTGCAATCAAATGCATACATCTTGCCAAGAATTAAAACCCCTCTTTTTAGTCAAAACCACTTAATTTTACACCTGAGAAAACAATGCACTAAATGGTATAGATAACATTTGTAAAATTAATAGTATCACTATGTGTTTTTATTTACAATTTAAAACACTTCCAGTTACAAGACATATGTATTATTTTTAAAATGTGTAATACAGTTGAATACATTTGTGATTTTATAAAGAAATACAATTAAAAGTATTCGAACAATAACTGATAACATTCTCCAAGTTATATAATTTAATCAATTACTCTGCACAAAAGCAATTGACTGTAATTATGATCAAAATATCAAAAGCAACTGCAATTTAATTTAAAGTAACTGACCCTAGGTCCAATTCTAAAGTTAACTTTTTTCTAGTGTAACTATATGGAGATCATTTTTTTATTAATAATTTACCTGAGATAGCATCTTCATGAGAGATAGGAAACTTCAGACACCATGGTAACAATGAAACAAGCAAGTTAGCCAGGTCTCTTCCATTGCTAAGCATCTATGGATAAATCAAATATTATATAAATCTAGAGTTTCAACAGCATTAAATGTTCACAATTTCAGAAAAACAACTAAATTTACAAAAACTTGACCTAATGCAATAAGATTCAACCATACAATAATGCCTATTGTCAATAAGTAACATACAAAAGTTTTTACTAGTCTGTATATGCCACATTTACTGAATTTGCATCAAGATTAATAAAGCTACAGTGAAATCCTGCTATAACACTCTTCGTTATAACACAAATTTGGATATAGTATGGTCATGGCATGGCTCCCAAAAATGTTACCATAATTTCACCAATTGGTTGAAGTACTACAAAGCTTAAGTGTCAAAATAAAAAAGAGCTTGATTTCATAATTTAGCAAGATGTGTTGTATTCTTGAGGAAAAGAAAAATATCACTGCTTCTTGCTTATTGTTGAAAGATGTTAACTCCTTAAAAAGCTGATAATTATTAATCTAATTATTACTGAACCATCAATAATAAAGACATTAAGTCATCTTTGTGTTTGTTTTCAATGCATCCTGTGTACAACCATTCCTAAATCCTGGATAAACAATAGCCAACAGATCTTTGCTGAGTCATCTGGCATACATATCCAAGCGCAAACAATGCTGTGGTGTAAACATGTTTCTTACCTGAATTTATAAATCGATTAATGTACCTACCTATTTAACGGAAAACAACAGACAACCAATCCCTGATCAATGAACCATCATAAAAAAAAACCTGAAACAAGTTTATTGCCACCCCCACCCCACTTCATCTTCATCCTTTTTATTTTAGAGTCAGAAATGCTGACCACAGTTCCAAATCAATCCCATATACACATGCCCATTGTCAATGTAATCCTACAGTAACATATAACTGTAATGTTCTTGACTGTTGACTTGAACAGAACCATTTAAGTTGTAAGGGCAGAGGGATTTGCTATTATATTCAAACACATTACTCCCTGTTTTTGCTCTGCAGTAGTGCAAAGTCATAGTTAAAAAACAGAAGTTTCAATAAGTATAGGTTTTCCTTTGTCTTGTAGAAAATGACTAAACTGTTTATATTGAGATCACACTTTACTCATGAAATCTAATGGTTGACTCCCAAACATTGTCCACACACTTGTTAAATTGTTCATCTCAAGTACCTTATGAGGTCAATAGCCTTGACATCCGTTATGAATTTCACTTGAAGTATTTTTCAAGCCTAAATACAAGTTTCTTTTTAGAAGCTCCCAATGCATTTTAATGTCACTCAACAAGCAGACCCTTTTGACATTTCCAGTAAATATGAATGTTTCGGAAAATACAATGTTTCATAAGTTGGTGTCCTTGCATTACCAAGAAATTAAGTATTTGGATTGAAATGGAATCTAGCAGAAACAATTCTAGAAATGATGCTTCTTTGTGCATGTTTTTTTTATGGAATTACTATTACAAATATAATGAGATCAGCTGGTGAATACACATATTCTAACTATTTACGTTTCAGTTCCTAACTTTGTTTTATACATGCAGCTGTATGTATATATGTACCAATGAATGGTTGTCTGCCAAAAATCTAAATATTAAGTATGTAATAAACATTTTAAGTATTTCTCATTTAATATGCATCAAGCTGGTAACTGCATCACTGAAGTCCTGGTTTTGTGCACTCCCTCCCCCCTTGCCCACCATCCCCTGTCTTGTATAGCTAAAAGGATATACATGCAATATTTTTTTTAATTAACTGACTTGGTTGAATATTGCATGATACAGTACATAGCACAATGACACTTTGTGGACCCCAACCATCATGCTACAGCGAGGTTTCACTGTATAACACTATGATTTACAGTATTTCAATTTCATTTAATAATACGTCTCAAAACCCTAAAATGACTCAAGCATACCTTAGGACTGCATTTTATGAGCTAGGGAGCCATAGAAGCTCAGATAGTACAGTGTTGGACTCATAATCCAAGAATTGCAGGTTCGATACCTGCCGAGGCCAGTCCAGGTCGACTGCCTCAGTGGTTCCTTAGGAACAGAATTTATCTCTCGTTTCCATGGCATTATATAGCCAATGTGCTCAAAATGTGGTTATAAATCAAGCAACCAACCAATCAACCAACATCAAAATCTGGGTAAGTAGGATGCTGTCTGCAGAATTTTTTTCCAATGCTGTTGATTTCATATGTGATGAAGACAATGGTTGTAAGGTGTCTCTAATCTTCATCCATATTAGATGGCACATCAGTATCATCTGTACAACACTAAAAGGCCTTAATGCCATGATGCATTCTGTCAATGCTGGTCAAATTCTGTTGTTTTTTTTATCTACCTACCTACCTACCCACCTATCTATCTATCTATCTATCTATCTATCTATCTATCTATCTATCTATCTATCTATCTATCTATCTATCTATCTATCTATCTATCTATCTATCTATCTATCTATCTATCTATCTATCTATCTATCTATCTATCTATCTATCTATCTATCTATCTATCTATCTATCTATCTATCTATCTATCTATCTATCTATCTATCTATCTATCTATCTATCTATCTATCTATCTATCTATCTATCTATCTATCTATCTATCTATCTATCTATCTATCTATCTATCTATCTATCTATCTATCTATCTATCTATCTATCTATCTATCTATCTATCTATCTATCTATCTATCTATCTATCTATCTATCTATCTATCTATCTATCTATCTATCTATCTATCTATCTATCTATCTATCTATCTATCTATCTATCTATCTATCTATCTATCTATCTATCTATCTATCTATCTATCTATCTATCTATCTATCTATCTATCTATCTATCTATCTATCTATCTATCTATCTATCTATCTATCTATCTATCTATCTATCTATCTATCTATCTATCTATCTATCTATCTATCTATCTATCTATCTATCTATCTATCTATCTATCTATCTATCTATCTATCTATCTATCTATCTATCTATCTATCTATCTATCTATCTATCTATCTATCTATCTATCTATCTATCTATCTATCTATCTATCTATCTATCTATCTATCTATCTATCTATCTATCTATCTATCTATCTATCTATCTATCTATCTATCTATCTATCTATCTATCTATCTATCTATCTATCTATCTATCTATCTATCTATCTATCTATCTATCTATCTATCTATCTATCTATCTATCTATCTATCTATCTATCTATCTATCTATCTATCTATCTATCTATCTATCTATCTATCTATCTATCTATCTATCTATCTATCTATCTATCTATCTATCTATCTATCTATCTATCTATCTATCTATCTATCTATCTATCTATCTATCTATCTATCTATCTATCTATCTATCTATCTATCTATCTATCTATCTATCTATCTATCTATCTATCTATCTATCTATCTATCTATCTATCTATCTATCTATCTATCTATCTATCTATCTATCTATCTATCTATCTATCTATCTATCTATCTATCACATACTATTAATTAGTAAATAAAACAAAATGTATAAATAAAAGTTTACAAAAAGGCATTTATAACATGGGGACTCTGGATGGCAGGGACCCTCGAGTTCTGGAATTTGATTGAGTTCTGGACTCCTAATCCAGAACTTCTGCTCAAGGCCCTGTTTGATGGCAAATTGGTATCATTTGTACAAATCTGTAAAGCCTTCATGCCTGAATGCTTTCTGTGAAATCTGGTCATATTCTGCTAAGCAGTTTTTGCGAAGAAGTCATTTAAAGGCATTTATAATTTTAGAATTGGTGGCCATATTTGATAGCAGATCAGCATAATTTGTAAAAGTATGTTAGTTATTTTTATCAGAATGTTTTCTGTCAAGTTTGGTCAAATTCTGTTGAGCAGTTTTTGAGAAGTCATTTAATGGTTTTTCTATTTTTATTAATGGCAGCCAATCTGATGGTGAATCAGCATCGTTTGTATAAAATTGAATGCACTCTTTGGCAGGATGAGTTCTGCTAAATTCTGCCGAGTGGTTTTTATGTTTCTTTGAAGTAATTTAAAGATTTTTCTATTTTTAGTAATGGTGGTCACATTTGATGGCAGATCAGCATCATATGTACAAACTTGAAAGCCTTCGCTGGCAGGATGCTTTCTGTAAAATTTGGTCAAAACCTGTTGAGTGGTTTTTGAGAAGATGTTTAGAGATTTCTCTGCTGTTAGTAATAGCAGCCATATTTAATGGTGGATCAGCATCATTTGTACAAATCTGAAAGGCTGTCATGTAGGTTGTTGTCTGCTAAGTTTCATTGAAACTGGTAAAGTGGTTTTTGCGAAGCTGAAAATAGCATGACTCATCATAATTCTCTGCAAATAAATTTATAAATTTGGACATGGATTTTACAAGAAATATGTTCTTACTGAAACAAAATCTTTTTCTTGCACATAATTAAATATGCATGGAAATTCCAATACTCGGATACATTTATTGGTATTCATCAGAGACACACAATGGTAGTTTGTATGCATAAACCTACTTTTAGTAGCTTCACCATGAGGTTACATTGCATTATTAGCAAATTTCCACATAATTTTTGTTTCCTTTGAGAAAAAAAAATCCTCACTCACAAGATTGCAACAATTCAATTGTACTTACACACTGATATATTAATAGAATATTATCAGATTATTATGAACTTAGTATGTTACATGTTATATTGATATTTTATTATTTTATATCTTTCTTCAGCTTACTTTACAAATAATTCATTATAATCCCTAAAGTGTATTATTTTGTTATTTTTATAACTTGTTCTATTGAAATTTATGCATACTGTATTCTAAAATGAATATTCTATCTGTTCTTAAAAAAAAAGATTCTGCAAGGGAAAGAACTCCACATAACCTCAAACCTGTGATTCTAAATAGGTTTATGATTGATTACTTCCCTTGCTTTCCTGTAATAAAAACTGGCAAGTAACTGCATGCACTACACCATTTGTACATGATTTCAGTACTTGAAATGAATCTCTTAACATTCCACAAGTGCTATAAACAATACTCTTGCTCATCTGAGATTATGATGATGAAAGGTTACATACCTCATTAATATGCATGTATGCTGTTCATAAACACACACATCCAAAATATTGATGGCATATGGTTACATACGAAAAATCATCAGAAATATGGCCTCTACAGAGTTCACAATCTCAGTCAGTCAGATGCAAGATCACCTCATTAACATGCATGGATGTCACTCTTAATGGAACTCATTCGAGATCTTGATGACATAAGCTTACATACCAAGTCTGATCAAAATCTGATCACAAATAATCCCTCTTGAATAGAAAGTGTTGACAAATGGATAGATGAACAAAAGATGACACAGGGCCTTACCATAAGCTCACCTGACCTTTAGCCATGTGAGATAAAAATACTTGTCAAGGATGATGACTTGTGAAATAAAGTTTTTGAAAATTTATATTATTACATAGTAAAGGGTCGAAGCAATCCAAAATTATTTAAATATTGGTAGGCTGGTGTGCATTTTCTTGTGCTATTCTTACATGAATATCTATCCTCAATTAAGGATCAGTACATGGAAAAGTATGAGAAAAAGTATCACATCAGTAATTGTACATAACATGATAGCTAAATCAGTATTTAAAAATTCATAAAATCTGTCTAGGTTAAAGATCGTAGAGTCCTCTTATCAAATATACAAAGAAAAGTGTATGTTGGTGGGTGAATTGTTTCAGTATGATGCAATTATTGAGATCATAGCAGTTTTCCATAACAGAAAGCCTGCTCAGCCAATTTTTGCCAGGTCATAAATTGCAAAATATTTTGCACGGTCTTGTATACTTTTCATTGACTTTATTTTCTTTCACAGTGCTGTTATTGTGATTTCCAAAACTGTATAAGCATTATTCTTTGTCATTTTTTAATAAGAGACAGACTTCACGACCAATTCATTTTACACTCCTTCGGAGTTCTATTAAGTATGATGCACTTATGCAAAAAGTGATGTCATATCAATGATGTTATATGCAATGATTACGTCATTTTGAGCCACAGAGTAATCATTGATTTTACAAAAGCAGACATCCCTAAAAAGTTTATAAAAAATTACAGACAAATAGGGCACTATAAGATGACATAAAAATGCATTATTTACAAGGTGCATGAAAATCAAACTCTAATTTATAAATTACATTAAATGGAACAAAGTTTAAATCAGAAAATGTTCACAAGCACAATAGTTTCACAAATGTAGCAAAGAAGCTGATTTCATGAAACCACTATTTACAGAAAAGACCATGATGCAACATAATTTTAAGTTGTAAATAAGCTGAATGTATTACAGTAGCAAAACTTTACTGACCCTAAAATATAACGAATTACAGTACCTGAACCCCCATCTTATGGATGACTCTTAGTATTGTCCAGCCACGTTCCCACAACAGGTATTTCTGTAAAACGCTAGCATCTTCATCCTGGGCTTCACTTGTAATCTTCAGTATGTCATTCATAAACTCCTTTGCCAGAAGATTGCACACACTTTTCATATCACTGCAAAATGAAAAAATACAGAATCAAATACAGTTTGATAATTACCATATATACGCGTATAAGAAAATACCAACTGCAAACTGCATAGACTCAGATCTGCCATCACATAATGCACCGGCAGATCTGGGTCTATGCAGTTTGTAAGGACTAATCAGTGGAACAAACAACACAGACCCTGATCTGCAGGCGCATTATGCGATGGCAGATAAGGGTCCATGTTGTTTGCATTTGGACCCAAATTATACGCAAGTATATATGGTAAAATATTTGCCAGAATCCTGGAATTTTTTAACCTGATACAAGACAAAGAGAGGAGGTTCCTTCTCTGGTGTTTTTTTTTGTGGTGTTTTTATTTGTGGTGTTTTTTTGTGTGCAGACATTCGAACTTAACTTTACTGTGTACGATCAGTACTCTTACATAACTACTTGCCAAATAAATGAATTACTGACAGACTGCATAAAAAAAGCTTCAATGAAGGAAAAGAGAAAATCCTTGTTGAGTTGGTGCAATAAATTCTTAAGTTCTGAAACTGACAAAAAATTTCACGTCTACTGAAATCTGTTGTCTGATTACTATCTATGTAAGAATATTCAATCTATGTAAAACTTGCGAGGTTTTAGATCTTAAAGCTCTTTGGGCATTTAATTTTGAAATCTGACATAATTCAGTTGGTTCCAGTTGATTTGGTGTCATGCGCTTTTGGTGATATCAGCTGTACTCAAACATCATAATTTCATATGCTGCTTAAGTACCAGTTTTTTCAAGTTTAAAACCTCCATTATGTAGGCATTTTAAAAATAATTTAATGTACTTATAATCGATCACGTAAGAATAACCTTATACACGTTATACTGTGTGCAAACATTTCATGGTGCACTCAGAAAGACTCTGAACCTTCAGGCTCAAACTATTTCCCTTCCAGTCCAGCAAACATATGAATACACCAAAATGAATTATCCTTGTAAATCTACACTGCACTGCACACAGCTCTCCCTCTTTATAACGCAATAGTCAACATCCAAAACTGCAGACTGCATTATGTACCGAACCGTGTTATATTGAGAACCACAATATCCACAGAACAGCAATACATTGTGAATAGTGGGATTATACGAAACCGTGGTGTATCAGGTACTGTCAAAATTTGTTAAATAATGGTGTTCTGAAAAGGAAATGAAAATATAACACTAAGTGTCACCTTGTTTTCTTTCAACCCATACTGTAATACATTGTTATGTTTTTGGTAATGGGGTCCATTGTAGTACCGCATTATATCCAGAATCGCGTTATAATGAGGCATGCTATTATGGGGGAGAGCTGTACTTATCAAACATATTCATAAGTTAACAATCTGTGACTTTTCTAACATTTCTCTGATTATTATGTGATTCCTGTGTCTACAAATGAATTTTTTTCTTCCAAAATAGTTCTATGGATTCCTAATGCAGATTCTGATATTTTCACAATATTTTTTTTACACATTTAGCCTTCTAATCAATTCAATTCTAAATCATGATATGATGAAAAATATAAAACTGAGACAAAAATCATTTTAATAAATAGAAGATATTTTTCTTTCCCTGTGTAAATACAGGATATATTTTAGCAAGTGGTACAAAAAAACATGATAATTTATCGTTTTTTGTACCACAAGATGAAATATATCTGGAATTTATGCAGGAAAAGAAAATTTTCTTTTTATTATATACCGAACTTGCTCCTGAATTGAAGCTTAGAAGATTAAACTCACTTTTCGGTACACCACCCCACCCCCTTTTTGTAAATTCACTTCACTTTCATTGGGTGATCATATAAATATTGCAACTTAAGACAGCGGTATGATTATGATGACCTAATATCTTGCAGTAAATTACATTTTTGACATTTTGTACATTATTTAACTCTATCTGACCACAAAGAATGTCCGATTCAGCAATGCATTACAGCTGGTTTATTATTGTAGGCACAAACAATCAAGCATTGCATAGCACAATGGAAATTCTTGTATTTTCACATAAGAAAATATAAGGATATATTTTTCACATGTGAAAATATAGGAATGAAAAAATATGATAATTATTTCACAAATATTTTTCTATATTTCACACTTAAGTATATAATAAAGGAATATATTTTTCAATTTTTTTTTATAGAAATAAGTCATTTTAAAAAAGACGATTTATTTCATGAAAGATTTTGCTTACAAAATTATCATTTTACAAATATAATATGAAAAACCTGTAAAGTAATTTTTCCTTCCAAAGATCTGCTACACTCCTAACAACAACAGAGAGCTGTGCCATCTCCATTCTCCATTGTTTTCAAACATCAAGTGATAATGACATGAGAATCTGGGAACAACAAGAAGCATCAATGGGCTAGTATATAACTCAGTGTGATGTAGATAATACCTCGCACATGACCAAATTGGTCGCACGCGAGTTTAATCCAAATAAGTAAGATAATACTGGGTGTCTCTGACTGAGTGATTATAAGCATATGTGCAGTGTAAGTAAGTACAGTATATACCTGTCTAGCTATGTACACTGTACTTAGCCAACTTATTAATCAACAGTTATATTAGCAGGCTCAATGCACAAGGTGTTGAAGGTGAATGGTGATTAACCCCACACTGATCAGAATCTGTATGCACCTAGAGTAGTGAAGGATCTTCAATAACCACAATTTTCTGTGATAACATATCAATTATCTACGCACTGTAAGTTTAAGGTACCTCAGTATGAAGCAGGCATTTTATCAGATATACGATTATGGATCCCATTTCATTATTTATATGTAATATTATATATAAATATGTCTGCAAACTCAAAGCATTAATCTACTCTAATTCTTTGTAAAGTTCAACCTCAGATAATACTCCATACATCGAACATAGTATAGGAGTACTCACATAATAACCCATACATCGAACATAGTATAGGAGTACTCACATAATAACCCATACATCGAACATAGTATAGGAGAGCTCACATAATACTCCATACATCGAACATAGTATAGGAGTACTCACATAATACTCCATACATCAAACATAGTATAGGAGTACTCAGATAATACCCCATACATTGAACATAGTAGAAGTACTCACATAATACTCCATATACTGAACATAGTATAGGAGTACTCACATAATACTCCATACATCGAACATAGTATAGGAGTACTCACATAATACTCCATACATGTAAAAAGTACTCACAAACATATTCTAGGTACGATTATGTTGCTTGGTATTCAGATGTTTCACTCCTCACGTGTTTCATATTTGTATTTGTTTTCATATAGTGGATGAGAAACTACAGTTTAAGTCCAAATAAAGTTTCTGTTCCTTGTATAAAATATTGCAAGACAACACAACCTCGCTGATAAGGTGGTCCACTATTATGGCTACTATATACAACATTGTAACAAGGGAATAGTGTACTACTGTACTGTCTACTGTATATACTCGCATATAAGCCAATACCAACTGCAAACTGCATAGACCCAGATCTGCCATCACATAATGCATTTGGACCTGGATTATACACGCGAGTACATACGGTAGCTGTATTACCATATTTATATGCATATAACATGAAGCCAACTGCAAACAGTGTACACTCAGATCTGTCTGTACATAATGTGCCAGTAGATCTGGGTCTATACTGTTTGTTCAACTTATCATTTGAAGTCAACAGTGTTTACCTAGATCTGTAGTCACATTATGTGCTGGCATATCATGGTATAAGCTCTTTGTTGTACTTGTGATGCAGATCTGTAGTCACATTATGTGCTGTCACAGTCAACAGTGTAGACCCAGATCTGTAGTCACATTACATGCATGCAAAGCCAACAGTGTAGACCCAGATCTGTAGTCACATTACATGCATGCAAAGCCAACAACATAGACCCAGATCTGTAGTCACATTATGTGCTGGAAAAGTCAAGAGTGTAGACCCAAGTCTTTTGGACAATATGTACTGACAAAGCCAACAGTGTAGACCCATATCTGTAGTCACAATATGTACTGACAAAGCCAACAGTGTAGACCCAGATCTCTCTGTAATCACATATTGGATGTCAACTTGGCACTATTTTCATTTAGGCCCAACAAGACATCATAAGAAGTCTTCTGGTGGAAACCCCATGTTGATATGACTTTCCGATTTGTTGGAGCAACAATAACAAGATTTTTGAGATTTTTGCACCATTTCTACTTAGTACCAACTAGACCTCATAAGAAGCCTTTTGGTGAAAGCACAATGTCGATATTGCCAGCCATTTAAGTGAAGTAGTGATAACAAGATTTTCAAGATGGCCACTGTGGCAGACATATTGAATGTCTTAATGGCATCATTAGGACCAACTAGACACTGTTGTGGCCATATTGGACATCAGATCGACACCATTTTCATTTAGGACCAACTAGACATCATAAGAAGTCTTCTGGCGAAAACCCCAATGCAATAATACTTTTCATTCAGGTGGATTAGCATTAACAAGACTTTCAAGATCGCCACTGCGGTGGCCATACTAGACATCAGATTGGCACAATTTTCATTTAGGACCAATTAGACATCATAAGAGGTCTTTTAGTGAAAACATCATGATGATATGACCATCCATTCAGGAAGAGTAGTAATAACAAGACTTTCAAGATGGCCATTCTGGTGTCCATATTGACCATCAGGTCAATGCCATTTCCAATTAATATGACTTTCCATTCAGAAGGAGTAGCCATAAGATTTTCATCACATCAGCACCATTTTCATTTAAGACCAACTAGACATCATAAGAAGTATTTTAGTGAAAAACCCACGTTGATATGACTATCCATTCAGGAGGAGAGCGATAAGGTTTTCAAGATGGGCACTGTGGTGGCAATATTGGATATTAGATAGGCACCAATTCTTTTAGGACCAACTAGACACCATAAGAAGTCTTCTGGTAAAAACCCCATGTCAATATGACTTTCTGTTCAGGAGGAGAAGCAACAAGATCTTCAAGCTGGCCACTAGAAATCATAAGAGGTCTTTTAGCAGAACCCCATATTGATATGACCATCCATTCAGGAGGAGTAGCAGTAAAAAAATTTCAAAATGGCATCTGTGGTGGCCATATTGGATGCCTGAGTGGCACCATTTTCATTTAAAACCAATTAGATTTGTTTGTGTCCCAAATATTTTACTATTTATTTACATTTATACTGTGAATATTTGCCAAAAGTTATGGCCTCATAAATGACCAGTTACATCAAGTTCCACTGTCCTTAACTCTGTTGTAATTTATGGTTTTGTAATCATAAAATAGATCATTGTCTGTGTAGTCTAATCTTCCAAGGAAATTATGTAAACAATGAAAATTAGTTTCCTGGTTTCATTCAGATCTTGTCACATTGTATTGTAAAATGAGTTAATCTCTTATACGCAATGTTTGAAACTGCCACCTGACCAAAACCAGCAATTATCAGAGTGGAGTAGACAAGAAACTTTTTAAAGTATTTGCTTTATTTTATTTCAACAGTTCCTGGCTTGAAGTCAAAGTTAATTTTGAACACTACATATAAATTGGTATGTAAGGTATATACATGGATACGTGCTGGTACTGATGAGCAATAAGAGATTGATTACAGATGGACTGCTATTTGTATACAACAAATAATCAAGATACAACCTATAGATTACAACTGAAATAAAATGTAATCTCTTATAGTAAATAATGAGAATGAGCAGTAACTGTGCTGATATCAATGAGCAAGATGGACTGTAGACACACTGCTGTTTACAAAAAAAACAATCAAGATGTCAACACAGAAGTACCATAGAACAACTAAAATATAGTCACAATGAGGTAATTTTACATTGTTACAAGTATTAGCTTTCCAAAAACCTTGAAGGCTCCACAATATTCAAGTCATTGTTTAACTGGAAAAGAAAGAAACTTTTTAAAAAAATAGTGGCTAGGGGGCAGGTGAAATAGGTCAGGTAATCTATTTAAGGAGGAATATTCTTTTCATGTTCAGCTGGTATGGGAGAACTTTTAAGTTGTTCTTTTTATGTCTTGTCATCACTGAGCATAACCGGATTTGTTTTGGATTTTCAATCATTTGAAATCCACATTAAAGCCTAAACAGAAAATAAAATGTTTACTGATTTCAGCCTCTGGGTTTCTGCATAGGATGACAATGGAAATTGGTGTGATTTGGCAGGTTCTGGAAAGGTCACTTGCACTAAAAGTTCCAGTTATTTCTTTCACATGCAACTATTTCCAGACAATTGAACCTAACCTTCCTGATTGTTGAATATGTTATGTCCATGTTAATGCCTAATAACATAAGCAAGATAGTCTTGGAACATCTGAGTGTACAACTACTGCACTGGATTTCATCAAAAAGTGGAAAAATAATGCAAAATATATAAGGAACTCTGCAAAACTGAAATATCTAGCCACATCATAACTTCTACATGAATAACTACTGCATACGAAGCTGTTTCCTAAGTGTATTTGCAAATTGATTGTGAATTACTGTGCCATTAAATCTGCACATCAAATCTGGTTGATATCCAATAACAGATCAAAGATTTATTGTAAGAAACAAAAGCTGGTGGGCTTTGGTGGCGTGAGGGTTTGAGGTGCCCGGTGGCAATGTTCTTTAGTGGCACCCCTACTTATCCACAGAAAACAGTTTTTATGTCTGTTGCCAACTCCAACCCCAATCTAAAAAAAAAGCTCCTGATGGCACCCCCCCTCGCCCGGTGCTGGGGGGGGGCAATTGCCCCCTCCCAATCCCCGTCATGCCAACACTGCAGGTCCAACAATCAAGGATATAACATAATGATGATGTAGAGCACTGACAATTTAACTCTGTTGTGGTTTCATCAATATGAAACTGAAGTAAAAATTTTATTAGAATCTATAAATACTTGAGAGTTATTATACAGAAAGGAAAGTGGATAGTCTGACATTTGGGGCAAATAATCCACAAACTGATGGCACAGAACACTTACAACTGAACCCAGGTGAGGTCTCATCAATATAATTCCTTTAAATAAAATAGAAATAAATAATGTTGATATAAAATTGTGTGGGTACAACATTCAACAGCCATTAACTCAACTAAACTAAAATCTACAAAGCTGATAAATCAAATTCCACTGAGATTATATCAATTTAAAGCTGCAGCTACAATTTTCTTCAAATACAATATAAATTAATGGAGTTAATGTGCGGAAATAAAAATAGAGGGCCATAATGCCACTAAATGATTATGCAGAATAATAATAATTAAAGTTAGTCAAGGTGTCATAAATAAAAAGTTGCATAATAAATTTGGTTGAAATCCAATATGAATTAAAGGAAGTCTTGTGGTGCAGAGAGGGAAATGGGCAAGTCTAACAATCAGGGGCCATAACTCTGCTCTAAAGTTGATGTAGCATGCTGAAACTCTAACTCATAATCAAACTCAGCTGAGGTCTCATCAATTTTAAGCTGCCAACTAAGTATGTATGAAATTCAAGAATAAGCAAGGAAGTTGCTGTGCAGAAATGAAAGTAGAGGGGTTTATACATGCAGATAACTGAACATATCCAAGGTCCAATCAATATCATGCTGTCTACTAAATATGTTTGAAATCCAAAAATAAATATTGGGGTTACTGTGCAGATATGAAAGAGGGTAGGTAATAACATTAGGAGCTATAACTCTGCTAAATGATGACATAGAAGAAGGACAAACTCAGCCAGGATTGTATCAATATCAAGTTGCATACAACTCTTGCTGAAATCCAGTAATAATTAAGGCTGTTATTGTGCAGAAATTAAAGTGAAGTGTGTCCGACTATCAGGGGCTATAACTCTGCTAAATGATGACATAGAAGAAGGACAAACTCAGCCAGGATTGTATCAATATCAAGTTGCATACAACTCTTGCTGAAATCCAGTAATAATTAAGGCTGTTATTGTGCAGAAATTAAAGTGAAGTGTGTCTGACTATCAGGGGCTATAACTCTGCTAAATGATGACAGGGGGCTATAACTCCACTAAATGATGACAGGTGGCTATAACTCCACTAAATGATGACAGGGGGCTATAACTCCACTAAATGATGACAGGGGGCTATAATTCCACTTAATGATGACACTGAATGATGACCATCAAACTTTACATCAATAACAAGCTGCATACCAAATATGGTTGAAATCAAATAAAGAGTAAGGAAGTTACTGTGCAGAAACAAAAGTGGTACAGACATATGAAAGGAGTGAAAATGGAAGTACAGAAAGATAGACAGGCCCAATTTAATATCCCCCATTTTTAATGAAACTGTCAAAATTCCATCTAAATGGAGACCGTTTGACCCGAATAATCTCTGACCATTGAGTTTTCTAATGCATAAAAAGCAACATTGTTTGTAATGGCAGGCAATGTGTCGATTCATGCATTATTATCAAAACTTTGTAGGCTCATGTGGCCTCGAGAGCACTATGGTAACACACTAACTTCACACCCCTGTAGTCTTAAGCTCAATCCCCAGTTCTTATATGTGCCAGGCTCCGTGTTTCCTCCAGGTTCTCCAGTTTCCTTTAACTCACAGATGACTTCACACAAACACCTGAGTACTTGATACAAGTCATCAAATTTGTTGGACAATCAATTACCGGTAATGTAAAGTCAATAAAGTGTAAACATGGGGTTGTCATTCACATTACCAGAGTCCCCTGCCACCATTTAATTCTTGCAAAAATACTCAGAGCCTCATGGTGGGAAGATAAATAAGAGGCCAAAGTAGACCTGATATCACTCACCTACCTTACATAACTTAGTTGACCATTTCGCTAACCTTAGGCAGTACTGAAAGAACACAACACTGTGTAATGTATCTCCCAACCTTTATATGTCAACTTTACATATTTTACTATTGTCAGTTAACAATTCTTTCTAAAGGTAAGGACATAATAAATATACATAGACATAATATGTCTGTTAAGAACTCTTTCTAAAGATAAGGATATAATAAATATACATAGACATAATAAATATACATAGACATAATTTGTCTGTTAAGAACTCTTTCTAAAGATAAGGACATAATAAATATACATAGACATAATTTATAATTCAACTTATCTAAACTCTTGATGATATAAACCTATTTACCAAGTTTTATCAAAATCAAATGAGATATATAGTGTCTCAAGAGGTAACAAGCTCTGCCAATCAAACCAATATGTGCAGATCTCAGTTATTACAGAACCTGTCTAAGACCATGATGATATAATCATATTTACCAATATGTGCAGATCTCAGTTATTACAGAACCTGTCTAAGACCATGATGATATAATCATATTCACCAATATGGAAAAAATCTGATTGAAAATGAAGTCACCAGAGTTGTAATAAGTTCAGCCACTTTGATACAAGATTACCTCGTTAATATACACAGATCATGCTCATAATCAAATTTCACAAAAGTTCTTATATATGACATTTTAAAAAGTTTGATCAAAATCTGATCAGAAAGAGAATTGTTAGTGTTGACAAGATGTGCCAATCAGATGTAAATGTAAGGTCACCTCAATAATATGCATGAATATCACTAATAATCATACATATTTCTATGATCTTTATGATCTAAGCCTATTTACCAAGTTTGATAAAAATCCTAGAGTGGTAAAAAACTCAGCAAATCAAATGCAAGATCACTTTAATAATATGCACAGGTCTCGCTCATAATAAAACTCATTCAATATCGTGATGATACTTCCCTTTCTACCAAGTCTGATACAAATTTGGTGAGAAAGACCGTCTATTAAGTGATGAGGTTCTGCCAATCAGATGCAAGATCACCTCATTAATGTGTGGATCTCACTCATTACAGAACTTGTCCAAGATCTTGCTGGTATAAGCCTAATTTGAAAGTATGTCAAGACTGGATCAGAGACGAGATCAGAAATATGGCTTCCAGAGTGGTAACCAGCTCAGCCAATCAGATGCAACATTACCTCATTTATATACATGGATCTCGTTCATTACTGAACTTGTCCAAACTCTTAATGATATGAGCAAGTATTCAAAGTCTGATCAAAATTGGAGCTGAAATACTGCCTCTAGAGTGGTAACAAGGTCAGCCAATTACCGTATTTGCCGGCCTATAAGTCGATGCGGAGTATAAGTCGAATTCGCTAATTTCGTCAATTTTCAATCCTTCATCCATATATAAGTCGATGCGGAGTATAAGACGAAGCCCAAAATGATAATTATTTTTTAACACTATACTTTTCGTACTTTGAAATTTTTAAATTTTTTCTTTTTTTTTTCACGTACGAAAAATTACATTAACATACGGTAAAGCAATTTCAATGACATAATCCATATATAAGTCGATTCGGAGTATAAGACGAAGCCCAGACTTCCAGGTAAAAAAGTATCGACTTATAGGCCGGCAAATATGGTAGATACAAGATCACCTCATTAATATGCATGGATCTTGCTCATTATCTAACTCATCTGTGATATTGACAATATACAGTACATGAATCGCGGACTGCAGCAAATCAATGTTTCCATGGTGGATATTAATCCATACATGATTTTGTCCATCACAGACCAGATACAGTGGTCAGCATGGATGTCCACGTCATGGCTCATAGTGGATGGAACTGGAAAGTCGCATCAATATAATTATGTAGACTTCAGCTACATGGAGTGCAACTTACCCACTGGGTGAGCTAGAGTAGACAGTGCAGAAGAATGTTCTTTTTAAGTTGACACAATGCCATCTAATTATCCAATACTCACCCACTAAATCACACTGACATATGTGCATTGTGAGATGAAAGATGCATTTCTGAGCAAAGAATTCCATTAGAATATTTAGGTGCTTGACAAAATAAAAAAAATTTAACGCTACAGTGATTTTAATAACCACCACAGAAAGAAAGAGAGAGATTCCGCTTTAAAACAAATACAAAAAATCACATAAGTATTAGCAGGTTTATATGAGAAGAAAGAAAACACTGAAGCAATATGTAACATGATTGCATTGACTATTTATACAGTTATTAAAATAAAGAATATGAGAAATGTTGTGATTTTTTTTTCTCACTCCCCAGTCACTTTAAAACTGTTTGCTTAACATGTTCCACACAATGAAATATATGCAACTTTAAGATACAATCTCTAGTCAAGTTTCTGCAGTACTTCTGCATCATATATGTACATGTGACACATTTTCTCAGGTACAGAGGATCAAGATAGACATGTGTTTACCTTTACCATAGACCTATTGTTTGTACAGACTGTACTAAGCACACACTGCTGTATTCTTTCTACAGACTGTACTAAGCACACACTGCTGTATTCTTTGTACAGGCTGTACTAAGTACACACTGCTGTATTCTTTGTACAGGCTGTACTAAGCACACACTGCTGTTTTCTTTCTACAGACTGTACTAAGCACACACTGCTGTATTCTTTCTACAGACTGTACTAAGCACACACTGCTGTATTCTTTGTACAGGCTGTACTAAGCACACACTGCTGTATTCTTTATACAGACAATACTAAGCACACACTGCTGTATTCTTTGTACAGGCTGTACTAAGCACACACTGCTGTATTCTATGTGCAGGCTGTACTAAGCACACACTGCTGTATTCTTTATACAGACTGTACTAAGCACACACTGCTGTATTCTTTGTACAGGCTGTACTAAACACACACTGCTGTATTCTTTGTACAGGCTGTACTAAGCACACACTGCTGTATTCTTTTGCCAACAGCTCAAACAAATATACTTATGATTACCAAATTCAAGGGTGACAGTGATGAAAAAGCATAATCACTTAAATATTTTTGATAGGAGTTAAACTTGTATGCTTATTTTCAGTTGATGCAGATATAACTTCATTTGGTATAGTACATTTTTTCAATCCACATGGCACATACTGCACAAATGTTTCTGAAGGTCAAGTGAATACTGTTTTATTATCAGTTTTGTTACTAACTTGTTACATTTTGACCCAATTATCTTTTTTAAGAAATTGGCATGAATACAAATGAAACATTTTGTTGCCAAAGAACACATACAAAATGTATATTTTGAAAGGGTTTAGCAATTAAGCCAACAATGTGAAATTACTTAAACTATGCCCATAATCACCAAAATGGCACTGAATCTTTGGGAACGAAAATGAAGTTTAAAGTCACTTGAACAAACTGTGGACTGTGAAGTAGAAAAGCAATAATAATCCAAGGTTAAATGCCTAAAGATATACATGTACATAACACAGAAAAAAGGGTGGGGCCAGTTATTACATGCAGATGGGGAAGAAAGTTTGCATTAAATGATAACTATCTTACATGAATGTTGTATGCATTTGTGATATAATGGTGCTTTTTTTTTTTTTGTATGCTGCTTTTAATAATTTGTTCAAAAGGGGGTTTGGAAATAGTATGGAAATTTAAGGGAAACTATTATAAATTAATAACCAGTACAAGTAACACTTTTATGAAATATGATTTATTGAGAAAGAACATGGAAGTTACCACTTGATGCAAAACAGTATGTACATTTCCACACGTGTATATGATGACAGGAACATGTACAGTATTTGCTGGCCTATAAGTCGATGCAGATTACAAGTCAAATTCACTAATTTTATAAATTTTCCATCCTTCATCCATATATAAGTCGATGTGGAGTATAACATGAGGCCAGATAAAAACCTTGGCTTAATCTTTTTCACTAGTAACTTCCGGTTTCATGAATATTAATAGCATCAGTTTATGCTATTCCAGATTACCAGTACTTGGGAAATTGCGTCACTGATGCTAACAAGCTTTTTCCACAGTTTCGTTTTGGAGAGAGAGAGAGACAGAGAGAGAGGAGAGAAGGAGAGAGATGTTTCAGGATGATTGTAATCTGTATTGTTGTTACTTGATGATCTTACTCATGTACAAAAGCACTACTATATTCCATATCAATTGACACCTCTGAATAAACAGTTCATTCTTGTTTTAATTACAATATCCATTGTCACGAAAACCACATGGCTGTGCAGTGCTATTTACATGCTAATTAAAAATGCCTAGAGCTTTAGCCAGGTTATTCCAGTTGACACCAGTTTAGGGCAAGATTCAACAGACGATATCAAATTAGCAAGGCTACCAATAGGAAAAAGAGACTACCCATAGTGAAGTCAGAAATGTAAAGAAAATTAATGTCAGAGACAGAAAAACAGAGAAAAGTCACAGAAAAAGAATAAATAAAACACTTGTTTATAATTCTTTAATATATCTATGTGAGATAAGTTGGATGATATGTTCGGGATATTTATACAAATTATTAGGACTGAAAGGATTGATCACAACATGCCTAACTCATTAAAATGTACCAGTACTGCTACAATGAAAACAATGCCCTCGGCTAAGAAGAGAGAGGGCATCATTTCTTGAGGTTCTTAATCCACCTGAGATTGCACAACTGGTACCGTAATTGATGTGGATTAATGATAGAGAACAAAGGGGTACCGGCATTACCTATTGCCGGTAGCCAAAGACAATATCAGGGTTCAAACAACTGCGGTAACTGGTTTTGCTTGTTGTCAGAAACCAAAGACCAATTTATAAATTACCGTTATAATCAAAGAGAGGCGCTGAAACAACAGCTGGTTAAAAATGAATATGGGTAAAGTGTTAACATTACACTTTGCTTTAAGATGAAATGCAAAACTAAAAACGGATCACTGATGATCCTCAAGTAGTCCATCTCTGTTTCTGAATTTTTAGCTATTTTAAGGGTATTCTTGAGTGAATACATGACAGTATTGTGAATATATGATAATTATGTGTTTAATCTACAGTATTTTATAAATATTCATCGAACATTCGAGTTGTTAATATGGATTACATCCCTCTGTAGGATCAATTATATCAATGAAAACAATCTTCCGGTAATCACTTGACTGCGTCAAATAAAATATTGGTAAATCAAATATCAATGGACCTATGGATAAAATGTGATAAAAAAACAATGAATAAAAGCAAAATCTTTTCATATTTTCTTTTAGGAACAAATGATATGCTTTCAATAAGAACAGTACACTATAGAGTATAGACCGTAAGTGTGCTATGCGGCCCATGAATTGAGAACTCTTTATTTGTTTTCTTATATTTCCTGTTGAAGAAACCAGAAATTACAAGCACATACAAATGCATACAAAATAATGATAAAACTTATAATATAAAAGCCATCATATTAGTTTAAAACAATTTACTGACATGGTAACTGAACAAGAATTGGTACAGCTATGTGACCAGTCTCCGATTTAGAGAATTTTCGATTTTGCCGATTACAGAGCAATTTCAATGACATAATCCATATATAAGTCAATTCAGAGTATACGACGAAGCCCAGACTTTCAGGTCAAAAGTATCAACTTATTGGCTGACAAATATGGTACACACAGTCAACCAACAGGAATGTATATTGTAGCTAGGCAATGTTTCTGATGTATGCTGTCATGGACAGGGATAGGAGGATATCCAAGAAATTTAAAACATGGTATTTTTTTATTATACATGTACATTATGCACAAATTGTCTGTTCATATCCTAATACCACAGGCAATATTATTACTCTACAGTTTGTACAGGTAAAAGTATGAAATTACACCTGCCATGGTTGGGTTATGGTGTCAGGTTTTCTCCCATCTGTTTGTTGAGTGTGTATACTCGTGGGGCAAATGCAATAAAATCACCAAGGGGTGCCATAAAACCCACTGAAAACCCATATTCCAAGATTGATCAAAATCGGATTATAAATATGGACTCCAGAGTGTTAAGAAGCATATGCTGACAGATGGATGACATACAATGGATGCAGGGCCATACCATAAGCTCACTTGGCCTTACAACCAGATGCGCAAAAAAAATGAAAGACTAGCTGCTCAGTCAAGATCTTCAAAACAGTCCATTACTTCTTTAAGTTAAAAACAATATAGGCACAACTCTTGCAAAAATCATCTGCCACTAACTGTGGAATTTTGAGCACAACTTCATGTGATGGTAAAAATAAGCATGACAATTAGCAAAACAATCCATCAAGAACTGAGAGGATAGCTGCACCATCAGGACTTGGCTGCAAAGACAGATAGAGGAACATTATTTCATGAACCCCTCATCTTCATGGCGAGGGTAAAAAAAAAAAAACACTATGAAAACTAGGTTTACCTGAACACAGGCATTATATTGTTCCATTTTATCTCATCCAAACACTGCTGTAGAAGAAGATTCAGGGCAGCATCTTTTTTCTGAAAATTTAAAATAATATTGAAATTATATTATTCAAGTGTTATTCAACTTTGTGAATCCAGTATAATTACTGTAATACTTGCATGTAAGCCGATACCAACTGAAAACTGCATAGACCCAGATCTGCTGTTGCGTAATGTGCCAGTAGATCTGGATCTATGCAGTTTGTAAGGACTAATCAGTAGAACAAACAACATAGACCCTGATCTGCCAGTGCATTATGTGAAAGCAGATCAGGGTCTATGTTGTTTGCTTTTGGACCCGGCTTATACACGAGTATAGACAGTAGCATACACTTGGCAAACAAGTTTGCAAGTTACCATCTATACTCGCATATAAGTCAGGTCCAAATGCAAACAACATAGACCCTTATCTGCCGTCACATAATGCACCAGCAGATCAGGGTTTATGTTGTTTGTTCTACTGATTAGTCCTTACAAACTGCATAGACCCAGATCTGCTGGCACATTATTCACTGGCAGATCTGGGTCTATGCATTTTGCAGTTGGTATCAGCTTATATGCTTGTATATACAGTAATAATCAACTAAAATTACTGCATATACTTAATTATAAGACGATATGATTGTAAGTCAATCCCCACCAACCCACCCTGTTAGGTCTGCAAACAGCTAATTTCTTTTTTACCCTCATATAAAAGTCTAGGTTGAACTTTGCTTCTTTGCTAATCAAATCGGCTTTTAAAGAAGGTTGGTGCTGGCAGGGGGAAGGGGGTGGGGAGGGGATGGCAGATAAATAGATAGACCAACAGACAGACAGACAGATATTGAACTATACTGAGTGGAATAAGTTACAAACAAATTTACAACTTAATTCTGTCCATCTTTCTGTAATAAAATTTATAGAAATCCATAATGGTTGATGAATTTTAAATCCATATATATTTTCTTCCAGTTGATGTCACTATCTTCAATGGCTGACTTATTCTTGTGCCAGTTATGTACCAGTTTCTCTGAAACACCAAATTAACATTCTGAAGCAAAGCTGTTATGTTTCTCTGAAACACCAAATTAACATTGTGAAGCAAAGTTGTTATGTTTCTCTGAAACACCAATTTAACATTATGAAGCATAGCTGTTATGTTTCTCTGAAACACCAAATTAGCATTCTAAAGCAAAGTTGTTATGTTTCACTGCAAAGTCCAACTTTCAACTTGAATCATAAGCATTACATTTTATTTACCCAAATATTTGTAAAAGTATCAAAGTTTATAAATTCACGAAGTATGATTTCCAAGTGACAAGATAAGTTACAGAACACTAAAAATCAAAAACTTGGGAAAGATTTATGTGGAGAGTGAGCTTGGAATATAAACAACACTTCAATCTTACAGTTGGTGTAATCTCATTAAAGTATATCAGGGGTCTCCAAACTTTATAAGACGAGGGCCATGTAAGATTTTTGAAGGGGATTTGCGGGCTGAAGCGACTGTGAAAAATTTAAATATATGCAAAATTGTTGTAAAAAGTACAACAATTTGGGGGCCTGACAAATCGAAGCCGCTGAACAGATCCGGCCCGCAGGCCGTAGTTTGGAGACCCCTGAAGTATATGAACAGGTATCAAGTGTGAGACATGATCATAGGGCATTGTCAATTGTACAAAATAAGTGCCCACAGATAAATGAATGTGGGACAAGACTGGGGCACTGGACATGTGTCAAATTTGCAGCTTAATCATGGAGTTTTAACTCAGGAAATGTCACTTAGGAAATAGATCTGACTTACGAAAGTAACAAACACAAATCAAATCGAAACTTATACTGCATCAAATGCAAACAGTGTTTACAGCAAACACAAAATATAATATTAATTAATTACTAATTACTAGTAAACACCTGCAGTAAAGAACATTGGTGGACACTTTTATTGAGGTAATATTTAATTATAGTTTTTCTAATTAGTAAAATACATCTAAATTTAGATATAAGTTTTAAATGAAACAGATAAACAAAGTGCATACCGAATATGCATTTCAGAATGGGAATCAAGCCATGAAAACAGACAAATATTTTAATTGACAGTATTATATTATGTCCTGCAAACCACAGATTCGTCTAATTTTTAGTATGTCATGCCTAAAAGTTGGCACCTATTTTGCATGAATTGAATTTTTAGTAAAAAATGTTGACTTTTAAGTAAGTATATAAGGTATACTATGTCATATCAAAGTTTTTTCTAGTGACCAAGTGTTCCAGGGTACCTGGTGTCTCGCCAATGTCTATATCCAACTTGCAATAACTTTAACACAAAACTTGAAAGTTGATAACAACAATAATTATACCACTGCCACAAAAATATATACATGTACAATAGTATGTCTCACCATGATTATGCAGGTGATACATTTTTTGTGAACCAGCTTCCTAACTAAATTTGCCATGACTTTATGTTCATAATAATATTTTGATTTAAAGTAAATCAGCAAACTCGGATTCTTGTCACTGTTGATGGTTTGATTCATTTTTGCTAATATACATATATGTGATGGCTACATTCCATTACCAAGGATACTGTTTAATAGCATGTGTTTTAAAATGCACTTATTGGAGTTATCAATTTTTGCACAATATGGATATACAAAAATTTCATCACTTTCTTTTTTCAGTTTGTTGCTACTTTGAAAAACCAAAATAAAAAAAATTGTTTTTTATCTGTGAGGTTATTTTCTGCAATGTATGACTACCTACAAGGCATTTTGTAAATTTCCTACTGTATATACTTATATACTCGCGTATAAGCCAATACCAACTGCAAACTGCATAGACCCAGATCTGCCGGCGCATAATGCGCCGGCAGATCTGAATCTATGCAGTTTGTAATGGCTAATCAGTAGAACAAACAACACAGACACTGATCTGCCAGCGCATTATGCGACGGCAGATCAGGGTCTATGTTGTTTCCATTTGGAGCCGGTTTATATACGCAAGTAAAGACGGTAAGTTACTAACAAGTATTCCACGGAACACCTATGTCCATATGTTTGTCTGTACTACTCCTATATCTGACTTTCACACAACACTTTACCATTGTTGACCATATTGTGTAGGTGAGACAGGCCAGACAGGAACTTCTCATATATCAACATATAAACTTTAGACGAACAGTAATCTTATACTCAAGTTCTAGTTCAATACAGAAAATAAAGATATATGTCTTTCACAAATGTTTAACACAAAACTTGAACATTGTTTACAATGATGTAATATGCTTTCTGCTTAGGCAGATGAGGCAGTAAAGACAGGACCTCCAAGCATATCAGCGCATAAACTTTAGAATTATTGTAATATTATTTTAAAGTTTCAACTGAATGCAGTTACATATGTAGAAGATATGTGACCTTCAAAAACTTGAACACAAAAATTTTAACATTGTTCACAATGAAAAGCCAAGCTTTCTGCTTATGTAGTGAAGACAGGCAAGTCAGGAACTCCAAGCATATCAGCATATAAACTGTAGACCCATAGTAATATTATCCTAAAGTTTTATTGGAATGCAGCTACTGATGCAGAAGATATGTGACCTTCAAAAACTTTAATGCAAATTATTTACATTGTTCACAATGATGTCTCAACAAGATTTGTGGCTTTCAAAAACTTTCATGCAAATTTGTAACATTGTTCACAATGGTGTTTCCACAAGATATGTGAATTCAAAAACTTTCATGCAAATTGTTAACATTGTTCATGATGATGTTTCTAGAAAATTTGTGGCTTTCAAAAACTTTCATGCAAACTTTAACATCGATCTTCATGATGCTTAAGCAGGTGGGACAGTCAAAACAGAAACTCCCAGCACACCGCAGCAGAAACTTCAGACCTATAGATATTGTCAAAGAGTTTCACTGGAATGTAGCAAGCGATGTATATGATATGTGAATTTCAAAACAATTTAATGCAAAACTTTAACATAGTTGCAAATGATGATGCTGCCATCACTGACAGTGCCAGAAAAGTGAGTTATGTCAGTGAGACAATAATACCATAACATTCTGGATAAAAAACTTATACTTATTTTTCAAATGAGTGAAGGATGCATGCACTTATTTTTTGTATTCACTTCTTGTTAGGAATTTTTTTCTGATACAGTCATTCTAAATGTTTTATTATTTATTTGCAAACAGTATCATTAAATTTAACAACAAACCAAAGAAAGAACAAAGTATATATACATAAACAATCATATCAGCCAGCCATAAATAATTAAAATTTTGTGAGAAAACAGTTAAATTCAAACTTGACGTTGGTTGTCTTAATATAAATCCTAATATACAAAATTTTATTTCATTCCAAGAAGACTTTCAAAAGTTATTGAACAGACTCCAAATTAAAGGGCAAATAGGGGCAATAACTCCATAATATTTTGGAAGCTGAGGTAGCTCAATTGGTAGAGTCTCAGACTCGCAATCCATGGGTTGCATACCTGCCCTGGCCTGCCTAGTCAGCTCCCCTAGTGTCTCTGGCAAAGGCACTTGTCTCCAATTTTCTCAGCATGATACAGCCAATAATGTTTAAAGTGCTGTTAAAACCAACTAACCAAACAACAAACCAGGTATTGCTCATTGAAGGAATTACCACACAGGTATTACTCATTAGATCTAACAGCACACGGACAAAATGTGATTCACTGGCACTGATGGTAACCTGTCATGATGTGCATGGGTCTGTAGTGCTAGCCCTAACCATTGCACCAATTCTCTCATAGAGAGTACATGGTTACTATTATTAGAATGGGTTATCTTTGTTAATGGCTGTTCCTTCTGTATGGACAACCAGTTATATATGATGACACACACACACAATTGTGGTTTTGTGGGTTTAACGCCATATGGCGGCCAGTATATTTGGTTGAGGAAGAACCCAGGAAGACCCTGGGAAGAACCACCAACCCATGGGAAGCTACTGGCATGCTTTCTCACATACCCACATTGTCCAAGACGAGACTCGAACCCACACGAACAGAGGTGAGATGTGAGTGATCTGTAAAGGTGAGTGCCTTAGACCACTTTGCTCACCCGGGCCTCCTTGATACACAGACAAAAATATTAAACTTTGAGTTTAAAAACTGTAAATTGCGCATGCCCCCAGTTGTACTTATAATTCAACTCAAGTAAGCTTACAAATTTTCAAGACCTTACTGTACTTTTTTTGCATGTTTTAAATTTCATGGATGGTCTAGGTGTGGCAAACAGACTATACACTGCATGTTTAATCAAAATCTGATCATAAAAAGCTTTTATAGTGTGCACCATCCACAACGCCCGCTAATTAGAGCCCAGATCACCTCAATCACATACACTGATTTTGCTGTTTGCTGAACTCATGTGATATCTTGTTCATATGAAGCGACACAGTGAGTTTATTCAACATTTATCATAAATAAAGCCTCTAGTATGTCCAAAAGGTCAGCCAATCAGAACGAAAATCACCTCATTAATTTGTAATAGATATGTGCATCCTTTACTGGTTATCAAAGTCTTCGGAGACCTTGGTGATTTAAAGCTCCATAGAAAGTTTAATACAAATTTAATCCTGAATAATTAGCCTCTAGTGTGTCCACAATGTCAACCAATCAAAGCCAAGATTTCCTCATTAATATGCATGAATTTATATGGCTCATTAGAGATCACAATGATTAAAAGCTATATACACAGCATCTTTCTGATTATACATAATGCCTACAGAGCATACAAGAGCCATTGTTGATAAATGCATCACACAAGATGGACAGAATGCCATGCCATAAGTTCAGTCAGAACCTTGGACCCTGAAATGAAGTGCCGACTTTCATCTTTTTGTTGACATTCAGCACTATGACATACAGCTAGAGATAGAATTCATCACCGATATCTGCACTTTTTTATTTTTGCCCCCCCACCCCACCCCCACCCCCTGGCTGCATTCAGAATTTAACATCTTCATTTGTGTCTACTCGTATCCTCCTGAAACATGATACCAAATATGATAACCCTCCTGCAATCAGAGTAGATGGAGTTCTGGTTACAAGAAAGAATCTATATTACATATGAAAATGTGACCATTAACCCTGAGGGTTACATTGAGGATCTGACCCACACTGTCATCTGCTGAGGGTTACATTGAGAATCTGACCTACACTGTCATCTGCTGAGGGTTACATTGAGGATCTGACCTACTCTGTCATCTGCTGAGGGTTACATTGAGAATCTGACCTACACTGTCATCTGCTGAGGGTTACATTGAGGATCTGACCTACACTGTCATCTGCTGAGGGTTACATCAAGGATCTGACCTACACTGTCATCTGCTAAGGGTTACATTGAGGATCTGATCTACACTGTCATCTGCTGAGGGTTACATCAAGGATCTGACCTACACTGTCATCTGCTGAGGGTTACATCAAGGATCTGACCTACATGTACACTATCATCTGCTGAGGGTTATATCAAAGATCTGACCTACATGTACACTGTCATCTGCTGAGGGTTACATCAAGGATCTGACCTACATGTACACTGTCATCTGCTGAGGGCTACATCAAGGATCTGACCTACACTGTCATCTGCTAAGGGTTGCATCAAGGATCTGACCTAAACTCTCATCTGCTCATCCTCCTACAACATCATATGAAACTCCCTCAACTGATGTTGATGGAGTTCAGATTACAAGGATAATATACCAACAGATCGACAGATGGATACACAGATGAATGGACACACTGACAAACAGACATATGGATGGTCTATCAACAGATGGACATGACCTATCACAAAATATCTGCAAAAGTGCAGATATAAAGAGTCCTTCAGTGAAAACTCGTCAATACAATTATCCATTAAGGAGTAATGATGAAAAGATCTTAAAAATGGTCACCTTGGCAACCATGTTGGTCCATAGATCAGCATCATTTTAATTTAGGATCAACTACACCTTGTTAAAAGTGCTTCAGTAAAAATCTCATGTCAATACAACCATCCTTTCAGGAGAAGTAGCTACAACAGTCTTTCTCAAGATGACTACTTTGAAGGCCATGTTGGAGGTGGGATCTTTATCATTTACATTTAGGGCCAACTTCATTTTGCAAAAAGTAATTCAGTGAAAATTATATCATGATATTACAAGCTGTTCTGAATGAGTAAAAATAACAAGATTTTTAATATGGCCACCATGTTTGCCATTTTGGAGGACAGATTTTCACCATTTTTATCTAAGCCAACTGCATACTGCATGAAGTGTGTTAGTGGAAACCGAGAGTTAATAAGAATATCTTCTTCGATAATAATGTTGCACTACCCAACAGACAATCCTTCCTTTTTGATCACTCTGGACCAAATTGGTAACTTTCTCAGTTATCCACCTGGAGTAAAATTCTAAGAAATCTGAAAATTCCCTAAAAATTCTCATGACTGCACATGAAATTATTAGAGGTAGTTCAATATCATCAATAAATCACAATTTTTACTGCGGTATAAGTGAGTGCATCATGATAAAGTCTCAGACTATCAATTAAGGATGACAGTACAATGAAATATAAACCAAATGATATAAACTGTCAAAAATTAAACATTTTCTTGTTGTCTTTATTTTCCTTTTGAATGAAGTAAACAACAAGGCTGCTAACAACATGTATACAAATTGTGCCTACCACATATACTTTCTTATAAGTGGAGTCCAACTGCAAACTGCACAGACCCAGATATCCCATCGCATAATGTGCCTGCAGATCTGGGTCTATCCAGTTTGTTAGGAGTAAGCAGTAGAGCAAACAACATAGACCGTGATCTGCTGGCACATTATGTGACAGCAGATCAGAGTCTATGTTGTTTGCAGTTGGACTCGACTGACATATGACTATATACGGTACTATACAATATCTGCATAATTAACTACTACACACTCTTTTTAAATTCAAATAATTTTAGTCTATCACAAGATAGCAATTATTAACCCTTGAAAGTGTTGTTCAAATAAAACCCTATGTATGTTTATTGTTCGTTCTGGTAAACATTTTTCCACTTGAGTATTATTTGCTTTTGTATGCTTAACCAACACTATAGATCAGGGGTGCACAACATACGGCCTGCCGACACATTTTGTATCTGCCTCTCCTAAAAGCACATACCATATTCTACTTAAATAAATGCTCCCACCCACCCCCATCCACAATTTAAATATAAGCAAGTAACTCCCTTTGACTTATAAAGGAACTTGATCAAGAAAACACAATGTACATCCTTAACTGTCCAATTTTACCACACAAGATATCCAATGATAGTACATGTAGTAGTGTTTAACAGCAACTCAGCACAATAGTAATAATAATAATAATACTTTATTTTCAGAGGGTACAACTCATTTAGCCAAATTCTTAGCAAATCTCACACGAGGCCCTCAGGGGCATACAACATTCTATACATGTACATAATATTTGTAAAAGAAAGAAAGAATGAACGTATTAATTACAGGTTAATGTCACACAAATAGTTCACTTAAGACAGGGGTGTCAAACATATGGCCCACAGGCCAGATACTGCCCGGCAGACTCATTATTTATTGTTTTTTATTATTATTGATATCAAATCTGTCCTGCCATTGCAAATGAGTTTGACACCCCTTACTTAAGACTTGCAATGTTTATACATCTGCATCAGTGTAACATGTTTGCAGCTAATTTATGCATACTCATAAGAACAAAGATGGAACTGTTGGAATATTTGGTGAGAGACATTATATATTTAGGTAGCTGAAATAGCCTGATTTGAACACTGGCAACACTGTCAGCCTGATTTAGTTCAAGTCATAGCTGATTCCATTCCAAAGATCCTGTATATGTAAAAGTCTTTTTCAATGCATTAGTTCTTGGTCTTGGCAGTTTTAAACACATGTTTGATGCTGATCTTAAAGAGTACATAGAGGCAGTAATTGCTGGCTTTGACAAGCATATCATTCAGGTAAAGAGGTGTTAAATTATGAATGGTTTTATAAACCATAACACATTTATGATATGAAATTCTTTTGTCAAAAGGGAGTCAGTTTAAAGACTTAATATATCAGCTGATGGTGTCATTGGATTGACATCTAGTATAATTCTAGCTGCATGCTTTTGAAGTTTGCTTATATAATTATTATTAGTTTGTGTGCATGAGCCCCATACTGTGCAACATTAGTCCATAACAGGTAATATGTAAGTTGAAAAGAATAGTTTCCTTGCATGCATTGGTAGATATTTCTTCAGTCTTTACAGTAGTGTTAGTTTAGAGGCTATTATGTTACAGACATGATCTATGTGATGATTCCAAGTTAGTTTATCATCAACATACACTCCTAGGAGCTTATGGCATTCTACATTAAATATATATTCAACATTTACAGACAATCAAATGGGGTTTTGCCTGGATAATCTGTTTGATGTTCCTACAAGCACTGCAGTGGTCTTTTTGGTATTTATATACATTCCATTGTCTTGACACCATTTACTGATATCATTAAGATCGTGCTGCAGCTGTGGATTGTGTTGCTGTTTTGACCCGATGTGTGGAATGTTGCATCATCTGCATACATATCAGTTTCAGTGTTTTCTGTATAGAATGACAGGTGATTAATGTATAAGAGAAATGAGATAGGTCGTAGGATTGAGACCTGAGGCACACCATATTTTATTTGACCAGGACTTGATAGAGTACTGTTTAGTTGCTGGCTATACTGGCTATATGGTGCCAATTAAAAGTGAAGTTTTAAAAGTGTAACAATGGTCCCTCAAAGGGACTGACACTCAAGTGGCCTAAAAGAATTTCCAGGAATTTAATATAAAACCATTTCTTCCTTTAAAATGCCAAGTGTTGAAACCATCTCTGAAATTCTTCAGCAATAACAAGATTGTCAAATCAGCAGCTGTGGTGGACACACTAGATCTCAGATTGGCACCGTTTTCATTTAGGACTAACAAGAAATCGTAAGAAGTCTTCTGGTGGAAACCCCATGTGATATGACTTTCCATTTTGGAGGAGTAATGATAACAAGATTTTCAAGATGACTGCCATGGTGGCCGTATTGGATATCAGACTGTCAATGTTTCCATTTAGGACCAACTAGATATCATAAGAAGTCTTTTGGTGAAAGCACAATGTCAATTTGACCAGCCATCTAGGAGGTCATATTGGTAACATTTTCATTTACAACCAAAAAAACATCATACGAAGTCTCTGACCATTCATTCAGAAGTAGTAGTGATAACAAGATTTTCAAGATGACACTGTGGTGGCCATATTGAATGTCTGAGCAGCACTATTTTCAATTAGGACCAACTAGACATCATAAGAAGTCATTTAGTAAAAACCCCATGTTGATACATGTATGACCATCCATTCTGGAAGAGTGGCAATAACAAGATTTTCAAGATGGCCATTGTGGTGGCCATATTGGATGTGCAAGCAACACCAGTTTCATTTTGGACCAACCAGACACCATAAGAAAACTTCTGGTGAAAACCCCAAGGCAATATTACATTTTGGACCAACCAGACACCATAAGAAAACTTCTGGTGAAAACCCCAAAACAATATTACATTTTGGACCAACCAGACACCATAAGAAAACTTCTGGTGAAACCCCAAGGCAATATTACATTTTGGACCAACCAGACACCATAAGAAAACTTCTGGTGAAAACCGCAAGGCAATATTACATTTTGTTCAAGAGGAATACCGATAACAATATATTTAAGATGGCCACTTGAACAACAGATCAGCATCATTTTCATTTAGGACCACCTAGACATCGTAAGAAGTCTTTTAGTGAAACCCATTGTTGATATGACCATCTATTCAGGAGTAGCAATAACAAGATTTTCAAGATGGCCACTGTGGTGGCTATATTGGCCATCAGATCATCACTATTTGCATTTAGGACCAACTAGAGAAGATAATAAGTCTTCTAGTGAAAACCCCATGTCAATATGACTTTCCATTCAGAAGGAGTAGCGATAACACAATTTTCAAGATGGTTGCTATAGTGACTGTATTGGACATCAGATCAGCATCATTTTAATTTGGGATGAGCCAGACATTGTAAGAAATCTTCTGGTGAAAACCCTATGTCAATACGACTTTCCATTCAGAAGGAGTAGGAATAACAAGATTTTCAGCACGGCTGCTGTGGTAGCCATATTGGACATCAGACTGGCAACAATTCTGTGTAGGACCAACTAGACATCATAAGAAGTCTTTTAGTGAAAACCCTATCTTGATATGACCATCCATTCAGGAGAAGTAGCAATAACAAGATTTTCAAGATGGCCACTGTGACAGCCATATTGGATGTCTGAATGTGTGTGTAAAGTTTCATGGCAATCTTCCAAGAAGTTTAGGAGGAGTAGTGATAACAAACTTGTGCTAATGGACAGACGGACGATGGACATCGGATGATGGACAACAAACCAACTCATAAGCTCTCCTGGTCTATCACCAGTAGAGCTAAAAATGAAGAATTACACAAAAACTTTAGGAAGATAAACCCCTCCAAATAAATGTAAACTTTAAGTGCAACAAGAAAAAATAAAAAGGTAACAAAGTTAAAATTATGTAAAAGATATATAAAATAAAAGATAAAGGTAAAACATGTAACAAAGCAAAATATTACCTTGTGGGTGATATGATAACTTGGCCCTTTGCAATTCTACTCATTACACATGTATATTTTGGCACGATAATGACATCATTACATGTTGTATTTACTTTCCAGAGCCTGTGTGTTGTTTCTAATTTTGACTTGTGTGGACCACATCAACAACTGAGAACTGTAAAGTACATGTAGCTGTAAGTGCACTCAGCATGAACAAGATATTCTTTCTGTTGGCGTCTTAACTAGAGGTGCTTTCTTCACTTATTATCGCACACCAAGGGGTGCATCTATTCAGCAAAGTACAATAACAAACGTGTTTTTAAATCATTTTATAGTATCTGATAAATGTTTAGTGAACATTTTTAAAAAAGACAGAAAGAAAATAAAAGCACTTTGTTTTCATTCTGTCTATAAATTTTGCATATCTTACAAAGGATTTATGCAATGATACAATGATGCTTGTTTTGCAAACATGGAATTGCTTAGATATTTTTCATTTTATTTAATTATGCAAAGCTATCATGACACATATCATGTTGAAGATACTAATCATGATATGTATGTATGTACATGTATGTATATATGTATGTATGTATGTATGTATGTGTATATATATATATATATATATATATATATATATATATATATATATATATATATATATATAATACATTGCTGGCAATACCCAGATTATGTAACAAAAAGTGATCAACAATGATAACATTTTTCACATTACTATCATTACTATGTCAATATGACTCTGAAGTGGACTTTAATTTTTCACCTAGGTTGAACATTAGTGATAACTCGCCTTGACATCCCATCCCAATCAAAGGCTTACAAACATCAAATTGGGTCAAGATCACAACTTTGCAGCCCTTGAAATATGCACTGAAGATTACCAATTTTAAAGTCATGCACATGTCAAAGTCAAGAAAATGTTCAGTCCTGTCAATATGACACTACAAGTAGCTTACAGTACCTTAAATCATACAACAGTCAATGGTTTGCACATTTCAAATCATGTCAAAAATAAAACCAGCTAATTCTCCACTAACACTGACCATCTGTAAATTTTGCATTGGAAGAGAGTCAGAAGTAAAATAAATGCTGCATGAACAACTTTTTGACTCTAATAAAATCAGATTACCCAAAAATGATTGCATAAGTACTGAATTCCACTTTATAGTGGATTCAATGCACCAAAATGTTATGAGATTTACATGAATATCATAGTATCTGCCTGTCAGAAAAATACAATATCTTGAAACAAATGAGAGCTGCATTAATTGCCAACTTACAATTTCAAAGTTTACAAACTCTAATTGTTATGAACAAGATGATGATTTGACATGCATGTACTGGTATACACAGTTTGACTCTTTATATGATGTCATTTAGTGAGAGTAGTGCTTTTATGCACATCAGAGATTTTCAAACAGATATGTGACCACATTTTAAGGACGCATTTTTATATGTACAGCAAGGTGAATCCAAGGGAATGCAAAGAGATTTGGAAAGCTTTTTGTTTCCTCAAATTTATTTGTAAAGTATGTAACCACATCTTATACACTTATTTTTACTCATAAGTGTATGCAACACTGATCCTATGTGTTACACAAGATTTAGAACAGATACGTCGACATGTTTTCATTAATTTTACCCCATAGTAGTGTTGCACCTTGAGTGCAAGATTGCAGGTTTCCCGCAATTTTTGTCCGATATCCCCCAAATCTTGATCTCTGTGCGCTCCCCCAAAGCACACTTTTTGTCCAAAAAAAAAAATCGAAATATATGCCTACTACTTTTCTTTGGTGCACATCCATTTACGTCTATGTTGGCGCTAACATAGGATGGTCAAAGATGGAACTCAATAATAATGGATACTCCTTTGCACACATGCCAAAATGATCACGTTAAGCAGGGGACACACCAGCTGAAAACTGGACTGTATGGTATAAAACCAGATGAATGGCCACCCTACATTAGCAATGGCCAAAGTTGCCAAAGGCGATAAAAACTGTAAGATGGGTAATTAGCATCTGTTTTAAGCAACATATTTGGCAATTAAAACATTCAAGGTTTGTGGTAGTTTGTGGACTTGCAATATAAAGTCTTTGATGGCCCCTAGTGTAACATATTTTCGAAGTTGAAGGCACACCTACAGCGATGAAGATTTAATTTACTTCAAGGTTGAATTAAATACAAAAGGGACCCAATTTATGCAAATACACAATTTGTCATTTAATCAATAAATTATTATTTTGAAAAGAAAAGTAATTCAGAAAATTGGGAATCATTAGAATAAATGAGAATAGATACTAAAGTGAAATGAGAGCAATATCCAGAACAGAAAATTGCCAAGTGCAGCTGATTTCAGGTGAATCAGATTTTCAAACATGTTAATATTTTTATGACCTACTTGAGCACTTTATAAAACACTTATTACAATTATATATGTGTCCAAGAAAAAGATGACAGGACAGTGCAGACGACAAAGGTGGCAAGACTATCAAAGTAACTCAGATTATCTCATATTTTAGCACTGCTAGTGCATTAAGTGTTATATACTATTTTCCTTTGCCCCTTTAAATTGTTGTGTGTTCCCAGATCTGGAGAATAGGGGACACAGTGTCCCCAACCCTTGTTATCCTAGGTGCAACACTGCCCCATAGTAAACATCAGAGACTCTTACACTTGTTACGTCTGATTTACATCAACAAAGACTGATGTCCAAATAAAAGCACTGATTTTATGGCAATTTGTTCTTTATATGGCTTGTTAAAATTTTTGTCAGACAGATATGTTACTAAAATATATAACCATGAAAATATAGATGAAGAATACTAAGCCACTTATGTTAAGACTTTTATTGCCAGACACATTTTTGTCCAGCCCGCATTGGTTGAAATGTACAACATAGCAGTCCTGTTTCCAGCATTGCCAGTGCCGGCTGCATCCAGTTTTATTATGGTTCTGGTTAAGATTTTTCATTTGCTTTTCTTCCTTACACCTCTTGACTGGTTCTGTTAATAGTTGGGATGAATCATTATAAGAGAGAGTAAATTTCTTATTCTGGCATACCCACTTGCCCCTATGGCCCTGGGGTCAAGGTCACATTCGTCGAAGATTTCAGATAAGGTTTAGGTTTAAGGTTTTCATTTACTTGCATTTCCTAAATCTTGTAATGGATTCTGTTATACTTACATTTCCTAAATCTCGTAATGGATTCTGTTATACTTGCATTTCCTAAATCTCGTAGTGGATTCTGTTATACTTACATTTCCTAAATCTTGTAATGGATTCTGTTATACTTACATTTCCTAAATCTCGTAATGGATTCTGTTATACTTGCATTTCCTAAATCTCGTAATGGATTCTGTTATACTTACATTACCTAAATCTCGTAATGGATTCTGTTATACTTCCATTTCCTAAATCTCGTAATGGATTCTGTTATACTTCCATTTCCTAAATCTCGTAATGGATTCTGTTATACTTCCATTTCCTAAATCTCGTAATGGATTCTGTTATACTTGCATTTCCTAAATCTCGTAATGGATTCTGTTACACTTACATTTCCTAAATCTCGTAATGGATTCTGTTACACTTACATTTCCTAAATCTCGTAATGGATTCTGTTATACTTACATTTCCTAAATCTCGTAATGGATTCTGTTACACTTACATTTCCTAAATCTCGTAATGGATTCTGTTATACTTGCATTTCCTAAATCTCGTAATGGATTCTGTTATACTTACATTTCCTAAATCTCGTAATGGATTCTGTTATACTTGCGATGAATAACTAAGCAACAAAGACAATTCATATTGAGACACACTCACATGTCCATTTGATTGTAGGGTCAAGGTCACAGTCACATAAAATCTGCATTTAGGTTGAATAAAGTTTTTCATTTGCTTATGTTTCCTAAGCTCCTCGATGAATTCTCTGCATTCTCAGTAGTGCCTCATTAGGAAGCAAAGAAATCCTGCTCACCTGACCCTGAAGTCAAAGTACCGTATATACTCGCGTATAAACTTATACCAACTGCAAACTGCATAGACCCAGATCTGCCGTCACATAATGCAGTGGCAAATCTAGGTCTCTGCAGTTTGTAAGGACTAATCAGTAGAACAAACAACACAGATCCTGATCTGCCGGCGCATTATGCGATGACAGATCAGGGTCTATCTTGTTTGCATTTGAACTTAGCTTATACGCGAGTATATACAGTAACAAGGTTTACAGCAATATTTTGAGTGTGGGTTTGACACACAGTGCATTGATACCATGCATAAATATATAGTCACATCTCCAGTTGAAAGGGTGTTGTTTCTTGTGTACTAGTTTTGCTAACAAACCAAATAAATATGGTTATTTATAAAATCTGAAAGAAATAGCTCGCAATAGTTTCCCGAAATTCCTGGAAAAGCATATGTAACTAATTGGTCCCATCAGTTTGTCTCAGTGCAGTAATCTCTTGTCTATTTTGTAGGCAATTCCCTTGCTAAAGACAGGTGTGCCTTTGGTCTGTGTATGTATGCATCTCTGAGAAAGAGAGAGAGAGATAGAAAGAGATTAGCTATTAATAACAGATATATTCTGGTAATGTTAAAACATACTTTTGGGGGACAATTGTAAAACATAGATGGAAGCCATACAGTGGCATAGCAATCACCCATGCAATCCCCGCAATTTAGTTGGGGGGGGGGGAGGGGGTGCAGGCCTAGCGAGGATCCAAAACTCCCATCATTCATGTGAAAATGAATCTTTTTTATTGTGAGAGGGCTCCAGTATTTAGTTTGGAGGGGGTGGGGGCAGAATTACTTGTTACAATACTGAAGCCATAACAGACATCCATATTTGTTAGTTTTACTTCTGCCACACACCCACACCCAAAAGGCTGCACTCAAGATGCGAAACCTTCATTATCATCTACTCAAACATTCCTGAAACATTATACCAAATATGATCACCCTCCCTCAATTGGTGTAGATGAATTGCAGGTTGATCCCACCCATCCTCCCCCTGGAAGCTGTAACAAGGATACAAAACTTTCATTCTCAACCCATCCTCCAAAAAAATCAAACAAACTATGATCACTATCCCTCAATCAGTATAAAATGATTTGAGGTTACAAGGAAAACGCTGAGCAATGGACAGAAGGATGGACACGATTACAAATATATCAGTAAAAGTGTGGTTACAAAATACTTGATAAGTATGATGAGTACCATGAAAATTATTGTTATAGACACAGTGATATAATTTTAACAGAGTACTTTCTTGAGGATCCTTTTTTTAATGTTGTAATACATATTTACGTATCACCTTGTAACTGAAGATATTTTTCTGCTGATACAAGCTCTTTAACAAAATGTTACATTCTTGCACTGGATATGTTTGTATTCCCCTTTTGTTACCTTTTATAACATTTAAAGTATGTGCCCAGAAATTATTGAATTAGTTTCCTTTAGTTTTGGAACTTGGTCGAAAAATAGATATGTTACCAGGGTGGTAGCAATATTTTTGATGACATTCTACATGATCAATAGAAAACATACAACTGCACACAAACATTACGAGATAGCACAATGACAAAAACAAATACCATATATACTCGCATATAGTCCGATAACTACTGCAAACTGCATAGACCCCAATCAGCCATCGCATAATGCGCCAGCAGATCTGGGTCTATGCAGTTTGTAAGGACTAATCAGTAGAACAAACAACACAGATCCTGATCTGCCGGCGCATTATGCGATGACAGATCAGGGTCTATCTTGTTTGCATTTGAACTTAGCTTATACGCGAGTATATACAGTAACAAGGTTTACAGCAATATTTTGAGTGTGGGTTTGACACACAGTGCATTGATACCATGCATAAATATATAGTCACATCTCCAGTTGAAAGGGTGTTGTTTCTTGTGTACTAGTTTTGCTAACAAACCAAATAAATATGGTTATTTATAAAATCTGAAAGAAATAGCTCGCAATAGTTTCCCGAAATTCCTGGAAAAGCATATGTAACTAATTGGTCCCATCAGTTTGTCTCAGTGCAGTAATCTCTTGTCTATTTTGTAGGCAATTCCCTTGCTAAAGACAGGTGTGCCTTTGGTCTGTGTATGTATGCATCTCTGAGAAAGAGAGAGAGAGATAGAAAGAGATTAGCTATTAATAACAGATATATTCTGGTAATGTTAAAACATACTTTTGGGGGACAATTGTAAAACATAGATGGAAGCCATACAGTGGCATAGCAATCACCCATGCAATCCCCGCAATTTAGTTGGGGGGGGGGAGGGGGTGCAGGCCTAGCGAGGATCCAAAACTCCCATCATTCATGTGAAAATGAATCTTTTTTATTGTGAGAGGGCTCCAGTATTTAGTTTGGAGGGGGTGGGGGCAGAATTACTTGTTACAATACTGAAGCCATAACAGACATCCATATTTGTTAGTTTTACTTCTGCCACACACCCACACCCAAAAGGCTGCACTCAAGATGCGAAACCTTCATTATCATCTACTCAAACATTCCTGAAACATTATACCAAATATGATCACCCTCCCTCAATTGGTGTAGATGAATTGCAGGTTGATCCCACCCATCCTCCCCCTGGAAGCTGTAACAAGGATACAAAACTTTCATTCTCAACCCATCCTCCAAAAAAATCAAACAAACTATGATCACTATCCCTCAATCAGTATAAAATGATTTGAGGTTACAAGGAAAACGCTGAGCAATGGACAGAAGGATGGACACGATTACAAATATATCAGTAAAAGTGTGGTTACAAAATACTTGATAAGTATGATGAGTACCATGAAAATTATTGTTATAGACACAGTGATATAATTTTAACAGAGTACTTTCTTGAGGATCCTTTTTTTAATGTTGTAATACATATTTACGTATCACCTTGTAACTGAAGATATTTTTCTGCTGATACAAGCTCTTTAACAAAATGTTACATTCTTGCACTGGATATGTTTGTATTCCCCTTTTGTTACCTTTTATAACATTTAAAGTATGTGCCCAGAAATTATTGAATTAGTTTCCTTTAGTTTTGGAACTTGGTCGAAAAATAGATATGTTACCAGGGTGGTAGCAATATTTTTGATGACATTCTACATGATCAATAGAAAACATACAACTGCACACAAACATTACGAGATAGCACAATGACAAAAACAAATACCATATATACTCGCATATAGTCCGATAACTACTGCAAACTGCATAGACCCCAATCAGCCATCGCATAATGCGCCAGCAGATCTGGGTCTATGCAGTTTGTAAGGACTAATCAGTAGAACAAACAACACAGATCCTGATCTGCCGGCGCATTATGCGATGACAGATCAGGGTCTATCTTGTTTGCATTTGAACTTAGCTTATACGCGAGTATATACAGTAACAAGGTTTACAGCAATATTTTGAGTGTGGGTTTGACACACAGTGCATTGATACCATGCATAAATATATAGTCACATCTCCAGTTGAAAGGGTGTTGTTTCTTGTGTACTAGTTTTGCTAACAAACCAAATAAATATGGTTATTTATAAAATCTGAAAGAAATAGCTCGCAATAGTTTCCCGAAATTCCTGGAAAAGCATATGTAACTAATTGGTCCCATCAGTTTGTCTCAGTGCAGTAATCTCTTGTCTATTTTGTAGGCAATTCCCTTGCTAAAGACAGGTGTGCCTTTGGTCTGTGTATGTATGCATCTCTGAGAAAGAGAGAGAGAGATAGAAAGAGATTAGCTATTAATAACAGATATATTCTGGTAATGTTAAAACATACTTTTGGGGGACAATTGTAAAACATAGATGGAAGCCATACAGTGGCATAGCAATCACCCATGCAATCCCCGCAATTTAGTTGGGGGGGGGAGGGGGTGCAGGCCTAGCGAGGATCCAAAACTCCCATCATTCATGTGAAAATGAATCTTTTTTATTGTGAGAGGGCTCCAGTATTTAGTTTGGAGGGGGTGGGGGCAGAATTACTTGTTACAATACTGAAGCCATAACAGACATCCATATTTGTTAGTTTTACTTCTGCCACACACCCACACCCAAAAGGCTGCACTCAAGATGCGAAACCTTCATTATCATCTACTCAAACATTCCTGAAACATTATACCAAATATGATCACCCTCCCTCAATTGGTGTAGATGAATTGCAGGTTGATCCCACCCATCCTCCCCCTGGAAGCTGTAACAAGGATACAAAACTTTCATTCTCAACCCATCCTCCAAAAAAATCAAACAAACTATGATCACTATCCCTCAATCAGTATAAAATGATTTGAGGTTACAAGGAAAACGCTGAGCAATGGACAGAAGGATGGACACGATTACAAATATATCAGTAAAAGTGTGGTTACAAAATACTTGATAAGTATGATGAGTACCATGAAAATTATTGTTATAGACACAGTGATATAATTTTAACAGAGTACTTTCTTGAGGATCCTTTTTTTAATGTTGTAATACATATTTACGTATCACCTTGTAACTGAAGATATTTTTCTGCTGATACAAGCTCTTTAACAAAATGTTACATTCTTGCACTGGATATGTTTGTATTCCCCTTTTGTTACCTTTTATAACATTTAAAGTATGTGCCCAGAAATTATTGAATTAGTTTCCTTTAGTTTTGGAACTTGGTCGAAAAATAGATATGTTACCAGGGTGGTAGCAATATTTTTGATGACATTCTACATGATCAATAGAAAACATACAACTGCACACAAACATTACGAGATAGCACAATGACAAAAACAAATACCATATATACTCGCATATAGTCCGATAACTACTGCAAACTGCATAGACCCCAATCAGCCATCGCATAATGCGCCAGCAGATCTGGGTCTATGCAGTTTGTAAGGACTAATCAGTAGAACAAACAACACAGATCCTGATCTGCCGGCGCATTATGCGATGACAGATCAGGGTCTATCTTGTTTGCATTTGAACTTAGCTTATACGCGAGTATATACAGTAACAAGGTTTACAGCAATATTTTGAGTGTGGGTTTGACACACAGTGCATTGATACCATGCATAAATATATAGTCACATCTCCAGTTGAAAGGGTGTTGTTTCTTGTGTACTAGTTTTGCTAACAAACCAAATAAATATGGTTATTTATAAAATCTGAAAGAAATAGCTCGCAATAGTTTCCCGAAATTCCTGGAAAAGCATATGTAACTAATTGGTCCCATCAGTTTGTCTCAGTGCAGTAATCTCTTGTCTATTTTGTAGGCAATTCCCTTGCTAAAGACAGGTGTGCCTTTGGTCTGTGTATGTATGCATCTCTGAGAAAGAGAGAGAGAGATAGAAAGAGATTAGCTATTAATAACAGATATATTCTGGTAATGTTAAAACATACTTTTGGGGGACAATTGTAAAACATAGATGGAAGCCATACAGTGGCATAGCAATCACCCATGCAATCCCCGCAATTTAGTTGGGGGGGGGAGGGGGTGCAGGCCTAGCGAGGATCCAAAACTCCCATCATTCATGTGAAAATGAATCTTTTTTATTGTGAGAGGGCTCCAGTATTTAGTTTGGAGGGGGTGGGGGCAGAATTACTTGTTACAATACTGAAGCCATAACAGACATCCATATTTGTTAGTTTTACTTCTGCCACACACCCACACCCAAAAGGCTGCACTCAAGATGCGAAACCTTCATTATCATCTACTCAAACATTCCTGAAACATTATACCAAATATGATCACCCTCCCTCAATTGGTGTAGATGAATTGCAGGTTGATCCCACCCATCCTCCCCCTGGAAGCTGTAACAAGGATACAAAACTTTCATTCTCAACCCATCCTCCAAAAAAATCAAACAAACTATGATCACTATCCCTCAATCAGTATAAAATGATTTGAGGTTACAAGGAAAACGCTGAGCAATGGACAGAAGGATGGACACGATTACAAATATATCAGTAAAAGTGTGGTTACAAAATACTTGATAAGTATGATGAGTACCATGAAAATTATTGTTATAGACACAGTGATATAATTTTAACAGAGTACTTTCTTGAGGATCCTTTTTTTAATGTTGTAATACATATTTACGTATCACCTTGTAACTGAAGATATTTTTCTGCTGATACAAGCTCTTTAACAAAATGTTACATTCTTGCACTGGATATGTTTGTATTCCCCTTTTGTTACCTTTTATAACATTTAAAGTATGTGCCCAGAAATTATTGAATTAGTTTCCTTTAGTTTTGGAACTTGGTCGAAAAATAGATATGTTACCAGGGTGGTAGCAATATTTTTGATGACATTCTACATGATCAATAGAAAACATACAACTGCACACAAACATTACGAGATAGCACAATGACAAAAACAAATACCATATATACTCGCATATAGTCCGATAACTACTGCAAACTGCATAGACCCCAATCAGCCATCGCATAATGCGTCAGCAGATCTGGGTCTATGCAGTTTGTAAGGACTAATCAGTAAAACAAACAACATAGACCCTGATGTGCCAGCGCATTATGCGCCGGCAGATCAGGGTCTATGTTGTTTGCTTTTGAACCTGGCTTATATGCGAGTATATATGATACTAATGAAACACAAAAGTCAATTTTTTTTACATTGATGTAAGAGACACAAACATTAGCATTTACCTTGTATGTACTGAACATATTTTTCTTTTAGAAACAGAATATGCTCAATATTGACATGAAAATTCATATTTCTGGTGCAATAAATGTTTCTATAGAAATTATGATTGACTTTCCATACTGGATGAGTATAACATACCGTATATACTAGCGTATAAGCCAGGTCCAAATGCAAACAACATAGACCCTGATCTGCCGTCACATAATGCGCTGGCAGATCTGGGTCTATGCAGTTTGCAGTTGGTATCGGCTTATACACGAGTATATATGGTATATGTTGTTTACAGAAAATGAGGTAAGGGTGAATAAAGAGCAAAGCTAGAGATAAACTATTACATATCAATGTCGTTCAAATGCTTATCTTTGAAGAATGGGTCAAATAATAGTATTAGCATGACTTTGATTTTTCAAATTACCATGGACCAACAGGCTCCTGTTAGAAGCGAATGAGCCAACTAATGTTAGATCATCTCCATACTGACTAATAGGGGACCCAATTTAATGCCAGCTTAAGGTAAACTGGAATTGTCATATGCCAAATTAACATCAACATATTACATGTACCAGCATCGTTCTGACAGTTCTACTATTGACTGTAACTGTTGATAATGTAATGATTAGTCAGGTTAATTGACTTGACACTGTCTGAACTACACATATATAAATTACATACCTACTTAACCAGATAAATTGATTTAACCAAGCTGAAAGCTAAGGTTTGCCGTATTTACCATATATATTAGGACACCATCAATTAATTTTTTTAAGTAATTTATTTGTGCAAGTTGTATGTTCTGGAACAATTTTTTTTTGAGTCGTAAATTTTGGGACACTTTTTCTATCATAATATCAATGCTTAGGTGGTAAAAATGATTAATAAAGGGTATCAATTGAAGGATTTGAAAATGAAATCATTAGAAACTTGCACGTCAAAAAATGCATTAGCTTGTAAAGGCAGCACTCAATTTGTTTTCCCAACCCTTTGATCGAGACATGAATTTTATACTTGTTCAGTGCCTGTAGAGTTCTGCATTAAGTTAACAGAGTTTATTTGAACTTCCTGTGATCATGCCACACAATTAATACCTGTTTAGTTGCGGCATATCCTTTAAAAGATTTCACAGCATGTATGCTCAAAGTGTCACTTACTGTGCCCCAACTGTTAAATTGTTTAAATTTATTTTCTAAATTCCTGTGAATACCGGTAAAAAGAAACCAAAGTCGACTTCCCTAGATCAGCCCTGGGAGCGGGACTGGGGCAAATTCAATACAATTTGATTCGTTTCTGTAAGTTTTGGGACATTTTATGATGTAGGTGAAAAAAGTGTAACCATTTGTTATGGGACAGGAAAAAAATCATTTATTTCATCCTGTCCCAAGCTATATGGTAAATACAGTAGCTATCAGAAAGAGTCGACAATTGACTTTACTGACAATGTCAATCAAGCACTGCTCAACTGTTATGTCTAGGGGTTAGAAATAGTAACAAAAGAAAGAATGACTCAAACAAGCTTTCACAATTTATAAAATATAAATTTAATTTCCTAAAATATTAAATAATTCAAACAAACAAAGTGAAAGAATTAAAAATAACTTACAGTTTAGAAATAATCCTAAAATATCCTATTGAATTTTTGATAATCCGGAAGTTAATCCAAAGTATTCCGAATGAAGTCACTAAAGTGTTGATGTGCCACGAGAAACACAGTTTTAAATCCAAATGTTATTAATCCCAGGTAAACTCCTGTGAATGTAGAATATTGTTAAGTTCCTTGAAGAATAGTACTTAAATCCAAAATGTACTATGCATATAATAGATTTCCACCAGCTGATTTTACAAACAATAATAATCTTCCTCAATAACCTTATGATTCTGGAGAACTGCATAGAATGAAGATTCAGTGGTTATGTTGGCATATATAGTCTCTTACGGCGTAAAAGATAATTTAACCTTCTAATATTGTGACTTAGAATGATTTCTGTTAAGAACCTTCTTTAACCAATCAGAAGTTAGGTCACGCATGATACTGTTAAACGTGCCTACGCACTACAATGAAAATACCTTATTTCAAATCAACATGATGTTGACATAGGATTCAAGGTCTTAAATCTGCACGCACTAGCACGTGGTTTCTTCATTGTGGGTTCTGCTGACCGACATAACTATTGATTTTCCCAGGACTTAACATGACTCATGTAAACATTTTTAAAGTTCATTGTACTTTACAAATAGCATATGCTACTGGACTAAGGAATTATAATACAATGATTATAAACCCAAATGAAAACTATTATAATTTAAAGATAATACACAATGACATAACACAACAGTGATCCTGTCTGATTACTAACCATTTATCACTACTACATAATAGACTATGTCCCACTTTCTTGTCAGAATCCTTTGGTACGGTATACTACAAAACATATCACAAGATTTAGTTACAATATTTGGGAAGTGTCCTTCACTGCCTTATAAGCCCATAAGAATATTAATATCTTTAGAAAAGTTTACTTTGTATCTCCTGTAACTAAACAATATGAAAAAGGAACATTTCCAGTTAAAGTATGATATTTAACAGAACACTGGGCTAAATTCTTCCCTGCTTACAACTTACTCTACTCTATATAGCCAGGAATGTGCTAATGTGCTGTTAAATTCAATATATACATGTACATACATAGACACATACATACATACATGTACATACTTCCCTGCCTGAACAAAAGAAGGACAAATCTGCCCAACTTAGCACAAAATGGTAATAATTTAATAATAGAATTATTAAAACAGTGGATTTCTGGATTTGAAATTGGGGAAAAAAGACATTTTCAGATTTGGGATTGGACTCTAAGTACATAATACCAGTAGCTTAATCTCTGTATCATTGTAACTTGGCCACTTTTCAACCAATCTGTATCATTGTAACTTGGCCACTTTTCAACCAATCTGTATCAGTGTAACTTGGCCACTTTTCAACAAATCTGGATTAAATTTTTGATCTGTACTTAAAGAGTACTGTTCAAATATGAATACAAGTTTTTACAAGGAAATCTCTGATTTGAAAGAAATTAATGTGCAAAGGAGTAGGAGAAGAATGCTTGAAAGGTTCAACTTACAGAGTTCAAAAGATACAGGGAAATAAATGACTACATTTGTACCTTCTGTTCCCAATTTGGACATTACACCATGTATTTTGGCCATTTGACTTCAAATGTGCACAGTAGAAACTATACATTGTAATACATGTAGGTTCCAACTGCTAGTGGTTCCTATGTTTTATTTCTGTCATAACAAATAGGCAAAAATATTTAATTAGCTGGCACTAGAATAGACAATCTATTTTTTATTAGTTTCTAACAATTCACCAAAAACAGACTAAGTTCAAAACATTTACATTTATTTTTGAATGGACCTCTTAAATATTTAATTTTAAAGCTGAGGTTATTCACTTGTAACATCAGTGACCACTATGGTTTGACATGACAACAACTGTGTGAAGATATTTGTGCATGTACTCCCCTGTACATTTATATGAGTTTTTCAAAACTGCTTAAATGTTTTGGACTTCTTTTTTTAGTGTCTATTAAAACAACCAGGCATATATAATATATAAACTGACCAATCAAGTGCTTATCCAGGGGTATGTTCTTTTTTAGCATCTATTAAAATAACCTGGCATATATAAACTGACCAATCAAGTGCATATCCAGGGATCAGTTCAATGCCGCAGCAACACAACTCAGTTAATCCTACTTTAATACTTAAACCCTATCTTTAATCATTGATATTAACTTACAGCTGCTAGATTACTTCTGATGCCACAGTAAAATTTTCAAACCAATTTTTTTTTCCGGCTTAGTTTGAGTAATGCAAAAACTGGTTCAAATGACAAGTTGTCAAATGATGACTCATCAAAACAAGAACTTCTTGAAAAGTCCACTTGCCAATAGTGTCAACAAGTAGTAATATGTGAAAACATGTATAAATACAGAGCATGCATGTATGTATGTATGTATGTATGTATGTATGTATGTATGTATGTATGTATGTATGTATGTATGTATGTATGTATGTATGTATGAATGTATGTATGTATGTACTGTATGTATGTATGTATGTATGTATGTATGTATGTATGTATGTATGTATGTATGTATGTATGTATGTATGTATGTATGTATGTATGTATGTATGTATGTATGTAGTAGCATTTTATGGCACCTTTGCACAATAGTGGCTACAAGGTGCCAACAAAAGGTAAAGTTCAACAATTTTAAAAAAGAACTGCACAGAAACATCAGGAAGGTAAACCCTTCCAAATAAATGGAAACAGAAAGTACAAGATAAAATATAACAGTAAAAGCATAAACATTCTGTAAAATGTGCATACACATTCAATCATCTGCTTATATAATTTTATACAATATTCAGCAATAAATTGCAGAATTACAGAAAGCTCCTGTATTTACGTGCACCAGTAAGAATAAAATATCCGTAAAAATCCATACACAAATAATATCTCACACAATTAACCTGCAATTATCACCAGCAGAATTATTAAAATGAAAATCCAGATTCAAAAGAGCAACCAATGTCTGCATGTTCCATCATTCCCTTATGACTAGAGTGAGTGCACAAGTATGTTCTATTGTTCTTTTCATTTTTTGCATATACGTCTTCCATCAGTCCTTTCATTTTGAGTGCATTTCTTCTGTCTTTCCATTGTTTCCACCATGTTTTTTCTATAGTGCAGATGCCCTGTACCATTGTTCTATGCTTTAGTAACAAGTAATATCCAAAGTCAATTTTCGGCATCTTATGATGCATACTAAATGCACATAACATGAATACATCTTCATGGTAAAGCCACACAAAAAATGTGTGCTTCCTATTGCACTGGTTTTAAAATTAGGGTAGGCAGGTATTTTTTTTTTTTTTTTTTTTTTTAACATGTATAAATCAAATAATATTTCAAGCACTTCAAAGTACTGGGCAAATCCGGCTCAATTAGATGCACAATCAAAATTGGCTATGTGATTTTTTTTTTTGGGGGGGGGGGTGCAAGGGTCAGCAATGAGAAACAGGGATGGTCGGCCGACCGGAAACACACATATTTCTTTTTGGGCCTAAGTGGGTCAATGTACACAACATGAATACATCTTCATGGTAAGTGGGTCAATGAGATTGTGAGAAACAGACAGAAGCAGGCCATATTTCATGCCAAAAGCTGGCTTGCATTATGACATTTGTTGACATAAACAAAAGGAGATGTGTGGAGTCTGAACATTTCACTAACCCTTAAGCCATATAGAGAACAGGCATCCAATTTAACCTGGCTCATTGGCTACACCCAATCATAGGGTTAAATTGGATAATACTTGTGCCTTGTTCTATATATATAACTTGCCCCACCTGGCTCTTACCTGTATAATATCATGTGTGCTGCTACTGCTGCTGGTGTGTGCAGCTCTGGATAGCCTACTGTACAGTTCCCAGGTTTCCACTATTGATGTTCTCACCATCCCAGAGAGGTGCTCCAACACAGTTTGATCCTGGATATCCATTATTTTGACACCTACTTCTGCCAGCAAAAATGACTTTCACAAGGTTGTAGGTCTGAAAAGAAAAATTACCGGTATACTTTGATCAGAAAATAAAATTATACTTCTATCAGAAAATAACTAATTACAGGTACAACTATCACAATGTTCTAGTTCTAGATAAAACAAGGATCCCTCAAAGGGACTGACACTCTACTGTCCGAAAAGAATTTCCAGGAATTCAAGATAAGACCATTTCTTCTTCTTAACTGCTGAGTGTTGATTAAAGCCATCTCAAATATTCTTGAGTGATAACATTTTCATGTCAGCCACTGTGTAAGTCATGCTGGATGTAATATCGGCCCTAATTTAATGTAGTAGAAATTAGACACCATTGGAAGAGTTTTGGTGAAAGCCCCATGTTGATCTGACCATCCATTCAGTAAAATTTATGACAAGATTTTCAATACGTTTATTGTGGCAACCATAGTTGAGGTCAGATCAGCACAAATTTTCATTCAGGACCAACTAGATACCATAATTAGTCTTCTGGTAAAAACCCCATGTCCATTTAGGAGGAGTAGCAATAACAAGTTCTTCAAGATGGCTGCCATGGTGGCCATACTGGACTTCAGATCAGCATCACTTTCATTTAGTACTAATTATGATATCATAATAAGTCTTCAAGTGAAAACTCAATGTGAATATGACTTTTCATCTAGGAGGAGTAGCAATATGATTTTCAAGATGGCCACTGCGGTGTCCATATTGGATATCAGATTGACACAATTTTTATTTAAGACCAACTAGATACCATAAAGAAGTCATCCGGTGAAAACCCCATGCTGATATGACTTTCCACTCAGGAGGAGTAGCAATAACAAGAGTTTCAAGATGGCTGCTGTGGTGGCCATATTGAAAGTCAGATTGGTACCATTTTCATATAGGAACAACTAGCCATTATAAGAAGTCTTTAATGGAACCCCCATGTTGATATAACCATCCATTCAAAAGACGTTGCAATAACAAGATTTTCGAGATGGCCACAATGGCAGGGATAAATTTTGGTTGTTCATTTAGGACCAACCAGACATCATAAGAAATCTTCTGGTGAAAACCCCATGTTGATATGACCATCGATTTAGGAGAAGTGATAACAAGATTTTCAAGATGGCTGTTGTGGTGGCCATATTGGATGTCTGAGCAGTACCATTTTCATTTATGACCAACTAGACCTTGGGATGAATGTGTTTGTAAAGTTTCATGGCAATCTTCCATGTAATATAGAAGGAATAGCATTAACAAACTTGTGCTAACATATGGACAGATGTCAGACAATGGACAACAGGTCATCCCATAAGCTCTTTTGGTCTATGACCAGTAGAGCTAACAATTATGTTTTCCTCACTATCTGCCCCTCAAATATGGATCCCATTAACATGATTATTTCAATCACTATTACTCAATTTACTTCTGTAAGTTTTTTTCTTGGCTGACAAGTTGAACATATTATATTATTTAAGTGCTTCTTTTTATGTACAACAAATTTCATTATTACACTGCTTTACTTTGAACATACCCAGGCAACATGTGACCTCAAATATAACATGGAGGGCTTAAATTGCTCCCATGAACCATGACACATGAATTGAACAGTCACTGCATCAGCACAATAGCGTCAACTCCTGACCTCTCTGCAAGATTTTGTAAATGAAGTCAAGGGCAACCTTTCTCAGGGCTTTCCCTAAAGCCAGTATATAGCAAATGTCATTGCCTGTTTTGCTATCTGTCACCAGCTGTTTCATCTCAAAAAGATATGTTTCAGAAAAAGGTGTCCAATGAACACCTCAAATTATACAATTTTTTGCATCTTTGTTTTTAGATGCTCTACCAGTCCCATCTATCAAATTTGTTTGCTCACCTAAGAACACTGCATGTTTTTCATGAGCAGCCACCTGCTCTGAAAAATTACTGGAAAGCCTTGCTTTCAGCAAAAAGAGGCCCAAGTGTGCCTGATACTACTCACCTGGCTCAGATAACTTAACAGTCGACCATTTCACTAAGCAGGCTTATGCAGTATTGTAAGAAGACAACTTATGCAAACTATATCCTAAACTTTATATCATGTTAGTTTTACTTATTTAATAAAAATTATTTCCAAACATAAGGTATAATTAATATGCATAATCTCTTGCTCATAACTGAACTCATCCAAGATATTAATAATATAAACCTATTTACCAAGTCTTATCAAAACTGGATACAAAATATAGTCTCTAAATCTAGAGAGGTAACAAGTACAGACAATCCTACATGTATGTAAGATCATGTCATTTTAATATGCACAGATCTCACTTATTACAGAACCTAAGGCCATGATGATATAATCTTGTTTACCAAGTTGGAGCAAAATCCAAATGAAATTCAGTCTCCAGAGGCGTAACAAAATCAGCCAATCAGATACAAGATTACATGTACCTCATAAATATGCATAGATCTTGCTCATAACCAAAGTCATCCAACATCTTGATGATATATGACAATTAAAAAAATTAATCTAAATCTTATCAGAAATATAGTTGCTAAAGTGTTGACAAACTCAGCCAATCAAATGCAAGATCATGTCATTAATATGTGTGACCTTGCTCATAATTATACTCAACCAAGAGCTAGACAATTCAAGCCTATTTACAAAGTTTGATCAAACCATATCAAATACATGGTCTCTCAAGTGGTAAAAAGCTCAGCTAACCAGATGCAAGATCACCTTATTAATATGAGTGAATCTCACTCAGTGATCTTAATGAGTATAAGTCCATATTTAAAAACTGATCAAAATCAGATCAGAAAAAAGGTCTCCAAACTGGTAACAACCTCAGCCAATCAGATGCAAGACCACCTCATTAATATGTGTTGAACTCTCCCATAATAATAAAACTCATTTGATCTCTTTTAAGCCTATTTACCAAATTTGATAAAAATCTGACCAGAAATAAAGTCACTAAAGTACTAACAAGTTCAGCTAATCAGAAATAAGATCACCTCATACCTCATTAATACATGGGGGTCTTGCTCAGAATTGTACTCATCCAAGATCGTGATGATTTAAGTCCATTCATCAAGTTTATAATCAAAATCGGATCAGAAATAGTCTCTAGAATGGAAGCAATTTCAGCGAATCAGATGCAAGATCACATCATTAATAAGTGTGGATCTCACTCATTATTGAACTTATTTCAGATATTGATGAAACATGCCCACATTCCAAGTTTTATCAAAATCAGATCAGAAATGTGGCTTCCAGATTGGTAACAGCTCAGCCAATCTCATGCAATGATATCACATCATTAATAACCATTTATCTCACTTATTATCAAACTCATGCAAGATCTCAATGATATAAGCCATATTTCAATTTTGATCAAAATCTGATCAAAAATATGGTCTCAAGAACGATAACAAGCTCAACTAATCAGACACAAGATCATCTCGTTAATATGCATAGATCTTGCTCATAATAAAACTCTCTTGATGATATAAGCCTATTTACCAAGTTTGATAAAAATATGATCAGAAATAGAGTTGCATAAATGCTGACAAGCTAAGTCAAACAGATGCAAGATCATGTCATTTGTGTGGATCTCTCTCATAATTGTACTCATCCAAGACCTCGATGATTTGAGTCTATTTACCAAGTTTGATCAAAATTTAATCAGAAATAGTCTCTAAAGTGGTAACAAGCTCAGTCAATCAGATGCAAGATTACATTGATAATACGCATGGATCTCACACATAATCAAACTCATGCAAGGCCTTAGTAATATAACGCCTTTATTAAAAAATCTGATCAAAATCAGATCAGAAATAGGTTTCCAAAGTCCAGTCAATCAGATGCAACATCATGTATCTAATATGCATAGATCTCACTCATTATTAAACTTGTCTGAGATCTTAATGATATAAACATATATGTTCCATGTTTGACCAAAACTGTATCAGAAATACGGCCTCCAGAGTGTCACCAAGCAATTTTTAAAGGAACATGATGGACGACACATGACAGACAATGCACTATTTGAGCTAAAAACTAAAAGTTCAGCATCAATAAAACTCTAAGAGGAAATTTTCAAAGATGGGAATCCAGGGCAGAAACTGCAGAATTTGGCAGTAGAGACACTCACTACACACAGAATTTTGTGTACATTGTGTATGTGTTTGTTTCTGTACAAATCTTTATGGATAGTCATAATTTAAATTCCAAGATATAATGCATGATTCAGCCCTATCAACCATTTTTCATTGACGTGTTGGTTATGTCAAAATTGCACATGACAAATTAAATTATAAGCAAGCCAATCCACAGTATAATCAGCCTACATTTGTGTTACCACATAACACCCATGCATACATGTTATGTGGAAATTGGCTCTTCTTTCAGTCACAGTGACATTAACCTATGACCTTTTGATCCCAAGATCGACAGGCTTCTTCCTTATTCCAAGTGCAAGCCATCCACAAAGTTTGATCCAGGTATGTGATGTAGAACTCATGCTACTCTGCAGATCATTCTTAGTCTTCCAGTCAGTGATCCTGACCTATGACCCTGAAATCAATAGAGTTCTTCCTTACTCCAAGTGCAAGCCATCCACAAGCCAACAAAGGTTGGTAACTAGATTGTGGAGACCTCAAGTTATTGTGCAGAAATATAGTTGGGGGGGGGGGAAGGGGTAAAACTAATTTTAATTATGTAATATTTACCTGCTATTATTGTGTTGCTATATGTTTTCCTGGAGCTAGTCCCCAGTCCAAGGAAATTATTCCCTCTTCCAATTAGTAATTGGACTTCTACAATTAAAAAAAAACATGATCCCAGTGTGATACCTTAGTCAACTTCGGACAATCAGAATATCCTCCTTCTTTGAGTTGGACAGAGACTGTAAGGACATCAGAGTGGGGAAGGAGGAAGGAATTGGACAATAATAGCAGGTAAGTAAGAGCTACATAATTAAAATTAGTTGAAGGACATTGTGCATCAACCAGTCATTGAAGTACTGGAGGATGGGTACCCCTAATAACCTTAAATAAGCCACTATTACACCCACCATCCTGGTGAAGGCCCTGGAAGCAGATGCTAGACCGAAAGGAAGAGACAAAATTGAAAGATCTCACAGGAATTTATGTGGGCTGGGAAACAAATGGATGTGAAGATGGCATTCTGGAGATCTATGGAGACCACTCAGTCAATCTGCCCAGTGGCATTCCTGTCTGAGGTGGATGTCTCCATCGAGAAACGCTCTTCCAGAAGAAGCATGTTCAATGGGAAGAGGAAGCTATTCAGTAGGGACTATTGCCTTCCTCCGTAGGAAAGAGGGAGGGGTCCGCAAACTTCCTCCCTAGCCCCTCTGGCCACCTTGTCATGAGAAAGACAAGTGAAAAGGAATTTTAAACTGGGTCTGGTGGTTCTGTTTTTTACCCTGCTCAAAATGCTTAGGAGGGGGAGCCATGGACCTTCTGGGATGGGGGCATTTGTTCGTCAGTTTATCCAGGCCTGATACTGCTGCCAAAGAACAGTGTTGCTGATCCCCCAAGTCTTAGAGGCCATTGTAGTGATTAATGCTACAAATAATGTTACTGAATTAAGCAGGGCCACCGGCAAAAGGTTTTTGCTGTGCTCAAGCAAACCCTTCGATATCTCCAAGGTGGCATCCTTATGGATGTAGAGGATCTTGGCAGAGAGTACCATAGATATAAATAGTGCCTGTGTCAATGTCTGAGCAATGGCCTCCAACAATCTCTGCAATGCAACCAGAAACAACAATTCCTATTTCAAGAGATTTGATGGAGGCAGCCGAAAAAAAGATCAGCATGGGAGGCTATAGTAAGCAGTGTATGAAAAGCCCCCTCCCCCCCAAGTCCAAGGCAGAGGGATTAAAGGGCCAAGCAGGCAAATGGACCATGTAACTGAAAGCTGAAACCAGGGGCTGAAGTGTTGATGTTTGTTTGTTTCTGTGGGTTTAACGGCATTTTTCAGCACATGATAGGCTACACCTGGTGGTCAGTATGTTTGGTGGAGGAAGAACCCAGAAAGACCCTGGGACGAACCACTGACCCACAGGAAGCCACTGGCAAACTAGCTCACATACCCATGTTTGCCAAGCCGAGACTCGAACCAACATGGACAGAGGTGATGGAAGTGTAGAAGAGGGGACAGACCACCCCTTCTGCTGTCTGGCCTTTCTTGGCCTTGAGACTACTTCAGAGCTGGCACCCTCACCATCGCTAAGCAAAGGAGCAAGAGAAGGTTTGATTTCGGCTGTGGCCCTGAAAACCTTTCCAAACTGGAGAGGACCCTAGCATCTGAAGATCCAGAGGATTTTGGACACAGATCTGAGTGGACCTCGTTTACCAGCAGCAAACTTTGTTTACCGCCTTGTCAAAGGTCCACACTTCCTCCTTCATCACCTGACCTGTAAGGTGGGACAAAGCTGGAGATCCCAAAAGTGGAAAATGGTTTTGGTTCTGGTTATTCTGGGAACTCAACACTGTCAACCTAAATTGATAATTTGTCATCCTGACTTTGCTCTTGGGCCAAGAAAGCCTTCTGCCAAAGTGCAGAAGAGGAGACAGACCACCCATTCTGCTGTCTGGCCCCTCTTGGTCTTGACACAACTCTGAGTAAGTACCCTCGCCATCGCTAAGTAAGGGAGCAAATGAAGGTCTGATTTCAGCTGTGTCCCGCAGTGCCTCTCCAAACTGCCTAGCATTCAAAGATCCAGAGGGTTTTGTATAGATACCTGGGGTAAGGTGGTAAACCTCGTTGGCAGTAAACCTAGTTTAACACCTTGTCAAAGGTCCACACTTCCTCCTCCTCTTTCACCTGACCCATATGGTGGGACAAAGCTGGAGACCCCAAAAGAGGAAAATGGACTGATGTGACTATTTTTTCTTGGAACTCGTCATTGTCAACACAACACTGATAGTTCATCATCCAGTCTTTGCTCTTGGGTCAAGAAAGGACTATTTTCCATCTCATCTCCCTCCTTGGAGAAGGAGACTCTGACTGCAGGTTTGTTATCCCATCTCCACTCATAAGAGAGGGCAGGCATATGGCCACGGCAAAGTCATCCATGGTATCAAGGTAGGAAATGGAGACATAGACATTGGTCGTGGGAGTCCCCAAGCCATGTAGGGGTTGAATGGGAACATTGAAAAAGGAGGAGTGTTGACATGATCCCTTCTCCTAGATGGGTTATCAAAACTCTGAACCTGTTCCCCATATGGACTGAATGGAAACAGAGAAAGAAGTTATCGAACTGATCCCTTCCCTAGACTGGTGGTCAAAACCTGGTGTCCAATCTAAAGACTTGTGTCCAGTGCTCGGTGACCAGAGACAGAAAATGGGAGATCAGTACCAATCACCATATCCAGTAATCGGTGTTCAGTGCCTGGTGATATACACTTGGTGAATGTCACTTGAGACATTACCTGGTCCCTGGTGACAGACCTTCAATGACTGTCAATCGACACATTACATGGTGACTGGTGACCCATTGCTGGTACCTGATGACAGACACTTGCATACATGTGACAGAACAGAGAGGTCAGCCTAGGACAGATCAGGAGATATGCAAAATTTGGTCAGGACTTTTTACTTCAAAAGAGGGAGGATTTTCATCAACTTGATTTTTAGCATGCAAATGGACAAAGATTACAACTATTGAACAAATTTCCATTTTTAATATTAAAATATGCACATCATCCCATCACATCAGTCTTTTCACAGTAACATGTTGCCATTCATCTCTCCTTATATGTACCACAAGTTAGCATTTCTTAGGAGATGACTGTCTGGATTATATTTGTTGCAGTCCTCATCATTGTGGATCGTAACACTTAGGAGATGATGTACTGTTACTGAATCCTGTTTTCCTTTAGAGTCAGCCTGACTTTTAATCAGAATTGAAAATGTCCTTTTTAGTATCTGCACTGGAATGTGGCAATGTCAGTACAACTTAACTGAGTCCACCAAAAAGTTTAAATTGTTTCCTGCCTGTGGGTAGATTCTAATTGCTGACTGCCTGCTGGAACTGCTCAAGATTGGTACTGTCTGGGTCTAATGTTGTTTTAATGTCAGCAATATTCTTCACCTGAAGCACAAACACATACATTATATCATCACACCCTTTGTGACTTTAAGCCTAATTTGCAGACACCTTTGTTGTCATCATTATCATCATTATCACCACTCTTTAATAATGACAATCAAATCCGTCTAATAATTATCACTTACTAGTATTATATATTATATATATATTATGACTGTCTGGATTATATTGGTGGCAGTCCTCATCATTGTTGATTTTAACACTTAGAAGATGATGTATTGTTATTGGATCCAGGTTTCCTCTGTAGTCAGCCTGAATATTCCTCAAAATGGAAAATGTCCTTTTTAGTGTCTGCATTGGAATGTGGCAATGTTAATACAATTCTACTGAGTCCACCAAGAAGTTTAAATTGTTTTCTGCATGTGGGTAGATTCAGGTTGAGACTGCCTTCCAGAACTTCTCAAGACTGGTGCTATCTGGGTCGAATTTGAGAAATTCATCATATAATCGACTTTATGGGAATGGCAGAATGCATATTATGTCCCACTGAACTTAATTCCAACCATGGAAATTCCTGTTTCCATCCATTATTGACTTTTGTGTGATATTTCAGTTGTTTAGATTTTAGCATTGGGAGATCACGCATGCCTAGATATCAACAAACGTTAAATACCGATACCAAACCGACCTGTTTTATGCCGCCTGAGCTCTTAAGTAATGTTTAATCCAACCATAATCCATTAACATCTTTAATCCTTTCTAAATTACTACTGATCACACACAGTATAATCCAATGATCAATTTTAGGTTCTTGTCTGTTGAATTAGTAATTAAAGTGTCATGCTTACAGTCACGTTATCACTGGAATAACGGAAATATACTATACTGGAAGCAAGGTGTAAAATAAATCAGTAAAATATCTGTTCTGCAATTTATTTAATAATAATTTTGAGAATGAGGGAAATTTCAACGAGTGATGGGAGGGACAGGAGACACCCCTCATCTCGGGAGGAACACCCTCTTGGTCGGGAGGTTCACATGTATGCACTTGACACACTACCCAGTGACCAGCGCTTGGTACAATGTGACCTAATACCTGTGACTGGTCACTGGGCAATAACTAGTCAGACGATGTATACCTTATTGGGGAGTCTCTGTTCTGGAAACTCTACTCCGATGAATGAGATCCCCTTGATTTAAAAACACATCTACAGCAAGAAGACCACACTTCCCTTGCATCAGGAAGGTGGGTCCTTCTACTAGATGCTGACAACTTCCATCCACTGGAAAGTGCTAGGATCCCTACCCCTTCCCCCTCACAGGAGCTGACAACTTTCTTCCATGTGTCAGTGATCCCACACTTGAAAAAGTAGGTGATTTCCGTACCCTAGAAAAAGCCAAGTAGAACTCCCTTATGGCAACTTCCCTAATTCAGGAAGTGTTGTATACCCCTCCTTGGAATGGAGAGGGTCTTCCAGTGACAAAGTGTAAAAGCAAGTCCCTTCTTCCTGGCCCTATAAGCATTAAGACTTTCTGCTTAGTCCCATACCTCATCAGGCCAAAAGCAACAAATGGGACAATCATCCATGTGTATACACGTAGCACACACTAAGCAGGTGGCGGGGGGGTGGGGGGGGGTGGGGGGGTGCATTGCAGTTTTTTTAAAACCACATTTTCTCACACCTTGAGGCATGTTGAATGGTGGAGAAAAAAAAGACAATAAGCAATGAACTGGAACTGGGTGGGTAATACTTACCCCAACACTGGTTACTAAAAGAGAAATTAAAACAAAGCACTCCTTTGCATCTGAGGTACTCACTAACCCTCAAATTCAACAAAAAGGTACACAGATACACAAAAATTATGCAAGGACTGGGAAGAAAATGACAAAAACAACACAAGGATGCAACTGACAACAGAAATGCCAAAAAATGACTCAGATGATGAAAATGTTGAGCATCAAAGAAATACGTGAGATAAAGTGCAAGAAAAAGGAAAATATTTGAATGTTTTTTTATTCTATGGAATAATCTCCTTGTACTGCACTAATGGCAGGAAAATATACAGGAAGGAAATAACAGCAGATTATATATTACTGCTATTAAAACTATGTTTCTTCTTTTAATCATAGTGACTTTGACCTTGACCTTCTGACACCAAAATCGATAGGGTTCTTTTTTTTTTAGCCCAATTGCAGGCCATCCAGAAAGTTTGGTAACTGCAGATGGTGAAGAATTCAAGTTGTTGTGTAGAAACATTTTAGTTTTCAATCATATTGACATTGACCTTTTGACACTTAAATAAATAGGGTTCTTCCTTACATCAAGTGCAAGTCATCCACAAAGTTTGGTAACTGTAGATGGTGAACAACTGGAGTTATCGTGCAGAAATGAAAATGGCAACAGATGGACAACATGATAATATATGTTGGGCATATAAAAAGTGTCTCTGAAAAAGAAAGCAGGGAAAGAAACAAATTTCATTGAAATGTATCACATTTATTTTGTGAGGAAAAGGAGGGGGTCATAAATTCTAAAACAAAAAATGCATATTGCTACTGAGGTTTAGAAACCCTAACAATCCACATACATGTGCAGATAGTATCTCATTTATGACATTTAGGAATAAAATATTTTAAACCATCTAAATCACTTTGATGGTTTATAATCTCAAATTTGTTAAAGTCACTTGTTCATGAAGGCATTTCTTCAGTAAAAAAAACATTTCAATTATTTTTAATTTTTATCTGAATTTACCTTTCTAATGTGAAAAGCAATGGATATATTCTCATATCAACAAAAGAACCTGAATGAAATAACACATATGCCAAAGTGGTTGGTTTTCTTTTAGTGGAGTAAAAAAAATTTAACAAATTTATTTGCTATCATTATACACATTTGCTATTATTATACACATTTGCAATTATTTTTTTACACATTTGCTATTATTATACACATCTGCTATTATTTTTTAACACATTTGCTATCATTATACACATTTGCTATACACATTTGCTATTATTACTTTTTAAATTTGCTATTATTTTTTTTACACATTTGCTATCATTATACACATTTGCTATTATTATACACATTTGCTATTATTTTTTTACACATTTGCTATTATGTATACACATTTGCTATTATTATACACATTTGCTTTTATTTATACATATTTGCTATTATTATACACATTTTATTAAAACTACAGCTGTACATAGTCAAATTTGAAATCATCTATCAATTCAGTCCCTTGATTTTCTATCTTTATTACAAAAAAATACTATTCAAAGAGTACATAGTCAAATTTTTTAATTATCTATCAATTCAGTCCCTTGATTTTCTATTTTTATTACAAAAAAATACTATTCAAAGAGTACATAGTCAAATTTTTTAATTATCTATCAATTCAGTCCCTTGATTTTCTAACTTTATTACAAAAAATGACTATTCAAAGAGTACATAGTCAAATTTTGAAATTATCTATCAATTCAGTCCCTTGATTTTATATCTTTATTACAAAACATTACTATTCAAAGATTTGACAGGCTTCTACACACACTTTAAGATAATATACCAAAATAGGTCACATGTCATGCTGGCAACAATCTGATCCAAAACAGAACAAGAGTCCCTTGAAAAGACTGATGCTCTAATGCCCAAAAATAATTTCCAGGAATTCATGATAAAACCATTTCAACTGGTGAGTGTTGAAACAATCATTGATATTCTTGGACAGTAAGATTTTAAAAGCAGCAACAGTGGCAGTCATATTGGATGCAAGATTGGCACAGTTTTCATTGAGGGCAAACTAGACAGCATTAGAAGACTTTTGGTGAAAACCCCATTCTGATATGAGCAACCATTCAGGAGAATTAGTGATAAGATTTTCAATATGTTCATTGTAGCAGCCATATTTGAGATCAGATCAGCACCATTTTCATTCATGACCAACTAGATATCATAACTAGTCACCACAGTTTATTCTTTTATTTTTTGATACATATCCATTTAAAGTCACTTTTTGAAATCTGTCATTCAAGTATGAAGCAAACCATTTGTGAGCTAGTGGTGTCAGTACATTGGTAGATTTTTTATTTTTCTAGAAGTTCATGATCTAGAAGATCAAAAGTAGCGATAACGAGATTTTCAAGATGGCTGTTGTGGTGGCCATATTGGATGTCTGTGCAGCACCATTTTCACTTATGTCCAACTAGACCTTGGAATTAATATGTGGGTAAAGTTTCATGGCAATCATCCACGTAGTTTTGGCAGCAGTATCAGGTCTGCTAAAACTTATAACTGTTGATATGCCCAAAATGGAATTATGCATGCATATTTTGCAGAATTTACATACTTTATGGAGTTTTATTAATGATTTGCTGTATGGAATTGGAAAATTTATCACTCATAAAAAGATGCAAGGGCCTGAAATCTCAACTCACATTTTCCACAATTAACTCGCATTTTGCAAGTATGCAAATGTTAAATTTGAGCTCCGACTGCAGAGATTTAGGATGTCCATATCGTATTCTTTATAACAAGTTTCACAATATGCTGAACACTGATCCATGACTAAGATTTTGCAATACCTGTGGAATGTTAGCTGCATTTTGAATTTATTTTTATGTTTCCATAAAGTTCTTAGGTTTGACTTATATAAGGATCACAGCTTTTCAGACAAAATGTTCATTGATTGTTCCTGTTTATATTTTCAGTTTTGTATATTGTTTTCCAGGTCTTGCAACATTTGTCCTAAAAATTGATCATCTGGGAACTGCATAAGCTTCCTTCCCAGTCCGCTCATTTCATGTCCTTAGTTGAAACAGTCACTATCCTTCCATTGGCGTTTAGGATTTCTCTCATGCCGTTTTGTAATTCTACAAAACTGTTTTGTAATTCTACAAGTAGGAATGGTTTCTTGGCCGTAGCAATCATAATATGTTAGATCACTTATTGCTAAGTTAACATCATGTTAGTGATAGGTATCCAATATGGCTATAATCCAATTTGGCTATGATCTCTTACAGTCTTGGAAGGTTTCTTTGTTAGAGTCATCATGAAATTCTGGCTTCTTTCCCCTGTCCATCTAAATCTTTGTTCTGAGGTTAAAACATTTACTGTCTGATGTTTATCTACAATTTTACATTTTAAACTTAACCAAATTAATGATCGGAGAATTTAGTAGGAGCGTTCACATTAAATGTACCAGTTTGCAGTTTTATTTTATCTCAATTACCTCTGCACTAATCTTGATTTTAAGAGTGTTTGGGTGACAGGGATTTTATTTTGTTAAAAAGAAACATGGACAAATTTTGATGCATCATGTCATCAGCATTTGTAGTCCGAGTTTCCTCGGATCTTTCCCACTACATTTTAGATATCTGAACAGTTATGTTCAGGTGTGATTTAACAACACAACTGTCAAATTTCAAACACATGATGTGAAAGATCCGAGGAAACTTGGACTAATATCTTTGGAGACTATTTCTGATGTTATGAAGTAACCAACTGTACTATGACTTCCACTGCAATGATTACATGTAAAGGATCCCTGAGAATCTCCTGGAGTTCTACCATTCAGTATTCTAAGACCAGTAGAGACAAACAAGTCAATCAGTAATTTGCCCCAGTTATTTTAAGAAGTATAAAGATTTTTTTTATATACTGACTTTAATTTTCTTTAAAAATCATTGTGTGTATACAGGTACAAACATCATCATCTTCACTGAGTGCCTATCTCATAAATGTGTATAAATGCACCGCAATAAAAGTTGCAATATATGCGATGCACAGGATGGTCATCTTATACAATTGCTGATTTTACACAATTTAAAAGCTGATTTAAAAACTGGCATAATATCATTATCTGCGGGCAACTGACGATGCCTTGGTGGAATGCCTCTAGGGAGTAAATTCTGCACAAAGGATTGGGGCAGTGTATTCCATAATCTAACTGTACTTGGGAAAAAGGAGTAATGGTATGCTTGGATTCTGGTATGTGGAGGAGCTTCAACTTTAGAAGTTTCCAATACTCTGAAACTTTCTTCTGGAATAGTATTCCAGTAGAGATTAGAAATGTCCACTAATATATCCAGTGGCTTCAGAGATGTATTTGTATTCATGAATGCCTCTGGGCATCATTAAATATACTACCCATCTATTTGGCACTAACTGCATATTGCATGTATATTGACTACTTGGTTTTATACATATGAATGAGTGTCCATGTGGGGGAGAGAAAAGAAAGAATCTGAATGTACTGTCGTATATGCATGCTGATATATATATGTATGCATATATGTGTGTCCGTTTATATATAAATATGTTCCTTTGTATGAGGGCCTCAGCTAACTGTGTGACCCTCTTTAAATAAAGTCATTATTATTATTATTATTATTATTATCTTATGTTTTTATGTCTGGCATCCAGAAAGAATCAAGTACTGGCTGGCTGGTATATCCACTAGATGGTAGACTATGCAGTGGAGCATCACAAATTTGCATCTGACCTGACGGGTATGCAACTCTTCCCATGCCAAATTCTGTAACATGTCTGTTACACTACTGGTTTGGCAAAAGTCATTGGTGACCAACCTGGCGACTCTTCTCTGTGCTCTCCCTATTGCCTCAGTCTGTTCTGCTGTGACATATAAGAGTTCCAGACTGTTGAAGCGTATTCCAAGACTGGACGGACAAAGGTCTCGTAAGCTTCAGCTTTGGACTCTGGTGGGTACATACTGATGTTTAAATTCAGGAAAGCAAGGGTGGAATTATCCTGTTGATGGTGACCCCCTAATACTTAGCATAATTAACTCTACCTAAAGTAAGATCATTAATGGAATAGTCTTACTCTGAGGGTATCCTATGGTTGGTGATTGTAAGTACCTCACACTTGTTTGGATTTAAATTTATCTGCCATGTGCTTTCCCCAAGTTGGAGGTAGAGAAGATCCTTCGGGAGGGTAACACAATCTTCAGTTGATTTAACTTTCCAGTATATGAGACAGTCACCAGCAAAGAGACAGCCATCGTATTAAGCATTGGACAGAATCTGGAAAGTCACTGATATACACCAAGGAAAGTAAGGGCCCAAGTAGGGTACCTTGGGGTACATCTGAGGTAATATCACTGGATGTTGATGTCTTGCCATCAAGAACTACTTCTCGTGTTATGCATGACAAAAAGTTCCCAATCCAGGATAGAATATTGTCCCTCACTCCATAATAGTGAAGTTTTAGTAGGAGTTGTTGTAGACAAGCCTATTTATTTATTTATTTTTTTTTCTTTCTGACCTTTCCATATCAATAAATAATGGTAAATACTCAAACATGACTAGTGGCCAAAGATTCGCTGCTTCTACGGTACAGACCCGTCAGTGATGGATTCTGTCTCAAGACATGTTGTTCTCCGCCACCAGTCATGTCAGCTAAAATAAAAAGAGGCGGAGAACAACTTCATGGTCTAGAGTCCTTTTCGTGGGACCTTATCGAAAGCTTTCGTGAAATCTAAAGAATGGGACATAGGGTGACAGCAAAACAACAGCTAATACCGTAACGAAAAACCCGCGTATACTCTATTATAGGAAAGACGTCATCTTAGCCTAAGACTTAGGTCACAAGTTCCCCTGTACTGGGGCGGTTTATCACTGAACGGCATCTAGACACTTTGGAAAAGTACTTACGTTACAGTAGAATCATTATTTGCTCTGTCTGCGCAGATATCCATAAGGATACATAACGGTTGTCCATATTGGCCTAAAAACTGTGTAAACCACATCCTGTCACTTCCGATAAAAACAGAAGTGTTGAAATCACGTGATAGTTTATTTTTAGACTTCGCCAATCAGCTGTTTTCGTTATGCAATTAGCACCAGTTACTAAAGGTTTTGTATACAACGCAAACATTTTTTAGCACAATAAACTGTCAGAAAAACTACTACATTAGGGACCATTTAACAGTATAAAGAAATAAAATATTATGACATTGATCTAAACTTTATAAAGTCTATTTGGGGCCGCATGTTGCTGAGAAATTAACTGAAAGCCACTCTGTATTATAAATTTAGCTTCGACCTTAAATGATTTTAAAATTGTTGTTTTTAATTGTGCTAGCTCAACCATACAAAAAACGGTGTGGATTAAATTTGTGCTTTTCATAAATGTATGCCACACACACACACACACACACACACACACACACACACACACACACAAACACTTTAAAGATGGGGTTATTATATTATTGGACCAAATGGCATAATCGATTCTCCTATTCTCGCGGGTTCCCTATTCTCGCGGTATTGAAAATTTCCGTTCTAAATCGATACTTGCACCATCTGAGGGTCCTTTATAACGGTAGTTTTGTTAAATAGAAGTGCTTGATCTTAACTAATAACAAATTCTTTCAACTATGTTTCCTTTTTTGGAAATAAATAAGAAAATAATTAATCAATAGAAAACGTATCAAAGATCAACTTTCCCTTTACCCCCTATCCAAATACAAATCTCCTACATCTCGTACCGAAAGCCGAATCACGTCCCCGCTTGGCTGAATAAGGTCATTGACTTGATGATGGTTTACACTGATACAAGCATATTCATATGACTGATCTTGTTTACATATCGCTCATTGCCAAAAATATGGTAGAGAATAATGGTTGTTGTATTTAAACTTTGACGTCGTCCCGGAATGTTGCAATCGTGTATGACTCTATCTATTGATATAATTGATGATATGCCAAAATATATAAATGAAATTATACCAGTAATCCAGTTTAATTACTACATTACGAGAAAACCTGTAATGAATACGTAAAAGGCAATTAATTCTTATAATTAATAAAGCGGTAACTAAAGGAGTGAAAATGGAAGAGCGATGTTTCCAGAAAACACCACAGATGCCTTTAGAAAGTACAAGATCTATTCCTTTGATAGCATGTCCATAAAAGATGTCCAAGTAATACAGTCAACCATATGCCGAAATGAAAAGGACAACATTTTGCAAAGGTATAATAAAAAAAAAATCAAATACGCAAAATCTTCTATAGAACAGCAGGTGAATTTTGACAAACACAATAGCAATTTGTATGAGAGCAGAGGTCGGAAAGAGTCGAATGTCGCCGATCCCGAAGGAGCTTATTAATTGCAATCAGGGGAAAATGTGGTGGACTCATTATGCTTAAAATTCGAGTATTGAGGAGAGAACGTGTTTTCATGCGTCTGACTACCTCTTCAGAGAATAACTGAATATATAATTGTATAGACTCATAACGATTGTAAATATTTAATATTTTTAAATTGTTAATTTTAAGTTTTCTGCCACGCACGACGATGTGGTGTGTTATTACTGACATCATGTTAATTTCATACCCTTTTGGTGTTCGCGTACAGCGATTAGATCCTTTGCCGTGAGAATACGAGAATCTCTTTTTATATTGTGGTACACACAACATGTTCTATTGAACGTTGTTTATTGCAAAATTAACATAATTTACAATATTTCCTGAATACAGGATTGGAGATAAATGATAAATAAACAAGTACGGCAGCTTTTATTAGCAGGTAAATTATTGTCATTTATTTCTGATTCGTTTCTTGTTTAGTTCCGCGAGAATACGGTACGCCATTATACAGTATAGTTGGTGGTAATAGTTGTTCATAATACTATGTGTTTTCGGGATAAGACAATATTTTTACTTAAAGATTAAAAATATTCAAAATTTATTTTATTACATTATTCATTGCAATATCAGCAAATAAAGGCATGTAATTCAATTTCGTGGCGCTAACCAGCCACCGTATAATATTCGCTTACCCTCCCGTTTGTTTGTACGGGTACAGGTCATTTCGGCCCAAAACCAGTTCGTCCCGAGTCGATTCGGCGCAACGGCTACGTTCGGTTGGGTCGATTCGGCTGCGTCGCTTCGACCCACATACGTTTATTAGGGAAATACTGTGCTAGTTTAATAAAGATGTTTTCATTGGAATAGTGTAACGTTGAGCAACAAAGTGCCAGTGATCATAGTGACATATCAGCTGATTATGTATTTTTATGAAATAAAAACAACTTAAATTAAAAGTGGATGATTCGGACCAGGCTTATTCAGACCAAATTACGGGCTGATTCGGACCATGTGAAATATTATTAAGCGTCGTCTATGATTTAAATGTGACATTAACAGTTGTTAAAATATGATATTTCTCATTAATCACAGGTACATTGAGCAGTTCAAAACTGCATTTAAGGAAACAAAAACCCGGATTTTACTTGAGATGATGGCGTTGTTCTGTATACAAATCAAATTAAATAATGTAAAACCGTTTATCTTGCATTGCCAATTAAATAGTGAACTTTATTTAAAGCAGCTCATTTTTCACCTTTTGTGCGAAATTGAAATAGTTTACTTTATTTTATTGAGAAAAAATACAATTATTAACAGTGAAGATTTTTTTTTTTGAAAACAGGTCCCTTGCAGTCAAATGTTTTTCGTCTATATATATTGGTCTGAGTATTTTAATGCTTTAGTTAGATTTATGTTGAATTTATCTTTATACTGTATATTACACTATATACTGATAGTCCTACATAATGCTAATATAATAAAAATGAAAATGGGATCCTGTCAAATATTTATGATCTAATTCAATACAATATCATACGTCTATATTCTGCTGATCTTGTGCACCTCCTATTATTTACAATAACGAAAATGATACCGTAACAAAAATGGTGGTGTTATCTCTTTGGAAAGATGAAATATATGTTACTAATCTTTGTATAAAGCACCGCATGTTATTTGTTTTCTCTCAATTCCTAATGTATCGTGTAATTTTATGCAAATTACTAACACTGAATTGATTGATGCAGCTATAATTACACATCATATTATCAATGTCTGTTTAATACTTTGCTTGATCAGTATGCCCTTAATTAATTAAATTGCAAGCAACAATAGTGTGATCATCTTATCATCAATTTGCTAAACTGTTTAAATACCATTCTGGACGAGAGAGATAGAGAGAGAGAGAGAGAGAGAAGTTTTTAGGTAAAAGATCATTGATTGGAAAATTAAACAACTAAGAACACAACTGTGTTAACCAAATTTTATTCATGTTGTAATAAATCACAACAAAGTTTTATAATACAAATATTGCACAGCATAACAAAACACATATCTGTAGTATACAGAAATAATGTTGCTGTTTTCTCGGCTCGGTTTAAATAGGCACACTTTTTTGTCGTTAGCGAGCATCAATTTATTTTACAAAATACTTATTAAGGGCTATTAACTTAAATAGAGCGCAACTAATTGCGAGTTTCAATAGTTGTCAAATTAAGGATCAAAGATGACATTTTCAAATTTTTGTAAAGGAACGATAAGTATTACAAACATTACATACGAGTGGTCTGTAGTCTTTCTTTCAAAATGGATTAGTGGCATTGTCTTCTTTTAGTTGTATTTACGACTTTGATTTATGTTGATTGCAACGGTCCTAAGCCTGTGTATATTAACTTAAAATAGACCTCAACTAATTGCCTGTAAGTTGCAGTCCAATTAAGGATAAAAAAGATAACAATTTGTGTCAATGAAAGATGTATGTTACACGAAAAAATAGAAAATAAGAAAACGTTATTGGAAAGCGAATCATACTCAGGTCATACATATAGGCACATGAAACAAGTACAATTAAAGCTCTATTACATGAGAAACCCTAATGGTGTATTAAAAACGGAAGAGACAGAAAAATGAGAGAGAGAGAGAGAGAGAGAGAGAGAGATGGGGGGGGGGGATTATCGAGGTAATGGAAATCATCACCCAATACGTTATTCTGACATTCGGTACATTTTCTTTCTTCATATGGAATCTTATTACTTCGACCATTTTCAACACGTAATTTATAGATTGACGTCCTAAATTTTAAGATAGGTAAGTAAAAAATTTTTAATTAAATATTCTTCGTGTTTGAATACCGGTTTTAAAATATGTCACAACCTTGTCCTTTGGACGTTTCTTTTCTAAAAAAGATAACAAATCTTGTTTGTGTTGATCTAAGAGGACAATTTTAATACAAATCCTAGTACCTCCCTTCCACATAAAACTATGAGAAAACCTTTTACAAGTGTTTTGGAATTACACCTTTAGAAACAAACACTGATTTTTTCATTAAAATAAAAATAACTATGACAAATTTATTATATATGTTATATATAATAATTATTTACTTCTTAAATATGAACAGCAATAAACATGGAAAACTGTCATAAAAATACCCATTGTAATGAGACACACACACACACACACACACATGCATTCGGCAACTAATAATATCGAGTGGGATTTTGTCAATCTTTCTTATCTAAGACTCAATTACAAGACGCAAAGATATAACATTAATTCATAGACTAAAAGAATCACCATTTTGAAATCAGTTATATACATTATTCAATCCGATAATAAAGCTGATGATAAAAAACAACGAACTGGTTTTGGGCTGAAATGACTATAAGCCGTTTGTACCCCCTACCGATTTTAAAAACGAAAAGCATCAAGGATATAAAAAAAATGCACAAAACTTAGTCATTTCATTCCTCAATTTATAATTTCTAATCTGATTGTCGCCTGGGGGTCCCTAACACTGTCAACTTGTTGGCGTTTCAAACAAAACGGGAGTTTCTTTAGTAATGCGGCCGCCATATTTGCGAAGGCGAATCTATTTTTTCAGACGGCAGATGTCATGTAGTTCTCCGTCTTCGATAAGCTCTGAATAATTCCGTACATTTACGTAACTTTGTCAGTTACATCCCTTTCAAAAGATGCATACAAGAGTTACACCTTTTTATTTGTTTCATTTTTAAAAAAAAAATAGAAATATTAAAACTAGACATTGCAAATATTGGATGCAGACGAACAGTTTTACTGAAAATAGACTGTTCTAGAAACCGGAAAAGGACAATGAGCAGTCTAGTCCGTTAACCCCCCCCCCCCCCAATCTGTGTTGATGCTGATGGACGATTTGTTGAGCTGATGTCACCTGTTCATTAAAATATGCAATTTTGCTGCATACAAATCTTTTCGGAACACACCTGCGTACAGTTTAGACACTTACCGGTATTTGGTAACAGCCATATGTAGCACGAAATTAAAAATGGCCGCAGGACATAGAGTTGTGTTATTCCACGTGGATTTACTAGTCGTCAAACATAGGATTTGATCTGGAAATATTCTGTACACATCGCCAAAAGGACCCTTCAACAGACGGTAGCTCCAGACACGCGAGAAATACCGGTAAGTGTCTAAAATGGTCACCGATATGATGCGGACAGATCTGTCTGCAAACGATTCCTCGATTTTATGAATAGGTTATATCAGATCCACAAATAGTCCATCAGTATCAACACATATTGGGGAGAAGGGCTGATTTATCTGATTATGAGTTGTCTGTCTCGTTGTTTACATCGACAGCTTCCAACTGGTTTGAAACGCAAAAACGATGACAATGTTAGGGGTCACCTGGCGACAGTCGGATTAGAAATTATAAATTGATGAATGAAATCACTAAGTTTCGTGACTTTTTTGTATATCATTGGTGCTTTTCGTTTTTAAAATCGGTGGGGGGGGGGGGTACAAACAAACGGGGGTGGGGGAGGGGTAAGCGAATAATATAGTAGTGTCTATTTCACGTTCATTGTCGTGCATAATTGTATCTATTTAACATTATTTATTCATATGGTAAGGTCCATTAACGTTCTTCTTATTTACTTATTTCAGACAAATCCGTTTGCAATGATTTCCATCGTACATTAAAGAAATATTAATAATATGTACCCGCTGTTGGGTAACTGGTTTTGCAGGCTGTCAGGAGCTCTTTAACGCCTACATATTATGATCACGTGACTGGTCATTTCGCTCGTTAACTGGGTGGCAGAATACCAATGACTTAGTGTTGAACAGAACGATATTTGCTTATTTTTTCCAGTCAAAAGTCGGATCTTTTAGACATTCCGTGTGACTATTATCAGCCGCCGCATTATTGTGTTTATAAGAACAAAACAGAGAAATCGGTCACGAACCCTCTTGTATTTGCAGATCTAATTTCATAGAAATTCGACAGGCTCGACGTTCCACAACTCTGTTACACACACACACACACACACACACACACACACACACACACACACACACAAGAAAAATATCATACTCTACCATAAAACATCCAGTTAAATTCTAAATATCTCTTGCACCAAAAACTATATCCAAAATTTTTTTAGTGCGCAATATATATATCCGAAATTACATGCCCTTCCCTCCCCGATAAATATTGAACACTCTTTGAACCATCATCAGTAATCAACAACAGGCTGCAACAATCAAACTTTCCGTCTTCTACTTAATGGAACTCATACGTAAATACATTGGATTCAGGAATGCTCAAATCAGTACGTCATTTAGAAAAAACGCTCTCAGTCAATTAAGAAAAGCATCATTCTCTGAGTGAGGATTATATATCAAGTTCATTTTGCAAATCAATTTGTATGTGAAATGGTTTGTTATAAAAGATGATGCCTTCATGAGGACTAGGACCGACGATGATTAGTTATTTTTTCATCAATGATTAAAAATACCTTATGTTGCAAATTTTTGCCTGGGAGCAATCACTAATAGCGAAGGATCAATAAAAATTTATATTTTCCAGTGAACAGTCACTAATAGTGAAGGATTAAAAAGGATTTTTGCCAGTGAATAATAAATAATAGTGAAGGATTAAAATATGAAATGGCATAAAAAAAAGTATAATATGTATTTCTGTGAAAGTGCAAACTGAAGTGTACTAAACTAGTCCAAGTTAAAGTCGAGGAAACGTCTTACGGACATTATTTTGTTCACCATAAAATAGATAAATAGCTCATTAAAATACATATGACTATAAAATAAAATGACGAACATACCCCGATGGGACTTATATTACTCCTATTCGGCGATGTATCCCGTTTCCATATTCAGTTTCTTCACTATGAACTCGAATACACTGCACAAATACACGTTCTTACGGACATATACAAACAACTGCAAGCAGGTGAACGGAAAGCTTGTTATTTTAAACAAGGTTCTACGCCACTGTTCTGTATAAATTATCGGCAAGTTGGAAACAGGTGTATAAAATGCTAACGGAAAGGCTAAAACTATTGTCGCCATTCGATCTGTCACACTAATACTCCATACGATCTGTAACACTAATACATCACGAGATTGTACAGAGTGATCATGCAATTCTATGTAGTCACTAATTTAACTCATATATATGCAACTTCTCGCATCAGCTTTCTTTCACACACAAAAAAACCCCTTTAAATATGCAGCTTTAGCCGCGCAATATCTGAATGTAGACACTAATACATCACGAGATTTTACAGAAGGATCATGCAATACCACGTAGTCACTAATTGCCGATAATTTATACAGAACAATGGTGTGGATCCTTTTTTAAATAACAAGCTTTCCGTTCGCCAGCTTGCAGTTGTTTATATATGTCCGTAAGAACATTCACACATGTGTGTGCCTGATTAAGCATCATTTTACCTTGCAAATTTACAATGCACGATGCCTCCTTGTTACTGTGCCTCATACCCCACCCACTTTCAACTTAGTACTCAGAAACTTCATTGTTATTCTACTATTCCTTGCATAGTTGTTCTGCCCGTTATATACATGTTCTGCTTATTAGAATCCACATTATCTGCATAATAGCAGGTTGATATCAGTGACGCGGGTATTTAAACCTTAATATTTGCTGCACGTGTAGAAAACATAAACGATTTGTATGCGTGATTCATTTATAATTTATACGCCAGTAAAACAAGCTAAGCTAAACACTATCTTCATCTTTTTTCGTTGCTGCTGATTTCTATTAGGTTCCAAAACAATCCATCAAAAATAGCGAGACTCAATACAAGAATTATCAAATCTTTTCGAAAGAAGAAAATGTCATAGGTCTGGAAAAATCAGTAGAGCACGCCAAGTTAAAGATATGAAAGCAAATGGTAATAGTGTCTGTCAAATTACAAACAAAAACTGGGTAATAGTGGAGAACATAGAATAACCCACATTTTTAGAGAGCAGAGAAGATAATATAGTATTAGAACATATGTAATAAAATGACATACACTAACAAAGAACAGTATTTAAAGGATATATAAGTCCTATTAAATATTCTGAACTTAAAGATTGGTCGTTAAAACAATTCTACTTACACAAATTGCACAAACAGACCAAAAACAGATTTCCATATAGAGGGTTTATGTTAGTCACACAGATGATCAATACCAGGTAGACATAGCTGATTTACAAGCATATCAAACGTTTAAAACTCGGTATAGGTACATTTTGACAGTGTTAAATATCTTTTCAAAATACGTCTTGGCTAAAAATGTATGAACAAAAAGGGAGATGAATACATAAATCATGTCTTTAGGGAAATATTTGAAGATAGAAAACCAGAAAAAATAAGGTTGGATGAGGGAAAAGAATGTTATAACGTAAAGGTAAAGTAATTCTTGCAGAAATAAAATATTTAATACTTTTCCATTCATTAAGACAAAAAAGCGTCTGTAGTGGAAAGATTTAATATATCTCTTAAGAATAGAATGTAGAAGTAATTTACAGAAAATGAATCAGAAAATGGGTAAATATATTACAAAACCTTATTGATGGATACAATAAATCATATACTCGATCTATAGACATGTCGCCAATTAAAGGAAGCAAGGAAGAAAATAGGTCTAAAGTATGGATTAACTTATATGGTTTTTTAACAACAAATGCCTTTTGAACGCCCAAATATAAAATAGGTAACAAAGTCAGGATCTCAAAATATAAGTCTATATTTGCTACTTATATTTTTACAATTTTACGGAAGAGATTTTTATAATCAGAGATGTAATTTTAGTAGTCTCTATAGCATATAAATTAGACGACTTAAAATGAGAGAATATTAAGGGAACATTTTATCTCCATGCGATAAGCAGGATGCTGTCTTCAAGATTGAGAACATTTTTAAAAGTAAAAAAAATGGAAGTAAAAAAATATGTGCTTGTAAAATGGAAAGGATATGATGAATCTTTTAATAGTTCGGAGCCAAAAGAAAATGTGTCAATAAAAACATTGTAGTAGATATATGCATTAAATCTATACTATATAAATGAAACCAATTATCTGTTATGCGTGTTATAAAATTAGGTCTTTTGATGAAACTGAATGTCGAAATACTCACTACATGAGATGTAAAGATTGTGTAAAGATAATGAAATCTCGGTGGTATTATACTGGAGGAGATAAGAAAATCAGAGAATAAAACCAAGCAAAAAATACATGTGAATGTGGAAATGTTATAAAAAGAGATTAAATGTTCTATCCAAAAAAAAAATAATAATAGATTTTGCACTAATTTTAAAATTGGAAAAACCCTAAAAAAGACGAAAAAATTTTCACTGAAATTTTGACTGAAAGAAAATAGCACTATATAAATGGTACCTAATTTTCTTGGTACAAAAATACCAAACTAAGAAAGAAGGAAATTACAGCCTCCTCCAATTTGTGTTAAAAATAGAAGAGAAATAAAAAGAATTGTGAATGACACTAAAGAAAAGAACTGTCGCATGAAAACTACAGGACTCGTTTACAAAAAACAAACAAACAAACATTAAATGAACATACATTTGATCATGGGAAAAGAAATCAAAGAATTTGTTTTTTAAAGAAGTTAAACCATGCTTATAAAAACTAATAGGTAGAAAGAAACATTAGATATTTATGTTCTGTAAAAGTCCAGCTAGATTTTTTGATTCAATTTGTAAGAAAGGAAATAGCTGGAGATGGAGCACATCATTATCATTATGTTGATTGGTATCATAGAAAGCAGCAAAAAATATAATGACGAGAAATGAAATAGAAAGTAAAGTTGAAGAACTGTTTGATATACTAGAGACAAAATTTGATAAGGAAACAAGTTTAAATACGTTTTGGTTTTTTAATAAGATAAATTATTTAACTTTACATATTGACAAATTTAGCCCATTAGCAGGAAAATCATACATATATTTATCAGATTTGATCAAATAAAAATTAGAAGTCCTATCTTAGTGTACAAAACAGTGACAACATATGTTTTTCTATGCAATAGAATCAATTTTAAATCCATCTAAGGACCATCCGTATGGACCAAACAATATAACCTTGATAAATATAAAAATTGGGTTAATAAATGTTAAATAAATATACAAAATGTAACAACATTTAACAATGAATTGATATATCCGCGAATGTCTATGAACCAGCAGAAAAACTATTAGAACAGTTAGAATAACAGAAAGAGAAAGAGACAGACAGACAGATCTTTCAATCATATTTAAAAGAGACAATAATGATAATGTAGACAATAATCATTGTCTCCATTATCGCTATTGTTGGATACAAGATTTATCAAAATTGATTTCATCTCAAAGTAACAAACATACAAATAAAAAAAACTCTTTTGCAAGAAATGATTGAAATGTTTTAATTCTGAATTAAAATTACAAGAACACAAAATAATATGCAACCAAACATCTAGCAGAATAGAAATAATGTCAAAAGATTGGTTACTTTAAAAACTGCAAAAATCAACTCAAGGCTCCTTTCCTTCTTTATTATGATTTTGAAAGTATTATTTAGCCTATAACTAATATAAGCATTACTCAAGACTCAATTAATAGTATTAACGTTATAAATACTGCATGAACAATAAAAACAGCTAAACACATACCAATGGGATTTCGCTTTTATCTTAAATCACCTCACAAGGAGTATGAACCAATAGTTTACAGAGAAGAAGACTGTATAGGTAAATTTTATGAATATTTATGATCAACTACAAAAAACTGTTAGCCAGAATTAAGACAAAATAACGCTGCTGAAATGATATTTAGTAATAAAGATAAAAAGTATTGTAATTCCATAAATATATGTCATATATGTGAAAATGATATAGGACCAGACCTTAACAAATGCAAAGTAAGAGCTCACGATCACTTAACTGGAAAACACAGAGGTCCTGCACATCTACAGTGTAATTTAATTCAATAAATAACCCAAATATATTATACTATTTGTTCATAATTTATCTTGATACGATTCTTATCTGATTATCAAGGTCTTGATAAAAAAAAACGATCCAGATCAAGAAGTATCAATAATACCAAATAATGGCGAAAAATATATATTGTTTAGTAAGAACTTTGTACTCAATAGATTCAAGAAAGAAGGCGAAAATCCTCAAGAGGTTTTGGTAAAAAAAAAAAACACAATAAGATTTCAAATAGTTATCGGTTTATGGGCCAATCACTAGAGCAACTTGCTAAAAAAATCTAAACGATGACAAATTCACAGAAACAATAAAACTTTTCGGGGAAATAGGGAGCGATGGAGACGGTAGAACTACTTCGCACGTGTGCTCTAACGTTTTGAGAAAAGATATTTATCCATTCGAATATATGGATTCATTCGAACGATTTAATGAAACTGAATTACCAATAATCTAGAAGTTTTCGTTCAAAACTAAACGGATCACAAACTAGCGCAGAGGATTACAAATATGTTAAAGATGCTATAAAATACTTCAAATTAAATTTTTCTGGCAATCTTCCACTACTTAATAAAAGATACTTAATTTTATGTGATATTTTGAAGAATTCGGACCTGTGTGTATGAATAATTACACACTAGACTCGACACATTATTTTGGTGCACCCGGACCAGCTCTCGATACAAGTTTGAAAACAAGTAAGGTAGAATTGGAATTGCTAACATATTATGACATGTTTTTAATGATTTATTCTGAAATCAGAGGAGGAATAAATACGATACCTAATAAATATGTTAAATCAAATCATGTGTATTATATTGATGGTCAAACAAGTGAGAGAAGCAACAGATTTGCAGGACTATTTTTAGGGACTATCCTTTGACACCAGAAAAACTAATTCTGCGTGAAAATGATTTATCTCCATTGCAAAAGAAATTGGTAGAAGATTAAAGAGTGCAAACCCTTCAGTATCTAGACTATTGTCTACTTTAAAATAAAAAACCAAGAAAAATATATAATTCACTTTTAGTAAATGTTTAATCAGGACGTCATAGCTCTAGAAGAGAATAGATTTTAATTGGCTGTTCTGAATATTTACCTGTGCATGAGAAACAAAATAAATAAACATTTGTGTACATCTACGTTTTCTTTTAGGTTGATCTGTAGGTGTTTTCCTTGTTGAACATTTGCTAATTTATGTTCTGTTCCATGCAATGTATTATTATGTGTGCTTCTTAAATCCAACCATAAACAGTGGTGATCAGTATAAAAATTGTTAACACTAATATTAAAGATATGAGTGTCTTTTTGTTGTTCATCGCAGAAGAAACATTAATTGCTTCTGTAAATTGCTGATCTAATATATACCGCTGTGAATAAAACATGCTAGATAATCCTTCCACAGTAATCATTACTTTTTCTATCGCTGAATTGTAATATTTCCCAGGATCAGTTTCTCTGTCCTTTTTGTACAGGATCAAGACTATTTTAGACTCATTCTTGGTGAATTAAGTATTACATTTGCTAAGGTATTATTATCTGAAAATTGAGTGGAATTCTAAAATATGAGTATACAATAAAATGAATAGCTTCTGTACCCGTGTTTTGCGCATGATCCCCTCCTGATCCCAACTTTCTTATTTTACGTTCATTATATCTTGCTCTATTTTATTTTTTTGCACAAGTGTTTAAACTTCATGAAAATGTTGTAATCATTCAGTTCATAAATATCATCAGTACCGTAAGAATATGTTATATCCTTAATCATGATTCTTCCAAGATTGTTTATAACTGAATTATATTCATCTCCTTTAACCTTTACATTGAACGATATGAAAAAACCTACCTGGTACAATTAAAATATTTTATCCTAGGCTAGGTATTACAACTTGTAAGTGTTGTTCAGATTTTATAGTAGTTGGAGTGTGTGTTAGGTTAAGATTCTTAACACTCTGTGGTTTTGTTTCCTGTTTGTGGGAGTTATATATTTTACGTATGTTGCCACCTATTTACTTATACTTATTCTTTGATGTTTAAAAACTTCTCTTATGCTTTGCTCACTTCTCAAAGATATTTATAGCCTATGTAAACACTAGCACCCATTACAATTGCAATAAAAACATACTCATAAGTTATCTGTTTATCAGAAAGTTGGTACAAATCGCTAAGTGTAGGTTGGCTACATCTAGTAAGGAATTTATAGTCGATGGATTTGTAAAAGAATGCAAAGAAGTTTTATTGAAACGAATAATCAGTTTTAAAGATAGTGATTGAATTATGAACCAATTATTAGAATAACTTGCTAAAACTTTAAACGAGAATATGTTTACAGAAACATTAGGACGTTTCGGAGGAGCCGAAGGCATAAACATGCAACCAAAATATTTGAGAAAAGATATCTATCCTAACGATTCCATGGATTCATATGAAAGGTTTAATGAAACTTAATTGCCACTAATAGAAACATTTTGTTCAAGCCTCAGTGGATCAGGAATGAATGAAGCGGCTGTTGAGTATGTTAATGATGTCATGAAGCATTTCAAATTGAATTCACTTGATGACTAACACGGCTACTATGTAAAGAAAGATATTTTAATGTTATGTGATATCTATGAAGAACTCAGACCTGTATGTTGAAATAATTGCTAACTAGACATCACATTATTTTAGAGTACCTGGACTAGCCCATGATGCTAGTTTGAAAATAAGTAAGGTAGAATTAGAATTGTTCTCAGGTTATGATTTGTTCCTGATGATTGAATCTCGAATTAGAAGAGGAATTAGCATGAGACCAAATAGATATGCCAAAGCAAATAAAGCGAATTATGCTAATAGCGAAGGTAGTGATAGCAGTACAAAGTTGAGAGGTGCTGTGATAGAGACGATTTAACTAATTGGCCGGTAGCCAATATTTATCATGACTTATTTCTGAATAAATTTTGTGCCTAGTATAGTAAACATGTTTTGAGCTTATTCGCCATTTAATTCATGTTCATTATGTCCACAGGCAATGTTCTGTGATGCTATTTTCTTTTGACTGCTAGTCTAATCGATAAATCTAGATGGGCTTTTACTGGACCCAAACCTCTAATTTTGCTACTTATTATTCTTCATAAATATGGTTCAACTTCTTCAACAAAGAAAAAAATATCATGACTTCAAGACATTTTAACCTTTGCCAGATCCATCTATAATGACTCAGCAAAAACGGAAATCGAATTTTGAAAGACTACAGTAAAATATTTCAATGCAAATTCAACGTTTGAAACTACAGTCTCAAAATCATTAATAGAAAAAGCAAGATTTTATATCTGCATCAGATATTTTCTTTTGTTTTCGCGCGTTAAGAAGACTATCTAAAGTTTAAATGTATGTGTAAGAATCAGATCTAGTTCTGGTGTGGTAATATCACCTCAAGACAAATTATCAGATATTACATACTGATTTAATTTATTTATACCATCTGATTAATATAGACACATGCTCGCTAGTATATATAAATTCATTTATTCTATTTTTTTTAAATAATCTTTTATTACCCTAAACTCTCTCACGGTTGATTATTGTGACGTTTTACTTTTGATATTTGCCCCAAAACTCACTCATGTATGATTAGATGCCATCTAATCACGGATGATTGATTTTGACGTAACGAAATATTTTAACCTTTGCCCCTAAACTCACTCATGTGTGATTAAATGCTATCTACTCACGGTTGATTGATTTAGGCGTGGCGTCATAATCATACAAATTGATATTCTATCAAACAAAATTGTAAGCCTATGGATGGATGGATTTGAACACGCAATTTAATCACACTGAGGTTCAAAATGCAGTACTCTACCACAAGGCAATGAAGACCTCATTATTAAAGCTTTAAAAAAAAAACTTAAGCTTGAGTAACGTAATTTATACCTGAAAGATAAACTAAAGTTATTTTTATAGGATTAATATACAATGCAACCATACATTTAGATAATTTGATTTTCTCAAATTCAAATTTTATAAAATTTTGTTTAGTAAATTCTGTGTATAAGCTTATGTTCAATTCGCTATAACATGTATATGAATACCTATGTTTACCTCTATTTATATTTATAACTTCATGGTTTTCCGATATCGATCATATTTTCTATTTATAGTTCCTTGTCTAGTATACATGATTTATTGATCAGCTCGACTAGCCATACCGTATTTATCGTTATATACGCTCTTAAATCTTATAAATTTGAAAATATAAAATAATGGCTGGTAGATATTCATCTGTTTTAGCATAGGTGTTTTAACCTAATGAGTATCTAAATGAATGAGCAATAGGCGTTTGCATCAGTCGCTACGCTCCTATCGAATAGCGACACTATAGCTTAATAATTTATGTAGTAGGGGTTAAAATATCAGAGCTGATTGCATGAATTTATTTTTGGTTCATGGTGGTAGGGTATTGGTTTTTAAAAATAATGTGGTATGTGGCTGAACCATAAATCATACTGTTTAAAATAAATTATCGTGGGGGTATAGGTTTGGTTCTTACAAAATTATTTTTGTCTCCTCGGTATGGGTGGTGGGGTGTTGATTTAAGAAAATTAAAATAAGGCTGTTTGTGAGTATGTCACGTGGTCACGAAGATACAGTGTCTAAAAGAAAATGTTATCATATAGGGTGTAAGTTTCTAAAAACAAGATTTGGTAGTAACTTTGGGTTTCATGGTTGTTATTAATTTAGTTTTGTTTCATGGGGGTAGAGCATTAAGGCTGTTTGTGGGTATGAAACGTGATGCAGGAAATACATTAGCTATACTACTAGTAGGTAATCTCAGCTATAAACTTGTGATAGGTTGCTCCACCCAGTCAGGTTGAATGCATTGAAAAATGCTTTTTACAACGACCAAATAGTATAGTATTTTGTTTATAAAATACAATTCCTACGTTCATATGCTAGAATTCGTACTCAACCCCATGAGTTTTTAAATATTTGGCTACTTGTAAATTTTGTATTGGTTGCGATCGTCGAATGCCTCTAACAGACTTGCAAAGTCTACTCTGGTTGTCATCGATGTATGAACCAATGCCTAAAATTCATCATTACAATGTCAAAAAATATACACATCCAGATTATCATGACTAACCTTCTGGTTCTGTTATATATATATATATATATATATATATATATATATTATTTCTATATTTTTGTACATGTACATTTGTACATTTCTAAAAGCAAATCAGTGGATCTGTACCAGTATAAATGTGCAAAAAAAAGCACTTGCAAACAAAAGACGTGTCTCTTTCATCAGAATTGAAAAAAAAAAAAAACAAGTAAACAATTAAATGTTCGTCCCTAAACGATTGTCAAGTTTAGGATTTTTGTTTTTCATTTGAAAGGCTAGCTCTGCCTGGGCATTTGAACTTCGGTATGCGGCTTTGAATAAGTTGTTATACATAAATATCCCATGGACTTTCCATGGATTTTATGGCAGTTTTTGATATAAATGGTAGAAATATTAGGAGGTTTCGACTTGAATGGAGTCAATTATTCGAACAGTGTCCTCATGACAACGCAATGAATATACACGTTCATATGACCATCAACTTTGTGACCACAGACGATGGCAAACTTTTTTATGCTAGCGACTAATTGAGACTCGACTATTCAAGTCCTTTATATCTACTTTTTTAATTTCTTCCTTCAATTAGTACATAAAGTATCAGACACATAACCCACATTTCTCAGATTGTTTCAAGTTCCAAAATAATGAGTATAAATTTATATAAATTTCAACTTAATATGTCAAATTATTACATTTAAAAAAAATTTCATTCACTTCTAAACTTTTACAAACTATGCGATAGTTAAACGGCCCGATGTTCAAGAAGAACTGCCGTTTGATAAATCCATTACAATCTGGTGACGCTGCAGTTCTTTTTGAGTGTTGCCATCACTTCCGGATGTTCGTATGGACCCTTGTCATCCAGTTCCTGCAGCACAAACGACAAGTTTTTGTACCCTGAAATCAAAAGAAAAATCACTCCATGATGATAATTTGTATGATGAATAAGACGATGAACATGATGATGGTGGTCGGGACGACAACACGGACAACAGCGATGATGATTATATTTCACGATAAGTGAAGTATGAAAGAGAATTGAAAAATAACTGATGACCCTTTCGCAAACAATGCTAGCTTAATGTATTTCTTTTTTCAAAGGAAAAACGTAAACCTGTATAAAATTTCAGAAAATGTATCAGTTTCAGCGTGATTAAAACTAAATAAATAAATACAAGTTGTGACTACAGCCGCTATTATTATTATTGTTATTATTATTATTATTATTATTATTTCTAGCATCCATCAAACACTCACACTTTTATTGGAAATTTTAGCTAGACGAATCAAAATTGAAATGAAATAGTACTTTATAAAGAGTAAATAGGTCACACATCCAAAGTAGTTGAGAAAAAGCATACAAGATATATTGAGCTTCCCTAAAAGGAACCGTTTTAAAATCACTTGTAAATATCCACCTAATAAAGTTTTGTTGTCACGAATCCCAAAGATTAACAACTGATAATTCCCATTTTTCTTTGCTGCGATAGTTTCAATCGCTTCTGTTTGATTATATTTCGGTTTTATTTACACCATATATGAATTGATGATAAAATTGCAAATAACAGTTAGATCCTATTCTGACGAGATGGTGTTAAGTACTGTATTCATCTATTGAAACTAAACACTAAAAAAGTTTTAAATTTTAATAGAGGTGTGTTACATAATTATTGTTTTTGTTTAAAATTTGGAATTGATATTCACCATAAAAGCGTACAACATCTAGCTGTGTCCTTCATCCATTTGCGCGTTTCATCAGCATTCCCAGAAATGTTAAATTTTAATAACAAATCGTTTTAGAGATATATGTTTTGGGTTTGTTTTTCATTTCATAAATGTCAATAGATGCCAATAATACACATCGAAGTGAAACATAAATTAGATTTTGAAAATAAGGGTAACTAATTGGTTCAGATTGCTCTCCAGGTTTCTGTACCTCGCTTATGTGGAAATCTTTTGCTTGTTTTCAAAACTCCTTTCCAGAGGAATGCATTTCTATCGACCATTTATAAACAAGAATATTTATTTTCAACAACACTTCATAATACAAAATACAAGTCGACGCCTTTTGTGTAAAATTGTGCACAAAATCTATGTATGAAAATAATCAGTTACAGCATAAGCAAAATAATTGTATATCAACATTATTGTGGCCCCAAAATGATATTAACATTGCAGAATCATTCAATAAGAATATTACAGAGTGCATAATATTTAGTTTACAAATCAGTGTTTTGGTACAAATTCACACGGATAAAACTGGTATATAAAGAAAGGATGCGGAGATATGTAACGCCCTGTTTGCCAGGATGTGATAGGAGGGTTTACTGATTTATTTTGTTTTTCGAAGATTCATGAGGAGATTGCTTTTCTTCTGCACTACATTTGACAGGCACTGGCCACATGCAAATAAATCACTCTCCTCATATTCATGGAACAGGAACAATGTTCCAATGGTATTAACATTAGCCACTACATAATCAGACAGTATCAACTGGTATTAACATTAGCCACTACATAATCAGACAGTATCAACTGGTATTAACATTAGCCACTACATAATCACACAGTATCAGATGGTATTAACATTAGCCACTAGATAATCACACAGTATCAAATGGTATTAACATTAGCCACTACATAATCAGACAGTATCAAATGGTATCAACATTAGCCACAACATGAATTTAACTTGTCTCTCATGTATCTTTATCATAAAACTATTGCTGATTTTAATATACATATATATATATATATATATATATATATATATATATATATATATATATATATATATATATATATATATATATATATATATATATATATACATATTTGTTGATAAATGGAGGAAATTAAACGTATTTATTCTTTCAACATATTTGGAGATTGTAGGAGAGCTTGTGTGAATAAACTGGTCTTGGCCTGACGCGATTCATGGCAATCAAAATATGTTTGGCCTCTGTCGTAATTAACAGCAGATAATGAAAAAGTCTTCCGATTGTCAAAGGAGTAGTTTCGCTTACCCTTAGTGACCTCAATCGGCGTATTTTCTAGGATCTGTATGATCTTTTCCACATGTCCGTGTCCATATGCCTCCACTGGGTAGGCTGGCTCGTTGTGTTTCGGAATGTCCAAGCCTGAACACAAAAATGGCTCACGAAAATTATTCAATAATGCCAGCGTGTCTGTTATGCAGTTCTAGTTTATAAAAAAAAACTCAGATATAAAAAGTATGCTATGTGTAATATAACTTGGCACTTCATGTAATAAAAACGCCAGATATAATCGATTTTATTTCATTAAAGAAGGAATATATTTTTGAAATACAAATTATAGAAACGTAGTCATTCTTTGGTCCATGAATCAAATTCTAAGCAAGACAAATATATTCAAAACTCTTTACAATCATGATATAACAACTTACAGCAAATTCTAATAATTACATATTCAAAACTCTTTACAATCATGATATAACAACTTACAGCAAATTCTAATAATTACATATTCAAAACTTTAGAATATCAAGGACTAACCCCAGAAGCAATCATAAAATGTTATAACATATTTAGTCTAGACAGGTGAACATCTAGATTGAAAGCATGGAAATTCGGCTGCAAACGAAAGGAGAATGTTACGATTCTGTAGGGGGGCAGTAACAATGTCTGATATCCTTCTATAAATAACTTTTTCATGGCATTTTACCTAGAGAAAACGTAATTATATGACTGAAGTTACCAAAACTTCTTAAGCGATGAAGAACCACTATATATATATATATATATATATATATATATATATATATATATATATATATATATATATATATATGTATGTATGTATGTATGTATGTATGTATGTATGTATGTATGTATGTATGTATGTGTGTCCCTTGTGAGCTTCACCTTTGAATTCCATCTCCTTTGATACCCTTAAGACTTTCAAGAGCTTCATACTTCCAAACACCAGCAGACTCAATGCTGCTGTCCACCCAATAATGGTGGCTAAACCGGCCAGCTGCCAGGCCAGGAACTAAAATTAATAATGGAACAAGATTCTGAATAGTAATATAGTATGTCTTTACATTGTAGATTATAGTGTTTGTATTTATACTGTTGGATACTGTGGGCGAGACCAGAGTACAACGGACCAAGTTTGCGAGCCCAGTATACTTCGGGAAAAACGACAAAATCCAACAGTACAAATACTAATTTATTTGGTAAATGCTCCTATATATAAAATCCCCCAACTTAAAATCGATTTTTCAATTTGATTAACATAGTGCTTGTTAAGACTGAATCAAGCAAAAATACTTTTTATGATGTGACGTGTGTTTACGCAATGTTGCGTCATGATAGACCCTTTCTGATGTCATTTTATGTACCAAAAACCTTACTGGATCTCATGTGTCCTTTACAGCACTAAATAAGAGTAGTAGACAGTTCTGGACCACTCATATAGTCGCTACTAGTATTGATATGAGAACACTCAAAATCAAAATTAAAAATCACTAGACCTCTCATATGTTTGTTTGTTATCATCTTCTATAGGATTGGTTGGTTTTCTCCTGCACTTTCAACACATTATTGACTATATCACGCTGAGAACATAGGAGCTAAGTGCTTTCCACAAGTACACACTGAGGCAGATGGCCAGGGCTGGCCTGGGCAGGTATCGAACCCATCTCGTATAGGGATACGAGAACATTAAAAAGTAAATTAAAAAACGACTAGACCATTCATTTTTGTACTACTATCTCGTATAGGGATACGATAGTATTTCTGGACCACTCGTATTTTTGTGTATGAACATCCCGTATAGGGGCTCAAGAACATTTCTCGACTACTCATATTTCTATGTATTAAAATCTCGTAAATATATAAGAACATTAAAAATAAAACAATTTGTAAAAAATAATAGACAATAAATACTTGTTGGTGCTTTGAAAATCACTAAAAATTGCTGGACTACTGATATATTTTATTTCTCATCTCCAATAGAGAGACGATACACTCAACATTAAAGTCAAACAATCAATAGAACGGCAGACTTAAGGGTGTGTTGACAATCACTAAAAATCACTGGTCCAGTCAGACATGCCGGAGTTTTGAAAATCATTTAAAACATTTAGTCGACCACTTATTATCAGATTTTAAAAAGCACGAAGCTAGATGTATTTTATATGAGGCACAGTTTTGTCCGGCAACAATCAGTGCACAATTAAATGGTCTATTGTAATATCGGACACAGGCAAAGACAGTAACAGTTTAAATAGCCCCTTTACGGATAATTTAGACGGTGACCCTATTTTATAGCCTACCAATTTCTGCAGCAGCATGCTGAACGAAACTGTTAACACTGTGTCTAACGATGCGTGGTAAATTATATTTATAAATGTTCTTTCTCTCGGGCATTTAAAATACACAAAATCTTCAGCATTGCAAGGATGTAATGGTTGTTTCTAGGTTTTTCGGACTTCGCCGTTGGATTTTGTCATTCCCTGGACACTTGAGCTTCCCTCAGACTAGGCTTTGCCGCCAGACATTATTGAGGGTTTGCCGTTTCGTTTTAATACTGTACAGTTGGGTTGTTTTTGGCGATGACTCCAATTTGTAAGCGACATTGGTCATACCAATAAGCGACAGAAAGTTTGATATAGATAGTGTTCCAAATAATGCCTTCCCCTTTGTCTGGAAGCTAGTCGTCTCCTATTTGTTTTTCTTTTAAATTCTTTTCCATGTCCTCTTCCATTTGTTCGAGATCCTCATCAATTTTGTTTTCTAACTCTTTGTGCTCCATTCATTGCAAATAAAGATTATGTTCAAACTTCCTTCTATTTCCTGTAGTATCTCGAACAAGATGTCTATTTTTTTCTCTTTCCGGTGTTAATTGGCTTTCCAGTAGATGGAATGCATCTTCCGTTGTTATTCACTTGTCTTATTTAACCATGCTTTCTTTCACAGTGTTTTTCAATTCCAGCTGTTGTATATATTCTCTGTGTCTTTTTTCTGCGATATGCTGTGAGTAGGCTTAGCCGATCTGCTTGAAGCTCTTACAGTGTTAAATTCGTATATCACGTGAGGATGTTTGCATTTAACATGTTGTGTTATATTCCATATGTCCCTTGTTGAGTGAGGACAAATAGGGACACTGTTTAGGTACCATAACCGATTAATTAGGTAGTGAAAAATGTAACTGATTGTCACTAAATGTCACTAGGTAGCTCTCACAATTTGTAGTAATTGTCAGCAAAACCTATTAATATCAGTAAGCTAAGTTAGAAAAAAAAGGCAGAATATGTAAACCAACTGTACAGCCTAGCAGTAACTATTACATCCCTGAAATGCTGTAAATTTAATGTCATTTAAATGTCTGAGACAAAGGACATAATAAATGCCATTGATAAAGCATCGCTTAACACATTTTTGTCAGTTTCATTCAGCATATTGCTGCATAAATTGATAGGCATTAAAATAACGCCACCATCTAAATTCTCTGTCGATGAGATACTTAAAATGAATATACCTATTGTAATGTTGACTATTTTAATAGTCAATTCAATTGTGCACAAATTGTTGCCGGATAACATTTTGCCTTATGTAAAATACATTTAAGTTCGCATTTTTGAATGATTTATTGTTTCTGTTGCCTTTCTTGCAATGTTACTAATTCTCACCAAAAGCCACTAAATGTCACTAAGTTGAGTTAGGAAAAAGGCACAATAGGCAATTCAACTCTACAACCTAGCAGTTTTAAATTTAAATTTAAACTTAAAAAATGTAATGCCTGGCAAAAGGTCTGTAATGTATTGCATTTCCTGCTGAATTTTATCGATGAAGAATTTAGTTATTTTACAGTTTTAATTGTGTAGGATATTGCCTTAATGGCACGTGAGACAGTTGCAATTTTGTCCCAATTAGTGTAGTTGATGCATCTTGCTTTGTGTAACCTATCCAGTAAGGCCATTTAAGCACATGCAAATTAGTCGTAAACAGAACCAAATTCTCCACTCCCAAGTCTGGTTTGTCCAGTATTTTTCTTTTAATTGTATGAAATAAAGACTGCCTTACCTAATGATTTTTAATTGTAATTTTTAGAGTTCTCGTATCCTCTAAACGAGATCTAAAGACACCAAATGAAATAAGTGGCCGAGCACTGTACATGGGTCTACTACTAATAAATGCTTGAGTACGTATAATAAGAGGAACATTAACTGGATCATCGCACGAAATACATTTGCATAGGATCTCTGGCAAGGGGTTTATAGTAATTATAGATTATAGTGTTTGTACTGTTGGCTATTGTGGCCTTAACCGAAGTACAACGTGACGCGCTCGCTAGTCCCATCTACTTAGAGCGAGACCACAGTATAAAAGCTATAATTGTATTACTGTGTATCGCATTATCGTAAAAGAACAAAGTCAATTGTATTATAATTGCTTTTCCAATAACTAAAAAGATAAAGAGTCTTTCCTAAAAGATCCCTTTCAATTTTTGCATAGAGTACTCTTTGTTATGACTGAATCGCTCATTAATATATAGTTTGATGTGACGTGTGTTAAAGTATTGTTGCGCCATGATAGACCTACTGTGATGCCATGCCATGCAGCAACAAATTTATTGGGTTATATGTGTGCTTAACAACACCCAATGAGTGTTTGACAGCGTTCGATAAGAGGACAACATACTAGATCATCACTATCGGGTCAGTAGCAAACTACACAATGAATAAATCCTACCAAAAACATTCATCTGAACCTAAGTTTACAGAATCAGTCTTATTCAGCTCATCCATTTGATTGTCTGCCTTCTTTTTTGGATGAAAGCATTGACGCTTGGTTTATCATTACACCATCCATTATTGAAAGAGGCAATTTTATGCAACTTTTACCAAACTTAAGAATCCCACCATGTATGCGAATGTCACTCGCTAACTCATCGTCAACATTTGCAGCAGAAGAATCAAGGATACACTGTCGGAAACGTTGACGTCCTTGTGACATTATGTGGCTCCACTTAACGTAATGTTGCACAGAATATATATATATTAATATATATATATAAATTTTTTTTTTTTTTTTTTTGCTTTTTTTTTTTTACAATTTGGCCCAGTTTCATGTCCATATAATATGGTACTCGTGAGATGCTTAGGGCCGTAGTCCGGTGTTATTGGACCATTTTTGTTATATTCGTTTTATTTTGCTTTCTATCCTTTGATTTTGAGGCCTTAAGTACTTTCTTCTTTTTTTTTTTTTTTTTTTCTGTCCACATACAGAACTTTTCAGACACTTTTCTGTAATGTCACTATATGGTTCAGAGAGATGCTTGGGGTACAAGATAGTTCAATCTGAAAGGCGAGTGAAAACAGTCCGTTACTGAAGCACTGCTTCGCATTTCTCTATAGAAGATAGGATTCACAGAAATGTTCTTGTGTTGTTTTTTTTCTTCTTTTTTTCTTTGTTGTGTATTTTGTATACTATGAATAAACAAGTCAGTAATTAAGTAAGTGAGTAAATTAACTTTAGTTAACTTATTAGTTAATCAATTAATTATTTTTTATAAACCTCCAATAATAGTAATTAAAAGAAATTAAAATAATTAAATGCATTAATTAATTAATCAATCAGTCCTCACCAGTCCTGACTTTGGATTCCAGTTGAAGACAATTCCATTCTTTTTGTCCAAGAAAGCAACAGCAATGATGCCAAATATTCCTCCGCCGAAATGAACTGCAAGAAATCGGTTCATAGTTGTAAGAAAAACAACAAATCACCACCATACAGAGTGTACAAACAAATATTTTTCGTTGTTATTTCTTTTATAGAAAGTAATTTGTGTTATAGGGGCTGTTAGAAATAGGGCCTACGGTACAGTGAAAATATGGGAAAATAGCCTTTGTTTGTATAGGTGGCACGCATCTTGCCCGGGTGAAAAACTAGCTTATCTAGAGTAAGTTTGTTGAGCCACAATAACGCGCTTGCCTTGCACCTCTGCAGTTCGATTGCTATATTTTATGCAAGGAAAGTGGTCGTCCTTCCAAGGTCAGAGGCTTCCTCAAACACAAAGACAGTCTCATCCAGACTTTTGAACGGTTAAAACTGCGTTGTACGAGTTAGAAGAAACGGAGGGAACAAGGTAACTTGCACAAATGTTTATATTGAGCATAATGTACAACATTTTTATTTCATACTTTGACAAAGTATTAAATATTTTGTCAGACATGCATTCTCATATTTTATTTGCAGTTGTGTGACCTAGGTACGTTCAATATTTACTGGTGGGGTTGGGGGTGTAGTTGATACATGAATTGTATAGCAACATATATGCTCCGAAAACTACATTGCATCCTCGAACTAACACGACTTGAATTTTAAGTGTGTGTGTGTGTGTGTGTGTGCGCGCGCGCATTAAAGAATGTTCCAGACATTTCACGGATGCGTCAATATCATATTCTACCCTCTCTGCCGGTGAAGATCATCCTCTTCATTTTTCACTTCAAACCTAGTTTGTTTTCCTTGGAGTCAAACAACATTAAATGCGAAATTTTGAAGAAAGAAAATAACATAATTATCGACGAAATAATAATCGCATCCGTCAGTGAATTCGTCTGACCGGCGGATGTCTGTTCTTCTGTTTGTCTTAACTGTATCTAATACCTCCACTGTCATCTTTTCTGCAAAAATCACCTTTACAATTCCATTATGGGAACAGGGTCTATATTCAATTTTTGTGAACTCCACCCTATCGTGCTCCGGAATAATGCCAATGCTCAAATGCACAGGACAAAATATGGCTTTCAAAAACGCGCCTTAGATTTAGTACAAGTATAAGTTTTTTTCTACATTAGTAACGGTGACTATATTTGGTGGTGGATCGTCATCATTGATACAAAGTTTGTGTTTTTGTTTTGTTTTCTTATCTTTCTTAAAAAGAAGAAGATTCAGATAGAATTCATCAACGGACGACGCACGCTGGACGCAAGGTCATACCACAAGCTCACTTAGACTTTCGTGCAGGTGCCATTTTATAACCAAAACTAAATGAAACAAACGAACTAGTATATATACATGTATATTATTTTCGACCAATGGAATTTTGGAAACTCCAATGAACTTTTATATTCCCAGATTATTATCATATTATTATTATTATTATTATTATTATTATAATTATTATTATTATCTCCTTATCTTACCAGCTACAGCGTCCAGTGGGTCATCCACACGGATACTTTGAACAATGAAAGACCAGAGGTGATAGGAAATTGCGGCGAATATACCTACTACGCATGCGCCCCACGGATGATAAGCATTGGAACCAGCGCAAATAGCCACCTGCAACGGGAAAGTTTTCATCAATTCCCTTTTCTGCTAGAGGAGAAAACGTTTGTAGAATAAATATAGTATACTTACAAATTCTGAATAAAATAATGGAAAAGAAAGAGAGTACAAACAGCAAATATATATATGGAATTATTATTATTATTATTGCACAAGTTTTCTTTTTTTTCTTACACTAGTCTTATTCGAGTGGACCAATCATGCACTCACCTCAAACTATTTATCAGCAATACTTCAGTAAATTAGCTCATTTCTTAGAAAAATGAAGATAAAAAGATGAAAAAACAAACCGGAGAAAATTGTGAAGGTAGATAGCCACATACACATCCATCCATCCATCCATACATACGTACATATGAACTTTTATATATATATATATATATATATATATATATATATATATATATGTATGTGTGTGTGTGTGTGTGTGTGTGTGGCCGAGAAATAGAAAAATTGGATAGAAGAGCGGGAAAATAAATAAATGATCTAAATATAAAATTGGTCGATTAAGGGATATATAATCATACAGACAGACGAACTGAGAGACCAAAACGGCCCAGCAGTTTCGCAGACAAAGGGCAGACAGACAGACAACAAAGAACTTCGTTGGCTTGGAACCATACCATTCCGGCGAGTGACCCGTTGATAGTGACAAGCAAACTCCAAGAGCGGTTTCCTAATATGTGTATTCGGTTGATGAAAAGCGCAGTAAAGGCGGCAAATGATGCTGAGATGAAAGTGTTGACGACGGCGACACTAACAACGGCGCCGTCACCCTCATTCTGAATGGTAATCTGGGATCCGCAGTTGAATGCCAGGAATCCGAAAAATAGAATGAAACCACCCAGAGCTGCAATCTGCGAAAAGTGTATATATATATATATATATATATATATATATATATATATATATATATATATATATATGGACACATGCGTTGGAAATATAATATATGATTTATTTTGTCATTTATTTGTGATTCAGATATGTTTGCTTATTTTGCATTACTCATTTAAAGAGGTCAATACATAGTTTTTAAAGTAGAAAGACGGCATCAAAGGCTTATCTAAGAGATATAAAATTGGCACACAGAAAAGAGCTGACCTTCTGAGCATCGAGTAAGTTAGAAAAGTGTTTATTCATCAATGTTGAACTCTACTCTTTCTAGTGGCTATTAGACATTGCTTAATAAAGTTAAACTCACTCGTATTTGTAATGCATGAATACTATAGCAGTTGACATTTTTCGTCTGAGAAATTTATTAACTTAATAATAATAATAATAATAATAATAATAAAAATAATAATAATAATAATAATAATAATGTCTTTATTGTAAGAGGATAACATATTTAGCATTATAGCTAATTTCCCATATGGTTCACATAAAAATGTATACAAACTACATACGTATATACATCAGTTAAAACTAGTAATCATACTTAAAATGCTGAAAAAATAACATGTAAAATAATTGGGGATGATATCATTAATTTAAAACAATCAAAGAAGAGGAAAATATGTGTACACAATATAATTGGAATATAAGTCTGAATATCATTAGCGGTCAAAAGGTAGTCATTATACAAGGAATTGAATTTACAGGAAGAAGTTGAATTTCTAATTTCAATCGGAATAGTATTCCATAATTTTGGACCGATACAGCGAGAGATTTATCGAAATAGAAAGAGCGAGATCGTGGAAAAAAAGATATTGTTTGAAGAAAGAACGAAGGTCATGGTCATATATTAACTGTTTGGTGAGATAAAATAGCTAATCAGGTACAAAGCCATTGACCGTCTTTCTACATCATGCAACTTTTGTGCAATGCAACACGTTCACAAAATGGTAACCAATTTAATATCTAAAACATTCCAGACCATGGTTTGAAAATATCAGTTTTTAGAATTATTCGGGCAACTCATTTTTACAATTTAGTAATCTTAACAGTTTGAGCAGTACTGCAGTTGCCCCAAATGGCACACTCATAATCTAAGATCTGTAAAATATACCTATTGTTAGATAGTTCGAGAATATTCTCAGAAACAACATTTTGAAAGAATTCTCATAAGTGCAATCCGTTTACTCATTAAAAGATAAAATGTGATTAATTTGGGTGCCCAATGAATATTTTCATCAATGAAGATAGCTAGCAATATTTGAGAGTATACAGAGGCAAGTTCAAAATCACCGAGCATAAGTCTGAGTGCAGGAATTATCGACATTTTCTGAGTGGAGCCAATTGTCATGCAAATAGTTTTTTTTTATAGATGTGTGTGCATTTTATTTTGCGTGCACCACTTTTGAACAGATTGAACATTGGTCTGAAGATGAGAATCGGCACCGGATATAGAACTGCTCGAATAGTGGATAATAGTGTCATCAGCGAATATATCGGAATTAAACCAGTTAGTGATGTCATGGTCATCTTCGAACTCGAAGGACGAACAACAACAATATCGGAATAAGAGTATTTAAGACATAGAAGTAGATCATTTATAAACATTAGAAAAAGGAAAAGTCCTAAAACGGAGCCTTGCGGGATGCCACATTTTACTGGTTCTAATGATGATGAGTGGTTTCCAATACTGACACTTTGAGTCATGTTTGTTAAGTAAGACTTTAGCAAATAGTGTGTAATCGTTGAAAATGTATAGACTTTTAATTTCCTCAGAAGAATATCGTGATCAACAATATTAAAGGCCGTTTTGAAATCTATAAAGACAACACCAGTGATTTTACCTGCGTTAATAGCAGATAACCATTCGTCTATGAGTTTAATCAGGCCAGTTTAACAGGAGTGATTGTCTGAATCCCGATTGAGATCGATGTAGAAGATTATATTTATTAACACAGCGAAATAAGTGGGCAGACATGTGTTTCTCAATTATTTTTGAAATGACGGACATTGTAATGATCGTTATTACTAAATATAGTTTTGACCAGAGTATTGATTAAATACAGTGTACATCAATTGACCTCTCTGCTCCATTCATTTACAGACCTATTTCTGTATTAATCTTTACGCCATACACTTATAATTCCTGTGTCAATTGTCCACATACTTAATGACGCTATAGTCGTCTGGTCCTTTCTTAATTGAAAAGACATTAAAATGGTGTGCATGTGTTATAAATATCTGGCATAGAAACCAGAAAAATCGTCAATAACAAATTACAGAAGATACGCTTGTCTCTGTATTTCTTATTTTAAGGAACAAAGTCCCTCCCCAAAAAACAAGCGCAAAAAGTGGATTTTTTTTATTTTTACACAAAAAAGACCAAAAGCTGGATTTTTCTCTCTCGCTTTATCAAATTTGTTAAATACATTACTATCTATTTTTTCGATTTTTTACCCTATTTCTCGTACGTGGAATAAAACAGGATTTTACCAGAATTGCCTGGAATATTTTCAATACACACAAATACGTAAGAATATTACGGTAATATAATTTTAAGATTTTAAAGCTAAAACCTCATAATTTACGTATTATTTTTAAAATTAAACTATTAAATATTGTACAGAAAACACTGGTTTAATAATATTTACCGTTTAAGTCTATAAAAGAACCAATATCAAACCCAAGCCATTAAAATCATTAATTTTAGATTGGAATAAATGTAGTGAAAGTTTCTAAAATTATATTGAAAGAAATTACTACATATAAATGACTAGGAAAATGTTCGTAGTAAAAGCGCGGAAGATAACACTCCAACAACAGTGGGATAAGAGGAAACGATTGACATCAAGTTGGTTACTCATTCCTTATTCCCGATTCAATAAGGAACTTATTCCCAATTCAAACCTTTTTACATCAAGTTGGTTACTTATTCCTTATTCACATCGAGTTGGTTACTTATTCCTTATTAACATAGAGTTGGCTACTTATTCCTTATTCACATCGAGTTGGTTACTTATTCCTTATTCACATCGAGTTGGTTACTTATTCCTTATTCACATCGAGTTGGTTACTTATTCCTTATTCACATCGAGTTGGTTACTTATTCCTTATTCACATCGAGTTGGTTACTTATTCCTTATTCACATCGAGTTGGTTACTTATTCCTTATTCACATCGAGTTGGTTACTAATTCTTTATTCACATCGAGTTGGCTTCTTGTTCCTTATTCACATCGAGTTGGTTACTTATTTCTTATTCACATCGAGTTGGCTACTAATTCTTTATTCCCATCGAGTTGGCTACTTATTTCTTATTCACATCGAGTTGGTTACTTATTCTTTATTCACATCGAGTTGGTTACTTATTCCTTATTCACATCGAGTTGGTTACTTATTCCTTATTCGCATCGAGTTGGTTACTTATTCATTATTCACATCGAGTTGGTTACTTATTCCTTATTCACATAGAGTTGGTTACTTATTCCTTATTCCCATCGAGTTGGTTACTTATTCTTTATTCCCGATTCAATAAAGAATAGGTTAGCACTTTCTTCTTGCCGATTACAAAAATGCCACATCAAATTTGAACACTCTTCAGGGCATTCATAGCTATTATTCGAAACCCAATTGGAGAAATACGAATGTTCTTTTTGGTGCCAGCTAGAGGGCATGGACATCAAGTTGGTTACTTATTCCTTATTCCTTATTTCCGATTCAATAAGGAATAAGTAGCCAGTTACCGGTTCAATAAGGAATAAGTAACCCAACTCGATGTAAATAAGGAATAAGCAACAAACTCGATGTGAAAATTTGGAATCGGGAATAAGTAACTGGTTACTTATCCCTTATTGAACCGGTAACTGGTTACTTATTCCTTATTGAACCGGTAACTGGTTACTTATTTATTACTGAATCGGGAATAATGTATAAGGAATAAGTAACCTACTTGATGTCAATAAGAAAACGTATTAGATCAAGTTTCACACAGATATATATATATATATATAGTACTCGCAAGGTGAGGTCACAAGGAAGGTCACTCTGTTCAACCTATATTGACCGTACGTTCTTACATTGCTTTGTATAAGTCATGTAGGAAAAAGGGAATAACTGATGCGTCTTCGCTTTAAGGCTAACAATGTTGTTTGAAAGAGAAATTGGCATACATTACATACTGTAAAAATATATTTTCCGGTATTTCTAATCGGAAGAAGGACTCACCGGTACGGAATGTCCCCTAATATTGGCTGCAGTCTTAGTCTCCTTGTTAAATCTACCAATCCTAGGTCCCACCAGCGCTGCCCCAACGAACGAAGCCACTCCCCCTACCACGTGCACCACTCCACTTCCGGAAAAATCCTTTAAAATTCCAAGATGACGTATAAAAATGATTTAAAATGGTTAAGTGCTTCATTTTTGGGAGACAGAGGGAGTTATTATACAATGATTTCTTTGAATCTGTGCGTACTGTACGGTTGATGTATAGAACGCGCACTATATTATCGCACACTAGTATTACGCATGGGGGTGGGAGTGTTGTATACATTCATTTCAACTTGACCTGCCCTTACATCCATTTGATTTGCCATCATTTTACTATCTAAAGCTTAATTTCTGAGTTATAATATATCACAGGGGAATTCTGCATATTATCCAAATTTCCGTCAAATAGACTCTTCCTTGACTGTAAACAGTGTGCCACCATGTTGTGATCGCAATCTAAATCCTTTTCTGCAATGTGAACTTTTTTTATTCATATAAGATTTTTGAAGTGTAAAACCAATATAGTGCACAAAATCGGTTCCAAGTACAGTAAGTTTTAGGAGATCATTTTTCTTTTACTTTCAGTTTAGCCTTTTTCAAAGATTTTGGGTTCAAATCAGTATCAAGTATTAACGATATTTTTAAAAAAAATGTTACTGAAAGATTTTTCTTCACTTGTAAAATAATTCATTTTGATCTTCATTAAGCCAGAATGGAATGCGAGATCAATATGTTCCTGTAATTCAAATGAATGCATATTTCTTTTTGAAGATGATTTCATATAGAGGAAAATGGGATAACTTGGACACCAAAGCAAGGAACACGTCACATTGTCCTTGCAAGAGCAGATTGTGTTTTTCATTCAGTGTTACTTTATATATCTACTTAATCTTCTTCCTACCGGTGTGGCGAAAAAGTCCAATAAGCACAATTTTTCATCCCAGCAAACCCTGAATAAACTATATCTAGTGTTCCAGTTACTCCATGCTATTGGGGGTATTTAGGACACTGTCAACTCTGTCATTTAATGGGTACTAGGCTGCTTTTATACCTTTTTCTGATAATTCATGTGCAGTTGGCAGCAAACAAATATGTATTTAACATAATATTTATTATAAGTTGTAAACATACTGATGGGACTCAACAGTGAAGACAAATAAAAGGGTTATATTGACATCACCTGGTGTTGTTCACAACCTGAAGACAACTATTTGTGATATACATTCTGGTGTAAACCTGGAAATAAATATAGAGCCATTGAATTCACCATAAAAATAGAAATAAAGAAACAGATAAGTGAAAATATTGAGGACTGTAATAATATTTTGGCTCCATAAATTAGTAGAGTTTGTTCCCATTATAGACGTTCATTATCCCCACGCTTTGATGTCGGCAATGTTATGATACACTATATCCATCTATCCGTCTGTCCATTACCACCTGTCCTTCTAAACCGTTGGGTTCGAAATTCATAAAACATGCTCCTTATCCTGTCCATACGGTAACAGTTTCGAAGAGTGGTACAATTCTTGGCTTCCTTTCCTGTGATCTCTCGGAGTGGGGGGGGGGGGGGGTCAAGGGTCAGATTTACAACAATGCCAATGTACACCGACATTGTCATATTGTACAATATTGTTGATCAAAGTTTGTGCATGCATTCATAGTTGAAACAGACGGATTTCCAATTGTCACTCATGGTCCACCGTCAGAAGTGTTTGGTGTGTGTGCGTGCGCGTGCGCATGTGTGTGTGTGTGTGTGTGTGTGTGTGTGTGCCGGGGAGGGGGAAGGAGGGGGTTAATATAATATAAAGCATGAGTAATTCCCATGGCGAGCTATAGAAGTAGCTCTGGTTCATATTAGTGCAAGAGTAAAATTCTCAGTATCCTATAAAATATAAAGTTATTTTTTGTCGTTGGATTGCTGCTGCTTCTGCTTTACTGACCATGACTTGTTATTATTATTATTAGTAGTAGTAGTAGTATTGGTGGTGGTCGTAATGTTGTTGCTGTGGTTGTCGTTGTCGTCGTTTGAAAACTAACATGTTAGCTTGAGCTACAAAGTTTGCATCTAAGCAACATATGCACTCGTTAATTTCGTTCTCTGTTATAGCCACCCAACCACATCCCCATCCATTCATATTCACCTGCCCTTACCCGCCCCCATCCCCATCCATTCACATTTACCTGTCATTAAAGACACCCTAAGATTATCAATCACAACCCTAAGATCTATCGTTAATTCTAAATACTCCAATCTCATTTGAGAGTATGGATATTTATCTGTAAATATCATGGAACCCCAGATTATTTGTAAAAATATGCACAATCACATAAACACATGCAAACTAGCACAGACGGAAGGACTTGACACGTTATATCATGGACCTCCGGCAATTTGAAATGCATGAAGCTTGCACAGACGGATGGACTTTACGCGTTATATCATGGACGTCCGGCGATTTGAAATGCATGAAGCTTGCACAGACGGATGGACTTGACGCGTTACATCATGGACGTCCGGCGATTTGAAATGCATGAAGCTTGCACAGACGGATGGACTTGACGCGTTATATCATGGACGTCCGGCGATTTGAAATGCATGAAGCTTGCACAGACGGATGGACTTGACGCGTTATATCATGTACGTCCGGCGATTTGAAATGCATGAAGCTTGCACAGACGGATGGACTTGACGCGTTATATCATGGACGTCGGCGATTTGAAATGCATGAAGCACAGACGGATGGACTTGACGCATTTAATCGTCACTGCTTTGCATACTATCGGGGGCAAAATGACTATGAATTGCTTACTCAAGAAACGAATATGGAAGGTAATTTTCAAATTTAAAGCAAGTTATGTCCCAGCAGCCCGAATGAATTTGAGTAAGTGGGGCAATAATGGGACATCTAAACATCGTATCATATTATACGATAAAATCACTTTTTTTATCCAAGGGGACATTCTTTTCAAGAAAATATGTCATATTTTTAACTTGTAAGAAATGCTATCCACCCAAAACGCCAGAAATTAAGCTGAGAACGGCGTATCGAACGAGTACATGTTTCATGACGTCACATCAATTTCATGTCTTGCGGTTAACGAGGTAATTTTGAGTAAATTTCTTTATTTGAGTCCAAACTGAGGAACGATCATAACAGCGATTATTTTGGCCTTAATTAAAACAAAAACACCTTGTTTGCATTTCATGCAGCAATATTACTCACATTTACACCTTTCCGATATAAATGCACACAACTTTATTATCTTATTTTCACGGAAATTTTAACGTGATGTCATAATTAATGGCTTAATATAATTAATTTGCATTTTTGCCCCAAACAATAATTTTTACGTAAATCACAATAGGTCACAAAAAACGCAGAATAATGTACCTATATTTTATTGAATGCTCTATTTTCACTAAAATACGTTTATTTTGAAAATTTACATTTGAAAATAGAGCAAATAACAGGGTTCGAATCATGCCTTCTTAGTTTACCTGTCTCACCGATATCACATACATAATACCACATAATTATTTTGACATCATGGTTTTCCTCTTAACATAACAAGTGTTACGACTCTAGGGGTAATGTAACAGAATAAAACACACAAACAAGTTTTCAAGATTAAAATGCAAATCTTTAATTTCCTAAAATATTAAAAGAATTAAAATAATTCAACAAACAATCAAAGTGAAAGAATTAAAATAACTTACAGTATAGAATATCCTAAAAAGTCCTAAAATGTTTTAAAGTTCACTTCCTGATGTTAATCCGAATAATCCGGATGTGGTATTCCGAATGAAAAATAACCTGTACTGTGTTGAAGCTGACAAGTTCTGATAAAATCCAAAATAATCCTTGCAAGTCTGGAATCTCACAAGTTTTAGAATGATGTCCGATAATTCCACGGAGCTGTATAGTAATTGAGATGAATTACTAATTAAATAAATTCGACACTGAACTGAATAATTTCAATAACCTCTCTTCGATCAAGCAATTGTAAAGAATGATAATTCCCAACATTATTCCCTATATATCTTTACTAAGTGCGCAGAATTAAAAGGGAATATCCTTTCTCCGTCTTTAATAATATGGTATTTCAAAATAACACAACCCTCTAAGAACCAATCAGGAACTAGGTTACACGTCATTTACCCAAAGGTCTAGTGTACTAAAATCTTAAAGAGTAAACATAATATTGATTCAGAATGGAATGTGACCTTTCAATGTTGATTTCCAAAAATACAGAGCTAGGTCGACTTCATTTTCCCGCACAATTGATCATGTGACCACTTATTGATCGAGCAGTAGTCGTATCTATACATATATGCTAACCGCTATTCAGAATAAAAACAGAGATCATAAATTAGTAAATTAAATCATTATAAAAAAGGTAAAAAGGTATGATTGCGTAAGACCCTCAACCATCAACAAAAAAAGTGATTTATACAATAAAACACTTTTTAATATGTACTTCCAACATATAAGTAATTAAATCAAAAAAGAAAATTAATACATGATATAGTCATGTATACAAAACAGTGTAACGGTGGTATTACACACATGAAAATACATCATCGATTAAATTTTACTAAGAAATAGCCGTAACCTTACCTTTTATTGATTTTATTTGTCCATGTCTCACAAGCATGTCCTAAAAAGGTAACACAGGCACGATAAAAGTCACTTTAATATTGATTGATCAGGTTCGCTTCGCTGAATCTCTTGAAGAATGGTTCTATTAGATCTTGCCACATGTCGTTGCAGATGATGACATCATCGATGTATGCATCGCAATTTCTATTTGGATGTTATTATATTCATCAGACGTTGGAAACTTGGGGAACCTTCATCCCAAATGATACGACTTTATATAGGTAAAGTTCTGGAGTCGTGAATGCAAATTTTTCTTTCTCTCCGTAAGTGAAATTTTGGTAGAATCTCTTCAATAGGTCAATATCTTGTGACGTATTAGTCATTTCCAATCCTGTCTAGAAACTGGAAATGAATATGTCCCGGTGACTCTATTTACTTTCTATACTCTATACATGTACGGAAAGTGTTGTTTTGTTTCTGCACTGAAACATGGTAAACTCCAGTCACTTTTATTTGGTTCGTGTAGAATGTCTGTAAATAAATATTAATTTTTCTTCTATCAACTATTTCAGTTTTTCAGTTCGTAAATCTCAGGCGGCAGTATGTGCGAAGAGTAGCGACTTCAAATCATCCTATCGGATTTCTCATCTTCATTCAAATCTTCAATGTGTGAGACAAGTACTACTAAAGTAATCGATAATTTATATGGCTATTTCTATCTACATATTGTTCTAACATTCTAACATTTTGACAAAGTTGTTTCTGCTTTCTCCTCCCAGAAGTATTAATAATAATTTAAATTCCCTAACCTTTTGTCAGTAGTATAAGGACCAAAATACTTAACCTAAAGAGGATTTTTGGGGTATAGGTAACAAAAATAATACTCTATTATCTGACTAAAAAAAACTCCTACACTGACCCCTCGCAGCAAACAACAATAATTGGAAACCTTCAACCTACTCCCTTCCTGTTCCACAACAATTCCCAATTATATACCATCTCATAACAATATGTTACAATAATTCGTTCTAAAGCCTGATATAGTATCAGCTTCAGAAGACCAAACAGTGTGAAGAACCCGACCAAAACTCTCACTATGGTCTCAGTTTTAATATTCCACAAAGGAATAGCTTTTATAAAACTTGTAGACGCACACTTCGCCGACAAGTATTGGTTGCCTAACATCGTCTCATTTATTCCTAAACGAGCAGACAACGACGTTTCATGGACTACACTAAGTAATTCCTGACGAAAGTATTTAGGAACTACTATTTTACCAACTGACCACTCATCACCAGCAATTACCCTAAGCAATCTCCGTTTCCGTTCAAGGACTTCACTCGTCAAGAAGTAACAAGTACCTTCTTGCGTGGCTTCAATTTCAGTCATAGCCCCCTGAAACAAACAGGAGATATCCGAATCTCCCTGTTGTAAGACATCTAGTGCTTGTCTTATTACACCCTGACTATTTTTATGAGACATAGTAGCTGAAAGAGTATCACTATCAATACTAGATTGAGGAGCAGAAGTGACCTCATGAAAAGCCTGACCCACAAAGGTGTCCGCTAAAGGAAATACATCCTGTTCAACAACATTATTCTCAAGAGCATACTTTGCCATAGCTCTAGTAACTTCACAAGCTGGATTTAAACCAGAGATTTCTACTTTAATATGATCAACTCTCTGATCCATACTAAGCTTGTTAGTTACAAGTGGATTAACCACAACCTTATCTTTCGCTAGGTCATTACCTAGTAATAAATGAATGCCCTTAATAGGCAAAGAAGCCACTGCTCCTATGATCACAGGTCCCGAAACTAAGTCTGATGACAAATTAATACAATGAAGAGGGACATTAACATATCCATAATCTACCCCCTGTATTAATATACTTTCACTAGTAGAAGACTTCTCAGAAAACGGCAAAGTACTATCTAACAATAGACTCTGAGAAGCTCCTGTATCTCTTAATATCTTAATAGGAGTAGCCTTATCCAAATCACCAACAAGTGACACAGAACCCTTCGACATGAATGGTTCGTAATTCTTCATTATAAAATCAGACTGAGGTAAGCTAGCCTCCAAATAAATATCCTCATTGATAAATGACCCTGACCTTGACTTCGTGAAAACTAGAGCATTTGGAACTGCTCTATTATAATTCTGAGGCCTAAATTGCAACTTTAAGCAATCAGAAATAACGTGTCCCTTCATCTTACAATATGAACACGTGGGCAGAGATAAGGTTTTCTGATATTCCCTATCAGAATTTTGATTCTTTACAATCACATCACCCTGAGGTCTGAAATTTCCTGAACGAGTTTGAAATAATTTCTTAACATAAGATTGTTGAGGAAAAGTTTTAGTTATCAATGGAACCTTGTGTATTGAAGAATATTCATCAGCTGTGATGGCTGCCTTTTCTAAAGTCTCAACTCCTTTCTCATTAAGATACACCTTAATATCATCACTGACGCAATTCTTGAAATCTTCAATCAATACCAGTTGTTCAAGATTATCATAATTGCCTTCAACCTTCTTAGATGTACACCATCTTGCAAACAAACGTTTCTTTTCCCAAGCAAATTCTACATGAGTTTGATGTGTTTCCTTTTTACATTCTCTAAAGTTTTGACGATGAGTTTCAGGTACCAACTCGTAAGCTCTTAAAATGTATTCTTTGACCACTTCATAATCAGCAGATTGTTCAGATGAGAGTGCAGTATAAACATCACTAGCTTTGCCAGTTAACACACTCTGCAATAATGAGGTCCACTTCTCTTTTGGCCATTCCAGATTCTCGGCAATTTTCTCAAAACTGAGAAAATATTTGTCTATCTCCTTTTCTCTAAAAGGGGGAACCTGTCTCAAATGTTTGGCCAAATCAAAGTATGAACCCTGATTGCCATGAGAGTGCCCTTTCCTGGTCAATTCTAATTCCCTTAGTCTAAATTCTCCATCAGAATTTTGATTCTGAAATTCTCTTAACTTTGTCTCTCTCTCTTTCCTCATTTTCTCTTACTTCCTTCTCTATTTCCCTTTGTTTATCCTTCTCTTGTATTTCTCTTTGTTTATCTCTCTCTTGTATTTGTATCTCATTATCTCTTACTTTATCCTCCCTTTCTCTTAATTCCTTCTGAATTTCTCTTAATTTATCTTCCCTTCTTTCTTCCCTTTGTGTATTTCCCTTTCCTTATCTTCCCTTCTTTCCTGCATCTGCATTTGTTCCCATTGAAGTTTGATCTTTTCAATCTCTATGTCCTTAGCTATCTGTAATTTCTTTCCCAAACCAGACGGTGATTTTTTCTTAACACTTGAAACCCCCTCTTCAAAAATACCTGATTGTACCAAATATTGAATCAAGATACTTCTAATATCCTGCTTCAACATGGAAGCCTTCGCTTCAGTAAGACTATAATGTTGAGCAATTTCAAGTAATTCGTCCTTCTTTAAGGACTCAAATTTTTCCTGGGTAGGATCAGCTAAGAAACTCTCTACTCTGGATGTCATTATGAAAGCCTGTTAGTTTCTCTTTATTTCTTAATCTGGAAATCAAAAAGCCACTAAAATTTCAAACAATGAAACTCAAATCCCCCCCCCCAAAAAAAAAAAACTTTCCGAAGTATCAAAATCTCTGAAATATTAAAACTTCGAAAATATTTAATTAAATCTAAATTTCAAAATATTTAAATTCGGATCCCGAAATTATTCTAATTTCTAATCCAGTAATACGAGCCCCCAATTTATCCTGTCACGACTCTAGGGGTAATGTAACAGAATAAAAGACACAAACAAGCTTTCAAGATTAAAATGCAAATCTTTAATTTCCTAAAATATTAAAAGAATTAAAATAATTCAACAAACAATCAAAGTGAAAGAATTAAAATAACTTACAGTATAGAATATCCTAAAAAGTCCTAAAATGTTTTAAAGTTCACTTCCTGATGTTAATCCGAATAATCCGGATGTGGTATTCCGAATGAAAAATAACCTGTACTGTGTTGAAGCTGACAAGTTCTGAAAAAATCCAAAATAATCCTTGCAAGTCTGGAATCTCACAAGTTTTAGAATGATGTCCGATAATTCCACGGAGCTGTATAGTAATTCAGATGAATTACTAATTAAATAAATTCGACACTGAACTGAATAATTTCAATAACCTCTCTTCGATCAAGCAATTGTAAAGAATGATAATTCCCAAGATCATTCCCTATATATCTTTACTAAGTGCGCAGAATTAAAAGGGAATATCCTTTCTTCGTCTTTAATAATATGGTATTTCAAAATAACACAACCCTCTAAGAACCAATCAGGAACTAGGTTACACGTCATTTACCCAAAGGTCTAGTGCACTAAAATCTTAAAGAGTAAACATAATATTGATTCAGAATGGAATGTGACCTTTCAAAGTGGATTTCCAAAAATACAGAGCTAGGTCGACTTCATTTTCCCGCGCAATTGATCATGTGACCACTTATTGATCGAGCAGTAGTCGTATCTATACATATATGCTAACCGCTATTCAGAATAAAAACAGAGATCATAAATTAGTAAATTAAATCATTATAAAAAGGTAAAAAGGTATGATTCCGTAACACAAGGCAATATTTTATTGGAAATAAGGAGTCAAAATCTGCTTTAGTTTTACATGATTTTATTTCAAATACATGAATTTAGTTTATTTAATGCTATAAAGACTATTTACAGTGTCCCATTAACCCCAGTGCCCCAATTACCCCATTTTCCCGTATTGGATTGTACATCCATATTGATGTAGTGTAAAACCTCATCAGTGTAAAATATGATGGTAATCTGGTGAAATGATTACTTCCTTAGGGATATTAGTAATTTACTTAAATAAGTAATGACTGCTGGAAAGATATAGAATATAAATCCTTCAACTTTTTTTTAGTGTCCGTTAATTTTAATACTGCAAGAGCCCTATTTCCGGTAGGTCAATAAGCAAAAGGTTTATTTTGTTTCTTTCGTTAAACTGCCATAAATTTTTCAAATGATAACATCGTAGACTTTCATACGGTTAATCTTAGAAATTATATGTGTCACTGTGAGCAGTGTTTTATGCACGTGTATTAGCTTCAGGAAGGATTTAAGCATTCTCAAGGAAAGGTTATACATAGTAAAAGAAAATCAAAACAGTAATTTCAGAATTGAAAGTTGTCTCCCTTTGCCTTTTCACTCTGTGACGCCAGTGTCAGGTAGGGCAATTGTGGTTTGTTCCTATTGACACATGCTGATGTTATTTTATCTTTTTTGTTTTTGATTTTTCTGTCAATGGCCATCCTGTTTAAAGACAATTGTTAGACTGGATATAAACTCATGTATGTTATGTATGGCATGTTTGTTTATGTGCTTAGTGAAATGTTTCAAATTGATCGGTGTTTATGATGGATTATACTGAACCCGAACTTCCGATAGGAATGTGTCATTTAGGTCCATGAATGTTTATTGTCGAGATCTAGCGTGGAAAGAAATGTCATATCTGCACCGTATGGAACCCTCCCGGCGCTTTGGAGAAATGTTGCTCATTATATTCAGGGAATAAGAGAAAATAAGTGCATATTTTCTGTGAAGAAGGGAATACATGGCTATATTTTGGGATATATATTTGACTTTATATTAGAGGAACGAAGGAACAAAAACCTATAATTTCAGGAAACAATGAAACATGGGACCTCCCTGGGGAGGCCTACCGAATATAGACTGTTTTGAAGATATGTCAGCTCATATTTTAAGTCGTGGTATAGCTAGTAAATCACGATTCTCATAATCTTTATCTTAATTTATTGATTTACATAATTGAAGTTCAATTTTTTTTTAAACTGTTTTAATTTAAAAATTCGTAAATTCATTGTCTTGCCTACGAATATGATGCACACTGAAAAACAATCCCCTTGACCTTTAACCTTTTAAGCAGTTATTTCTTTTAAACACGCAGACACGAGATGTATTCACTTGATGAAGACACGAGATGCATCCACTTGATGAAGACACGAGATGCATCCACTTCATGAAGACACGATCTGTATCTACATGATGAAGACACGAGACGTATCCACATAATAAACCTACGAGATGTATCTACTTGTTAAATACATGAAATGTATCCACTTGATGAAGACACGAAATGCATTCACTTGATGAAAACACGAGATGTATCCACTGGATGAAGACACGATATGTATCCACATGATGAAGACACGAGAAGACACGAGATGTATCCACTTGATGAAAACACGAGTTGTATCCACATGATAAAGACACGACATGATAACCATTTGACGAAGACACAAGATGTACCCACTTGACGAAGATACGAGATGTATCTACTTCATAAAGCTTTTCACAATTCATCTCACACAATTTATACTGTGTCCTCGACTTTTAAGTTTTTGATATTATCCCCAAAGATGCTCCATGACGAGCCTGCTTCAAAGTATGATGCATATCCATAGGTGTCAATAAAAGTTTTAAACAAAAAAACGGAAAATATAACTTTAAACAACTGACCACTGTAACCTTCACCTTTTAACTTGTGACAACAAAATTCCTAGAGATATTATTCATCCAATAGAAAACTTGTTTGCAATATCTCATACTAATTGTATCGCAACAATATATTCGCCAGAAAAATTTAATCGTTGACTTCCGACCTTAAAAATTGCCCTTTTTACCTTGACTTTTAACCTTATAGGGATGTTTTCCCCGATACAGTTGTGGACAATGTTTGAATACAATCTACTCATGCTATCAGGATATATAGACCTATTAAAAAAACACAAATTGAACCAAAAGTTGACACAGTATATGGGTCTGACGGACACGGAAGGGTAGGATAACAGGACGACGGATGGATGAACATCATGGGCGCTATGTTTTGCCTACTATCGCGGGCAAACAAAATGCGCGTACATTTGTCAATTTTCGAATCTGGACTTGTCACGTGACTCACCCTGTATCCTACTTGCCCTATATCACCGCCGTAATCTACTCCTTTGTAGAGAAATCCCTCAGCCCACGTCCAGCGGGTCACTAATGGGTAGATGAAGCCTGGGGAAAAAAAGGTTATGAAACAAAGTTAGGTTTTCTAAACAAATCAAAATTATGATATCAGTAGTAAAGGTACATATGTGCTGTAAATGGTAATGATATTACCCAACAGCAGCAGCAGCAGAAGAAGAAGACGAATAAGGAGAGGAGAGGACAGGAGGAGGAGGAGTAGGACAAAAAGAAGAATCATGCCAAGAATAATTTCGAAATATATTAAGTTAACCCGTTCAAACGTTGCTTTTACTATGGTACCTTTTAATAGTTTTACTTATTGCACGACGGCGGCAGAATTTCTGTAATGTTTACTGTGCGTTTAATCCCGCAAAGAAATAGTTCGCCGTATGCAAAACTCTGTAACACTACAGTTTAGTTTAAACTTGGAAATGCATAGATTTCAAATTGATTGGCAGACCCTGTGACGTCAAGGGTTTAACAACCATGCACCCATTTGTTATACACATGCAAGCATGGATATGACATTGTCCGTGTAACACCTAATAATTCAAATTTCAAGCTTTTTTCTTTAGATTTTTAGAATTTTGGTCAAATATCAAAATTTTTCAATTTCCAAAACTCTGATTTTTAGTCAAAATTCTAAATTCTCAACTTTTAGATTTTACATTTTTGTTGAAATATCAAAATTTCCAAAATTTAGAAGTTTAGATATTTGAACACATTTTTAAAAATCTAAGGAGTTTTAGATATTTGGAAGTTTTCTCGAGCTTTCACCTTTTGAGATTTTTCATTGAAAATCAAAAAATTCAAATGAGTCAAGTGTATTGTCTCGTTTTCATTTCGATAGTGTGTTAATTTAACATTTCCTCCCTCCGATTGTATAGTCTCCGTTTAATTGTTAAGAATTGTGTAAACACTGCATTTTAGTCTTGGCTCCAATTATGGTATATGAAATGAATGAAAAAATAGATATATAAGTAACCAGAGATAAAAAAACTTACGATAATCTTTAAAGAGCCATTACCTGTATTTTTCAGTTTTATTCTAGCGATGCGTAAAATCAATGTTTTATTCTTTGACATTTTGTTTTAGGCTGAACACGCACCACATTTATAAGAAATCCAACCAGGATAAAGTTCGAGGTGATTTTCGGGTCCTTTTTGTTACTATTAATTTGCATTCGCCTCTTAATTATATTAAAGCGGGGGAAAAAATTAGAGCTCGATTAGGATGACCTGTTGGTTTGACCTTTCAGTGGAATGAGTGACCTTCTCCACTGTATAAAGGATATTGCAGTGGCATGCATTGAGCATGTATAGTATGGCAGAATTATCTCGCTCACGTATACCATACAGTACCTATTTATCGGATGGAACAAGTCCTAATAACTATTCCAATGAAAAGGTCAAACAGACAGACCATGTTGGTCTAGCTACCAAACCATATACACAGGGCTAACGCTGCGATTACAATAGCTACACGCGGAATATGCTCAGAACACATGATTAATTCTGATGTGAGGTCGGTTTTGCCTTGTCAACATTTTGCTTTGTACTTTCTAGAAAAGTTGTCGCCCAGGGAACATAACAGATACCCTGGTCTAGGAAATGTCCATGCATGTGATAAATACGTTGTGATTTTCAAAAATATTTCGACACACTGTGGTTGGGACAATGCAAGAATTAAAGTTAAATTCTTTATTTCAACAAATTTCTATCTTAATGTACAAAAATCTTTCATTGTCATAACTTATCGGAGGTATATCAGACCTGTAAAGAGTATTTTCAATATTTGTTTGATTAGTTTTCTTGCAGTTTACTTACGATATTGTCCAATTTTACAATTATTCTGTGTAATGCGTTCCACTGGTTACTCTGAGAATACGGTCAAATAGTTATTTCCGGTATGTTTTTTTTTTTTTTTTTCATAATCTCTATATTGTTTCCAAAATCATGAATAACCTTAAACAAGTACCCTTTCTTTGATTTAGACAATAGACACATGAATGTTTTATTACATTTACAACATTTATGTGTCAACAATAACCACCTCCAATAATAATGTTATAATAATTCAACACCAAGCAGACGACTGAGTAGTCTTCATTATATATTATAAATTGCATTAACCAAATTCAGGTAGCGCTCATTTTACGGAAATGTTGTATTACGGAAAATTAAATGCTATATGACATGTTTCTTTTTCTTTTTTGATGTTCGAGATGAGTGAAGTTTGTTATCAACCCATTTCTCTTGTAATTAGAAAATATGTCTGAGTAAGATTAAACGTTTTGCTGTTCATTTAGAATAAGCCCCATCCCTACCTCCAACCCTAATTAGTTTCTTTATGTATATTATGGAAGAAATTAAATAAAGTACGGAATCCTATTTAAATTCTTGTAAACCCCAGGCACAAAATGTCGGATTCATTTGTAAAACACACAACGTGTTTATCACAAGCAATGAACTTTTCGGAGAACAGATTGTCTTTAGTGTTCCATGGGCTATAACTTTTCGAGAAGGTCTAAAGCTAAGATACCCCCCCCCCCCCGCAATTTCTCTTTGATGAGCATTGATGTACGTGTTTGGAGCCTATTCTGCGCGAAATTGGAGAGTGTTCCGTGCTTTGTGATTGTATCCTCAACATTTCGATTGTCCCCAGTTACATTGAGAAATACATGAACATCATCGGACACGTGAAATAGGTGAATAAAATCGTCGACAAAATCACCTGGTTATGTAAACTAGTAAACACTTGCAAGTAGAGCAAGCATTTAATAACTTTTTTTTCAGCCTTAATTTTCCATTTTAGAGCATTTCAACGATCCATTTGATCTCTCAAAATGTATTATGAACTTTGCTTATTTGTTGTCTTGTTCTCGTTTCACTCTTTGTTCTCTCAGACGGCGCGTACTTATCAGGTCTACCCAACGCTTCCTCCGCACCTGTTGTCATGTTTTTTTTCGATAACGGAAATGCTTATTGCGCGGGAGCAGACTTGTGTCTTCTGAAAAAGGAGGCGAAGGCAACGAATACTTTTTACGATCAGCTTCTTTATTCTAAAACGTTATATTTTTTTTTCTTCTTCTAAAAACACAAAAAGTTCATTATTTTTGATGAGTGACTGAACGATCCAGTTGAAAATATCCTTTTTGTTGTGCAGTTTGTGCCAATAAATGCAACTAAAACCTATTAAATATGACCAAATAAAATATGCCCTTGACGAATAGCACATGACACCGTCTTATGTCCTTGATGAATAGCACATGACACCGTCTGCAAAACGGATGCAAGTACAAGTAGTTTGAAAGGTGTATTTAAAGAAGATATCAGAATATGAAGAGCTTAAAGTTACCTCAACATGCAAAACCTTTATCCTTTACAAGCATAACAAACGATTGCAGATTAGTAGCAGGAACTTGGATGCGAGTTGCGTGTCAATATTTCATTTTTAAATCCATCAGGAGCAGATCTACAGGTTGCCCCATACCTGTGATTTTCAACTTATTAAAATATTATGACAATTAACCTAAAGAACCTAATCTTGTCTCGATCAATAAACATCGACCTCATCCCTGGAATAAACCAATCAGTATTATCGCATTTGAATAGGTGACCCACTAGGTAGTTATCCCTATATCCTTTCTAATTAAATGATCGCTCTTATACGGAATCAAAGTGGTTTTGATCTTTGTTGAAAACAATGCGCAACTGACACTGAAACATATGTCAACGATTTTCTAAACTTTCTTTTAAGTAAATTGGAAAATAAAATGTTTAGAATCTGTAAACAATGCTTTGGTTAAGGACTGAGTAAACTAAAGGTATTCACCTATCTGAAATGGGGTTTTGACATTTATTGTAAAATTATGTATACTATACAATAATACAAAAATGTGGACAGTTTCGTATAGGGAAAAATGGGGCCATATACTTTTCAGAAGACATGTTCGGTAGATGAATCTGACCTGTTATGAAGAAGCTGTAGACGAAGTAGGCGAGAAATTCACACCTCTCAGCCACTGCCCCAGACACGATAGTGGAGGAGGTGGCAGCAAACGTGTAATGGAAGAAGAAGAATGCATATCTAGTGTCTGGGAGTTCAGAGGACGCGAAGTTCTTCCAGCCAATAAAATCATTTCCCTCTCCAAAAGCAAAAGCGTAGCCAGTAAGCCAATAGGCAATACCACCTATGACTGAAATGAACACAATAAATGTCAGAGTTTACAACACGCCCTTATAGAACGAGCGGAGATGACTGACATCTTATGACGACATGTGTATGCTGAATGAGACTGAGTGACACCATGGAGATTTGTCACAATGCGGCAGGTTGGAGATCTTAGCCTGTGAAAAAAAAACGCTATCACGTCTAAGAATATATATTGAATTTTTACATTTGTATTTTTTTTCACTAGTGAATGGCATCACATACGTATCACTTTTCAGGCAGGTACAGAGACGGTGGCGGCGTCAACAGCATTAATGTGCTATGTTTAAGTTTCCAAAGTCATATTAGTAGTTGTATTCACCAACAATGGCAGCGCGAGGGTTCGATGCGCCTGGGGGCAATGTTCTTTAGTGGCGCCCCTACCGAGGCGCCCGGCGGCAATGTTCTTTAGTGGCGCCTATACTTTGCCACAGAGAACAGTTGTTATGTCAGTTGCCAACCTCCAATCCCCCAGCCCCATCTATTCCCTGGTACAGTTTTTTAAAAAAAAGCTACCCCCCCCCCCCCACCACGCGCCCGGGGGCAATTGCCTCTCTCCAACTACCCTGTCGTGCCGCCGCTGTTCACCTGTAACTTTGGTAGAATGGTATTATATCTGTAAAATTTGTACCCTGATATACTAGAAGTTTATATTATGTCTGCGTAAGCAGAATAATAGCTCCGTTCACAGGCAAGATACTGCCTTCCGCGGAACCTTGGTATTGCATGCAAAAAGTATTATAATTTCTTTCTAAAAGCTTATTCACCACGACAGGTTTCAAAATAAGTAAACACTTTTGCGTCTTTCGAGAGTAAAGATCAAGATCGGCATTTTCATTTTGAAAAAGTTTGGCTTTTTCCTCAGAAACTTCGTTTGAAGTCGTTCGGCTTTTTTCTGATACTCAGCTCTGTTCTGATTTCATCAGTGTGCAATAAGTTGACGATATTTTGTTTCAAATGCCCCCATGTCAAGGACATACTGTAAATCTGTGTATTTATCCGCGATCTCTTAAGACCTCGCTTCACGCCTATTAAAACTATAAACGTTTGATTATAAAATGAACATTAGTAGAATTAACATTAGTATACAATTAACATTAGTACAATTAACAATAGTACAATTAACATTAGTACAATTAACATTAGTACAATTAACATTTGTACAATTAACATTAGTACAATTAACATTAGTACAATGAACATTAGTACATTTAACATTAGTACAATTAACATTAGTACAATCAACATTAGTACAATGAACATTAGTACAATTAACATTAGTACAATTAACAATAGGTTTTGTGGTTGACTAGCTTAAATACAGCTGGACTTTTCGGCTCTTTATGACAATTTATGAAGAAACTTGCATTATTTATACATAAAACAATCTTGAGACGAATTCTTAGTGTTAAACAGTTGAAGGAACATGGAATATTTTCTTCCTTTTCTTTTTCTTGCACTTTGTGACATTTAAGATAAAACTTCAGTAAATAGTTATTCTAATGTTGTCGGATGGTTGTAATTGTTAGGAGAAACATCTTAAATGCTAATTTGCAAGACATACGTGACATTTACATTAAAACAGTCTTTTGTACCCTGAAAAAAGTCACTGTACAGTAAATGTGTGTGCATAAGTAACAATTATATCGAAGCCAAGGCTATTCTACATTTGTTAGACAACAACTGGGACACAACTCATCAGACATTTAGCATGGGTAATGAGGCATTTTTCATAAAGTAATGAAAATAAATGTGAAGAAAATGACTTGAGTTTGTATTGGCCTTTCAAGAACTGACCAAAGTTACACGTGTCAGTTCTATCAGTTTAAGCGAAAGACATGTCGTTGAATTCAATACATATTGTAGTTTACTTTCTTTAGGCCTTGGTGCTGTTCACTAATGAATACAAACAATATTCTTCTCTGGTCAGAGGGTCTCTAGGAAAATCAGAAAAAATATTCATAGGCTATTTGACCGATTTAGTATTATTATACCTTTCTGCCACAGGAAAAGGAATATATCACTGTCTACATATGTCCTCACTGAAATGTTCTAAGCAAACTCTTTCTGAACATAAATTACCGTTGTAATTGTGGGAATTTACATATTAAAAATACTTGTATAATTGTCAGTTTTAAAATACCTAATTAAATAAGTATCGTAATGCATACATGGATTTCGTCATTGCACTTCAGTTTTTGTGTAACTAATCAATTTGTAGCTAAGAATTTTGAAAATCTGTCATCTATAAACTGAATGCAGGATTATATATGTCAAGTGAACACGCACCTGTCCTAAATCATTTATGTATCCGCAGTTTTAATATCGGCGAGAGGAGGGGGTGGGGAATTTAGAACATAATCAGTCCGTTTTAAAAACACTGTTTGCAATTTAATTGCCTGTGTCATGAGCTTCTGAGAGGGTATTCATAGGAACTGTATGTTGTCCGATCCCTACCTTTTGTGTCTGATTAAGTAATAAATAAATACATTTTAAAAATAACTAAATAACTAAATAAATTAATTAATAACAATTTTTGCACTTTTGAATATTATTAATAAATGCATGTTTCCATTTAAATATAATGTCTGAATCGAAACCTAAAATCGTGTCCTTACTCGTGAGATATATAATCAAATAAGGCGTATTAGGTCCATCTCATAAATTACCCCTCTCATTAGATGGGCAGCCATTTCGCTCATTCCATGAAATACGCAGAGGAACCTCACATGTTATGAAAGTAGCAAAGTGCCCCTGTTATGAAATAAGCAATTTGAGCTTTGCACATAGCATTAATTTATGAAATAAAATAAAAGATGTGCACTTACACGAGTCACAGACGTTCTTGATGAGAATGTTGGTAACGTTCTTGCTTCGTACTGCGCCTGCCTCCAGAAATGCGAAACCACATTGCATAACTAGAAAGAAGAAACATACCTCACACAGCTTGTATTCTACGTCGATTACACATCAGGATATCACAGTTTGTATTATGATCCTCATCTATTTCTCTGGCTGGATGATTTCAATCAAAATACAAAATCAAAACTAATCTGGGGAACTATTACACCTATTGCCATCTTTGAAGACGAAGTATTGCTTCATTAAACGATTGTCTCTTCTAAGAAATACCCGCAAACCCAATCTCCATTGTTCCATAGTGCAATCAAATCGATGAATAATACATACTCTCTACCGGCAAATAGTCCGCTTTTTAATTCCCTAGTTGAAATCAAGTTGATCTTTGGCAAAGGCGGCTCGATGAAGCTCTATTTCAAGTTCCACTATCACACAGTCTGTTCACAAGAATAGGATTTTAATTATGTAACTGTAAATGAAAATTCGAAATTAAAGATAAGATCGCTATTGTCACCTGTAGCCCCATAGCAAAAATCATTTTTAAAGAAGTTATGGGTGAGAGATTATGTTCATCGTGTCTCGGGATGCCTCTGTATGCTTCGATTCGTGCAATATGATCAAGTTAATAACTTGATTGCTGGTTTTGGTTTTACTTCCTCAAAGAGAAGACAGAATTGTTGCAAATATCCTCCAATACAGACTTAATTTGCGACAATCTGGTATGATATTCCTCGAACGTGTTGGTTAATGTAATATATGTCAATAGCTTAATCTTGACTGAACAACTGTTCAAACATTTTTCTAGATCATTAAATGAGGTTAACATCTTAGGTAAACACAGCACAGATTCGCACCCACCTTTTTCAAAAGAGTATGCTTGGATGAACTCGTGTCTATATTACTGCATCAACCAAGTCGTGGTTGAGGAAGAGACAAAATGTCAGATTTACGTGTGGAATATCTAGTGAAAAGTTTGTGATTTTCTATATTCCTGATGGAAAGTTGCGCAGATTTTTCATCTATAAAATGAGTGACAGCTATATGTCTTAATAATGTAGATAATTTATAAATAAACTAAATGAAAAGTAGTAAGATTGAAATAGGTGTAAAAGGAACTACGCATGTACACTTTGCCCATTTCATTTCACAACAAGGATTCTATTTCGTAATATTACGATTGAAAATTTGATAAAAAGGTCAATCCTATTTATACAATTGCCACGTTATGACCCATTTTATGAAATATACGCAAGTTGACAACTTAAAATGCATACATATTTTATCCTTCCAAATTAATGTTTGGATTGTCAGTACAATTTTGAACAGTTACAATACATTTCCAACTAAAGATTCAGAGCATAATTTTGCGGTGGAATAAATATAAGCATTTAGTTCAATTTATTCCGCCATACTTTTCACATGGTGATGACTTCCGCCAATTAGAACATCGATTTCCGTCAAGTCGAGAAATAACCTCAGATGTAGTTGTAGGAACACACATACATTTTCGATGGGTTTGGTGATTCGCCTTCGGCGGAGTGCACCGCATATGTTGCAACAGGATGCACCGATTGTGACTATGTCTCCTTTCGCCGCCATATTGTGCCATGTGAACAAAAGTTGTTCTGAATATAGTTTTCAATGGCGGCGAATTACATCCGAGGTTTATTTCTCGACTTGATGGAAAAGGCAGAGGATGTTCCGATTGGACATCCGCTTCACGCATTCGGAACATCCTCGTCTATTTCTGATGCGAGTCGAATAACTTCGACTCTCTGAAAAAGATTCGGAGGCAATCATAGTGATACTTCCCAAATTTGTAAGTTTTTCGCAGACGAACATAAGGCGATATGTGTGAGGAACAGATTCTTATAAAATGATAGGTGTTGAAATAAATACTCGACCACGTTTCAACAATCAATGAAATACCTGCACCTATTTTTAATGTTATTTCTGCAACTTTGTAATAAACAAAAATTAAGAAATCATTGGATTTCAATAGCCTGAAACTATTGCTTACCGTGCTGTTAGTTATGACACGTCGTCAAGTCATTGTGACGTAAATAAAGTTATTATGACTAATAACATCCACGGGCTTTGAGGGCAGTTCAAAATGGCCATTATTTTTACATCCGAGTTTTTTTCTATCATGCGATGGAAAAGGCCGAGGGCGTTCCGATTGCTGCTTCACGGTCAAACCAATTGGAGTACCGAGGTGTTCCGATTGGGTAAAAAAATACACAGTTTGGTTAGACTTTGGTGAAAGCTTAACTGTGTAGTATTATTCATAGCTCATAATGTTTAAACTGTTCAGATTCATACACAATAAATAAATTGAAAGCTAACCTGAAGCTTTCGTCCTTGTACTAAGGACTTTATCAGCAGAATGATTTATTATATATATATATATATATATATATATATATATATATATATATATATATATATATATATATATATATATATATATGTGTGTGTGTGTGTGTGTGTTTAGTTTTGTTCTTTTGTTCTTTAAGAACAGGTGCTCATAACTGGGCTTTAAAATCATTTTTAATAATGTTCAAGATAGGGTATATAATTTTTTATTCAGTGTGATGATTGCGGGTTTGTGCTAAACTGCGAAGGACTTATGTAACCTACTCTCTAAATCAGTCCGGAAAAAGAACTAGCTTACCTCCAATCGCTGATACTCGAACTAAATTCACGCGTTTGAAATTTCAAAATATTTGTGGTTATACCATATTTTATAGTTGGTTGAATCAGTGTCAAGTGTTTTTGTTGTACAAACATATTCGAATGCATGCTGATTTAAACACCAACCACCAAATACGTTGGCAGATTTACGTGCAAAGATAATTTTTTCATGGATATATCCAACAGTAAACGAGGTTCATCTGCATTTATTGTCATACGAAGAAAAGGTATTCCAAACTTTATACCGTTCCTTTCAAATTTATCTTCACAAAATATTATGACATATTGAGGTGCGACGAACCAACCAACCAACCAATCAAAAGACTAACAAACCAATTGATCGATTGACTGACCAACCAATTAAATATATTAGCAAATAAGTCAGCAAGCAACCAAGGAACCGAACATTCACATTAAGCAAGCAAAAGGTTTTTCATTGACCGACCATCCAATACAATGACTTGACATAAACGTATTAAAACTAATATAATGTGTTTCTTTCTTTTACATTATTATTATTATTATTATTATTATTATTATTATTATTTTATTATTATTATTATTATTATTATTATTATTATTATTATTATTATTATTATTGCTGCTGCTGCTGTTGTTGTTGTTGTTAGCGATATTGATCATCAAGTAGATATGTAATGAAATGAAATGAAAAGGCTGGGGATTTGCCCTGGCGCGCATTAATTTGCCATGACAATAGACCACATAATAGCTAACACCTGACCTGAGTGATTACAGTTTTACAACGTGATAAAATAGCATAGATTATAAAACACCAAAGTGCAAACTAAAATTGTGATGTATCGTTATACAAAAGATGCAATGGTTAAAACATAAAGTAAATTAATAAACGTTCATCTATTTCTATGGTGCTCCTTGATTACTGATTACATGACATCCGGCAGGCATTACAAATATTTTTTTTAAACTCATGCACGCATACAAATTTGATTTTAGATTTCTGATGCAAGGTTCCTCTTAACAAGATAAATCTTTTATTGCTGATCTATATTTGTGCTCTAGATGATAAGATTAGAGAAAAGCAAAATATGATGACGGTGAGAATTATTCCAATCTTTTCATTTCCAAGTCCAAACCGTAGCCATGTTTCCATTGATTGTGATATGATTCGCCACAGAAAATTACATCAAGTTAAGCTCTGCTTTTTTTTTTTTTTTTTTTGCTTTTTTTTTGTCCTGAAATGTCCGTGAGCCAATCTGTTGATATCATCGTCCAGAACATAGCGTTTGTCGTTGTACGCAGAAAGCCCTGTCTTGTTTGGCGTCACTGTGTGCAAAACTTGATTACTTGACCTGATCGTGTTCATTATCGCATACTATTTTTCACCAGCAAGCGCTTTCAGATAATCTTCATGCGTGATGGCATTTTTAACTACATTTTTCTTGATGCCCTTCCAACGTTTTCAGCGATACCATTAGGAATTTTGATAGAATACATCTTCGCTCTAAGGAAAACGAATTCTGCTATCGAAACAGAGGAATTTTCATCCTTGAACTTGCCTTTCTTCATTTTGTTTGTGTCATTATAACATTTGCTGTTTTTCGGATACTCAGCAAAGTCAAATAATTCTTTCGAGGCAAACATATCTGCATAAACATCATCCGTCTCGATTTCGTAACACAGCGGGTCCGTGTCAGTAAAAAGCAACTTGGCTTTAGAACCTTCCCTGCGCCATATTTTGTCCTGACGTAGTCATAATGAAAATCGTACATCAGCAACTTTGACAGCTCCAAAATAGCAAATCCGAAGTAAATGGGCTAGTTGAGAACGATATGCGTTTTCTCTCTATGAATCGCTACTAGGTTTTTATCAAAAAGCTTCATAGCGACAAAACCGGGATCTGCAACCAACTTGTCTCGAAGCTCTTGTTTGTTGACCAGTTCTACGTTGACCCACTTTCTGATATTTTCCATCGTTTTGCCATATACTGAATTGTTTATCAGCTTAATGAAGTCCTTATCAAAATCGTTTGCAGCATTTTTCCTGTTTTTCGTGTTAAATTCTATGTAAGTTTCCAGCCAGGCTACTTGTCTGAATTTTACACGCGATGAATTCTGATCACGTTCAGACCCAAGTCAAGACACTGTTTCAGATTCTTGTAGTGAATGAAATACTGCGTCCTATCTATTAGAGTTCGAATCGGCTTTGGAACATTAAAATTGCCAACGCATAGTTTGTCTTTGAGCATCAACGTATGCGGATTTAACATAGCGTCGTCCATAGTTATATTTTCTGGTGTGAGTCATTGTGCAGATCATGAATTCCAGCGGGACACTCAAGATCGACTTCTAGAATGTAGCCAATGTCGTCGTCACTCCGTAACATTTCTTCGGCAAACTGTTCTGGCGACATCCAAGAAAAGCCATCGACAGGTAATGTTTGTGACATAGCCCAGTCATACAGATTGATTTTAGCCAGATAAATGACATGTTTGCTTGGCTGCGTGGCGTCATATTCGGGTAGATATTTGTTGTTCGCGACAGAATTCCTGTTGGAGAAATTCCACCGCGAAGTTTTGCGTCAGGTGTTTTTAAACGCTAAAACCATGAAGACATTTTTCTGTAGTCAAACATTTTGGCTTTATGCTCAGTCCGCTAAAGTTTTGATCCAGCAATAGTGGCCGTCCGCGGTTCCGTTATGAAAGTAAAGCAAATCCAAAATTTGTTTCGCAAGTCACCGACGACAAATGCAACGGATAAATCTTAGCATCATCCACGCCAAAAACGTTGACCGAAATATTATGTAGTCGCTCAAACTTTGACACGGAATGGATCTGAACAGGAAAATTTATGTCAGTAAAATCCAACTGGTTTTGGTAGGCAGTGTAATTACTCACTCGATTTGGATTTCTGGCCGCAGGAAACAACGCGACAGCACCGCCCACATAAAACATTTGTTGTCGTTGTTTATGACATTAACGCAACTTTGGCTGCTTTAAATTCTGGCTGGCAATTCCAAAAAGGATCGTCCACAAAGCGGATTATGTTTAGAGGTGCTCACGACGCATCTTGGAAAGCCAAGCACAGTCCAACCAGAACCTTCACCAGAGAATCTATCTATGTCGTTTCCAAGGGCTTCGAAAACGCTTTTGACGTCTTCCTGATTTATATCAAAGGCTCGGACTGGTTTGCTGATAAAATGTGCTTCAGTTTCCGTGCCAGTGATCTTCGTAAAAAACACGCCAATGCCAATGGAAAATTTTATGCCACGATATAAACACAGCTCTCTCGACAAAATATTTTTTTTTATCTCTGGCTCTGTCCCGCTCACTACGCTGCAAAACGCTAGCAAATTGTCAAAGTTTGTCGTAAAAGTCTTGTCGTAGCCAGCAAAAGGTTACTTGCGTTGAGTGTATCGCAGATTTATGCTCATAGTATATAAATAATCCACATGTTTAATTGCTTGTTCCAACCATCGCCATGAGAGTATGCTGCTTGATGCAAGACACGCTGTGGCGAAATAACATGCCATTATTGTCGCAGATATTAATTCGACCAAGTTCATTAAATAATTTTCGCTGCTTGTCCGTCAGCAAAACCTGCGTCTTAGGATTATTTCACGATTTTGTCGCAGTGAAATTTAACTCAAAATTCGCATGAGGATTTCTGTAGAGGATCACGATGGCGTCAAGCAGTGTTTCAGGCTGCTCCAAGTAGACAACTGTATCTGACATGCTATATAACCTGATTGGACAAAACGATTTGCATTAAAATTTGTTAAGAACTTTGTGTGGGTATGTGCGACTCCGACACAAACGGTGACGCTGTTGTGCGCAATTACGATGAGTACATCCAAGTGGAAAAAGCGCACCTGCATTACAATACGAGGCCGCAGAAATATACTAGAAAATATCACATCAGAAACAAGATGGCCCGATTTAATCTGTCGTACGAGGAAACAGCGCTATTCAACGAAATCTTCGACAGTTTTATCACGCTAGACCCGACAGGAAGACAAAAATTTATCAAGTTCGATTACGTATTCAAGAAAATATTTCTCTTCATAGTTCTGCCTGAAAAAGCTGCCATGTGTAAACCCGTATCCAGCTACAAAATATTAGCAGAGTACGATATAATTATTTCTCGATACTTGCCGTTGGAACCCAGGAGTTAAAATCATCAGAGTAGCCACTCCATTTTAAAAGTGACTTGTTTCCGCCAGTCTTGATCACACGATATATTCTGAAAACATTTTGTTCTGTTTTTTGTAACTCCTGTTCGTAAAAAGATCCTGAAACAGGTTCGCCACAAAGGCCTGCGGTTCGGTACGCAACATGAATTGTTTTTAACACCTCTGACGCGGTAAACACTTCTTCTGTATAGCTTGGTATATTACCCTTTTCAAACTTTTTTTAATATCTGCGCTGGCGTCATTCTAATACTTCTGTGTTTGGTATTGTTGTACTTGTCCACCAGCAACTGCAACACGTCTACGTCCTTATTTGTCTGATTTTTTGTAAAGTGTTTCCACATTGCATTTTTAGAGTGTGATTTAACCTTTCAACGACAACGTCTTTGCTTTCATTGAACGTAGAATAGTTATGAATTTAATTTGTTCAAGTCAGTTTTCAAACGTGTTATTGTAAAATTCGCCTCCATGATCAACCCAAAGTTTTGTTGGTTTACGTATCAAAGATGCAAAAGTGTCTCTGATTGCAACTCCGGTCTTATTCTTTAGTGGCAAGCTCCATGCGTACTTGCTATAAACGTCAATGATATTCAACAAGTATTTGATGCCGCCATTATTTCTGGAATATTCTTTCATGTCTATGAGATCAGCAGACCAGATGTCATCAACGTCATTGGCAACAAATCTGCGTGGTGAAAATTTTTTTTTGTCGGCTTATATAATTATTCTGCAAGTTTGCTGTGGTCAACAGGGGTTGAGACACAGGAACCTGCGGTTGTGGCGCTCGCGCCAAACTTGTACTTCCAACCCATAGCGCCTTTAACAAAAGCTCTGTCTATGCGTTCTCGAAGCCCCTTTAGCTTTATCACTGCTAACTCATCCAGCATAAAATCTTGTCGCAGCGGTTTTTACCTCTGGAAAGTCTCTGTAGCAAATGTCATGCCGCATAGCTGTAGCATCTAATTGATTATAAGCTTCTTGACCGGCTAACGGTTGATCATTTGCATCAAGTTGCTTATGCAGAGGATTATAAGGACCTGTATACTTGTGTCCTGGCAAAGTCCAGCCTCCTTTTGGCTTTGGAAGCTGTCCAATTAGCTTGTGTAGGTCAAAGGCGCCGCCATAGATTTTACGACATTTTCAGACAGTACAATGGCCATCAATTTTATTGCCTTGAATACAAACATCGTTAGAACAAGCATGCATATATATTTAGCAAACATAAAAATTAAGTGTCTAAGACAACGATGGGTTGTGTTTCCATGCAACCACTTAAGGTGCTCTTCACATACCTGGATTGTTTTTGCTGTAAATGGCACGCACTGATTTTATCAAAGGACGTCCGTTTTTGGTTTGAGATTGCGTTTTCTCAAGGCTGTCAGCAATCTTACTGCATGATAAGCACCACGGAGCTGTCATTATGCTTGACGTTTACACAAAACGTGCTTTATAAAATAAATACAGTAAAGACTGCAAGCTGAACTATCCATATGTTGAATCTGCATTGAATTATAAACACAACCACGCCCTCCACCAGAAACATATTTTTGATGGCATCGCATGGTGGCAGACCAAACGAGTCAAATTATTCGACAGCATCATTATTTGGCTTGTTCACAATCGCAACCCAATGCATTCCAGCACCGTCAAAATAATTTTGAATGTTTATGACGCAGCATGCTTCATTCCTGATTTTTTTGGCAGTTTATCATTGGAAAAAACACGGCGAAATAACTGTATGCCTTTAAGCGCTGATTCAATGTCAAAATTGCTTAGCGGCGAGTTATTCCAGTCCTCGCGCTCTCTTTTTTGTACTCATACTGCGTCCAAAAAGCCTGCCACGAAGCCATGGCAACAACGCACCTGCGCTACCAGCAGCAAAGAGTGGTAGAAGTGTTAAAACTCCACCTTTCTTCTGTAGCTGCGCTGCAGACAAATCAAGTACAACACTTTTTCCTGCTGCTCTTTGTTTTTGCACCTTGTCATGCTGTCGTTTTGTCAACATGAGCTAGAAGACAACTGTTTTGATGTCAGCTTTATTGACAACGTGCAGCCTTCCGAATAGGCCAGCGCAATAGTTTACGTTGTGTTTCAGAGAGATATAGTTCAACTTCCTGATATTATATTTCTATGTAGACTGTTTAGACAAAACGTTTTCTGCGGCGCAGTCCTCTGCCGCTTGTTGCCTTTTCTGTTGCGCCAGATATTGCTCCAGATGCCGCAGCCATTCCCAATGAAGCAAGAACTGGTAATATTTGTGGCGCCAACGCCGTAAGAAATGATATTATCGCTGGTAAAGCGCCTCCAATGCGAGATATTTGTTTATCAGATAACTTTATAATTAAACCAGTATTGGAACGCTTTACCGCGTTAAAATCTAAATACTGTTTTTTGTTAACGCGAGAACGTGTTGTCCTTGACGCAGTTGGTTGCTTCCAAGTCTGATGGACATACCTGCTTTATGTCTGTGCGCTGATTCTGTTGTGAAGGCGTTAAAACAACTTTTACCACGGTGCAACTAATTATAACAATTGTTTTATACAATAACTGTCATCTTGCCACTAAGAGCATCAAGTGTGAGAAATCCTTCAGCAGGAACTACAGCGTGAACATGATATTTTGAGGCTACTGCTGTCTGGATAAACTACTTGACTTCGACATCTGCCACATAATCTTTTGTACGTTCTCTGTGGTTAGAAACGTCACAATGATAAATAGTGCACAGGTTTGCAAAGTCCTCCATGGATATTTGTGTTCCTGTATCAACATCCTGGTATTTTGCATAGCTTCTTGAAGCATAAAGTACGCGCGCGAATAATTTCTATGGGCTTCATCAAAATTGCATTCGAGTTCACGTTCAGGAAATTGTCTGCTGTTTATTTTAACAGCAATGCGAGTCAGCCCCATGTCGTCAAATACCTGGCTGCTTTCCTCTGAATCTGCATCTCGTGTAGCGCGTTGAAAGGTCACAAATATATGTATAGGTAGCTCGCTGCCAGGTAAGGTATTTATTCTCCACGTGACTGCTAATTGCGTTTTTAAGAACGTGACACTTTTATAGACGAGCATCTGTTCAAAACAAAGTTATTTGCAATACCCGAACACAAGATTGTCAAATTCTACTGTATAAAAAATAGATGGTGTTATTTTTGTCATCCAAAGTCATAGCTTTGTAAGAACAAATTGACCTTCGACAACACCATCTACATGATGCATTTATGTATTAGGATCCGCTCGTTCCATAACCAGTGTGTGCTTGATGCCACTAAAATTCTGTGTCAATATTGCGCAAAAACCAAAAATGGATCTTAGCGGCAAAAGCATGCAAACTTCATTGTGACCATCAGTGAGATGGCGCCTTACTGCAAAACCAACATTATAATTTCCATTTTCTGGAGCAACAAAGGCATTACGGATGGCTGTACGAGTTTCAGCTGCCGTTGGTACCGCTCCAGCAATAAGAGAATTAGCATCAGTAAGAACTTCAACTCCTTGTTTATACTTGTTGCTAACTGCCTGATTACTGATCGTCCTTGTATCAAAACATGTTTGTAACAGTCCTTCTGCTGTGGTCGTCGCTCATCGAAATCAGATTCACGATGGTGCTGGCAACAGGCAGATAGCTGCTAATGTCCTCAACTGTCTGATTGTTAAGTTGATACCGTGCTGTCTTAAACAGACTCCAACCCTTATTTGTTAGCGCAACGTTTATACCAGCAGGATGATTTGCGGGCGGAGTAGCATCTGTTTGCAAAAAAACTCTGATTTCCAGAAAAGCTTTATGTGGCAGCAGGTAAACATCTTCATCGTGCGTGTCAATAATTCTTGTGCCAAGTTTATTCATCTGATGCGAGTCCTTGTCCAAGTATTCAACGTATTCATACTCTGTAGTTGACTCATCGATTGGTGCTTCGTCAAAAAGCTTAAAATATTGTGGTGTAAGCCGTGACAACATGTGTATACATCTTCTTTACACAAAAATCTTTTTTAAACCGGATGATGACATGATATTGGATATTGCTGCTCTCATGTTGGCTGCTGATGTACGCGTCTCGAGTTCACACATAATATCTTCGCCGCGCTTGGACAACATTTTCTTTGCAGTGCTAGTCATTACACATTTAGCTTCTTTTGTTCGTGCAATTCCCTTGATGATTTCTTTAACAGGCTCTAACGGAACAGGTTGCTGTAGCACAGACGCGGGCGTCCCCTTGATTTTGTCTGCAATTTTCTATCAAACTGCTGTTCTTTTTGCTGAAGCAGCACCTTTTGCAGCGTCAATGGCCAGTGAGCAACTCGTTTGACCATGCCAGGCGCTGCTTTTAAAATCTATGAGAGCAACGTTGATAAAAAGCATTCTATGATATTTTTGCGCTTAGCTCGTCTTGGCTTGATCTATACAGTCAAGTTATATAGTTTTGGCTAGCGACCGGAGATGCAGATAAAATTTCACTCGCACATTATTAAGGTTGACGCTGTTTCCAGATTAATCCGTTATTGACATCGTGACCTCTGGTATGCAATAAAAGTGTTTATCAGATAATAAATGAGCGGCGACGGTTTTATTGTCATGAGTGATCCTGGTGGCATATTTAGACCACAACTACAAATCACATGGCTATGGCCTCCTCGCGGATCGTATGATCCTCCAGCTATGGAACAGTTTATTAGCAAGCTCTTTACATCACTAATGTTGACAGGAAAGTCTCCGTTGTGAACACCATCTCCCTGCAGGACTCGTGATTTATAACCTAATAAGTTTTTCATGCTGTCATTGATTATAAAGTCAACTCTGTAGCCACCTTTGATAGTTATCCGTGTTTTAAGCGTAGAGTAATTTGGCTCCATTGCTATGATGTCGTTCGCATGACCTTTTTCTTTCATTAACTTTTTTATCTCATGTCAACAACATTGTACCCTCCAGGGGTTATGGTTAATGTTTTTTTCAGTGTCATTAGCAGAGATAAAATATAAAAACTTGTTATTGCTGGTTGGAACGTTATGAAATGAGTTCATTATATCTGCAGAAATCAGAGCAATTTCAAAACGAGTATCCTGCGATAGCTCTATAGGTGTGTTGTATTTGACGGTAAAATTGATTGCTACTTCCTAATGCCAACTTGGAGTAAAAGAGAAAAGTTTGAGACATTTTGCCTATATCAATTTCTTTTACAAAACTTTGTATTCTGCGTTATTAAGCACGTTTTGTTGGAGCAGGTGATTTAGTATTTCTGTGTTCTCATTGTCGATTTCAGCGTCAACATTGCCAGCTTGTAAAAATGCTGCTAGCAAGTAATTTTAGACTCGTAACAAACTCTGCTGGATTCTTGTAATATTTTATTCCTGTACCTGTCTTTGGTTTCTTTTTTGACTTTGGAATAAGCGCAGATCGTATAGAAGAAATAGTAGGTAAGCGTGACCTCTTAGTCTTAGTCAGAACGTGCTTGCGCTGTATCATGACTTGCTTGCGCTTTTGCAGATCGCTGCCACTCCTGCTCTTGTGCAGATCGTTGCAACTCCTTAACAGGCATTAACATAAATCTCGATTGACCTTCAAGCAGGGACTGATCATCAACACGCACTAATCTAAATCCCGGTTTACCAGTCTGTTCACAGTTACCTTTGTGAAACTTCTCCATGCTTTCTAACATCCCTTTTGAAGCTTGCCGCAGACTTTGATTTAGATCTTTTGTTCTTTCCAAGTGGGGTATAATATTAGGATTGCACTTTTGTCTTTTCCCCCATTTTCTGTTAAATTCGGTTAGCTCTTGTCTTGCTTTGTCTTTCTTTCTAAATGCATCTTCAGGTGGCTGCAGATCTGTTCTTAATGGATGCTCATACTCATCTTCTTATTCATTTTACCATCCTGTACGTGTGCTGCTTGTCAGAAGCCCTCTCTTCTAGCGCATAAAGAGCAGGAGCCATCTGAAGCAGCAATTCTTGCTCTTCTGCTTGACCCTTGATTATTTCTGCTTGTTGTTCCTTTAGAGCCTTAAAAACTTCATCTTGCTTAACAGCGTGCGCTGTCGCAGTCGGTTCTATTTTTTCTTTTACTGGCTTAAACAGTTTTTGTGCTACATCATGCTGAAATTCCTGTTCTCATATTTCTTTTCTGCAAGAATGCCGCCATGCAATTGTTGCTGCTGCTCTACGTACCTGCGTATAATTTCAGATTTGTTTTCTCGAGTTTCTACGCGTACAAATGGCATTGTATACAAGGTATTTGCATAAAATAATGCTGTTAAGGATCGGGCGTATCTGTTTGTCGAAGATCAGGTAAATAAAACTAATCAAAGGCGCGACGATACATTTCAGGAACGTGTTCTGCATCTCTGTGAAAAGTCATAAAATCATGTTTGCTGTCGCTATTGGCTTCGTGATAACATTGATTAAACTTCGTAGCGTTTATTCAACGACAATGATCAAGCGCAATTGAATCAATGTCGCGGTTGTCCAAGCCAGAAAAAACCCCACAAAACAACCGTGTTGCGGCGAACATATTTTGGCACGTCATAATAAGACTGCAACAGGTAGATATAATTGCAACGCTTATTTATAGACAGTGAAAAATATCCCTTAATTTTATTCATGTTGTATCGATCAAGTTTAATGTCGTCAAATACAGTGATGGGGACCTTATCGCCATCAAGTTCTTCTTAAGGCGTTATTTCGTCTGGCTCAGATATGGTAAACACGTCAGTAAGCGCATCATCGAAATCCTTTAGTGTTCTGTACTTGTCCTGGCTTGGATTTAACGTGTAAATGACTACTTTGTCGTAATTAAGCCCGTTGTTAAGCAGCACGATCAAAAGAAAATTGTCTTGTCGCGACCTGTTCGATCAACAATCACGCAATGCCAATCCGGAAACAAAAATTAAGCCTGGGCTTTTTGACATCTTTTGATTCGAAGTTTATAATTCGCATTTTTATACAGCAGAGCTTATATAATGAGTTACTATATAGCTTTTGGTACGCGTATTGGTTCTGGTGGCACTAGCAGCACTACAGCAGATGGAGTTTCTCCTGGTCTGGTTAACAAGCGCGTGCTACAAACTGGTGACACCATGTCTGGACCGCTAAACATGTCTTTGAAAAAGATCACAAACTTGGCCGCGCCAGAAAATGAAAAAGATGCAGCAAACAAGAAGTATGTAGACAAAACTTATGTGGCAAGCGTTCTTGTTATAAGTACTCTGTATATGGCAATACAACGTCCTATAGGAATGATAGGTTTGGAGTACGAAATAGATCCTGTCAACACAACCAAGTTTAGTTACTTCAGATTGTATTGCGTAGAGGCAGATTCGCCCAATCCGGGCTTATCACTTTTCAAATTTGGCCCTAGAGGATCTTGTTTAAAATATTTATATATGTCTGAGATTGTCAGAATAGCCAAGGAATTTCACAAGCTGCTGTTGGATGAAAAGCATGACGACCTGCCAGAAAACGTATTTTAAAAAGCATATTATGAAACCTTTGCTCTGATGAAAATTTCTGGTTGGATTATGAGGCTCTTCCGGCTAGTGCTCCGCTAGATGAGACCTCGCAAAATTAGTATTCAGTTGCCAGTATGGGAGCAGAACAGTTAAAATCAGAAACTGACAAGTATGAAGGAGTCAGAAAGTTCCGCAATGATAAGGGCTCAGACGCACTTGAAAAAAATACAGAGGTGGTGGTAAACAATATTATCGATGAATTGCTTCCGTACTGTTGAAGCAATTATCAAGTCCAACAAAATCAAACGCAGAAAGTTTAAGACAGCCGAAAAAGACGCAAATCAGAGAGCTGAATACAGATGTAAGGATCATCATGCCAAGAAAAAGATTTCTAAAACAAGGATCCACTAGAAGATAAGATCGAAAAACGTAATTTGTATAAAGCAACTGGCTTGCATTTTGATGACGTAGACACGATATTGCAAGTAATGGCGCTTCCTGAAAAAGTAGCTGATGAACCAGAACAACCACAACCGGCGCGGCCGCAAACAGAGCAACCAGAGGAGGCTCAGTCAGAGGAAATATCAGACATAGTAAAAAACAAAACAAACAAAAAAACAACAAAAAAACAACAAAAAAACAACAAAAAAACGCTGAGGCATACTATCACATCTTAAAATACAAGAATCATGACCTATATCTTATAAACAAGCTTGCAGCTGCTCTTGCACCCGTTGGAACGTTTACAGCAAAAACAAGACAAAATAGTTTTTGCTACGTTTAGGGATAAGCTTGCTAAAATACCTGATGGTGCACCAATTCCAGATGATGATACGGCTAATCAAATTAACAACCACCTATTTGATATGACTCCCCATGAGGAATATTTGCAGACAAATGCAAGCGCTCTGATTAACCTGATAAAAATAAAATAGAAATGGAAAAGCTAGTAGAGGCGTTTTAACTTTTAGACGTGTAAAAATACGAAAAAATGACACCAATGTTCTTTTGGCTGCAGCTGAATTTGCCGAAATTTTCAATATGCCAGTTAAAGATTGAAGTGCTAAAACAATTGACATCTCAGAAATACCAGCTATCTACTTTGTTAGAGCACAATAGCTTATTACAAAAGAACAGCAGACAGAACTTAGAGCACATATGCGTAGGATGTGAGATACAAGTATATCTCTTTATTTATACGCTCCGCAGCTTTACAAGAAAATAATGCATACAGAGGAGCAACCGCAGTTAGATCAACCACAACCAGAGGAGGAGGAGATGATTGACTAATCTTACTATATACGATGAAAGATAACATAGACTTCAATCACATTAGCGAAGACTTGAAGCCAAAAGAACGTGAACAAATTATTTTGTTTTACGAGCGTTATCACAAGCGGTCTTTTGTTTCAAACGGTCTCACATGCATTATCCCCGCGTGTTATTTTTTCTGACAGCAGTTCCCTTTCTGTTGTCAACAACTGAAGTCGCTTCTACCGACGTCTTGTTAAATCCGTTTATGCTCATTATTTCCGGCATTGAAATTGCAAACTGTGGAAACTTTACCAAGGCAGTCTCGGCATTTCTATATGCGGCAACTATTCTTCTTGAATCAAAGTTGTACATGATTATACAGTGCTGTTTTGTTTAAATGCTGATACAAGCTGTCTTATTTTTGAAACGGCCATCTGAATTGTTTTGGCGTAGACTTGTTCGCGAGCAACATGGTTGTAAGCTATCTTGAATATTTTTCAAGGCAAGACCGCTACCAGTTTTTTCTCTGGATATTTTCTGATGATGGCGTCAGTGGAATCAGAAATATCTCGTGGCTGATCCGCGATGTCCGTGATAATGTAGTCGTGTTCTCTGTGTAGATCATTCTTTATAAATGCGATCAGTTCTGCTTAGGTAGATTCGCCTAAGTCGACAAAATCGTCATAGTCGACAAAACATCTTACGATGCCAAACGCGACTGGATCTTTCACGTGTCTGCGGTAGTCTCTGTTATGAATTTTTTTGTCGTGTTCTAGATAAAATCCTAGCTGAGCTATCGAGCACTTCCGAAAAACTGTGCTTACCAAGATGCTATATGAAGCGACCACCGACACCTCTAGCCCCGATAATATTTGCAGAAGATAATAGTCAGGAAACTTGTCTACGTCTCTCACAAAGGGACACTTGAATTCCAAAAGAAGAATTTTGTTGCGATTGACCATGTAGCCATCAGATCTGTATCTGAAACCGTCTAACGCTTGGATGCAAATATCGCTTCCAACGACGTTTTCGCTCGTGGAGATTTCTACGTATTTTCTGATGACTGGTTCAAATATCGTTCCCTACAGACATGACAACAATACTGCGGCTAATTTTTCGCCAAGCTTTCTTCTGGCTTTGTCTCCAGCTGCTGCGAACGGACAGACTTCAATGACCGTAACCAGCTCCGAACCAACAATGATGGTTGGCATAATTCCATACCAACCCGCTGATTTTTGCTTGATTTTATGCGCGCGCACAAATGTTTCCAAAACCACTTTCAGATAAATCGTTATGCAATATGCTTGCATTCATATGGCTAGCATTTCCATTTAGAGATTTTGTGTAATCTGATATATAGATAGCAAAAAAGGACAGCAGTTTATGTTGCCCTCTAAATGGTAGTATGTAAAACTGGAGAGTTTGGGCATAAGGATATGATTCACCGAATGACCGACCTAGCCTTTTGTTAGCAAAATTCGCAGACAATTACCCGAAGCCTCTATCCGCGTCACAACTAGTGATCCAAACAATTTATGCCCATCTCCGCGGCGGATTGAGGCTTCAGATGAGATCTGCGAAGGTTCTACATCGAAAAGTGAGGTCGGGCTGGGGGTGAATCATATCCTTGTGCTCAAAGTTCCACTTTTACATACTACTCCGCCCCCTCCTCCCCTTCGCACCCCACCCCACTCCACCTCTGCGATCTGTGACTATGACACAATATTCGCCTTGTCGTTTCCACTACGGATAAATATTTTGTCTGAATAAGATATGCACCAATAACTGCAAATGAAAGCTTCCATCATGTATCATGATATTATTAAAAATAGCCCTCGAGCAATTATCCAATCTGTCATGTATACTCTGTGTTGATGATTAAACTCAAAACGTATAGCCTGTGATAGCGACATTTTTAATGAAGCTTAGTAATGGAAATGATACCTGGAAATGATAGTTTTGACAGATGTTTAGAAGTTTCACACTGAATTAATAGTAATTGTTTACAAAATCTACTAAGTTAGGCATATTTGTGTTAAAACAGAATGCACATTGTAACATTAGTAGCATAGAAAGCGTAACTCCTGGCTCACTTGACCTATGACCTTTACCACTGATCTTTGACCTTTATCCTCTAACCTTTGACCTTCAACAAAGACCACTGGTCCACAAAATTTTGCTAAAAAACCTAGGCCAATGGTTCAAGATACGTATACTGCCCACTACTTTTGGCCACGTAGACCACCTGCCTTTGAAAAATTTATGAAAAAAGCGTGGCTCACAGGTGGTCTAATTTTTAGGAGAAAAACCTGGCTCAGTGGTAGTCTAATTTTTAGGAGAAAAACTGGCTCAGTGGCCGTCACATTTTTAATGAGAAAAACCTAGTTCAGTGCTCGTCAAATTTTTGAGCGTAATTCTTGGCGCAGTGTTCGTTATATTTTTTGTGGGCGTAACTTCTGGCTCAGAGGTCGTCAACTTTTTATGACAAGACTTGGCTCAATGGTCGCAACATTTTTTTATGAGAAAAAGCTGACTCAGTGGTCCTCAATATTTTTTAAATTTGAAAAACCTGGCTCAGTGGTTGTCGAAGTAGTTGTTATACAACAAAAACCTGGCTCAGTGATCTTCAAAATAGTTGTTATAACAACAGGGTCACACACACCAAAAAACTAAGTACAAAGAGGCAGCGCGTATCTCCCCATTTTATTAATTTCACTATGAATCCAAATTCACAATGCTGTGAATAGAAATTAACTACGAAAGATCTTTGCAAACGGCACACCCCAGCACCGAAAGCCTCTCCCTTTGGATAAAATATAGGAAAGAAACCAGCTACCACCCACAGGGCAGGGAGAGGCCGCATCCATTTTCCAGATTTTGTTTTCTCTTGGTATCGAAATGTTGTCCTCGTCGTTTACATGCACGATATTCTTTGTCATGCTTTACAATACGTTAGCCATGCTATTTTCTTTTCTTTTTTATTTGCATACTCTAGATTTTATGTCATGCTTTATCATACCTTAGCAGTTTGTTTTCTTTTCTTTTTCTTTCTCTTATTTGGAGCTTTTTTATTATATCTGAGTAAGTATTTTGATCTGTATTTTTCTGTTGCTTGTTTTTAGTAATGCGGTTTTCCTCTATTATATATGCAAAATATTTTAGGAGAAAACTTGGATTCAATCCCTAAACCTTTGGTGTACAAGTCTGACGCTTAGAGCGATTGTTCCATATCACTCAGTTATTAATACTATAAATTCTTCTCTATATGATGATTAAATATACTTCCCGGCTATTAACTACCGCAAGTAAATAACTTTCTTATTATTAATATTTACAGAGAAGCAGTTCTAGCGAAGCAGTCCTAGCAAAGCAGTCTTGACGTCCAACTCCCGTACTATTATGAAATATCTAGGTCTATTAACAAATTCTGGCTTTAATGAACGTTTTACTTTATCACCCAGAGAAAAAGACATTTAGATTTGAGCCCTAGTAGTGGCCAATTCATTAAGTTTTTGTCTGAACTTAATTCCTATTTTGACGCAGCCCTGACGTCCCGTCTCGTGCTATATCTTTTTACAATTTATACTTTCTAAGGTTCATAAGTATCTTACATGTACTATACATGTAACATAACTGTTCGCCTAAAAAAGAAAAAGAAATGTCAAGGTTACCGAAAGCAAATTCTTTTAAACAGATCAAGGTCAATGCAACGGTATGGATTATCTAGCAAACAGGCTGATCTATAAAGCCATGTGTTCGGTCTATAAACCTACGCAGATTTTAAACTAAGACCAGATCATTCAAGAGATTAACTATCTTCACTAATTTATGCAATTTAATTATCACCTAGACAGATGTATTTACCATATTCTAATAAATCAAGGTGGGCCTATGGAATATTCCCAGCGAAGCAGTCATGACGTCCCCTGTATACATGTATTTAGAGTACCTTGATAAATCAGGTTCACATATTTCTAGGCATGATTCTCTTTTCAAAATATGCCAGGAAAAATACAGTTCGATGAAGGAAAGGAATTTTATAACATAAATATCAATGAATTATCGGCGAAAATTTTTGGAGTATTTTTCCATTCACTGAGACAAAAAAGATTCCGTGGTGGAAAGATTTAATCGAACTCTTAAGACTAGGATGTTGAAGTATTTTACTGACAATGAAAGCAGAAAAATGGGTAGATATATTAGAAAACCTAAATAGATCATATCATCGATCTCTAGATATGTCGCCATTTGAAGCAAGCAAGGAAGAAAATAAATCTAAAGTAAGTATTAACTTCTTTGCTTATCTTATAACAGATGCATATGGAACGATCAAATATCAAACAGGTGAGAAAGTCAGGATCTGAAAATATAAGTCTCTTTTTGCTAAATGCTATCTTCCTGATTTCACGCAAGATATTTTTATAATCAGAGAATTTTTTTTAGAATATCCCGTGGTATACAAATTAGAAGACTTAAAGGGAGAGAATACTGAGGGAATATTTTACAAGGAGGAATTATGTCTATACAACTTGTAAGACGATGTATTCAAGACTGACAAATTTTTAAAAACAAAACAATGAATGGCAAACGATATATTCTGGTGAAATGGAAAGGATATGATGAATCTTTTAATATTTGGGAGCCGGAAGAAAATGTTGTGCCACTAAAACCATGGTAGTTGGCATATGTAAAAAAAAAAGTCACACTAAATAAAATGGAATGCGTGTTATCAAATTACGTCTATTATTGAAATGGAACGTCGAAATACTTATTACACGACATGAAAAAATTGTGCAAATACAACGAAATCTGCAGGAGATAAGAATATTACAGAATACAAACCAAACAAAAATTACCCGTGAATGTTGAAAAGCCATAAGAAAAGACGAAATCTTTTTCACCGAAAGTTTAATTGAAAGATAATGCTACGATGTAAATGGCACATAATTTGCTTGATACAAAAATACCAAACTCTGAAAAAAGGAAATTACAGCCTCCTCTAATTCGTCTTACAACTAGAATAGAAATAAATAGAATTGCAAATGAATCTATAAAAAAAAATTGTATCAAAAGAGCTACAAAACTCATTTATAAACATTAATGAATAAATGTTTGTACCTGGAAAAGAAACTAACCAGATTTTTTATTAATTTTTTTAAAGAAGTTGAACCATACTTATGGAAAACAAGAGGTAGGATAATTAAAAATTTAGGTTCAGTAAAAGTCCAGCTTGATTTATCTATTCAATTTGTAAGAAAGAAAATAGATGGAGATGAAGCACATCATCATCATTATGTTGATTGGCATCATAGAATACCAGCTAAAAACATAATGAACAAAAATGAAATAGAAAGGGAAGTTAAAGAACTGTTTAAACTCGATACAAAATTTGATCAAGAAGCAAGTTTAGATACACATTGTTCTTTAAATAAGATAAATTATTTAACTTTCTTCTTAACTTTACACCAATAGAATAAACATAGTTACCAGATTGGATAAAAATAAAAGCCTGTCTTAATGTATAATATAGTGTCAATAGATATTGTTGGCATGCAATAGACTTAATTATCAACGCACCTAGAGATAATCCGTATAGGTCACAAAAATATAACCTTGATTAATATAAACATTGGTTTAATAATTGTCCAATACAAAATATAAAAAAAAAATTAAAAATAAATTTAATATATCCGTCAATGTCTACGAACCAGTAGAAAAAAGCTTTCAAACCAGAGACAATAACGGGAAGAGAAAGATACAGACATGTAGATCGTTTAGTCATATTTGACAAAAACAAAGGTAACTGTCATTATTGTGGAATAAAGAATTTATCCAAATTAGTGCCATCTCAAGAGAAAATAAACAGAAGAAAAAAACCACTTTTGTAAGAAGTGCTGGAATGGTTTTATTCTGAAATAAACTTACAAGAACACAAAAGATTATGCAACCAAACATCGACCACAACAGACATAACGCCAAAAGAGGATTCTGTCGTGAAATTTAAAAACTACCAAAATCAGATAAAGGCTCCATTTGTTCTTTATTGTAATTTTGAAAGTATCATCGAGCCAATACATAATAAGGACGTCGGGACTATAAATGAGGCTCCAAGAAGTCTGGAGAAAAATACGTCATGGACAATACAAACAGCAAACCAAATACCAACATCATTTTGCCTAACTCTTATATCAACTCACAAGGAATATGAACGAATAGCTTACAGAGACAAAGACTATATAGTTAAATTTGATAAATATTTAGGATCACTTGCAAAAAACTGTTTATCAAGAACTAAGACCAAATAACGCTGCTTAAATGATATTCAGTAATAAAGATAAAAAGCATCCTGATTCCACCAATATATGTCATATCTGTGAAAATGACATAGGGTCAGACGAGCCAACTACTAAGTTAGAGATCAGGATCACTTCACTGGAAAATACAGAGGTCCTGCAGATCTAAATTATAATTAAAATTATAAATATCCCAAATTTATTCCACTATTTATTCATAATTTATCTGGATGCGATTCTCATCTAATTAACAAAGCCTTGGTACAAACAACAATCCCGATCAAGAAGCATTAATAATACCAAATAATGATGAAACATATATATTTCGTTTAGTAAAGATTTTATAGTCAATACATTAGAGAAAAAGGGCAAAAGCCTTAAAGAACAATAAGATTTCAAGATAGTTATCGCATTATGAGGCAATCACAAGTTCTACAAGTTCTTGAGAACATATATTTATCCATACGAATACGTGGATTCATTTTGAAAGATTTAATGAAACTGAGGTACCACCAATCGAGAAATTTTATTAAAAATTCACCGGATCAGCAATTAGCGCAGCGGATTACCAGTATGTAAAAGATATTATAAAACATTTCTAATTAAATTCTCTTCGTGATCTCCACGACAACTACATACAGAAAGGTACTTTAATGTTATGTGATACAAGAGGTATTTGTAAAGTTTATAATATTTTATTATAACTTTTTTGTTTCTTTGAACCTGTGAATAAATCTAACGCCGATCGATATACACAATAACGTTCTATTGCACGTACAGCACGTCGGACACCTGTAGATATATGCGTGAGATATAACATTGGGAGATGACAGTGACGTAAAAATGTCTGAGATGATGATATGTTTTAATGACTGAATACGGAATCAGAGGCGGAATAAGTATGATACCTAATAGACATGCTGAAGCAAATCTTGAGAATTGTAACGAAGTTAATGATAACAAAACCAGTGAGAGAAGCGTTAGCAGACAGGGAGGCAAACAAATTCTAGAGAAGAAATTTCATTTAATTTGAAAAGATTTAGCATTTTGAACGCCCAAATCAACTTTCTGCAATTATTTCATACTACCTCATTTTGATTATTGTTCCAATATTTGGGGATACTGCTCATCTTATCTTATAAAACGCACGAAACGCCCGTAAAAGACTGTAGCTAGAATTCTTTTGGATGAAAAATAGTCAACGCCCAGTGAAACTTTTTCTGCAAAGACTTAATTGGTTACCTTATAACGATAGAGTAAAATACAAATAATCATTCCTCATGTACAAAGTTCAAAACAACCTGGCACCAACTTATTGGAATACTTTTACTCCAGTCTCAGAAGTTCAAAGTGAAATCACGTGCTCTTCTATTAAAAATCAACTAAGTATCCCAAAACACAGGACTAAAATGTTTAAAATGATTTTTTTTTACATACAATGGTGTTTTCATATGGAATATCTTACCTAATAATATTAAATCTTGCACAACCCTAGCTGCTTTTAAAGAAAAATGCAAAACATTCTTATTAGTCCAAATGTAATTTTATAGTTCTTTTGTTTTAAACCTGCTGTATTTTATTGACTCCAGTCTGTGATAATACTTATCTTATGTAGTTCATGTATTTTATTTGCACATAATTTGAAAACTGTGCATTTGAATGCGTCTCTACCCTATATGAGATAAGCCTTCGACTCAACAGTCCATAGAGAATAAAAAAGTCGATTATTATTATTATTATTATTATTATTATTATTATTATTATTATTATTCAAACCAATTTATGCTGGCTTTACGCTGCTAGAAGTAATTTGCATATGTTTGACTTTTACTACAATAGCTAAATAACCAGTATGGTGACAAAATGAACCTTTAATGACTGATACAGATTCATTATGTATTAATGTTGAAACAGACAACTTCGACAATGATATGAAACAAAGTATACAATTTTACAAAAATAATAGTATACATGGTATACCATTAGCTAACAAGAAAGTTGTTGGATTGCTTAAAGATGAGATGAATGGTGTACCTATGCAAGAATTTACTTGCCTTAGAATTAAGCTATATGCTTTTAGAACTGACACAGTAGAAAAAAGTATGCAAGGGTATTAAGAAATCTGTTATTAAAAAGAATCTCAAATTAAATATGCATAAAGATTGTTTGCTTAACCAAAAACTATATAATCACGAAGAAATACAAATTTGACGACCACTGAGCCAGGTGTTTGTCATACAAAAATTTAAAGACACCTATGCCAGATTTTTCTCATACAAATTTGACAACCACTGAACCAGGTGTTACGCTCATAAAAATATGACTACGACTGAGCCAGGTGCTTCTCATAAAAAGATTGAAGACCACAGAAAGATGTTTTTATCATAACAATTTGATAATCACTGAGCCAGGAGTTACGTTAATAAAAATCTAGCGACCTCTGAGTTAGGTGTTTCTCATAGAAATTTGACGAACACAAAGCCAGTGTTTCTTATAACAAATTTGACGACCACTGAGGCAAGTTTTTCTCATAAAAAATGTGACGATCACTAGCCAGGTTTTTCTCAGAAAAATGTTACCACCACTGAGACACGCTTTTTTCATAAAAAAATCTTAAGGCGGTGATGTAGCTGGCTCAAAATAGTAAGCAATATACGTATCCTAGGGCCAGTGACCTAGATTTTTAGTAAAATTTTGAGGACCAGTGGTGAAGGTCAAAGGTTAGCTGTAAAGGTCAAAGGTTAGGTGAGCTAGGTATTACGATTTCTATACTACTAACATCCAATATATCAGAGTTTTCTGTCTTAAATCACATATTATATGGAAGAAGGCAAAACTTCAATCTACTCCACATGCCCGAATTATGACTATACCTCCGTCTTTACGATTTTCTATTTTTTCCAGGTTGCCGTATGTACAGTGTGACATATATTAATCTTTTTCAATATAATTATATATAACTATATTTAACTTTAGCTATATGTGTGTAAGTGGGTATGTGGATTGGGTGTTGGGTGTTGTTGTTTTTTTAAATTTGTATACTGATAAGCCGGACGGCCCTACATCATAGATCGAAAGAGAACAAACAAGATTCGATGGCAGTATTATACTATTATATATTATGCATGTATATTGCTTTACTTTTGACTCATCAGGTGAAACCACGCAGTACTTTGTGCAACTGAACCTAACGATTTATGAATTTATGTCAAAACTTATTAATGCAATTTGTCACATTAAAAAGAGTATAATTTACTCAAAGATTGATACATGATACGTCTGAAGAAACTGCGATCTAAGGTAGAAAAGGCTCCCAAATAATACTATAACAAGTAAGAGTCAAATATAATCCATGATTTAATCTACATTTAAAGTCTTTCCCTTAGAGGCTCTACTACGGATTACGCAAGGTAGTCAGGTGTCATTGAGAGTTGTAAAATTCAAAGTAAGTCCTTTAGAAAATACATAAGTACGTACGTTAAGATCTTGCTATTAAGTATATACATACATGTATTTCTCTCTCTCCCCGTATGTATGTCTGCATTTTGTTTTATCTCTCTATTTATCTAACTGTCTTTATGCTTGAGAGCCTATCGTTATATGTGTGTGTGTGTGCGTGTGTGTGTGTGAATGAAATTGTATGTATATACGTACGTACGTGTAGGTAGGTACGTACGTGTGTGTGTGTATGTTTGCATAGATGGATGGAATTATAGATAGATGTATCGATTAAGATATGGATGTATGTATGACTGAATGAATATTTGCCGCCAATCTAAAACTCAAGAAATTCCGTTCATGTCCGATTTTGTCACAAATACTGTTGCAATTTTGTTTGTTTGGCATACCAGTTTTATGACTACTTTGGGCGCATCCAACATACAAAACAACCAACAATCCAACCAACCGAATGACTGACCAGACGATCAAACAACGAATTAAGAGAGCAAGTCGGGAAGCAACTAAGGAATAAACATTCAAAATAAACAAACATATTTCTTTTCATCTAAAGACCAAATACTTTAGGATTGGCTTACAGAAATGTTTATATGTACATATATTATTATTTTTACATAGTATTTTTACATGATGATGATAATGATTTTTTAAAAGTTATTTACTGAAGGATACATTGATGAAAAGTCATGTTCGACAGTTGGCCAAACCTGACAACAAACAACTTTCTCTGCTTTTCACATTTTATAATAAAACTTAATAAAAGTAATTAAGTGGCATACAATTTGATTTCAACCCCATGAAACGGGCCATGAGCTTTATTAGACCAATGTAGAATCACGTGGTTCTACGCCCTGTTTAAAACGTGCAATATATAATGATACTGTAATGCTTTGGAAATTTAATCTTAGATACTAGAAAATGATTTTTTTTTAATAAGAAGGGTTCACCGAGAAATTTTGCCAATTCCACTACAGTTTCCTCTGTTAATTTTGCCATTTGTACTTAAGTGCGCTTATTGGCTGACGACAAGTTTCTATTTTGTAACAAACTGCTGAATTTCAGCCGTATGTACTAATTTCCTACGAATATGGTATGTGCCAAATTTCCTAATAAATGCATAGTTGATTAACAAAAAACTAACTTATTTTGGTGCTTTTAGATGAACAACAGTACATTTTACTATGTATCGATTAATTGTTTCATCCTTTTTTATCACTGTGAACGAAATGGTTTGTTTTCCTATTCGGACATGAAATTATAAATCTAAAAAACAATGATTTCGATAAAAGATGGACAGTAATGTCTCAAAATATTGTTTAAGCTCTCATATTTAGCAATAAAACCCCTGAGATATGGAATTTTGGCTTTTTTCAAAACATGTTGTTTGTTTGCCAAAATATATTGGTTAGACTGTCATTGTTTTACAACAGTAATAATTAGATATGATATTATATTTCCTACCATTACGATTACAGAATGATTCCCATTCTAAACAATTTGATAATCCAAAATCTTTTACATAGTTGTATTTCCTTCCACCTGTAGTGTTCTATGTGATCAGTCATGTTTCGTCTAATTTACATACAACACAAACTTTGCACAATTACTTAAGTCCTCCTGGGTAGTAGGTCTGTCTTCTCTTGCTCTTCGAAATTACTGATCTCCGTTCCGTTATACCATAGAAATAAACCCATCCATATCACTCCAAAATATACACTAATTTTCACTTCGTTCCCTAGTTCTCGGAAAATAATAATATATGTTTCCTAGCTTCCCAAAAATGAATGCCCACGTGTGCTAATCTCCAAAAACTCTTAATAAGGCGTCTTTACTCCCAACTTTAGTACCACCAATATGAATCTTAATAGAACAAATGTAGTTTATTTCAATTTGCACGGAAAATGGAGTTGGACTGAAATGTATCACCTCTCATTCATTCATTCATTCATTCATTCATTCATTCATTCATTCATTCATCTGTATTCCATCCTTTAGGATATTAATAGATACACAACAACATAGGTAGAGAAATACAAAAAAGGAAAGCAAAAACAAAGATATGAGAATGACAAGGGCATGACGTACAACTGAATATATAAATTATCAACACATACACACATAAATGAGAAGACAAGGTTTTACATTGATTGATATGCTCCTGCGGGGCAAATACATACAATTCATTAAATTCTGATAAGTATATATGCGTACATTAAATCGTTATTCAATGGACCGGAATTTTTTCGCTTGTAATTTCGGCCTTCAGATATTCATTTGTATTTGTATTCTCAAAAACTTAAAAACTTGGTGTCACTTTGCCTTTTTTGGACCATACAAATTTTAAATTATCTTTGATGGATTGAGAATAACTTGAAAAGAAGATTTTAACAATTAAACTTAGTAAATTCACTACATTGCAGTATACAGGAGTTATGCTTATATAAATTTAGAAGTATTGACAGTTCAAAGAGATAGATAGAACAAGGGATAGATTAAAAAGTTTCCAAATATTTTAACAAGACCAGCAACAACAAACGACGATAATAATAATAATAATAATAATAATAATAATAATAATAATAATAATAATAATAATAATAATAATAATAATAATAATAATATAGTTATACTTACAAATAATACACATTCCGGTGATGATCAAAAAGAACTGGTCCATATTATCTCCAAGCGATCCCATTTTTGCACGGAGGGAAAGATAAAAATACTAAGAAAACCCGTATTTAAAATAACTTCTGGATATTTCTGGGATCAAAATGAACACAAACGTCTTCAATAATTTTCCTCGTGAGCACTCATTTTTACTTTTTTAAAGTAATAATGTCAATGAGTTTGAAGAATTAATCATATTATTTTTTGCATATCTTGGTATTCATATTCAAGAAATCCAGTAAAATTGAGACTGTCACACGGTACTATATTTAAGTGCAATTTTCTACATACGAATTTAAAATTGGATTTTGATTGTACAACAGCACTTTAAAAAAATCGATAATCTCGATGAATAATTTGACTTTTTGTTTAAATTTAAAAGTTTTCAAGAAATATGTTGTACAAAAGTTAAAACTTGATCAGAAAATATATTGCACGATGAATTTTTTCTAGGTTTGCTTTAGGCCTAGGCTCGCCTAAGTCGTATGGTCACATATGCCAGAATGACAATTTCGTATTCAGGAAGATTCTAACATCCGTGCAGAAAGAATTAAAAGCTGTCGATTGGATGCATTTTTGCTTTTATCTTTTGCCTGTAAAGTACACCATTCTAGTCTAATCAGGTTCTGACCGCATCTTGAGGAAATTTTTCAAATTCAGGTTGAACAATGACATTACAAAAAGTTAAACATCAATCTTATGTCGTCAAGGAGATAAATGAAGCTCCATTTGTCGCTTTTACACGCCCTCGTAATGTTTACAGAGTGGAGAAATCCATATAAATCAGGAACTATTCAAAATAAAAACTGTCAATCAAATGAAGGTTATTCGTTTTTGTTTTTTTTCTTCTTTCTTATCGGCTGTTCAATTAAAACTATTTAAAGTACTCGATTTGCATCAACTCCATTACTAGGATCTTCCATTACTATAGTATTTTATCTGTGTTAAGAATTATATCATTAAGTGAACATTCAAGGAAAAGGCGAATGAACACACGTGCCTTAACACTTACTGAGTAACGTCCTTTAAATTTGAGTGTTAACCATAAAAAAGATTGAAAAATTAACAAAATACAGAAAATATTAAAAATCACAAAGATTTTTACTTGTTTGCGTATAATAATCTTTGAATTCTTGCATTGTAACCAGATATAATGTGTGACGGTGTGTTAGTGTGCAGATGAACAGAATGCACGTGTGTTCGTTCTTAGACATTATTTATATGTAGGATTGCAAACTCAAAATCATATATACATGTATGTGTTTTATTCTACATATATCTGTATGGTTGTTGACATGTTGACATGAGTATAGCTATACATATGGGCTGTATGGAATTACTCATCATTTTGAGTAGAAATTTCAAGGATGAATATTATTACATGTGTCTTCTTTACAAAAGTTACACATTATATAGACATTTAAATTTACTAAGCACCTGGGTGTAAGGTTGACAACCTGGGTGGACACTCAATCTAACCTGGTTGTACAACCATTTGGTTGGGTTGCCAAGCAATGTTAAAAGTAAAATAAATAAGCCAAGAAATAAAGAGAATATAGATCACTCTTTTTACAGGTTGCTTATAACTTTCTCTTGAAATTTCTTCCTCATATTACATAATATTACTATTATATTTTGGTCAGAATCCAGGTGGTCAACCCAAACAGGTGCTGACTTTGTCACCTTATAGGTGGACTGTTATCATTATAAAACTTGCACTTATGGGGTTTGTAAAATTACCATTGTGAGAGCTTCCACTAGGTTGCCTCTCTCATCCATCTTTTAAACCTGGTTGTTTATACACCACCAGACAGACAAAGAAAATTACGTTCTAACTGCTTTGACAGATTGTCAACATTCTCTCTTTCGTAATTCGCGCTTATTTATAGTCCTAACCAACAAATCGGAATCGAGAATTTCGTCATTCGGTTAAGTTCGTGCGTTGCCGTTAAGCTAGGTACAGTCTGAGAATAAAACTTGAAAGTGTTTGAACGGGTCTCCCTAAAATAGAAATGTACAGTAATGGACAGTAATGGAGATGAAAATCCAGTATTGTAAAAAAAGAAAGTAAAGTAATGGAGTAAATAAAAAATACATTTTTGGTACAGTTTGTTGTTGTTGTTGTTGTAGTTGTTTATCCATTGACATTATTATGAAAATTGATGGTTCTAGTGTAAAGTAATGGAACTCCAACTTGAATACACAGTAAGGTATATAATACTATGATAACAAATATTAAACGTATAGTCATGGAACTAAGCATAATTATATTAATTTTTTTACTTACTTCTATCTTCAGTTAGGAAACTGTTTATTCATTGTTTTTATTTTTCTAAGTTTTGATTTAAAGTATTTAGTTACAGTAATGGAGAGGACATGCAATAATTGACCCGGAATTACAGTAATGGAAAATAGGCATTATGCACTAACAATATAGGGATTATAGATGTTGTTGAATTATATAAATACAAAAATAATATATATTTTTTGTTCAGTTTTCTTTTCTTGTTGTTATTGTTCCTCTGTTGACATTAATACATATGATGGCGCTTGTGTACAGTACTGGAACATTAATATATAGAACGGTATATACTGTTCTATGGTAGCAAATAAAAACGACGTAAAGCCGTATAGTCATGGAACTTAATATATTTATATTTATTCATTTATTTCTGTCTCCATTTAAGAGACTTTTTTAAGTTTTAATTTTTCTAAGTTTTGATTAAAAATGGTTAACAGATTTATATTTTAGGACCAACGGCTAAATCATCATCGATAATTTTATAGATATCATTATTTTATTTTATAAAATATTTATAAAATAGATATGACAAACTTCAATTGCGTAACCAATTAAAACTATTAGATTATGCTTTCATCAAATGCCGCATATTCACACCTCTCAAAAACAAAGGTAAAAAAAGCAAACAGTAACTTCTACAGATTGTAAAATCACTATACCAAAGACACCTTCGGGAGAGAAAAAACCTAACCAGAGAAAACGGATGAGAGCTGAGCGAATTAAGGCGATAGCAAAATGAAAATGACGGATAGTGTTAGTGGTTGGTAACTGGGTTCAGGTGAATAAAAGTGATATGTATGTCTATATACGTATTTATTAATACAATTGGGACACAAGGCAACTATAAAAAAGAATAGCAAATTAGATAAATAAAGATAAAAAACGAAGAATAAATCATGAAAAACAACAACAAAAGTTTTCAATTTTTTAATCATTTTCATTCAAATATATATATATATATATATATATATATATATATATATATATATATATATATATATAGAGAGAGAGAGAGAGAGAGAGAGAGAGAGAGAGAGAGAGAGAAAAAAAAAATAAGAAAAATAAAACGACGAAAAATCATTATAAAAACAACAATAACAACAAAAGTTGTTCAATATTGTAATTATAAAAACATGTTCTGAATATAGCATACTGGTTAACAAAAATACGTGTGTAAATATGTATCATACTGTTCTTTGGTTTTCTCCAATAGGGTCTCATTGTAGGACTAGCCACCTTAAGTGGTTGGGCTCTGACTCTGTGGGCGATGATTTCCAATGAGTAAAGGTCTGTCAACAGTATAGTGCATCTACACAACAAACACAATAATAAGAATGATAATATTAAAAATAATAAAAAAAGATGGATTTAATAACAGTTTGTCAAACTTGTTTTCAATTTCGGCTATCCAGAACACGGAAATATACACTCTTAATTAATAGTAGAGTTTTCAACGCAAAATAAAAATAAAGATAACGCATGTAATTCCCATTCTAAATTCAAAAGGGATGGGACTCACAAAACCAGGGTCCTCGTTCCAGGGTCCTGGGTGCACTTAGTGTAGCTGATGCTTTCGCCATTTATTCTCATATATCATTATTAAATATCATCATCATCATTGGTTTTAAAGCTGGTCATCAGAAGGGGGAGTTATATAGCATACTCTGTTCCACAGCATCATATATTCTCCATTACAGAGAATATCACCCTACAAATAAACAAGAACGACATTAATACAATAATACAACAATCCAATTTGCTATTTTTTATTTTATATTTAAGTCCATACAATAAAATTATAATATCCAGTGGTCCATTACTGTAATTTCTTGTACATTATGGTATTTCCTCACATTACTGAAAAAAAAGACTTTAAATCATACTTAGAAAATACAAACAATGACTCCTAACCGGAGACCCTCATACATATATACATACATACGTACATACATACATACATACATACATACATACATACATACATACATACATACATACATACATACATACATACATACATACATACATACATTTGTATTTGCTACCATGGTATAATCTATACCTTACTGTCTATATTAGAAGTTGTATGAGAGTATTGGGGGTCATACGGAAATTAACATTATCCCTTAGGTTAACTTGCGGAAGACTGTGTGGGGTCATGCGGGAAATCCAGTGTTAAAATGGTCCATAGCTTTAACATGGGGATAGTATCATAGGGCCAAAAGTATTATAGGGTCAAAGGTGTTTATAGGGTCATACGGGAAATCCAGTGTTAAAATGGTCCATAGGTTTAACATTGGGGATAGTATCATGGGGCCAAAAGAGTTTATTTTGTCAAAGGTGTTTATAGGGTCATACGGGAAATCCAGTGTTAAAATGGTTCATAGGGTTAATATTGAAATGGTTTTATGGGGTCAAAAGTGTTTATGGGGCCTGGGCTGATAACCATCTTATATTGTCTAATTTATTTATGCGCAAGTAGTTTTCCTATGGTGCCTGTGCTTATTCTTAAATTTCAGGAAGTTTTAATAATCAATAACCGCGGTGTATAGTGGGACCTTGATGGTCTGGACTTAGGACCACCTTATAATCTTAATTATCTGTGGGTCAGATTATTGGGTCAACTTAACGATGTTCTTAGTTTTCCAAACATTGCCGAATTTTATTTATTTATTTTTCTTGAGAGAGAGTAGTGTTCCTGTAGTAGGATGAAGGTACATGCATACTTTGTTAGTGACGCTATGAAGGTACATGCATGCTTTGTTAGTGACGGTATGTGAACTGGAAAGCGTTAGATATGTGGAAAAAAAAAGAAACGATAAAAAATCTAAGGAAATACAATGCTCTAAGATATATATTTATGGGGTGGTGATGCTATGATGTTTGTTAATATATTTACCTGTACTGGGATATTACCTTTCGTTTGAAGAATTATTTTAAAATTTATTTTTGGCTTTTATTTAAGTGGCCTTTGCTGTGGGAGTGGAATTTCTCCTGCTCATGGAGGCGGGATTAGCTCGCCTTGCGTACTACGTCCCCGATTGGGCCCAGTCTACTAATCCCCTTCCCTCCGGGGCGAACCCCTCCTCTCCAGGTCCAGACATATCAGGTTGGCCAGTTTTAATGTAATTTCTGTTTTTAGTAAAGTTTAATGTTTTGTTTGAAAAATTATTTTAAAATTTAATTTTGGCTTTTCCTTAAATGTCCTTTGTTGTGGGAGTTGAATTTCTCCTGCCCACGAGGGTGGGGATAAGCCCGCCTTACAAACGAGGTCTCCGATTGGGCCCAGTCTACTAATCGCCTCTACCCCCCCCCCCACCCCCCCCCCCCCACCCACCCCGGGCCAAGCCCTTCTCTCCCGGTCCAGACAAATCAGGTTAGACAATTTTAATGTACCTTTTTTATTTCCCTATTTGAGTTTTCTATGCTGGTGGTAATATTATTACTTTTATGCTTTTGTTTTCCAGATTTTAATTCTGAGCCCTATCTCCTACCATATTTTTTTTCTACTTTTATTTCTGCTTTTATGTCCCTGTCCGGGGATTATATTTTCCCTATCTTTCCAATACCAGAGATGTACCCCAGGATATTTGAGTACACCACATTGATAATATTATTTCCTGCTTTAAGGAAATCCGGATATTTAGCTGGTTTTTGTTTTTAGCTATTCTTGTTTTTCCTGGATTTTTTTCCTTTCTTGGATATATTTGGTGCAGTCATTGAAAATATGGCTTAACGTTTCTGGGGTGGGACAGTGAGGGCAGTTAATTTCTACTTCTTTTATACTTTGAATAAACCTTCCAAAACTGTTGGCTAGTAGTGTTTTACCAGTTTTGATTTTGTTTATGAATTTGGAGTCAAACGGGTTCGCCGGGTTTGGGGCGATAGTGATTCTACTGACTTGCTTCTGTAAATTATAGAGTGTGCGCCCTTTGTTCGTGTTATATCATCCCCCTGCCATTTTTGGTCAATTTTCTGTATGATCATACTGCAAATCTCCTGGACACTGTAATCCACTTGATAAATTTCGGATTCATTTAGCTTATTTTGGGCTTCTTTGTCTGCTCTTTAATTTCCAGGGATGTTAATATGAGAGGGCACACACATGAATTCTACAGTACGTTTATTTTGGTCCAGGTTTTTAAGTCTCAAGTAGACTTCTTGAATCATATTTTCTCTACTGGTAGAGTTACCAGATTCCAGAGTTCGCAGCACACTGAGGGAGTCCCTAATTATAACTGCTTTCGGGGTCTGACTAGTTTGTATCCATTTAATTGCTTGGATTATAGCCCAAAATTCAACTGTATAAATGGATCCGTTGTCAGATATTCTGGCCCCACTGCTGCAGTACGTCCTAGGTCAAAGGATTTAGATATATCCGTGTAAATTTTGGCATATCCCTCGTACCTACTGTTTATTTGAGAGAGGATTTAAAGTCCTTATTTCTATTGGGTATTCATGTTTATATGCTTGAAGCACGGACGTGATGGAAAACATCCCTCCGATTCGGTACGCGGACATGAAGGAAAACATGACCTCGATCGACTGAGAGAAATGTGAAGAGCATGTACATACAATTTTGTTTTCAATAAATAAATAACAAACCAACACCAATTGTTTTCCAAAATCAACATGTGTAACAATAAAAAGAAGAAGCTTCTCTAACTCAAATACAAACAATGTTAAACATGAACGTATTTACAGGTTTGACAACGTTGTGGAGTCAAACTTGACTTCCAATGATCTAAGACATTGTCATTTTACCGTCAATGCACACTTCATTTCTGGGCTAAAGACAAGAGATAACCATTATGTTCATAAAACCATATTTATATTTTATCATCATTTTTAGAGTACTCACGATCAATACTAGTCACTAAATGTTCTAAGGGAAATCCAAGACGATGACCGTTGTCTATGTTGATGACATAGGCTTGAAAGTCTTTAGGTTTGCGATGAGGAAGTTCATCTTTAGGACACACCACAAGATTCCAAGAAGCTGTGTACGAACTGTGAGTCAGCATGTAATGAAGTTCACAGGTATCCATTCTTTTTTCTTTTGAGTTTTCACAGGTAATGATAAGTCATCAATTTACTCCTGACTTTTTCCTTGAAAAGTTCTGTCAAGTAAGTCGATGAACCACGGGTAGTCTCTGTACTTTGTTGCAAGAGAGCTTCGATGTGTTTGGTCTCCAGAGAAGTCAATGGAGGTAAGGAATGATCCCTCAAGTCTTTATGCCACTTTCTCAAAATCTTCTCTTCTGAGATGAGAGACCATGTCTCATCCAGATACTCTTCCAACTTTACTTCTGAACTCATCATCATATATTTGTCGTGTTGTCTCTGACTAGGATTATCAATTTGACATCCAAAGCAATGTACTCTTGTTATGTCTGTGATTCTTTCAGCCAAGCCCCTAGCAAAACAGGGGACTAAATGTTGTTCTTGTTATGGCCATCTTGACATCATGACTTATTTGCGTCTTTTTCTTCTTGTTCTGGATCAAAAACATCCTTATCGCCTATCTTCATAGGTTCTTCTTGTTCCATATCTTTTCCTCTAATAGTCTAGAATCACTTCTTTCAAACGGTTGATTTCCAGAGTATTGTCAAATACTGCATACAAGATGACGTTCACTGTGTTGGCCCGAGCTTGTGCAAACTGAAGTTCCAGACGAAGTTGGCCTCATTTTATAGGGTGGAAATGTCCTTCGTCGCTGCCTTGATCTGGAGTGAAATCAAATCCCCACAAAGCATATCCTCCTGTAAAATCATCGTACGAAATACCGTGGCTGCTGTATGTAATTAACTGTCATATGGCTTTAAACAATGTCAAGTAAGATCTCAAGTAATTTTTCTGGGCAAAGTTACGTTCAAAAGGTCTGGTACACAACGTCAGGCCATTTCGAGTGACCTATATCTTGGACACGTTGAAGTGTTGGAAACTCGAAAAGATTTTGATCGATGGCTCCATTGAAAGCTGCCAATGAGTAAACAAACGTTTCGGTAGCTGTCCTTGCAAAACATGATCTTCAATCTTGGATCGGAGTCCAGAGGCAACGGTAAAGGTTTTCACTTCCACTCGTCGAACGGGATACTTGGCTGTCGTTTTGCTCAAAGTTTGGCTGATGTCGTTTGCCACTTTAAGTAAGACGTCTGCACAACGCACGTAAAGTCTGGCTTCTTCGATGATGGTTTTGTACTCGTTAGCATTAGCCATCAAATGGAACACGGTACTACCTTGATTCCGTCTCAGACATACATCCTCTCCGTTCAACAAATACTTGTCTACACGCAAATGATCCATCAGTTCTAAACTGCGTCCTTGTTTGATTTTCATTTGACGGTTGTTAAATCCAGCATTGTGAGTATCGTCCGCTTCTGTCAACTCTGTGTCGCTGAAAACATCCAAGGTGTTAGGTTTCCGTACCACGGAGGCATCCAGATATGTGTTCTTGGCTTCTTTTCCGTACGTCAAGAGATTTTAATGGTAAGATCAGTAAGAGTAAGTATCCATGCTGCTGCTGACTAGTTTGTTATTCAAGTACAAAACCACTTCGCTGAACAACGAAAAGTAAAATGTCAGAAAGTGTCAAACATATGTCAGCAACTTAAGCAAACACATTGTCCACAAAGTTAGCAAACATATGTCAACAACATGTCAGCAACATGCCAGCAGCATGTGTCCGCATCATATGTCAGCAACTTAAGCAAACACATTTTTATTTTTCCTGCGCCTAAGTCCTCTGCCGCTTGTTGCCTTTTCCGTAGCACCAGATACTGCTCTAGAGGTCACTGCTATTCCTAATGTACCAAGTATTGGTAATATTTTTGGCGTTGCTGCAATTGATTTGTGTTGTGATGGCGTCAAAACAAGTTTTACTGAAGTGTAGCTCATTTATATTATATCTTTGGACAATTTAGCTTCTTCTAACAATCAGTGTCCTCTTGTCACTAAGAGCATCCAATGTCAGAAATCTGTCAGCGACAATGACTGCATCAACATGATAGTTTGCGGCTACTGCTGGTGCTATAGGTTGAAGAGTTCACTTGACTTCAACATCCGCCATGGAATCTTTTGTGCGTTCCAAATACTTAGAAACATGCAAGTGATAAATAGTATACAGCCTTGCAAATTCATCTAGAGATATTTGTTTTCCTGTATCCACAGCCTGATATGTTTGCATAGCTTCCTGAAACATAAGATACGCTAGCGAAAAATCTTTACTAAGTGGTTCAAAATTACACTCAAGTTCACGCTCGGGATATTGTCTGCTATTGACTCTGACAGCAATGCGAGTCAATCCCAAGTTATCAAATACCTGACTGCTTGTCTCTTGGCCAGCAAATCGTGCTGCAGTTTGAAATGCTATAAATATATGTCTTGGTAGTTCACTGCCTGGCAATGTAGCTATTCTCTAGTTAGCAGATATTTGCGCTGGTAAATATGTAACACTTTTATAGACGCCCATTTGCTCAAAATAAAGTTTCTTGCTAAACCTAGACAAAAGATTATCCAATTTTAGCGCATGCCATGCTAAATAGAAGGCGTTATCTTCCTCATCTAAAGTGATAGTTTTGTAAAATTTGTCTGTCTATTTGCTGGACTATGCATGTACGTATTAGGATCAGATCTATTTGAAATCAGCGTGTGCTTGACGCTTCTATAAACTGCATCAATGTCGCGTCAAAATCCAAAAATGGAACTTAGTTACAACATCATGCACACTTATATGTGGCCGCCCGTAACAGTGCGCCTCAATGCAAAGACAACATTATTATTTCCGTTTTATGGATCAATAAAAAAATTACAAATGGCGGTACGAATTTGAGCTTCAGTTGGTCCGGCCATAGCAGAACAGTATCAGGAAAAACTTCAGTATATTGTTTGTACTTTATGCTAATTACTTGATTGCCCGTATCCTTGTACCAGAACATGTTTGTTGCTGAGCTTCTGCTGCGGTCATCGCCCATCGAAATTAAATTCATGATGGTGCTGGCAGATAGTTGCTTATGACCTCAACTCTCTGATTATTTAGTTGATATTGAGCCATTTTAAACAAGCTCCAGCCATTGTTGACAAGTGCCACGTTTGTGTTAGCTAAAAATTGGCAGGTGGAGCAGCAGTTGTCTGCAAATAACCTCTGACTTTAAGAAAATTTTTATGAGGCAACAAGTAAACGTCTTCATTTCGCCTGTCAATAATTCTTGTACCAGGTTTATTCATCTTATGTGAATCCTTGTCCAAATATTCCACATATTTGTATTTGTTGATTCATCAAAAAGCTTAAAATACTTAGGAGTAAATCTAGACAGCATGTTTATACATCCTCGTTACGCAAAAATTCCCTTTAGACTAGATCCTGCTATAATATTTGACAGGTTAGGCAGTGATGTGGGCACTAATCATATATCGAGTTCATTCATAATTTCTTGGCCGCGTTTAGACAATATTTATTTGGCTCTGGTGGTCATCACACGCTCAGCTTCCTTTGTTGGCGCGATATCTTTGATACATTCTTTGAGCTGCGCTGGCGTTGGCAAAAGAATTTCTACTACTACTTCTTTCCTGCTGCGCTTCCAGCTGCTGACGAACCGCCCTTTGCAAAAACTAGAGGCAACAGGAGCACTTTTTTGGCTATGCCTGGTGCTGCTTGAAGAAACTTAGAGAACAGTGTTGATATAAATCCTCCTATGATCTTTCTGCGCTTAATTGGTCTTGGCTTCACTTATACAACACGTTTACATAGTTTTAGGTTTGCGCTCGCAGATGCAGATAAAATGCTACTCGCTCGTTGTTAAGGTTAACGTTGTTTCCTGATTGGTCCGTGATTGACATAGCGATTTCTGGTATGCTGTAGACATTGTTGATGGGATAGTAAATGAGCGGCGATGGCTTTACTGTCATCAATTATCCGGGCGGCGCATTAGGACTAAAGGTATAAAATGACATGACTATGGCCTGCTCGAGCGTCAAAAGGTCCTTCAGTTCTTGAACAGTTTATGAGTAAGCTGTTGACGTCGCTAATGTTTATGGGAAAGTCTCTATCGTAAACACCATTTTCTTGTAGAAGTTGCAAACTTAAACCTAGTAAGTTTCTTAAACTGTTCTCAATTGTAAAGTCAACTCGGTAGCCGCCCTTAAGCGTCAATCGTGTTTTGAGCGTAGATTAATTTTGCTCAATGATTATGTTTTCAAAAACTATGACCTTTTTCACCAATGATTCTTTTTATTTCATATCTGACAGTAAAATTACTGCTGCTTCCTTGAGCCAACTTGGAATCAAATAGCAGAGTTTGAGACAATTTATCTATATAAAATCTTTGTACAAAACTTGATAATTGGCATTACTAAGTAAACTTTGACGAAGTAGATTATCAATTATCTCAACGATTTCGTTATCAACTTCTGTGCCACCGTTGCCAGCTTGTTTACTTGCAGCCAGAACTTTTAGTCGCGTCATAAGCTCAAGTGGTTCCTTGTAAAATTGTATGCCAGTGCCATCCTTCTCCTTACTGGGCCTTTTTTCTGCTGGCTCTTCTGTTAGTATAAGCTGTTGGGGCTGGGCAGGTGGTTGTGGTATAAATTCTAGACTAGATCATTTTCTGAAGCTTCCTCCTTTTCTTCAGGTGGTTTTCGTGTTACCATAAAATCTCTGCGTCGGGGAGGTAATGATTCTTCTTCTGTTTCATGCTCTTTATCATATTCTACGATATCCTTTGCCATTTTTATTCAATTTTACACCCAGCGCAAGCATATCTTTCAGTAAGGAAGGTTTTGAACATTCCTGTTTTTTGCTATAAAATGTATTTAGCTTTATTAGTAAATTGTAATCGCCTCTTAAAGTATTGTATTGATCAGAGTTTAAAGTCCTCTTGTTTTCCAGCTCAGCATATCTCTTGTACAGCACATCAAGTTGTTTGGAATAGTTTACATCATCTACTGATTTATTATATAATCGTAAAACTGTTTTTTTTCTTCCTCGCTTAGAGTCATCTTGGTCTTGGCCATTTATGGAAGCTTTTTTTCAATCCAATTCTTTCTCTACTGCTTAACGTGAGTGTCATAGTCTTCTTCTGGTAACAATGTTCTGGCCTCTGCACTGTTTTCAGTTTCATACAGCGTTCCAAATGGTCCTTCTTGATAAACCTGCCATTTGATTACATCTTCTTCTGTTGGCGTTTGCCATTTGCTGTAGCCGCTTTGTCCTCAGGCAATTCGGCAACTAAAGGTTCATCGCACTTGATTAATTCTTTTAGCGCGTCAAGCTGCTGTTGAGAAAGCCGCTCATGTCTTCTCTGCTTGACATTAGGCTGCAGTAACAGCTGTGTCAGGAACCTATCTACCTCTTTATGGCGTTTTATCTGCTTGTCCTTTTGTTTGTGGTGTTCAGATGCTATGTCGGTTATTGCAGTTCTTACAGGTTGAAGTAGTTTTTGTGGAACGTCGCGCTGAAATTCCTGCACGCCTATCTTTTCTGCAATGATGCGGCTCAGTCGCTGCTGCTGCTGATCTACGTGCTTGCGCATAACCTCAGCCTTGTCCTACTGTTCCTCTATTTTTACAAACGGCATTGTGTACTGTTGCGACTCTAGGTCTTAAAATATGTAACAGAAAGAAAGTGAAACCAAAAAAGTTAGTAAAATCAACAATCAATTTATTTCCAAACAACTAAAGTGATAATTCAACAAGCAATTTATTTCCAAACAATTAAAGTGAAAATTCAAAAGCCACTTACAACTTGTGAGTTAAATTCCAAATAATCCTAAATGTCCTAATCACAAGTCCAAAAAAAAAAGAATGTTCAGAATGAATTCCAATAGCCTTGACTGTCCTGATATACCACAAAGATGTAATCCAGAATGTATTTGAATGAGTTCACTTAAATCCAAAAATCATGTATTAATCTAAAAGTCAATGAACACTTTTATATTTTCAATGAATATTGTAAATAAATAATTCCTCTCAAATTGTATCTGATTTCAACAACACAACTGAAATAGATTCCTCACAGACTGATCTATTAGAACCAAAATTATAGAATAGGAATGAATTTGTTTACCAAAATTTGTATATAAATACACATGCCTACATGACCTATGTCACATAAGTCTAATTGCGAAATGCCTATGAAAATACTGGCCTATATGACACATCTCACAAAAGTCTAATTGCGAAATGAATATGAAAATAATATGTAAACAATGGGACAAAGTTAGGTATGTATTTTCAAGTAACCATACAACTTACAATCATAGACAAAAGTAAAATAAAGTATATAAACATCATACATAACAATACATCAAAATATTACAGCGGACAACATGTCATGTGACAATTAATCTGGCAAATAGAATTCGTCAAATCCACGTCTGTACATTTCAGGAACATATTCTGCGACTCTGTGAAATGTCATAAAATCATGTTTGCTCCTGCCGATAGCTTCATGATAACATTGCTAAATTTAGCAGCGTCTATGCCACGACAATGATATCGCGCGATAGAATCTATGTCGCGATTGTCCAGACCTGAAAACAAAAACAAACTTTGGTACGTTAAAGTAAGATTGCGCCAAGTATATTGAATTGCAGCGCTTGTTTCGTGACAGCGAAAGGTATTCTTTGATTTTGTTCATGTTATCGCGATCTATCTTGATGTCATCAAACACTATTACAGAATCTTTGTCGCAATCAATCTGTTCTACGGATGTTTGTTCTTCTAGCTCTAATATTGTAAATGTTTTTTGCGCGACATCAGAGCTGCTAATGACTTCATCAAAGTCGCTAAGTGTTTTGTACTTATCTAGCCCGCCTTCTGGATCAAAGTTAATGATATGCATTTTTGTTTTATAAGCAGCGTATATATAATGAGTCATACAGACTGTTTTGCATTTCTGCTATGCCAATCAATCCCGGTCTGGCTTATTTTCAGATTGTTACGCTAGATGATCTTATGTAAACAGCATATATAAGATGTCAGAATTCGTAAGAATTTCACGCGAATATAGCACGCTGTTGTTTGAAGAAAACACGAGGACCTGGTTTTTGATGACGTGAAAACTAAAACGTATTAAGACAAAATTGGTGAAAAGAAATAACCGTATAAAAAGTTTTTCATGGATCCAAAAAGCGTAAAAATAGATGATCACATACTCAATCTTTTTTCGGTAACACGTATGACAGCGCCACATTTGCAGGACGAGCTAAACAAATATGACAAGTTTTAAAAGTTCTGCAATGACAAGGAATCGGCCAGTGCTTCTAGAAACATAGGAGCGCTCTTTAGAATCATACTAAATGAGTTGAGTGTTGGTAACTTACAATTACAATGGTAACTTACAATTAGTGAACCTAATCAAAAAAATAAAACCCAAAATATTGAACGAAAAAAAAAAGAAAAGATCTAGATGCTGACTACTTATGCATGTACAATCAAATCTGATAAAAAAAAACTTTAAAAACCAAGACTTCAAGATCAAGTCGAAAGCGGTATTTTTACTGAGAATTTGGTTTGGAGTATGACGACGTAGAAACGATTTTGGGAGTGATGGCACTACCTGATATAAAAGATCTTCCTAAGGATCATCAGCCACAACCTGAAGCAGAAAAGAATTTGCAAGATGAGGTATCAGAAAGAAAAAAAAGATGATAGAAACGTATTATCTTCTTATGAAGTATCATGCAAAACACGACTATGATGCAAATGTACTTTCCTCAGTAACAGACTACCTCCTATCACTTCCAGGATTTGGCTCACATATTGTTTGTAACATAGTCTTTCTGAATTTCTTGAGGGCAACTTTGTAAATTCACCAGAGGCTAACAAAATTAAAAAGGAGCTATTTGTTGAGCATGATACTTATTTATCATGGATTATTCATAAATAATTAAAAGAAGCTGAAAGAAAGGGGTCATACAATGCGATACTTGACAAAATGTCTCCAGTTACATATTGACAATCTTCAGCTGGAAGAACAAAATTGGCCGAAGCATATTATCAGATCACAACATATTTGCTGCGACTGGATGTTGAGATTAATTCACTCGCTGCAGTCAGTAAATATGCAAAATTTCATTCGTTCAATGGAATACTTACCGAGTTGCCAGAAAACGTCTTCTTTGTAAATTCACCAGAAATTGACCCCCATTCCAGAAAAAAAGTTAGAAGATAGAGAATTTGACAGTAGCTATATCACGGTTTTTTTATAAGTGAATCCAGCTCTGCTTAATCTTATTTACTCAAAACTTGCAGTACCGCCGCCACAACCTGAAGCAAAAAAGCCGCAACCTGAAGCAGAGCAGCGGCAACCTGAAGCAGAAAAGCCACAGATGTAACCTGAAGCAAAAAAGCCGCAGCTGCAACCTGAAAAAGAGGAAGAGGAAATTCCAAAGCGCAAGACTGACTCTGATCTCGATGAAAAAGAAAGTTAGTCGAGGGGCTCTATAGAGTTTTTAAGTTCTGGAAAAGACCATACAGATTACCCTTTCCTTACAGAGAGTTCTATTTTATTAAAGGAGAGGGTAGAAAATATATAATAAAGCTCTATTTTTATTACCAAGATTCCTAGCGGATACTTTGATAATACGCCAGAGCTTACAAAGGAACAGATAAAGACACCTAGGCCTTATCCAAGATGGTGAATTGATCATTATATCGGATAGATTAAAAATGAGAATAAGCGGTTTTGCAAAGATATGGAACAAACATATTTATCTTAACTTTTTTCCAGGAGACGAACCTCTTGTTCCAGAAGAACCTAAGGGAGAGGAAATAGTTGTCTAGCGCTATCATATGAGATGAAAGATATCATGGATTTCAATCATATTAGCAATCATCTTGACAAGGAAACGCGTGATGAACTTATTGCATATTATCGCAGCTATTACAAACGAGCCTACTGTTTTAAGTAGTGGTATAGGCATTACAAGCACCTATTATTTTTATTGTCTGCTGTTCCGTTGGCGATCATTGCGGCCGGAGTAGCCAGTACAGCTGCTTTCTTAAATCCTTTTCTACTGATTATATCTGGCGTTGGGATTGCAACTCAGGCTTGCTGCAGAAAGCTAGAACCCTAAATTCAAAATAAGATGTCCATGTGCAAATACGCTTACATCACGTACACAAAAATATTGAATCAGATTAAATCTTGCCTGCGTGGCGACACATTAAACATGGCAGATTTTGTCAAAGAATTTCGATTCATAGATAATATTGTTGCTGAGTTGAGTCCTATGTGCGTTGCCAAATACGAATAAAAAATATCAAAAGAAATATCTGCACTGCAGCCTTCGAAGTGAAGCGTTGATGCTAACACAGAGGACAATGACGGATTTAAAAACTAAGAGACTACGGATGAAAGGTAAAGGCGGGTGATCATCAAAATTGGGTACCATCAATGCTTGTCTTGACAAAATCGTACAAGGACTTCTTGCCGCCAAACTTATTATATTCTTCTCCTAGCACGCGTCTTGAATTTTCTAGTTCTATTGTGATGTCTGCGTAAAAATCAAAGTGATCAAGATGTTCCTTTGACGTCTCATAAATAATTGTAAGAGCACCCTTGACAAATTTATAAGGACCATTTAGCCACTTGATATCTTGAACCATCCAGTTGACGTCTGTGCTCCAACCAACTGGAAATTTTACTCTAGCGTCATATGCACGCTCGTACGCAGCCATTATTCTTTCAGATTCAAAATTGTACATTATATACCCTGTTTTATAGTCTCTAATTCGCTGACTTTTTGCTGCAATTTCGATATGGCGCTCTTGCTCGTCTTATCGTAGCCTGGTTCACGAGCAATATAGTTGTAGGTAATCTTAAACATTTTCAATGGCAACACCGCAACTAACTTTTTGTCAGGACACTCTTTTGTGATGTTATCAATCGCTGTAGCAATGTCGTCAATTTGGTCTTGAACGTTAGCGATAATATGCACATCTTTCTTTAAGTATGATAAAAATTCAGCCTCATTAGATTCACCAAGATCAATAAAGTCGTCGTAGTCGCTAAAGAATCCTATATCCTATGATGCTAATTGCTACTGGATCCTTGTCGTGACGGCAGTAATCTCTGGTATGAAATTTCTCGTCGTACTCAGGATAAACTCGAAATTGTTCCAGCGAACACTTACGAAAAATGGTATCGACAAGCAGATCATATGAAGTTACATCAGAAACCTCCAGACCTGATAATACTTGCGGCAGTTAATAATTTGGCAACTTGCTGACGTCTCGCGTAAAAGGACACTTGAATTCTAGCAACAGGATTGTGTTGTCGCTAAAATTGTAACCGTCTGGACTTTATCTAAAACCGTCAAGAGCTTGAATGCAAATATTATTGGCAACTACTTTTTTCTTTCATTGTAATCTCAACGTATCTTCTGATAACTGGCTCAAATAATATACCCCAGGGACACGGCAACGTTACGTATTGTGCCTGCCTACCAAGCTTTCTTCTGGCAATATCATGTGCACTTGCAAAAGGGCAAATGCCAAAGACCGTTGCTAGCTCTGATCCATCAACTGCTGCGGATAATAACGAGAACTATTCAGGTGACTTCTGATTTATTTGATGCGACTTGACAAATGATTCCAATATCGATTTCAGATCCATAATACACCATGTTATTTTCAAATCAAAAGCTGTCACCGGTAGGGCAAGCATCGTTTTGTGTAAAATCATTGTATAATGGCAGAATGACAGTGGGGAAGGACAAAAAAAAACAAAACAACCCTGTCTCAGACCGGGTGCTAGCCCTGCTGAATATTTTAGTTCCTCAGCAGCTAAGGAACATCGGAATCGCATTTACCTCTGCACTAGGTTGCTTGTGTGAACGGCTTCGAGGGCTCATAACCTAACTTCCTACCAACCTGGTTTAGTCGTCTTCACATCAGAAGCTAAGTCGTCATAATTATAGGTCATTATGTTATACCAGTGTCAAAACCTGAATATAAAGACAGAGTGGCCGACACTGTGAGATACCAGCCTTTCCTCAGCTAACAAGACATATAATTTATCTCAGATACGATTGATTGATACTTGAATTAGAGTCGTTTTCGCCCTTCGGGCATGTACGACTATAAATATATATATTACGTTAATGGTTGGGCAAATTTGCATATTTTGTGTAGCTATATATCTTACGTTTATGGTTCGGCAAATTTACATATTTTGTGTTACTAAAATAGGTTGTAGTAAAGGGAAGCAACTCGTGTACGCAATCAAGGGGAGGTAACTCGTATACGCCAAATGTTTCTGCAATCAAGGGAAGTAACTCAGGTAGTAATGTGATAATACGGGTATTGGAAACACTATCGGCATTTTGCCAGGTCGAGAACGAGCGATATGGGATGCTTATCTGGATGTGTGGAAGCATAGATTGGAAAAGCCTCATCCAAGTAACTTCAGTACTGGGTTACCAAGCCTTGTTCTCTCAATCTCTGATTAAAATAGTCTGAAGTATTGGCTCTATTCTGATTGAAATCTGCAGTCTTCTTCTGCAATTCTTCCATGGCCCTATTGTGTCTCTCCATTTCTTCCCTTGCATTATCGAGATCAATAAACTCAAACAACTTATTACCTCATACAAATGTCAGAACAATTGCGATTGCACCGCCTATTACTGCAACGGCCATTAAGTGGTAGTAAATTTGGATACTCCCACTTTTCAATATACAGATTGCTGGTATATCTCCTACCAATGGTGAGATGGGCACGGAGGGGTTCCTCTTTATATTTCGCTCCAAAAAGCAGCATGTTGTTCTCCTCCAGGTAATATGTGCGTGTCTCTTTGATTTTGTGAATGTAGTAATGTTCACTAAGAGTTTCAAACATCCAAGGAGTAAATAGCAAGGTAGTCATCTACATACAATCCAGTAAAGAAGTCGAGATTATTGATTCAAAGGTGATGTCAATTAAAACTATATACATACCCGATTTCGTCACTTGAATTACATCCATTAGCTTACCATTGTTACGACTCTATGGTCTAAGAAAAATGTAACAGAAAGATAGTGAAACCAACAATGTATGTAAAATTAATCAACAATTTATTTCTATATAATTAAAATGAAAATTTAAAAGACACTTACAGTAACGTGAATTAAAATCCAGATAATCCAATAATCATAAGTGTCCTAATCACAAGTGTTAAATATAGAATGTTCCGAATGAATGAATCTTCCTAATAAACGAATGTTCCGAATGAATGAATGTTCCGAGTGAATGAATGTTCCGAATGAATGGGTAGTCTGGGATGTCCTGATGTACTCCAATAATGGAATCCAGATCATCTTTGAGAATGTCCACAGGTATCCAAAAGTCATATATTTCAATTCAAAGGTTGATGTAAGCACTTTAGGTAACTCCAATGAATGTTCCAATAAATAATTCCTTTCGAATTATGTATACAGCAATACAGCATTACGGCATTACAGTACTACAAGGTTACAAGATTACAACACAACTATAATTCCAAATGTCACAGGATAAAGCCGGGTTGGGACTGGATTAGTGAAGACACTGAAAGCGACTGCGTTAATAAGATGTTTATTTATAAACGCAATTTAAAGATGAACAAATCTGACACCATTATAACAAAAAAGATAAGGAAAATTATAAAGTTCCTAACATGGAACTATCAACAACAAGTAACTCAACGAGAAAAATCAAAGATGAATTTAACGAATGGAATTTTAAACAAACGTGAATAACATCCTATCACCAATCAACAAATAAGAGTATATGATCTACACCCCAATATTAACAAGGTCTTATTAAGTACCAAGGGTGACCAAAGCATGTGATTTATGCGCTTATCAATATGATACTCATCAATTTATCAATTCATCAAGCGATATTGGAATATGTATGAATTTATGAATATATCGTTCATATAACGAAAATGAAATGGGAATGCATGAAATTATGAATCTATCACACATATAGCGATATTGAAATGGGAATGAATGTAATTTTGCACAGATAGCAATATTGAGATAACATAAAAATGGAACACGCAATAAATATAACTATCGTGGCGCCCGTTTGACTACCAAGATGTATCTCCGGTTCCACCCGCTCTAGTCCATGGTCAAGGAGCCACCACGCATGGTCCACCCCTCCCAGTCTGTTGAAGGATCTCTCGAGAGCCTTCATATTAACACAGACCCGTTGGTCGAGAAGCCTTGGTCCCTTGCATCGAGAAAACCAGTACACTCTTCCGAAACAACGTCACCAGACACAGCGTACACGTCACACGAAACCACACAGAGTTCTGTGACTTCACACCACCAAACCATACATAAGGAACAGCTCTACAGCTGAAGTTTTGCTCCCGTAAAGAGGTAAGCTTTCTGACAAGACTCGTCGTAGTGTAATTTGTTTATAGAGAATTCGCTCTATATGTACTCTAGCTTTGACAGATATGCGCAGCAGCTAGGTATGTGAGTTTTCACTGCAGGCAATTTGCACGTGCAGCATGGGGTGAATCGCGCTCAGTATTTCAAAATAACTAGAGCCGAAAAAATAAACAACCCCCGAGTAACGCTCTAGTCGGAAACGAAACCCGAATACATTTTTGATCACATATACATATTGATATAAACGATACAATTCCGTGACACCAAACAATCCGATGATTTCAAAGACTGATCATAAAAACATGTATGTTTTTAACACAGGATTTCAAATTGGAATGATTATAATGCGTATATCAAATTCTTATATACTCTCTGTAAATGGCCTATTTCACGTCAGGAAACGTGTCATATTACGACCCAGAATGCAATACTAAATGCGTCTTTAGAATGGAAATTTCCTCAAGAATTGGTAAACAACTCTGACCTTGAACTCAAATGTAGTCAATATCTTGCTGACAATATAACCAAACTTAAAGTGCGACTTACTATTTGACACAAATTTTAAGTACAGTCATTGACCGAAAGTTTAGGCAATTATCACAGATTCCATATACATAACACCATTCATTGTCAAACTACTCAGTGAAACGTGATGGCACATAGATAAACACATAGCTTTCAAAGAAAGTAAATGGTCAAACTTTAAAATTGAAACATTTAATAACATTGGTGACTAATTTCAAATCCTTCTCTTCTAATCTACCATCTATGAATTTGTTAACCCGTGCTAGTTCATCAGTACTAGCAACCATTAAAATAACTTTATATTTTTTGTATCAAGGCTTACAAGTCAAAAGTCAAAAAGTAATATATACTCATATGCTATTTTGCTGTCAAACTCCTTTTTGTAGCCATCGATCTCTTGTTTAGACTCATAAATCTTAGTGGTAGATGTAATGCTTTTTATGCCCTTTTCCGCATTTACTTCAGTTTTGAATGTTTCCATTCCATCTTGTAGATTTTTAAAATCTTTTTTTCGTTCCGCCTTCTTTTCAATTACTCTATACTACCTTGTACCACAGCAACATTATCATCTATTTCCTTATCAGCGTATTTCTTGGCATCTTGTATGTTTGAATTCAGTTCATCTTTAAGAGTTACTAAGGTCTGATCATTTAAGACTTTAATCTTTTCTTTTAATTCTAGTATGAATAGTCCATGTGTTTTACTAAGCGATCTCATAAGACTTTCACTCACGCGGACTTTATGTCAAGTTTCTTGCCCCCATGAAAGATCGATGTAATTGGAATGCCATGAAAATCTATCACTTTCCCTTCTTCATCTTTAATTGTGATACTCAAACTATTTATGGTACCACCATGCAAGAATTTGTACCTCATATGATATGAAGTCCCCATGAAATACATGGTCCCCATTCAATACATTCTTGACAGGTAGTGAATCTAACGGAGTAGAGTAAGAGCCATTGTGGTTATTAGAAGTATGGTGGAGCTGATTGAGGAAAATTTGCAGTTTCTTAGGTCTCAAGAATCCACAAATTGTATCTGATTCTATAGGTGTCTGATATATATGTATATCGTCTCATTGAATGATAACATAAGGCTGTTATGTAGATGGTGTAATTATTATAAGGGATAATTAAAACTTTGGGTTATGTTTCAGACATTTAATATCTATGCTTTCTTCATTGTCACCACTGGCAGTCATCTGCTCTTTAACTCATTTCATATACATTTCCAGATTGTAGAAGCCATCTAGCATAGAGATAGTCTTGGTCGCAATCATATCATTAGCGTAGTAGTAGATATTGTTCATTAAATAGGAGTGATATTGTAATAGCCAACCCCAAAATATATTCTCTCTAACGATATATATATATATATATATATATATATATATATATATATATATATATATTACCGTCCCTGTTGTCTATGGAACTGGATAAATATATTTCCTTATCTGTATGTTCAATAGTTATGTAGGCCTCCATTTCATTTTAAAAGTTTCCAATATCCATGAATCAGTAGTATAGCAATAGTAATTCCACTTCACCAGACGGATGACTATGAAACTGCATATGCGATGTATCGAAGTGTATGAGTGCATGAAGTATGAAATTATGAGGTATGAAATGTGTCTGTGAAGTATGAAGTATGAGGTATGAAGTGTGTCTGTGAAGTACGAAATATGAAGTATCTGGTTTGAGGTATTAAGTCTGAAGTGTGCCTGTGAAGTAAGAAGTATAAAGTACAAAGTATACAAGGTATGGAGTATGAAAGCATGAGGTATGAGGTGCGTATGGCGAAGTATGATGTATGAAGTGCGTATGGCGAGGTGTGAAATGTGTATGATGTAACATTTGCGTATGGCGGGGTATGATGTATGAGGATATGATAGGGAGAAGTGGTATCCCTATTTACTATACTACTTTGATATAATATATCTCGGCATGCTTTCCGCCATAAAATTATACAAATCCTTCAGAACAATTATCCGAGGGGGAACTTGGAATTCAAAGATGAAATCTAATTTGCACGTCAAACGTGAACAAATTCAAGGATGTATAAAATTGTGGAGTTAAAGTTCACTGTTCATCCATGCGCATCCCCATACAGATTTCGTAGACATTAACTAAAGGCATGGAAGACAGAAACTTTTAATTCATTAAGAGACGTATACACTTTGGAATATGCACGTACTGTACGTATTATACAACTGAATACGCTATGTGTCCCCTCAACTCCAGTACGCATTACAAGCCAGAGCGGAGACACAAGAAAGTTGTCAGAAAGCAAGAAAAACTTAATTTCGAGTAACACAAAATGCGGTCATCTGTAAAAATGTGTGTCGCTGTAAAATTTGGATAAAGCAGTCATAAAACAGAAGCAGTTTTGCTAAGAGAAATCATTGGGAAAAAGTTTGTGAACTTAACATAGTAACTTGGCCATTCTTTGCAGTGGACAGTAAAGTGTCTCTTCAGGATAACCTAACTTCAGTTTCGGTGGTATTGGACTGTTTCTAATACTGTCAGATCTAAAGGATATATTAGCTTTTGAATACCGTACGAGGTTCCATATTCAAGTGCACTTACTTTCTTTTCGTCCTGAGTTTCCACCATTTCCATAATTATTAAGTACGGGTGTAAGTGACTTTTGTTTTACATACAAGCAAGTTGTTTTGTGCGGGTGTACACTGTTTGCCAATATTTGGTGAAGATATATTTCCGACTGCACAGTTTAACACGTGAATTTGCTGACTTGCAACAGGATATGTACAAAAAAATACATCTCATCATAAGGTTATGTACAGTCAGTAGTGGCGCGAGAAGGGGGGGGGGAGGGGGCAAACAAAGTAGGCGCCGTCGGGAGCTTTTCCTCAGCTGAAATTTTCAAAGTATTTAACCTTAGTGTAACGAAGGCAATTCTCCACAAAACATATATTTAAGAGAGGGGGGTGGGAGGAGGGAGGTTGACAACTGACATAAAACTGTTCTCTGTAGCAAAGTAGGGGCGCCACGAAAGAACATTGCCTCCAGGCGCCTCGAACCCTCGCGGCGCTACTGTGTACACTTTAACGTCTCTATAAAAATTGCAGGAATGCACGCATTTAAACATTTAATTGTATGAATGCAATGGAGCATTGAGAAATGGATATAAACATAAATATACAGTTTAATTATATAATGTAACCTGATTATAACACTTAGAAGAGGTGCCAAAATAATGGAGACGACGAATATTATGCAATTATTGACCTTTGTTTTGGTGAATATGGAGTTTTATGACCAGTAAACCACATGCTGACCAACGCAATAACACCGTCAATAATGTATTCCGAATTTGGTGCAATAAGAGCGTCATCAGAAAATGTGTACAATTTTGTCTGTCGTTTTTTGATAATGTTGCCTTAGCCTGGGTCACCCGGCCCGCTTCGGCTTTCATCGCATTGCAAAGGAAAGAAAAACCAGTGCCTTGGAAAGAAAAAAAAACCGCAGGCGCCCAAATTTGGGATCGTTAGACGGCGCTGTGAGCGTTACCAAAGGAAAATAAAATGTAATAATGAAAACAAAGCATGTCAATACACATCTTTAAGATAAGCAAAACTAAACTTTATGTCAGCCAGGAAGAATGCTTTAAGACAATTTAGTTGTTAATTTGCCTGGGGTCATTGTTGACCTCATGCACATGATAACGTCATAATCTCGATGATCCCAATACTTATTCAAGGGATGAAATCAAAACATGTCCCCTTGATGTAATCAATCAGTAATGGGACTCAGTTTTTACCGCATTTTTCCCCGATTTTCTATACAGATACAGTCTGGACAGGCCGAGACTAATGTTGCTCTATACGTCTGAGATGTATAACGCACTCTCAAATAGTGGCATGTGGCAGGTCAGTCCCCAGGAAGTATTGTTTCCACTTATTGTCTTTTGCTCAGAAGAAAGAAATGTATACAAACAAAATATAACGGCACATTTTGAAGGAATATAAGATAAGGTAAGATAAGAATTCTTTATTTCAGACAGCATGGTCCATAATCTAAATTAAAATATAAATGTATTATTTTTTTAAAAATCTTAAGTGTCTTATGTACAAATATAAAGACAATATACAGCTACAGGATGTGTCTGTCATTGCTGAGAACAAAATTGTGTAGGACGTTTAAAGAGTAATTTGTTCCATCTTTCTATAATCCGAATATTAAAACGAATATCATAGTCTCACAGAGATTTCAAGATACAATTCGTGCTACTGGATATTCTTGCCATCATTGAAAACGCATACTTTCTCATTAATTTTTCAAAACCTAAGACATTATAATTTACAAACATATACAGCGAGAATATCTCTTGCTGTACAGTCTTTCTGACGTTCTATTTTGTCATCCAAAGTGTTCGTCGATCTATGACACTGGTGTCATCTAGAATTGTTTCTTTCAAACGGAACGTACCTTTTTGCTGTAAAGTTGTCTCTTCAGTTTAGTGTGGTTTATGAAGTGGGCAACTTTAAAAACATATAGAGAATCACGAATTTTGATTAAAGTCGGATCTCCACTAATAAACGTTACGTGGAGGGCTTAAAACACTGGTCTACAATTTTTTCGAAGTCGTCTGCTTCAGAGATAAAATGTGCTATTTATTGGGGATTTTGATGTGCTGAATTCAAATATGACAATTAAAACTACTGATTGGCTACTGTTTCCAAGATATTTAAGTTTTTACATTTTACGTCTATGTACGTTGTGTACATAGTAGAGTTTTAATCATAAATTATAAACCTAGGTCTTTTCATGTGTTTATGGTTGATTTACATGATAATATTTCACCTGTCCTGTTTATGTAACACTTTAAAAAACAGCAAAAGGGTTATATATAAAAAAATATATTGAAACAAAAGTTAAAAAACTATTATGTATATATAAGTACATAGTTTAGTCCTTATTCAGTGTCTACTCAGCGCTTCTTGGCTTGTCTCTTGTATTCATTAAATGGAGCATCTCTAGTCACTGTCCAGCAATAGTCTGCAAGCATTGATGGGCTCCATTTGCCCTGATAGCGTTTCTCCATTGTTGCAATGTAATGGTGAAATCGCTCGCCGTGCTCGTCGCTCACTGCTCCGCAGTTCGGTGGAAATAAATCTAGATGATAGTGCAAAAAATGTATCTTTAGTGACATGTTGCAGCCAAGGCTTTTGTATGCCTTGAGGAGGTTTTCCACCAAGTCCCTGTAGTTGTCTGGCTTGTTGTTTCCAAGAAAATTTGCTGCCATTAACTGGATGACCAACAAAGACACCTTCCTTTATCTTAGCTTCACTTAACCATGTAAAGTTTCCACGGAGGTACTTGAAAGCTGCTCGTGTTTTGTCCATGGCCTTGACAAAGTTCTTCATCAGACCCAGCTTGATGTGCAAGGGTGGTAACAAAATCTTCCTTGATTCAACAAGTGGTGGATGCTGAACACTTTTCATCCCAGGCTCCAATTACTGTCGGAGTGGCCAAGCTCTCTTGATGTAGTGGGAATCTCTCGCACGACTATCCCATTCGCAGATAAAACAGCAGTACTTTGTGTATCCAGTCTGCAGACCAAGCAAGAGAGCAAGAACCTTGAAATCGACACAAAGCTGCCACTGATGTTAGTCATAGTTTATGCACCTCAAAAGTTGTTTCGTGTTTTCATAGGTTTCCTTCATATGGACTGCATGACCAACTGGAATTGATGGCAAAAGACTGCCATTATGCAGCAAAACAGCTTAAAGACTCGTCTTCGATGAATCAATGAACAGTCTCCACTCATCTGGATCATGTACGATGTTGAGGGCTGCCATCACACCATCGATGTTGTTGCAGGCTACAAGATCACCTTCCATGAAGAAGAATGGGACAAGATCCTTTTGACGGTCACGGACCATGGAAACCCTCACATCACCTGGCAGGAGATTCCACTGCTGTAGTCTGGAGCCCAACAGCTCTGCCTTACTCTTGGGCAGTTCCAAATCCCTGACAAGGTTATTGAGTTCACCTTGTGTTATGAGGTGTGGTTCAGAGGAGGAGGATTTGAGACAATATGGGTCATGTGACATTGATGGTTCAGGAGTAGAAGTTTCATCCTCTTCCTCTTCCTCGTCTGACTCAAGTGAGAATGATTCTGGTGGTGCATCAGGAACCGGCAGTCCTTCTCCGTTGGGTACTGGGCGTATAGTTGACGGAATGTTTGGATAATGCACAGTCCACTTTTCCGTCTTTGACACACCTTTCCCAACTGGAGGCACCATGCAGAAGTAACAATTGCTGATATGATATGTTGGCTCTCTCTAAATCATTTGCACTGCAAAAGGCATAGATTTCCTTTTCCTGTTCAACCACTGGCGAAGATTTGTTGCACAAGTGTTGCAGCATGTGTGTGGGGCCCATATCTTGTCCTGATCTCCAATTTTGCGCCAAAATAAAGGTGATAGACTTTCTTAACCATAGTGGTTATACTGCGCTTTTGTGATGCAAAAGTCACTTCACCACAAACATAGCAGAAGTTATCTGCATTGTTCACACAAGTACGAGGCATCTCAGCTCACTTTGACTAAACAGAAATGTGTCCCTTTGCAAAATCAAACACTGACAAATAAGAAAGTTGAACTCCGGAATACCCTTGCAGTTTCAAGTTTTCGTCTGAGAAATTTATTTACTTCCATTAAACAAAGATCATATTGATCGTTATCACCGAAAATAGTTTGACTAGAGTATTGATTAAATACAGTGTAGATCAATTGACCGGTCGACAGTGAGTACTCCACCGTCTCATTTACACACCTTTTCTTGTATTTATAATATACCTGTGTCAATACTTAATGATGTTATAATCGGTTAGGCCTTTCTTAATTGAAAAGCTGGTAAAATGGCTTGCATTTGTTATAAATATTTGGCATGGATCTGAAAAACCGTCAATAACAAGTTACAGAATATACGCATATCTCTGTATTTCTTCTTTTTGGCAGCGAGGTAACAATCCGCCCCCCCCCCCCCCGCAAAAAAACAACAAAACAACAACACACAAAAAACCCGGCTACTAGGTCAAACCCGCTAGGCCACTCTGGTCAGCCTATACTGACCATACGTTTCACACATTGCTTTTTATAGGTCATTTAGGAAAAAAGAATAACTAAGGTCTCTTTGTTTCGAATCTAGCCTCGTCGTTTTAAAGAAACATTTGCATGCATTACATACTGTTAAAAAAAAAACAATAAAAAACCCAACAATTATTTGGTATTTTTGATAGGTAGAATGTCCCCTGATCTTGGCCGGAGTCTTAGTCTCCTTGTCAACACTACCAATCCTCGGTCCCGCCAGACCGGCCAAATCAGAACATTTTCGGCCTTTTCCGTCAAGTGGAGAAAGAAACCTCGGATGTAATTCGCCGCAATTGAATACTATATTCGGAACTACTTTTGTTCACCTGGCACAATATGTCAGCGGAAGGAGACCATGTCACAATCGGAACATTGTCGGCCTTTTCTGTCGCAACAGAAGCGATTCACCATATTTATATGTATTCCTACAACTGCATCTGAGGTTATTTCTCGGCTTGAAGGAAATGGCCGAGTGATGTTCCGATTGCAGGGCGGCCCTTACGAACGAAGCCATTCCCCTACCTAGTGTACCGCTCCAATAACAGACAATCCCTTAAAACTTCCAAGATAACATATAAAACTGATTAAAAATTATGAAGTGGGGTTTTTCGGGGGGGGGGGGACAGAACGAGTCAATGTGATATGATTTATATGAATGTGAGGGTAGTTTATGGCGTCTGTACAGGTGGTGCACGATATTATCGTGCATTATTATGGGGAGGGGATACGTTTTAGAACGGGAAACAAAAATAAAAGAAAGAGATTTTAGAGAAGCTTATAGCAAACAGGACAGCTATTATAATAACAGAAATAATAAAGTAAATGAAAAATATGTACCTATTGGTTGCTTGAATGTTAACTGCTTTAATTTCCGCTACTTAAATGGAAAGTTTAATTTCCATAGAAGGATAAGCTGAGAAAGAAGTGTATCTGTCAAATCCAATTGATAAACCAGATGGAAAATTATCCATTTCATTACAGAGAATAGATTTTTAAATTTTTTATTACAATATTTTTAATGGTCTAAAAACAGTATAATCTATTATATCAACGAAAAGAATTGAACAAAAACTGTTTCAATTCCAGATAGATTTTATAACCTCTAAATGTATATGAACAAAGCCAAAGACGGAAAGACTGTTAATAAAGACAATGAAGAAAGTATTATTATTGACTGATTAAAATACAATTCAAAAGTTTGAGTAATTCTGAGAAATAAGTAAACATTGTACATAACTAACTATAGTTCTAAATTGCCAGGATTCAATAATCATATATCTACAAATTTATTCAATTTCCCTAACCAAATCAATACCACAAAAATTATTCCAACAGCAGTTTCTCATATTTGCTAGTCATTGCCTGTTAAAAATGTTTTTCACGATGATTTCCTTTTATATGCTGTAAAATATCCATACAAACAATTGCAAAAAGAGGAACCATAAATATATTGAATATCAGCATTAGAGATGAAATAGAGAAAGTGATAGAATTTAACGGTATGACTGTAATGTGTGTATTTCACGTTAAGTGAATATAATTAATAACGCGATTAGAGAACTATCTTTAACAGGACTTAGTTATTTTAGTTTTCAATCTCTTGAGAATACATACAAGAAAAATGATGCACTAAATCAATCAATAAACAATGACTTTAACCTAAATAATCACCGTATTACAAATTTAGGAGATCTGGTACAAAAATATGATGCAGCTAGTAAAACGTTTTTTACAAAAACGACTCGGCACACAAATACGTAAGACTTTGGAGGATGATAATTTGAAAGAAATAAAAACCTGCAGAAAACAAGTCGATAATAAATTAACAACTACTTAACAAAGCTCAAGTGAAAAAACAATCAAAATCTCAAAACTGCTGAAACAAATAGACGACAACATGAAGAACATTTCAGATGCTCAAGATTTATTTACCAAGAGATTAATTACAAACTGTTAGAGATCTGGAGAAATGACAAATATACAACAATACGTACAACCCATCGAACAAAGGATAGACATGGAGATATCTGCCTCAGAGACTGACATGGGGGAATTTAAACAGTCTCTGTAAAATTACAATACTTTGCAATCTCAACAATCACAGTATTAAACGACAAAAAAAAAAAAAAAAAAAAGAACGATGAAGAGATTAAAAAGTTAGTTGATGACCTTAAAGCTAGTATGATACAGTTCGAAGCTAAACTAACTGCTAACGCTAATACTTCATGTCAGTTATAAAAAGAGAAGGATTTAACAACCCCCCTCCCAATATAAATGAAAACAAAAACAAAACAAGTGTAAGTGAAAGTATGATTAGATCTATAAGAAATACCTACGATTTATCTACTACTTACTTAGCTGACAAAATTAAAGCACTAAAAAATCATGATATACCAACTGTAAAAAATGAACTCGCTGCTAAAATCGTACAATCAAGATAGCAAAGCGAACAACTTCTAACAGATTTCAAGGGATATACAGATTGAGAAATAGTTAATAATATCGGTGTAGTAGAAGAGAGTATTGACGAATTATATAAAAGGGTGAAACGATTAAAAAGAGTTAAATGATATGGAGCAAAAGATTATAACATAAACAGATGCTCTTGAAATAGACCATGAAAAGAAACACCAGGCAATCAGTACCAGTATTAATAAAAAGACTTTAGCATTAAGAGAAAGAATCGATACCGTTAAATCTGAAGTCGAAGGAGACATGGATTCATTTAAAACTGAATTAAACAGCCATTTGTTAAAAGAGTATTGCAGTGAGTACTACAACTGGTTAAATTAGAACAAGTTTAAGAGAGCGAAGCAAACAAGTTCGTGATCTCATAAGAAGGTAATATAAACGAATAATACCTGGAATATATTGCTTCATGAATTGCGTAAAATATTAGAGAATTTGCTGTTTCAGTTGATATAACAAATGCAGTATATACCATTTTAGATTTGGAGAGGGTGGTAAATAATTTTTTTTAGACATTTTCTGGTTTCACAACGCCACAAGCAATAGCTTATGGATTTAATTATACTTCATCACGTTATACTAAATACAAGTTGCAAACAATAGATCACACACAAAATTATGTCATTGAAATAAAGAAATCAAGATTATATACCATTTTTTTCAACTTGAACATTACATTTACAGCTAATTTTGATTTTGTTTATGTTAGATTAGTGGTCAATAATAATTTTGCTTACTTAGTAGATATCAATAAATAACAGACAAATATATAATAGATGATTTACTAGCATATTATTTAGAAGAGGGCAGTATATAGTATTTTCAGCCAGAAAATATGATAATAAAGAAGAATTATTTCAATTAACCTTTCAGATAGGAAACAGTATCAAAATGTGTTACCATTAAATAGAGTAAGCATGGCAGCAACAGCAATTATAACTGGAGGACCTACTCTTAATGCTTTAGCATTTGCAGGAAGTAATCAGATATTTGATCCAAATGGTGTAAATATTTGAAAGAGTACGACATGATAATCCATTAAAAAGAATTGCAGAAAATAACCAATGAATCTAAAGAAAACTGAGCAAAGTCACTCGATTACCTGAATTAAAGATTAAGAGAACAAGGTTTGGTTACTCAGAACTTTAAAAAGTTGGATGATGCTTTTTATTTTTATTCTTCTACTCATCCTGATGCTTGTTTTAGAAAGACCTATGCAAACAAAATTTAATTATTCTCACCAGACTTCCGATAAGCAGATAACTTATGAGTATTACGAGTATGTATTTATTACAGTTGTAATGGGTGCTAGTGTTTATGTGGTGTATAACTATCTGTGATTAGTGAGTGAATAGGTTCTAGACTTTAGCTTATTAAATAAATAACAATGGCAACGTATGAAAATTATATAACTCCTCACAAACAGGAATAAAACACCAGAGGTTGTTAAACATCTGAATCCAACGCATCATTGTATTACACATACACCAAGAAATTTAAATCCTGAACAAATAATTCAAGTGGTAATACCTAGGTTAGGGTCAAATGTCTTGATTGGTCCTGCTAGTTTATTTTATTTCGTTTGAGATAAAATTTTAAAAAGATGCTTATAATGCAGTTGTGAACAATTTCGGAAGAAAGCTTATTACAGACATAACCATTTCTTAAGTGATGATATTTTTAAGCCAAATGATTACAACATTTTCATGGCATTTAAAGATTTGTGCCTATCAGGATCTGTGAGGACAAACAAAAAAGAGCAAGGAATACGTAATGAAAGACTGTTATTAGAAGTTAAGATCAGGAGGGGCTAACGCACAAAATACTGCTACAGAATCTGTTCGGTTCATTGTATATGAAAAGAAATTTAGAATACCACTTGATTTCCAGATACAAACATATCATTGCCCGTTGTATCATATTGTTCTTCATCAAGATTTCAGATTTACAATTACACTAGAAAAAGCATCCGGACTGATAGAAGGTGCTAACAATGATTATGAATTAGAGAATATTTATGTACAGTACGATACTATTGCTTCTCATACAATTGATAATTCTGTTAACGAGAAGTACATAAATGAGATTGCCTTTTATGACTATGTTACAAGAGAGGCAATAATTGATGTGGCAGCTAATACAACCTTAGCCTGTGTCATATTTGATTTACCAAAAATCAGTTTAAAAGGAGTTTTGATACTGTGCAAAAAAGATAGATAGAGAAAATTATCCTGAAAAGTCTTTCAGTTCAGCAAGATGAAAATAATGATTACTGTGGAAGGATTACCAAATATGTTTTATTCACAGTGATATGAAATGAGTCAACAGTTTACAGAAGCAGCGAAATAGTTCTTTAACGAGGAAAAAAATGCACTGAAATTAGCAATATTAGTGTTAATAACTTTTATACGGATCACCATTGTTTATGGCTGGACTTAAGAAGCACACATGATAATATATTACATGGAACAGGACATACATTAGATAACATGGAACAGGACATACATTAGATAACATGGAACAGGACATACATTAGATAACATGGAACAGGACATACATTAGATAACATGGAACAGGACATACATTAGATAATGTTCAAAAAGGACTACACATGCAGATAAACAGAAAAGAAAATTTAGATGCACACAAAATGTATATTTATTTTGAGTCTGACGCACAGGTAAACATTCAGAGCAAGCACTATATCTATAAATGTCTTAAAACAATTACGATTTTAATAAATAGACGGCGCAGCCTGCTTACGTGTTGGTGATTGGATTTCAGGTATGATGTTTTGGAAGTGTAACATATGTAATACGAATGGTGCAGTTGAGCAAGAAGATTGTATTATATGTGCTTTTGGAAAAGATGAAACAAGAAAAATCAATTACAAAATATTAACAGCAAATTAAATTGCTATAAAAATGTAATGAGACGACTACAAACAAATCAATGTCCTTATGCAATAATTATGTTCCAGATACAAGAAAAAGTAATAATATAATACAATTGAACTTCGACTGCATTTCTAAAATTGTCAAAGATAACTATAACATACAAGACAATAAATTGGTGTGCGAGATACTGTACAAATTAGAGGGAAATAGAAAAAATCTCAGCCTGCTTATTTGTGTTTTTTAAGTTGTTAGCTAATGTTGTTCACATTAAATACGGTCAACAAAATATAAACTACCCATTCTTTTTAGATAAGATATTTTGTATGTATGACTTAGGTACATCTATAAAACCATCCAAAACGAAAAACCGTCATAACATGAATCAAAACCAATTATTTTTGGAAGTAATTTTTTTTTATTGCAATGAGATAAATTGTGGAAAGACAAAGTTTGTACTAGATTTGATTGAAACTGAATATAAAAACCTTTTGGGTGAATCTTTTTTTTTTTTTTTTTTTTTTTTTTTTTTGCTCGACATTATCTATGCAACTATTATATACAATAAGACCTACAACAGAAAATGGCTTTTTAGAGACGACAATGTAATTGTTATAGATCCTCGTATAAAAATTAGATAAATGGTTAGAATTACTTATTAGTGTATACCAGGGAACTAATACTTGTGCAAACCTCGAAGATTGAAAGAAGAAGGCAAACAACCTGACCAAGTTAGTAATTTCAGTGGTAGACATTATGGAATTACTGTGTCGGTGAATATAACTGTAATAAAATATTTCGTGAAAATGTTAGATTTATAGTTGTCGTTTACTCCAAAGATAAAAAAAATCAATGGAAAATGTGTTTGAGGAAAAAATGTAGTATCTGTGGTAATGAGAGATGAAATAGTTGAAAAATTAAAAGAAAGCAAAAGAAATAAACTTTAAATGAGGCTTGAATTTCCGTTTAATTAGAAGGTCGAAGGAGAGTAGCCATAAGAAGGAGAGTAGCCACAAGGGAGAGTATCCATCTTATCCACTAAATATCTTTCATCATCATAGCAACTGAATGCAACTTTATTTAATGCAATATTGTATATCTCATGATGGTAAGATCTAATTAAATTAATCTGTTGGTGATTTATAGTTTATTACTAAGACAATCTTTGTACATGTATAATTTTACTTTCTTTTTAATTACTGATTTTTAATACCGTGACATAGTATCTTTTCATCTTTGTCAGTTATAAAAGCATATAGCTTACTTCTAAGGTCACACTATTCTTATATTGGGACACCATTGAATTCAGCTTGAAAAAATCCTGGTAACTTTTTATTCATTTGAGGAACACCAAATATATTATCTTGTTGTGGTCGCGTGTATCATAAAACTGAATATTTCATAGAGATAGGTATCTTTTCTCAAATATGTAGGTTCCATGATTATGCCTTTGGCTCCTCCAAAATGTCCTAATGTTTCTGTAAATGTATCATCGTTTAGATTTTTAGCAAATTATTCTAGTGATTGATTCATAATCCAATAACTATCTATAAAAACTGATTATTTGTTTCAATAAAACTTCTTTGCATTCTTTTACAAATCCATAGACTATAAATTCCTTACAAAACGAAATGTATTTTTCATCATTGTTTGGTATTATTGATCTGGATCCATTTTACCAAAGTTTTGATAATAGATGATAATCGTATCCAAATAAATTATGAATAATTAGTGGTATATATTTAGGATATTTATAACTCAAATTTTACTCCAGATGTGCAGGACCTCTGTATTTACTTGTTATGTGATTATGACCTCTTACTTTGTAGTTGGTAACTTTTTTTCTTTAATCTTCTTTTCACAAATATGACATATGTTGGTGGAATTATAATGCTTTTTATCTTCACTAGTGAATATCATTTTAGAAGCGTTTCTTGGCCTAAGTTTGTCATAAACAGTTGTTGCAATTAACTACAAATACTCGTACAATTCATTTATGCAGTCTGCTCCTCTGTAAAATATAGGCTTGTCGTTTTTGTGAATTGATTTAATGCAGACACAAAATCCTGATGGTTTGTGTTTTCCTCTTATTATTGTCCATAGTGTATTCTGGTTTTGTTTATAGCCGACTATTGGCTCCATAATACTTTAAAAGTCACAATACAAAATAATGATAACTTTTAGTTGTGAGGATAGTTTTTAAATTAACTACATAACCCTTTTCAGGGATTATGTCTTCTGTGTTATCTACTTTACTGCATAATTGTTTGTGTTCTTGTAATGATAATTCCGATTAAAATAATTTAGACACTTCTTATCACTTCTAAGACTGTTCCCTTCAAATACAATTAGCATATTTACGAGACTATCTCCTGTCATTCTAACTAGCTTTATAAGTTTGTCTATTGTTTCGTACACATTAACAAATATATTAAATTCTCTTTCAATTTTATTTATGTCTTGTATGTTTATTGGACATTTATTAAACCAGTGCTTATAATGTAAAGGTTGTATTTTTATGGCCTATTCAGATTGTGTTTTGGTGGCTTTATAATAATATCGATGGCATAAAAAATCTATTGTCTCTATTTTTAACATTAAGACAGGTTGTTTTTATTTTATTTTTTTAAATGTATCCATTCTGGTAAATCTATGTCTAAATCTCTTCTTATTGGCTTATATATGTCTCTAACCATCATTAGCTCATTTATTCCAACAAAACACCAATGTGTATCATGACTTATTCCTGACTAAATTTTGTGGCTAGTATACTGTATACTAAACATATTTTGAACTTTACTCGCCATTTAATTTATGTTCATTATGTTCACAGGCAATGTTCTGTGATGCCATGTTCTCTGACTCCTAGTCTAATCGATAAATCCAGCTGGACTTTTACTGGGCCAAACCTTTAATTTTTTGCTTATTATTTTTTATAAATATGGTCCAACTTCTTCAACAAAAGAAACAAATATGCTGATTCGTTTCATAATCTCTTGTTTCAAATCTATACTCGTTTAAAGGCCTATTAATCTAGTCTTCAGCCTACTTGTCATCATTTTGTTTTACGTTTGTGCAACAATTCTGTTTATTTAGCGTCTTGTATGAAGACGCATTGAAGGAGGATTTAATCCTCTACTTTCATATTTTTTATTTTTTTATCTTTTGTTATAGTGCTATATTTTTCAATGAAATTTGCAATATAAAATGTATTTTTTGATGAGTGAATAATAATTCTCTGAAAACAGTTTTTCCACATTTTCAAGAAATTATTTCTTGTTGTATTCTCTGATTTTGCCACTTTCTCCATTATAATATAGTTTAAATGCAAATGCAACATTTCAGACTACGTTTTCTTTTGTTTCGCTCGTTAAGAAGACGATCTAAAGTTTAAATGTATGTGTAATAATCAATTCTGGTTTTGGTCTGCTAATTTTACCTCAAGATAAATTGTCATTTATTACATGCTGATTTAATTTATTTATACCATCTGATTAGTATAGACACATGCTCGCTAGTATAAATACTTCATTTGTTCTATTTGATATTTTCTATTACTCTAAACTCACTCACGGTTTATTATCGTGACGTCATACTTTTGATATTTGTTCCAAACTCATTCATGTGTGATCAGATGCCATTTAATCACGGTTGATTGATTTTGACGTTACACCATATTTTAATCTTTGCCCTCAAACTCACTCGTGTGAGATTAAATGCTATGTAATCACGGTTGATTGATTATAGCATGTCGTCATAATCATACACATTGATATTCTATCGGCCAAAATTGTAAGCCTATGGTTGGATTTCATCATATTGAGGTTCAGAATTCTGCACTCTAAAACACGGCTATGAAGACCTCTTTATTAAAGCTTTAAAAAAAAACTTAAGCTTGAGTAACGTAATTTATACCTGAAAAATAAATTAAAGTTATATGTATATGATTAATATGCAATACAACCATAAATTTACATAATTTGATTTTCTCAAATACAAATTTAATAAAATGTAGTTTAGTAAATCCTATGTATAAACTTTGCATTAACACGTATATGTAAATACCTATGTTTACCCGTATTTCATTTTATAACTTCCTGGTTTTCCGATATCATCATAGTTTCTAGTTATACTTCTTTGTTTAGTATACATGATTTACTGATTAGTTCGACTTGGAATATTGTAGTTAGCTTTATATATGCGCTTAAATCCTATAAATTTGAAAATATAAAATAATGGCTGGTAAACATTCATCTGTTTTAGCATAGGTCTTTTAACCTAATGAGTATCTAAATTAATGAGCTATGGGTGTATGCATAAGTCGCTACGCTCCAATCCAATGATGACGCTGTGGCGTAATGATTTATGTAGTATGGGTTTCTTTAATTTATTTTTGGTTCATAGGAATAAGGTGTTGACTTTAAAAAATAAGATGGGTTTGTGGCTGAGTCAAGAATAATTCTGTTTGAAAGAAATTATCGTTCGGGTATGGTTTAAGTTTTTGAAAAATTATTTTTTCTCGTAGGGATGGGTGGTAGGATGTTGATTTTTGGAAATTAAAATAAAGCTATTTGTGAATATGTCATGTGATCAAGGCCCAACAATATTTAAAACACAATTTTTTCATGTAGGGTGTTGGTTTCTAAAGAAAAAAAAGATTTGGTAGTAACTTTGGGTTCATGGATGATATTAATTTACTTTTGTTTCTTGGGGGTAGAGTATTGGTTTTTGAAAAATGCAAATAAGGCTGTTTGTGGGTATGTCACGTGATGCAGGACATACAGTAGCTGTACTAGTTGTCGGCAATCTCTGCTATAAAGTTTTGCTATGTTGCTCCGCCCAATCAGGTTGAATGCATTGAAAATTAATTTTGACAATGACCAAATCTTATAGCATTATATATAAAATACAATTCCTATGTTCATACGCCAGAATTCCTACGCGTGATGAAATCAGCCCACTCAAGCTTTAAAATATTTGTCTACTTGTAAATGTTTTATTGGTTGCGATCGTCGAATGCAAATTCTACCATGGTTATCACGGATGTATGAACCAAGCCTAGAAATCATAATAACAATGTCAACAAATATGCACGTCCATATCATCGTGACTAACCTTCTGGTTCTGTTTATATATTCTAATCTTTCATATCTATATTTTTGTGAAATTCATGTACATTTCTCAAAGCAAATCCATGTCTAAACCAAAAATAATCTGCAACAGTATAAATATGCAAAAAGAAACATTTGCAAACAAAAGACGTGACTCTTTCATCAGAATGGAAAAAAGCAAGTTAACAATTCAATTTTCATCTCTAAACGTGTGTCGAGTTTAAGATTTCTTTTTCCACTTGAAAGTCAAGCTCTACATGAGCAGTTAAGCTGCGGCTTTAAATAAGTTCCTATATATAAATATCGGATTGACTTTCCGAGCAATTTATGGCAGTTTTTGAAACAAATTGTAGAAATATTAGGAGATTTCGACTTGAACTGAGTCAATTATTAGAAGAGTCGGCATTTTTAATAGTGTCCTCATTTTTAATAGTGTCCTCATTTTTAATATTGTCCTCATTTAAAATAGTGTCCTCATGACAACACAGTGAATATACACTTCCATAAGAGCATCAGCAATTTGACCACAGACGATGGTAAACTTTTTTTTTATAGCTGGAGACCAATAGAGACTCGACTATTCAAGACCTTTAGATCACCTTTTTTAATTTCTTCCTTCAATAAGTGCATACAGTATCAAACAAATAACCCAAATTTATAATGAGTATAAATTAATATACATTTCAACTAAATAGGTAAAAATATTTACATTTAAACAATATTCATTTACTTCAAAACTATTCTAAACTATGCGATTGATAAACGGTTCGATGTTGAAAAAAACTGCCGTTTGATAAATCCATTTAAAACTTGGTGACGCTGCCGTTCTTTTTGAGTGTTGCCTTCACTTCCGGATGTTCGTATGGACCCTTGTCATCCAGATCCTGCAGCACAAACGCCAAGTTTTGGAATCCTTAAATTAAGAGAAACATTACTCTATGATGGTGATTTGTATTATGATAAAGACGACGAACATGATGATGACGATGCGTAGTCGTCTACGTCAACGATGACGATGGTGATGGTAGAGACAACAATACGAACAATGACGATGATGAAGATTACATCAACATGGGATTTTTTTTATGTTGTACAGTAGTATATTGCACGATAAATGAAGTATGAAAGAGAATTGTAAAATACTGACAACCCCTTCGCAAACAATGCTAACATAATGTATTTTTGTTCATAAGGAAATTGTAAACCTGTATAATATTTCAGAAAATGTATCCGTCAGTTTCAGCGTGATTAAAAATAAATAAATAAGTAAAATTATGGCTACAGCTATAGAAGATGTAAAAGGTTGATTTGGCCCATGTGAATTAGCAGTTTGATCCCAGCCCCTACTCCATCCCTCTCCACTTTCACCCCAAGGGGGACTCGGGCCATCTGGGACCTATAAAGTACTATCTAGCTCCAGCCAGTCGCAGCCCATCAGCCCTCAATCCACCCCCATTAAGCCACTTAGTTTTATCAGACAGGTGTATAATGTACTTACCTGATACTGATAGTCCTAATAGAAATTCATTTGGCTATACAAACAGAACTACCAATTTTTAATGAAATAGGTTATCGAAATGTAAGTCCTTTTGTATATGCTGTGTATCCGCAAGACCATGTTATTAAAGCTTGCGAATGGATTGCTTACTGAATTGCATATGGGGCATTTACAGGACAACCGGCACAATGAAAACAGTTTTCAAGCTTCTGATTGCAGGGATAGAGAGATTTTTGTATTTAAAGAAATATGGAGAAAAGGGTATAACACTTCACGCAGACATGGTGTTTCAAAGCAAAAATAAGTGCGCTTGGCAGAAATTAGGAAGTAAGAGGTGTGTGAAAACTGTCTTGGTTCGTATTGTGGTATGCAGATGGCAGAGTTTAAAAGACGATGCAGAGTCTACCCATGTTTGAAAGTGTGGTACTGGAACATTGACCGATTATAGGATATGTGCGAGTTGTGTTGGCAATCATGCAGCAATAATATGACGCATTGTTCGCGCTATATGCAACCCGGGCTCTTAAACCAGTTCCGGTCCCCAGACGGCGGGCGTGACTAGCGCTTCACGCGCGGTCTGTTCCAGGCCCCCACCAAAATGGCAAATGGGTGTTGCAACCTGAGCCAGCGCAGTCCTAGAAAACGTTTATGACACAGAAGCTGAGATGGCAACCACAGAAGTGACGGCCTGGTTTAGTACCGACACAGTAGTCATACTGCGCAGTAATGAGATCGAGCAGCTGGTTGCCCAAACTAATGACCTAAACTTAGGAACATCGAAAATTACCCGCTTGAGGGGTCTGGATGGGCATTGTCCCACTGCCAAGTGCTTGATCACAGAGTGTCGCAGCACGGTCCATTTTGCAGTAGGAGCTACATTTCAACACCAAAGTGCATACCACCACGGGCTGTTATAAAGGTGACAAACACCGACAATCGTTGTTTCTAGTGGTCTATTCTGTCTGTTCTGTACCCAGCAGATGTTAGACACATTGACCGGCCAGGCAAGTACTGCCAGCACCTGGGTTAGTTTGACTTTACAGGCATGGACCTTCCTGTCAAGGTTAGTGATAAGTTTGAGCGCCGCAACAAAATTATTGCAGTTAATGTCTTTGATTGGAAAAATGGTATCTACCCGCTACGTATTAGCGAGAAAGTGAGGCCACCGACGTGGCAAGTGCCGAAGGTGAAGCAAAGACAGCAAAAAAGAGCCAATATGTCTGGATAAAAAACCTAAGCCATTTGATATACAAGCACAAAAAACATGAGAAGAAAGCACGTCTGCCGCCGCTGCCTCAACGTCTTCAGCCGGGACGACCTATTGGAAGACCACGCCAGGGACTGACACAGTATAAAGTCACATCGAGTGTCCTTACCGAAGGAAGACAAGAACATCCTAACCATCAAGAGCCACCATCGCCAGATGCGTGTTTCATACATCATCTTGCGGACATTGAAGTGCTCAACATTCCAGTGGAAGACTTGCCAACAGTCCGGATAAACAGCAACACACAGAAAATTGTTGACTAGGTCCCATGTAGCTTTTGCTATATAGTCGTCCGCTGCGTTGGAGTATCCAATGAGCCAGTGTTATATCGAGGCAATGAGGCTGTCACCACTTTCATCCAGAGCCTCGAGCGTCAGTTTGGGGAGATCCGAGAGGTGCTCCTAAATTCCGCGGGGATGGTGTTAAGCGAAGACGACCAAAGGCTTTTACGAACGTCAATGACTGGCACGTCTGCGGCAGGAAACTGGACCACGACCGCGTGCGAGACCACCGGAAAATTACCATGGAGCCGCCCATCAAGCATGCAATCTCAAGCTGACCATCTACCCAGAAAAAAATAAAGGTTCCTGTTGTGTTTCATAACCTACGACTATGACTGCCACCTTATTATGGAGACTATTAAAACAGCGTTGTCGGAGAACAACATGGAAAACTGCATGACATTCTTACTATGATAGTTACAGTTTCTTGACAGCCTCCAGTTTAAAAACAGCAGCCTCAAGAAGTTGACTGCTAATATGCCTAAGGAGGCATTTCAGGCCATGGCGTGGTACACGGAGCAAGGCATTGACCTTTTGCTTCGCAAGGTCGTCTACTCATACGAGTACATGAGCAGCTGGGCGCGATTCGACGAAACACAGCTTCCACCGATAGGAGCCTTCTGCAGCCAACTCAGAAGCGCATGTATAACCGAAAAAGACTATGAGCATGACCGGAAGATCTTTGGCTGCAAAACTATGGTCGACTATCAAGACTTCTATCTAAAGAACGATGTGATTCTGCTAGCGGATGTGTTTGAAGCATTCTGCGACGCCTCGCTTCAACAGTACGGTCTTGACCCAGCTCACTATTATAGTTTGCCGATTAATGAGCTGGGACGCCCTCCTGAAGACTGGTGTTAAGCTTGAGCTGCTGACAGATATCAACATGCACCTGTTGATTGAGAAGGGAATCCCTGGTGGGATTTCGATGGTGAGCCGCCGTTATGCGAAAGTGGACAACCCAATGTTCCCAGGCAATGACAGCTAAAAGCCAAACAGCTGGATAACCTACCTGATTACAACAACCTCTTCGATTGGGATATCATATAGAGTCTGCCAGCTGACCCGCCTGCACTCGAATCTATTCTCACTTTTGCCACGGACAGCCCCAAGATTTAAGTCTTTGAAGTTAAGCTTGAGTATACTGAGACGATTCATGACGCGCACAGCGACTATCCACTGGCTCCTGAGGCGACGCAATTTGAGAGGATTGGCTGAGAGAGTACCAGCGATGTTTGGTGAGCGAACTGGGGGGTAGGTTCACTGAAAGCGTTAAGCTCGTTCCAAGCCTACGAAAAACGGAGTGATACGTGGTTCGCTACCACAACCTCCAGCTGTACACAAAGCTAAGAATGCGCGTCACCAAGGTCTATCGGACATTATAGTTCAACCAGAGAACGTGGATGGCCCCGTACATACAGCTCAACAAAGATCTGCAGACCAAGGCGAAGACGGAGTTCGAGAAGAATTTCTTAAAGCTTATGAACAACGCATCTTTGGAAAGACCACGAAGAACCTGCAGGTGGATTTCATGAGGCATGAGGGTGAGGAAGACAAGCTGCGCCATCTGATTGCCGACCCAGTGTTTCAGACACGGAAAATATTTGGCGGCAACCTTGTTGCTGTGTATTCTACAAAGACCAACCTGAAATTAAACCGCCCCATCTATATGGCAGACAGTTCTGGACCTCAGCAAGTTCCTCGTGAGTCATGTACGAATTTTACTATGGTCATATCAAACCGCTATGGTGGAAAAGTGGCATTGCTATATACGGACACCAACAGCTTGCTGCTGCATATTGAGGCTGCCGATGTCTATCGCGACATGACTGAAGATTCCAGCCTCTACGACACGAGCGAATACCCACGTGAGCACCAACTCTACAGCACAACCAACAAGAAGGTCGTAGGCAAATTTAAAAATGAGTGCACCAGCCAGTTGGTTCGTCGGCCTCCGCCCCAAGATGTACAACATTCTGAAGGCTGACAGCGTGGAGATCCATAAGGTCAAGAGCTATGCATGAACGGTAGCAAAATCTGACCTCAGGCACCGCCTCTATCTGAAGTGTCTCCAAGAGAATAAAGATTTTCATTACACTATGACCGCCATCAACAGTGACAACCATAAGATGGGCATCTACCGTATCACAAAAAAATGGATCACCTCAGACCGCATTACAATGCGGGCATATGGCCACTACTGCACCACACTGCTGGAACAGTAGCAACTCACCTTGGCCGCGGGGGTTTATGACTACCTCAACGAGCTCTTTGGCTTCATCGAGCGATGCGATGGGTAAGGATACCAGAGGGTGGTAGCTGAGTATCTTCAAGCACAATCTGTAGTTCCTTGCGAACCAACCTTCTGCATGGAGCACCACTGCCAGAAAGACGGAATATATATGGCTAGCCGGCGATGTCCAAATTATCAGCCAGAGTGAACAACTTGAGAGACCACACTTGGTCGATGGCGTGGACTTGCCCTCCTTCTAGGCACATATAGGTACCGCACCCAGATGTTTGAGTCAAGGAATTTATCTTACAGGGCAGCCTACTGCTTTGGCACACCGCTGTCTCCAGAATGGCATAAACGGATATCTTGCCCGTGAGCCGCGTTACCTCACCATTTACAGCCACCACAACGTCAGTCAGTAGCCGGATCCACTCAGTGCTATGCTTTGCAGGCGTGCTCTCCGCTAACATATCCTGGGCGTACTGGTGCCCAAACAACCGCTCAGCTAGGGTACAGTTGAACCTCTCCATAATATCCCGCACGCAGTGGACGCTGGCCTCACCCTGCCTCACCTGCACATTGTGCTTGGCCAAGAGTTGCTACATGGCACCTATAAACTCCCAGCCGGAGTCAACCTGCAGCAGTTTGGGCCACTTTAGTGGCCTTCGCATGTAGATTCGTGTCAAAGTGTCAGTGACTTTGGAAGCCTTCTTGGTGGCCAAAGGTTCGGACTCCTTGTTACGACTGGCGACATCAACCGCCGTCAGCACATACTTGTACGATGCTTGCCGCTGCCCACTCTTGGTGCTGTCATGCGGCAAAAACAATAGATCGGTCTGGTGCACCTCGTTAGGGGCTAAAACATCAAATTGTGGCCGGGTGATTTTGTGCGGTGTCGGCAGGTAAATCTGCCACATTTCCTGGTAACATGTTGTGGAACTTTGGCGGCTTCTGACAGATTTTTGATAGCTGCCACTCCCTTCAAGTAACCCCACGGGCTGTAGTATATTGCCACGAGCTTTGTGACCATTACGTTTTCACGGCCATTCCCACGGTTTGTCGTTCCGACTGATATTGGTCTTTAAACTAGCAGCTCCAATTTGCCAGCGTAATACAATGCCTGTACTGGCCCGGTCCGCTGTTAGAAATATTTATAGCCCACGTAGCCCACTATGGCGAGTCTTCCTACGACGAACATCAACTCATATTTTTGATGCTCAGGCGACGGCGTACAAAAGCCAGAAAGCTTGAGCTCGTCACCGAGCCCACTTGCACTGCCGTCGTCTGTTTTTGCACTAGTCACCAGTTCATACGCACGTGCAGATTATTCGACGTCTTAGTAAGCCCGTTCAGCCATCTGTTAATCTTGCTTTGTTTCATTGAGATAATCGAGATACTCATTGCGCTTACGTTCATATTCGGCCTGCCCAGCTTGGAGTTCTTTAATATCCTGGTCGTTACGAATGCCTTCTTTGTCGGTCTCTTCTTATCTCTCTGAGTGAAGAGGACGTTTGAACCAGAGAATGCGATGGCGCTAACATTGCCCCACCGACCATGAGAGCAGCAGAAGCCATTAGGCAGCCGTGATGATATTAGCAGGAATGATGCCCTGTTTAATTAGCATGTCCTGTGTCCAAAGGCTAAGCACTGTGATGGTAATGGCATTTGCTGCGTCTTCGAAGTCAAGGAGGTCAAGGTCGGCCGGCTTCATTCTTAACAAGCATTTGGCAATCATCGTATACCCAACCTCAAGGCCGCTGAGTATTGCTTCATGATAAAGGAAGTTTCCGAGGTCTTTGGCTCATGGTGGTGTAGACATCATGTGTTTCGCACACTAGCAAGACTACTATTCCATATAAAAAGAATTGGGTGTGTGTCTAGTAGGGGCTGTTGGCACTTGCAATGTTTGTCGCTTCTTCGGTCCAGCTGCTGTGCGGAGTGCCCCCCACCCCCACCACCCCAGCTGTTTCTGCTGCTGCGGCAGTGAGCCATGGATAAGACGTACGCGAGGCCAGCCGCCATAGCTAGGCCGACCCTGGGAACATTAGATAGTATTGTGCTCTCTTTCTGTGCTTGCTACTGCCGTTCCCCTCGTGCTGTGCTGTATTCGTCGTTCCGACTGAGCGGCAGGAGTTTCGGCGTTTTTCTCAGTCCGACGTTGTTTCATCATAACAGCAAGCCTTTTACCTGTGGCAGCTCTACCGGGGCCTTTAACCTTAGTGACCTGCAGACGTTTCTGATTTCGGTACTGTTTGCACTTGTGCGGGTTCCGACTTCGGTACCCCTGGCAGTTCCAACTCCGGTTCCGAAGTCTCACTCATCGTTGGCGTTAGTACTGAGCCATAGCTGAAGTAAAGGTGGCTGCTGATGCTCGTCAAAGAGGCCGGGATGAGAGGATCATATTTCAAATCCCTCACAAGGTGCTCGCGGTTGTCTATGGGCAAAAAGTGGCTCACAACTGCTGTGTACAGGCCAAGCAGACAGTGACGACCAAATCAAAGCAGACCCCAGTTTAACGTCTTATATGGCAGAGGTTTTTGAATCTCTTCATCATTCATCGCCCTGAGGCCATCAAAGGTAAGATGCCGTCCTATGTACTCTTTCCTTGCTCCATAAGTCACTAACTCGGACAGGCAGTCACTCTGATGTGTTGTTGCTGTTCCAGCTGTGCGAGCCGGTGTTGTGTCAGCAACTTTTGCTGGCTTGGCTGGCAACCCATGTAGTAGCTCCTCAAGATCAAGGTCACTCATAGCTTCTGTCCTGGCTCTCAGGAAGCTTTGGATATGGTTCAATTGTCGCGCGACTCTAAGTAGTACGTAGCCTAATGCTGCAAGTGTTATGGCGTGGCTGGAAACGCACAAAATATAAAGCCACCACATCATGTGCGCTCTCGAGCAAACACTAGTAGGGCACTGGTAGATCTGTGCGCACAAGGAGCTTGCCGAAACTTTCCATTTTAAGAAAACTCATAGGCCTCTACTTGATATGAGACCTCAGTTATATCGTTTTCTCTCAGCGTGTCCCTAAATGAGTCTTCATCTTTGCAGTACAAGAGGGTTATCCACGAGGTCTGTTTGAGGAACTTGCTGGCAACAACGTTGTACTTTTGTCTTATGACCCACACGCTAATGCCGGCATGGTGGCTGACATAGCCAAGCTTAGTAAGGGCCGTTTCCTAATGCTGAACGCAAGAAAGAAATGCACAATCGTCGGGTAGAAAAGCATGGTGGTTTCCTCGAACGTTTTAGTGAGCGCACAAACAGGGCATCCAGATCATATCTCTCAGTTTTAACCAAAAATACTCCCGCGTCTTTTCTGCTGCAGGCTGATGGCCTATCATACGCCTTGTTGAGGCATATGGTCAGGCAGATGATGATGATAAAATCGAAGTGGTCCTTAAATGCCGATTTGAGAAGTTCACATGCAAACACACAACAATCATGGCGCAGTGTGGCTGTACGTTATAAAAAAAAGAATGGCTGACAGAAACTAGACATTTTTGTATGTTGAGCTGAGTGTCCACCATGATGTATATGTGCGGTTCAACGCTCCGGCCGCATGGCCTAGGTTTTTTTTTTATTTTTGATTTGCAACGTTACTCTTTCATTACCATTTTGTATGCGCCTTCCTGACCCGTTAACCTCATGTCGATGACAAGGGCAAACTTGTTTTGGTAAATTCACCACTGTCTATCGACGATAGCTCCGCATCCAAGATAGATTCCCTTGCCATTATTTTTAACGCCTCTTCCCACTGTTCACTCATGTCCCTGGGCATAGACTTGATTTGGGACATCAACGATCGTCACTGACACTTTGTTGATAAGCGGGTTGTATAAATGCTCAGTATAGCGTGGAAATCAGCGGTTGAGGTCCTCAAAGAGTATGACCTTTGCCTTCATACTTTTGCTGGCTAGTTTAAGTTAATGTTTCACGTGGTGTCGCTCTTCTTTTCTACCGCCTTGTAGTGGCGCAGCACTCTGGTGTTCAATATAGCCACCTTTCCCATGCATTGCTGCCTAACCTTGCCTGCAAGCTCTGAGTTGTTTACAATGTCGATGGTGACCAGATCATTGCCCTCGAGTTTTGAAACTCATCTTACGTCGTGTGGTTGGCATTCACCTGTTGTCCTGTGCCGCCGCTAGAAGCAATACTGAATGCCAGCCTGGTGGTGCCGGGCACAATAATCATGTTGCTACCGAGGTTGCGAAATCTGACAATAAGCATCTGGTTTTGGTCTATGGTGCTTGGGTTGTTGATCACAACAAGCGGAATGGGGTCGAGTTTCTTTCCGTATTGAGACATATTTACTGCTCCTGCCACGAGTGACAATGCTATTGGATTTCACGTGCCCTCTATTCAATAAGCAAGCATAGCTACATCACCATGGGCTGAAGACGGCTTTAAGATGGAGGAATTTGGCTCTCGTGAATCCACATTTACCACCGAAGTAAATGAGACAGAACAATTCCGTCGGTAATCCCTTTTTGGGCCCGCGGTAGAATCGTGCCCACCGGGTGGAATCAAGATGTTGTGTCAACGGGGAGACTAGAACGAAGGCTAACCGAGTTCGATGCGTATCGCAGTGGACTGGAGTTTAGAAAGCGCGAATTCAATCTAAAGTTTACAGCATAAAAGGATGGAGTGAAGTGGGGCCCAAATGGTTTCTGCTAACGGCGAAAAACTAACCAAGAAACTTCTTAGTCCCATCAACACTACAAAGACATGGGAGAGTTAATTTCTTCTGCACATTAGGCCTCACAAAGGAGCAAACCTTGGGTGAATAACAAAGAAAGTTCACCGTGGTTCAAAAAGAAATCCCGACTGAAACAAGCAGACTGACAAATACTGAACTACTCGCTGCTTCGGGAATGGACGACACAGCGCTAAAGGAAGCTGCAGCACAGGAAATTAACAGCGAGAGATCTTCGGTTTCAATGCGGCGCTTCAAAGAATGCGTGGCGAGCTTATAAATACCTCTTGCAGCTTGCAGAGCTCGATAACCACATTGCCGTAGAAAATAAAAAGCTGACGCAGGTGGAAAACGACACGAGTCTATCCAAAGAGGGAAAGAGAAAGAATAAACCAGGAGGTACGAGATTGCATTAAAAACCTAGAAGATGAACGTGAGCCGTGACTAGAGATTAAGAGCACTAACTGAGAAGCCCTTGGCACCCAGTTTGCCGGATAATGGAGACCATAAACATAATTCTTCATGAGGAAACAACCCCAGCCCAGAGGTTGAGAACATTTTTCTGCGAACAATTGAATCACTATAGCCTCTATTCTCACAGCGCTGGGGTTCATCATAAGCACAATTGTCCTCACGAGCACATGTGGGGGTGGCACAACACCGGCTCTGATGCCTAAACCAGACCCCCCCCCCAGTGTTATGCGAATGTAAAATAATGCATTAAAAAAACAGCTGGAGAGGCTGGCTGAAATGCTGAAAACGCTGGAAGAACAAGCGGCAACGGCTATACCTGGAATTATCGGGTTAGTCGTGTTGTTCTCTCTGTGAACCGCTGGCCATGCCATGAGCTGGTTTGCCGGAAACCTCGTTGTGCATGTCCTCATGATAGCGGTCGCGTTCTTTGCCTTTATCCGCTCTCGCTATTCAGACAAGCGAGAAAGCTAGGCATTCGCAGTAGTTCCTATGACGCTCATCGGAGAAACCAGATAGCTGCCAGCCACACCGCGATGCCGCCAAAGACTAGTGCCATTTTATTTGGCTTTTTTCTACTTCTGCACTTTTTGCATGGTGCTCACACGAATGCTGGTTTGTGCCGTTGTCACGACTTGCGCCATGCGGGTCAACCCAAACCTTTTCATGTTTCTTTGGTTGCGGTTATTGCGGCGTGTTTTGCTCCTGGGTGATGGGCAGTTGCGAGGGCATCCTTATCGAATTAATATCAACATTGGTGAGTATCGCATGTTGTCATCCGTTATAAGAAGCTTTTTGTTATACCCCTCAAAGGTGCCAACTGTAAGCTGCATGTCAGTTGAAATCATGTAGAGGCCACCCCCAACGACATAATCTAGCTTGCATTTGGCATGTCCAATCATTGACTGGTACTTATTTGACAACTCGGAGGTGTTCTCAGCTTGTATGGCTATCTTTTCTACGTTTGCTATAAACTATTTATTGTATATTAAAAGGCCTTCCCTGGATCCATTATCGAAGTAAACATTTCGGTTTGTGAGCCCAGGATTGCCCAAACGTACACTAGTACGCTTTCATCAAAACACTCTAGCCACGCTTGGATAAAGCCTTGCGACTTGTCCAGCATAAAATACACAAAACCGTGGTTAGCTTCGCTGTCCTGTGGGAAGTAATCAACTTTGTGTTTCCTTGTATGATCAAACGCATACACTTGTATTGTCCCATACACCACCACGGATCGGCTGGTATCTGCTGTTAACCCTATAGTTGTACATCATACCCAGGCTTTGGTTTTCACCGTGCTTCTGCTGCCAGTCCGAGTTTTTTTTCCACACATTAAACTCGATGCAAAAGCGCTCGTAGGCAACCATGTCGATGCTGTTTTCAAGCGCGTTTCACTCTGTTTGGCCTGGAAAGGCACACCGCAGCTGAGTGAGATTCCTTCTCACATGGTAGAATACATAGAACCGATAAAAGCTACGTGCCATCTTCTAAGTTCACTTGATTTTGCCAAAACTTCATCTCATGGTAGCACGTTCTTATCTGATTTGCCAACAAATCTGGTCGGAACAAAATACTATCTCGCACATACACGTCAAGGCTAAGCAATAGTTCATGGATCTGCGCTTTCTGCTGTTGTTATTTTGCATCGCTATTAAAGTGTAGTACTTGTGGCAATACCATTGCTCCGAACTACTGCTTGCATGAGTGCTTACACAAGTGCTGACAATGTATGTTGTATTGATCAATCCTCAAGTCGGGCTTGTGGCTTTAGAACAGGTGATATGCAGCGACACGGAGATTTTGTATAGTCTAAGATGGTTCAACAGTTCAGCTGCGCTTGGTAACAACAGTTTTGGTGTTGTTTCCCCTTCGTCAAAGGGAAGGCCCAATGTGGTGGTGGGAGCTTACATCTCCACTGAGAAAATCATCACCATTCCAGATGGGTGTTATAACATCTATACGCTTGAAAAGGTAATTCATGCTGACGTTCCTGGATTGACTATAGATTACAACGAGGCATTCGGGCGGGTCAGAGTCACGACCACTACCCAAAACAATACACTACGTCTTAACGTGCCACTAGCCCACATCTGTGGGTTTCACGACATTATGACTTTCATAGGAAGCATGGCAGTAGAGACAGTAGCAACGCCCAACACCCGTCATTTTTCGACTTCCCATGGTTCTATGTCCACCTCGATCAGATATATGTTTTGTCGCATTACAGTGACTAGTAAAAAAAAACATGCAATCATAAGCCCTAAAAACAAAAGGTATCTAGTTGTAAATCTTGGTGAGTGTATTGGAGGGCGTTTTACAGACCGTACCATTTCCGCATCTAAAGATATAAAGGAAACAGACGTTTTCTTTCACTACATGGCCATCATGCCAGTACACCACGGCGACAGGTTAGATGTGCGTGCCCGCATGACCGCTAACCACTTCCACAACTTCTCAAGACCAATTAAACTCCCCCATATAATGTTCCTTATAGAGGTATTATAGTGTCGCTATACCTGAAACTTCAAGATTCACGATTTTCGCCTGAAAAAGATCAGCGATGCTAAAACATGTTTACTCTCTGAGGCTGAACACCAGCGATCATTCCACAAAAAGGACAGGCACGCGTTAAACGTGCTTGATGGCGTTGACAACACACTTAGGGACTTGTCTGTGAGCAGCATTGTGCTTGGCATTGGAATTATGTCAACTATCATCGCGGTGGCCCTTGAGATCACAGATTTGGGCTGTGGGCTGATTTTTTTATAGCTGGAAATTTCATTAGCCGGCGACTCTCCCTGAAGGCCAAAAAGCACCACAAAATTTGCATCCTCGCAAAGAGAAAACTCAACACAATTTCGGATCACATATCTAAGGCGCTTCACGACAACGCCATCTCCGAGGAAGAATTTAAGTTTACCCTCGGTGAAGTCAAAAAAGATACCACCATGAAAAATACCCACTTTGGTTGACATTGACGAGGTGGCACAAAGCGGCATGACTGCCCATGGAAAAGCAGAAGCCTGCAAATAGATTATGAAAAGGTTCTCAGCAAGCTGTGTTTGGTCTGCAGAAATGGCTGAAATGCCTGGAACAATAGGACTGCCGGAACAGATGGAACAGCTGGGACGACAATTTTCTTGCTGTCTTGCTCAAGGGCGAAGCCTGCGACCTATCCCCAGTGCACCACCACCATATGATGCATTATGCCCACATTAATGTGCCATTCCGCGACGCCAAAAAAATGGTGTCCGCTTTCTATGCAGCTTAGTATACACCATGGGATTACCAAAGGAGCTATGGGCACATATTCATGCAGTAAGCACGGCGGCGCGCACTGAAAAAGCACCTGGCTTTCTCTGCCTCGCCAAAATTGCCAATCAGTTGTTAGAGGCATGTCGCGACACGTAGCATTGAATGAAGTGGCTTATATTGTTTGCAAAAATAGAATGCCCACCCCACCCCTGGCCTATATACGCTCGATGGAAGATATGGGGTATCCACTAACAACCTGCTGTAAGAACGTTTGTATAACTATCTGGAGTACATTATCAATCTGAGGTAAACACTGCACCTATCCCAACATGTTTTTTTTCAGCGCCTCATAAAGAACAACGGCAGTCTCACGTGCCATCGACATCCTTTGGTACGGTTTTATCTGCAGCAGATCTTGCCTCATTAGTGTTAGTTTCAGCATCTGTAATTGTTGTCTCAGTCACTGCCAAAAATCCAGCCCCAAAACATTAAGCGTTGCAAATGTCAATACAGTCAGCGGCAGAAACACGTGAATAATTTAAAGAACCCATACACATTTTGTCTCAGTAATAATAAATATGGGACGCTTCTAAATCGTAGCAGTAGTGGAGGTAATGGTGTTTAAATAGTGGCAATCGACTGTAAGCGCTTCACATTCAATTTAGCAAGCTATCCATTAACAAGCATTAATGAACATGGGCTTGCTGTTACACGCTTGACAGACAGAGTAAATGACAGTTACCTGCTGAAACTTACAGCATGTACAAACGACTTACAATTAGATAACCTACATCATTAAAATTTGGCTGTTATATTTGCATAGCCGAATCGATTTTAATAGGATTATTAGTATAAGGTATGTACATTACACACCTGTATGATAAAATCAAGTGGCTTAATGGAGGTGGACTGAGGGCTAGGGGGATGTGGCCAAACCGCTAAGTCACATGTGGCAAAATTAGCTTTTAATATCTACTGCTATTATTATTATTATTATTATTATTATTATTATTATTATTATTATTATTATTATTATTATTTCTAGCATCTATCAAACACTCAAAATTTTATTGCACCTTTTAGCTGGTTGGATCAAAATTGAGATGAAAAATCACTTTATAAAGAGTAAATAGGTCACGAACCTAAACTAGTTGAGAAAAACATACAAAAGAAATTGAGCTTCTTCCAAAGGAAATGTTCTAAAATCACGTGTAAATATCTAGCCAATACAGTTTTGATGCTATGAATCCCAAGGAAATGTTAACAATTCATAACTTCCATTTTTCTTTTCTGCGATAGTTTCTATCTCTTTTGCTTGAATACATTTGGGTTTTTATTTACACCATATACGAATTGATGATAAAATTGCAAATATCAGTTAGATCCTATTCTGACAAGATGGTGTTAAGTACTGAATTCATCTAATGAAACTAAAGACTAAAAAAGTTTACAATTTTAATAGAGGTGTGCTACATAATTATTGTTTTTAATTAATTATTGAATTGATATTCACCATAAAAGCGTACAACATCTAGTTGTGTCCTTCATCCATTTGCGCATTTCGTCAGCATTCCCAGAAATGTTAAGTTTCAATAACAAACAGTTTTAAAGACATATATTTTTGTCTGCTTGTTTGTTTGTTTGTCATTATATAAATTTTAACAAAAGCTAAGAAATACACATCGAAGTGAACTATAAATTAGATTTTGAAAATAAGAGGAACTAATTTGTTCGGATTACTCTCCAGCTTTCTGTACCTCGCTATCATATGTTCATGAATTTTATTGGATACAATTCTTGGATCGTGTAGCTCCTGATTTTATAATGAAATACTTAATCGTTTTATGTGACTGTCGAAACCGAGCTTATGTGGGAATCTTTTGCTTGTTATCAAAACTCCCTTCTGGAGAAATGCATCTCTATCGACCATTAATAAACAAGAATATTCATTTTTGACAACACTTCATAATCCAAATACAGGTCGATGCATTTTGTGTAAGACTGTGCACAAAATATGTGTATGAAAATAATCATTTGCAGCATAAGCAAAATAATTATATATCAACATTATTGTGGGCCTAAAAACATATTAACATAGCAGAATCAATCAATAAGAATATTATATCGAAGTGCATAAGTTTTGGTTTAAAAATCAGTGTTTAACTACAAATTCAAAAGGCTAAAACTTGTATATAAAGAAAGGATGCGGAGATATATAATGCCCTGTTTCCTATGATGTGATAGGAGGGTTTACTGCTTTATTTTGTTTTCCGAAGATTCATGAGGAGGTTGCTTTTCTTCTGCACTTCATTCGACAGGCACTGACCATATGCAAATAAATTACTCTCCTCATGTTCATGGAACGGAAACAATGTTCCTGGCAGTATCAAATGTTATTAACATTAGCCACTACATGAATTTAAAATATCTCTCATGTATCTTCATCATAAAACGATTACTTATTTTTTTTTTTTTTTTATAAATGTATATGTTTGTTGATAAATGGAGGAAATAAAATGTATTTATCCTTTAAACATATCTGGAGATTGTAGGAGAGCTTGTGTGAATGAAATGGTCTTAGCCTGACGCTATTCATGGCAATCGAAATATGTTTGGCCTTCACCGTAAATAACGGCAGAAAACGTAAAAGTGTTCCGATTGTCAAAAGAGCAGTTTGGCTTACCCTGAGTGACTTCAGTTGGCGTGTTTTCTAGGATCTGTATAATCTTTTCGACATGTCCGTGTCCATATGCCTCCACTGGATAGGCTGGCTCATTGTGTTTCGGAATGTCCAAGCCTGAGCAACAACAAGAAAGGTTCACGAAAATTATCCAATAATGCCAGCGTGTTTGTTATGCCGCTTAGTTTATAGAACAAAGTAGATATAATAAGTACATTATGTGTAATATAACTTGACACTTCATGTAATAAAAACGCCAGATATAATCGATTCTATTTCATTGGAGAAGAAAGATATTTTGGAAATACACATTATAGTCAAAGACACGTAGCCATTGGGTATATGAATCAAATTCTAAACAAGACAAATATATTCAAAACCCTTTAAGAATCATGATATAACCACTTACAACAAATTCTAATAATTACATATTTAAAACTTTAGAATATCAAGGTCGAACCTCAGACGCTATCATAAAATTCTATAACATATTTAGTCTAGACATGTGAACATCTTGATTGAGGACATGGAAATTTAGATGCAAAAGAAAGGAGGATGTTACAATTCTGTAGGGTGGCAGTAACATGGTATATTATCCTTCTACAAAAAAATACTTTTTCATTGCATTTTACCGAGAGAAAACGTAAACCTTATAGACTGAAGTTACCTAAACTTCTTGAGCGATGAAAAAACACTACGACAGTCATACAAATGGAAAGAAACGTAATATATATGCCAAACTCACCTTTGAGTTCCATCTCCTCTGATACCCTTAAGACTTTCAAGAGCTTCATAATTCCAAACACCAGCAGACTCAATGCTGCCGTCCAACCAATAATGGTGGCTAAACCGGCCAACTGCCAAGCCAGGAACTAAAATTAATATTGGTACAAGATTATGAATAGTAATATAGTATGTCTTTACATTGTAGATTATAGTGTTTGTACTTATGCTGTTCACTACTGTGGGCAAGACCAAAGTACAACGGACCAAGTTTGCTACCCCAGTGTACTTCGAGCGAAACCACAAAATCCAACAGTACAAAGAATAATTTAGTTATTATTTGCACCTTTGTATTACAGTCTTAAAATCGATTTTTCCAAAAATGAATCCAAAAAAAAAATCTTATTGAAAAGATATCTCATCATGCTGATCAAGGTACTTTTTGTTGAGATTGAATCAAGGAAAAATACTTTGTATGATGTGACGTGATTTTACATAATGTGGCGTCATGATAGACCATTTCTGACGCTATTTTATATAACAAAAGATTTATTGAATCCCATGTGTGCTTTAGATCACCAAAATAAGAGTAGTAGAAAGTTCTGGACTACTCATATATTCACTTCTCATATAGCTATGAGACCATTCAAAATCAAAAATAAAATCACGAGAACACTCATATTTTTGGGAATAACCATCTCCTATAGGGTTGGTTGGTTGACTTGTTTTCAACGTCACTTTCAACACATAATTGGCTATATCACACCGACAAAATGGGAGCTGAGTGCTTTCCCCGTGTACACTCCGAGGCAGTTGGCCAAAGTTGACCTGGGCAGGTATTGAGCCAATCTCGTATATGAATACGAGAAAATTAAAAAGCAAATTAAAAAACTACTAGACCATTCATTTTTGTGTACCACCATCTCGTATAGGGGATATGATATTGTTTCTGGACTACTCGAATATTTGTGTATCAACATCCCGTAAAGGGACTCAAGAACATTTCTCGACCACTCATATTTTTGTGTATCACCATCTCGTAAATATTTGAGAAGACTACAGATAAAAATATTAAAAATAATAGACAATCAATACTTGTTAGTGCTTTGTAAATCACTCAATCACGCTGGACTACTCATACTTGTTTGTGCTTTGTAAATCACTCAAACACGCTGGACTACTCATACTTGTTTGTGCTTTGTAAATCACTCAAACACGCTGGACTACTCATTCTTGTTGGTGCTTTGTAAATCACTCAAACACGCTGGACTGCTCATACTTGTTGGTGCTTTGTAAATAACTCAAACACGCTGGACTACTCATACTTGTTGGTGCTTTGTAAATCACTCAAACACGCTGGACTACTCATATATTTTGTTTTTACTTCTTCTATAGAGAGACTATACAATATATATAAAGGTAAATCAATCAATGGACGGTCAGACTTAGAGGTATTTTGAGATCTCACTTAAAAATCATCGGTCCACTCAAATTTACCGGTGTTTTGAAAATCATTTAAAAAAAGTTAATTTGGTGATATTAAGGTAAGAATATCTTATTCGCGCGCACTAAAATGGCCTTACCGGATAGATTGCACAGAGCAATATATATCATCTACACACATTTGGAAAAAAACTGCAACTGTCTTAGTTGGCATCATAGCACAGTACTGCACAATTAAAATTGTAAAAGAACTAAATTATTCAATTGGCAAAATGCAGAAGGAAATGCAAAACAATAAACGTTCCAAATATTCCCAAATAAGTACTTTCTAATGCCTTTTTGTTTCTGTAACCTTTCTTGCAATGTCACTAATTGTAACCAAAAGCCCCTACATGTCACTAAGTTGAGTTAGGAAAAATGCAGGGTAGGCAAACCAACTATACAACCTAGCTGTTTTAAATTTAAATGCAACAAATTTAATGTCTTCAAAACAATCTGTAATGTATTGCATTTCCTTCTGACTTTCATCGAGGAAAGAATTTAGTTATTTTACAGGTTTAATTGTGTAGGATGTTGTCTTAATGCCAAGGGAGACAAATGCAATTTTGTCCAAATTAGTGTAGCTGATGCATTTTGCTTTGTGCAACTATCCGGTAAGGGCATTTTAGCGCGTGCAAATTAGTAGTAAACAGAACCAAATTGTCCACTCCCAAGTCTGGTTTGTACAGTATTTTTTTTTTAGTTTGTGAAATAAAAACCACCATGTCTATTGATTTATTATTGTAATTTTAGACTTGTTTTATCTCTATACGAGATCTAAAGACACCAAAAGAAATAAGTGGCCTAGCACTGTACATGGGTCTACTACTAATAAATGCTTGAGTACGTATAATAAGAGGAACATTTACTGAATCATTACACGAAATACATTTGCATAGGATCTCTGGCAAGGGGTTTATAGTAATTATAGATTATAGTGTTTGTACTTCTGGCTATTGTGGCCATAACCGAAGGCCCTCGCTAGTCCCATCGTATAAAAGCTATAATTGTATTACTGTGTATCGCATTATCGTAAAAGAACAAAATCAGTTGTATTATGATTGCTTTTCCAATAACTTAAAAGATAAAGAGTCTTTTCTAGAAGATCCCTTTCAATTTTGCATAGATTACACTTTGTTAGGACTGAATCGACCATTAATATATCGTTTGATGTGACGTGTGTTAAAGTATTGTTGCGCCATGATAGACCTACGGTGATGCCATGTTATGCAACAACAAACTTATTGGGTTATATGTGTGCTTAACAACATCCAATGAGTGTTTCACAGCGTTCGATCAGAGAAACATACTAGATCATCAGTATCGGATCAACTATTGTTGTGTACCTAGTATATTATGAATAATTAAGTTAGTAATTAAGTAAGTGAGTACGTTAACTTTAGGTAATTAATTAGTTACTTAATGTGTTCAGTTTTATTAACCTCCACCACTAGTGATTCAAAATAAATTTTGAAAAAGCAAATAAATTATTAATTAATCAATCAGTCCTCACCAGCCCTGACTTTGGATTCCAGTTGAAGACAATTCCATTCTTTCTGTCCAAGAAAGCAACAGCAATGACGCCACATATTCCTCCGCCAAAATGAACTGTAAGAAACCAGTTGATAGTTCTAAGAAAAACATTACAAAAACACCATATAAAGTGTAAGAACGAATGATTTTCGTTATTTCTTGAATAGAAGAAGTTTGTGTCATAGGGGCTGTTAGAAATAGGGCCTACGGTATAGTGAAAATATGGAGAAATAACCTTTTGTTTGTACCTGTGGCGCGCGTCTTGCCCGAGAGAAAACTCGCTTATCCGGAGTAAGTTTAATGAGCAACAATAACGCGCTTGCCTTGCACCTCTGCAGTTCGGTTGCTATATTTCATGCAAAGGAAAGTGGTCGTCTTTCCAGGGTCGGGGTTTCCTCAACCACAAAGACAGTCTCATCCTGACTTCCAAAAGGTCAAAACTGCGTTGTACGAGTTAGAAGAAATGGAGACAACAAGGTAACTTGCTAAAAAAAAAAAACTATTTAAGTATACTGTACAACATTTTTATTTCTTACATTGACGGAGTATTAAATATTTTGTCAGACATGCATTTTTGTTTTTATTTTGCAGTTGTGACCTAGGTGCGTTCAATATTTACTAGTGGGGGTGTAGTTGATACACGAATTGTGTAGAAACATACCTGTATATGCTCCGAAACTACACTTGAACTAACAAGACTTGAATTTTAAGTGTGTGTGTGTGAGTGTGTGTGTGCATTAAAGAATGTTCCAGACGTTTCATGGATGCGTCAATGTCATAGTCTCCCCCCTCTGCCGGTGAAGATCATCCTCTTCATATTTCACTTTATAATCTAGTTTGTGCTCCTTAGAGTCGAACAATATTAAACGCGAAATTTTTAAAGAATTTTTTTTTAAAAAAACACAACTAATTATCGACGAAATAATAATTATATCCATCTCCCAATTCGTCAGACTGGAGGATGTCTGTCATTCTGTTTGTCGTTAACTCTAGCTGCCACCTTCATTCTCATCTTTTCTGGAAAATGACCTTTACAATTCCATGATGAAAACAGGGTCTACGGTCATTTTTCGTAAACTCCACCTATCGTGTTCCGGAATAATGTCAATGCTCAAATCCACAGGACAGAAAATGACTTTTTAAAACACGTCTTAGATTAGCTACAAATATTGTTATACCTGTTCCAACATTTTTTTTCTTCAAATTTAAATAATAAATTTTAATAAATGTCTTGTTTTGTTCTCTCTCTCTCTCTCTCTCTCTCCCTCTCTCTCTCTCTCTCTCTCTCTCTCTCTCTCTCTCTCTCTCTCTCTCTCTCTCTCTCTCTCTCTCTCTCTCTCTCTCTCTCTCTCTCTACAGGCTGTATGTCTTTCTATCTCTCATGCTTTTCATCTTAAATCAACATGCTTGTTCCTTATCGGTTCTTAACAGACACTTGTATATAAAGACCCCTTTCAGTTCGACCTGAAAATAGTCGCTAAGCGCAGATTTGAGTGTAATATATTTGCGATATTTACGTTGAATCTTTTTCCATTGGTATTTAATTCAAAGGAATTTTGTATGCTCGTGCTTGATTGCCCTAGGCATAGTCAGTTAAAATTCAAGACTCCACTACGTGTATTCATGAAAACAAACGATATTAGTGTTTACCTGTAATGAGAAGCATATGAACAGACTGTTTTACCTTGAAGAGACTAATTTCGATGGAGATTCAACTATAAATGTACAAACCACAATCATCATGTACATTTCCCTAGTGAATATAACATACAAATCGTGTACACCATAGAAGTCAAGTCTCAACCAATATTTCTCAAGGCTGCACGTGCTGCGTGTCGGTCTTGTTCATTTCATGCGCCCTTAGCTAATACCCATGCATCAACATTTACATTTCCCATCAGTCGAGACAAATATAGTTTACTTTTGCTGTTCGAACAAGAAAATTGTCACATCTTCTCAACACCAAATCTTTGCCATGATGCACTTTTCGATTGTATAATTAACAGAAAATTCCTAACTCTATGTTACTTATTTAAAGCGAACACGTTATCCGTCAAAGTTTCTATATCAATGCGCTTCCTTTATTTTTTCTTCATATTTTTAATAACGGTGACCATATCAGATAGCGATGAGCATTCTTTGTATATACGGTACCTGGAAAACCTTGACTCTTAACATTTTCCATATAAATTTTTTTTTTAAAAATCCGTTAAGCAGTTTTTGAGAAAAAAAAGATCTTTAAAGGTCGTTTCTCTCTTCTTGTTATATTTTCAGTAAAGATTTGTAATATTTAATGGGGGATCGACATCATTTTGAAACTTGATAGATTTTAAGGACAAACCGCTTTCCATTCAATATGATCAAAAATGCTTCTTTTTAGAAGAAGTTGTTTATCACTTTTTTCTACTTTAGTAACGGTGACTATATTCGATGGTGGATTGGTGGCGTTGATATAAACTTAGTGTTTTTGGGTTTTTTTTCTTTTTTTATTAAGAAGAAAAAGATGAAAATAGAATTTGTCAACGGACGATGCGCGCTGGACGTAAGGTCACACCATAAGCTCACTTAGACTTCGGCCAGGTGCGCTTTTATAACCAAAACAAAAATCAAATAAACGAACGAAAAGATATATATTATTTTCGGCCAATAGAATATATGTATACTCCAATTAAATTTGATATTCTCAGATTATTATTATTATTATTATTATTATTATTATTATTATTATTATTATTATTATTATTATATCTCCTTATCTTACCGGCTACAGCGTCCAGTGGGTCATCTACACGGAGACTTCGAACGATGAAGGACCAGAGGTGATAAGAAATTGCGGCTAATATACCTACTACGCATGCGCCCCACGGATAATAGGCATTACAACCAGCGCAAACTGCCACCTGCAAAATCAAAGTTTCATCAATTCCTTTCTCTGCTAGAGGAAAAAACGTTTGTAGAATGTGTGTGTGTGGAATTATTATTATTATTATTATTATTATTATTATTATTATTATTATTATTATTATTATTATTATTATTATTATTATTAATACTGAATAAAGTAACGAAAAAGAAAGAATATATATATATATATATATATATATATATATATATATATATATATATGTGTGTGTGTGTGTGTGTGTATGGAATTATTATTATTATTGCACAAGTTTTCTTTATTTATCTTACACTAGTCTTATATGAGTAGACCATCCATGCACTCAGCTCAAACATTACTCCTTTCCATAAATAAGCTAATTTCTTAAAGAAATGGAGAACAAAGATTTAAAAAACGGAGAAGATTTTGTAGATACAAATCCACATTCATATCCACCCATCCCTACATACATACGAACTTATATATATATATATGGCCGATAAGTAGAAGAAAATAAATAGATAGATAGAATGAGAAATAAAAAGGAAGATGGAAAAAAAAAACGAAAAGAGTGGGAAAATAAATAAATGATTGAAAATGGTCGATTAAAGGAAATATAATCATACAGACAGACGGATAAACAAAGAACTTCGTTGGCTTGGAACCATACCATTCCGGCGAGTGACCCATTGATAGTGCTAAGCAAACTCCAAGAGCGATTTCCAAATATGTGTATTCGGTTGATGAAAAGTGCAGTAAAGGCAGCAAATGATGCCGAGATGAAAGTGTTGACGACGGCGACGCTAACAACGGCGCCGTCACCCTCATTCTGAATGGTAATCTGGGATCCGCCGTTGAATGCCAGGAATCCGAAAAATAGAATGAAACCACCCAGAGCTGCAATCTGCAAAGTAACCAATATATATATATATATATATATATATATATATATATATATATATATATATATATATATATATATATATATAGAGAGAGAGAGAGAGAGAGAGAGAGAGAGAGAGAGACAGAGAGAGAGAGAGAGTATATATATATATATATATATATATATATATATAGAGAGAGAGAGAGAGAGAGAGACAGAGAGAGAGAGAGACAGAGAGAGAGAGAGAGAGTATATATATATATATAAATATATATATATATATAAATATATATATATATATATAGAGAGAGAGAGAGAGAGAGAGGATATATATATATATATATATATATATATATATATATATAGAGAGAGAGAGAGAGAGAGAGAGAGAGAGAGAGAGAGAGAGAGAGAGAGAGAGAGAGAGAGAGAGGGAGAAAGAGACTTGGAAATATAATATATGATTTATTTTGTGATTCAGATGTCTTTGCCTTATTTTGCATTACTCATTTAAAGATGTCGATACATAGTTGTGAAAGTAGAGAGAATGCATCGGAAACTGATCTGAGAGATATAAAAATGACATACAGACATTCAGACTGATCTGAGAGATATAAAAATGACATACAGACATTCAGACTGCTGATCTGAGAGATATAAAAATGACATACAGACATTCAGACTGATCTGAGAGATATACAAATGACATACAGACATTCAGGGGAAGTCATGCATTCTCAGTTGATTCACGAAGTCGCGAAAAGGGGAAATAGCTGACCTTCTGAGCGTCGAGTAAGTTAGGAAATTATTTATTCATAAATGTTGAACTCTACTCTTTCTAGTGGCTATTTGACATTGCTTAAGAAAGTTAAACTCACTCATATTTGTAATGCAGGAATACTCTAGCAGTTAAAATGTTTCGTCTGAGAAATGTATTAACTTTATGTTAATAGTAGTAGTAATAATAATAATAATAATAATAATAATAATAATAATAATAATAATAATAAGAGTGTCTTTATTGTAACATATTTAGCATTATAGCTAATGTTCCATATGGTCCACATAAAAATGTATACAAACTACATACGTATATACATCAGTTAAAAATAGTAATCGTACTTAAAACGCTGATAAAAATAACATGTAAAATAATTGGGGATGATATCATTAATTTAAAACAATCAAAGAAGAGGAAAATATGTCTACACAATATAATTGGAATATAAGTCTGAATATCATTAGCGGTGAGTCAAAAGTTAGTCATTATACAAGGAATTGAATTTACAGTAAGAAGTTGAATTTCTAATTTCAATAGGAATAGTATTCCATAATTTTGGACCCGATACAGCGAGAGATTTATCGAAATAGAAAGAGCGAGATCGTGGAATAAAATGATACTGTTTGAAAAAAGAACGATGGTCACTGCAATACATTAGCGGTTTGGTGAGATAAGATAATCAGGTACAAGGCGATTGGCCGTTTTGTACATGCAACTTTTTTGCAATGCAACACGCTCACAAAATGGTAACCAATTTAATATCGAAAACATTTCAGACCATGGTTTGAAAATATCAGTATTTGGAATTATTCTGGCAGTTCAGTTTTGCCATTTAGTAATCTTATCAGTTTGAGAGGTAATGCAGTTGTCCCAAAATGGTGTACACATAATCTAAGATTTGTAATGCAGTTGTGCCAAAATGGTGTACACATAATCTAAGATTTGTAATGCAGTTGTCCCAAAATGGTGTACACATAATCTAAGATTTGTAATGCAGTTGTCCCAAAATGGTGTACACATAATCTAAGATTTGTAATGCAGTTGTCCCAAAATGGTGTACACATAATCTAAGATTTGTAATGCAGTTGTCCCAAAATGGTGTACACATAATCTAAGATTTGTAATGCAATTGTCCCAAAATGGTGTACACATAATTTAAGATTTGCAAAATATACCTATTGTAATATAGTTCAAGAATATTTTCAGAAACTTAATTTGAAAGAAGTCCTTTTACGCAGTAAAAGACAAATGTGATTAACTTGAGTGTCCAAATGAAGATTGTTATCAATGAAGATACTTTGTAATATTTGAGAGTATACAGGGGCAAGTTCAAAGTCACTAAGCATAAGTACGAGTGTAGTCTTATGACAGAGCTGTGTGAAGCTTTGTCTAATACGTTTCCTCTTATGTTGTCGGGGTGTTATCTTCCAATCTTTTTACTACGAACTCTTTCCTAGGCATTTATTTGTGGTCATTTCTTTCAATAATGTTTTGAAAATTTATTCCAATCTAAAATTAATGATTTATTTACGGTTTGGGTTTGATTTTGGTCAGTTTAGAGACTTAAACGGTAGGTATTAACATACAGTTTTTCCGTACAATATTTAGTAATTTAATTTTGTAAAAACAATACGTAAAATATGAGAATGTAGCTATAAAATCTTACAATTATCTTCAAATTCATAGACACTTAGGTGTAAATAAGGTATTGAAACATTCCATATATATATATATATATATATATATATATATATATATATATATATATATATATATATATATATATATATATATATATATATATATACTTACTACTCGTAAGGTAAGGTTACTCTGCTCAACCTATACTCACCGTACATTCTTACGTTGCTTTGTATAAGTTATGTAGGAAAAAAAGAATATCTAATGGTTCTTCACTTTAAGGCTAGCAATGTCGTTTGCAAGGAAAAAATGGCAGACATTATATACTGTTAACAAAATAATACTTATCAGGTATTTCAAATGGAAGAAAGACTCACCGGTACGGAATGTCCCCTGATATTGGCTGCAGTCTTAGTCATCTTGTGAAATCTACCAATCCTAGGTCCCACCAGCGCAGCCCCCACGAACGAAGCCACGCCTCCCACCACGTGCACCACTCCACTTCCTGAAAAATCCTTTAAAATTCCAAGATAACATATATAAATGATTAAACATGATGAAGTGTTTTATTTTGGGGCGACAGAGGACAGAATGAGTCAATGTACAATGGTTTCTTTGGATCTGAGGGCACCTTATGGTGGGGGTACAGCAAGCGCACAATATTATCGCACACTAGTATTACGCATGTGTGTGTGTGTGGATACGTTCATTTCAATTTGACCTGCCCCTAAATCCATTTGATTTACCATCTTTTTACTATCTAAAGCTAAATTTCTGAGTTATAATATATCACAGGGGAATTATCAACATTTAGGATACTTATGATTTCAATGTTTAATAGAATAGCACATTATCCAAATTTCCGTCAAATAGACTCTTCGTGGCCGTAAACATTGTGCTACCATGTTGTACAATATTTTTTATCAAAGTTTGTGCATGCATTCATAGTTCGAACACAGACGGATTTTCAATTGTGACTCATGGTCCACGGTCACAGGCTTGTGTGTGTGTGTGTGTGTTTGTGTCTGAGTGTGCGTGTTGGGGTGGGTGGGAGGCGGGGAGCGGGGTAATATAATTAAAAGCGCGGGAATTTCCCATGGCAAACCATAGAAGTAGCTCTGATTCATATTGGTGCAAGAGTAAAATTCTCAGTATCCTATCAAATATAAAGTTATTTTTGTTGTTGGATTGTTGCTGCTTCTGCTTTATTGCCCATGACATGTTGTTGTTGTTATTGTTGTTGTTGTTGTTGTTATTATTATTATTATTATTATTATTATTATTATTATTATTATTATTGGTGGTGGTGATACCGTTGCTGTAGTTGTCGTTGCCGTCATTTGAAAATTCGTATATGTAACGTATTAGCTTGAGCTACAAAATTTGCATCAAAGCAGCATATGCAGGCATTCAAGTTTTCTCTGCTACGGCCCCCTCCCCCACCCCACCTCTTCATTCACCTGCCCTTACCGTCTCTAAGACTAACAATCACAACCCTAAGATCCATCGTTAAATCTAAATGTTCTAATCTCATTTGAAAGCATGGATATATCCCTGTAAATATCATGGAACCCCTGCGTATTTGTACAAACATGCACCATCACATAAACACATGCAAGTTAGCACAGACGGACGAACATGAAACGTTATATCATGGAAGTCCTGTGATTTGAAATTGACGAAGTTTGCACAGACGGACGGACTTGACCACGCGTTTAATGGTCACTGCTTTGCATAATTTGGGGGTGGGGTGGGGGTGTGACTATGTCCTGCATACTCAAGGCAATTTTCAAATTTCAAGCAAGTTATGTCCCAGTAACCCGAATGCATCTGAGTAAGTGGGACAGTAATAGGATGGGACATCTAACCATCATATTATATTACTACGCTGATACGATAAAATCACTTTTTATGTGCAAGAGGACATCTTCTTTATTTCATATTTTAAACTTGTAAGAAATGCTATTGACTCAAAACGTCAGAAATTAAGCTGAGAACGGCTTAACGAACGAGCACATGTTTCATATCGTTACATCAACTTTATGTCATGCGGTTAATAATATAATTTTGAGTAAATTTCTTAATTTGAGTTGAAACTGAGGAAAGATCATAACAGCGATTATTTTGGCTCTAATTACAACAAAAACACCTTGTTTGCATTTCATGCAGCAATATTACTCACATTTACACCTTTCCCTTATAAATGTACACAACTTTATGATCGTATTTTCACGGGAATTTTAACGTGACATCATAATTAATGGCTTAATATAATTAATTTGCATATTTGCCCTAGACAATAAGTTTTACATAAATCACAACAGGTCACAATACAGGCAGAATAATGTATCTATATTTTATTGAATGCTTTGTTTTCACTAATATATGTTTATTTTAAAATTTACATTTGAAAATAGAGCAAATAACAGGGTTCAAACCAAGCCTTCTTATTTTACCTGTCTCACCAATATCACATACATAATGCCACATAATTATTTTGACATCATGGTTTTCCTCTTTACACAACGAGGCGATATTTTATTGGAAGAAAAGAGACCAAAATCTGCTTTAGTTTTACATGATCTTATTTCAAATACTAGGAAAAGCCATGCAAATGTGAAGTTGTAGTTGTGATATTGTGGTCATTTATTGATTGATTAGAGACAAATTGTAGCTATCATAGTCTGGGTGCGTTACGAGAACTTCCAGTTGACAACGAATGTTGTCGGGAAGTCCTTGGAAATAGGGGAAAACATGGGACTTCCAGCCAGACCTCACGCAGGTGTTTGATTCGCTCGGAGGAGGAACCCCTGTGGGTGTTACAGTACACGCATTAATGGCTTAATATAATTAATTTTTGCATATTTGCCCTAGACAATAAGTTTTACATAAATCACAACAGGTCACAATACAGGCAGAATAATGTATCTATATTTTATTGAATGCTTTGTTTTCACTAATATATGTTTATTTTAAAATTTACATTTGAAAATAGAGCAAATAACAGGGTTCAAACCAAGCCTTCTTATTTTTACCTGTCTCACCAATATCACATACATAATGCCACATAATTATTTTGACATCATGGTTTTCCTCTTTACACAACGAGGCGATATTTTATTGAAGAAAAGAGACCAAAATCTGCTTTAGTTTTACATGATCTTATTTCAAATACATGAATTTAGTTTATTTGATGCTATAAAGACTATTTACAGTGTCCCATTAACCCCAGTGCCGCAGATACTCCATTTTCCCGTATTGGATTGTATATAAATATTGATGTAGTGTACAACCTCAACAAAATCGTATCAGTGTGAAATATGATGGGTACTCTGGTGAAATGATTACTTCCTTAAGGATATTAGTATTGTAATAAATTTGGATATGTTCCATTTGTATTTACGTCTCCATTTATAGGTTCGTTAGATTTTAGTGATTACTTGTTTGATTATGAGAAGTCGGTGTTGGGAAAATAGTTCTCAGCCCGAGTAATTAGCCAATTTCTAGGAATAGACGTCATACTTCGAGTTTTTAATAGACTTGGCAGTGGCATGGACTGGTTTCGTAAGACCAACTGTGAACCAAATATACGGGTTTGGTGGTCCAAAATTGGTTAATAATGAAAAGTGAAATGTTAGTAAAGAATTATATTTAGAGCTTATCCTACCTGTACCTAAAAATAAATAGAGACATGATTCTATTGATGCAGTTTTGGTATTTCCCTGCATTGGGTGTTTGAATTGTGGTATGTGTGCTTCATGCCACGGCAATGCTAACAAGGAAAAGCCATGCAAATGTGAAGTTGTAGTTGTGATATTGTGGTCATTTATTGATTGATTAGAGACAAATTGTAGCTATCATAGTCTGGGCGCGTTACGAGAACTTCCAGTTGACAACGAATGTTGTCGGGAAGTCCTTGGAAATAGGGGAAAACAAGGCACTTCCAGCCAGACCTCACGCAGGTGTTTGATTCGCTCGGTAGAGGAACCCCTGTGCGTGTTACAGTATTTTATTTAAATAGATAAAGACTGCTGGAAAGATATAGAATATAAATCTTGAAACTTTTTTAGTATCCATTAATTTTAATACGGACAAGAGCCATATTTCTGGTAGCTCAATCAGCATGAGGTTTATTTTGTTTCTATCGTTAAAATGCCATAAAATTCCAAAAATGATAAAATCGTAGACTTTCATGCGATTAATCTTGTAAATTTCCTAAATCAATATGCACTTGTTACTTTGCGATATGTTTTTTTTTTGGTATTAACACGAAAATTGAACTGTAAAGGCATTTTATTTATTGTCAAAGGGGATAGACCTTAAAGTATACATACAGAATAAATCTCCTTTTCAAATCAACAAATATATCGATATGGTGGCTTTTGATTGGTTTTATGCCATTTATGACGTAAGGGTAAAATAATAGATTATATATGTCACTGTGAGTAATGTTTAATGCACGTGTATTTGCTTCAGAAATGATTTAAGCATTCTGAAGGGAAGGTTTTACATAGTACAGAAAATTAAAACCGCATTTTCGGAATTGAAAGTTGTCTCCCTTTGCCTTTCCTCTCGGACGCATATGTCGGGGTTTGTTCCTATTGACACATGCCTACGTCTTTTTGAGTTTTTATTTATTTTTTTAATTTATGCTGTCGATGGCAATCCTGTTTCAAGAAAATTGTCAGACTGGATATAAATTCGCGTATGCAATGTAAAGGCATATATGTGCTTAGTGAGATGTTTCAAATTGATCGGTGTTTTATAATGGCTTAATCTAAGTCTGAACTTTTCGATAGCATAGTGTCATTTAGGTCTACAAACGTTAAGCTCTAGCGTGGAAAAAAATGTCATATTTGCACATTATATGGCCCCATTGGAGCTTTGGAGAAATGTTGCTCATTATGTTTAAGGAACAAGAGAAAATAAGTGCTTATTTTCTGTGAAGAATGGAATAAATAGCTATAGTAGGGAACATCAGAGCACACACTGGGAGATATATTTGATTTTTATATTTGGGGAACGAGGGAATAAAAACATATACTTTCAGAGAACAAAGAAACATGGGACCTCCATGGGAAGGTCTCCTTAATATAACCTGTTATAAAGATATGTGAACATCATACTTTAGGTCGTAGTATAGTTAGTCAATCACGATTCTCATAATCTTGATCGTAATTCGTTGATTTACATATCTGAAGTTCAATTTTCAGGTATGTGCTTTCACTGTGATGACTCTCAGAAGTATGGTAATAATGAATGGTGTGATAAGCTACATTTGAATCCCACTGCAATTTACAATATACACAAACGAATAAACAATTTGAATTTAAAATTCGTCAATTCATTGTCTCGCCTGCGAATATGATTCAGTGGCTTTGATACACAACGAAAAACAATCCCCATAACATTGACCTTTGACCTTTTAAGCACTCATTTATTATGGCGTTTTATCTCCTTCTTTAAACACGCGGACACGAGATGTACTCAATTGATTAAGATATAAGATATATCCACTTCATGAAGACATGAGATGTTTCCATTTGATGAATATTTGATATGAATCCACTTGATGAAGACACGAAATGTATCCATTTTATGAAGACACGAGATGCATCCACTTGATGAAAACACGATGTATCCACTTAACAAAGACACGAGATGTATCCACTTAACGAAGACACGAGATGTGTCCACTTGGTGAAGACACGAGATGTATCCACTTGATGAAGATATGAGATGTATCAAATTTCTAAAGCTTTTCACAATTCATCTCACACAATTAGGTTGTATTGGCGACCTTAAAGTTGTTGTTTTTTTATATCATCCCCAAGGATGCTCCATGAACATCGTGAGTCTGCTTCAGTGTATGATACATATGCATAGATGTGACTAAAAGTTTAGTAAAAAAAAAAAAAAAAAGCGAAAATATAACTTTAAATAACTGACCACTGTATCCTGCACCTTTCAACTCGTGACAACAAAATCCCTAGAGATATTATCTATCCAATAGTACACTTCTTTGCATTGTTTGCAATATCCCATAATAATTATATCGCAGCAGTATATTCGCCAGAAAAATTTAATCGTTGACTTCCGAACTCACACTTTAGTAATTGACCTTTTCACCGTGACCTTTAACCTTATGGGGATGTTTCTTTCCCCAAATACAATTGTGGACAATGTCTGACTACAATCTTCCCATGCTATCAGGATATATAGACCTATGGAGAAAAAAAAAAAACAACAACTTTAACCAAAAGTGGACACAGTATATGGGTCTGACGGACACGGAAGGAGAGGACAGCAGGACGGCAGATGGAGGAACATCATGGGCGCTATGTCTCGCCTACTGTCGCGTGCAAACAAAATGCGTGCACATTTGTAAATTTTCGAATCTGTAACTCACCCTGTATCCTATTTGCCCTATATCGCCGCCGTAATCTACTCCTTTGTAGAGAAATCCCCCAGCCCACGTCCAATGGGTCACTAATGGGTAGATGAAGCCTGTGCAAAAAAGGTTGTGAAACAAAGTTATGTTTTCTAAACAGATCAAAATTATTATATAAATAGTAATGATAGATATGTGTTTTTCATGGTATGATATTATCCAACAACAGCAGAAGAAGAAGGCAAATAAGGAGAGAAGAGGAGGAGTTGGAGTAGGACAAAAAGAAGAATCATGCCTAGAAAAATATATGAGGTTATCCCGTTCAAACGTTGCTTTTACTATGGTACCTTTTAATAGTTTTACTAATTGCACGACAGTGGAGGAATTTCTGTAATGTTAACTATGCGTTAAATCCCGCAAAGAAATAGTTCACCGTATGCTAAACTCTGTAACACTACAGTTTAGTTTGAACTTGGAAATGCGTGGATTTCAAAATTGATTGACAGACTCTGTTCATGGATATGACATGGTCTGTGTAACCCTTAATAATTCAGATGTCAAGCTTTTTCCATATTGTTAGATTTTTAGAATTTCTGTCAAAATCTACATTTCTCAATTTCCAACATTTGGATTTTTGGTCAAAATTTTAAATTCTCAAGTTTTAAATTTTAGATATTGTTCAAAAATCTAAATTTCCAAATTTTAAAAGTTTACATATTTTAACACATTTCTAAAAATCTAAAGAGTTTTAGATATTCGGAAGTTTGACTTTTTCGAACTTTCACCTTTTTAGATTTTGTATGTCCAAAAATTAAAATGAGTCAAGTATATTGTCTCGTTTTCATTTAAAATGTGTGTTACTTGAATATTTCGTTCGTCCGATTATGTATTTCCCGGTTCATTTTAAGCATTTTATAAACGCTACATTTTAGCGTTTTTCAGTTTATGTTAGCGATGCTTAAAATTATTGTTTTATTCTTTGACATTTTTTTAGGTTGAGCACACACCACATTTATAAGAAATTCCAACCAGGATAAACATCGAGGTGATTTTCGGGTCTTTTTTGTTAGTGTTAATTTGCATTCGCTCCTTAATTATATCAAAGCGAGAAAAAGAAAAAAATAAATAAATAAATTAGAGTTCGATCAGGATGACTTGTTGGTTTGGTCTTTCAGTGGAATGTGGGGCTTAGTCCACTCGATAAGAAGATATTGCAGTGCATGCATCAAGCATGTATATTATGGCAGAATTATCTCGCCCACGTATACACTACATACCGTACCTATTTATCGGGTGGACAAAGCCCTAATAACTATTCCAATGAAAAGGTCAAAGGGACAGGCCATGTTGGTCTTGCTACCAAACCATATACACATGGAAAAAGAGTACTTTCAATTGTATTATTTTTAAGTTTTCTTGCCGTTTACTTTACGATATTGTCCAATTGTATAATTATGGTGTGCAATGCGTTCCCTTGGTTACGAAAAATTGAATGCTATATGACATGCTACTTTTTCTATACTGATGTTCGAGATGAGTGTAATTCTGGACAGCGCCCTTTTTTACGGAAATGTTGTATTACGAAAAATTAAATGCTATTGGACATGTTTATTTTTTTCTATATTGATGTTCGAGATGAGTGTAGTTTGTTATCAACCCATTTCTCTTGTAATTAGAAAATACGTCTGAGTAAGATTAAACGTTTTGGTGTTCTTTTAAAATAACCGCCACTCCCACATTCATCTCAAGTTAGTTTCTTTATGTATATTATGCTTCCTCCGCACGTGTAGTCATGTTTCGATAACGGAAATGCTTATTGCGCGGGCGCAGACTTGTGTCTTTTGAAAAAGGAGGCGAAGCCAACGAATACTTTTTACGATCAGCTTCTTTGTTCTAAAACGTTATCTTTTTATTCTTCTTCTAAAAAAACAAAAAGTTCATTATTTTTGATGAGTGACTGAACGATCCAGTTGAAAATATTCTTTTTGTTGTGCAGTTTGTGCCAACATATGCAACTAAAACTTAATAAATATGACCGAATAAAATATGCCCTTGATGAATAGCACATGACACCGTCTTATGTCCTTGATGAATAGCACATGACACCGTCTGAAAAACGGATACAAGTACAAGTAGTATGATGAATAGCACATGACACCGTCTTATGCCCTCGATGAATAGCACATGACACCGTCTTATGCCCTTGATGAATAGCACATGACACCGTCTTATGTCCTTGATGAATAGCACATGACACCGTCTTATGCCCTCGATGATTAGCACATGACACAGTCTGAACAACGGATGCAAGTACAAGTAGTTTGAAACGTGCGTTTAAAGAAGATATCAGAATATGAAGAGCTTAAAGTTACCTCAAGATGCAAAACCTTTATCCTTTACAAGCGTAACAAACGATTGCAGATTATTAGCAGGGATTTGGATGCGAGTTGGGTGGCGATATTTCATTTTTAAATCCATCAGGAGCAGATCCACGGGTTACCCCATACCCGTGATCTTCAACTTATTAACATATGATGACAATTAACCTAAAGGACATAATCTTGTCTCAATCAACAAACATAGACCTCATCCCTGGAATAAACCGGTATTATCGCATTTGAATAGATGACTTACTCTGAAATTAATCCCTATATCACCTCTAACTTTAATGATAACTCTAATACAGAATCAAAGCTGGTTTTGATTTTTGTTGAAAAAAAAATGTACGAATGGCATTGAAACATAAATACATTTCAACGATTTTCTAAACTTTATTTCATGTAAAATCGGAAAATAAAGTATTTAGAATCTGTAAGCAAGACTTTGGATTAGGACTGAGTAAACCAAAGGTATTCACCTATCTGAAACGGGGTTTTGACATTTATAGTAAAATTATGTATACTATACAATAATGAAAAATTTGGACAGTTTTGTATACGGAAGAATGGGGTCATATACTTTTCATAAGACATTTTCGGTAGACGAATCTCACCTGTTATGAAGAAGCTGTAGACGAAGTAGGCGAGAAATTCACACCTCTCAGCCATTGCCCCAGACACGATCGTGGAGGCGGTGGCAGCAAACGTGTATTGGAAGAAGAAGAATGCGTATCTAGTGTCTGGGAGTTCAGAGGACGCGAAGTTCTTCCAGCCAATGAAATCATTTCCCTCTCCAAAAGCAAAAGCATAGCCAATAAGCCAATAGGCAATACCAGCTATGACTGAAATGAACAGAATATATGTCAGAGTTTACTACGCATCCTTACGAAATGAAACAAACAAGGCCTATAGAGAAAACGGGGATGACTGACTTCTTATGACGATATGTGTATGCTGAATGAGACTGAATGACAACATGGAGATTTGTTGCGATATTAGCCTGTGCAAAAACAAAAAAAAAAAAAAAAAAAAGAAAAAAAGAAAAAGATAAAGAAAAAATAAAGTCAGGATATATATTGAATTTTTACATTTGTATATTTTTTTTCACTTGTGAATGGCATCACATCGGTATCACTTTTCAATCAGGAGAGGAGGCGGGATCGGCGTCAACAGCATTCGTGTGCTGTGTTTAAGTTTCTAAGTCACATTAGTAGTTGTATTCACCTGTAACTTTGGTAGAATAGTATTATATCTCCAAAATTTGTACCCTGATATACTAGAAGTTTATGTTAAGTCTGCGTAAGCAGAATAATAACGCCGTTCACAGGCAAGATACTGACTTCCGCGGAACCTTTGTATTACATGCAATATAAGTTCATTCTAAAAGCCTTGGCACCCAGACAGGTTTCAAAATATGTAAATATTTTTGCGTCTTTCGAGGTTAAAGATCAAGCTCCGTCTAATTAATTTTGGAAAAGTTTGGCTTTTTCCTCAGAAACTTTGTTTGAAGTCATTCGGCTTTTTTTCTGATACTCAACTCTTTTCCGATTTCATCAGTATGCAACAAGTTGACGATATTTTGTTTTCAAATTGCCCCACGTCGAGGACATACTGTAAATCTGTGCATTGATCCGCGATCTCTTAAGAGCTCGCTTCACGCCTATTAAAACAAAACTTTTGATTATAAAATGAACATTAGTACAACTAACAATGGGCTTCATGGATAACTAGCTGAAAAAATAGCTGAAGTTTTCGGCTCTCTGTATCAATTTATGAAAAAAACTTACATCATTTAGACATAAAACATCTTGAGACGAATTCTTGATCTTGAAAAGTTGAAGGAACTTGGAATATTTTCTTCCTTTTCTTTTTCTTGCCATTTGTGACATTTAGGATAAAACTTAGCTAAATAGGTTTTTTGTCTGATTATGTAATACATAAATTAACTTAAAAATAACTAAATACGTAAATAAATTAATTAATGAAAATTGTTGCACTTTTCGTTATTATTAATAAATACTTGTTTCGATTTAAATATAATGTCTGAATCAAAACCTAAAAGCGTAACCTCACTCGTGAGATATATAAATTACCGCTTTCATTAGATGGGCAGCCATTTCGCTCATTCCATGAAATGGGCAGAGAAACCTCACATGTCATGAAATTCGCAAAGTGCCCCTGTTATGAAATAAACACGCTGAGCTTTGCACATTGCATTCATTTATGAAGTCAAATAAAAGGTGTGGACTTACACGAGTCAAAGACGTTCTTGATGAGAATGTTGGTAACGTTCTTGCTTCGTACTGCGCCTGCCTCCAGAAATGCGAAACCACATTGCATAACTAGAAAGAAGAAAAAATAACACTTTTTTATTCTACGTAGAGTACACATCAGGATATCACAGTTTGTATTATGATTCTCGTTTATTTCTCGGGTTGGATGCTTTTGGTCAAAATACAAAATCAAAACTAATCTGGGGAACTATGCCATCTTTGAAGGCGAAGTATTGCTTCTTTAAACAGTTGTCTCTTCTAAGAAATACCCGCAACTCTAATCTCCATTGTTCTATAGTGCAATCAAATCACCGAACGATGCATACTCTTTCTACGGACAAATGGTCCACTTTTAATTCCCTAGGTGAAATAAACGTAATCTTTGGCAAAGGCGGCTCGAGAAAACTCTATTTCAAGTTCCACTATCATACAGTCCGTTCTTAAGGATAGGATTTTAATTGTGTAACTGTAAATGAAAATTCGAAATTAAAGATAAGATCGATATTGTCACCAGTAGCCCCATAGCACAAATAATTTTTAAAGACGTTATGAGTAAGAGAATATGTTCATCCTGTCTCAGGATGCCTCTGTATGCTTCGATTCTTGCAACATGATCAGGAGGATAACTTGATTGCTGGTTTTGCTTTTACTTCCTCAAAGAGAAGACAGAATTGTTGCAAATATCCTCCAATACAGTTTTACTTTGTGACAATCTGGTAAGATATTTCTCGAACATGTGGGATGTGGGTTAATGTAATGGTTGTCAATAGCTTCATCTTGACTGAACAACTATTCACACATTTTTCTAGATCATTAAATGAGATTAACATCATAGGTTAACAGAGCACAGATTGGCACCGTCCTCTTTGTAAAGAGTATGCTTGGATGAACTCGCGTCTATATTACTGCATCAACCAAGTCGTGGTTGAGGAAGAGACAAAATGTCAGCTTCAGATGTGGAATATCTAGTGAAAAGGTTGTGATTTTAGATATTCCTGATGGAAAGTTGTGGCGATTTTTCATCTATAAAATGAGTGACAGCTATATGTCTTAATAATTTAGGTAATTTATAAATAAACTAAATGAGAATTAGTAATGGAGGATCGACACTGGTGTAAAGGAACTACTACACTACCACAGAATAAATCTAAGAAAGAACCTTTGTGTTATTGTACATTCATGCTAAAGATAATTGTTTTATTCGAGAATGGTACTTGGAACTCTTATATACTTAAATTTGAAAAATAACAGTTTGAAACAGATTTAGTCTTCGCTTGATGCAATGCCTTAAGACTGTTGATGTAGTAGGCTTACATTTTTCACGTCTTCTGCATGAAATTAAAAGTCGCATGTACACTTTGCCCATTTCACTGACAACAAGGATTCTATTTTTTTGATTGAAAATTTCATAAAAAGATAAATCCCATTTATACAATTTGCAAAGTTATGACCAATTTTATCAAAAGTTGACAGCTCAAAATACACATATTTTATTCTTCTAAATCAATGTTTGGATTGTTAGTACAATTTTGAACAATTACAATACATTTCCAACTAAATATTCAAAGCATAATTTTGTGGTGGCATAAATATAAGTATTTAGGTGAATTTATTCTGACGTGCTCTCACACGGCGAAGACTTCCGCCAATCAGAACATCAATAGGCAATTTCCGTAAAGTCGAGAAATAACCTCAAATGTGGTTGTAGAATACACATAAATCTGATGGGTTTGGTGATTCACCTTCGACAGAGTACCACCTATATTACAACAGAAAAGGGCAGACAATGTTCCGATCCAGACTTTTTCTCCTTTCGCTGCCATATCGTGTCATGTGAACAAAAGTAGTAAATATGGTATCAGAAAGTAAGAAATATCATATATAATTCAAGAAAGAAAAATGTATTCACGAAGAAGAAGAAGAAGAAGAAGAAGAAGCAAAACATGTTACTTACATTGTTGGTTTCACTTTCTTTCTGTTACATTATTGTAAGACAGAGTCGTAACAATTATTATAATTATTATTACTGGATCTTATAGTTTTTCCTTCGAATTATTTATTTATTTATTTTTTTGGTACCTTAATGGCCTTATTAATTATGATGATAACGATGTTGCTGAACAACGATTTTATTGATAGCCATAGCAACTGTTGCTGAAGAAGATGAATGAGGAGGAGGAGGAGGGGAGAAAGGAACATAGCAAGAATGATTTTGAGAATGCTATGCTTACAATATACAATCATTAACACGACAAACTGATCCACATGTGTGCCTGGGATATAATTTTCAATCATGATTGTTGATCTGTTTGCCATGTTGTTTTCCAACATGTATGACTTCCTTTCATCTTATATTTTCTATGTAAATCCAATTTAACGTTAAAACTTTGAAATAGCTAATTTGTATTGTATATACATTTAAATACAAATAGTAAGACAGTTACTCAGAAGCGGATGGGGAGAGGAGAGGAGGGAGGGGTCATGAAGCCGGCGCTCCCCACCCCCCACCCCTAAATGATCGCCAAACGTTTCCTAGACTCAGTTTTCTTGACAGTTAGATGGTTAAAAGTATGCCCTGGAAACGCTTACGATGCAGGAGCTTCCAGTCGTTTCGCCCTCTGGGCACGCACCAGTGATTTCATGCCACAGATCCCTTGCCAACTTATTTACACTCCCCCCAACAATATTCCTGGATCCTCCCCCGAGTATTGTATTACCTTAATAGCCTTGATAATAATGATGACAGTGATGTAGCTGAGCAAGGATTTTAAATACAAATAGAAGGACAATATTGCAACCGAATTAGGTGTATCAGATCATGAAATTAATGACACACTGATTGATCTGCACGTTAAAAGTTACGACAAACTTGTCTTGGGGGAATTTGCGGAGAAATATTTGAAGGCGGAGAAGATTCGCCTTTTTTTATAAAAAAAAAACTTTGGGACGCTTTCGAAGCATAACTCATACTTTCACGTGAAACTCGAAAAATATTTTTAAAAACGGTCGTAATTAATTCTAAGATTACATTTAAATTGGATAGGTTTGGGTGATTTGCCTTCACAATAGATACCACAGAAGATGCCGAAAGTGTTTCGATTGTCACTCTGTCTTTTTCAACGCCATATTTTGCCATGTGAGCGATAGGTATCAACATAGTTCTCAATAGCGTCCAATTACGACCGGGTGCATTATTTAAATTTACAACAAGGCCGAGGATATTCCGAATGTCAGGGATTGTATAGGTCAGGAACTTAGTCTGGAAAAGAGATGAGAATAGGATTTGCGGTGCCCATTTTATTAGAAAAGGATAAAAAAAAAAAGCATTGCTTGTAATGTTATATTTCATAATCTTGCTAAAAATGTTGCATTTCCCTTTTTTATTCCTCGATTTGACGTTAAAAACCTCCTTCACTCCATTCCCATTTTATTAGGGGACCGTGCTAACAAGTTGTGAAAAGTAGTGTCTGGCAACAATTAACATGTGTGTGTGTGTGTGTGTGTGTGTGTGTGTGTGTGTGTGTGTGTGTGTGTGTAATGGTTTAGTTTTGTTCCATTGTTTTTAAAGAACGTGTGTTAATAAATGGACTTTGAAATAATTTTTAATAATTTTCGGGATAGGGTATAGAACTTTATTATTCAGTTTGATGATTGCGGGTTTGTGCTGATGAAAACTGTGAAGGATTTATGTAACCTACTCTCTAAATCAGTCCGGAAAAAGCACCAGCTTACCTCCAATCGCTGATACTCGAACTAAATTCACGCGTTCGAAACTTCAAGATGTTTATGGTTGTACTATATTTTATAGTTGGTTGAATCAGTGTGAAGTGTTTTTGTTGTGCAAAGATATTCGAATGCATGCTGATTTCAACACCAACCACCAAATACGTCGGCAGATTTACATCCAAAGATAATTTTTTAAAGGTAATATCCAACAGTAAACGGGGTTCATGTACATTTGTTGTCGTACGAAGAAAAGGTATCCCAAATTTTAGACCGTTTATGACAAAATTTTCTACACAAATATTGTCGATGTTGTTCTTGTGACATACAATATTATGCCTTATTGATGTGCGATGGATCTACCAACCAACCAACCAACCAAGCAATAGACTAACAAACCATCCGATCGATTGACTGACCAACCAGTTAGATATATTAGCAAATAAGTCAGCAAGCGACCAAGGAACCTATCATTCACATTAAGCAAGCGAAAAGGTTTTTCACGAGCCGACCAAACAATAAACAATGACTTTATATAAACATATTAAACCTAATATAATGCTTTCTTCATTTTACTACACTATTACTATTTTTCTATTATTATTATTATTATTATTATTATTATTATTAGCGATGTTGATCAACAAGCAGATATGTAACGAAAAAGGGTGGAGATTTGCCATGGCGCGCCATAATTTGCTATGCCAATAGACGACATACAGTTAACTTCTGATTTGAGTGATTACACAGTTTTACAACGTGAAAAGATTTAGTTAGTATAGACTATGAAACAACAAAGTGCAAACTAAAATTGAAATGTATCATCATATAATAGATACTAATGATAAGACAAAAAGTACATGAATAAACATTCATGTATTTCCGTTGTGCTCCTTGATAACTTGATCACATAACATCCGGCAGGCATTAAAAATAGAAATATTTAAAACACATGTACACATATAAATTTCAGGAGAAATCACAACATATCATTGTATATAAAATTATATAAATATTATTACATATAGTAGAGATCTAAGATATAGCAAATAACACACTTGCCATTATCATAATCTATGTTGAGAATGGCATTAAAACAATAATAACGCTCATCTTAGGCAATGCAACAACACACTGCTTTAGTTAAGACAAAAAGACGTATCACATATATAAATATATAAATTAAGTTAAAATTCAGTTCATATATTAAAGAGCATAACTGTCAAGATAAAACGATATAAGACGTGCACCATTAACTACGTTCGTAACTCTCTGGGGCATTAGTCCAAGCCAGTAAGGCGTGAAAGGCAGTCTCTGACAAAAATAATGTTTCACGACTTCCGTAGTACATTAATATTAGCAACATATATCACAATTTGACATTTTTTCAACAAGTATTAGTCCCACAAGCTAGACAAAACTGTAGGTAATATCAAATAACTTTGAACCCAAATAACTCTGTCAAATACTGAATAGACTTCTTTCATATTTCAGAGTCATTTTATTTTATGATCTATTCAACTAGATACTAAAATGTTATGTTTTTAGTTAAATAGGTATTATTTTTCTGACACTAACAAGATGGATGTGCCTACAGGAAATACTTTAAATTTACGTACTGATAAGATACATTTGTCTTTAAAACCTATCCCCACCTCACTCCCCCTCTTAAATCAGTAACTAATGATAAAAGATTGGCCTTGTCTTTTGCACTACGGATAAATGTTTTGTCTGAATAAGATACGCACCATTAACCGCAACCGAAGGCTTGCATCTTTTATCATGATATTACTAAATATAGCATTTTGAGCAATTTTACAATCTGTCATGTATAATCTGTGTTTATGAATAAATTCCAAACATATAACCTGAGATAGCGAAATTTTTAATGAAGCTTAGTAATGGAAAAAGTCAATAATTAAGGAGAGAGAGAGAGAGAGAATTATATTGTGATTTGTTTTAGGCTAAAGTTTTTCCGTATTACCATGAATTCCACACCTTTGAGAAATGGATTTCATCCTTAAAGTATAGTAATAGTAATGATTAACAATCTTTACATATCCATCTAACCTCTGTTCAAGGTCTATGTCGTTATGCAATGATATTTTAATTTTTCGTCTGCATATTTCTTTTTTATCGTATGCTCCCGACACTTCCAGAGGTTGCTTTCATGTTTGACATTTGCTTGGCATAAACTTTGCCTCCTTGTTTCCAGTAAAAACACTGTATGCAATATATTATGTTTACTGGAACCTTGTTATTGCTCTAATATGTGGTGTTGGACTGAATGAAGTTTTTGTTGGTAACTAACCTAATCGACCATTACATTCAAATGCATGAATTGCATAGTTGTCACAATATTACGTGTTCCTTGCATAATCTTTGTCCTGCTTAGAGTAATCATATGTAACGTGAGTTAGGGTTCATAACATGTCCGTCTGTATATCTCGTACACACTTCAATGTAATGGATTGAAATTAATATTGACATTAAGTGTAATATTAAGAATATATAGTTTAATGTCGAGTTGAATTCTTTTTTTTTAATCAAAATTTGTTTTGGTTAAGGCTCCTGTTAGATTTGAAAGCTTGTCCGTGCATCGTGAATTTCGCGTCCGCTCAAAACCGAATGACGGTCTTTATGGATTGAAACTTAATTCGGCATAAGGCTTTATATTAATGAGACAATGATCATTCAGTTTTCTTTCCACCATGTTCCGTCGGAATTCGACTGAGTTATGATGCATGCCTGACATGGAAGTGTGCCCTTGCATGTTGATCGGGGTTTCTTCAATTATACCTTATCGGCAGGGGCCTCCGTGTCGCTCTAGTGTATACTTCTGGTTGATGAGTACATAGAATTAAGATAGGCAGGGGGCATCACTCTAGTGTATACTTCTGGTTGATGAGTACATAGAATTAAGATAGGCAGGGGGCATCACTCTAGCGTATACTTCTGGTTGATGAGTACATAGAATTAAGATAGGCAGGGGGCATCACTCTAGTGTATACTTCTGGTTGATGAGTACATAGAATTAAGATAGGCAGGGGGCATGACTCTAGTGTATACTTCTGGTTGATGAGTACAAAGAATTAAGATAGGCAGGGGGCATGACTCTAGTGTATACTTCTGGTTGATGAGTACATAAGAAAGTATTAAGATAGGCAGGGGGCATCACTCTAGTGTATACTTCTGGTTGATGAGTACAAAGAATTAAGATAGGCAGGGGACATCACTCTAGTTTATACTTCTGGTTGATGAGTACATAAGAAAGTATTAAGATAGGCTGGGGGCATCACTCTAGTGTATACTTCTGGTTGATGAGTACATAAGAAAGTATTAAGATAGGCAGGGGGCATCACTCTAGTGTATACTTCTGGTTGATGAGTATATAAGAAAGTATTAAGATAGGCAGGGGGCATCACTTTCCTTGTTAAACTATAGTCAATAAATACTACGAAAAAGGTATTTTTTCATTTTCGGTACTAATGCGAAGCTGAAGAAAGCATCGAGTTTATGGTGTGGCCATTCATCTGTTCAGTGTCGTCTTATGTACCTTTTTGCATTGTTCATTTACATTTGCATTAATTTAAATTTATCCATGTCTATCAGGCAAATTGCTTTATTTAAATTGGTAGGAATGTTTCTTAGATTTTCACGATTGGTATCCAGTATGGCGTATAGCAGTCATTCAGTTTTCTTAACTATCACGTGAACAAAGAGTAATAAAATAAATATATGTCCATATAATTCATTTAAATTGGTTTAAAAAATAGAAAACATATATTTATATCATCATTATTTGCATTTTGGTTTACCTCTAAGCACCTCATTAATCCATTCTGCTCTTTAAAAACATAATACTACATACATTTGAAACCTTCAAGATTCAATATTGGGAATTGATCTTCATTCTGCCGCTTTTCTACAAAATTTGGATGCGTTCCCGATTGCAACTAATATACTATTCTCCGTATTCTACAATGTCACACTCTGACGTTTCCGATTGCAAAAATCATACATTACGACGAAATAAATGGAAATTAAACGCATTTTTGAACCTATTTTACATCTTCAAGTTGGTACGTAATCCTGGAAATGATTATTTGTTATGTCAGACATTTCTGAATTAATAGTAAATGTAATAATTGGCTTAAAAGGCAAAATATAAGTGTTAAATTGTTTACAATATCTACTTCAATTAAGCATATATATATATATATATATATATATATATATATATATATATATATATGTATGTACATTGTAACATTAGTAGTATAAAAAGTGTAACTCCTGGTTCACTTGACCTTTACCCATAACCTTTGACTATTATCCCCTAACTTATGACTTTCACTCAAGACCAGTGGTCCTCAAAATTTTACTAAAAAAAACTCAGGCCACTGCTCCTAGGATACGTATATTGACCATTACTTTGGGCCACCTAGACCGCTGGCCTTCACATTTTTTTTATGAGAAAATCCTGGCTCAGTGGTTGTCAAATAATTATGAGAAAAATCTGGCTCAGTGATTGTCAAATTATGAATGAGAAAAACTGGGTCAGAGGTCATCTAACTTTTATTAGAAAAACCTGACTCAGTGGTCGCCAATTATTTATGAGGCAAAAAACTGGTTCCGTGGTCTTCTAATTTTGTATGAGAAAAAGCTATCTCAGTGTTAGTCAAATTTGTATGAGAAAAACCTGGCTCAGTGGCCGTCAAATTTTATTTGAGAAAAACTGGCTTAGTGGTTGTCAACGTTTTATGAGGGTAACTCCTGGCTCAGTAGTCGTCAAATTTGTATGAGCGTAACTTTCGGGCTCAGAGGTCGTGAATTTTTTATGAGAAGAACTTGGCTCAGTGGTCGCAAACATTTTTATGAGAAAAATCTGGCTCAGTGGTCCTTAAATTATTTTATTTGAAAAACCTAGCTAAGTGATCCTCAAAATAGTTATAACAACAACAAAAATCTGGCTCAGTAATCTTCAAAATAGTTGTTATAACAACAAAAACACACATCCAAGCACCGAAAGCCTCTGCCTTGGATAGTACATAGGAAAGAAACCAGTTATCATTCACATGGCCGGGAGAGACCGCATCCATTTTAAGATCTTTTTTTTTTACTCTGGGATATCGAAATGTTGTGATCTTTCTTGCATGCGCGAGATTCTGTATATGTCATGCTTTATATATATATATATATATATATATATATATATATATATATATATATAGTTACAACTCTAGGTCTTAAGATACTGTATGTAACAGAAAGAAAGTGAAGCCAACAATGTAAGTAAAATCAACAAGCAATTTATATATGGACAATTAAAGTGAAAATTCAGAAGAAACTTACAATAATCCAATAATCCTAAGTGTCCTAATCACAAATCCTAAAAATAGAATCTTCTGAATGAATATCAGTAGTCTTGAATGTTCTAATATGCCTGAATGATGTAATCCAAAATATCTTTGAATAAATTCACATAAATCCCAAAGTCAGGTATTAATCCAATATGTGAATGTGCACTTCTGGTAATTCAAATGAATAATTAAAATAAATAATTCCTTCCTCTGAATTTGCTCTGAATTTTCACACACAACTATAAAGATCTGATTATTAAAATGATTCTTCATAGACTGAGCATTTGAACAAGAATGAAATATTGTCCACAAAAATCTCTCTCTCTCTCTCTCTCTCTCTCTCTCTCTCTCTCTCTCTCTAAATATATATATATATATATATATATATATATATATATATATATATATATATATATATTGACAGTGATTGCTGTCTTTTCAAAATGTGCCTCGGCCGAAAGGTAAAATAAACAGGGCGATGACATTCATGATTCCATGATGCCATTATGGAAATATTTGAAATACAAAATCAGAAAAAAATACAGTTGGATGAAGGAAATTAATTTTATTACGTAAATATGAATGAATTATTGGAGAAAGAAAATATTTAGCATTTTTCCTTTCACTCAGACAAAAAGGCTCAGTAGTGGAAAGATTTAATCGAACTTTTAAGACTAGAATGTGGAAGTATTGTACTGAAAATGAAACCAGGAAATGTGCAGATAGCTTACAAAAACTTCTTGATGGATACAATAGATCCTATCATCGATCTATAGACATGTCGCCAAGTGAAGGAAGCAATGGGGAAAAATAGATCTAAGGTATGGGTTAACTTATTTGGCTATCTTACAACAGATGTCCATGGAACGCCCAAATATAAAGCAGGTGAAAAGTCAGGATCTCAAAATATAAGGCCATTTTTCCTAAAGGCTATCTTCCTAACTTCACGCAAGACCTTTTTTATAATTTTTATAATCAGGGAAGGAATCTTAGGAGATCCAATGGTATATAAATTAGAAGACTTAAAGGGAGAGAATATTGCGGGAATATTTTACAAGGAGGAGTTATCTCCATACGACTAGCAAGATGATATATTCAAGATTCAGAAAATTTTAAGAAGTAAAAGAATGAATGGCAAAAAAATATGTTCTGGCAAGATGATAAGGATATGATGAATCTTTAAATAGTTGGGAGCCGGACATCGCACCGGCGCATAAATCTGCCGTCGTGACAGACTTCCTGAAGGAGCACAACATCCAAACTTTGCCACATCCTGTACACAGCCCTGATTTTGCTCCAAGTGATTTTTGGCTGAATCCCGTTATCAAAGATCCGCCGAGGGGCAGATGATTTTAAAGCCGCAATGCAGTTAGAAATGCTGTTTTCCAGTGTATGAACATTAAACTAAAAAGTGAATACAAAATGGCATTTAATAATTGGATAATCATACTTAGAATGTGTGCAGAGGTGCATGGGGAATACTTTAAGGGGATGCACTGACATACTGTTAAATGACAAGGAACTTTCTTGTGCAGCGCACTAATATTCAGAGCTTTTTAAATACCTATCGTATTGTTGTAGAATTCAGATCTGTCTGAATGAACAATTATAAACTAGACCTAGCACATTATTTTAGTGCACCCGTACTAGCTCACGGTGCTAACTGAAGATAAGTTAAGTAGAATTAGAATTGCTAAACAATTATGGGGGCTTAAGGCTTTAGCCTTATTGCCCTATGGGTTAATTCGGCCCTACACCCATGCGTCTCCATCTTTACGCATTGACTGCGCAGATCAATATTCTTGATTGAATTCACTTAGAACTCCTAGGAGTTCCAAGATAAAGTCAGACTTGAAGTTTTCTGACACAGAAGATCACTTTAACTTTCTTCACACCGAATCTGCCGAAAGATTATTCAGATCTGAATCGTGACTAAACAGTCCAAATGACCTGACATCCCTGTGTAATATATCCTTATCTAGTTAAATTCATTTGCTAGAATTTCTTGTGCAAATTAAATATGTTAAACTGGGTTTCAGGACACACTTAACATGCGCTACTTGTTGATTTATTTTATTTTTTTTAAAATCCGAACTCCATGATTTATTTATATATTCATAGCAAAATTAATAAAATGTGGGATATGCCCTGGCTTTTGATCCTCTGTTTTTGGCTGTGGGTGGCACTGTTGCTATAGCAACCATTTTGAGTGTCAGTGGGGTTTTGTTGTTATAACAACTATCTTGACTACCACTAAGCCAGGTTTTTCTCATACAAAATTTGACGACCACTGAGTCAGGTTTTTATTATAAAAATTGACGACCACTAAGATAGGAGTTACGCTCATAAAAATGGGACGACCACTGAGCCATGCATTTCTCGTAAACAAAATTTGAAGATCACTGAGCCAGGCTTTTGTCATACAAATTTAACGACCACTTAGCCAGGTGTTACGCTCATAAAAAAAATTGACGATCACTGAACCAGGTATTTTTCATAAATAATTTGAAGACCACAGAGCTAGGTTTTTATAAAAAAAAACTTGACAACCACTGAGCCAGGAGTTACGCTAATAAACATTTGGCGACCACTGAGCCTAGTGATTCTCATAAAACTTTGAAGGCCACTGAGCCAGGTTTTACTCATACAAATTTGACGACCACGGAGCCAGGTTATTCTCAGATGTCATCGACAGTTTTCAAATTCACAAGAACTTTCTCTATAATACATAGCCATGTTCATAAACATCAAGGCATGTATGTCTGTCTGTTTGTATACCTATATGTCTCCTTTTATCTTTTCCTGTCAGTCTGTCGGTCGATCTCTTTGTCTTCGTGTATGTATGTAGATGAGTAGTTACGTAGATATAGATAGGTAGGTAGATATGCATGGATCAATAGATGGATGAAAATATGGATATATGTATACGTTTATATCTGTATGGATGTATGGATGGATGAATGAATGAACGTTTATCGTATAACGTCTGCCTTACTGTCTTTCTCTCAGTATGTAAAGCATGTAAAAATAAGAAACTTGTAAATGTCTCAAGTTTGTTATCTTTAAGCTATAGTCTGTGTCAAGGAGGGTTCAGTAGGTTGAATATACAAATAGTGCAATCAGTGCAACAATGTTTGAATATTTTTGAAAGAAAATGTGTATATGAAATCAGCAACAATAGACAGATGATTTGTCAAACAGGAAAGACAAATTCAGATATGCAACTGACAAGCACGGTCTCCATAAAATCGTTTTGTTTTTCATTTTTGAATAAAGTGCGAATATTGATAAATCGGTTTTCTTTTTTAAATTAATTTCTGGATAAAGTCAAATAGCCTGGATCCAATTGGATGACTGCAGATTCCATGTAATAAAACTGGAAAGGATTTTTTAACGTATATTTACAGTCCAGAAAAAAATGGTTGTTAACTCACCTTAATGCTCCCCTCCTCCCGGATACAGATGTGTTAGTTCCAGATGTCTCCGAGTTGTACGTGAGTTTTGCGTGTTCGAACCTTAAAGATGCTCATTACTGTTCTAATATTGTTTAATAAGTGTCACTATTTGTGTGATGCTAATCTATTCAAATGCATGCGGATTTCAAGGTCTGATTCCAGCGAAAATAATTTCAAGGTCAGATAGAACATTTAACAGAGTCCACTTATACGAAGAAAAGGCATTTCAGCTATTATATTGTTCCTCGCTGTTTGTCATACATTATCGAATAGTACATTACCTGTTGCAAGGTGTCATCATAATTTTTTTTATTCATAAGAACTTTGTTTTTACCAGATACTTGCGCAAGTATATGTATTTTAATCTCAAAGTGTATACACTGCATGTGCGCATGTATGTCTGCCTCTCAGTAAAATTGTACTTTTTTCTCTTTTTCTGTCAGTCTGTCAGTCTGCCTGTGGATAGATTGAAGGCTGGAAGGAAGGATAGACGATGGAAATGTGGATGGATGAAACTATGGATGGGTGAATGAATGAATAAATGAATGAATGAATGAATGAATGAATGAATGAATGAATGAATGAATGAATGAATGAATGAATGGGCGTTTGTCGTATATCTCTGGTCTTTCTATATGTCTCTCCACTTGTTAAAACATAAAACTTTAAAAGAACCATTTTTTTTATCCCCACAATTTTGTAAAATGGAAACGGCGTGATATTGTGATCTCCTCCACGTTACCGTGCTTCTGTCTCCTCCTGGCACAACTTTATGGGGTGGGGCAAATTAGGTGAGTGTGGGGATTTATGTTGTTTAATTGGTTTTGACGTTAATTTTTGTAAACAATTTTCTGGGTAAAGTTTTTAAGGATCTGTTCTCATTGCGTTCTTGGCAATAAAAATGACAAGATTTTTCAACTGTAATTTGTCTGTAAATAAGTCCGAAAGAAATTAATCACTAACGCACCGTAATGCCTCTGACTTTGACATGACTTTTACAAGAAATTACTCAATAACGCACCGTAAAGCCTCTGACTTTGACATGACTTTTACGTGTTCGAACCTTCAAGATATTACTGAATAAGTGTCAGGTGTTTATGTGGTGCTAATGTATTCGAATCCAAAGTGGATTTCAAGGTTTGATTTCTACTAAAAATTCGGGAATATCGTCTATCAGCTGCGTATACGCAGATTAGAGTTTAGTGCACATTATATATATATATATATATATATATATATATATATATATATATATATATATATATAGAGAGAGAGAGAGAGAGAGAGAGAGAGAGAGAGAGAGAGAGAAATGCCAGTGTAATAGAAAATGAAATCTGAGTTCACTAAATGAATGAAACATACATCCATCACATCACCTACTCAGAACATAATACAACAAAAAAAGATACTGCAGAGGAAATATTAATATAAAATGAAATCTAAAGCTCGCATGCACACCTAAAATTTATATTTAGTATCCCGCTATATTGCATGGTGATTTTAATGGTTGTCGAAAAGAGATACAAACATTACGGATCAGTTTAGCAGATTCTATGTGATAGACACAATAACCCGCTCGTTTATTATTATTATTGTGACACAACTCTTTTATTATATCTCTTGTTGTAAATTCCCCCTAGTGATTTTAACATGTAGGAGTCCAAAATTTATCTTAGATTTTGTTTTAGTGCCTGTTTTGTAAATGTAAGCTATTTATGCTCCCGAAGAAGAGCTTGTTTAGCTCGAAACGTTTGGAAACCGTTTTGAATTTGCGCCGTTATCAATTTTTGTGACAATATATATATATATATATATATATATATATATATATATATATATATATATATATATATATATATATATATATAGAGAGAGAGAGAGAGAGAGAGAGAGAGAGAGAGAGAGAGAGAGAGAGGGGGGGGACAGAGAGACAGAGACAGAGACAGACAGAGAGAGTAAAATAAATTGGTAGACTGACATCCTGTTGGTATTTTCCCGCAAACTGTGGAATTTCAGTCACATTGACGAACTTACGGTGCAATGCGCATACTAGTTCTTGGAGGGGGGCAATTGCCCCTGGGCGCCGGCGAGGAAGTCGCCGTCGGGAGTTTTTTTTTTTTTTTTTTGCTGCAGCTGTAACCGGGGCTTAGATGGGGGGTTGGGGGTGTATGAGGTTGGCAACTGACATAAAAACTGTTGTCTGTGACAAAGTAAACGAGCCACTAAAGCACATTGCCCCTGGCACCTCGGTGGGAGTGCCACCAAAGAACATTGCCTCCGGGCGCCGCGAACCCTCGTGTCGCCACTGTCAACAAAACTTCTGTAATGTCGCTTATCGGCTTGTTTTGGCATATTGACAGGGACGCATCGATCAAACTCCAAATAAGTCTAAACAGTATTTGCTGTCGCATGGAAAGAAAGGCGTTCCAAACTGCAAGCCGTTCCTGTCAGATTTTGTCACGAATAACTGTCGCCATTTTTTTTTTTTTTTTTTTTTTTTTTTGCATATTAGTTTTATGACTATTTCGGGCGCATCCAACGCACACACAAACCAACAATCCAACCAACCAAATGATTGACCAAACGATCAAACAACGAATTAAGAGAGCAAGTCGGGAAGCGACCAAGGAACAGACATTAACAATAACCAAACATATTTCTTTTCATCTAAAGACCAACTATTTTAGGATTGACTTCCAGAAACGTTTATATTTACATATATTATTATTTTTGCTTATTCTGTTTACATCATGATGATGTTTGATTTATTTATTTAGTGATGGATTCATGGACGAAAAGTCATCTTCGACAGTTGTCCAAATCTGACAACAAACAACTTTCTCTGCTTTTCATATTTTATAATGAAACTAAATAAAAGTAATTAAGTGGCATACAATTTGATTTCAGCCCCATGAAACAAGCCATGAGCTTTATTAGACCAATGTTGAATCACGTGGTTCCACGCCCTGTTTAAGACGTACAATTGATAACGATGTTGTGATGCATTGGAACTTTAATCTTAGATAATAGAATTTTTTTTTTTTTCAAATAAGAAGGGTTCACCGAGAAATTTTGCCAATTAAACTACATTTTCCTCTCTGTTAATTTTGCCATTTGTTCTTAAGTGCACTTACAGGCTGACCACAATTTTCAATTTTGCCACAAACTGCGGAATTTCAGCCGTATGTACGAAATTGCTATAGGTATGGTATGTGTGCAAATTTCTTAATTAATACATAGTTGATTAACCTAAAAAAAATACATTTTACTCCACAGAGATTCATTTTTTCATCCACTTTTGTCACTGTGAAGGAAATGGTTTGTTTACCTATTCGGACCTGAAATCATACTAAAAAATATGATTTCGATAAAAGACGGACAATAATGTCTCAAAATATTGTTCAAGTTCTCGTAGAAAGCTACACGTCCATGAGATTTGGAATTTTTTTTTTTTTTTTTTTTTCCAGTACATGTTTTTTCCCCAAATATATTGGTTAGACTGTCATTGGGTTACAAAAGTAATAATTAGATAGGTTGTTATACTTTCCTACCATTAGGATTACACAATGATTCCTATTCTAAACAATTTGATAATCAAAATCTGTTACAAAGTTGTATTTCCTACCTCCTGTATTGTTTTATAAGATCAGTAATATTTCGTCTAATTTACATACAACACAAACTTTGCACAATGACTAAAGCCCTTCTGGGGAGTAGGTCTGTATTCACTTGCCCTTCCAAATTACTGATCTCTGTTCCCTTATTCCCTCGAAATACATCCGGCCCCCTCCTCCCATCAGTCCAAAATATACACTAATTTTCACTTCGTTCCCTAGTTCTCTAAAAATAATCATATATGTTTCTTTGCTTCCTAAAAATGAATGCCCACGTGTGCTTGTCTCCAAAAACTCTTAATAAGGCGTCTTTACTCCGCACTTTAGTACCACCAATATGAATCTTAATAGAACAAATATAGTTTATTTCAATTTGCACGGAAAATGGAGTTGGACTGAAATGTATCACCTCTCATTCATTCATTCATTCATTCATTCATTCATTCATTCATTCATTCATTCATTCATTCATCTGTATTTCCTCCTTTTGAGGAATAATAGTGTCATAACAACATAGGTACAAAAAAAAAAAAAAAAAAAAAGATATGAGAATGACGAAAATATGACGTACAACTGCGTATATAAATCACCAACACATACACACATGAAAGAAAAGACAAAGTTCATTAAGTACATATGCGTACATTAAATCATTATTCAGTGGACCGGAACTTTTTTTAAACTTGTAATTCTGCCTTCAGATATTCATTTGTATTTGTATTCTCAAAAACTTAAAAAGTTTGTGTCACTATGCCTTTTGGACCATACAAATTTAAATTACCTTTGATGGATTGAGAAGAACTTTAAAAGAAGATTTTAAAAACTAAACTTAGTACGTTCACTACATTGCAGTATACAGGAGTTATGCTTACATAAAGTTAGGAGTAGAGACAGTTCAAAGAGATATATAGAACAAAGGATGTATTCAAAAGTTTCCAACATTTTAACAACAACAGCAGCAACAACAACAACAACGATGATAATAATAATAATAATAATAATAATAGTTATACTTACAAATAATACACATTCCAGTGATGATTAAAAAGAATTGGTCCATATTATCTCCAAGTGATCCCATTTCTGCACGGAGGGAAAGATAAAAATACTAAGAAAGCCTGTATCCAAAATCACCCCTTTCCTTAAAATTCCCAAAATATGGTTACACTCTATATGGATGAGATTTCTTCATAGATATTTCTGCTAATCCTCTGTTTCCCTTCAAATAGCTGGATGTTTCTGCGACCAAAATGAACACAATACGTCTTAATGATTTTTTCTTGTGAACTTTTTTTCTTTTTTAGAAAATCTCAATTAGCATTTAATAATTTTAATGAGTTTAAAGAAATCATCATATTTGTTTTTTGATATCTTGACACGCATACTCAAGAAGGAAAGTAAGAAAGAGACTGTCATACGGTACTGTGTTTAAGTGTGAGTTTCTAAATACGAATTTCAATTTGGATTTCGATCGTGTAAGAGCACTTAAACAAAAATCGATAATCTCGATGAATGATCGGACTTTTTCTTTAAATTTAAACGTTTTCAAGAAATATGTTGTACACAAGTTAAAACTTTATCAGAAAATGGATTGCAGTATGAATCAGTTCTCTATAGTAGTTATATGTTTGCTTTATGACTAATCTCCCCTAAGTCGTATGGTCACATATGCCAGAATGACAATTTCATATTCAGGAAGATTCTAACATCCGTGAAGAAAGAATTAAAAGCTGCCGATAGGATGCATTTTGCTTTTATCTTTTGCCGGTAAAGTATACCAATCTGGTCTAATCAGGTTCTAACCGCATGTTAAGAAAAATTGTATACTCAGGCTGAACAATGACATTAAAAAAAGTTAACATCAATCAAATATCATAAGCGACATAAATGCAGCTCCATTGTGTCGCTAGTAGACACCCACGTAATGTTTACAGTGTGAAGAAATCAATATAAATTAAGAAATATTCAGAATAAAAACTGTTAATCAAATGAAGGTTATTCGCCTCTTTTTTTCTTCTTTCTTATCGGCTGTTCAATTAAAACTATTTAAAGTACTCGATTTGTATCAATTCCATTACTAGGATCTTCCATTACTATAGTGTTTTATCTGTGTCAAGAAATATATCATTAAGTGAACATTCAAGGAAAAGGCGAATGAACACAAGTACCTTAACACTTACTGAGTAACGTCCCTTAAATCTGAGCGTAAATTATAAACAAGATTGAAAAATTAATACAAAACAGAATATATTAAGAATCACGAAGATTTTTACTTGTTTGTGTCTCTTTGAATTCTAGCATTGTAACCAGATATAATGTGTGACGGTGTGTTAGTGTGCAGATGAACATAACGCACGTGTGTTCTTAGACTTTATTTGTATGTAGGATTGCACACTCAAAATCATATATACACATATGTGTTTTATTCCACATATATCTGTATGGTTATCGGCATGTTGACATGTGTATACCTATGTATTGTATATGTTTATTTTTGCACCTGTTGACCACTATTGTTAAATTTCTATTTGAAATGTGTGTCTGAGTGCTTGTGTGTGTATCCCTGAGTGTGTTTGAGTGATTTTATTATAATATAGCCTGTAAATAAGCTGAAGACAATGTGGCTGATAGGTCTTTTATCACCAAATGTGCTATCCTCGTTAAATAGAGATTATTATTATTATTATTATTATTATTATTATTATTATTATTATTATAAAAGACGCTGTTGTCGTTAAAAAAAAAAGATAACCGCCATTCGAATGTTAGCAATTTTACCTATTTTTTATTTTTGGCATTGTAAACAATTCAGAGCCGGAAATTGTGTCGCCAAAGGAAACTAAATCATCTAGGACCTGAGAGATTACAAATAAAATACGAGATCTGCGGATGAAATTGAGGCCAAGTTGACCATTTATTTTTATTTTGTTTAAATATATTGTAAATGTTTAGGTTCCATCAGCAGCACAGAGATTTAAAGTTATGTGACTCTTAACAAAATGCATGAGAAAACATGAAATAGCAACTACAAGCGGCGTGAAATTTAGATCACAGTGACTTGCTTTAAAAATACATCGTTTATGTCACATGCAAAATATAATTTGGCCAAAAAGGATGAATAAGTTAGAAATTCGGATCTATATGCAGAACATTGAAATCGTTGCTGCTGGACATTTATACTATCTATCCTCGATTCAGTCTTGTAAAACAAATAGGGACTGTAAAACAAAATGGAGATTAGGCAAAGGTAGAGTTACTGTTAACCAGCCAATATCAGGGAATTAAAATTTGAAATCAGTAATAAGATAATAAATAAATGAAGTATGTAAAAAGATTAAAAACCGTCAAAGATAGTACATTATCCTATTTTATTATTAATAATAAGCTGTATAATTATGCAACTTGATAATGCTGGAACCCAATAGTAGTCATTATATTAGTTCGCTTGAAAGCATTTCACAATAAAATTTGAGAGCATCTATGGTATAGAAATGCAATTAAGATTAAAAGGAAGACTAGTTTTATCTATTTGGGTATTCAAACAAATTTAAAAGCATCGTGTCTTAAATATTCCATTAAAATTTATAACTACATTTTATCGCTAAAGTATATCAGCATTTGATTACACTTGGGTTAACCGCATGTAGATGCATTTCAAGATACTTTTCACTGGAGAATATGAGGAAATAGTTAACACGAAACGTAGAAATGTCTAGTATTTTCACTAATGACTTCATTCCATTTACACTCGTGAAATATTTTCCAATCCTGTTATAAAACGTAGATATTATGCATTTGTCTTCTGGGAGCTCAGACTGTGTAATTTACCAATTAACCTTCCACAACTTTTAAAGCCATACCGATACATTTAAGGTTGATCAACAAATACATTCAGTATTCAACTTCACGAAACTTCTTATTTTGTATAAAAGTAATGCTGTCTACATTTTCTATGATATGTTTATTAATTTTTGCTGCTGTTGTTGTTGTTGTTGTTGTGCGGACAGGGTCGGATTATGGTTATGAGGGGTCTAAGACTAATAGGAGGAAAGGGCCTAAGTATGTATTACATATTGCAAAAATATTGAATGGAGGGTGTGCAGAATATAAGGGCCTAAGTCTATAGCCTTATTATTATATGGGTTAATCCTGCCCTGGGTACGGAAACGAATGATTTAATTATTTCTTATAAGAATATCTTGAGGACTGTCACGGAATACCTGAGGGGAAGGTGTTCTGTTTACGTCAGATTCATAAAATTAAAGTCATACCAACACACCTTCTAACAGTGTAACATCATGCAGACTTAGATTTATATTTGTGTACTCGTTTTGTGTGCTTCCGCATACCGATCTACAGGCTTTTGACGTCACCTCAAAGTCAGATCCTTGTTGTGCTTAATCATTGTAACTTTTCTCCTCGTCCTTTTTGTGTGTGTGCGCTCTATTCTTGCCGAAGCCACAGGTAGAAATTGTAATGAAACAAAAAAGAAAACTATCCTTTAAAACAAAATCTGAATCGTAAAATATCAAAAAATTGCTGATAGTCTCAGATAAAGTGGTTCCTGTCCAACAACGTGCATTGTGTTTCAAAATTTTAGGAGCACTCCATTTTGATTCCATTTTTATCTTAGTATAAACGATCCTTATACACTTCATTAAATTTTACCAGAGAATGTAAAAAAAAAAAAAAATCCAATATTTAAATTTTAATATTTTTCTTTGGTTTATAAAAAAAACCCCGTTGTTTATCAATTAGTAAGGTACATCACAGTTCCTACAGAATTAGATATTTTTTCTTAGAAATAATAACTCGAGAAATTACTTCCATTCTTATTTTTAAAAAAACACCATTTTTGCAATATTGTCAACAGACACAAATGTATCCGCAACCTTCATATGAAAAATTCAAATGCTTATGTAAAGTGTATTTCGGTGAATATTTGTGTGTGCTCCTTCATAAGATGCTGGTAATAATAATAATAATAATAATAAAAACTTATGTCATTACTTGCATAATGGATACCATCCTCGCCGTAGGCGTGACTTAATGATAATGATAATGATGATGGTTCTACCACTATTATTAAAAAAACTAATAATAATTATTAATATTATTATTAAATTTATTATTATTATTATTATTATTATTATTATTATTATTATTATTATTATTATTGTCAGGAATGCAAGGTAGATTCAAAAACCGATTCTGTGACAAAAATCAGAGAAGATAGATTCAACAAACAACAAATGTCAAAGAGAGAGAGAGACAGCGACAGAGAAGGGGAGATAAATACGCAGATTTACAACTCTGTTCTTTCGAAGGAAGTAAATTGTTTTAGTGGCGTATCGAATGCAAATATTGCTAAATGCTCTCGATTCCACCTTCGGCGCCTTTGATCACAAAATGTTGTCAATTGTAACAATATTGAAGATCATTTATCACCCTTGATCTCGTGTCATCATATTTGATCAAACAGAGCGTCGACGTTGAAACATCAAATAGCTCTACAATTTGCCATATATGGGGTTATTGATAGATTGCATGGAAACTTTCTTGTGTTATAGAGTAGGTGAATAGAAAATTAAATCTATTTTAAAACTTTAAGGACAAATATTTATATACCCTGCGCAAGAAAAATTCTGAAGATACAAGGTAAACGTAAAGTGCAAATTTTAGAGTCATTTTCATTAGCACATTTAGAATACTTATAAATCCCATTCGCCTCCTCCTCCGCTATATCATCATGATGAGAAGAAAAAAAAAACAAACAATATTTGCAAGAGAAATAAGAATGACCACCTTACCCTTTACTCGCATTGTTTTCTTTATTTTTGGTGTTACTGTCATCTTCGTCACTAGCAGCTGATACAAATTTGAGATTTTTATTACAAATCTTTCCCGGCGTAAACATGCTTTAATGGTTGCGAGACTTAAGTGCCACATGTAAGTCAACATATGGAACATGAAATCAGGGTGAAACGTATTTGAAGAATAGAAACATATCAATCAGGTCTGCAATATACATATTACAAATGAAAGATACCCATAAATGTAACGAACAAATGGTGTAATTATAGAAATATGAAAACGTACGTCGATATACTTGTCAATGACCCAATGTGAGAGTATTGCATGTACGCATGGTACTGAATGTTCCGCGTTCTCGAGGTTGGTACCTGGCTCAGTTCACAAGAAGTGATCTTAGTCCTATATCAAAGGCTCAGACAAAATTTAAGTACATGTCTTGGAAATCTCAGACATTTACAGACGGTATTCTTGAACGTTTGATGGTTGGTCCGATTTAAATACCGCATTCACAGTCTTTTCATTAAAATTCACGACGTACCAAATCAATTCATATTTATTTATTTTATTTTATTTTATTTTATTTTATTTTATTTTATTTTATATTTATGTGATTCTTTTGATTCTAATACCTATAAGTCTGTTCGGACTCACAATTTGTATATGGGTCACCATCAGAGGCAAACAAGTTTAATTTTTTGTTCCAACTTTAAGAACGTTACATTCCGTTGTCACACATGTGTTTCAGGGATCTTTTTTTATCGCAAGGAACAATGTCCTCAAATTCTTATGCATGTTCGGATACTTTTTCTTACATATTTCATAGGAAATCTTCTGAAGATCATCTTGCAATTCTTATAGGGAATCTGATTCTCTTCAGAATAAATGTTGTGCTTTTGCTGCATGTCGTAAGGCGATATTAAAGATATTAGACAGTCTGAAGATCTGGTACTAAAATATACAAACTCATTTCACAATGAATATCAAATATAATCGAGTTTAATTGAAGAGATCTGATTTAAATGACAAATCGGCATGGACAAACGTATCAATACACAGTGCGGTCCAATTTTAATAAAGTATTATGAGTGCATGCTTTTCATGCTCTCTGTTGACAGCGTCCTTTGAATTTACTGTTTCAATGGGCCATGGTTTCTGCCACTAAGTTCAGAATGGTAATAGTTGTCTTTTGAATTTTCACTGATCAACGCAATACTTACATTCCCTGACAGGAATGTATAGGTTCATTTACGTATGACACATTATCGAATGACGTAAATTAATTGTGGTCAAGACTTAAATTGAGAGTCTACGTCCGACGCACCTTTTCGGTGACGGATAGTCCAATTCCTGGTTTCTTTAACTTCTATCTGATGATGAATTTGTCCTGGTTTATTTAACTTCTATCTGATAATGAATTTGTCCTTCCCTTTGAAGCAGACATATTTGGGCACGGATATAATTAGCTCCGCCTACATCGGGCGTGTTTGTGGGCAGCGTTGACGAAGAGAACGGCCAGGTCTTGACGGCCAGTTCTGTTACCTGAATATACAAATGCTCTGGTATACATTTTGACTGCACTTACTGACGTCAATTTTCGTCATCAAAATTTTTTCTGTGTCCCTTGGCGCTACTGCGAATGGTAGGTATGACAATGAACAATAAATAGAACATAAATAGAGACAACCGGTTACACGTGCACAGCCAGCCAGAACATTGATTAACAATAGGGGTTATCCATCACTAATTCTTTCAATCACCTGAATGGTTATTCAGACAAGTATTTGGGAGAGAGAGAGAGAGAGAGAGAGAGAGAGAGAGAGAGAGAGAGAGAGAGAGAGATTTGGGGAGAACATTTTTTTATTATTAAAATTAGTTTTTTAATTCATACATGTTATAACATTCCCACATTGACTGCATGTATCTCCTGATAACAAAAGATTGCAAATCACAAAGAAAATATGATAAGATATTTGGCAACAAAATTCGAATTACATTAGGGATTTCTATTTGGACAATCAGAGAATTTTGTTGTACAGCAAAAAAAAAAAAAAATTAAGTTCCCAACTCCTGTTGTGAATGAATAGGACGTTGTTCTTATTTGTTTATTATTATTATTATTATTATTATTATTTCAATTACAAAGTTATATATTCGACTGTGTATGCAATAAATTGTAAATGACTTACTTCAACAAAGGACAGGTATTGGTAAAGTAAAATCAATAAGTGGTATGAGCATTCCACACACTTATCACCTTTCCTTTACACAAGGCACTCTTAAGTAGTAATAAATATGAGAGAACTGGTCGAGTCATATTTTTTGTGTATTACCATTTGATATTGAGGGATACAAAATCATTAAATTTGAAAATAATAAACTACCAGGCCAGCAAGAATAAAATAAAGAATGAAATGTGGTCTGCTAGGATGTTACGGGTAAATAGATACATGTATTGCATAACGTATATAGGCCGCTTGGTGTAGGCGTAAGATACAGGAATTCGGAGCGACAATTATGTTACTACACAAAATGACTTGTCAGATAAATCTGGAAATACGTCAGTAAATCTGAATTATGAGATGTGTCAGATATGTCCGGTAGTTCAGGGCCATTAAGTATTGTATTCATAAAACGATGACGTCAAATGAGCACAATAAACGATGACACATGACTTTTATTTTACAAACCATAAATAATGGCACAATACTACATTGTTTTGAATTCATGGTTTTCAGATAGGCGATTGGAGTAGTTTAGCATAGAAGCAATAATGTGAGTATTAAGAGATAGGGTCTATTTGCTTACAAGTTCAGACGAGATCAAAGTGTTCTCAAAACTAGTTATTTTGAAGGATAATACTAATGAGAATAAAACTGTTAATTTGATGATTTTAAGCATCATAAAAGATATACTCCAATGTTTAAGATTGCGGTTAGTGGTTATAACGTGGGAAAAAAACAGGATCAGCCCTACTGGTAACATGGCTAAAATAAACAGTATGAAACAATGAATAAATTACGTATTTAATGTGAGTAAATACATAAATATGATTTAGGGTAAATTCACATTACTCTCGAAAACTTTGCAAGCGTAACAAGGTCTATCTACAACGATTTAACAAATGCAGAGATATAATTTAAAAATACCAAAGTTAGATTTCAAACAACACATGTTGACTCAATATGGGAAGTACTTTTTTTTCGAATAAACCATATAAATGACAATTTGACTAAATCTAAAAAGCATGCAAACTTTTGAGATATTTGAAAAAACTGTGCAAATGCCTGAAAATGAAATAAATTAGCAAGCACAAAATAATTCCTGGACGTTTTATGCCGTTTAAAATGACCGACAACAACAATATTTAAACATCTTTACTACAATTCTGAAAGTAAAGTTACTTACACAAGTATTAGTCAATTATTGGAACAAATAAAAAGGCGAGCGAGAAAATGATGTCCCAACAAAAACATTTACATAAGTCACATGGATGACCAATAGCAGGCGGACATTGGTGACATCCATGCATATGACAAAGCAAGAGTGGATCAAATACATTTTGACGGTGATATATATCTGCTCAAAATACTCTTGGGTGGAGAAAGTGAATACATAAAGTAAGATGATACGCAAAAGTTTTTAAAAATAAATTTGCAAAGAGATAAAATCTAAAGAGATAGTTTGACGATGGAGCAGAGTTTTACAACAAGTACGTTAAGAATTTACTGAAAATGAGAAACATTCCATATTTTTAAAATTTACTCAGACAAAAAGATTATGTGGTGGAAAGGTTTAACAAAAGCTTAAAGACTAGAATGTACAAGCAGTTCAGACAAAGTGAATCAGAAAACAGGTTGACGATTTACCAAAGATAATTCAGTGATATAATAACACTATCAGAGATTAATAGAAATAACTGCAGTTGTAGCAAGGAAGGATTAAAACAGATCAAATTTATGGATCAATCTGTTTGGTTACCTGATAACCGATACATTTGGAACTTCTACATTTATAATTGGTAAAACAGTTTGAAAATACAAAACAAGTTCTGAAAAGGACTACCCTCTAACTTTACATTGGAAATATTTAAAATGAGGCAAGTACATTTAGGTGGATGTGTTGTTTATAAACTGGAAGATATACGTCACATTTTACGAAAAATAGTAATCTCTAAAAGACAAAAAAATAATGACATATATAAACGTGTAAAGACCTTAAAGACCAAAAGAATGTAAAATAGAAAGGATATGATGAATCGTTAACAGCTATGATCATGTTAAATATATTATGCGATTAAATAAATTACACTTTTTCCTCGAAGATGAACGAAGAATAGTACGTAGATAGAGGTATTAAAGAGCATGACAACTTTGAGTTTTAAAAGATAATAAGTTTCTAGAATGTGATAGATGCAGGACAACAGCGTATTAGAAGGAGTTGAAACATGCGCAGAATGCGAGAAGTTGAAACATGCACAGAATGCGACTTGATGTTGACAACAAAACAAGGGGGAAACAGAAAGTACATGCAAACAGGTCACGAGTAGGTAAAAACACGGAACACACGAAAAACATGATAAGACGTCTACATTGTAGACACTATTCTAGCAAGGTAATAACATAAATTACAGAAGAAATGAAAAAGATAACGTTAAAATATATTAAGCTAATTTAAAATACATCTCAAAAACGATGGAAAGCAAAGAAAATGTAAAAGACCATAAGATAGTCGATGAGATAAAATGTAATGAAAATTACACAAATAATAATGCAATCACAAGAACATTTAAACTACTGTCAAATTTTATAATAAGAAGATACAACACTGGGCAATGTAGGTGGCAACATCTGGTTGTGGTAAATCGTACTAGCATTAACAAACGAAAGAGTTACAGAGTTAGTTAAATCAGTTTACAGATTTCATGTTTACTTCCAGATTAGTACATTTCTAAGTGAATGCGGAATACCTTTACCAGTTCAAGATGTCTTTAATCCTGACAATATTTGAACATACATGAAAGAATTTAATTTTATATGTGACAATTTAAAACTTTGATAAAAAAAAAAAACGAGTAGAGATACATATATGGAAAAATACATGACAGAAAGGAGAATTATCTTAATACAAAAAAAGTCTTTCAACTGGCAAACAAGAAAGAGGTGGAACTTCATGGTAGTATTTTCAAATTTAACATATATTAGAATTAAATCTCTATCAAATAAAGATGAGCCAACACGTTTGACGTGCTTCTATCTACAGGAAAATTACGGTTTTACAGATGAGGAAATTAAACCAACATATACAACATGTGCATGGGTGGACACATTATTAACACAATATGAATTACGTAGTCTGTTTCCACTGTACACGATTCGATAAACAAGCAGAGTTACATATTTTGATAACTGCAGATTACGTGGATGATGAAAAGATTGTCAGGTTTTCAAAATTACGTATTAGATTCAATTGTAAAATTAGACTATACTATCAGTGGCAAGGTATCATTTTGTTACCGAGTGACATGATTTTATCTGCTTGTATTTATACTTACCCAGAATAATAATCTCAGCATCCTGAACATTTCACACCAGAGACTGTCAAACAGGCACGTTTCTGTAATGTATCTTTCCACAGCTAGTTGAGCCTGGACCAGTTCTACTCCCTTAGATAAAGCTCACATGTTTAATTAATTAAAATTCCTTATCTCTAGACGTTTCTAAGCAATGCAATGATAGAGTGGGAAAACTGTCAGTTAGGTGGCTGGGATTGGTACTGTAAGCAACACTGATTGTCGATTTCAGCTTTTGTTTTAGGTAAAGATGTAGAACCCTTACTTGGTGTTTGTGTGTCCTTAGAACCCGAATGTAACAGATGTAGAAAAATTGTGACGAAGATGATAATATTCCTCCGGCAAGTTTGGTCTCTGGCATGATGCTATATTGTGATTTAGAAACGTCAAAAAGAAGTATTGACCATGAAACAAAGAAACGATCATTTATATTGATATTAATAGTTGCATGAATCGATATAGTTGTATAATTCCCCTACGTTAGCGAGATTCCACGAAATCACTTATGATCTTCTCTCCCTTCATCTTTGTCTCCTGATGAGTGATATTGCCATTTGTTCCTCCTAAATCTTTTCCAAAATTTGTAATAGATAGAGTATAGGTTAACATAACCATACCTATTGCTGTGGCGATAACAGTTATTGTTACACCTTTCCGTAAACAGTCGTTTCACCCTTTCATCTAGTGAAAATATTTCTTTACCTTTTCAATGGTTTCTCTGAAACTCTCTCCATCTGTGTTAGTTGTCCAACTAATTGCGCGTTTACTTCAACACTTTCCAACTGTTTCTTATAATACAGCTTATTGTCACGGAATTGTATCGTTTATATCAATATGTATAGGTGATCAAAAATGTATTCGGGTTTCGTTTCCGACTAGAGCGTTACTCGGGGGTTGTTTATTTTTTCGGCTCTAGTTATTTTGAAATACTGAGCGCGATTCACCCCATGCTGCACGTGCAAATTGCCTGCAGTGAAAACTCACATACCTAGCTGCTGCGCATATCTGTCACAGCTAGAGTACATATAGAGCGAATTCTCTATAAACAAATTACACTACGACGAGTCTTGTCAGAAAGCTTACCTCTTTACGGGAGCAAAACTTCAGCTGTAGAGGTATGTGAAATTTAAGATTGTATTCTTTATCACTATTCGTTTTATATGACATAATTGTTTCATATATTAGATGTTTTAGAATTTATTCTAAATTCTACAGAGAGTCAATACCTAGGTCATACAACGCCATGATATTAGAAATACTATAGGCTGGTTCAAGTTAGCTATTTGTTGTAACTGAACAGACGGGTATTATTTAATTATACGCGACATGCATTGAATGATTAATGTAATGTGTAACGAGATGTAATTCATGTGCGCGCATGCGCAACATCTATCAATGCAAAAGTACTAACCGTGTCATATGTACTACACGGTTTAGTTGTTATACTTTTAGCTGTCCTTATGTATGGTTTGGTGATGAGAAGTCACAGAACTCTGTGTGGTTTCGTGTGACGTGTACGCTGTGTCTGGTGACGTTGTTTCGGAAGAGTGTACTGGTTTTCTCGATGCGAGGGACCAAGGCTTCTCGACCAACGGGTCTATGTTAATGTGAAGGCTCTCGAGGGATCCTTCAACAGACTGAGAGGGGTGGACCATGCGTGGTGGCTCCTTGACCATGGACTAGAGCGGGTGGAACCGTAGATACATCTTGGTCGTCAAACGGGCGCCACGATAGTTATATTTATTGCGTGTTCCATTTTATTGTTATCTCAATATTGCTATCTGTGCAAAATTACATTCATTCCCATTTCAATGTCGCTATATGTGTGATAGATTCATAATTTCATGCATTCCCATTTCATTTTCATTATATGAACGATATATTCATAAATTCATACATATTCCAATATCGCTTGATGAATTGATAAATTGATGAGTATCATATTGATAAGCGCATAAATCACATGCTTTGGTCACCCTTAGTACTTAATAAGACCTTGTTTATATTGGGGTGTAGATCATATACTCTTATTTGTTGATTGGTTATAGGATGCTATTCACGTTTGTTTAAAATTCCATTCGTTAAATTCATCTTTGATTTTTTCTCGTTGAGTTACTTGTTGTTGATAGTTCCATGTTAGGAACTTTATAATTTTCCTTATCTTTTTGTTATAATGGTGTCAGATTTGTTCATCTTTAAATTGCGTTTATAAATAAACATCTTATTAACGCAGTTGCTTTCGGTGTCTTCACTAATCCAGTCCTCACCCGGCTTTATCCTGTGACACTTATTTCTTTTGGTCTGCTGATGTATGTTTTAAACTCTCATCTTTTGTTTTTATACGTTTCAACAATATACTTGATAGATTCTATTTTAGGTTTCACAGCTTCTACAACATTGATATAACCCCTTAATTATCTTTCCTCTTGTGTATTGAAAACTGTCGTAACTGCAGGTGGAAGCACTCCGCATTTAATTTTTCTGTGGTATTCGCCATATATAGTCTCAGCTTATCTTACCAGTTCATTTTTTCGGCTCATTACTGTTATTATTCCCATCTCTTCTAACGAATATTTAGGTTCTGTCTTGTCACCGAAGGTCAGGTATTCCTTAAGAACAGCTTCAATGCTTAACACCCATTTATCGCTTTGTTTTGTCAAATCTAATATGACCTCCTTTCCAGTCTGACCAGCATTAGTGGTGGACGCTAGCACTGATTTGATGTTACCTTTCCACGAAATATTAACTGTTTTACCATCTCCTTTTTCATAATATAGTGTTTTTGAAAAAGTTTTTTCTTTGCAATTTTCATTGTAATTCATTCACTCCAAGTTTTTCCTTTATCTTCTTCTCGTACGAGTTCTTTTCTTTACGTAAGACACTTCCACCTTCACGTGGAGCAACATCGTCAAATCGTACTAGACTTTGCTCTGAAAAACCACAAGCATGATTATGGTATAACAAACCTGTATTTTATATTGTTCATCTGTTACATCATCATCTACATACAAATGATTTTCAGCTGAATTATTTAAATCATCGTCACTACCCTCCGCCATGTTTAGGTTATTTAAATAGATTAGAATTCACAAAAGTCATCTGTACAAAGAATTTGTCAAGGATAAAAGTAGAAATAACCTAATTTCTACAAAAAATGAATACTACAGACAGGAATTGAACAAAGCTATTGCAAATAGAACATTCCAAGAGATAACTGGTACAAATTTAACTGAAAAAGAGTTAGAAAAGATGCATGAGTAACAAATCAAAAGCACATATGAAGTAATGCAACATGCTGCTAAAGTTTCCAGATCAGTTTAAATTGTTGTAATTACACAGAAACTTCATTTATTGGCTGGTTTCTTCCAATTGACAACTTATGCAGTTTACAGAATGAATTCAAAGATGACTACATGACATCAACTTGTATTAGATACTTCAGGGGATATTTTTCATTCAAATTGTGATTACATATGTCTGAATTGTGTGGTAATTTGATAACAAACATATTAGTTTTCAAAATAGAGAGGGAATAGCTACAAAGCTACAATTAAAAAAAATTTTTCATAAATAAAATGTTTTGTTGATGCAGTTTTGCCTTGAACCACAATTGTTACAATAGCTGTCATTGTATTAGTTGCTACTAATTGTGTCATAATGTCTTACGGTGAAAATAGATTAAACAATACGGATTAAGGTCATGCCAAGGATTGTTTGCTCACACAATTTCCTGAATGATGAAGTTACGCATTGTTAATTTTTCAACTTTTTTCATATGGTTTTCAATCATATTATTAAAGGGCATTTTATCTTTCTGTGAAATGTTTTAACTGGCTTTTACATACCTTGTATTTGACCTATCTGTTGATCTGGGTAAGAAGGGTAAAAAGAGGCACATGGAATGAAATGATCAATTTGAAGGTTTATCTTCACCAACACCTTCAGGGTTTTTAAAATATTTGATCATTTACGGTAGAAGCAAATAGATAGAACACCGAGTATTTTGAACGTCGTATTTGATTAAATATTTTGTTTTAATGATGATACATTATATTTCCTCTATGTTTGATTAATCTTAAATTTTTATTATTTTTGTATCTTTGTTTCACGTATTTATGCACGTATTCATTGTACCTATGTATATTTACATTCTTCCTTTTAAAAAATTGCTTTCTGCAGTATGCCTTTTGACAATGTTTACAATAGCTGCAGCTTTTGTACAAACACAATTATATCTTTTTCTATTTTGTATCTAGGACATGTCTTGAAATTCATCGTTTTTCTTAAAAACATTTAAGCAATTGCATTTAAAATTCACGCTAATTATTTGTAAGTAATATTGTAAATTATTTTGCAACTAATGTTTTGTCTCATTAAAATTACTATGAGTTCTCTTTCCAAATTCCATTGTAAATTATATGGAAGATAGAGAAGGAAATGATAGAAGACTCTATGATTAGCCAAAGTCCTGAAAGGTTACTTCAATTGGAGAACGTTCACAGAAATTCAAAAAGTCAAAGCTGAACGTTTAAAGAAAAATAAAAAGACTCTAAAACATCTCAAGATTAAAGAAATTATATAAGATGAGAGTTAAAATAAATATATTATCTGATAGGTGGCGGTATAACTGCTAAAGGTACCTTATTCATTTGGTCAAAGATTAAAGTTTGTTCTGTTATTAAACTGATGAGATAGCAAAACCTGTACAAATGAATTTTAATAGAGCAGTTCTAGAAGACACGAAAATCAACGCAGAAAAAGAACGACAAAACAAGACTGTCTAAATATAAAACATTTGTAGGTAATAAATAGCATAAACTTTACCTGCAGACAAATGTCGACAGAAACGAAAAACATCAGCACAATTGTATGCGAACTTTTACCGAACAAAATTGTTACTCAGTAAATAGCATAGCATCTCTAAAGAAGAAGTATTGACCCTAGGTACAACCTTGTCCTTTATTGTGGCCTTTTCAGGTTCAGTAAATGAGTTCTTATGGACCACAAGATATCTATATATCTCTGATATCTCTGTAAAAAAGCAACCTAAAGCATGTTCAGAGTAATATATATATATATATATATATATATATATATATATATATATATATATATATATATATATATATATATATTGTTCCTTTTATTAATTGTAAAGTTTATTAGGTTATGATCTCTGTTCTTAGTCTAACAGCTGTCGTCTTACCGTGAGTACACATACAGTATTTTGGATCGATATTTCACCTAGTTGCTTGTAGCTTTAGCCATGTGACGTATTTTCCGCGCGCGAGGTTGAACCTTTGACCTAGTTCTCGTACTTTTAGGAGTAAACATTATATTGACCAGGAATTATAGTTTAAGGTCACATCCGAAGAATGAATCGTGTTTATTAGAAGGAAATTATTTCGAAATACCCAGTTTGTTTATCGAAGACGTAGAATGGGTTTTATTTCGATTCTGCGCAGTAAGGCTATGTATATAGGAAATAATCCTGTGTTTAGACATTCTTCATAGTTACATAGAATAGAGAGGTCATAACGAATTTGTTTCATTTTGAGTGTGGGATATTATTCTTTGGATATTTATTAATTAATACAGTACATTTAGGATTCAGTACTGTGTCTTCAACCTGAATTATTATACAGCTCCATGGAATTATCGGAAACATTTCTAGAACTTGTGAGATTCCATATTAGCAAGGATTATTTGGATATAACTTAATCTTATCAACATATTAGCACAGTAAAGGTTACTTCATTCGGAACATACATTTGGAATAGTTGGATTAACTTCCCGAACAGTGAACTTTAAAACAATTTAGGACTTTTAAGGATATTCTATACTGTAAGTTATTTTTAATTCTTTCACTTTGATTGTTTGCTGAAATATTTTAATATTTTAGAAAATTAAAGATTTGTATTTTAAATCTTGAAAGCTTGTTTGAGTCTTTTCTTTTGTTACATAACCCCTAGTCGTAACAATATATATATATATATATATATATATATATATATATATATATATATATATATATATATATATATATATATATATATATATATATATATATATAGGCGTGCGTACGGTACACCTATAGTGCAACCCCATTATGTCCCACACTATAACTAATTATGATATCATTTTTAGACTGCAGAAAATTGAAGAGATTAAAATGATTTGGTCAAAGGGATCAAACAATTTAGATGTGTTTGAAAGAAAGACAAGATTGCACATAGAGTTTTAAACAGGAGTGGTTATTTTCTTAGCTTTCAGTGGGTTTTGTTCAACAGTGATGAGTTTATTCCAAAGGTTCTCAACTTAAACCTGTTAATACATTTTATTGAAACATGATGAAATAGTAACCTCTACTATTAGTAAACTGAGCAGCATTGACGACATGATAAGCAAAGCTGACAATGAAATCAACCAAAAGGAGTTTATTTTAATCATTTAACGAGTGTGACAGATACAAAGAGAAAAAACACTATCAGGAAAAAGTTAAAAAAATACAAATATAGAGAGAAAAGTTGTTTAAAAACTATTTTAGAGGAGGGTAAGAAACAGAAAGAGAAAGATAATTTGAAAGGACACAAATTGAACAGAAAAAATGAACTTTTGGTTGTTTATAAGTATACACTTTATTAGTCCCTTTCTGATAAATGAAAAGTTGTATTACAGTCGATTTTTTCAAGATAAAACACTCACCTATTCTGATGCTCCGAAAGAGCACCACGCCATGACATGATAGAAATGTAGATCAATAGATGTTTGAAGGTCAAACTGCTCCATGACATTATTTACATACTGATAGTAGTCATTTGATATGTTTCAATCATTGAGGTTTGAGTAAAACTTTTCTATTGGTAGGATTGCTGTTTCGTTAAACCTTTTAAAGCTGTCGATATACTCATATGGGTAAATGTCTTTTCTGAAATATTTAGGCGTCATCTCTTTGTCAGTGTTGCCGTAAATTTTTCATCGCTTAAATTTTTAGCTCTGTTCTATAGATTGCCTCATGAATCAGAAGCGAACTACAAACATAATTGTCCTTCTAACACAAGTTTCCTACGAGCAATTTATATTTATGTTAAATTTTAAATTTCAAAACTCTCGAATAAACGTTCAATGACATCATCCACTTCACTTGCAGTTACTATATTTAGAGGCGTTTTTGGTCTATGGTAAAAATGTATGTGTCCAAATTGCTCTCTCCCTGGGTGGGTCTCTTCGTAAGCCTAATCGTTAAGTCTAATTATACCTTTACTGAACAAAACTCAGTGCTGATCTTCATCAAATATAGTACAATGTCATTGCAAAACTCCTTCAAATTTTGATTGTTACTAGCTTAAATTCTATACATCTCGATACCTTTGATTAATAAATATCTAAGTCCATTAGTGATAATTCTGTTTAAATTCTGTTTATTACGTTTTAATTATTTTTTTAAAGTGGTTGTAACTTGCTTTGGTATTGGCATATCACGTATGGAGGTGTTCATTTTGATTTATTTATGTATAGATATTTTAATATATATTTAACTATTTTGTATTTTATTTAGCTAGAAATATTTAAATATATATATATATATATATATATATATATATATATATATATATATATATATATATATATATATACATATATATAACAACGCGTATAAGTTTCAGTGTTTTATGTCATTGTTGATTGTGTGCATATTCGTCATGTTTCATGAGTACAAGACTAGATGGTCCTACACTTCAGGATCTATCTGACACGTGTTATGATCAGACTTAATGACGTATTTTCGTATTTATCTCACACATCTTATATTTCAGTCCTTTTTTATGTCGTTCAGAATTTGCACATCGTCAGATATGCGAACCACACATATTTGTTGCTCTAAAAATAATTGCATTACGACTACACTACGCAGCCTATAGAGGCTATGCAACATTCATGTACCTGTAAAATCCTAGCATACTACAATGTTTTACTTGTACTTCAGTCTTTCTGGCCTAGTAACTTTTAAATTTTTAATGTTCTCGTATCCATATACGAGATGGTGATACATAAAGGAATGATTATCTCATCTCCCTCATATTCCTTGTTTTCTTGTTTCTAGTTTCTGAAAACAAAGCGTACAATAATTAATTGCATGCGTTTATAATTATCTCGATCAAAACGGCTCAAATATCATCCCTCATGATAGCGATCAAGATACCGTAACTATTTTGACTCTGATCCACATACTGTAAGAGCTACGGTGACCTGGTATTTTACTGACTGCCAGAGGTAATCAACATCTCGAGGAGTCACAGGGGTAGAGGAGTCACGTGTTGATCCCTCTGCTAGTGTGTGTGTGTGTGGGGGGGGGGGGGGGACCGGTCAGATACATTTTCAGGTGAGTGACCTTTAAAATCCAATATAAACCCGAATGTCCGTCTTATTTCTCACAAATGTTAGCACACACTTCCTCCGTCAAGATGTGACACATTCCCGTATACAATTGTTGTCAATTCTTTGATTAGTCTGTTGTTATTCGATAGTAAGGGATTAAAGAGCCGGTACTGACATATGTCTTCTTTTTTAACGATGCAGGCACCGGAAACATAACCGACTCGTTCGTGATTTGCTTCGCAGCCGGTATTGCTACGATTTAGGCTCACATTATCAAACAAGTTACCTTAAGGGTATAGACGCAAGTTCATCTAGTTCTCTGTTTATAACTCTATACATGTAGAGAACATGAAACACGATGAAGAAAATAATCAAAGTTAAAAGACAAGCCAAACCGTTATCTGTATATTGCATTTTTCCAGACAGTAAAATGTTGTTTACTAAAATCTTGAAAAGGCGACTAAAAGGCGTGAATAGAAAATAATTTGCACGATAATATATTTAATTCTGCGTCGACATCAGCTATACATGCTTTATGCACTTTCTCTGGGCACGATTCCACGTCTGCATTCAGCACAGCTATTCCTTTGTGTGTTAATTTCGCTTTAACACGCTGAATATGATACGATGATAATTTTAAAATTACAATAATTAACATACTGAGATTTTAATGTGTTGGTAGTTTCTGAATTTTTCAGCAAAATCCTCTTCAGGCATTATATATATATATATATATATATATATATATATATATATATATATATATATATATATATATATATATCGAATTATCTACATTGCAACATAGTCTTTTGAGTTTTAATAATTTTCAGGTGTACTGAAAAAGTCAGGCATACATTTCGCTCCGTTTTGAAAAATAAACTGTAATTCTATCGTAATAGGACCTCCCATTTTTGTAATTATTAGGACCACTATAAAATACAATTAACATGTCAATATGTATTTTTCTCCATGTTTGAGTCGTTCTGACAGGATTAATGTAATTTCTGTCCATACCCATAGTTGTCCTGTTCAATATTTCATGCACATTTACAGACATATCAAATTAATTTTCAATGTCTTTTTTATTTTTGCACGTGACCTTCTACTGAGCTCATTGCAAATTTATCACACCTTTTTTTTTTTTTTTTTTTTTTTTTTTTCATGCCTTATTTTAAGAGTATATTTCAATCGCTAAGTATATTTAATCTCTCTTTTGATGTAGTGGCAGTCTGTAGACAGTAAGGTGGTTCTCAATTTATATAGAGATGAAAGTTTCATCAGATAAGAGTAAGACCACAGACTTCTGGTTTGTAAATTCAACGCTTGTACGTCTGCAAAACAAACCTTGCTTACAAACAATTTGGTTTTTCCAGAAGGGACAACATCATTCAAATATCAAAATAGTGTGGCTCATGTACACATTCTCTTAAATCAGTCAGGTTTGTATTTTTATTTTTAAAACCACAGTTGTAACATTAATTTTAGTAAGATTTCAAATCAGATGCGCAAGATCTATTATTGTTTTTCACTCTGGGCAATATATTTTAAAATAGCAGAAAGAAACATTAACACGTAACGCAAAAGTATATTCTGTACAACTACATTAGAATGTAAAACAATTTCACAGGATCGCTAATGTTTCAGAACGGAGCCTAAAGTAAAATATTTTTTTAGTAAAATGACTCCTTGCTGCAACCCGTAGCAATTAATCTGTCATTAGTGTCACTTATGAATAATGTTCTTCGCTGGCAAGTACTGCAGGATCAGCCAAAACCCAGCAGACGACACTGTATTTACTTGTCTTTCAGACTGAGTCGTCTAATAACTGTACCAATTTTCAAAATTGCCTCAGGTAGGTCTGGTTATCTTCTTTGTTGTGTTTAATGTTCTCGTGTCCCAGTAATAATGTATCAGTCCATATTTATACAACTCACTTATAAGTGCATTTGACTAAAACTACCATATTTCATTTCCCTGTGTGGAGTCGCTGTTACATAATCGTGCTAACAAGTTTGAAACGTACGTAAATGCAGGCAGGACCAATAGATATCACTGCACTGCATTTACAGTGGAGACGAAAGCAAATGGATGGTATTTCTTTGAGTTATTACTCAAACGAATCAAGTTCTCGCAGACAAAGGTCGGACAAGCTAAATATCTTTCTCAAATCACCTTAACTCGGATCCTTCTAACAAGATGCCTGGCTCCACTGTCTGGGTGGTATGTTCATTCGCAGAAGCAAAGCTGATGGAAGTACAAATTTTTTTTTTCTTTGGATGATTCAAATGTACTGGCTGAACCATCTTCCCTATAATTCTTAATATATATATATATATATATATATATATATATATATATATATATATATATATATATATATATATATATATATATATATATATATATATATATATAATCGAATGTACAGACACCGCTTTTGTTTACAAGTTCTCCGGGTTACGCGTTCTTCAATAGGTCTCCTGCATGCAGATTAAATTGGGATGCAATGAGCCTTTTGATTGTGTTTGATTTTGTGGGTTTAACGCCCTTTTTAGCACATGCTAGGCTAAACATGGCGGTCAGTATATGTGGCGGAGGAAAAACCTGAGAAGACCCCGGGATGAACCACCCACCCACGGGAAGCTACTGACAAGCTTTCTCACATACCCACGTTGGCAGCGCCGAGACTCGAACCCACGTGGACAGAGTGAGTGATCTGTAAAGGTAACCGCCTTAGATAACTCGGCCACCTGTGGGCCCAAGCCTCAATGGTATGCCTTGAGTAGTCTGCCATGGCAATATTTTATGGAATGTTAATAATAATTTTGTCCACTGTACGTAATGTGTCTTCAGTTTGTATCTAGATAATATTTTACAATTGTCCATAGGCAATACATAATCAAAATTGTGAATTTATTGTACAAATTTAAATATCATGTTATAATTGTAAACTTCTTCCAGTTTATATTTTTAACAGTTTTTAGTTTTGTTTTGTCTTGGACGGCGATAGTTTTGCACAAAACTTTCCACAAGTCCGTATTAAGTAAAATTTCGGTATGTAAGTTGGAAAGCAAAGAAAGAATTAGAATGTCAAGGAAGCTTTTCTCAGGTGATTATTCATATACTCTTGGTTACTGAGACTTGAATTACGCAAAGTGTGATTCTAACTCCCAGGATTAAAGAACTGGAACAGGATGTTATTCATCTAAACTATCCCCAATAACCAAATATCAAACTAAAACTATGACTGGGAAATGATTAAGAAGTGATGCCAATTAAAACTCATTGAAAGCTGCAAACCTCAATCCTCGTATTAAGCTGTCAGTTGGATTTAGTTAGCATTTTTTGGATAGCTAACACAGGTCCAAAAAAGACAACAACGTGTCATGTGTGCTTAAACTTCCAATAGCTTGTTTTGGTCCGCACAGTGATGTAGTCGATATATATCTGGTCAACGATTGGTCATCTTGTTGAAAAAGAACCATCCAAAACTTGGTAAATTCCTAATTTTGTTAATTTGGGAATTTTATTGGGTTCGCGGTTTGGCCCTTACCTGTCACATAGAGAATCATGTTTAAAACGATATGATCGCGTTTTTTTTGCACCATTGCCAGACATATCCAGAAATATCAATTGACTCACATATTTGTCTTTCATAGATAGGTACTCCACATCACACCCCATCCCAACCTAATTCCTCAGCGGGCACTAGTATCATCAAGCACATTCACGCGACAACCATACGCCCTCGCAGGTCCATAGTATTCCAAAATGCTCCTCTTTAATGCGATAGTCTTCGTGGTTCCAATAGCTATGTTGTCATTATCGTAGCTGGTTATAGCTTTTTTTCCTCTTTCAATTAGTTCTTTACGGATCAGATGAACATTTCTGAATGATCCTTTTCTCTCTATTATTCTACTCATCCTAATGCTACTTTAGATAAACCTGGACAACCCAAACTTTGTAATTTTAACACCTTTCTGATGAGCAGGTACACTATAAATATATATTTATTGCACTTGCAGTTGATGTTAGTGTTTATGTTGGTTAAAGGTTTCTTCAAAACTTAGCTAGGTTTTGTAACTATATTATATAATGATTATGTCAACGTATGGTAAATGCATAACTCCTCACAAACAAGAGAAAACACCACAGAGTACATACCACCTTAATCCGATACATCATAATATTACACACACTGCTAGTAGTATTAAACCTGAACAAAATTTACAAGTGTGAATAAGTAAGTTGATATCCAATGTATTGATTATACCTAGAATATGTTTCACATCGTTTGGTATATTGGTAAAGAGAGATGCTGTTAATACAACAGGAACCAAATGAATGAGAATGCTAGTTAGAGACGTAACCATTTCTTATCGTAGTGATGATCTTTTCAAGTTGAATGACTTCCGAATTTGTATGACGTATTATGAATGATAACCTGAGAAAGCTAAGATCAGGAGCGGGTAATGTACAAAACACTGGTATAGAAGCGACACAGTTCACAGTGTACGGAAAGAATTTAGAGCAAACTAGACATTCAGATATTAAAACATCATTGTCCACTGTATCATTTTGTTCTTCCTCGGGCTTTGAGATTTACCATTACACTGGCAAAAGCTTCCGAAGCTATAAAACATGGTAACCAGGATTACGAACTTCAAAATATTTGTCCAAATTATGATACAATTACTTCTGATACGATGACTCAATCCGTTAATGATAAATACAGGAACAGAATCTCTTTCTTTGCGATTACATCACTAGAGAAAGAATTATGGGCAGCTAATACGACTTTAACAAATGTCATACTTGATTCACCAGGAGTGAGTTTAAACGAAGTTTTCTAACTGTGCAAGAATGACAGAGAACTGATCCAGAAATATTCTTTAATCCGGCTATAGAGACAATCATGATTACTGTGGAAGGATTACCCAATATATTTTAATCTTCGAGGTATAAATCAAGACTACAGTTTATAGAAGCAACAACATATTTCTTCGACGAAAAATAAAAACACGGAATTTAGTAATGAAGGTATTAGCTATTTCTACACGAATCTGGCTTAATTTCGGACGTACATATGGTAATAGATTGCACGGTACATGTCATCAATCAGCTAACACTCAATAAGATATCCACCTGCAATTAAACGGAACAAAATGTTGATTCACACAAATCTATATTTTATTTCAGCTGTCCAGAAAAATGTTTAAATAACTAGATAATCTATACCGATCAGTGTCTTCCGATCAGTGTCTTCCGATCAGTGTCTTCCAATCAGTGTCTTCCGATCAGTGTCTTCCGATTAATGTCTTCCGATCAGTGTCTTCGATCAATGTCTTCCGATTCAAATAAACCGATGATGAATTATATTTTGAAATATCAGATGGGTGGTATTTTTGACAAACGTGGCAAATGTAAAAAGAATGGCTCAGCTGAGCAAGAAGAAATAAAAATGTGTGATATTTGGTTTTGAACAAACGACAAGACTTGAAAGAAGACGAAAGGTAAAAGACATCTAAAGACCATCACTAGTCAACAACAAATTCATCCATCTAAGAAATGTAATGAGACATCTATTATCCAAACAATGCCCTTATAAAGTAATGAAGGATATTACTGACGCAATGAATTGAGATACAATAATAGAACCCGATGTTAATTACTAGTACATTTTATTAAACGCCAATGGATAACTATAACATAAAGAACTAAAGATCGATGTACAAGATATTGACAACATTAAAGGGCAATGAAAAATAAAACATTTAAAAAAGATTGCTTTGGTTGTTGTGGTACTTAAATTATTTGCCAATTTTGTGAAAATCAGATACGGTGATGAAACCATAAAATATCCCTTCTTTTTAGACAAGATATGTTCCATGTATGATTTCGGCACCAAATATTGTCATAAATTAAACCACAAGCAATTAATATGCAAGGAATTTCTTGATTGCATGGAGGCTAACAACACGATAAATTTTGATACCTACTTTTCAACAGCGAGAGAAACTAACACCGTTTTTGATACCACACAGAAATTTTACCCGACATTTAAATAATGTATTTGAAAGAACCATCAAAACATGAGTATGTGTGTTGTTAGAAATTATGGAAAGACAAAGTTTACAACAGAGTTGATAGAAACCGAATATAAGAACTTCTTTGACTATGTTGTAATCATATGTCCAACCTTTATGTACAACACGACCTACAGCAGAAAATGGTTTTTTAATGTGACATTGACAATAACTTAGGCAATTACTTAAAGATATTAGTACACTTTTACCAGAACATTCCAACTCTTTTCGTCATAGACGAATGTGCTAACTTAGAAGACACAAAGAAAAAGACAACTTATCAAACGAGGTTAACGTTTATTGGAATACATTAAGGAATAGATGTGTAGCTCATTAAAGACTTGCTTGAGAATTGTAGGTTTTAGTGGTCTTTTACTCCAAAGATTAAACTCGATGGAAAATGTATTCGATGAAAACATTGTGGTACCCGTGATTATGAGAGAAGATACATATATGAAAAGCTGAAATAAAACAAAAGGAATGAAGTTTTAGCGAGGAAGGAATATCCCTCTGATTACAAGCAAGTACAGTAATCATATCGAAGCGTGTCCCACAACTCTTTAAATTCATCAGGTAAATAGTATGTACCTCAATCTCAATGTTTGATTGCATTGACTGCCTGTTGATATCTTTTATTTCGTGTCTATAAACCTCAAATTTCTCCAGTTGGAGTACTTTCTTTGTTAATCAGGATTAGACAAATTGAAACTAGACCAAATAATCAGGATTAGACAAATCGAAACTAGACCAAATAATCAGGATTAGACAAATCGAAACTAGACCAAATAATCAGGATTAGACAAATCGAAACTAGACCAAATAATTAAATGACCGATACGTGGCTTTTTTTATTCGGCATAAATTGTAAAATTTGTGTCAATTTTGTACTTTTAATTTCTTTGTTGATTTCATTTGTATGCTCGTTTTGTACTTTTTATTGAGCTCTTTGAAATATTCTCTATGTACATGACAATACTTTCTGTTGTATTACCTCGGACAATCTTTACATTGTGTTTGCTTTTTGTTGCGCTCGTTTAATTGGTTCATTCTAAGACACTTAGTACATGTTTTGCAATCAATTTGTTGTGATGGTATCATTTAAATCTGAAGTAACTATATTGTTCTGAAGTGACGTTATCGATAGGGTAAAGATTTTCATCGTATACAGACAAAGCAACCTTATTTACTATCATGTTATATAGCCCATGTGGTACGATCTTAATAAATTAATTTTCCGGTAATTCTCGCTTTTGTTGATTTTTGTTACATTTCAAATTTTAAATTAGTTTTGATCACATATTTGTTATCCCTCTAAATACTTTCTTTTCATCTTTGTCAGTTTTAAAGGAATAGAGCTTACTTCTAATATTAAAATTATCCTTCAACCACTGTTCTAACTTAATCCATAATGTATGTACTTTTCTACACTAAAAAAATAAATTTATAATCGATTCCTTCTCCAATTCACAGTACCTACATTTATCATTATCTACTATTCTGGCTTTATGTAAAGAAAAAAAAATGTACACAGTTTTATGCAATAATTTAAATTGGAAATCCTTTAATTCATATTATAACAGTATGTGTAGAGAAAAATAATGAATCATTTGTTCTGAATATATAGTATCAAATTCTCTCAACAATGTCTGACTATCATTAAAAATTAATGTCATTTGGATAAACCCCTTTGTATGGACATCTTTATCTCACATGCTGGTAGTGTGAAAGTAGATTATTAAGTCAACCATTGTTTGAATTCACCGAGTTTGATCTTGTTATCTTGTTCAATTTGCTGACATAGACGATTGATAGTATCATATGCCACAGGACTTTTGGGATTAGAACACAATTATTTCAATTATATTACTTCTCTATGATTTAGTTGAAAAGATTTCTTTCCTTTTTAAGTGAGTTGTGATACGTACCAATATTTTTCAGCTGCCTTTACAGAATGACTGCCTTTGCAAAATCTCTCTGCAATGGCTCAGCAAAGACAAATATACAACTTAGCGAAAAGATACATTTAAGACACCTCAGATAGTTCTATATGTAAAGTAGTTTTTACTGGTTCAATATTAGATAGGGCAAAATCCGTGGTATAAACATGAATCATTCATTAGTCTGAAAAGTTTGAGAAAAAAAACTCTGTAAGCTATTAAAAGTTCAAGTTCCTGTTGTAGAGCATTTCCCTGTCAGTCTGTTATTATCATCTCAAGATGATATATCAATTGCATAATACAGATATCATGGTTTTATCTCGTTTAACCCAAGAGTACAGACGCTTTCAAGAAGTCGCACTTTGCACATGTACAAATGAGTTCCCTTACCAACAGTGACTTCAAACGAGAAGTCGGCTGAAGATTGATGAACAAACTAATGTGGAAAATCCACATATGGATTGCTTATATTATGAAAGGGTTTTCTTTCATAGATTATTTGTTTATTGTTTTGATACATTTCAAGTTAATTTGTATTTCTAATATTGATTTTCTATCTTTAGCTAACCAAAGTTAGGTAAGTGTGTCTTTATTTCGATTTAAGTACACGTAGTGTCCTTAATTTATCAATTGTAATATTTTAGAATAATTTATGTTTTCAACCTCGATCTATGGCATTTATTTCTTATTTTAATTTAAAAGAAGAAGAAAAAAGTCAGCATTAGAATTAAAATGTATGTATTTTATTTTTGTATCTATTTTGAATGCGAGTATAATTTCTTTAAAAAACTTGGATTTATGACTATGTTTTTTTTAAAAGTTTCCATCTGAAAAATTAAAAAAGTATAGAGTTATATTCCGTATTGAATCGAAGAACCTGTAGTCCTTTCAATCATTCTTTTAAAATATTAGGATAAATTTGTTTTGTCAACTTTAATTATTTACATCGATTTTTAATCTTCATCGTTAACGGGAAAGATCAAAGAAAGAAATGGTATTTTAATACACGGCGAATGCGTCAACCTCAAGCTCACATACATTTAAACATTAGAGATTAAGTATTTTGGAAAATCCACATGGTTACATTCCATTTTTGCCTTTTAATTTATCCATATTTCAGTGTTAGAATATTTTTTACCAACCTGGATTTTATTACATAGATTGTCGATCTTGATCTAGTAAGAAAATTAAAGTCAACAATATACATGTAGCTATATTTCTTTTTTATTAGTTCTTTTAATTTAATGTTAGGATAGATGCTTGTATTTATTCATTTTTAATATCAGACTAATTTTTAGTCAACCTCGAACAGACAGATTTTTGATCTTGAGCTAAGAAAGGAAAATGTTTACATAGTTACTGTCTTTACTCGCTTTTAAGTGGTTTCGAACTGCAAACAACACAGACCCTATTCTGCCATCGCATAATGCGCCAGCATACCAGAGTCAATGTTGTTTGTTCTACTGATTACTCCTAGCAAACTGCATAGACCCAGATCTGCCAAAGCATTATGCGACGGCAGATCTGGGTCGGTGTAGTTTGCAGTTGGACTCAACTTATAAACTTGTATGGTACATCCCTTACATTAATAAAGTACATGTAGTTTCTTTAATTAATCTATTTTTTATTATTATAATGATACTTCTTTGAATTGTCAGCCTAGATTTATGACATCAATTTTCATCCTTCATCTATGAAAGGAAATATGAAGAAAAAAAAAAACGGATATGCATGAAATTGTTCTTTTAAAATATCAAGTAACTTTTTCATAAAATGCAGTAATCATTTGTCATTTGAAAGTTTGTTGAATAAAATCCAACCCAATAATGGCAAATTATAACTTACGTAATCTATCTCGATTTTTGAATCTGCACGGTTTGAGTTTAGGAGTTGCCTTGACAAATTTGGCATACGGTAGTTTGACAGATTGAAAAGAAAAAGGATGATTATCTCTCACCTGCCAACCTAGGTGGGGTTTTTTTTTGTTGATCCTTTGTCTATCAGCGCTCGGTAGGCCTGTCTGAGGAGTTGTTATTAACTTCAGAGTACATGTAATAGCCAGACTCGTGTGTATACAACAACAATGAAAACGGAGAATCACAGTTTTTCCATCTCACTGATTTACAGATTCTAGCAATAATGTATGTGCATGCGTTGGTTTTACCTGTGGTCCACGTTTGACGTCATACGGGGGAGGTAACTGAAAATCCTATTTACATATGGCACGTCAGACGTTGTACTAAAATCAACTGATATGCAATAATTTTCATTCATATTCCATAACTTTCAATTCATACTTGATATTTCCTATTTGTATGCGATATTGATCTTTTATATGCTATATTCTACATTCATATCCAATGCCTCTCATTCATGTCCTATAAATTTAATTCATATTTGATATTTTACATTCATATTCAATAACTACCAATGATATGCAATATTTTCATTGGTATTCGATAATTATCTTTTCTATATGCGATAATTTTCATTCGCATTTAACAGTATTCCCTAATATCCATTAATTTCCATTAATATTCAATATTTTGAATTCATATCCGATGTTTACCATTCGTGTTCAATAGTAGATTTTATTCATATTCGATAATTTGCAATATGGGTAATCTAACCTCTCTGATAAATTGTGCTTGGTGGGTAATTTAAAAGGAAATTACCATTTCCAGAAGCCATGTGCATGATGTGGTGAGAGTCTGCTTACATCGCCAGGGCCAAGTAATAAATATATCACTTCAAAATGGAAAACTGAGCAAAGTGGACTTTGCTGTTACAGTTTCCTAAATGACGTTTTTGATCCAGATTCTTTATCCATCTGCGAAAATGATCTTTTTGTCGTGGTGACCGACTTGACTGACAATGATCTTTTTTGTCGTGGTGACTGACTTGATCGGTTAGTATGTTGCAAATTTACTGTAATAAATAACGCTATACATCAGTGCTCCACCAATTTTTCATGGATGTGATAAGGAATGGCACTTTTTACCAAGGCAATTGGGCATTTATACCATAGGCAGTTGGCAGTAGAGGTATACAAGCCCACATATTAACCTGGCCCCGGTTTGAATATAAATCATAAGTTCACGCTCAACCGCAAGAATGGAATCTAGCAATTGGATTGGATACAATCATAATTTCAGCCAAACTGATTGCTACATTCCATATTTGAGGAATATGAGAAAACGTAAGATGTATAATGAAACTGGAGCCAGCCTAGCTGTAAATTAGAAAGTGACATGATCGAGTCTGTTTGGCTGTCATCGCCTGGAGGCTTTTGATCAGCATTATCCAAATAAATGTGAAGTATATAGTACAAGGTTAAATCATACCGGACACTTATTAATTTGTATTTGTCCATACATGTTCTGGGACAATGTTTGCTTTATTCTGATCAGAAACACAATAACACTTTAACAATTCCATAACCGATGACCTGACCTCTTTGCTTTACACCAAGTTTCCCAATGACTTCTTCAAATTGAGGTTTTGCATCATATTGCCTATAATATTTCTGACAATATTGGGATTTCTTTTGCATCATATTGCCGATATTATTTCTGACAATATTGGGATTTTTGGGAGAGGTAAATATAACACAGGGGTCAAAAAAAAAAAAACTCTTTCAACTTTACAACTGCACACAAGGTAGACCATTTATTCTTGAAATACAAGTTTATGAATTCTTCAAGCTTGAGGAAATCCTCAGTTTTACTCAGAAATGACACAAAAAGACTGTTTTCAGGAGAATGTAGGATACTATGATTTTATTTTAATCCGTGATGCCTCAAAAGTTTAGTACAAAATTCATAGTTCCAATACAAACAGTACAAGAAAGATACTAAAAAACTGAATATTCATAGTCGCTGAATGCAGCGCCTGATTTAGCCATAGAGAAAAATCACACCTCTTATATACTCATGTATAATCCAAAACCAACTGCAAACTGCATAGACCCAGATCTGCCATCGCATAATGCACTGGCAGATCTGGGTCTATGTAGTTTGTAAGGGCTAATCAGTAGAACAAACAACAGAAACCCTGATCTGCCGGCGCATTATGCGATGGCAGATCAAGGTCTATGTTGTTTGCATTTGGACCCAAATTATATGCGAGTATATATGGTAACTTCTTGTTCATGATACCTTTGAATGTTGAAATTTTCAAGCAATAATTTCCATCACATTCAAAATGTATTTGACACATTTTCTGTTTAAACTCCTTCCACACTTCAAATTAACTTGATTCAAAGCGAAACTAAATTACAATACAATGACCAGTTTTTTTCTCTCCAATCAACAGCAATTGTTTGTGACGTTTATTCTTACAAGTTTGAATGCATGCACTAACTTGCACAATTCTGACTGGCTATTTTGAATAGAAGTACTGGGGCTCTTGTGGGAAAAATGATATGATGTGGAGAGTGATTTCAAATTTAGAAACCCACACAATTTTGTTTGCATGGACATTCGCAGGTGTGGGCAAGGGGGAAGTTGCCCCCTTCCCCTGGCTTTTTAAAAAATCCATTGTGCAGTATATATAACCTGGATTATGGCTTGGCTGGGAATTAAAATTGTTGTGAAGTATGAAAAATAAAATTAAAAAAATATATCCGACTTATTTGGTGTCAATTGTTGCAACTAAATACCATTTTCGTGAGACAAAGGAGTTATTGAGCCTGCAGGGGCTTCATCTCCCTCTCCACTTGGGTTTAGATACCCTTTTGTGGGAAAAGTGACACTATTAAATTTGCTAATTTTGAAGACTGTCCACATGGCAAGGATATTTTAATTCCAGAAAATGAATTGACATGCCTGTGGAAATTCTTCGACGTCAGAATAACTGATTCAAAAATGGAGAATATTCTTACCTTACAATGCAGTCAGAAAAGGAAACAGAGACATAAAAACAAGAGGATCAAAAACTGTTTTAGTAATCGAGTTCAGAATTTCAATTATAAGAGTTTAATGTTCTTTATTTTATGCTAGGCAGTAAATTATTGGACTTTCCAAGAGAAATAATTTTTAAAATTCACTGGTGGAATACCAGAAATATTTTGTTACTGCCCCATCAATAGACATTGATAACATTATGGCCAAGAAATATGAGCTAATTTTAGATGCCTGCTTAGTCTAGTGCTAAGTATGGCCACCTCGCATGCAGATGAACGAAGTTCAAATCATTCATATTTTCTGTGCGAAAATACATAAATTACAGCAGACCGCTGATATTATCATGTGGGACACAGTAAGAAATATTCTACTTCAGTCTGTTATACTTGAGCATAAAATAAAAAGAAAATTTGCTTGCTCCAAGTGAATAACAGATATATTTCATCTTGTGGGTGAGAAATTCAAGTATTTTCACTCGTGGCCAAATCACTCATTTCAAGCTAATACCCTCTCTGTATTCTGCGTTTATCATGGCACAGACTGTCAGTTGCCGAATCACATAACACCCTTCTGATGTATTTTACTGTGTGCTTCAGCAACTGTATGGGTCCAGCACTCATGCAGCTTCCTGATTATACCTTGAATAGTGCCTGGGAAAAAGAACTTAAACTTAATTTTCATAGTTTATCAACACAGGCACAAATCAAGCATATAAGTGTCTTCTAATATCTAGGTAGATGTCAATGTTGTAATAAGTAAAATCTACACTCTCTTTACTGAATATTGACACTCCCTTATGGAAATCACTGCATGTGCCAGTTTCATATCCTTCATGAAAGCATTAATATGAAATACTGCCCCTTCTAAAAATGTTGTATCTCTGAAGCCAAAACATCACAAACATTAAACATGCAATGTGTTCATATGAAAATATCTATAAGGTACGTCCAAAAAACATGAATACTGGATATATTGGGTAAATGAAACCAAAATCTAGTATGGTATAAGGAATATTAAATGTGATGACCATCAATACGCACTAACAAGTTTGAAAGAGAGAGAGAGAGAGAGAGAGAGAGAATACACAAATAGACAAGAACAGAGAGGCAGAAATTAAAAGAAAATATTTGAAGTTGGTTAAATCTTTGCAAGTTAACAGTTTGCAATTACATTTTCTGCACCAATTATGTATGTTGATCATTTGAGGAAATATTATTATCACAGTCAAGCAATCTCACTGTCCATCCAGGTGACTGAATAAAAGAGATGAAATATCTTCTTAAAAAAAAACTGAAGTGTCTATTTTTCTTTGCAGATCAGTTCAAAGTTCTGTGCAAACTCCATGTTACAACATGATTATCTACATCTTTGTTTGAAGGCTGAAATGACGGTGAATACAACATCATCTCCAGAGCCAATGACATCAGCATAATCTGCAAAATGTGTATCTGCAAATATCAAAAAAACTTAGTATAAAAAATGACCACTTTTTATATATGTATATATACATGTATAACCTAAAAGATCCACTTTCCATAAGAAGAACAGAAAGTAAAACCCAAAAATGAATCTTTAGATCACCAACAAGTAATTAGCTTCATATCATATTCCTAGGCAAATATACTGCCTGTCAACACTATAATCAGAGTATGAAATAAAAAAAAAAAAAATGTGCTTTTAAGAAATACATTATATGCTCCCGAGACAAGCTGTTAATATATTAAAGGACATAACCGACTGACCCTCTGCCAACTGACCCAAGAGTATGACCCAAGGGCATGAATGGTACAGGAAGTAAAGGAAGTATTTATGATGTTCGTGTTTGTTCTAAATACATGTAGGTGTAAAGTCTTTGTAAAAAGTACTATAACCAAACAAGTTTCATACCTTTTGACCTATTGGCCCCATCCAAGAACAAAACCCAAAAGCAGGAGTGGTGCAAAGTGATAGTTAAGAACTTGAATGTGATAATATTTCATTGTAAATATGCATTAATTTGGCTAAGACTATATTAGATAATAATAATAATTAATCATCATCATCATCAAAAAGTGTCCGACTTCTTGACCCCATGGCCTCATCCTAGGACATAACCCTGTGACAACAGTGGTATAGTGGGAAAGGGCAGTACAGGATCATATAATATTCCAACAGTTTTGTGAAATGAAGAATAACAAAAATAATCAAAAGATGTTCTACTTCTTGACCCCTAGGCCCCATCTCGGGATGTAACCAAAGAAACAACAGCAGTATAGGGAGAAAGGGGAGTTGAAAATATTCAAAAATTTGTTGTGAATTGAATTTTTAAAAAAGTTCTTTAAAACACAAGAGATCAAATCAAAACCTTTAACCAAAAGGTGTTATACATGTTGATCCCATGGCTGCACTCAGGGACCTGACCCAAGGGAAGGAATAGTAAAATCAATTAGGTCTGTGTGATGATGTTATATTGCAAACATGAAGTGAACTGGTTATGGAAACAGAAGTGAGGACAAAAACTTTATGAAAAATTGTAACCAATATGCTTTGCCCATTATAAATCTTGTCCCCATGGTATGTGCATCCCATTCTTGACCCCACCAGGAGCCAGAGCTTAGGGACATGAGTGATACTGAGAAAAGGGGAGTATGTAATGATATTATATTCCAAATATAAACTGAATTGGGTAAGGGGTTACGGAAATATAAATGATGAAGAAAACTTTAACCAAAATATGTCCCCAATACAATTACAGACCACATGGCCCCACCCAGGAGCAGAAGTGGTACGAAGAGAATGGGAGAATGTGATGATATTATATTCCAAATATGAAGTGAATTTAGTATGTGGTTAAGGAAATATAAAAAAAAACTTTTATCAAAAACTTGAACCAAAATGTTTCCCCAGTATAATTCTTGATCCAGCTGCCCCACCCAGGGACAGAACCCACGAGCAGGGTTGGTATTAAGAGAAGAGGATTATGTGATCATATTATATTCCATATATGAAGCAAATCAGGTAAGAGGTTACTGAGATAGAAAGAAAGAAAAAGACTGTAACCAAAAGCTATACCAAAAATGTGTCCCCATTATTATTTCTGACCTTATTGTTATACCCAATGGCAGAAGTGGCATTAAGAGAAGGGGAAATAGATGATGATATCATATTGCAAATATTAACTGATTTGGGGAAGTGGTTACTGAGATAGAACTGGTAAGGAAAAAAAAGAAGTAAAAAAAAAACTTTAACCCAAACTGTCCACAGACACACATGCACACAACTACACACAGACACACATGCACACAACTACACAGACACACATGCACACAACTACACACAGACACACATGCACACAACTACACACAGACACATGCACACAACTACACACAGACACATGCACACAACTACACATGGACACATGCACACAACTACACACGGACACATGCACACAACTACACACGGACACATGCACACAACTACACACGGACACATGCACACAACTACACACGGACACATGCACACAACTACACACGGACACATGCACACAACTACACACGGACACATGCACACAACTACACACGGACACATGCACACAACTACACAATGACACATGCACACAACTACACAATGACACATGCACACAACTACACAATGACACATGCACACAACTACACAATGACACATGCACACAACTACACAATGACACATGCACACAACTACACACGGACACATGCACACAACTACACACGGACACATGCACACAACTACACACGGACACATGCACACAACTACACACGGACACATGCACACAACTACACACGGACACATGCACACAACTACACACGGACACATGCACACAACTACACACGGACACATGCACACAACTACACACGGACACATGCACACAACTACACACGGACACATGCACACAACTACACACGGACACATGCACACAACTACACACGGACACATGCACACAACTACACACGGACACATGCACACAACTACACACGGACACATGCACACAACTACACACGGACAACCCATAAAAGTAAGGCACATTTCGCAAATTACAAATGCCTAAGTAACCACTGAAGTTTCTTTTCTAACTGACTTGCAAAGAAATTATAAACTGAATAATTACTACCACTTCGAGATGGCAACCATTGTCCAAATACAGACACAATTTGGTTGTGCGACAATAAACCTGCTCTTGAATACATTAATACATGCATGCATAGGCGGCAGGAATCAAACTGTATCTCCCACCAAACAGTTTTATTCCAAAATTTATCCTGGGCTAGATAAATCTGTCTTAGCCTAGGGTTATGTAAGTTCACACGCTATATATGACACATTCACATAATTCATAGACACACATACTGTAACATGCAAAGTTTACACACTTTTTGTCATGGTTGGTCTACATATTTTTGTACCCAAAAGTTATGCATTTCATCAGCAAGAAAAGGAATCCTGCCCTTGTGTACTGGATAGAAAAATCTAACCCTCTGGAAGTATGTATTTATGCATGTATATGGTTTAACGGCATGTCAGTGCAATCCTCACTAAATAGGAAAATAAACCCTTCTAAATAAAGGTAAACATGTAGTCCTACAAGATAAAATATAAGAGGTAAATATGTAAAAAAATTTAGGAGGTATATACAATAAAATATAAAGGTTAAAAAAAAAAAACTTACTCAGCACTATTTAGCCAGGATTGTGCTGATATGCTGTTAAACCATATATATATATATATATATATATATATATATATATATATATACATACATACATGCATACTACCTCAAGTGGTTTTTCCTTAATCTTGCAAACAAAGTTACTGTCAAAAAAGTATAAAGTCAAAATTGTATCAAAAACTGAAAACTGTTGTAGTGGCATGAGAATCTAACCAGGTCATCTATATGTGGATACAAATAAGCCAACACAATTTAATTGTGTAAGTCGAGTGGTTTTAGGTTCTGTATTGCTAACAAGCTTCTGGGGATGTATGGATGGATTGTTTGTTGGTTGGTTGGTTTCTAATGGCACCTTCAACACAATTCTGGCTATATCATGACGAGGAAATGGGAGCTATATGCCTTTCCCAAAAAACACACAGAGACTGCTGAATCAGGCTGACCTGGGTGGGTATCTAGCCCATGACCCCTTGGATTACAAGTCTGATGCCCTAACTACTGAGCTACTGCAGTTCCCTATGAAGAGATGGACAGGACACAATGTACCATATATACTCACGTATAAACTGGGTCCAAATACAAACAACATAGACCCTGATCTGAAAAGTGCATAATGCGCTGGCAGATCAGGGTCTATGTTGTTTGTTCCACTAATTAGTCCTTACAAACTGCATAGATCCAGATCTGCCATCGCATAATGTGCCGGCAGATCTGGGTCTATGCAGTTTGCAGTTGGTATCGGCTTATACACGAGTATATACGGTAGATGCTGCCATTACAAGCAGTAGGGGCATAATAGGCTACAATACATGGCAAGAATAATTCAACACTATGTACAGTATAACCTCTGCTGTGCAGCCAGTGATAGGATAAATCAAATTTGGCTGGATAAGAGAGGTGGCAGTTGAGCAGAGGTTAAAGACATACATGAAATAAAGAGAAGGGAAAATTAGACCTTGATGGATAAGAGACTGTTGTTGGAGGAAGGTGACTGTTCAAGAGGTTAAACTGTGTAGTGCTTCACTAATTTTGGACTTCCAAATTTCTCACAGTTCAAGTAATATAAACTTACAAATGTTCCTTAAAAAACAAACATTCACATAAAAGTTAATAGGTGACAAAGCAAACGAAATGAAATGTCTTAAATTAGGCAAAAGTTGGTTCACTTTTTTTTTTGTGCAAATTTGGAAACTGAATTTAACAGGAGGTACTTCCCTTTATTGTTACAAATTAGTAGACAAGGTTAAAAAAAACCATCCAAACTTTACTGTGTAAAGTGTGTTACGGTTCATGAGCATGCAACTACATAAATGTCTTACAGTTATTCTAAATATTATAATGTTATTCTGGATCACAAAACAATTTTCTACAAACTAAAATTGAAGATAACTGACCAGGGTAATTATACATAAAAGCATGGAAAAAAGTACCCTGTCACTAACTGTCCATAAAATAATAGCTGAATGAATATTTAAAATTCATCAAATTTCTGCAAATTAAAGATTGCAGACTCCTCTTATCAAATACACAAAGAAATGGGCATGTCGGTGAGTGAATTATTTCTGTATGACACAATTATTGAGATCACACTGGCTTTCTGTAAGAGAAAGCATGTGCTGCCGATCTACAGCAGGTCTTAAATTGTTAAAGATTTCCAAAGGTCTTGTACTGTATAGTATTTTAAACAAGCAGACTACTTTAAACTGGACCTTCTATAACCGGTCATGCTCTGGATACTGGCCACATATTGTGGTCATAGTATGACTATTTTATTACTAAGCAAACCTCTTTATGCTGACCACATCTATAAAACAGCTTAAATTGTGGTTCCCATTTGTGTTTGGTTTAGGGAAGTTCTACTGTGTATAAAACCTTGATGGAACTGATGCTCTACTGGGTGAAGAGAATTTCCAGGAATTCAAGATAAGACTATTTCTTCATTTTAACTGTCAAGTGTTTAAACCATCTCTGATATTCTTCAGCAATAGTAAGATTTTGAAATTAGCTGCTGTGGTACACATATTGGATGTCAGCTTGGCACCATTTTCATTTAGGGCAAAGTGGACATCGCTATAAGTCTTTTGGTGAAAACCCCATGTCATAATGATCATCCATTCAGGGGGAGTAGTGACAACAAGAATTTTAAGACAGTCATCATGGCAGCCATATTGGATGTATGACTGGCACCATTTTCATTTAGGATAAACTAGGTATCAAAAGAAGTCTACTGGTGAAAACCCCATGTTGATATAGCCATCCATTTTGAGAAGAGTAGAGATGGCAATATTTTCAAGATACGACTTTCCATTTAGGAGTAGCATGAACAAGATTTTCAAGATGGCTGCTATGGCAGCATACTGGATGTCATATCAGCACCATTTTCATTTAAGACCGATTGGACATCATAAGAAGTCTTCTGGTGAAAACCCCACATCAACATGACTTTCTGTTTAAGTATAGTTGTGATTAACAAGATTTTTAAGATGGCTGCAATGGCAGCCATACAGGATGTCAGATTGTCATCATTTTTATTTAGGTCCAGATAGACATCATAAGAAGTCTTTAGTGAAAACTGACGCTGCTATGACAATCCATTCGTTAGCAATAACAAGATTTTCAAGATGGCTGCCCTGGTGGTCATATTGGATTTTGGATCAGCACCATTTTCATTTAGAACTAACTAGACAACATAAGAAGTCTTTTAGTGAAAACCCCATGCTGATATGACAATCTGTTTAGGAGAAGTAGTGATAACAAGATTTTCTAGATAGCCACTGTGGTGGCCATATTGGATGTCAGATCAGCACCATTTTAATTTGGGACTAACTAGACATGATAAGAAGTCTTTTGGTGAAAACCCCATGTTGATATGAGTATCCATTCAGGAGGAGTAGTAATAACAAGATTTTCAAGATGGGAACTGTGTGTGGCCATATTGGATGTCCAAGCAGCACCATTTTCATTTAGGACCAACTAGACCATGGGATGAATGTGTGTCTAAAGTTTCAAGGCAATCCTCCCGGTAGTTTAGGAGGAGTAGCGATAACAAACTTGTGCTAACAGATGGACAGATGATGGACGACAGATAATGGACAACATACCATCCCATAAGCTCTTTTGGTCTATGACCAGCAGAGCTAAAACTGAATAGCAAAACCTATTAGAATTTGTAAGTCATTCTTGATAGACAAATTGATCGTGTGTAACAGTGGTCAATTTTGAATACAGGAGTGTTCTGAGGATAGTTCTGGAATTTTGATTTTAGATTTGGTGGCCATTTTAATATTAGAAGTTTGAAATGGTTGCCACACAAAAAATACTTCATAGTTCAGGCTGTCATTTTCTAGAGCTAAAACCACTGTATGATTTGTATGATTTCAGTTAGGGATTGACCATTTAATTTGGGGGGGGGGGGGTAAAAAAAAATCTGGCTAGCAAATATCTTAAAAAAAATAATCTTGCTCTGATTTAGAGCAAGAAAAAACTATTGTAGAATTGTAGAAACTATTGTATTGTATTGTAAATCATCCACATATATTAGTTGAAGAAATAAAATTATGTTGAGGTAAAAGAAAAAAATATATCCCATCTCAAAAGAAAATTCCTGACCCCCCTCCCCCTGAAAATTAAATGGGTGGTCCCTTAGACCCTCATGATTTGTTAGTAGATTATAATGTTTGCAGTTGGCTGACTATTCTGCACATATAAATAAGGTTGCAGAAAAATTAACATTATTGAAACCTGTGCACTTGGATTCTCTTATTGCCAGTATATCTGTATGACTTTTTGCCAATGTTAACGACAATCTGCAGGAAAAAAAATAACCAAAAATCACTCAAAACTAATGGAAATAAGGTAAATCATCCACACAGTGTACTGAAATGAGACAAAATCAGGTGCAGAGATTACTGGCAAAGTGACATAGGCACACAGATTCCGATACTGTGAAGTTGCAATTGTGTGGATAGCAAAATTATGGGGTAGTTCCCCTCCTTGACAGCAGACAGATAGGATTGTTTTCATTTGAATAAAATAAAATAACACAAATTCCTAGGCTTGCATGTCAAGCCCACAATCAAAACATTATTGAATAACTTTTAACACAAATTTAACAAACAACTGATGCCACCGACGGCGGAAACATGACCACTATGTCTCCCTTCCCACTAACATGGACTCAACAATAAAATCACTGCATTAATAAAAAACAAAGATAACAAGATGGTGCAAAAAAATCATGTGACATTTTAGATCATGTTTCTAAAATGGTGGCCACTTGGAAGGCCTGGCCCCTCCATCATAAAACTTTACTTTGCTCCATATCTTACCCAAAAACAAGAGTCCCTCAAAAGGATTGATGCTCTACTGGCCAAAAAGAATTTCCAGAAATTCAAGATAAGACCATTTCTTCCTTTTAACTGCTGAGTGTTGAAACTATCACTGATATTCTTCAGTGATAACAAGATTTTCAAATTAGCTGCTGTGGTGGCCATATTGGATGTCAGGTTGGCACCATTTTCTTTTAGGACTAAGCAAACATCATTAGAAGTTTTTGGGTAAAAACCCAATGTCAATATGACTATCCATTCTGGGGCAGCCATTGCATGAACAATTGGTACCATTTCCATTTAGGACCAACTAGGTATAATAAAACCACTATCGATTAAAACCCCATTTAGGAGGAGCAGAGGTAACAATATTTTCAAGATGAGGGTCAGTGTGCATCATTTTCATTTAATACAAACTAGACACCATAATAACTCCTCTGATGAAAATCTATTGTCAAAATGAATTTTCATTTAAGAGGAGTATGCAATAACAAGATTTTCATATTGGATGTCAGATCAGCACCATTTTAATTTAGGACTGAACAAGATATTATAACAAGTATTCTGGTGAAAAACCCATGCTGACATAACTTTCCATTTTGGAGGAGTAACAATGACAAGAATTTCAAGATAGCCGAGATGGTGGCCATATTGGATATTCGATTCACACCATTTCTATTTAGGACCAACTAGATATCATAAAAAGTCTTCTGGTGAAAGCATCCTGTTGATATGGTCAGCCATCTAGGAGAAGTAGCAATAATAAGATTTTCAAGAGGGCCATTGTGGTGGCCATATTTGAGGTCAGACTGGAACCATTTAAATTTATGACCAACTAGATATCATAAGAAGTCTGTCAGTGAAAACCCCTTGCTGATATGACCATTCATTCAGGAAAAGTAATGACAAGATTTTCATGATTGGCCACTCCGGTTCCCATACTGAATGTCTGAGCAGCACCATTTTCATTTAGGACCAACTAGACATTGTAAGAAGTCTTTCAGAAAAAATCCCATGTTGATACAATCATCCTTTCAGGAGTAGTGATAACAAGATTTGCAATCTGGCCACTGTTGTGGCTATACTAAATGTGCAAGCAACACCATTTTCCTTTAGGACCAAGAAGTCTTCTGGTGGAAACCCCATGTCAATATGACTTTTTGTTTAAGAGAAGTAGCGATAACAAGATTTTTAAGATGGCTGCTGTGGCAGTCATACTGTACCTCAGATTGGCACCATTTTCACTCAGGACCAACTAGACATTCTTAGAAGTCTTTTAGTGAAAACCCCCTTTTAATATAACCATCCATTCAGGAGGAGTATCTATAACAAGATTTTCAAGATAGCCACTGTATTGGCCATATTAGACATCAGTTCGCCACCATTTTAATTTGGGACCAACTAGACATCATAAAAAGTCTTCTGGTGAATATCCCATGCCAATATGACTTTTTATTCAGGAGGTGTAGTGAAAACAAGATTTTAAAGATGGCTGCCATGGTGGCCATATTGGATGTCAGATCAGCACCATTTTCATTTCCGACCAATTAGACCATGGGAAGAATATGTGTGTCAAGTTACATGGCATAATCCTCCAAGCACTTTAGGAACAGTAGCAATAACAATCTTGTGCTAATGGAACGACGGATGATGGACCATCCCATAAGCTCTTATGGTCTATGACCAGCAGAGCTACAAAAATCACACTATTATGCGACACAACCCTATGTATGATAATTACTTCGTAACATTATTGTTAAGAATATTAGCCCAAATGATTTAATGGAACTTAAGAAATGAGAGAGAGATATTCCAATTTCAAGCATTCTATTGTGACGGAGAACAAAAGGGTTGGGGGCACATGGGCTCGTTATAAAGGAAATTAAGGTTAGGGGCCTATAAAATTAAACGGATAGAGAGAGGGCGGGGGTTGGGGACAACAAACCTGTAACAATATAACGTCAATGGATAGAAGATTGGGGGGTGGGGTGACCAACCTGTAACAATATAACGTTATTATATTGTTACAGGTTTGTAACGAACTCCTGTGGTTGGGGGTCAGTTGACAAGGTTTTTCTCAAACTGGTACATATACACATTTTCACTAAACAACACAGAAATGGCCATGTATATAAAAACGAATCAGCACCCTCTTCTCAAAATCGAACAAGCGTGGAAATAAATCCTAGATCTGTCCCTACTGGAGAGGACTTTCAAAAAAATAATATAGTATGAACTACAAAGCAGTAGTCCGTAGACCCGGCTGGGAATATTTTTGTACCAAAAACACGTAGCTCCAGGTGAAAGGTCAAGAGCTAAATATTTCATCTTCCGCTCGTTTGGCCATTTCCTTGAAGAAATTCCTCTTCCTTTTCAGATAGCCCATTCTGAAAGTTTTCAGTCTGTAACCGACATACAGGCCAGCAATAAAGGCTATTCCTGCCACAACAATAAGTTCCGTAGACCTATTCACTGTCATGTTGTACGAAAATGGGTAACAGTTCTTGTTTACGTTTTCATTATAATTCACCCCATGGAATCAAGTACGGAAAGTTTTACTTCATATCATCAATTTCAGCAGTGAGAACGACACAGTTTCATTATCAAAATATTCTTTCTCGCCTTTTAAAACTATTTTTACAGGTCGTAAAAGCGTTCCAGTGGAAATAAATGTCGTTCCTGATGGCTTTTCTTCCATCAGTGATGCACTTTCAATACTCGAGAAAAATAATGTAAACTAATAAATAATAAAAACTACTGTGGAATTTTATGTCATTTTTCGACATTTGTTCAAAAATAAAAACCTATCCATCTCTCTACGTGTGTGTATGTGCGCGCGCGCGCACGAGTCTTGTGTGTATTGATCAAATAGAGATGGCAAATATTATCACTCTGCAATGCATCGGACCTGTGAAAATATATGCTCTTAGCCAAATTTCGTTCTCGAATAATGCAGTGAATAGTAGCATCGGTGCATATGTTTAGAGCTGCTCAAATTATAGCCAAAGGAAAATTTTTTTAAAAAAATAAAAAATTCAAAGTTAGTATGATATGGTGTGCAAAAAACTCCATAATAAACAAAACAAAAGAAACGCTACAGATTGCTGATTGGAATTATGCAATACTTCTTCTCTACAGAGTATTAAGTCCATCCTATGGCAAGCCTAATTATTTTATATTTCAACAACTATTCATAAACTAATAAGATATCTTTAAAAAAATTATAAGATATTTCGTAACATTTATAAAAAAATATCTTGTATATTGGGTAATATACAGGGCGGGATTAAGACCTTTAGAGGCCCTAAGCATTGAAAAGATTATGGTGCCCCCCCCCCATATAATTTTAGATGTAGAACAGCTGGACCCACTCCTCCGCACTTCCCTTCCCTCCCCCCCTCTCTCTCTCTCTCTCTCTCTCTCTCTCTCTCTCTCTCTCTCTCTCTCTCTCTCTCTCTCTCTCTCTCTCTCTCTCATTTAATGCAGATTTGAACACAGAAATTGTTCTTACTCAAATTAAAAGAGGTAAAGACTCATTAAAAGCATCGAAAGAGTTCTATCATTTGTCTGCTGGCGAAAGCCGTCACAATTTACCTTCAAACAGTTTTCTCCCAGGGACACACACACACACACACACACACACACACACACACACACATATATATATATATATATATATATATATATATATATATATATATATATATATATATATATATATATATATATATATATATACACAAACACATGGGCGTCTAGAGGAATTGTTACGAGGGGGGGAGAGGGTTCAAGTCATAAAGCACAATGGATTTTTAAAAATTCGGGGGGGGGGGCGCAGTTCTTGCGGACGCCCGTGTGTGTGTGTGTGTATATATATATACTTTCTAAAATAACTTATAAAATCCATAAAAAAATGTATTATAAAACAAATTCAAGTAATATTGATACGATTCGTCCTACATTATGCCACAAAGACAAGTTGTTCAAAATCCAACGCCATACTACCCACGATAAAAATTATTTAGACCGTATTCTTCCTAGATAAGCCAGAAACAGTCTTAGTTTTATTTTCATCAATCAATACCCCTTCCCCTGAGAGAGAATTTAAAAAAAAAAAAAAAAAACGATGATGTATTTTAAACAGTATGATTCCTGGTTCAGTCATAAATACCTAATTCTTCATTTTTGGAAAATAAACAGCCAGCCACCACGAGAGAAAGATAAATTAATACCAAGAATGAATCCAGCTCTGAGGCTATAACCACTACTACATAAATCATTAGGTTAAAATCTCTATGATAAAGCAATAGATGAATGTCTACCAGCCATTATTTCATATTTTCAAATTTGTAAAATTCAAACATTAGATAAATAATAATGGACGTTAGACTTTTTAAAAAAACTAACAAGCAGTGCACCTTACACTTGTCCAGCAACTCAGCTTATCGATCCAGTTAATTAAAAAAAAATTGCAAATATATATAAATAGATAAAAATATAAAACACAGAAAACAATAATTGTATGCACAAGTCATTGAGCATTTTACATTTAAAAATTTAACATTAATGATTCAGTGAACAGATATAGAGTACAGTGTGATATAAAATTCTGGCAAAATCAATTAAATAAGGTAGTATGAAAGGCAACATCAGGATGTGGAATGTCTCATTGGCATCTAAGTGATATTCGCATACTAGAATTAGTAAAAGTTTCTCATCTACTTTCAGGTACGAAAACTGTTGCTTGAATGCAAAATATCATTACCTACTGAGCAATCTCTTAATCTACAAACACTAATATGGATATAAAAATAAAAATAAAAATACCATAAACTATCATATTCCTCCTCATCAAGACTGGAGATATATTAATGGAAACAAATAATATCTTATTGAAAATGGCATTGAAGAGCATAATACTGTACATCAGTGTTTTGGAGAACCTGCACTAGATCAGGTAAAAGATGCTTACAAATGTAAATATAATCACAGAGTTCAAGCAGTTGAATACTAAAGAAAAATGCCTGCTGAAGAAATATTTTCATTGTTTACAACTGACGAACACCGTGATGGACTTATTTCTTTCTATAAGATACCAACGGATAACAGAATAAGGCATATCAAGATTAATCATAATATAAGGTTTAATGTGATATGAATTTATGTAGCCAAGTACAAAATAGAACCTCTATTACCCATTCTGTTTCAGCTGTACAAGACGAGGTAAAAAGTTGATTGAAACTTTAATTTTGGATGAACAAGGATGTGACTCAGATGAAAATATTTCATTTGATTTCAGCAATATATTTCAGATTCGAAAGTTAGGATAAACTAAGCTATTGGTGGTGATTGTATATTTTATTGCCAAGTGATATGGTTATAAAAATAAGTAGTATAATAGCTTACAATAACAATTTAGAACAGTCATCAGATACATTTAGTCTGAATATAAATAGATCTACGTTTTTAAGTAAGATACAAGGAAATATTTCACAAATGAGATAGAAACATTGTAAAATGTTTTCACTACACGAGTGAAATAGTTCCTTATATCTACTCAAAAACGTAGATTCTCTTTTTATTATATATATTTTTAAAGCAAAAAGACTTCGATTTGTGTGGATTTTTCCCCATTCTGTGTCAATGCACTTAGCGGCTGCATTACTACATCGATAAAAAGAAGTTCCGAAATTTTACAATAAGTTTAGAACAGCGACTTTTTACAAATTTAGATTGTAGATATAATGCTTCAGATCGTGTATTTTGTCATGTTTTCATGCGAAAATGAAGTGATTTTTATTTACGTTAACACATTTCTTGCGCGGATTGATATAGTCAACATTGCTGGGGTAGGGGTATTATAGAAACATGACAGAACGGTCAACAGATATCAGATCGTAACATCATTCAACAACAGATTTTAATCATTGTGAGTTTACTTGTAAGGATTTTGGTTCCAATTGCTATATTATTTTTTTAGGCGTGAATTTTTGTGTGATGGCAAGCTTGCAGTCTATTTAGGTAACAGACGATGCATCCACATTTTCATTGCCACTTAATTTCGGTTTGTCTATGAGTGTAACAAGTATACGATACTTTATGTGTGACAGAGAATATCGAAGAGCAACAGGTCATGTAAGTTCAGTCACTAAGCCTGCATTTTTGGTGTTTGGGATTCATTTATAGGCATTCTTGATGGCACTTTCTCATTGATTACACGAATGTATACTAGAGGGATTCATTTATAGGCATTCTTGATGGCACTTTCTCATTAATTACACGAATGTATACTAGAGGGATTCATTTATAGGCATTCTTTATGCCACTTTCTCATTGATTACACGAATGTATACTAGAGGGTCAACAGTCTTGACACATTTTAAGATCTATTCATCCTGATAGGGAGATAGAGAGGAATGTTGGGAGAGAGAGAGAGAGAGAGAGAGAGAGAGAGAGAGAGAGAGAGAGAGAGAGAGAGAGAGAGAGAGAGAGAAAAGAAGACGAAAAAACGAAAATAGGCCTAAATGTCAATAACATACATGTGGGTAAATATTCTTCCGAAATGGAAAAATAAAGTAGTTTCAAAAAGTGATATTGCCACTGTGGCGATAAAAGTGGTATCGCCACTGTGGCAATATCATTTTTCTCCCACTGATATATTTAAATATATCATTAGGAAATATATAATAAATACCGGTATTGTTATAATTAATGACTTGGTAAAAAAAAAAAATGGAATTCCAGCAGCTGATAAACAGTCTGTAACAATCTGTCAAAAGATTGATTATGAAGTAACTGATAGAAAAGAAGAGAACGTGAGTAAGAATTATGCAGGTTTAACACTTGGTAGTTTCCATTTATTTCCTTTTTTTTTTTTTACATTAAGTCACTCTTACCATTTTGCGTGGCTGTAGAGTTAGCTGATAGTATTTTATTTGGTTTATTCTTTTTTAGAAATTTGAATAATTACTTTACCTACATTTTGGTAATAAAATGTTCCTTATTAAGATTTTAATTGACGACTAATTTATTTATATTGTGTTTCATCTTTGATTAAATCGTCCTTTATAATTTTTTTATTGATCAACAATAGCTGCAGACGAAGGAGTTTGTTGAGGAGTTTCAAAGCCCTCATTAGATAAATTTTCTTTAATAGGATTTGCATCTATTATGTTACGATCGTAAAGGTCTTCTAAAACATCTAGATCATAAACAGGGTTTTCAAATTCCACTTTGCCAACTTCTGCCATGTTACACTTTTTAAATGTATAAAAAATAATTTGATACAAGATGTCTTAGAGAAGATAAAAACAATCGTATGAGAAGCGAACGAATTATTGATTGAAGCAAAGCTATCAATAACAGTAGTTATGAACACAAAGATACGAAGAATAAGATGAAAAGCAGGAATTAAAAATTAGTATAGCGAATGGAACATACAATGAAATAGCCGCAAAACTTTAACCGACAAGGAGTTGGTAAAAAATGGACAGAAAACAACTGAAGGAAAAATAAAAAGAATTGTACATGCTAGATCAACAAAAATATCAAAGTCACATGCATTTATAAAGTAAACAGATGAAAGTCATAGTAGCGAACAAGTTCTAGAGAACAAGTCTCAACTTCGTGAAAATGGAACACTCAAAATAATTCTTAATAAACGTATACTAGATGCTATGTAATCGAATTATTTATTCCTTTAATAGTTGGCGTATCAACTGTCGTTATAAAGTATTATATATGTTTACCACAAATATACTAATTTAACAAAAGATAGAAAGAAAGATACTAAGTGAGAGAAGCGAACAAGATAGCAATCTAAATTTAATCAAATATAAGTTAGAAGCTTTGAAATCTTCTAATTTTTTATTGTGCTCTTCTATTTATGTTTGTGACGACATTTTATCATTTTAAGAGCTGCTTACACCAACCCTCGTGTATCTTGTATTTGACCAGTGAAAACATTTTTTTACTCTGTTCTTCTGGATCAGAAATATCAAAAGATGCACAAGAAGTAATACATAGATCTCATACATCAATACCTTGAGACTATGTAAAATTGAACTATTTTTGGTAAAATTCAATTGATGTAACACCAAGCATTTTTGATTTAGCATAAAATATGATTTTTAAAAAAAAATCTTGATGATATATATAGGTACCTAGCTATTTTTGCTTCAGTCATTGCCTGTTAAAAATGTTTTTCACGGTGATTTTGTTTCATATGATGTAAATAGTCCACACAAACAATACGATAGAGACACTACAAATAGGCTGAATCTCAGCATCAGAGATGAAGAAGGGAACGTGGTTGATTTTCACGCTTTTACTGTAAGGTATGTATTTCACACTGAGTAAATATAATTTCTAACACTATGCGAGAAATGTCTTTAAGAGGTATTAGTGAGTTTAGTTTTGAAATCTCCACTCAAAAGAGACAATAAAAATGATGTACTAGATCAATCAATAAACAATGACTTAGACCTAAATAACTCCTGTATTACAAATTTAGGAGATGCGGTACAAAATATGATGCAGCTAGTAAAACGTTTATGCAAAAACGAATTGAAACACAAATACCTAAGACTTTGGAGAATAATAACAAGAATTATATAAAAACGCTTAGAGACCAAGTTGATAATAAATTGATAAAATATTCAACAAAGAGCAAAATGGAAAAAAAAAGAAAGAAAAAAAAACGAAATCGCAGAAATCCAGAAACAACTAGACGACAATGACAAAAATATATCAGATGCTTAAGATTTATTTACTAGGTAATTCAACACTATATCAACTGCTCCTCAAATTTAACAAACTCTTAAAGGTAGACCTAGGGAAATAACGAATATACAACAATATTTATAACCCATTGAACAAAGGATAAACAGTGACGTATCTGCCTTAGAGGCTGACATGCAGGAAATTAATAAGTTTCTGGAAAATACGAGACTTTATAATCTCGACTTCAACAATTACAAAAAGAATTTAACGTCTTTGTCTAGAAAGAAAAAAAAAGAACAACATATCGATGAAGAGATTAATAAAGTTAGTGGATGACCATAAGCTGGTGTGATAAATTTCTAAGATAAACTGAATGCTAACGCTAATGCTTTGGTACAGTTACAGAAAAGACTGATTTCACATAAATAACCATAAAGATAGATGAAAACATACACAAAATAAGTGTGAGTGACAGTATGATTAGATCTATAAGAACTAGCTGCGATTTAGATATCACTAACTTATGTGACAAGATTAAAGCACTATAATATCAAACAGTATTAACTATTTATTATGAACTCACTGATAAAATCGAAGATTATAAACCTAGTGATTGAAATGGTTAGTAATATGGTTCTTTAAGAACAAGTATTGATGAATAAGATAAAACGCGTAATGATCAAGAAAAGATTTTAATCAATTAGAGCAAAAGATTACAGTCAAAATAGATGCTCTCAAAACAGATAAGGAAAAACAATATCTTGCAAACAACACCAATATTGATATAAAAACACTTTAGCATTAAACGAAAGAATCGATAACAGAATGAGACATAGAGACATTTAAAACTAAATTGTACACAGACATGGGTGTACAGAGTATTGAAATAAGTACTAGAATTAATTAAATAGAAGAAAGTTTAAGAAATCATAAAGAAAAGGTTTAATAAATGAGATATTGAAGACATATCTGTATATGTATTGCTTTATGATTTTCTCAAAATATCAGAGGATTTTGCTGTTCTAGTTTGTATAAGAACTGGGATATATACTTGTAGAAGATTTTGACAATACCACAAAGAATAGAAACCACTTACGTATTTTAATGACTACAAGTTGCATACAAAAAATAGCACACATTATTATATCATTTAAAGAAACGAAATCAGAATTATATTCAATATTTTTCAGCTTGAACATTCACTCTTTTGCTGATTTTAATTTTTACTTTAGATTAGTGATAAATAAGAATAATTTTATGCTTGCTCAGTAGATATAAATTCACAGAAAAATATATTATAGATGTATTACTAACATATTATGTAGAAGAAGGTACTATTTTATATTTTTCAGTTGCAAGAGTTGATAATAGGTAAGAATCAGTTGAGTTAACATTTCAGATAGGAGATAGTATCAACATTTGCTACCGTTAAATAGCGTAATCAAATAAATATGACAAAAGCAACAATTATGTTTGGAGGATCTGTTGTTAATTCTTTTGTATTTTCATGAAGTAACTTTATGTTTCAGTTATTTGATGCAATATAAAGAAAACTAATACATGATAACACATAGAAGAATTGCAGAAGAAAGCCAATGAATTTAACGAAAAAAGTGCAAAGTCACTCGATTACCTGAAGGAAAGATGAAGAAAGCAACGTTTGTTACTCAGAACTTAAACAATCTAGGGGAAACTTTATCTCTTTATTGTTCTACACATTTTGATGTTGTTTTAGAAAAACCAAGACAACCTAAACTTAATGATTTTACCAGCCTTCTGATAAGCAGATAACTTACGAGTAGGTCTTGATTGCCTTTGTTATTGGTGCAAGTGTTTAAGTGGGTATAAGTATCTGTGATTGAGTGTGCAAAGCAAAAGACAGCAAAGCTATAATTCGAAAGTGGGTAAACAATATCTAAAATTTAACTAATTCAATAAATATTAATGGTAACATTTGGAAAATACATAACTCTTCACAAACAACAACAACTCACCAGAGGGTGTTAAGCATCTTAATCCAACGTATTACACACACACACACACACACAAACACACACACACACACACACACAGACAGAAATATACAGAGAGAGAGAGAGAGAGAGTATACAACCCGAACAAATGTTTAAAGTGATAATACTTATGTTAGGGCCAAATGTCTTGATTGTACCTGGAGATCCTAATAATGTAGTTGTGAACAATTTGTACAGAATGTTTATTAAAGGTATAACCATTTCTTAAGGTACTAATGACATTTTTAAGCTGAAAGAGTGCAACATTTTCATGTGATTCAAAGATTTATAGCTACCATTATCAGTGAGAACAAAGAAATTAGAACAAGGAATAGGTAATGACAAATTCATAGAATTAAGATCAAGGGTGGCTAATGCATAAGACACAGGCACAGAAGTTGTTGAGTTTAGTGTACATGGAAAGCAATTTCGAATACCACTTGATTTCCAGATACTAACAGATCATTGTCCTATCTATCCTTTTGTTCTTCCTCAAGATTTTAGACTTACAATTACATTAGCAAAAGCATCACAACTATCTGAAGGTGCTAACACTGATTATGGATTGGAGAATATTTTTCTACAATTGGATACAATTACTTCTGATAAAATGGCTAATTCTTTTAGCGAAAAATACAGAAATGGAATTGCTTTCTTTATGAATATGTCACAAAAAGAGAATTATTGATGTGGCAGCTAATACAACCTTAAATAATGTCATATTTGATTCACCAAGGATGAATTTAAAATAAGTTTTGATACTCTGTAAAAAAAAAAAAGACAGAGAAACTGATCCTGAAAAGTATTTCAGTTTAGCAATAGAAAAAATAATGATCACTGTAGAAGGCTTATCAAACATGTTTTGTTCACAGGGATATAAATTAAATCAACAATTTACAGAAGCAAGAAAATATTTCTTTAACGAGGAACAAAAACACACTGAAATTAACAATTTTATTTTTAATAATTTTTATCTGGATTACCATTGTTTATGGCTGGACTTAAGAAGCATGCATGATAATAGATTGCATGGAACAGTACATAAATTAGTTAATGTTCAACAAGGAATACACATGCGAATAAACAGAAAAGTAAAAGTAGATGCGCACAAAATGTATATTTATTTTGTGTCGGATGCTCAGATACACATTCAAAACAACCGTATTAAATATGTTTTAAGACTGTTAAAGCCCAACTACCAAACATGGACGGTTAAACCTACTTATATAATGATGATTGGATTTCAGATATGATGTTTGGAAAGTGTACCAGATGTAATAATAATGGTACAGTTGACAAATGATGTTGTATTATATGTGCTTTAAAATAATAAAAAAGAAAAAGAAAATTCAAAATATCAACAGCAAATAAATTCACTTTAAAAAAACGTAATGAGACAACCACAAGCCAATCAATGTCCTGATGAAATAATTAATTGTATTGCAGATGCAACGAAAGGGATAATATCACAGAATTGAACTTCAACTAAATTTCTAAAAATTTTAAAAGATAACTATAACATAAAGGACTACAGACTTGTGTTTGGGATACTGATCAAGTTAGAGGCAAATAAAAAATCTCAGCCTGATTATTGATGCATCTAAGTTATTTGCTAATTTTGTTCAAATCAAATACGGTGAATAAATATAAACTACTCATTCGCTTTAGACAAGATATTTTATATGTGTGATTTAGGTACATCTATAAAACTATCAAACACAAAACAACCATCATAAAACAAACCAAAACCAATTAATATTGGAGGAATGTCTTAATTACATTGAAGCTAATAGAGATTAAAGCGAACAGGTTCCCAACATTTTTAAGTCTGATGTGTATTTCACAGAAACTAGAGAAACCAATTTAGTTTTTGATACTCACAAAGAGTTTTTATATAACAATTAAATAAAACTATGTATTTTAAAGAACCTCATAACATGATTATATGTGTTGTTACACATTGTGGAAAGGCAAAGTTTGTACTAAGTTTAATTGAAACGGAATATAAGAACTTTTTTTATATTGCATTGTCATTATCTCTGCAGCAGTCGTGTACTTTTAGACCCACAGCAGAAAAAGTCTTTTAAGGGACTATAAAGTAAATGTAATAGATCCTGGTGATGGATTAGATTAACGGTTAGAATTGCTTATTAGTGTATACCAGGGAACAAATACTTTGCTTATGATAGACTACTGTGCAACTAGGAAGATGCAAATAAAGGAGACACCCAAACAAACCAAGTTAGCACTCAGTGGTAGACATTACAGAATAATTGTGTGCAAAAATATAACTCTGTCATAAAAGATCTTCGTGAAAATGTTAGATTTATAGTTGTCCTTTTTCTCCAAAGATAAAAGGCTATGATAAATATCTTTGTTAAAAATAATGTAGTACCTGTGGTTATGAGAAAAGAGATAGTAAAACAGATGAACTGTTCGTAAGGCTTTAATTTCTGTTTAATTACAAGGTGGTATAAGAACGTGTTCACTTTGCTCACCACACTCCCTAAGGTTGAACATATCCTTAAGGTTAAGTATTTATGTTATCCACTAAATATTTTTTATCATCATAGCAACTTAATGCAACTTTATTTAATGTAATATTGTAATTTATCTCTTGGTGATTTTTTTGGGTACATTTCTAACTTTAGATTCGTTTTAATTACTGATATTTTTTATACCCCTCCATACTTTATGTTTATCTTTGTCAGCTCTAAAAGCATATACCTTACTTCTAAGACCCCACAATTATTGTATTTGTATAACAGTAAATTCTTCTTTAAAAAGTCCTAGCACTTTTTATTCATCTGAGGAAGACCATACATATTATCTTTTTTGTAATTGCTTGTATCATAAAAACTATTCTCTCAATTTATTGTAAAAGTTGTCTATAAACATATACTTAATACGTATATATCCATTAAAGTTTTATTATTCACTATTTTGATTTGTGAGATTGTTGTAGTATAAATTATACATAATGCAACTTAAATCTAGCACTATAAAGACTCCATTATTTGGTATTTTTTTTTTTCTTTCTTTCTTTTTTAAACTAACTAACACCATATCTTTTCCTATGATTATTCTCCTTGCAAATGAAGTTTCCTTATGAAGCTTAAACTATTTAGTACATAGTTTTACATTCGTTCTCTTTCTTTAATTTTCCAACTCTTTTTCGGAGACAACAGTATTAATCAGTTTAAAGAAATCTTAAGTTTCAAAGTCGTTGGCTGCATGTCTCAAAGTTGCATTAAATTCAGTATAAGTGTTTAGCCATGGCTTTTGATTGAATAAACCTACTAAATATATCTTTTTAGTTTTTATTCCTAACTGAACATACAACTTCAAACTACGAAAAGTTATGATATATATATATATATATATATATATATATATATATATATATATATATATATATATATATATATATATATATATTGTGTTTTAGCGTGCACAATAATTTAGTTCTTTAAACGCTTTGTACCTTTTTATCTCCTATCAATTTCTTCTGTAATTGAGAAAAATCAGTCATTAGGAATTAGTTTTTCTGGTGCTAAAGGATTGTCTCTGAAATTGTCGTGTAAATATGTTGCCATTTCTAAATCTACTTCTAAAATTCCAGCTAATGCATTTTCGTCATTTCAAGACATCAAATCTTATTCGAATATGTTTATTTACATTTTGTTTGCACATTTAAAATCTTTTACATTCTTTGTTTGGCATATGGCCCAGCCATACAAATTGTTGATATTAAGATACATAATATGGTTTTAAAATGCTTTCCTTTCATCATACTGTATTTTTTTCTGGTTAGCGTTCATTCAAAATATCTCTGAAAGTGTTGTGCATGTAATCTCTCTCTTTTTTCACTTTTCTTTAGGCCAAGTGTATTTTGAGAAAACATTTATCACCGTGAAGCTGTATTGTTGCATTTTTCATACACTTGCATATTAACGATGTCTGTATGTTACTGGTCATGCACGTAACTAACATAGACCCTTCTGTATGGAAATATCTTTTCTTGTTAGCTTGTGTAATGTGTATGTAGATTGTTCAGTTAACCAAATTTTCAATTCAGTTTCGTTTTTCTTTTTATCACCTTTAATTTGTTGCCTCACGTGATTCATATTTGTGTAAGAACGTGTACTAACAGGATCATAGTATAGATGTCTTTAACATTGTTCTTCATTCATTTATTATAAATTATTGACATGGACAAAAAAAATTGTTTCCTGTGGAGAGAGGCAGTATCAAATTAATTATCACTATATGTGTCAAGTTTTTATTTATTTTGTTCAGACTTATTTAACCTTATATTGCCATTATTGATCTAATGTAGAAGAAAATAGACAAAGAGAAAAATTAGAAAATATATGAATGCACAAACAAATTAGAATAAACATGAGGAAGTGAAATATAGTTGTTATGTGTAAATTATAAGTGCGACGGATATTACTTTTGAATAAGGGTTTAGTATTTTCATTAGATTAATAAAGCACTTATATTAACTTGTCGCCCTTGGCTGTACGCATTCAACTTTGAACATGACTGAGAAGCACTGGCTGCCACCAATTAGAGGGCATGAGATAATAAAAAGTCTTCATTTTATTTCATCTGCAACATCTAGTATTTTGTTTATTCTGACACATCTGGTGTTTATTTTATCCTTATATCTTTTGTACAGATTGCAATATAAAATAGTGAAAAGACATAATGAGTGTGGATATGATCATAATAGAATTAGTTTATTGATAGGATTCAACTGGGAGAATAAACCACTTTCATGTGATTCAGTCAATCTGCTACTTACCATTACTACTACTACTACTACTCTCTCTCTCTCTCTCTCTCTCTCTCTCTCTCTCTCTCTCTCTCGATATGTATATATATATATATATATATATATATATATATATATATATATATATATATATATATATATATATTCTCGCCAGAAAATCGCTGACACATTTGTTTCATCATAAATAAAAGCCTTTTTACAAAAAGGACTCAGATAACAAGTATTATGAATTTGATCCCTACCTATTTTATGAGTATTTTTAATACATGCTTTTTGGGGGATTTTGACAAGTTTAGTACTGGGAAACAAATGTAGAGAACGTATGTCGAAAAGAAAGGTTGCCCTAATTTGTTACAATATCTGTAATCTAACAGATTTTTCATACACTTTTTCACCACCATCCTTTCTGGAATATCCCTTATTTTAAATGCCTCTTAAATAAATTTAGCTAATGGACATAGTGTTTTCTTATTATTAGAAGTTAACAATTGAATGCACTTATATAGTGATTGTTTGTTACAGAAGTACTTTTTAAATTAAGTTTACATGTAAATTAGTATATACTGGATACACTAAAAGAAAATGATATTCATCTTTAATGTCATGGTTGTCACATAGCATACAATATCTTTCACTGCTATCGATTATGTTGCTTCCAAATCTCCCAGTTTCAATTCTCAAATTATGAGAAGACACTTGAAATTTTTATCAAAGCTGATCTATGTTTATAGTTACGAAAGAATTTGAAATAATCTCCGAGGCCGGACTTAGTTTTGATATGCATAAATAGAAATAGTTTATCAGAAATTTGTAATTAATTTTTCCAGACTGATAGAAAAGCTTCTGTAACCCTTTGTTTAAAAATTGGAATAAACTTTAAGCATTTTACAGAGTCAGGAAACAACAGTATCGCTAATTTGAAGGCATGGCAAATAACATGGGACTTAACATCCATAAAGCACAATGTCATAATCAGTTTAGCGCACTACAGTCAGTACTACTAGGTAGTTGATATCTTGTCCTACATATGGGCCTCGATTTTGAAGAGCTCCCAATACAGGGGAGATAAAATACCTTTTGGGCAAGGACCAAAGAGACAGACAGCAAAATTTTCTATCTGTATGTAACATTTTATTTGTCTTCGTGCGTTGAAGAGGTGATATTAAGTTTAAAATATCTAGGTAATAATAAATTCTAATTATAGTTTAATAATATATTTTCAAGATAAATTGTCAGATAGTACATAATAGTATTCATCTAATTTATTTATACCACTCGATTAATATACACAAATGATAGATAGTATAAATGAACTGATTTATTCTCGCAGTCAACTATAGATAGATAGGAAGACAAATATATATTTCAAATATCAGTAGCTAGATTAATAACACAAAATCTTTTACTTGAGCAATTATACATATTATCGTTACAATCTCTTTTTATGTTCCACCTGCGAGTGACCAAAGAAATATTACTTGAATTAAAGTTGTTTTCTGTTCAGTTCTTATAGACACGTAATACAGTCGTAAATCTTATGTTACAACCCCGTTTTATTGCTCAGTGTAGCATATAATTTTCATCAAAATTCTACGCATGACCGTGTACACAGATCTAATCCCTGTTGAAAGAAATGTTCTTGTTGTTATGTTGTGGTTGCTACTAACACAGTCACACAATAGACACAGTTATATGGTTACAGAGTCATACAATAGGTCACTTTTTCTGTGCAGATTTAAATTCATTCTTCACATATTTTATAAATGACCCTCAAATTGTTATTATGAAAAACAAAACTGGAAGAATGGATTGAAAAAAAAAGGAAACTTCAATGATAGTTCACAAAGTCGTACCAAAACATCATAATAACTATATACTATACTTTTAAAACGATATATAATACATGGTTTTAATCTTTACAAAATTGCTTCAATTTCATGATATCAAAACCCAACTGAGCTGAATTGCATATGATTCTTTTTATGGTTACCATTTACTAATTTTTATAATTGCTACGACCCTATGTCTTAAAAATATGTAACAGAAAGAAAGTGAAACCAACATTGTAAGTAAAATCAACAAGCAATTTATTTCTAGACAATTAAAGTGAAAATTCAAAAGACACTTACAATCACAAGTCCAAAAATATACAATGGTCTTTTTCACTGGTTTGTCGAATGTCAATGATGTATTCCTGCAGTATTAAATTCCATCTCAACAATCTCCGATTTGTATCTTTCATTTTGTTGATGAAAGTAACGGGATTGTGATCAATGAATACAATAACCGGAGAAAGAGCCGAGGTAACATACACTTCAAAATGTTGTAAAGCCAATATAAAAACCAAACATTCCTTCTTCAATTGTGGAATCATTTTTCTCGTGCTTGTTTAGTTTTTTTTTAGAAAAATAGCACTCAGGATGATACACACCATTTTTGTCTTCTTGAATCAATACTCCACCAACCCCTACATCACTTGTATCAACAGTCATGTTAAATAATTGGCTGAAATATGGTGCAGAAAGAACTGGTGCATTGTTAAGCATTGACCTTTAATTGATCAAAGGATTCCTGACACTGGTCAGACCAATGAAACTTGGATTTCTTGCTTAACATATTTGTCAAAGGTTCGGCAGTTATGGAAACATTTGAACAAAATTTCCGATAATATCCAGCCATACCTAAAAATCGCATCAGTTGCTTTTTACAAACAGGCACAGGGAATTCAGAGATAGCCTTGACCTTAGCTTCTACAGGTTTCACTTGACCTTGTCCTACAATATGTCCTAAAAATGTGACACAAACATGGCAAAACTAACTTTTGCTTAAATTAATCGTCAGATTTGCATCACTGAGTCAACCAAAGAATTTCCGAATGGTTTCCAAGTGATTTTCCCCATGTGTCGCTATAGACGATGACGGCATCGATGTACGCGTTATAGTTATCTAGACCAGATGTTATCATGTTAATAAGACGTTGGAATGTTGCCGGAGATTTTTTCATACCAAAATGTATCACTTTATATTGACAAAGCTCATCTGGAGTTACAAATGCTGAAATTTCTGTTACTCTCTGTTCGTGAGTGGAATTTGCCAGAATCCTTTTAAAAGGTCAAACTTGGCGACATATTTCGCATTTCCAATTTTACCAATGCAATCATTCATGCATGACATTGAAAATTAATGCGTTTGGGCGACACTGTTGACTTTTCTATAGTCAGTACACATGCGGAATGTATTAACTGGCTTAGGAATAAGAATACATGGTGAAATCCAGTTAATTTTACTTGGTCTATAAAACAATTTTCCAGTAAATATTGAAAATTTCTTTTTTCAAATATTCCTGTCTGAGAGGATTCCTCCTGAAAGGATGCTGTTTCACAGGTGTAGAATCTACAATCTCAACATCATGATACATTTTATTTGTTCGTCTAGGAACATCAGGAAACAAGTACTCACACCCATGTAATAGCTGTTTTAGTTCTCCCCTTTCTTTTTGTTGCAGTTGTGACCATTTCTGGTTCAGATTGTTTAGTATTTCTGTATTTCCGAACTTTGGTTAAACCAGAGACACTACGGTCATATTGCATTCTATCGTTGACATCCTCACTGTGTGGAACAGATACAACTAAATTAAATTAATAATTAACTGGGCTATCGCTGTCAAAATACTCCTTTAACATATTTATGTGACAAAGATGTTTCTGTTTCCGCCTCCAATGTGTGTTAATGATATAATTTAAGTAATTTACTTCTTTTCAACGGTATAAGGACCATACAATTTAGCGAGAAGGGGATTTTGACGTATGGGCAAGAACCAGAACTTTCTCACCAGGTTTAAAACTCCTTTCCTGTGTATTTCTGTCATACCTTAATTCCATTTTTGACGGAGTAGAGTGAAGATTAGTTCTTACTACTTCACAAGTCTTTGTCAATATATATCTGAAATCAGAAACATAGTCAAAAAGATTAATCTCTGAATCTTCATTTGAAAGAAGTTTAACTTTCAATAATTTCAATGGTCCACAGACAGTATGTAAAAAAAACCAGTCCAAAAAGACTAAAACCCAATGACTCTTGAACTGATTTCTTAACAGCAAACAACAACAAATGAACACCCTCATCCCTATCCTTTCCTGTATCAAAGCAATATGACTGGATCATATTCTTCAAAGATTGATGAAATCTTTCCAAATCTCCTTGACCTTAGGGTGATAGGCAGAAGATTTAAAGTGTTTGATGCCTAATTTATGCATAACTTGTTGGAAACTTCCAGACATAAAATTAGACCCTAGATCAGACTGGACAGATTAGGGAAGGCCAACAAGTGTTTAAAAAAACGTAACCAAAGCTTTTACAATGGTTTTAGTTTTAATATTTCTCAAAGGAATTGCCTCTGGAAATCTTGTGGACGCACACATTATGGTCAACAAGTATTGGTTACCTGTCTTGGTCTTAGGGGAGGAACCGACAGTCTAACATTATTTTGCTAAATGGTTTGTCAAATGCAGGAATAGGTTGCAGATTAGCCTTAGGTATCTTCTGCTTGGGTTTTCCTACCATTTGACAAGTGTGACAAGATCTACAGTATTTAGAAACATCACTTTGAAGTTTCGGATACTAAAAATGATTCAAGATCTTGTGACACGTCTTATTGACTCCTAAATGACTGGCCAAAGGAGTTTCATGGGCTAGACTAAGAATTTCCTATCGATATCAGCTCGGAACAACAATTTGATAGTTCACTGACCACTCGTCACCAGTGGATACTTCAGGTGTTCTCTATTTTCTCTTAAGGACCCCATTTTTCACAAAGTATCAATCTGGAACTTGTGTGGCTTCAGTTTCACTAATAGCCCTCTAAAACAAACATGAGATCTCAGGATCTTGTTCCTGTTCTACAACGAGTGATTGTCTGTTGTCACCCTGATTAGAATAGAGAGAATGAGTTGTAAAAAGAGGATCACTGTGATCAATACATATTGATGGATCAATACCAGGAGAAAAAAGGTGACCTCATCAAAAAACTGACCAATAAATGTGTCAGCTAATGAAATAATTTCCTGATCAACATCATTCTCAAGAGCTTTTTTGCCATAGCTCTGATAACTGCACAAGCAGGATACAAATCAGGGATTTCGATCTCAATAGGATCAACTTTTTGATCCAAACAAGGCTTGTCAGTTACAAGTGGATTAACCACGACCTTATCTCCCGCTAGGTCATTGCCTAGTAACAAATGGATACCTTCTATAGATAAAGAAGTCACTGCCCCAACAGTCACAGGTCCCGAAACTAAGTCTGGTGCCAAATTTACACAATGGAGAGGAACATTTATAAAGCCGCACTCTACTCCCTGAATAAGAACACTTTCACTAGAAGAAAACTTCTCAGACAAAGGCAAAGTACCTGATAACAAAAGACTCTGTGAAGCTTCTGTGTCCCTTAATATTTTAATTGGGATAGGTTTGGCAGAATCACCAATAAGTGATATAAAACCTTCTGACATGAATGGTTCATAAGTCTCCAAAATAGAACCAGACTGGGGTTTATTTGACCCAATAATTGTATTGCTTTCAATACAAGACATTACCTTGACATCTTTGAAATAAGATCATTTAGAATAGCTCTGTCGTTATTCTGTTGCTTATTTTTCATCTTGTAGCAATCAGAAATGACTTGCCCTTTCTTTTTACAATAAGTGCACTTATGAAGAGATAAGGTTTTCTGATCAGTCTTATCAGATGTTTGATTTCTAACAGTTGTGCTGTTTTGAAATTTAGAAGTACTCTTTTGAGACTGAGATGATTTTTACCAGAAAACTGCTCAAAGGAAAACTTACTGACAAATGAAATTTTGTGAGTCAAGGAATAATCATCAGCCATGTGAGCAGCATTTTCCACTTTCTGCTCGTCAAGATAGGTTTTGACATCACTATGGATTCACCTCTTGAACTCTTCAATTAATACGAGCTGTCTGAGGTTATCATAATCTTGATCAACCTTCTTGGTTGAGCACCACCTATCAAATAGTTGTTCTTTTTCCATTGCAAATTCGACATGAGTATGTCCATTTTCTTTTCTACAATTCCTAAACCTGACTATATGACTAATTCCAATGAATATTTGAAATAAATAATTCCTCTCAAATTATATCTGATTTCAACAACACAACTATAAATGCAGACTGATCTTTAGAACAGGAATTTAACTCAGTCTCTGTGGTGTAAAGTAAACTGGCATACAATTTGTTCTTGAAGTCTTTCTGTTACCCCTGGACTTATATTTGTTCCTCTTTTAGCTTGTCTCATTTGCGAATGGTGTTTTATCGTGGCTTCTTGAAGACTCCTTAATACTATTTTTAAAAAATTCTTTCAATTTGGAAAATAATTACTCTTCTATTTTATTCCAGGTTAAATTGCAATCCAAATTCATTCATTATCTGAAAAACATCATCAAATCAACTAGACATGTAATCCATTTTACAAAATGTTTGACAAATGACAGTGTCCTATATGACTTTTCTATAAGAAATGGGTCTGTTTTTCACTGTCAAGTTGTAATAATGCTGTCGTAATGTGTCACCAAATAAAGTAGTAAACACGGACTTCAAAGCTTATTCTTACAGCCTGTATGTATTGAAATTGAAAGAAAACCTGTTTTGTAACTCCATTTACCTGTAATATATTTATATATGCTTAATACATTAATCATTTGGTATAGCCATACCGTATTTATTTTTATATGGGCTCTTAAATTTGAAAAAAAATTTAAAATATACAATAATGGCTGATATAAGGAGGTTTAAGCTAAAAGTATTATCTAAATTAATTAGCTACAGACATTTGAGTAAATCACTTTGCTCACATGCAGACATGATGTTGCTACGGCTAATGATTTATGTAAAGGGGTTAAAACCTCCGAGCCAAGTTCATTGTTGTTATTAATGTGTTTTTGTCTCAGGGTAGTTTGGCCGATTATTTTTGAAAAATTAAAATGAGGTGTTGTGTGGCCTAGCCAGAAATGACAGTTTTTTTTTTTTTTAAATGTATGGGGGAGGTGGCAGTGTTTGTTTCTAAAAAATAGTTTTGCCTCCTGGGGTTAGCGTGTTTATTTTTTAAAAGGAAGACCAGACTGTTTGTGGCTGATCTAGGAAAAATAGGGTTTACAATTTTTTTTAATCATGGGTGGCATAGTGTTGATTTTTGAAAAATTATTTTTGTCTGCTTGGGGGTTGGTGGAGGTGATTTTTGAAAAATGAAAATAAGGTTGTTAAATTCTTTAAAAAATGAGACATATTAAAGCTTTAATAAGATATTTATGTAATGAACAAGATATCTGAATTGACAATATTAATAAAGAGATCTTATGAAGTTTATAACGATAATGTGTTTTAAAATATATATCCCATGCCTGGGTTATCTCCATTCCAAACCTTTTCTTTCCAACTAACTTTTACCAGTTTAACAAGATAGTAATACATTTTTTATTTAAAATGAGATTCGATTAGCAACCGAATACTCCAAATAGATGTCACTGATTTTGATATAAAACAGTAACGTTAAGCCAAATTAATATTTATTCCAAAACGATGTATCTCATAAACTGTTTCAGGTATCTTATAAACATTGCAAGATATTTAATAATATTTTTGAGCCATCTTATATACTTTATAAGATGTCTTAAACTTTGTAAAATATATACTGTACGAGATACTTTATTAAGGTATCTTATATATAATTTTAATTCAGATATCTTATGAAGTTTATAAGTTTATGTTACGTAGACGTACATGAACAGTCCTATGACAAAGGTAGTTTGGTCGACTCAAACTGAGCAAGTTAATTCAGATTCTGCTAAATTAGACAGTACTGTTAATCTAAAAATTGTTTTCCACCAGTTCTGTAATAAGATACCTCCAATGTTATGGCTGGAAATGCATAGCATGGTTGTTTTGGTTATTCACATTTTCAGTGTATTTGTAGTAACAAAATATAAACATATGTATATATACATACACCATATATACGGTTTTCGTTATTTCGTTTTCAAACCGATTCCGGAAAACTAAGAAGCATAAGTTTACACAAGGTAATTATTAAGGTATTTATTTCTTATTCTATATCATTGTAACACTTTAAAACATTTCTTTTTACATTCTGATTACTCTGCTGTTTTCTTTTTACATTCTTTGATTGTATGTATATAACAGTGCATAGCACCTAACACTTTCTAGCCTCTTTTTTAAGTATCTTTCATAGTAAAGCATCCTACATTTAAAATGAATCTGTCAGAGTAATTGAAAATTATTAAATATAATTTTCATAGAGTATATTTGTACAACATCCCCCTTGGTAAGCATAGTAAAGTCAAACAATCTGACACTCTTCGTAACCATAATAACATTAGCACATCGGTAGGTATCATTAACTATGTTTGTATCGTCCTTTGCCTTTAATTTATATATATATATATATATATATATATATATATATATATATATATATATATATATATATATATATATATATATATATATATATATATCTATATATATATATATATATATATATATATACTCGTACGTGTAATTTAGAAAATGTGTTAAAATTCATCCGATATCATGTGAGATGCAGGTCTGAAATTAACCGATGTACAATAAATTATGTTTACTGACATTATCAAATAAAGATCATGATCATGGAATGTTTATATAAATTGAAAGTTTGTCGGGGTTTTTGGGGGGGGGGGTGTCTTTTTTTTTTTTTTAAAGCAATTGGAACAAACATGCCGATGCTAATATGGTAAAATTAAAACAGAAACAAAAGATGTAACGTTAAATTCTTAGGTCAGTTAAGAACTATAATCCAGATTTATCAAGGAAACAAAAGGTGAACATTTAACTTGACATAGATCTTGTAAGTCTATAATCACAATAAAATGTTGTGCCAAAGCAAAATTTGTGAGATAATCTTCTAAGTCAACAAACGATTTCTTAGTCACATTTTCATATAAAATCTCCTTGATGCTAAACTCACACCAAAGGACTAATTTCACTTTACCTTCTAAACGGTCCTAAAACCTGGTAACAAATACATTTTCATCCATAGTCTTATTTCTATCATAAAATACTACAATACCGATAAGTCTTCAACTTGGTACCCCTAGACATCATATGCACGCGCTGACATCATGATGCTAAGTGACAAAATGTTAGTGAACGCTGAAAAACGCATTTTTAGCCAGAAATATATCCTTTTGGACAATGTTTAGCACTGAGTACATGCATCGCCCACCGCGATATTTTGTCAAGTGGTACTGAAGGCTAATCATGACATAATGTGAAAGAACAAGGCTGAGCCGTAAAAACGCTCCATATTAAAATGAAAGATAAGTGTTCTTTATTTCTCTTCAGAAGACCATCCTAGGATCACATAAACCACATACATTTCTAAATTTCTAAAACAAAATTGGGAAAAATATGACTATTTAATGATAATAGGTTAAGAAATATTAATACATGTTTTATGCTAGTTTCATTCATACGGTATCCCGGCGCTGATTTACTAAGTTTATATCAAACTTAAGAGATATATCAAAGTAAAATCTTTGAGTGAGTATAAAAACTGTAAACACGACTTCATTTTCTTATTTTAGAGAAAACTTATAGATGTTAAAAATACTAAGGCTGCAACCTTTACAAAATATTGTCAATGTGTCTACCATACAATAACCAAAATGATGCCGTTTAATCGAACCTTTTCGAAACTCAGGCTTTCATCCGATCTGCACGTTCGGCTTACATGTATATGGAAGTCATTGACTGATCTATGTAACTTTTTAAAAAAAGTATCCATCCAGTTTTCCACCTTCAGAATTAATTCGGCAAACACATTTAACTGCAAGTGAAAGAAAGAAAGAATAATTCAATAATTCATCTATAAAATCAACTGCTGAAACATTTGTATGACATAAATGACTATGCGAATATATATAATTTTTGTTTGAAAGGAAACGAGGACATAGTTTGCAATACTGCACTTACAAAATGTTTACAATATATAAGCATTCAATGAGGAATTTTCCTTCACATGTCATAATCAATCATTTGTTCCGACCTCCGAGGAGACCAGGGCTTATTCAGAAATTTATTTGCCTTTGCATATGAAAATAATTAAAATTTATGTGAAAGCTCACCAAAACATGATCAATTACCACATCAGTACAATTAGCCTTTCAAATAACACAGAATTACCATTCAACTTATTTTATCAAGGTAACAAATAAGTTGCATTGATAATTTGGACACATACTAAGGACTACATTATAAAAGCGAACTATTTGAAAAGAGCGAGATGTTGAACAATCAGTCTATTGATTTTGATCCTCGAGTTAACAATATTTGATAAAATAGCTACGCGTGTCTCTCAGGAGTCCTTTCATACACTTAATTTACAAATTATACAGGTTTGCGGTCTTTTCTAATCGCTACACACCACTATATAATCTGTATTTGTACTGAATTTGTTATGTTTATTGTTAGACCTGAGTTGGCAATCAAGTTCAGCCTAGCTCTGTGTCGTTACAAGTGCTCTGTTGTGTCTGTAATTTAACTGTGTGACTGATTTAAGGTTGTATAAAGGGTACTATGTTAGTAAGAATTCATCGTTTAATATATGTGAGAAAGAGATAGAAATCCTAATCCATTGTACATGAATGCTACTTATGTGCTCATTGTTCTGTATGTATTTCACCAAATATATTTGCATATCGCCATTGTATTTTGATATTATGTTTAATTGGACTGAATAATTAATAATGATCATACGTATTACATTAACGTATTTCTGCTTGTATTGATCGCTTTTGACACAAAAAAGAAAGGCATTGGTAACGACTACAAATGCTGCAGAACTAGTAAAGTTTTAAAGTAGAAATGCACTGGGGAGGGGAGGGGAGGAGGGGGATAGAGAAGGGAAGAGCGAGGAGGAGAAAGATTGGGCGTTTAAATTAAAGAGGCAACCAAACACTAAAACATGGTAAAGTTGGAAATATTACATCAATAGAGCATTGGAAATGTGTTTCTGGTATAATGTGTTCATAAACCAACTTCTTATAAAATTCATTTATTGGGCATATCAGGTTTCAACTATTTCGAAACAAACGAATTAGTCACACTCTATTCCATCTATTCGAGTGTTTGTCGTCTGATAGTTTTAATCGGTCTCTCACTTGTTTGAACGAATACTATACAATTATTGGAAATTCCGTCTGTGCTTCCGTCCAATTATTCATTGGACAACATCATTATCTGTCCAAAACTCTGCTCACTCGTCTATGCATTTCTGTGTCCGTTTTCCGTCTCAATCTGACAGTCTGTTTGTCCATGTGTGGGCCAGTTCGTTTATATGTTCATCTATCAGTTGGCATGTCCTCCCATACTTTTATTTGTCTATAAGTTTGTCTGTCCATAAGTTCCTTCAGCAATCCATTCACCAATTGCCCATCTGTATATTCACGCTTTCCTGATCCGTCCGTTTGTCTTTTCATCTCTTCGTCTGTATGCCCATTCGTCCTCTTTTCAAACAATATGTTAGGTTTACATGGGGCACAATGAAATATTTGTAGTCAACATTTAAAGGGTCTCCAATTAAACTCATGTCTGTGCAAAATCAAATATGGCCTCTATGGCAGTTATCTTCAAAAGAGACATTTTCTTTTTATGAATATTAATTTTTAAAAGTGCTCGAGTCGAAGGACTGATGTACATCCCAGAAATGATCACCTAAAGGTTTAGATGGTTCTAAATACCACTGTAGCATTATGGTCACCAACTGCTGATAGCTAAAAGTTTGTTTTTGCCACTGCTTGAGAATGACAAATGGTATTTGCAGTGAGACTCATAGTGTTTTATTATTTTTGTTGATCTCTATGAAACTAGAGGCAGAAAATACTGACAGAATGTCTGTGCATTATTTGACATAAATTAGTTTTTTTTTCGGAACAGTAGAATGTCAGACTATTGTCTTTTATTTTTGTCAGGAAAAGTTTTTCCTAACGAAAGCATGAACCAAGAGTCTAAAACACATCAGCACTAAAGATTGATTTTAATTATTGGCAGGAAATCTGAACCATTTCAAGTGCTCTATATATTTTTAACTGTGAAACTATGAGGTTTTGCAAAAAATATACTGAGTAAAAACTCATTTTTTCTATATATGTGAGAGAATGGGTGAGAACAATACTAATCAATTGTATATGTGTGCTAGTTGTGTTCATTCTTCTGTATGTATATCCACCAGATGTATTTTGTTACATCACCATTCATGCATTGTATTTTGATATTATGATTAATTGGACTGAATTGTACAAGTGCTTGTTTTATTTTCTTAAGGTACACCTGTTCTCTTAATAATGAATTGTTTATACGTTACAATTATACGACATTATTGGTTATGTTTCCAGATTATTCTGTTTCTATCTCCAAGTATTCTCCGAGATAAGAAAAAAATAATCTTGGTCATGTTTTTTTTTGTACCCATCACAGTTCATTTTTGTCGAGCCTCCCTTGGCAGAAGCTTGACATATTGATCACTTTCGTGTCCGTGTGCGTGTCCCGTATCCATCCATTCATCCACATCCTAGATTAAAGTTAATGCTAACGTTAACTTTCTAGTCAAAGTAAAAGTGGGCTCAAAACAATTGGGGCCTCTTGTTTCTTCTCTCTACAAGTTTTCTCCATACATGGATGCAGACAAGATGAACCAAGACTAATTAGCAATGTCAGTCAGATTCTCACTTGGCCAAGGATTGTTGTGTAATTAAATCCATTAATCACCGATACTACATTTTGCTATAATTATTATCAGGACAACAATACCTTAATCATTATAAACTCTCTCTCTCTCTCACCTGTACTCGAATGCCTGCACATAGACTTTCTATCCTCATGTGTGGAGGTATCTTGTTACAGAACTGGTGGAGAAAAATGTTTACATTAGCAGTACTGTGTAATCTATTTGACAAGGTGATGATAACAGAGCATGAATTACCTTGCTCAGCTGGAGTCGATCAAACTACCTTTGTCATAGAACTGTGAATGAATACTTACAGCTTTGGTAGCGAAGCTTCCTTCTGTTATTTGCACTGTAGTTTTCTATAAATTGGTATCGGCGCCCAGTAAATATTCTGCTGACCTGGCGCTTGCCTATGGGCACAAGATAAAACAATTTTCCCTTGGTCACCTTTGGTTTTACCGCTAGAGCAGCGGAAAGGCTTCTTCAGGCACTCCACCAAGTGGTGTACTTATCAGGATAATTACCTCAACATTATCTTTTGCTGTTAGGTCGATACCCATCAGAATGTTGAATCTGCTGAAATTCGGCCATTATATATATATAATTACCCAACGAGTTTATTCATAACTGGATCATCCAATTCTTGATATGGAGATGCTTATCAAAACAGTCAACTTAAGATGCAGCACTCTGCACCATTGTCACTAAGTGAGTGCCTCTGTTATCTGGTGATTTACTATCAAGTTTTGGATATTATCCCTATGCCAACCAGTTTGGTGGATGGGTATGCTAGTTTAACAAAATAGTTCCAAACACTTGGCCCCTTTACCTTGTTGTGTTGGCTTGCCAAGATCAAGTAACATGTCTTGATTGTAATCTGAACGAAGTAAAATCCCTCATAAAAATGTGCTAAAGTGTTTTTGCATAATGAAAAATTGTCCATGCTCATAGGTGCACTTCCATTGTCAAATCTTCAGTTTCGGAGGTGTTTACTTTTTGTATGTTGTCAAGCTCTTCAATTTCGGAGGTAAGTAAATCTTGCACGTAGTCGGCAATCCCATAATGCCTAAGTGGAAGTGATCAGTTTTGAAAAACACCAGAATTTAATAAGTTTGAAGATGCTGGGGATAATCATTACAATAACTTGATAGGTTTATGAGATATCTTAGAAACAATATTAGACATCTTAATTTAATTTGGTTTATAAGACATATTATATAATTTATAATGTATCTTATGAAGTTTAAAGGTAGCTTATGAATTTAATAAGATCTCTTATATACTTAACAGCTTAATGCAAGATCTATTAAGAAGTGTCAGTAATAATGGATATATGCAGCAAAACTTCCTAAACTGGACACAGTTATTCCCAAACATTTTGTCCATTTTATAGGTGGTCAGGATATAGAGGTTTGATTAGTATTCATCCCACTTTCTCTCTCTGAACCGGATTGTGCAAACAGCCAAATATGCATCCTACATAGGATTCTTTCATTGAATTCAATTTACGAACATACAACAGAAATCTAATTGAGCCAGATAGGCAACAACATTAATGGGCGATGCACTTCCAAAACTTGTTTATGTCAAAAGCCTTTAATAAGCAAGTCTGTAGCCAAATTATGTCTTGCAGAGAATTGGAAAAAGCAATTTGTAACACATGCATTCTGAAATGTGGCATTATTTGAGATACTTGTATATAGGTAATTAGAGATATATAGGTAATGCTATGTCATGGATGTGGGTTTTTTTTGTTATTCGTAGTGATTAGTTCCATTATTTCTTTAATAAAAGAAGGGTTTAGGAAGAGAACTTCAATGTACAAATTTTAAAATGTTCAAATTAATTTGCTTAGATTTAGCAATGAAAATTTCTCCTAGTTTACATATAGCCATTGCAGATATTTTAAAACAGTATGAAATGAATTTGTTCTATTTCTTGCACTGGCTAAGGTATAATGTTCCAACTTAGGAGAAAAATGTGCACCATGAATTTGTGTGTTTTGCATAGGCATTTTGCTAAAAAAAATTTAAACGAAGATACAATAATGATTGATTATTTAAGAGAGATTTAGAGATATTGTCTTTCATAATGACCACCCACACTTCAAAAATACCTGTTTGGAAATGAGACTGGACACAATTTAGCATTCATGAGTACACACCCATGACACAGCAAATTTGTCAGATGATGGCATGATTCAATTCTCACCCATTCAAAGAATTGATCACCTCAGTTCAAATTGCAAATAACTGATGTAGGACATGATGGTGTCTTCTATTTATCTGACAACTGTCACAGAAAGATGGCAACTTTGATCATTTTATCCTTCATAACTCCTATTTCTTCCAAGAGCTATATAATCAAGCTGCACCTTTTCAGAATTTTGTTAAAATTGGGTCATGAACATGGAGGAAGATTTCATGACATCAAAACATTAATAAAGGGACTGAACAAATTAAAACTGTACAAAGTATATACGAATCAGGTAAGAAGCACAAATCTCAAATACTTTTATTGTCCTAAATAATTTCACAAATAATTTACTTCATGAACTAGTATTTGATACTGCTTGTGCTGTTGTATTGTCTTGCAGCTACCATAAAAACAAAACCTTAAAAGGCTATTTCCAGTGTTCTTTTATGAGCATAACCCGCAATTCACCTACATACTGTATGCAACCATGAAATTTGTGAATTTAGCAAAGACACTGAATTTGCACAAATATTTTTCCTAGTAAAGATTTTGACGCAAGATAAAGCATACAAAGCTATTATGTATCTGTGAAAATTGTTTTGCGAGTAAACTTAAATAAAAAAATCTGCCAAAAAATTCATATTGCTCAAATAATATGATTTACAGTGCTTTCATTAAGAAAAAGGATAATTAAGATTAGTTGAAAACAAGAATAGGTGGTAAAAAAAATAGGCCTACATGCAAACAATGAATTGTTACAAGTGCAAGAAATTAAATTTTGACATGACAATTTACATTTGTTCACTCATCCATCAATAAATGTACAACAGAAAGATGTAAATTGTAGATATGCATTTGCAATACAGTATCAATATTCTTACTGACAAAGAAAATTAAATACTGTGTATTAAAAGTTGTCATGATCACAACAAACCATTAATTTAAAGATCAAAGATACTATGATATATCAGTGGAAACATCAGGGCCCATTTATTCAATCCTCAAATTAAAGTACATATGAAAATATAATTTTTGGCAAAACCAAGAAAACTGATACCCATGAAAAATAGGTGAATTTGCAGTAATTTTTGTAAGACCTATTTCTCCCTCATCTTGGTATTGTATACTCTGTAACAGAATACCGTATATACTCGCGTATAATCCGATACCAACTGCAAACTGCATAGACCCAGATCTTCCATCACATAATGTGCCAGCAGATCTGGGTCTATGCAGTTTGTAAGGACTAATCAGCAGAACAAACAACATAAACCCATATCTGCTGGCGCATTATGCGACGGCAGATCAGGGTTTATGTTGTTTGCATTTCGACCCGGATCATACGAGTATATACAGTAATCATATTATCAAACTAAAACTGTTCAATGTCAAAGTGTTAAACAATCTTTACATTCAATTTCTTAATCTTTCCCACAAACTTCATAATATAGCAATCAATGTATTGAGAACAGTGTTCACATTGAGGGATGAAATTATACCATACCGAACAGAATCAGAGGAAAGAACACTTGTAGCTTCAGAGATATTAAGACTGATGTTCCCCTTTTATGATTGCAAGCAAATGACAATATTGCTCAAAATAATCCCAATTATCAGTTTTAAAAGTATTATACTTTATCATTAAAAAAGTATTACAACATTCATAAAATATCTTATAAATTACCTCTGAAAAACATTTGTATTGAATTGTTCTCTATTGCTGCAAGTACTGCCACTATTATCAGGGGAGGTAACCACCGTAAGGTCTAATTTCTTCTTCTCAAGGTTAGAATGACACAAGCTCGATTGTCCTTTCAGATCATGATTTTCAGAATTTTTGCTATGATCCAAATGTACCATGTATGAGAAGAAAACAGTACAGCTGAGCCATGGCAATTAGTTCAACTTTTGTTTAAAAAGACAAGAATTGGGAACAAAGTAATATTTTCAACTCTATGAAATGAGAATCGACTCCAGGTGCTATGTTCCAGGTTAAATTTGTAATTATAATTTATGAATGATCATACAGAATTTCTCAGTACAGATGAAAACCACTTAATGTGTACATATATTGAGAGTAATAATAAAGAAACTGCCACCTTAAAAAAGAAATGTATCAACATGAAAGGATGATACATTTCATACAATTATTATACATGCGCACAATTTTTTCCAACAAGATTTAAAACAATCCCAACAGGCACCACTGTGCTACATGCAACTTACAAACGAATCTTCAACATTCAGAACCCCTAATTTCACTCTTATGCACATTTTCTCAATTTCTCTTCAATTAACTTTAATACCACTTTTTTTTTTAAAATGATTTATTACACATTACCAACAGAAAAAATGAAAACATATGGAAACAATTATGCATCCATCAAGAATTTCAAGTACATATCTGAACTCATACAATATTTTAGAACATGAAAAAAATACAAAATCTCAAAGCTTGAATCTATACCTATCTATTATCAGTCATCAAGTACAGCAGCTCTCTACAGACGATGACTAATACAATATACATCCAATATCTGAAATTGACGAAGGCAGAAAAGTCAATAATACTCCCGTGACAAAATCGGCTGTAAGCTATCATCCAAACTATCCATTTCAACAAATTTACTTTAAATTATTGAAAACTTGATGAAAATTATGTCAAATGTTATGAAACATGTTGAATATTTTATGTCGGGGAGGGATTTTGACTATACTGTGTAAAAGTAAGATCTTGAAAATAAACATTTCCATGATATTTACATACGTTATTTCATTGATCCTTTAAGAGTTTTGCATTCTAGATGGGTTGAAGAAGCATCAATTTTACTCTTGTTTGTATCTGTATTAAAAATCTAAATATTACTGATATCTTGCATTCTTTCGTACAACAACTTTAATTATGTTCTCTAAAACACTGCCAATGTGATACAATTCAGGCTTTTAGAATGCTACACAATTCTTATCTATCACAGTTCTGATAATATGAACAGGAAAATTCAAAAGATGATCCAACTTAGAATGACACTTGTGCCTTGTACAGTGGCCAGTTAGCATTGTATTGTATCTTAATAGTTTTTTCTCAGGCTTAAAATCCAAGTGGTCAGGAAGACAACTTACTATCAGGGGTTTAAAAAACTGCCTTTAACTTCTTAAGTCACCGTGTACAGATACCATATATACTCACTTACAGTCCAGTCCAGCTGCAAACAACATAGACCCTCACCTGCCATCGCATAATGTTGTTTATTCTATTAATTACTCCTAACAAACTGCATAAACACAGATCTGCCTGCACATTATGCGAAGGCAGATCTGGGCATGTGCAGTTTGCAGATGGACTCCACTTATAATTGAGTATATATGGTACCTGACACATGCATGTCTCTTGAAGGGTGAACCTCAATCAGAGTGAATACCCTACCAGTGCCCACTGACAGTGGCACACATTCTTGTCGAGTGCATCAACTTCCACCCCGTACAATGCAAGTTTTTTATGTGAACTCAATTAAAGAACTTTCTGATTATTTACCTTTATATATTTTATTTTATATACATTTTACATAATTTTAACATCTTTACCTTTCATATTTTTATATTTTAGTACTTCATGTTCACATTTATTTGGAAGGGTTTACTTTCCTAAAGTTTTTTCTGCAATTCTTTATTTATACATTTTTAGACCTTTACTTTTACTTGGCACCATACAGTCATTATTGTGCTGAAATGCCATTAAATGCTAATTCAGATATATATACCAGTGTCAATATGTGTTAACGTTTATAGTTAATGATTTCAAGTTGATGAATCAAGAAAAAAATAGTACCCTGAAAGTCTCCTAATTACATAAAAATTTAACTTTTTTTTTGTACAATATAAGAAGCTCCAGATCATTTTAGAGCATTGTATTACTTAATTTCATAATTGTCAAATCTGTTCATTTAGACCCAAGATAAAATTCTGTCTTTCAATTTTAATTTTATTGACTTGATAGTGCGAGTTGTAGCTAATACTGGACACAATTAAACCATTTTTACTGTGATCAATAAACATCTGACACATGTAAAACCAAAATGAATATATACAAGTTTTCAAACTCAAAATCTACTATTGAGACACATGCTTCAGCCTTGCATATTATCCTATGCATCTTCATAAAATCACTTTAACTACATTTTTCTTGCTGCCATTGTTCTTGCAAAAATTGATAAGGATTTGAAGTAATCTATTCTATGAGCTTCTTAGCCTTGAAGTAGCGTCGGAGGTAGAGCACCTGCCAAGTTGCCAGACCCAGCAAACATAACATAGAAAATATACTGAAGTACATCACTCTGGAGTGAGTAGATTCTGAAAAAGAAATAATGGTTAGAATAAGCAGGTAGCCAACTGCTGCAAATATTATAAAACACACCCATGACAGAGTGTGGTTGTAAAGCTATATAAGTTTTGTAGCAATTCGGTAAAACAGTGATAAAGGTACAAACAGGAAATTACTCTTTTGCCTGATTTTGCAAATCATTTTGACTTAACATAGTATACTTGCTCACAAGTCAAATCCAACTGCAAACCGCAAAGACCCAGACCTGCAGTTGCACATGTCAGCAGGTCTGGGTCTATGCAGTTTCTCAGTAGTAATCAGTAGAACAAACAACATAGATCCTGATCTGCCAGCACATTAAACAACAGATTAGGGTCTATATTGTTTGCAGCTGGATTCAACTAATAAGAAAGTATAGACGGTAAGTGCAATATTTTTAATCTGATGCTGTACAATTTCTCTACCACCACAAAGTTAATGTTTCAAACAGTCTAAATAGAATTTTTTTTGCTTTGATCTCAGCTTAGAAATAAAATTAAACCAATACAACATGGAGTCAGATGGGCAAGAACATTGCTGTAAAATGCACCACATAATATGTCAATGTTCAAGGATTGCAGGGCAGAAAATAAGTTAGTAAGTGATGAAAGAAAAATGGACCTATATTATTGTAAAATAGCAGGCACATCTTGAACTGGTCCATAAAGGCAGATTTAAATTAGACATGTGCAAGCTTTATTTTTCCAATGAATCACACCAATCCATAACAATTTAGACGGCTCACCATTGGTATCTCTCATTTCTTCTTCCCGAGACTTCATGTATACAAAATCATCAACTATTGACTTGGAAAGGTCCTCTAATCGTCTCAATTCCACTTCTAATGGCTTCAACTTTTCAGCCTTGGCTAACTGGAAACAATGATTTATTTATAAATTTCTGACACAGTATGGTGATAAAATTAATGTCTGGAAAAGAAAAGGTTAGCTCTTGCCAAGTTTGTCAGAGTCTTGCATGATGCATCACAAATTTAAGAAAAAGATTAATCTATATACCACAATAAATTCCATTCTGATGGTCCTATGCAGTTCCAGGTTTTGTAATTTGTGGGTCCAAATGAAGAATAAATATGCATCACACTTATATTTCATAAACGGTCCTCATACTTCAGACATTCTATATTATTTGTTGATGGCATAAAATCTCAAAGTTAATCTGAATTTATACATCATGCACATTAACACACACACACACACACACATATGCGTGCTCATACAGTAGGAAAGATCAAATGGTTCCCTTGTTTCTTTCAGAATGCAGGGACACAAATTAATCTGTTGGTTTTGTACTGCCCAATTTTTCAAACAACATCAATTAAATAAAATTACTTTTCTTTGTCCTTTAATTTTTGCACAGAGAACTATGTATCGTTTATTAAATTGTGCAATACTTCCATGTGAAATAAACTGAAATATATGATTAACATTCTTTTACCGATAGTTATTCATACATAAAAAATAAAAAAAAGTGTACAAGGCAGTTACATGCAATAATGTAATTTCTTAATGTAATTAATGGCTATTTCAGAATTAATCACAACCCGGGGACCTGCGGCACCAGTTATTTTAAAGCTTTGTGTTGTTTCGATTGCCATGTTTTTTAGTACAAGTTTCTTCTGACCTTTTCCAACCTACTAAAAACATGACAAGTCGCTTTGCCAATGACGAGCAAAATTATGTGACCTTGTATCAAAACCTACCTGCCTGAATCGGTAAGGAGAATACGAATGAGCCAACATGAGGCAAATATTCAGTTTACAAACTGATTCTACTCTGCAATGCAGCACTGATTAGTCAAATGATCATCAAATCTTGTGGCCTAAGTAATTAAACACAATAAAATTACCATTAGCCTTTTCCCTACATAAGTTTTCTGTGGTTTGACCACTGATATAAAGAAAAATGTAGACCACAAGATTTCAGATCATGTGACTAATCAATGTGAGAAATGGCCAAGTATGAGATCCAGTTTGTAAACACTGTAATTTGGGATCTTGTATTGGCTTATTAAATTAAAGAGGCTAAATATATCTTAACTGTTATGAATGAGAAGCTAAGTTATCCATTTATTGATTTCAGGCTGGTCAAGTTGGTACAAGGTTGCATTAATTTGCTAACTCCTGGGTACAATGACAATCCTATACTGTGTGGTTTGGGCAAATTTATGTTTTTGATAGGGGCTGCCCTCTGAGCTTTTACTCCCTTGATTTAGAAAATTATGAGTCACTGACTCTTGACTCCAAAAATGAGAAGTCCTAAGGAAAATCATGAGTTACCAACCAAATCATGGAGTCCCAGCCCCAGTGTAAAAATTAAATGTTCCAAGCTATACTTTACGCAATACAACTGAAAAAAACTTGTAACATTTTTAGTATAAAATACAAACAATATAGGTTTTTAATGTTGTATTGTACAGAGAGAGATTTTCTGTATCTGCATTGTCTAAGCAAAGAAAGGATCAAAGAAAACTGATCTGTATTTATGATGTTTCTGAACAGAACCAGTTTGTTCTAAAAGATCATTGTTTTGATTAAATGTGTATATGCATCTTGTATTGGGTAAATGTGGAAAACTGCAAATTAGTACTTCCATTAATGAATGAGTTCGTCTTTCTGCACTCCACACATCAGGAATAAACAACACTTATATCTCTGACATCATTCTCTTTCTTTCTTAGCCAAGAGAAATTTGTCTACCCAATCTGACTGCCATTGTCTTTTCTTAGACCTCTGACTGTCATTTACCATATCAGCCTCATTCTGAAGTCACATCCAAGACTTCTCCCACATCTCAGGTGAGCTAGTTGCTAGATGTTTTCAAAAAACTTTGTAAAGAAAGCTGACATATGACCACTCTGGACATTCAAAAGATAACTGCAAGTAATCCTCATCTAAATAATTGGGAATATATACCATTGTCTAAGTGAACTTAATTGATGATGATTAGTTAATTACTGGTACACAATTCACTTAATGCCAACAAGTTTAATTTTTTACGATTGAAACAAAACTCATTGGACAACATTAAATCAAAGGAAAATTTACAACTTGCTCAACCAAACAGACAAAAAATACTTAAATAAACATATTGGTAAAAACCAAGACTTCAATAAAGATAGCAGTTTATCTTTTATTTGATATATAGGAAGCCACTTAACTTCCAACAGTCCTTGATAATCCCCTGCCACACTATTAGACATCACTGAGGAATTAAGTAATATGATTAGGGTCTTAACGTATTAGACATCTGTTTTGACATCTGCGCACATACTAAATGGGGGCAATAAACTGATCATTGCTTGAAAGAATGTCAGTGTGCAGACAAAGCCTTTATGCAAGCACAAGGAACCCTATCAAAATATGCCATGTCCTAGGGACCCAAGGGGTTCAAAGCACACGTCCAAGCAGCCGATTGCTGTATCACGGAACCAGGCCAACAGGTCAAAGGAAACCTTTTTTTTGTAATGCATGGTGGGACATCCATAATTTTTTTATTTGTTCATAATGGATATTTTTGTCTTGTATGAGAGAAAGGGTCTATTAATACACCATACAGTATGTCAACAAACTCAAATCTTTCTTATTAAATAACCCTTTCAGTTTGAATCTGAACTTCAAAATATTCACTGCTTCTGACAGGATATAAAACCAGGGTGTGTAAGGTTAATTTTAACCAAACACCACGCAACAGGATCAAGTTTTATAAATATGAAATACGTAACAAAGTATTCCAAAACTTCTCACATGGTTAAAGGGAATTAACTCCTCATGGATAATCCACAGCACAAAGTGCAAAATGATTCTGAAACATCAAGGCACATATGCTAATGGGAATTCCTCAGACTTGCACACAAGTATGTTGCACGATTAAACATACTCGTTGTTGCCTACAGCATAGCTGTAGGTGTATTTCGCTCTGGTATAAATGTTAACTTTTCTCTCCTTTATTCTATGGGTGGCTATAAAAACCTGCATTGAACAACAAAATGACACTTTATGGGTGGTTGACTCCTACTGAATTTTACTCTATGAGTGACGGGTATGAAAAAGTACCGCCAGCCCCCATCCCTCATTTTTAATTCTGGAACAGCCAATAACAACTAAAACTGATGCTTACATCTTCATAGCTCTTTGCTTCTACTCCATGTTTCATTGTAAGTGAAACTTCCCTATCAGTACCTTGTCCACCTGAAAAAAAAGAGTAATATTGTACTAATTTTATCCAGCATTTAATTAAATAATGAAATTCAACAAACTTAATTTATGCATTTAAAAAAAAATATTTACCCTAAAGAAATAAATAGAACAATGTCTAAAATTGGCATATTACTAGTAAAAGCTATAAAAAGAACTGAATCGTTCATCTTAGGGAAAAGTTTTGCAAAGCAGCAATTTGAGACTTCTCATTCAAACATATTAAAAATATATTACAAGGTCAATACTGGACGTTAATATTCGGGCAAAACTACCTCTTTCCAGCCAGAATTGGGTGAAAATACCAAAAATCAGGAGAAGTGCATATAGAAAGTTCAAAATTTATAATATTCAAAGAATTCACTTTAAACTTGTTTCTGCATATTTTCATGTCAGGTGAATATATATACTGATGAAATAATACTACAACTAGATAAAAATATAAAAATTTGTCTTATTTTGCTTCACCACAGTTGTTGTATAAAATGGCAACGTCTAAAACAGATTACATTTGAAAATTGGCATCTGTTTACATAGAAGTCATCTATTCATACATTTATTGTATGAAATATTGGATAAAATCATTAATTTTGTTAGTAATGGACCTGGATATGTTCACCGATTCATAATTTGCTTCCAACTAGGCTACAAAAATTCAATTTTGTAGTAGCTTTTTTCCAAGGATTATGTGTGAATTTTCTGCGGGAATTCCACTGACAGCAACAAAACTGACTACAGAAAATAAAACTTCTTTTTCAAACTATCCATCTTCCTCTTTGAAAGGAAAGCAACACAAAAGTCAATATTTTACCATCATTATTTATGCCTTCTATTGAAACAAAACAGGGGTGGGGTGGGTGAACTATGCCTTTTGGGGCATGTTTAGGCAAAATAACAAAGTCTAGGGCACCTATTTCACCTAAATCTTCCCTTAGTGTGGACCCTGCATGATTACTTCAAACCAATGTTTATATTTTAACCAGAGTATCCATGCAAACTTACAGTACTTCATTCTTTTTTACTGTAGCTTTTCCATTTACAATTACCTTTCCTGAACTAATCTTTTGTTTGATAAAAGTTTTAATTTGCTCCATTGTTTATTGTCTGCAGCAAAGACATACATTTTTGTTGTATAGGACTGCTGCTAGAGTGAGGATATGAACATGTATGCATTTTAATTTAATGTAGATGCACATATATCAAAGTGTATATGTACAGTACATGTCAATATTTTTCTTTGTGTTTTAGTATCGAAAGCCCACACATATTTTCACATATTTCTGTGAATCATGGAATTGTTATGTACATGTGCATGCATTTCAGACAAAAAATTCTTATAAGAAATGTAAAGTAAAACAACATGTACAACTTCTCTAATGCACAATGCTGTAGAGCTGGCAAGATTTATCGTGACTGATTTTACCTGATACCATTTTAGACTCAAAGCAAGCTTCAAACATGTCATATTCTTCAGTTGTGAAAGCAAACTTTCCTTTCCTTGCATCTTCTTTGTTATAGAGTATATGCCCTTTTGAATCTGTCACCTGTAAGAAATAGACAACTGTAGACAAATCCAATTATGTGTTAAGAAGAAAAGTGATCTTGATAAAAGAATTAAGATCCTCCCTGAAAAAGGGCTTCGTAACTCTGTGGGAATTATATTATCCCGCTGCTCAGGACATGCATGCATTTGTGATTAATGTCATGCAACTCCTCCTATGTTGTTTAAGATAAAGACTTCAACTTTGGGATAGGATTGGTTCACAGATGTACAAAACGTTTTGCAATTTGGAACCATCCCCTATGGAACTGAGGGAAGGGGCAACTATGCATACATGTTTAAGGCTGGATCTGGGGGATAATAGTAATTAAAAAAAGCATATAGACTTATAGCTAATTTTTGAAGCAGGGGATCTGGAGAAAGTAGAAGAAATATAATGTGGGGGTCAGAGCATTATCAGAATTTACTGCTTCCTTTAAAGAAACTTATGTCAGAGAGTGCAAATCTAGCAGTGGAAAATCCCTAGCACCCCCCCCCCTTTCAATGATACCGGAGTATTTAGGAGAATCCTTTGAAAATGAAAATAGTGAATATAATAAGTACTTTTTACCTATAAACTTACAAGCATAATGATGTATGTTCTATGACTCTGAAAAACAAAATATCTTTTCGTGATAAATGTTGATGATGAAGATGATGCCGAGCTGTCTGTTTTGAGTCCCTGCTTACAGGACCTGATGTTTTAGATCCTGGCCCTGTATTCACAAAACATCTCCACTTCAGTACTCACTGAGACACAAAATTACCCTTGTATTAAGTCTTAGAATTGTTAAATTTTTGCAAAATAAACTACATGTACTATCATATTTTCTTTGGACACTTACATTATTGCAATAAATGTTTTATCTTGTGCTCAAAAAACTAATGAAAATATTACAATGTCTGAATATGTGGTTAACCTGAAATGAGCTGCACCATGGAATTTTCCATTCCAGATCTTGCTCTCATATTTAACTTAGTGTTCACTCAGTGTCATTATCTACCAGCATTTATTATAATAAATACTCGTGTTTTCTTGATTACCGGTACGTTTCTTTTCAAATTAATAAATAATTAATTAGATGAAAAATTGTGTTTTTACTGTCTTTTGTCAATAATCCAACCTCAAAGCAAATTAATCTTCCTTGCTGTAGGTGTGACTTTAACCTAGAAAATATGTGTTACACTAGAGGCTATCAAAGACCTTACATTGCAACTCAGCTGACTACCACAAACGTTGAAAGTTTCCATTGCCAGATACAGTTTTAAAATTAATATTCATTGGCATCTTACAGTTTTTATCACCTTTAGTGACTTTGGTCACTGTTAGTGCCAGCATAGACATGGATGGATACCTGTAAAGAAAAGTTGACGTGTATTTTTTTTTTAGGACAAAAATCAGTGTCAAGATTTTGGGTACAATGGACAAAAAATTGCAGGAAACCCACAATCCCGTACTCAATGTGCAACACTATTCAAACTTCATTATGAGCACATGATCACCACTCTTGATTGTGATAGATTTTATGTGGAAGGAAATAGACCACATATTTGTGGTTCTCTCAGCTGTAGATTACATTGTGTGCCGGGCAACTGTTTCAATGATGCTGAATTGGAAAAATCAAGTCTTTTCAAAGCTCAGACTGAGCTATATCGATCCAACAGAAAATGGCATTGTAATATAAAACAAAAAACATTTTTAAAATAAGTTTCTATTTGTAATTCTGGAATTGTAGGTGTCCATTGCTGTACAAATATATTTTGAAGCTTCTACTTGTAATTCAGGAATTGTATGTGTTAATTGCTGTATAAATATAATAGTGAAAATTTGCGGACTCCCCACTTCTTTTGAAACTCCTTCAGCTAATTATGTCACAAAAAATATGCCAATATGTTGTAGAGGTCATTTGTGGATTTGAAAAGCTTAGGCCAAAATAAAACCAATTTTGTGTTGTTACATATGTCATAAAGAGTGATAGGGTTCAGGCCATTAAAATAGGGAAGGCTGCTTTTACCAGAACCACACATTTTTTTCTTTGGCTATATAGTCTTATTAAACAACTGTTAGGGAAAAAAATTGATGGTTTTATGGGCTTAACGCCATTTTTCAGCACATGATAGGCTATACATGGCGGCCAGTATATCTGGTGGAGGAAGAACCCGGGAAATCTCGGTAAGAACCACCAACCCACGGGAAGCTTCTGGCAAGCTTTCTCACATAACCACATTGGCCGAGCCCAAGACTCGAACCCACGCGGACAGAGGTAAGATGGCAGTGATCTGTAAAGGCGAGCGCCTTAGACCACTCGGCCAACCGGGGGCCCCGAAAAAAATTGAAGTTCAAATACAATTCAAAACAAGAATTTGGAAGGGATTATGCATAACTAAACTGAAATGTATAACAACTGGAAAGATTAGGTTTCATAAGCTGGGGATTGCTTCCTGATGGAGCAGCAGATTCATACTTGCTCATACTAGTCCGATTACATTAGACTTTGCATACCAAGCTTTCAATATTTATCTTTTTATGCTGATGTATTCATTTTTTTTTTCAGAGGGAATGTGAAGTCAACTAATTTTTCGCCATTTTTTAAAATGCACATTCAGAATAGTCTTGCTTGCAGAAGTGTAAATGGGTCTAAATTATGTATTTAACATGATAAAAACATATACTTGTTCTGTTTTGTGAATGAATACCATCATGAAGCACTTACTTGCATTTACAATAAAAATTCAATCCCCATTTTGTGCATTCTGTACAAGTTTTGTTGTTCCAGTTGCCAAATTATATGGACCAATCAAAATGTAGAGAGTAGTCAGCACTATAGTAGTCTCCTTTTCTTACCAAAACACATTTATCCACATAGCAAGAAGAAAAATAACCATTTTATTGTAGTTTTGTTTCGGTTAAAAAGTTTTTGTTGTTTCATTTTACAAACTTACCACCATGTCACGTGAATACAATGGCTGATGCGGTTCCTGAAATTTGCTGGAACTTACAATATGTTGGAGATTAAGCAAAAATGGCAGATGCCTTTTGGCAAGTATGAGGAAATTCGTATTTATTTGTTATTGCTACATCTCAATTTAAATATTCTTCAGTAGTGTCTCCGTCAGCCTGAAATATGAAAATGCACAGGCCTTTCCCAGGTCCCCAATAGGACGTTTACACATCCCGTTCATACTAATAGTTAATATGCGACTCTAAATATTAAATGCTGATAAAGCCGTGTGGCGTCCTAGGTTAGAGCTACGCTCATACCACTGGTTACCAGACATATGTAAAGGCGTCCAAAATACACCGTGACACCAGTATCGAAATCCGAGTATGAATAAAGATATCCATATGCATGAATCAAATGCGTAAATATTAGCAGAATTAAAGAACGGGATAAATACAAACAAATCATTTTTAACTATTAAATGAATGTATTTACCACTAAATGTGTTCTTTGGCCTGGGGATTCAGACAAATCATATTCGCCGGTAACCAAAACATCTTTGTGAATTTCCTCCTTCAAACATTTCTTCTGGTTTGGAGAAAGATGAAACATCAAAGCGTCAATATTTAGCATACAAACGCTACATAAAATACATATTATATGCAAGATATCCATCTTGGTGAACTATCTTTCGAAGGTTAGTTATCAGACAAAATCTGCACAACGTAAGACGCATCCGTGCACGTTTGCTAACGTGGCATTCGTAAATTTCCGTTATTTTCCGTAAACCTATTTCCGTTTCCGCAAAGGCAGGTACGTGCTGAAGGATGAACTGGTCCTCAAGTCATTTTTTTACGAGATATTTTTAATTATATCTGTGTAAATTGTTCATTAAAACACAAAAAGATCACATTGTTTTTTTCATTAAAATAACTGATTTAATTTCCTCAGATTTACAGAACTATTATTTGCTCCCATGAGCTTTATGTCAGTTATATGCAGGGACCCAGACTAACCGCTGAGCTGAAAAGCCAAGGACGTTACTATAAGGATGATATACTCTTGACATATCTTCAAAATGTTTACAAGTTTAGTTAGACTTGCGAAGGGTGGAAAGTAATTCAGATCATATTTCTTTTCAATTTTTTATCAAAATTATTCAGCAATTTATTTTCCTGTTCTCCACGCGGAGTCAAGTTTGTGGAGTATAACACGTGTACCTTTGTGATCATACTCAACCAGACGCTTCATTTTTACTAACGCAGCATAATCTAGTTGCCCTGCAGTTCTATTTGGAAACTGGTTAAAACGCCCCACTGAAAAATCGCCCCCGACAAAAACGACATCACTTTACACCAAATCGCCCCCATTGCAAAATCGTCTCCAATCAAAAACGCCACCACTTGTCACTAAATCGCTCCCATTCCAGTCAATAACTCCCCAATCGCTTCATTCTCTGGATTTATTATAACCTAAGAACCACAGAAACAAAAGCGCCCTTAGTAATATGTGAAGATTTCACCAGGGGAACAGGCTAATGTAGTGGTTAAAAATATATTTTTTTTAATAAAAAAAATGAATATATAATATTAAACAAACACTTATAGTTTCTTTATTTACATATTTATTTTGTTAGTGTAACTAGATTCAATATTAATCGTTAAAAAATTTAAGTTCTATTCTTTTAGCATATGACAGGAGAAAAGTTACACGAATCAAACGATGGTGTACGCACTTGATTAATTACACCTATTCAATTGAACTGAATGAATGTATGTATGTAAGACTGGGGGTTGGGGGTATTTTTATAGGAATCGATTTAGGCGTTATCGCTGACCACTCCCCGCAGGCGCACGTGATCTCCAGCTAATTATTATATTTGATGTATGAATTCGCGCAAGAATCTCTTTGATCCACTTTTGTTTTGTTTTGTTTTTAAATCCAGATAAAAAAGAAAACAACATACATCTGTTCACTTTTGTCGAAACAAAAAGTTGTTTCATGCACATGTAGATCCAAAATATGCCACGGCTCATGTGGTTTTCTTAACACAGAAGCTTGCATCAAGGATGGGTCTATACTGATAAATATAGGTTTGATCATGAGCATTTAGAAATTTAAAGTTGTTGAATTTTTAATATAATGGTGTTTCCATAGGTTTACTATGGGAGTTGAATTAGTACCGTGAGTCCAGAAGCAGGTATTATCTGTGGAGCGCCTAAGATAAATCCAAATGGATATTAATTTTAGTATTGAATATTTTGGTAAAAGATGTAAAGATAATTTACTAATAATATCATAAAATTAAATTTTTTTTTGTTGAAAGAAGTTTGTGATCTTTTCTTATGAAGTCTCGTACCAGTGAGGAGATAAACAAGGATACAAGCATGATTCTGTAAGCAGCCAATGAAATGTGACCGAAAATAAAATAAAGCATCTCTCTCTCGGTTTTTCGGCGTTTTCCGGTCTGTTTATGCACCGTCTAAAGGACGCGACTCCTGATTTTTTATATATATAATATTATTGCCTTTTTTTCCAATACCCTGAAGGTTGAAGCAAAAAACAGTAAATGAAATTTCAATTCGGTAAACATTCTAATTCTAATGAACTAATTAAAAAAGGCAAGAACAAAATCAATCAAGGTTTATTTCAGCAATGAATTATAATTGTAAAAACAATCCATTCTAATTATCATTAATGATACGTAAGTATTAATTATCAGCAGGTGCATTATCGATGATTAAAAAGATGATTAAAAGAGTACATGATGTGGGTTTGAAATGGGGCCGATCTTGTGAAAAGTAGGGTGTTTTTGACGGGGGCGATTTTGCAATGGGGCGAATTGACATGTAGCCATGCTATTTATAGTGAACCCTGTATTAACACGTATCTGCACAGGGTGCAAGGGACAGTTTTTATGCACAAATTGAATGCCGCATCCACAAGCCTAATATAAAAAATCATAAATAAAATACATAAGTGAGGTCAAAAGGTCCATATTTTTGGATAGCTATATTAAAACAAAGCATACAAATATTACTCGTTTCACCTGACAAGTCAGTGGCAGTTCATAGCAAAAGAAGTTTATGCACCCCAACCCCAAATTTATACCTGCATTTTTCACATTCAAAGGTCATTTTTGACACCAAGTGATGCTCACAGTGCAAACACAAGCCCTTTCCTTAGGTGATATTTCTGCAAAACATTGTGTACTAAACAGCTTGATGCAATTCAAAATAGTTGCCATCCAAGCCGATTTTGAGATATTCTTCTTGCCTTGAATCCACATGTTTACTGCTATGGGTGGCTAGCTCTTCTTCCTAGCAAACTACTGGTATTTCACTGTCTACATACTGTGAAGTAACTATGTGAGGTGTACATGCCTCACATCAATTTCAAGAACAACACAAGCCCAAAACACCCAATTCACAAATATATCCATATCTTTAATTATTAAACAATAATAGCTGAAAAATTCACACTATAGCCTTAAGTTAAGAAATTTTATAGGGGACAATTTATGAAACTATCCCCTGCCACCACAGTGGTATCTTCGATCCACCATATATTTGTGCCCTTAATGTGAATTTTAACATGTTAGTTGTAATATTGTGAAAATCTGTTCAAATAACCATAGAAAGTGTTCAGCTGTATCTACTTCATTAATCATCATGAAAAAAAATTTGGCATTCATGTGCATTAGTTCAGAATTAACGTTTTTCCTAGCATGTGTAAGTTTACTCGTTTCCAGAAGGGTGTCCATGGTTTGTGCCACTGACTAAAAAGTCACGTGGCATATGACTGGAGTGTGCCAGTTAGGATAAGGTATGGATATTATTAGTTTATAGAGTCTCCGTGTTTTTGAAATTTAAAAAAAAAAAAAAAAATATTTAAAATATTTCTCTTTCCAATGAATTAATACTGAAACGAAAAAGTCCATAGTGAATATACATTTCCAGTGTAAATTTTTCTTACGTTGTATAAGAACCCCACATGATTAAAACCAAATATTTACATTCGCTTTGCCGTTGTATAAATTCCCAAAGTCGGTTTTCCTGTTCAAGAAATGTAAACAAAGCCAACATGTGATCATCGGACCTATCTTTAGCATATAATACACAATTCAAAACCAAATGTCTGACACAAATAAGGCATTAGTCAAAATATAGATTTTCATTCTGATTTTGTTTAATTACATGAAATTACCTGTTTAACTCTCGTTTTGTCAGATTTTACTTGTTAAATACTTGCTGTCACTCTTGAAGAACGCTGCTGACACAGTTGATGATGTCATTATCATGAAACAAGCACATTAGGTCGTGAGAAACATGGCGCATGATTCAAGAACAAGAACGAAGTTAAGAGGGTGGGCAATAGAGTTTGAAAACCTTTGTTTGCGGTTTTCTTTTTCTGGCTTCTTAATTGATTTACTCCATATAATACTTCAGCAGATAATACAGATTTCAGAACAAAACAAATCAAATAAAAATAAACTTATACAAATTCATGACTTTAAATATATTCAGTATTCATCAATAAAATTACTATTCCACTACACACAGAAACACTTTCTTTGCACAGGTAAAGAATTTGCAATTATACTTGATTCTGAGGAACAACATTTGGAAAATGATGATAAACATGCATGTGACACTATGGAAAACATTTCCAGTCAGTACACACAACTGAAGTTGTGCATGTTTCTCATAGGATTTGCCTATTTCATATTATAATACATGTTCAAGGAATAATATTTACAATATATTAAAAAGGCCTTGGAATCTCAGCCGAGACTTGGTGTGGTTAAAAACCTTGACAAAAATACATACTCTGAATAAAACGTATAAGGGCAACATAGTTTTAATAATGGAAGAGATGTTTAGGTTGCCTGTAGTAGCAGAATGAAGCATACTGATGATAAAAAAAACCAATATGAATGAAAATTATTTAACACAATCCTCGTATTTATCCTCCCCATGGAAAAAAAAGTATTCTAATTATATGAGTTCTTGCAATAGACCCTTTTTTCCATATACTTGAATCCATCTCCCCCCCCCCCCCCAATGCAAACCCCCTGTTTTGGGTGAATTATCCCTGTCTCCCTACCCCAAGTAAACCCTCTTCCTGCAGAAATTTCCCCATGTAGATCATACAGGGCAAGAGAACTGTTGCTCACACTCTCTCTATATATACTTGTAATTTTCCCTGGGGAGAATAACATTAACAGCAGTACATACAGACGATTGTTACTAACATGATGTTAGTGTGATGAGAAAGGGGAAGTTTCCCCAGAAAGAGGGTTTTCTTGGGGGGAAAAAGCCACAAAAAGGGGCATACTGGGGATGGGGATGAAGAAGGTTTTAAATAAATACAATTACGGATTATGGAATAAAGCACATGGAAGTTTTATTAAACTCATTTTGATAATGCTCATTTATTCTCCTAAGAGAATGTAAATATAGGCATAAAAAACTCCTGTTTATCTTAAATATGTGTAGTTTTGTCATTTATAAGGCTTTTACCGTCAGATTTAATACAGACTGATATATTGTAAGCTTCAAAAGTCTCTGTATTTATTTGACCTGTGGATAATAAATATGAGCATCATTTGAAGTGGTTTTCCCACAATATATTACAGTCATTTGTTCTCAGATAAGCTTTATTCCATCATTGCATGTGTTTTAAAACCTATTTCCTCTAAAATACCAAGCACCCCTTTTTTGGTGGATTATACCCCCAAGAAAACCCTCTTTCCTAGGAAACTTCCCCCATTATCATTATCCTAAGACAGGGTAATAATCATTTCCGTCTATCTCTACTGGGAGAATTACAGTAGTATGTAATTAGAGATGGAGCTGAACTTTTCTATAGGTGTGTGTTCACTAAGTGTACCTTTCTGCAGGAAGATGGGGTTATTTTTAGGGAATAGAGCATATCTAAGAAAAGAATGAATGTATAATGCAATAATTGTTTGGTATAATACTAATATTTAGTCTCCCCAGGTCAGATAAATACAGACATTTGTGAAACTCACAGTGAATCAGTCTTCTTGGAAAAACTTTGCCTTGTAGATCACACTAACATCTGTTTAGTGTCAGTTGTCTGTCTCTATATATTACTGTAATTCTCCCAGAGGAAGTTTTCCTGCACCTTGTATGACAACAGATAAAGCAAATGCACGATACATGTTTATTTTGAGAAATCGGTTCACAAGGCACATGTTGGGAACAGATGACCAAATTCTGCAGTTGTTGTTGTAATATTGCAAAACCTCATCTCTTGATCCTCAGACTGGCTCAGACAATCAAATATCTGGATGATCATAAATCAAGTGGAATGTGTCAAAAAGGGTGTTCAGGCATACATTTGTTATGGTCAAAATGTATTGCCCCAGTGGGGACAATAACAGGATATTGCCAATTATTCTCTATTTTTGCATGAACAAGCACAGGTGATTCATATAGGGTGGAAAAAATTAATAATCTGGATCCTACTAACAGGCTAAATCAAATGGCCTTGACAGAATACCTGCACACATACTGAAACTTGGTACAAAAAACTGGCTCCCTTAATATCCTTTGTCAACAGTCATGTGACAGTTGGCAAATTCCCTCAGATTGGAAGAATGCAGAAATCAAAACTATCTGTAAATAGGAGTCAAAAAGGATCCATCTAATTACAGACCTATCTCTTTGACGTGTATTATTTGTAAATGTATCATTTTTAGTAAAATAATGAACCACCTGGATTCAGATCACATTCTTGTTGATCTTCAGAATGGATTTAAACTGAAACATTCTTGTGAAACACAACTTTTTTCCATTGTGGAAATGTGTGCAAAAACATGCTGCTATCCTGCATTTCTCAAGGGCATTATACGCCTTTCTTTATTGTCAACTAGTGTAAGTGTCCTGGAATTGGAGGGATTACACTTTCATATGTGTCTGGCATCACAACTAACATGACCTACCTTCTCGTGACCACATGATAAATAGATCTGACTGAGATCTTGTTAATCCTGGATGTTTCATTTTCCTCTCTTTATTATACAAGCCAAAAAGAAAGCGCAAATGCACTTACCTACATGTGCACTCTGACTTGGATGGATTTGTCCCTTGAGTTGGTTGATCATTTTGGTTAAACCTAATGTGGATTACTTTGTAAGTTAAAATAAAATTTAGACTTTTTTGCTGAGAAGTGTTTCTTTCTGACTTTTGCAGTTTATAGACAATTTATACCAATAGTTTGGAAATTATATGGGCATTGACAAAATGTCCAATTTAAGGGCAGTTGGCAGTTTTATGGGCAGAACTATAGAGGTCATGAAGCATTGATATGGAGACAGTCAGAAAGTTCGGGGGCAAATAATCACCTTAGTTGAAAAAAAATCCCCACACTAGCTTAATAGTAGCTTTTTTAACAGAAGAATACCACATTAATCAGTTGACACTATTTTATATCCCTCAAATCCATCCATCCATCCTTCCATTTGGCAATCGTTAGCACAACTAGGACCATAGTGTTTTGATGGATTGTCATGAAACTTGGTAAATAATATGGTCTCCACAGAAGGTGCACATATTGACAAATCACTTTTCTCTGCCAATTTTGGTTAGTTATTGCCCATTTTGTCTTGTAGCTAAATGCATTGTATAACACAATCTCTTTGGCGCAGCTAGTCCCCCAGTTTTTGTTGGATCGCTATGAAACTTTGTAAATGTTATGTTCATCACCTGAAGATATGTATGTTGACAAATCACTTTGCTCCAGCAATTTTTAGCTCTACTAGTCATATACCAGAAGAACTTATGGAATGGTCTGTTGTCTGTCCATCTGTTAGCACAAGTTTGCTATCACTACATCTCCTAAACTACTTGGAGGATTGCCTTGAAACTTTACAAACACATACATCCCATGGTCAAGTTTGTCCTAAATGAAAATGTTGCTGCTCGGAAATCCAATATGGCCACCACAGTGACCATCTTGAAATCTTGTTATCGCTACTGCTCCTGAATGGATGGTCATATCAACATGAGTTTTTCACTGAAAGACTTCTTATGATGTCTAGTTGGTTCTAAATGAAAATGGTGCTGATCTGATGTCCAATATGACTGCCACTGCTGCCATTTTGAAGAACTTGTTATCGTTATTTCGCCTACATGGATGGTCCTATCAATGTGGAGTTTTCACCAATAGACTGCGTATGATGTCTGCTTGGTCCTAAATGAAAATGGTGATGATCTGACATCCAATATGGCCACCACAGCAGTTATCTTGAAAATATTATTGATACTTCTCCTGAATGGAGGGACCACAGCTGGCAGAGAGGTTTAAGGCGCTCGGCTTTACAGATCACTGACATCTCACCTCTGTCCGCATGGGTTCGAGTCTCGGGCTCAGCCAACATGGGTATGTGAGAAAGCTTGCCAGGAGCTTCCCATGGGTTGGTGGTTCTTCCCGGGGTTTTCTCTGGTTCTTCCTCCACCAGATATACTAGCCACATTGTATATCCTATCATGTGCTGAAAAATGGTGTTAAACCCATAACAACCAACCAACTGGAATGGATGGTCATGTCGAAATGGAATTTTTACTAAAAGACTACTAATGATGTCTAGTTAGTCCTAAATGAAAATGGTACCGATGTGACATCCAGTATGGCAGCCATCTTGAAAATCTTGTTACCCTACTCCTCCTAAATGGATGATCATATCAACATAGGGTTTTCACTTAAAGATTTCTTTTGAGGTCGAACTGGTCCTAAATAAAAATGGTGCCGATCTGACATCCAATATGGACACCACAGCAGCCATCTTGAAAATCTTGTTATTGTGACTCCTGAATGGAAAGTCATATCTTGAAAATATTGTTATCTATACTCCTTTCCAATTGGATGGCTATATCAACATGGAGTTTTCACCAAAAGACTTCTTATAATACCTAAATGAAAATGTTGTCAGTATGCGTCCAATATGGCTGCCATAACGACCGTCTTAAAAATCATGTCACTACTCGCCATAAATGGATGATCATTATGACATGGGGTTTTCACCAAAAGACTTCGAATGATATCAGCAACATGTTAAATGTTTGTGTTTGCATTACTGAATGTTCACTACTTAATTTTACTTAATGTTATTCTTTTAAACAAATAAATAGTAATTTTAGAATGCAATAAAACTTTAGTTTTTCATCTTACATGTAATGAGATCCTGCAAACTTCTATTCTTTCAGACTAGTCATGGTGATATGTGAGAGCATGTCTGGTACAGGTCATAAAGTCCTAAAAATCCGACCAAAGCAAGGAGATAAACTAGAATTCATTCAGTGGGATCCATGGGGTAAGATTTTGTTCCCACTTCATTTAAATTGATGGAGACTGTAATGTGGAAATGTGTCAAGTACATTAGTCCCTCACTCTATAATGCTGTTATTGGAGCCATTTAAGTGTACCATGTTATAGACAAAGCCACCTTATACTGGGGTACCATATATACTCACGTATAAGTGGATACCAACTGCAAACTGCTTAGACCCAGATCTGCCATCGCATAATGTGCCGGCAGATCTGGGTCTATGCAGTTTGTAAGGACTAACCACTAGAACAAACAACATAGACCCTGATCTGCTGGTGCAATATGCGATGGCAGATCAGGGTCTATGTTGTTTGCATTTGGACTCTGATTATACTCGAGTGTATATGGTATATTATATGAAGAAAAAAAAGACAGAATTTAGCCAGTAAAATTGGGATCTATGACCATACCTGTGTTATATCAGAGACAGGGTGTTATACTGAGTCATGTTATAATGAGGGACTACTGTATGATACAGCTGCTTGCCGGCAATATATGGCTTACTGAGAAATGATATTTAAAAAAAGCTCTTGCTTACCTCTACCATGGAAAGCAGTCATTTAAGTTAGTCTATGGATATCCTTGAGTACTGATATTGAAGCAGCATGAATGAAGTGGACTGTTTTCTACTCATGTCTGTGTAGTGCTGGAGATTTATACCCATTTCAATGTGTAATAATGTCCATGTATTATAGATGAAGTCATGCCTATACTATTACTGTATTACTGTATATACTCGCTTATAAGTCGACATTTTTTACTTAAAATTTGATTCATGCAGAGCAGGGGTCGTCTTATAAGCGCAACATTGAAACAAATTATAAATCTTGGGGTAATGTTGGAAATTCTAGATGTTTGCAGTACATAAAAATACTGTCAATTCATATCTTTTTACATTTTCATGCCACTATTTGTATGCAGTAATGCATATATGGTATGCACTGTGTTTATCCGTTTCTTGACGGTATTCATTACACAATACTTGTATCTGCAGTTATTTGGATTTTAATAATTTGAAAATAATACCGGTAAATTAAATACTACCCACCGCAGAGTGAAGTGTCTGTCAATGTTGTTTACCGTGGGTGTTTACTAGTAAGTATATAGCTTCCATTTTCGTGCAAGTCTGAACAATCTGTATTTGTATTAATATTTGTGTTTTGCTGTATAAAGACTGTGCTTGTTGCCATACAAGTTTTGTTTTAATTTGTATTTTCCTTTTCCACAAGTCAGATTTAATTCCCAAGTGATATTTCCCAAGTTATCTGCCAGTGCACATGGGCCGATAAGCCTTTGGCTTGTAAAGGTACTCACTTGTTTTCAAGTTGACAATCCTTTTGATCAAGCCGCGAATCTAATACTTGTTCAGTGCCAAGTAGAGTTCTACAATTTCCTGTATATATACTTTCACCTTAATCCCTTAGCTTGTAAAGGCACCACACTCTTTGTTTTCCCATGTGACAATCCTTTGATCAAGCCGCAGTTTGATACTTGTTCAGTGCCAAGTAACAGAGGGTGGTTATTTGAACTCCCTGTAATCTTGCCGCACAATTGACATGTATTCAGTTGCATCCTTTAAAAGAGTTCAGACTTTATGATCAAAGTGTTACTTGCAGAGTCCAAGCTCAGTCTCTGCATAAGCACCCGCATCTGACAGTAAAGCGGAGGAATCGGAGTCGGACGAGATTTACGATGACTAGACGACGACGATTTACAATGACTAGACGACGATGTAGGATATCGGAACTTTATCAGACAATGAGGATTAATTCTTGGACTTTGTACCAGATGACATTAGATAGTGACATTTATAGGATACCGTGAATCACAAAAAAGTGGATTGCACTTTCATTGTTTATTTGTACGACATGTGGAATTAACATATTACAGGATATTGTGAATAGGATCATTCTGAACTACTATTTTTATACTGGTATGTGACCTATAATTGAATTCATGGATTAATCATATAAATGGATTTTAAATGTCAAGCATTATGGATTTCAATGGATTTTATTACACGAAGATGGACAAATTGTAAGTTGTTAATTTATTTGTGACATATTTCACTCAATAATATCATGGTATTTTACACTGGTTTTGTCTTTATTTTTCTTATCTATCTATCCAGTTTGGCTTGTTTATATTTCCAAAGTGCATTTCTGACTCGCTGAGAAGTCACCCCTTCAGACGGATCTGACTTGCAAATTACATCCCGACGTATAGGAGGGTCAAAGCAAAATTGACTTTTTGCAGCTCTAAAAAGGGGGGTGGTCGACTTATAATCGAGTATATACATACTTTTTGCTGCCCAAAAAAGGGGGAGGGGCAACTTATAGGCGAGTCGACTTATAATCGAGTATATACTGTATGTACATAGAGGTGTTAGATTGTGATTATAACAGGCTTAGTCAACACCTGCTCTGTCACAGTTTGGCCCATTCTTCATTTTGCTGCGAATTGTTAGATGTGATTATATAACAGGCCGAGCTATAAAACCTGCTGTATCACAGTGAGCCCTTTAAGAAAAGAAGCAAGTACACAAGGTAATCCAGAAATTGACTAGGTTAGACTCAACTGATACATGTGATGTCAAATGTATCAGAGTCATATGTCTTCACCTGCATATCATAATAGAAACAGTGCCAAAATTACACCCGCATATGTTAATGAACTGCACTCAGCAACACTCAACTCCGGTACAAGTATAGCATGGTCAATTGACTTTCTGTGTAATGTTTAATCAGATGATTAGATAGTCTTCTGTCTTCACTTTTTTCTACAATAATTAAAGCACTAAGTGCTTAAACAGAAGACTATTTTGCCTTCATTTTTTAGAAGAACCGCTATGAAACATTTCTGCCACTTTTTGTACTAGCCATTTCCAGTCGTTACCCTCATCTGGGTGGTTGTTAGAGTACATTTGAAATCTTAGATGTACTACAAAATCAAATTATAAGTGGCATTTGCAAAATTTGTTTTGTTTGCTTTCCATGGCAACCCTCTCAGAATCATAGGTTTGTTGTGAGAGTTTTTGCATAATGGTTTTGTGTGATGTGCTGCCAGTTTGTAATACACCTGCCAGATGGGATGTATCATGTTATGATGTTGCCCATCCATCTATCTGTTCCCTATTTTGTTTCTGCACAATAACTCAGGTTCTCCACCATCTGATGATACCATACTTTGTAAGTAGCTTGCTTTTGGGGCAAGGAAGAAACCTATTGATTTCAAGCTCAAAAGGACAATGATCAAGGTCAAAGGGACTGGAAGAAGGAAAACTGTTTCTACACAGTAACTTTACTTGTGATGCCTTGACCAAACATTATTAATGGCTTGCATTTGATATCAGAAAGAGACCTATTTATTTTGGGGTCCAATGTCAAGATCACAGTGACTTTAAGAAGACAAATAGTTTCTGCTTTATATCTTGTGTTCTTTATTACCTAATTTAGAAAAAAAATTGTGGATGGCTTGAATTTGAGACAAGGAAGTTACCTATTTGTTTTAGGACCAAAAGTTCAACAATCAAGGCTTCAGGGACTGAAAGAAGGAAAAATTATTTTAACAAAACTACTTAACTTCTGTACTACTTGCCATGGCTAAACTTCGTAGATGGCTTGCTTTTGAGAGAAGAAAAATGCCTATTGATTTTGGGGTTAAAAGGTACATTGTCATGGTCTGAGGGACTCAAAAAAGGAAAATGGTTTGCACAGTCTTGTACCACCACAAACCATGACCAAATTTTGTAAATGCTTGCATTAGAGACAAAAACAGCACCTATATATTTTGGGGGAAATATATCCAAGGTCAAGGTTACCATGACTGAAAGAAGAGCAATTGTACCGAGAACCAAATATTACATGCCTGCCCCATGTTTAATAGTACTCAATGCAGATAACTGAATTTTTGTGCAGAAACCACTTTTCTTCCATCAGTCACAGTAACCTTGACCTTTGACCTTTAGACCCAAAATTAATAGACTTCTTCCTTACTCCTTGTTTGAGCCATCCACAAAGTTTGGTCCAAGTGTGTGATGTAGAACAAACATTATTGTGCAGAAACCATTTTTCTTCCTTCAGACACAGTGACAACCTTTGACCTTTTGACCCCAGAATGCATAGGCTTCTTCCTTACCCCAGGTGCAAGTCATCCACCAAATTTGGTAACCAATGATGATGGAGAACATAAGTTAATATGCAGAAATCAGTTTTCTTCCTTTAGTCACAGTGACCATGATCTTTGACCCCAAAATTGATAGGGTTGTTCCTTACCCCAAGTGCAAGTCATCTACAAAGTTGGTAACTGTAGATGGTGGAGAACTAGAGTCATTATGTGAAAACAATTTTTTATCTCTCAGTCACCTTGACCTTTTACCTTTCTGACCCAAAAGTCATTACAGTTCTTCCTTACCCCAAGTGCAAGCCATCCACAAAGTTTGGTAACTGTAGATGGTGAACAATTGAATTATTGTGTGGAATGTTTTTGTTTTTCAGTCACAATGACCATGACCTTCGAGCTTTTGACCCCAAAATCAATACAGTTCTTCCTTACTCCAAGTGCAAGCCATCCTCAAAATTTGGTAACTGTAGATGGTGGACAACTCAAGTTATTGTGTGAAAACCAAATTGGTAATGGATGGATAGACAGCTGGTGTGGCTGGCCAACATGATAGCATAATACACTCTGCCTTATGGGAGGCATATAAAAATTGTTTCTTCAATGATGGAAGAAATGTTGTTCGTGACATTTTTATGTCCCACCACCAGACCTGAAACAGTCTTGCAATTATGGATTTGCGAAACAAGAGCAAAAATTATGAAAATAAGATCTTTGTGGTAATATCTGGATATTGGCTTGTCAGGATTCAGTCTGGATCCAGGTTATCACATTAAACTCTGTGGAATTGGTCAGGGAACCTTACTAACTAATCGGGTACCAGTCTAGAAATGGGTGAAGATAAAATAGAGTATATATGGGTTTGACTGAGCATGATTGGTTGATAATGAAAGTAAAATTTTAGTGAAAAGAATCTTTTGAGAGTTTATCCTTGTTGTAACTGAAACAAATAGAGACTATGTTTTACTGATGGTTTTTCAGTCCTTTTATAGACTTTAGTTTGGAAAACTCACTACAGAAATTAGCTCTAGACTCTTTGGTGCAGAATTGAAAACACCCATTTCACTATGAGAGCTGAATTAGTACCATGAGTCCTATAGAGAACAACAGCCCTAGTGGTTCCACATATGCATCTACAATTAACTTTACTATAGATGCAAAATTCTGCTTCTTTTCGTGGATAACAAGCAAAATGATTACCTTTTGTCTACCTCAGAATGATTTTCAGTGGGATATTAAACACACTTTCAGATGTGGTAACTGTTGCCATGAAAGGGGTGGGGGGATGCAATGTATAGAGTGTAGATTTGACTGTGCAAGGTGGGGTGTTTTGCACATTGGCTAATATCTATGTAATCAAATATATAAAATTTACCATTTACAGAGCAATTATGGACACCAATTTGCTATTTCCTAGTTGTGTTTTGAAACATTATGCTTGAGATATGATCACTTAGGTCTCTACCATCATACTTAATGGTGATGACCCCTCATGACTTTGTGCCTCACCAATTTCATTCAGTGAATGTTTTGGAACTTCATATGTTATATTTAAATTGGCTTATTCCTACCTTACTTAGTTTTAAATTATATGTGTTATGGAGAAGTTTTAAGCATTTTCTGTCATTTAAATGTCTCCTTTTCTGAAGTAATGCATGCACATATAGATGGTCACATTGACATTTTACTCATTTATTGCATAATATGAAAAGCAGATAATATATTTCAGTCTGAAATTGAAGAGAGATAAATGCTGTTAGCAAATGAGGTAACTCTTGATTAGACAGATTTTGTAACATATTTTTAGGGATTTTCTGAAATGAAGTGCAGATATTTAAATGTTGCTTGAAATTAAGCTCAGGTACTTCAATGTTACCTGAAATACACCATTGCTATTGGTGGTATGCATGAACTTGGAATATAATTTAATATACACTAATGTAATCTTTGACAAGCAGAACTATGCACACTGTTTACTTATACATTCTACTACCATACATAGGTCTGTCAAGTAAATCATGGGTGGGTATAGGTCTCACTGTACTAATTATATGGAAGAATGGGAACCAGTCTAGAAATGGGTGCAGATAAAATAGAGTACATAATATGGGTTTGACTGGCCAGGAACGGTTGATAATGAAAGTAAAATTTTTGTGAAAAGAATCTTGTGTGAGTTTATCATAGCTTTAACTGAAAAAAATAGAGACCATGTTTTACTAATGGAAGTTCAGTCCTTTTATAGAGTTGAGTTTGGAAAACTCATCACAGAAATCAGCATTGGACTTGGTGCGGAATTGAAAACACATTTCAAACATGTAGGTTCAGAAAATGTCGCAGCTCATATGGTTTTCTCTACAGAGAAACTTGCATCAAGGATATGTCTATACTGATAAATATAGGTTTGGTCATGAGCGTTCAGAAATTTCAAGTTATTGAATTTTTAATATCATGATGTTCCATAGGTTTACTATAGGAACTGAATTAGTACTGTGAGTCCTGCAGATGCTTTAATCATCAATGTTGTTCATGCAAAACACCCACATGATCAGGCTTTTGTTTTTGGGTTATAGCATAGTCTGTAAATGTTGTCCAGCAAATGAAAATGCATTGAAGGCAAAGGAGACAGTCAGCCTTTTAAAAGGTCCAAACAACTGGCACTGAAATATGAAAAAAACAATATTAAAATACTTGTCCGTACTTGGAAAAAAGCAGCAAAGGCTACAGTGCATTCATTGGACATCATTGTCACAAGGATAGACCAAGTTGGTTTTGAATCAGTGAAGAGACCAAGACCAGTTATCAAAATAAGAGAGAGAAAGAGATAGATGGAAATGAATACAGAGCTACTCTTGCATGCACAATTCTGACACTTAGCTAAACAATCAAAGTTTGATCTAGTACACAATTTAGTTTAAACAAATACTTTCTACAAATGATCCACACATGCACTATGGGTAAAGCTGTACATGGCAACAGGACCCATGCTATATTTACATTAAAATATATTTGCAACTTCATGCATACAATTCTGTGACAATCATGTTGTGTCAATTTGAGCATTGCTTATATCTGGAGAGAAGATTGCCACTGCCATGAGAGTTTAAAAAAAAAAACATAATAATTTTGTTGAGTTGAGAAATCTAGCAAGAAGTAATTGACCTCCATGGGTTTTGAAACAGCAATTTCTCAAACTGAACTGGAGGTCATTAAGGCTGATATGTACTTTATGAACATTTTAGTTGAACATGATGTTGCCTTCGTAGTATTGGACCACACTGCTGAACTTTTCAAGCACATTTTCCACACTGACAATGGTAGTACATATTTCATTATACCTTACTGAAAATTGGTCTGAATATTGTAAAAATATTGACTGCCTTACTGAGAAGGTCTTTGTAGGGTTGGCAGGTCTGCACCACAAGTGGGGGTGAAGTGGGGGCCATATAGTGTTACCCTTCTCTGTCTATCCATTTGTTCATCAATCTGTCACACCTTGGTTAAGTTTTGCATTTAGATCATTTCAGACACTGGTGGGGCAAAAGAATATCAGGCTCATATGATCATTTTGTTTTAGAAGTATCCCATTTATAGCCTTCCATTTAAAATTCAATCTCCAGCAGTTTGACATATTTATTTTCTTTTCAGTGCAAGAAAAAGTTCTGTATAAAGAACTGAAAAAGAAGAGAACCATTAGATGATCGCAGTGGACAGAGTTAAATATGCAGATTGAAAAAAGTTTACTTTTACTTTCCTAAATTTGCCAAGATCATGTTGATTTTGCAAATACATCTACAATATTTTAGTTGTGTCTAAACAGTCAGAGAACTGCAAACATGTATGTTGCAGATTTTTCACTCTGTGACAGGACTTATTTATGTCTTGATTCAGGACCTCAATATTTTTATTCAAGTGGATTAAATTCTTCATCATAAAAGCATGTTGTTATCTTTGCAAAAAATGTCCAAGTTATACAGTTGCCCTCCTCTTATTAGGCCACTTCTTCTGTGATGAAAAATGCCGTATATACTCGTGTATAATCAAATACCAACTGCAGTTTGTAAGGACTAATCAGTAGAACAAACAACATTGACCCTGATCTGCCAGCACATGATGCGACGGGAGATCAGGGTCTATGTTGTTTGCATTTGGACCCGGCTTATATGCAAATATATACGGTAGTGTAGCTTCTTAAAAACAGTGGAGTATTTTAACAGGTACAGATTGTACAGTAAAACTTCAGTTATCCAGAAAACAAAGGAATTTCACTTTGGTTATACATTGAAGCAATATTTTCACAGAATACAGTATAATACCATTACAAATGGTCAGAAGTTTGTGTTTAAACCTTGAACACTAGCCAGTGATTATATATTTTTTCAGTGGTCAAGTGAGGCAAATATTTGATACCAAGGTAGTAGACCTTGTCCCATGGTAAAGCTTTTGAGCAAGAAACTCAAGCTCAAAGTCCCGAAATGTTGACCATTTAAAACTTTAATTAGAATCAAGCTAGAAAATCACATAACTTTCAGATTTTTCTTAACTTGGGTCCCTATACTAGACTGCCAAATATACGTGACGTAACTGAACTCTTAGTATCACAGCAGATTTTGGGGATTTAAGCTACAGTTTCTTGCTCAAAACATTTTGAGAGTACGGGGCCTGGACAACCTGCCGTTTGTTAAACACAAATTGACAGTAAACAATTGAGTCTCTCGGGATACTTAGCTAAAGCAACTGGCTGTTGCTTCTACAAGAAAACAACCCATCTGAACAGTTTTCTCATTCAAGTACAATAAAGTACTAAATTTTTTAATGGAAATTCAATAACTTTATTACATCCCAAAGAAAATAGTTCCATGGCTGTGTCACCAAATGAAAGGGTTCAACAATACTTTCCATGTGCATGTATCACCATTGCATTTAAAAAGGCTAGATCACCTTGCCATCTAAAAGGTTTTGAACTTTTGTACGCTTCCTGCGTACTATTGGAGATGAGATATAATGTTATCCAAGTCCTTCATCACGTACATCACACATTTTTGTTCCTGCACAACAACTTTTGAATGACTCCTTGGTTCAAAACCAGATTTGATCTGCAGCTAGATATCATGAGGACCATGGTCAGGTTTGAGCTTTTGCTTTAAAAATTTGTCTGCATTATTGTCTTAAACAAGTTTGATCCGAGGCTTAATATCAAAGTGACCAGGGTAAAGTTTAACTATTCAAGGTAATGATATGGTCCTTCATCCATTGTGTGTCCTGTGTTGTCTGCTTACAATTGCTGTTTACAACTTCTTCTCAAAAACCACTTTACCAGTTTGCTCGATTGTACAGGGGGGCATTCTGGCATCAAAGCCTTTTAAATTTGCACTTGATTTTACACGGGGGTATTCTGGCATCAAAGCCTTTTACATTTGCACTTGATTTTACAGGGGGGGGGGTATTCTGGCATTAAAGCCTTTTAAATTTGCACTTGATTTTACAGGGGGGCATTCCGGTATCAAAGCCTTTTAAATTTGCACTTGATTTTACAGGGGGGTATTCTGGCATCAAAGCCTTTTAAATTTGCACTTTATTTTACACGGGGGTATTCTGGCATCAAAGCCTTTTAAATTTGCACTTGATCTTACACGGGGGGTATTCTGGCATCAAAGCCTTTTAAATTTGCACTTGATTTTACACGGGGGGGGGGGGGTATTCTGGCATCAAAGCCTTTTAAATTTGCACTTGATTTTACAGGGGGACATTCCGGCATCAAAGCCTTTTAAATTTGCACTTGATTTTACAGGGCTGGCATTCCGGCATCAAAGCCTTTTAAATGTATACTCGATTTTTCAGGGGGATCATTCCGGCATCAAAGCCTTTTAAATTTGCACTTGATTTTACAGAGGGGGCATTCCGGCATCAAAGCCTTTTAAATTTGCACTTGATTTTACGGGGGGGGGGGGGGGGGGCATTCCGGCATCAAAGCCTTTTAAATTTGCACTTGATTTTACAGGGGGGCATTCTGGCATCAAAGCCTTTTAAATTTGCACTTGATTTTACAGGGGGGGGGCATTCTGGCATCAAAGCCTTTTAAATTTGCACTTGATTTTACAGGGGGCCATTCTGGCATCAAAGCCTTTTAAATTTGCACTTGATTTTACAGGGGGGGGGGGGCATTCTGGCATCAAAGCCTTTTAAATTTGCACTTGATTTTACAGGGGGGCATTCTGGCTTCAAAGCCTTTTAATTTGTTCAGTGGATGCCGATCTGTCATTTAGTATGGCCACCATTACTAAAAATTGAAAAACCTTTATACAACTTCTCAAAAACTGTCCAACAGAATTTGACCAAATTTGACAGAAAGCATCCCGGCATAAAGGTATTCAAATTTTGTTGTTGTTAATATTAATTCACACAGCCAAATGGGACAGTACCAAAAAAGAGATCAAGTTTAAATATTCTACACTTCATATTATTACTCGTGAAATTCCTATTTTCTACACTGCAAAAATATTTAGTCATTTTTTCTCCCTCTCAATCCAACATGCATGTGACCTTAACACTGACTCCTCAAACTGTTTATACCTGATTTCCTTAAGTTCTTGCTGCTTTTTCTCCAATAAATGATGATCTGTTATTTCAGTTGACAATACATCATTAATTTTTTCAAGTAACTTTTTCTTTGTTATCATTCTGGCATAATGAGAACAGTTTGATTTTTTATTGTTAGAAGCATATCACTGTCATCAACTTTATTTATATTATTGTTATGGCAGAAGTATATTGTATTTTAACTCTGTATATTACATCTTTGACTATTTGTATGTACTCAGAATCCTTTAAAAAAAAGGAGTTGTTAAATTTCCAAAAAGGTTTTGCTTTTAAAAATTGTCCAAATTTAAAGTTGATAGTAACTGGAGCATGATCAGATCTGTATTTTGCCACAATATTTGCATCCTGTACTTCTGGTATCAAATGTTATGAAACCAGAACTAAGTCTAATCTAGTTCATTTGTTAGAATATATCTTATGCCAGGTGCATTGCTTCTTTTTAATATCCAGATCTCTCTAAATGTCTACTAAATTATGTTCATTACACAAATCAATCACCTTTTCCATAGCCCTGGGGTTATTTATCTAAGAATAATTCATTGTATCACTCAGGATCCATAGTGGGGTTTAACAGATCTCTGGCTAAAATAATCATTAAATTCTAAAATATTGTGCCTAATTCTTTGGTAGAAATCTGGTTCATTGTTTGTTCAGACCATAAATATTTATTAATCTAATATTTTTAATCAAAAGTATTAATGTTAATTACCAACAAATTACCACTATCATCATGCATCCTTATTTTTTTTAAATTTAAAAGTGTTAAAAAATACAGTGACTCCTCTAGACTAAAATGTTCAACTGTTAAAAGAGCATTCATAGCCTCATTGTGACTGAATAATGTTTTCTTCTTTTTGTGTAAAAAGAGAATCTCGAAAGAAGTATGTAGCAAATTTTTTTAAATTTTTAATAAGTTTAAAACATTCTTGCTTTTCCATTTATCCCCTGAACCATGACAATTTACTGAAATATTTGTGTTATCTGTGGACACATTTACAGTTAGATTCTAAAACAAAAATTCCATTAATGAATATATATTGTGTATAGATACTGACAACAATGTTGAATATATCTATCCATGAACCCAAAATTGGAGTAAAACTGTAACTTAGTTAGTCAAAAATAAGAGGGCCGCTTGGCAAGTGTCACATACCATCAGTTACAATATGGTCCATGCCTTATCTGTAACAATCCATAGTATTGAAAATAAAAAGTGCTGTACTGAGTCAGTACTCGCTTGCATATGTCAAAAACCGTGCAAGACACATGCAACGACAAAAGTACATCAAATTATGGCTGAATGGTAATTAGTAATACCCCAACTAGAAGTTGTTGCTATTAACATTCAATGAAGGATAAAAAATGATTGCTAGTTGATTCAGTATTCTACTAGAAAATAAGTGCTAACTAACATTATTTGTATTTATCAATTTGTATGTATTATCCAAAAATTGTCAACAGTCACCATCATTATGTACATCTAAGGAACAAAGTCATGCTTTATGTATACAGCAAAACTGTATTATAAATATACACATACATGGACGACTGTCCCATGTATGTACTGTACATACATGTGATTCTACCGGCAGTAGGACAATATACCATTTTAAAGACTGTCTACCACATATACCATTTTATAGCTGAAATCTACCGCTTTGGAAAAAAAATTAAATTTTAATTTTAATTTAAAGTGGGGGGGGGGGGATTTTTACGTCTTCTATCCCAACATAAACCAGCAGGAACCAGTCTACTGGGGACCGGAAATGTTATACCGGTGCAATGATGTGTGGCAAAGTAATCAGCTTAAGAAGGCTAACATGTGTACCCAGCAAGCAGTTAATTGATTACCTTATTGTTGTAATCTGGAGAGTTTAAGGCCAAATGCATAATGTTTTATGAGACAGTAATAAAGGGATCCATGTTGGCTTTAGAGACTTTGAAAAAAAACTCTGCCAACCTTTGGTGGAGGTGAGATAAAAAGGAGAGACTGATCAAAAAATGATTTTGGCAGAAACACTTGAGTTAGTATTTTGAGTTCTTGTATTGTTTAATTTTTATTGCATTGTTCAAGATGTTTTTAGAGGAATGTTTAAAAGCAGCTCTTATTAAAAAAAATTTCAATTCATGTCAAAATGCTAAAACTTGCTTTCTCTCAATGCTAAAAAACCACCAGCTAAGAAATACGAGACTCAGAAATACCGGTACATCAGAAGTCTAACTTAGCTTGGAGAAGTATTGGAGAGCAGTCGGTAACCTTAAAAATTAAGCCACATGAAAACTGAAGTTTGAACTTCTTTGCAGGTTGAGCGTCACATTCTAATGCTGATACAGAGAGTACATTCTCCATTCTTTGCAAAATACAAAGTGATTCAAGGGAAATCCAGACCAGAAAACTATAGAGAGCCTGTTAAGTGTGAAACTTAATAATCACAATGTATGTCATCAGCGGTCACCAGTCAGTGATCTTGTCAAGAAAACTGAAAATACTTGTAGATTTTATATAAAAAAATCTCTGCAGTGAACTACGAGATATACAGCTCTTCCTTTTTCATTTAATTGACAATTCCTCTTTTATTATAGTATGTAGAGAATACATATTATGTAAAAAAAAATCCACTTCTTTTCTTTTCAAATCCCTTAAAACACGTACAATCTACTGGTTTAGAGGCCAATCTAGTGATCAAAATTTTTACATCTACTGCTTTGATGTCCTGGTTCTGTCACATATATGAGCATATAAACTCGCTTAATAGTCAACTCCAACTGCAAACTGCAAAGACTCGGATCATCCATCGCGTAATAAGCCGGCAGATCTGGGTCTCTACAGTTTGTTATGAGTAATCAGCTGAACAAACCGCATAGACCCTGATCTGCCATTGCATAATGTGATGGCAGATCAGGGTCTATGTTGTTTGCAGCTGGACTCGACTTATAAGTAAAAATTACCGGTAATAGTAGATCATAAAAAAAGGTTGGCAAGTGTCAATCGCCAGATGAGAGTACAAAGTCATGAAGAAAATGGAGAAAATCAAGTATGTACATGTGACCTAAGACAAAAGCATTTGCTAACACGCGAGGGAAAAAATACACCAGAAACTACAATAATGTGACAAAATGTGCATGAAAAGATATGCTTTTTTAAGTTTACAACTTGTTTTTAATAAATGCATAGCAAATTCCGAATCAAGGTACACTATTATCTTGTTGATCAAATTTCTCGAAATTTAAATTTGTCATGGACAAGAAAGTGAAAGAACAAGAAACAATTTTATCTGCAATCTTTGTAATCTAGTTGATAAATTATGATATTTAAGTGAAGAGCAGTACATAATTTTTCCAGATAAGTGTTTTGCAAAAATGATGCCATTTTGTTCCCATGAGTACATCATACAGTACAGTTTCTTCAGGAGATCTAGATTTTTGATGCCTGATCTTGTGGTTTTTACATTTTTCAAGAACATCCCATTTATGAGCCCTGGAAATGAACTTCACTATAATTGGCCTGTTGACATCTTTTCTAAAAGTGCTAAGTCTGTGAGCTATGTTTGTGTTATGGACCTCAATGTTTAGTCAAAGTGTATCTCAAAAAATCCCGATGGCTTTGCTTATCGACTGCTTGATGCTTTATTTATCTTCTACACCATAAATGACTGCATTATTTGATCTACTGTACTGTTCCAATTTAATCAATCACCTTTCCTGTTTATTGCGGTTAACAGCCAAGCTTTAAATTTTCTCCTTTCAATATGTTCCCCAATTACATTAATGTTGGGAATATAAGCTTCACCACCTCTTGAATCCAGCAATTCCAGAAAGACCAAGAAAATTTGTTTTTAGTTTATTTACGGTATATATAGACAAAGGGAAGAAACTCTTGCTCACTACCTACTCTTAATCTTGCTAGGTGGCACTAGATTAAGCTTTTGCTGCGGTACGAGTAAAATCATCCCGCATTGCCTTATGGAATCTTTGAAGAATCTTTGTGATTCCGAACCATCCAACTTTTAGTGTGGGGAATTATTATGTGTATCCACAAAAAGATTGGTAACCTTTTTGTGTGTATATATTTTCATATTTTGTGAAGTTTGTGGACTTCCATTTTCTCTGACCTGGTAAGCACTTGATAACATCACATGTGCATGCTGTAATATAACATTATGGGTGTTGTTGAATTTTCATATTTTCAGGTTGTTATTTCCCATATGTTTCAAAACCAATGTTGGAGGTACAAGGTCAGTGAGGATAATTACGAGTCTTGCCACGCCTGTACAGAATGTACTTCTACAACACCATGTAACATTTACAAGTCTTGGTCAGAGGGCATGTGGTCTTCCGTCCTCAGAAAGATAGGCCAATATATTCATGGAGTCGCTAATGAGATTGATCAAGGTGGCGACAGTACAGTTGCTTTCATCAGGGAAATTGTTGCCCCCTCCTTTGTCACAATTGTCTAATAACGTTTTTGTTTTGCCTGGAGAGTGTCCTTGTGATGTTTTGCAAACCACAAATAGTGGCTTTGAGCTTACGGGTGAGTGTCCTCCCTTTGTTAGGCAGCCCAGTGGGTGCAAGTCCTCTCACATGTCCCAGCATGGCCTTTGGACTTGTAAGGCAGGACACTTGAGGTTTTATTCTGATTTTGCTAATGTGTGTTTCCAGCAATCGTTGCTGCGTGCTGCCATATTTTCTGTTAAAAGTCCTGCCATGCCTTCCTTCCAGCCTGGTGATAGGAAATCAGTTTTCTCATTGGAGTGTGTCGCATAGCAGCCATCCATTCCGCTTTATGTCGAACCATACTTGGATCAGGATAACTGGTCTGCCCTTTTCGCCAGTCAACCCGCCTTCCAGCCGACCGTCGAGCCTTCCAGTCATCCATCAGGCCTTCCTTACAACCTTTCTTCCTGCCTTCCAGCTAGGTGGAACATGCATTAATGGTTGCTGCCCTACTTTGAAAGGACAATGCTACAACTACTTCCATGCCTCTTGGTATGTTGTACAGATATGGAAACTTTGCAAGATGAGGACACCCCGCACCCCTCCCCAAGTGATGACAGGGAAAACTCCAATCTGATGCTACATGCCAATCCCACCATGGAAAGGACGGAATTTAGTTTTCAAGGCTGCAGTGGAAGAAATATATAAAATCTTAACTCTGTTGGATCTCCCACCTCCTTTCAGACAAAATCCGTGACCTGGGTAATTAGTGTGCCTTCTTTTCAGAGAGCCTATTACCAGTATCATATAACGCATGCTGGTACTGCACACACTTGGACACGTGCAATGTGTTGATAAGAACATTGCAGCAGTACACATAAAATCTGCAGTTCCGTAAAGTTGATTTAAAAGTATTTGAGGCAACTTCAGACCTGGTGTGGAATATAGTGGCGACATCTTCAATGCTAGACTTTGCATCTTTACCAAAAAAGCGGGAAACAAGCATGCATAGGAATTTACAGCCTGCATAGCCAAAGTGATTAATAGAGCAGCTCACCACTCCATGGCAAATGCCCTTACGGCTTTGTCGAATCTTGATTTGATATGTGACATTTTTTGACGTTGATAATCGCTGAAGCTGCATCACTCCTTGGCTTTATGATCATTGCATTTCAGCTCCCTGCTGTTGTTAGGGGGTCATATTGAGGATATACAAAAGCAGGTGGCACAAGAGGTGCTCCTCCACCTTTTTGGCTGCAACAGTCTCTGCCATAAAGGAGAGATGTTTGGAGGCAGAGAGATAGTGTCGTTCTCAACAACAGCACACTCAACAGTAACAAGGTTTCAGACTGCAACAGACATTTCAGCCTAGGAGTCAATTTAATAAGGTAGAAAGGAAAAAAAAATTCTCTTTCCACAAGCTTCATGACAATCGCCAAAGACTAATTAGTCTCGCCATCCACAGAGAGTCTACCGGTCGGTTTCAGACTGCTCCATTTCAGTCATGCTTGGATCCACCTTTATCTGAAGAATGAATGGGTGATCCAAGTAGTTTCAATGGACTTTGTGACGTGAACTGCATGAAGAAACTGCATGATAAAATCTTGGACTTTTTGAGGGAATGCAGTTTATATAACAAATTTTGAGCGTATATTGTAAGGATTCTTAATACGTTACCTTTATCCTTTTATTTTATATACATTTTACAGAATTTAACATCTTTATGTTTTATATTTTATCTTGTACTTGATGCTGACATTTATTTGGAAGGGTTTATCTTCCTAAATTTTTGTACAATCTATTTTTACATTTTTCAAACTTGACCCTTAGCTGGCACCATATAGCTACTATTGTGCTGAGGTGCCATAAAACACTACTAAATACATGCATTCATCAATAGATCTTTCAGTGGATTTGCGCACTTTGGGGGCATCTAATCAGGGCTGCTGTTAGGGGCAGGCGATACAGGTGACTGCCTAGGGCGCGAAGTCCGGGGGCACCGTTTCGCAGATTTGCGGTATTTTTTTCAAAATGGGGGGCACAAAAAGGTGAAGCTCGCCCAGTGTGCCGTTTTGTCCAGTGGAAACTTGCGACAGCCCTGCATCCAATGATAGATCTAATGGCAATGAGGTGGAATCACAAACTGCCCACCCTTATCTCTCCCGTCCCAGACCTGGAAGTCAGTTGGGATGGGATTTGGGGCTACACCTTCCCTACAACTGTTCTGATTCCAAGAGTAATTCAGAAAATTGGCGACCAGACTTGCAAAGACATTCTGGTAGCTCCACTCAGATGGGACAAGTCATGGATGAATGATCTGATTGAAATAGAGATAGAAGTGCCCATGAAAACCCCGTCAAAATTCAATCTGCTGAAAAACAACCCCTCTTGAAGGTTATTTCATCCCTGCCCAGACAGGCTTCTTCTTCACACCTGGCTCTTGTCAGGAAAGATTTATGTAGAAAGGAGTTTCAATCTTCAATTGTGGATATAATTTCATGAGAAAGAAGGCTCTCCACTTTGAAAGCCTACAAAGGGCAGTTTTGGGTATTCAAGGACTGGTGCAATGATATCATCAACCCCTTGAATGCTTTAATCTCTCGGGTGGCTAACTTATTTCTTTGGCTTTTGGAGGAGACAAAGTTAGCTCTGGTTACTATCAGTGGATATCGCTCCATGATTTCGGACACTTTCAGGCATCATGGTAGAGTGACTATAGGTCATGACAAGAATCTGTAAGACTTACTGGCCTACTTTGACCTGAATGGACCTAAAAATCGCCTTATTTCCAAAACTGAATCTTTCATGTGATTTGACTTGGTTCAACACAGAGAAGATCAAACCCTTAGCAAGAACCTCTTTGAAGCTGCTATCTTACAAAACATGCTTTCTGGTAGTGTTAGCCTCAACATGCAAGGTGAGTGAGTTGCATGCCCTTTTGATGGCGCTAAGCTATCTCCAGTTCATACTGGATGGTTCTGTGTTTTTAATGATGAAACCGGGTTTCAAAGCTAAGAACTGGTTACTGTCTTTGAGCAATAAAAAGGTGGTCATCCTCTATCAACATGCCAAAAGAGGCAGCTAAGCAAGACCTGGTCCTTGCTCTTAAACTTTATTTGAAATGCATGGAGAAGAGCCGTGGGTCCCAAAAATGTATTTTTCTTCCTGTTAAGGCAGAAAAAGAGGATATAGCCCTTCAAGCCTTGCCTTGTGGCTGAAGTTGTCAATGCACTTGGCATATTCTGAATTATCACAGGACCAGTTACACCTCGTGAGAATTTCTGCTCATGAGATTAGAGCAATCTTGGCAAGTCTTGCATTCGAATACAACATTTTAATCTGAGATGTAATAGACACCATTGGCTGGCATGCACAGTCAATATTCTCAAGTTTTTATCTCCGAGATCAAGCATCACGAAGACATGAATTGGGTTTGTTGGATCCAGTTGCTGCAGACCAAATGGCCACCAACCCTGATGTCCGTCGTCTGTGGTCCGTCAATCCGTTAGCACAAGTTTGTTATCAGTACTATTCCTAAACTATTTGGAGGATTGCCTTGAAATTTTACACACATTCATCCCATGGTCTTGTTGGTCCTAAATGAAAATGGTGCTGTTCAGACATCCAATATGGCTGCTATAAGTGGTCGTCTAAAAAATCCTGTTATCACTACTCCTCCTGAATGGATGGTCATATCAACATGGGGTTTTCATTAAAAGACTTTTTATGATGTCTAGTTGGTCCTAAATGAAAATGGTGCCAATCTGATGTCCAATATGGCTGCCATCTTGAAAATCTTGTAATCGCTACTCCTCCTGAATGGATGGTCATATCAACATGGGGTTTTCACTGAAATACTTCTTAAAATGTCTACTTGGTCCTAAATCTAATTGGTGCAGATCTAACATCCAGTATGGCAGCCATCTTGAAAATCTTGTTATCACTACTACTCCTGAATGGATTGTCATATCAACATGGGGTTTTTACTGAAAGACTTTTTATGATGTCTAGTTAGTCCTAAATGAAAATGGTGCTGATATGGGGTCCAATATGGCAGCCATCTTGAAAAAATTTTTATCGCTACTCCTCGTACATGGATAGTCGTATCAACATGGGTTTTCACTAAAAGACTTCTTATGATGTCTAGTTGGTCCTAAATGGTGCCGCACTAACGTCCAATATGGCCACCATCTTAAAAATCTTGTTATTGTTCCTCCTCCTGAATGGATGGGCATATCAACATCGGGTTTTCACTAAAAGACTCCTTATCATGTCTACTTGGTCCTTAATGAAAATGGTCGTGATCTGTTGTCCAGTGTCCATCCGTACACTATCACAATTTTGTTATCGTTACTCCTAACTACTTTCAGGATTCCCTTTAAACTATATATATATATATATATATATATATATATATATATATACACACACATACAGACACATGCACATATAATATAGACTAAGATCCATGATCATAACTATCAAGTCACTTAGAACATAATTTTCCATGGCACTGTGAACTGTGACTTGCATTGTGTTTGAAATGTCTCATCATGATTAGTGTCATTGTCTTCTACACTTTGATGAAGTATATCTGGGTCTACCTGGGTTTGAAGAGAGGAGGGCATTAGAGGTGTTATATATTTAGGTACTGTTGGGTCTTGCTTGGCTAGCACTACATGTACTTGGAATTTCATTATTTTGATTAGTGACATTGTCTTTAACAATTTGATGAAGTGTATCTGGGTCTACAAGGGCTAGAGGAGAGGCTGGTGTTATATAATTTGGCCCGTTGCAGCTTGTGTCTACTTGAGCAAGTGAGTTTGTAATTAATTGTGGATTTTCTTGGCAGGCACTGATAGGATTGGAGGTTATGGGCCAAGCTGCGGATTTGCTGTGGTGACAGTGCTGTTGTTAGATCTATTGTTTATGTCATAACACAGTTCCACAAATCCATTAATCCACAAAGCCAAGCATCCACTGCCCTGAAATAAAATGGTATTTGTTGATAGGAATACAGTGCATGTAACTATATTTTCATTTGATGTAGTGATTTTGGACACATACTCATGTTGCTATGAATATTTGTAGAGGTGGAAACTAGTGGTTCATTCATCTGCTTCAGTGATGAGTTGTTCCTGACATGGATACGGATACTGTCTTGATTTTTTTTTGTATGTGTATAAAATCTGGGATTACCTTTCTGTATGAATTTACTTCCACATCATGAATATCCTCTTGGATGAATCCACAGAACTCAAATAGACTGGATCCAATGAAAATTTTCTACAATATTGACATTGCTAGATTTACCACCATTTTATTTGTATGCAGAACTCTGGTAAGTATTTTTAAAAGTATAATACAATTTTGAACAGCATCAGTCACAATGAGGATTTACCAAAAGCATTTAAGTACTTAGATGAACAATATCCATGATGAATAAATCCTAGATGAATGAATAATCATATGATATTCACTGATTTTGACAAAAGTACTTCTAAGCGATTGTTTACCTGCCAACCATCTTGTAGCATGAATGAAATGATGCGAAACCACATGTTTTCATCATTCAAAATGGTACACATAGTTAAAAGAAAGAAATGGTCTTATCTTGATTTCCTGGAAATTCTTTTCGCCCAGTACAGCGTCAGTCCCTTCTAGGGACTCTTGTTAATTTTGTAGTAAATTATATTTCTCCATTGACCTTATCACATTACTAGTAACCCTCCAACACCTCTCCACAAATGCAAGCATCCTCGTTGATGTATCACTCTGCTAAAACTACTGCCACATAGCATGTGTAAGGGGAGATAATGTGTAAGAGTTTTTTTCCCCTTTATATATCTATATATATATATATATATATACATACATATACACACACACATTCAAAATACAATTTTTTTTTTATCTTTCTAAAATTGCTGGATTTTAGAGATGTAATGAAGCTTTTATTCCTAATGTTAATGTGATTGGACAAGTATTTTCAGAGTAACATCATTATTTACTAAAAAGTTTGCTTTCTCCTCTAAAGCATATATCTTTTTTGCCAGTCCTGTTTCTTCTTTCAGTCTGGTAATCTCTGCCTGGATCTCCAGCATATCTCCTCTGATTTTTCTACCTCCTTCTGTGGCTCCAAAACATTATAATTTGTCTCTTAATTTCTTTCTTTGGATTTCCCAAAATTCCTTCTATGGAATCTTGCATAATCAAATTGTTTAGTTTTTCTTGTAAATATTCTTTTGCTATCATTTCATCAATGCGTTCTTGACATTTCCACCTAAACACATGTATATCCACTTACATTTATGTTTTCCACTGGTATGGCAAGTCACAACCAGGTACTTCTTCATGTATGATGTACCTAAGCTTTGCCCATTGTGTTTGGAATGTTAACAAATTCAGGCAAAGTGTGTAAATATACTGTCTTAGAATGATTTTTAGTACCTTATAAGAGTTACATGTACAAACTTTGTTGTAGAAACTCTTTTCTAAACCACATTAAATTGCTTAAGACCTGTCCATGAATTTTACATGGGTGATTCATATGGGATGATCTCTGACCTCCAAAAGGTCTTTCAAATTTGTTCAAATGATGCCAATCCATAATAAAATATTGCCACCATTACTAAAAATTGAAAAACCTTTAAATAATTTTTCAAAAACTGCTTAATAGAATTTGACCAACTTTGACAGAAAGCATCCTGGCATAGATGGCTTACAAGTTTGTACAAATGATGCTAATCTGCCATCAAACATGGTGAGCTTTACTAAAAACAGAAAAACCTTTAAAATACTCCTCAAAAACTAATCAACAGAATTTGACAACATTTAACAGAAGATCCTGGTATGAAGGTGATGATGCCAATCTGTAATTAAATATGGCTGCTATTACTAAAAACTGAATGTTTAATAACTTCTAAAAAGACATTGAGCAGAACTTTACCAAATTTGACAGTGTCCTAGCTTGAAGTCTTTTCACATTTATAGAAATGTTGCTGATCCACAATCAAATATGGCCAATTTTACTAAAAACAGAAAACATTTACACAACTATTTTGAAAATAACTGCTTAACTGAATTTAACTAACTTTGACAGAGAGCATCCTCATACAGAGGCCTTGCAGTATTTGACAAACGATGCTGATATGATATCAACTATCAATGAAAATATAAAAACAAGAGAAACCTTGAAATAATTGTTCCAATAACATATGCAATCAACAGCATTGGAAGCAATTTCTTCCGAAAGCATCCTACTAAACCCAATTTATCTAAATTACCTCTACAATCAATGAAAACACCATCAAAAGATAGCCTGACAACAGTCATGCCTACAGTACCTCACATCTAATTACCCCAAATGCTGTCTAAAAATGGCTCCAATTTGTACAGGAATTTCCAATGTATAGGAATTTCCATCTGCTACGAATTCTATTTCTTTCCAAAATTAAAATTAAGTACATTACAAAGTTCGCTCGGTTTTGGAAGACAATTATCAACCGGTAGTTCATTCTTCATAAAATAGTGCTATTTATTATCTAACTGTAATCGATAATAATTGTGGAAATGACTATCACCTAATGTATCGTATTGATCTGTTAGTGTTGTGTTTGATAATAGATGCATTTTTGGTATACAAATGGAGAGGGATGAATATATGCCAACTGGAAGTTCTCTGCTGAAATGTTAGTGTTGTACTAGTTAATATTTTTATTGAATATAACACTTATTTTCATCTATTAAATTCTCTTACTAAGAACAAAGTTTTTTTAAAAAAATTCTTTATAAGTAGTGCTGTTTTTATTACACCGTCTCTATAGGCAATCAAAGTAAAGTGGTCCTTAAAATGTCTTCATGGAATGCGTTCAGTGGGCACCATTAGTAAACGCAAATAACAATGAGGAATGGAACATGACTTGCGTTACCGGTAAAATGGTATAAATGTACTTGCAAATTGGACAAAAAGGCCTGGACATGCAACGATTATTTTGCTGAAGTCTCCTTGCCTCAGAGTCAAGAAATTATCAAGAGACAAGCAGCATTATTTACACATAAATAAAACTTTATTATCACTGCATGAGACGTGGAATGACTGTGAATGGCACCACAGGACTCGTGAGCTCAAGTTCTAATGCTGTTTCATGGCAAGTGGCTGCTGCCTCGGAATGACCCAGGGATTCTAACACCAAACCAAGATAGAACCTGAAACAGGAAATTTACAAGAACTAGTGAAGTCTGTGTCTTTAGGTTAGTAGCTTAGAAGTTTCATGGCAAATATTCATGATGCCCTATATTCAGAACATGTATTGTAATTCACAAAAATTGTTGTGAATTATGATTAGGAGAAAAAAAAGATCTTGTACACTGGTTTACTCTGTCTAAACAAAAGTGATGTGTGCTGCTATGTAAGATAAAAGAAACTTGGTGTGGTGGCTTTATTCAAACAGAAGGGATTATGAAATCAAACATAACTTCAGTGGCTACTGATACTAAAAGAAGTTCAAATAAAGTTACAGACAAAATGTCGATCAGACAATTTCCTTAAGAACATGCACAAGTCCATCTGCTCACTTGTTGCTACTGCATCTTTAGTGTAACATGGTGCTAATGAAATGTTGGTCATTATTATTTAAACCAGAAACAAACTTCCAGAACTGTCAGTCCTAAACAGTGGTCATTGGTATGCAACCCGATAACAAACTTCCAGGACTGTCAGTCCTTGTAGTCACTGACATAATTCTTTCCATCATAAAACTGTCATGAGCATAGTGAGAAGTACTGTGCTTGCTAAATTCCTAAAAATGTATGCTCATTAAGCATTGTGATTTACAGTACTAAATAGGCTCTGGACAACAAATTTATAGTATTAAGGAGGTGGTCATGAACATTAAATGTACAGTATTAAAGAGGTGGCCATGATCATTAAATGCACAGTATTAAAGAGGTGGCCACGATCATTAAATGTACAGAAATCAAGAGGCTCTGGACAACAAATTTACAGTATTAAAGAGGTGACCATGAACATTAAATGTACAGCATTAAAGAGGTGGCCATGAACATTAAATGTACAGTATAAAAGATGTGGCCATGATCATTAAATATACAGTATTAAAGAGGTGGCCATGATCATTAAATGTACAGTATTAAGAGGCCATGATCATTAAATGTACAGTATTAAAGAGGCCATGAACATTAAATGACAGTATTAAAGAGGCCATGTACATTAAATGTACAGTATTAAAGAGGTCATGAACATTAAATGAACAGTATTAAAGAGGCAGTGAACATTAAATGTACAGTATTAAAGAGGTCATGAATATTAAATGTACAGTATTACAGAGGCCATGAACATTAAATGAACAGTATTAAAGAGGCCATGAACATTAAATGTACAGTATTAAAGAGGTCATGAACATTAAATGAACAGTATTAAAGAGGCCATGAACATTAAATGTACAGTATTAAAGAGGTCATGAACATTAAATGAACAGTATTAAAGAGGCCATGAACATTAAATGTACAGTATTAAAAAGGCCATGTACAACAAATGAACAGTATTGAAGAGGCCATGAACATTAAATGTACAATATTAAAGAGGTCATGTACAACAAATGAACAGTAGTAAAGAGGCCATGGACAACAAATAACTGCATTTTGACCAGTTGTTGTGCCACAACAGGGATATCTGATGACTTCATATTCAGTGATTAAATCAAGTTTTTTTAAGCTTTCATGTGTGTGTGTTCTTACCAGCATTGATGAGAGGTAGGATCCATGTTGACTGCATCCCTCAGCATCTTTTCAGCTAATTTATCATTGTCTAGCTCATGAAGAACCATTCCCTACAAATAAATAAAAATAAATACAGACCAAAACCTGTGGCTAACAAAAATATGAAGATATAAACCCTTAAACATGATGACATTATGGTTTAAATGCTAATTTATTTAAACTAGAAATGTGTCCATATGACATAGATTCCCTCACCAAAATGATGCAAGTGAAAGGTGAAGTTCAGAGTTAAAAAGGGGCCAGAACTATATGAAATTTTTTTGAAAAATCATATTTGGCCTATTTAGATTTTTTATGTAAAGCCTTGTATCAAATTCAATTTCAATCCATGAAGTCCTTCACAAGTTATTTAAAAGAAATTAAATTTGTAATGGACATGACATGACATGGGTAACTCTATATGCCCTTCCATCCACCTTTTCCATATACAATAAAAAGTAAATTTTGCAGTAAATTATGTTTCTCCAAAAATACTTACCCTTTCACATTAAAATTAGGAATTACTTTCTGCTCCCTCTGGAATCCAGCCCTCCTATAGACGTGAAAACGTCTTTTTGTCTATGTATTATATAGACAAAGGGAAGCAACTCTTATAGATTAGCTCCACTTATCCCGCTAGGTGGCAACCCGGAACCCGGATGTCGTCAGTTTTTAACTTAAGCAATCCATGAGACAGGATGCTCACATTTGTGGGGATGTGTGGGAGGGCTTACTCGTAATGTGATTGGCTAAGTATTTTCGAAGAAACATAATTTACAACAAAATTTACTTTCTCCATCAAAATTTATTACCTGATCACATTAACGTTATGAGAATAGGTAAGAGGAGGAAATGTTGAGCATCCATCCTCTACCTGAGTTACCCTGTAGGAGCGTAATAAATGCTCTACTAAAAGGATGACATTTTCCCAACATTAGTTAGCACAACCGAATGACTGAGGTCGTGTGTGCGAGGGAGGACCATGTGTGTTCCCGCACACATCAATTGCTTATAAAAGTTTTTTGGGCGAATCCAGCTAAAGTTGATTGATCATATCCAATTAGGAGGTTCTGCTATCATTGGCATGGCATGGTGACTGTTTGGGTGGCAACCAGAGGTCCAACTAGATTCAGCTCAAGTTTGTTGAGAGGCCCATGTCACGCAAGTCGAAGCAGGAGAAACTTGACTGGGCATGCTAGCCTACTGATCCACTATGTCTCGAATGGAGATGTTGCGTTCAAATGCCAAGCTCATATAGATTGCCTGAATTGCATGGGCTGAAATCTTCATAATTCATACCAAGTCCTGTGAGTGGTCAGAGTACATGGATTTAATAACTCCCTTGAGTCAAGCTGCAAGGGCTTGTTGGGTCATATCTTGCTTTCCTGTCTTAAGTGGCAGAAAGAGTCTCTGGCATCTGGACTGTATGCTCTTCATGCATTTCTGGTAGATTCTCTCAAGGGATTGATTGAGGAGAGTGGACATAATGTTTTTTTAAAGTGACTGACCCATCGGATTGAAATTGTAGATAGTTCGGATCCATGGACAGGGCGTGTAGTTCACTCACTCTTGATGCATAAGTGAGGGCTATCAAGAAACATGTTTTGTATAGTAGCTGCTTTAGTGAAGTGGTAGATAAAGGCTCAAACTTATTTCAGTTCAGCCATGTCAAAACCAACCACAGGTTCCACTTTGGGAACAGGGCCAGTGAGCATGGTCGGGATAAATCAAAATTGGTCGGCAGGTCAGAAAGGTCCTTGTTGTGACCAATGTCTTCTCTACCATGATGTCTGAAGGTATTGGAAATCATGGAACGATATACCTTATTTGTTATAGGGGCTAACCTCTTCTCTTCAAAGAGAAAGAGAAAGATGTTGGCCAGTTGTCGAATGGAGGCCAAGAGAGGTGTGATTTCATGTCAGTGACACCAGTCAGTGAAGACTCGCCACTTTCCCTCATATGCTTTTAGAGTAGAGGGCCATCTAGCTGATGAAATCCTCTCCACAAATGCAGCATCAAACTTCTTTCTGTGCAACTTGTGCTGGACAAGAGCCACACATGAAGGCATAGCTTTTCCAGACATGGATGGAATTCCAGTGACCTCAGCTGTTTAAGCAGCATCAGGGTCGCTAAGATCTGTCTGGGTACGTCTGTAGCAAGATTGAGCAGATCATTTACCCATGATATGTCCCATCGGAGAGGGGCAATCAGAATCATCTTGCATTCTGTGCTCTTCAGTTTTTGATGCAATTTTGGAATTAGAACTGGTAAGGCATAAGTCCAAATTCCCTCCCAGCTGATTGCGAGAGCGTTGATGGACCTTGCAGTCAGATCTGGAAACAGTGGGACAAAGGTGGGAAGCTTGTCATTCTACCTTGTCGCAAATAAATCAACCATCGGTCATCCCCATAGGGTGCAGATTCAATGGAAGATAGATGGATGGAGAGACCACTCTGTGTGAAGCAGTTGGCCTCTCCTTGAGAGAGAGTCTGCCGGGACATTGTGCCTGCCCAGAATGTGTCAGACTTGAATGTTGATCTGATAATGGTAGCACCAACAGAGGTATTCCCATATCAGAAAGCAAAGATCCAGTGACTTTGTTCCGTCTTCTTTGGTGAGGTAGGTCACCACTGTCAAGTTTTCCGACATAATCAAGACAGTCTTGGAACAAATGCGATCCAGCCAAGTAAAGGAAGCATAAAGAATGGTGTTCATTTCCAGCAGGTTGATGTGAAGAGCCCTCTCCTGATTTGACCACAAGAATTCTGAGAGCAAGTGTGCCCCCAAACCTGGCAAACTGGCATCTGAACAGACTGTGAACTCTGGTTGTGGGGCCTCTAACAGGATTCCCACTGATAGCTTTGAGACAGGAAGTGTTTGATGTCCATTGATATCATGATGCGGTGATTCAGCAGAGCAAATATTGGGCACCATTGAGAGAGGAGTACCATCTGCAGGGGGCGCATGTAAAGACAGCCGAAGGATATGAGATCTGCCACATTGAAGAGGCTGAGGAGTTGAAGAAACTCTCTCACCATAATAACCATTTTGGAAGAGGTCTGCCAAGATGCTAGAACAATCTGGTCTATGTGCAGGGAAGGGAAACAAACGATATTCATATTGGTTAGGAACTCCATACCTAGATGAATGAAATGTTGAGAACAAACAAGGTCTGACTTCTTCAGATTTAATATCCATCCTAGGCTGCAAAGGAGGTAAAGGAGTTTGTTCATGTCTTGAACCAAAACCATGCCTACCAAATGTTTCTGTAGAATATTTCTGTAGAATATTGTCCAGGTATGCCAACTTCATGGATGATGATGTTAGTCTAAAATGGGTTACTACGCAGTCCAGTGTCCTTGTGAAAGCCCAAGGACTGATGTTGAGCCCAAATGGGATTACTCCGAACTGGTATGTCACTCCATGGTAGCTGAAACAAAGGTATTTGTGGGATTCGGCGTCAATGGGGAGATGAAAATAAACGTCAGATAGACCTAGGCTTATGGCATATTTGGTGCGGGGGACAGGCAAACAGACAGACCTTGCCGTTTCCATTTTGAATTTGGGTGCTTTGAAGAAATGGTTTAGGTTGCTCAGGTCTATTACTGATATAACTTCCCCATTTTGTTTTGCAACCAGGAAGAGTCTGGATTAGCAACCCAGGGACGCCGGGTTTTGAACTACCTCTACCGCCCATTTCTCTAATAAAGTGTTGATCTCCTCCTCCTAGTGTTTCCACCTTTATGGAATCGCTGGGAGTGTCCGTCATGGAGGGGCAGGATGAAAGGGGAGAGGATTGGACAAATGAGATCCGAAGCCCCTCCGAAACTAACTGGAGCAACCAGTTGTTGTGTGGAAACAAGTTGCTCCATGCATCTCAAAATAGAAGGAGTCTGGCACCCACTGGTAGGGAAGGCAAGTCACTGTTTATTGTTGGGAGGCTGAGGATGGAGAAAACTTGTTTTCTCTCCCCCCTTCCTGTTTGTCTGTGAGAAGTAGGTGGGTACGACCACTAAAACTCGCTTGGCATCTATAGGGTGGTCTTGCCTGAGAATAGCCTCTACAATTCCACTGGCATTTATTGTCCCTTCTCTGAGACGGCTCTTGGCAATGACATATCGCCTGGACTGATAGTTGAAGGGGCGACTCCTGCACCGCCTGTTTTCTAACTTGCTTAATTCTGCCCCCAAACACAAGGGGAGAGCTGAAAGTGATAGAATGCAGGGCTGCAGTGTGGTGTTATTTGAGCCATGATGACCACAAAAAAAGAGTCCCTTCTAACCAGGTCTAAATTGCAGGTAGTGGTTAGAACAATTGCCATCGTGTGGTGTGCTGCCCTATTTATCACCCTGGAGATGCAGCTAAGAGCATCACAAGCGTGGTCATTTCCTGCCTTTTCCAACAAGCGATAGATGGCCTGAGATACCAGATCAAAAAGAGATGAGATCGAAATGACATTCCTAACCAATTTTGAAGAGGCATTAAATACTTGCCTGTCCACTTTATAAAAAAGTGGGGCAGACATATTAATGTCCATAAGATCCTTATCCATGGAGGGAACTTCCGTGTGATAAATATTGGTGTGCGTCCTATACCAATTTGGTGAAAAAGCCACTGGTACCTGACTGGCCAAGAAAAAAGCCTTACTATTGCCTGGATTGCATATCTTGTCAGAAAGACGTTCAGACATTTGAGCGATCTTAGAAGATTGCGGGAGAAATCTAAATCACTGATGTTTGTCCACATCTTCAGCATCAACAGAAGCTCTCACGCTGTAAACTTTGTTCACCACTGGAGGAAGAGGACATTCAATAGGAGATAGTATTCTATAGAGCTCCTCAATCGCAGCTTGGAAACTAAATTCCGTGTGCTTTATAGTGGGGTCAGAATTCTCAAGTAGATATAAGTCCAAGCGATCTTCTGTTTGTGGAGAATACTCCTCCTGTGCCAAAGTCCAGGGGTAGTACATACCAGATGGTATCAGTGATGCTCATGTTATATATGACCTGCCTGTGGGAATGGCCAACAGAGAAAGTCTAGAAGAGTTTCGAACTGGACTTGTGGTTAATCGGTGTTGCCATGCTGAAACTGATGGCTGGTCCAGTACAGCCGGTGTGCTCAGAACGGCCGATTGTGGTCAGTTGCAATGGTATGATCGATGCAGTAGGCTGAATCAGCATGGCCGGCTGGGTTGGCAGATCACTGTAAACACATACCATGGATAAAGTCGGTTCAGCTAGATGGCCAGCCAGCCGGTATACTGGTTGGTATGACCCAGAAATTCACTATACGTGAATTGAAACATATTTTGCATCTGTTGCAAAGTTTGCTGGATATCGATGTAAGGTACTCAGTAATGTAAATGATGCCTTTCCCTTTCTTTATGTGTAACATAATAGGGCAACAATGTGGCCAAATTAACTAACTACTTGTAATTCACTAAATAACTGCCTACTGAAGGAAAGAAAAAGGACTATACGTTCACTTAAAAACAAAGACTTGAGAATTTTAAATTTTTCACGTTATATAAATATTTCATTACGAATGAACTTACCAAGTGCTGGAGACTGCTTGTATGGCTTGGGTTAATGGAGATGGCATTTTCATAACAAGCTTTGGCCTCCTGGTATTTCTGTTTATGCTCATAAACCCTACCTCTCTGAAAGTACACAATTACTACACATTAATATTAGTAAAAATTAAAATCACTATATATATATATATATATATATATATATATATACAATTTTTGTTAGTACATGAATTCAAATGGATCAAAGATGATAATTCTGAGGTGAATAATCATATTGTACAAAAGTAAATGTTTTAGTAAATTATGTTTTTCCAAGAATACTTGTCTGATCACATTAAATGTTACGGAATAAACTCCACTACAAAAGTTTCATCTTTCTCGTCTATATATATATATATATATATATATATATATATATATATATATATATATATATATATATATATATATATATATATATATATATATATATATATATACAAAAGGGAAGAAACTCATATATTACCTCCCCTCACCACTGCTAGATGGCTACCCATCAACTGGATGTTTCCCAGTTTAAGCTGAGCACTACATCTAGGTTGCTCATGTTTGCAGGGATGTGTGGGAGGGTTTAATAGTAATGTGATGAGGTAAGTGTTCTCCGTGAAACATAATTTACTAACAAAATTATCTCTTTCCATTAAATACATTCCCTGATCACATTAACATCAGGAGACTAGGCAATAGGAGGATTTAATGCATGAGCATCCAACCTCTACCATGGACACCCTTTGAGGGAAGAATGGCTGGATTCCCTATATGAAGGATAAACTTCTCTCCTAACATGAGAACAACACAACCATTAGTCAAATATATGATGACAACACAGAGATAAGAAGAAACAAATTACTCAAATTACTCAATCCGAGTAAAAATCCAGGTGAATCCAGTGAAAGCACTAAAACCATGCCTGTGAGGAGGTTGTGCTGACCTCAACTGGGTAAGTTGGTTGTCTGGGCCACAGTCACTGGACCCACCAGATTCATTTTTCATCTATGTGATGCCATATCTCAGAGATTAAAACTTGAGAAGGCTGACTGTTCATGCTAGCCAATGGCTTCTATTATGTCTCAGATCAAAATGCTGCTTTCAAATCTTAGGCTTGCAGAGATCACTCTAATGTTATCAGCTGAAATCTTCATAAGGTGTATCTGATGTTTTGAGATCTCGGAGTACACCGAGCATATAACCCACTTCAGCCACAACACTTGGGATTGTGGGGTTTTAACCTCTTTTCTTTCCTTCACTGGAAGAAACAGACACTGTCAGGCCTCACAACTCTTCTCTTTGCATTTTAGGTAGTGCTTGAGAGCATGCACCAGGTCTTGCATTGCTGCCTCTTGACATATATATCAAAGAGAGGGTGCAAATGACCGCCCTTTGGTTGCCTACTGACAGCAACCTATTCTTAGCTATAAACTTAAGCCAGGTTACGTCATTAGGACCACAGAAGCATCCAATCTGAACTGGAGATAGTTTGAGTTCCATTGACAGAGCATGCAATTCACTCGCCCCACATACCAAAGCTAAAGCAGGCAATTCACTCGCCCCACATACCAAAGCTAGGGCTATCAAAAAACATTTTATGCAATAACAGTCTTAGCCAGATTCGGGTTAAATGCTCAAACTGATCTGAATTAAGCCATGTCAAAACCCATGAAAGATTCCATTTAGGAAACAGGGTGAGAGATTTGGGACTATTCAAGTCAAAATTGGCCAGCAGATCTGATAGATCCTTTTTGTGACAATATCTCTACTACCATGATGCCTGAAAGTGTCAGAGATCATGGAACAATAGCTTTTGATAGTACACCACTCCCTCAATAACTCGCACCCTGATAACTCTCGAATCTGCTTATAATGCTGGGTCAGGCATGGATCCCATTTTGTTTTTTGCTAGAAAATACCAAAACAATTGGCCCCTATTTGTTGAACATAAAGAAAATCACGATCAAAATTGGTAAATGAAACCTTGATATATCGCTCGTTTTATCGTCGAAAATGGTGGTTAGTACCCAGAAATTTGAATCAATATCATGAAATTCTCAACTTTTAATAAGAAGTCCTATATTTTATTAAATTTTCTTTCCAAACAAAATTCTCAGTAAACTGTAAATAACAATATTCCACAAAATTTCAATCGAGGAAAAAGTCACTAATGCCTGATGATGACAACACTTTAATAAATAATTACCAATTAAATAAGTTCTGTCAAGTGAAATTTTTGATTTAGTTCTATCTTTTAATTTGGTTTCAGTGTAATCATCATAAATGTAATATGCCCTATTGTATCCAAATCACAAAAATGTTGTTGTACCATAACAGCTATGTCAGCGAGCATTTCTGTGAGAACCTAATTAAATGCCAACTGTGTTTTGATCTCAGAGTTGCAGAAATAGTTGCTGTATTGTTACACTCAACTAAAAGCAGACCTGCTTTGTATTATCACATTAATGACATTGTTTTGTGACAAATCAAATAAAGGGAGTGGATTAAAAGAAAAGTTAAAAGGCATGCAAATTCTACCTGCGTAAGAGCTAGCGGTCATGGTCTTGTGACAGGTCAGCTCATTTCAATTGATCAATTGAATACTGTTATAAATATTATTATGTAAGTAATGTAATTAAACTACTTTAAATTAGCCTACTCATTCACAAATGTGATCAAAGATAGCAAGGCAACCAAATGAAATAAGTACTTGGTAAATAAAAGCTTTGTTCCACAGAATTATGGAGAAGTGAGTTCCAGAGTTTGTAGTGAACTTAAAATTCCTAAATCGACATTCAGAAATTTCCTCAGGGATGAAAAGAAATTTCACTATTACTTGCAATGAAATCATGGCATCAATATTTTACTAACAGAATAATTTTTTTAAATCGAGTTTCGACGTTGACAGTTGTTTCATGAAATAAATGTCCCTAGTTTTGAAAAAAATTAATCTTGTTTTGTTGTGAATCAACAACAACAAAAACCAGTGATGTAATACACAATGTTTTCACATACATGTGATGGTTGTTGAACCGCATGGAAGTATCTTGATAATAAAGGTAATTTATACAAAAAAAGCTAACAACTTCATTGGAAAAAGTTCTAAAACGAGTATTCAGCCATTAAACAGCCCCCTTATCCCTGCCACCCCCCGGGGTTTTTTCATGTCCAGCAGGGATGGTATCCCCTTCTTAACTTTTTTGAGGTCCCTCAGTAACTTGTGCCCTCGTTTATAGTGTGGTCTATGTTTTTGTACCCTGTTGTGCGTGAATTATCGAGGAAGAGGTGTAATAGGGGCTAACTTTTTCTCCTCAAAAAGTCAGAGAAAAAGTTACTCAATTGCACTCAAAGGGACAATGTTGTTAGCAGGGACAATGTTGGTGACCCTGCACCAATGCCTGAAAACCTGCCACATTCCCTCATAATCCTTTAAAGTGGAGGGTCTTCTAGCTCATGATATTCTCTCCACAACTGAAAGTTTAAATTCCTTTCAAAACAAGCTTTCCTAACAAAAGCCAGGCAGGGAGAAGTCTGTCTGGGCAGGGATGAAACAGATGTGACCCTGACTGTTTTAGCAGGTTGGGCTTTGCTGGGATTATCCTGGGGACATCTATTGCTAGATCGAGCAGATTGTTCAACCAAGACTTGTCCCACCCGAGATGAGCTATCAGAATCACTTTCCAGTTCTGGCCACTCACTTTTTCTATTTGCCTCGGTACCAAACAGTAGGGAGGCAGGCATAGCCCCATAATCCTCCCAACTGACTAACAGGGTATCCATGACCCAGGCTTCTGGGTTTGGGATTGGAGAAATGAAGGTTGATAGTTTATGGTTCTGCCTCATCACAAAAAGGTCTATCACTGAATGTTACCAAAGTGCACAAAAGACAGATGGATGAACTGACCAATCAGTAGGAAGAGTCTGGCCCCTTCTTGACTGTGAGTCGACTAGAACATTGAGGCTGCCAAAGTATATGTCTGATCTGGATTGTGATATTTAGCTGGGAGCACTGGCACAGAAAGTCCCAGATCAGAAAGCATAGGTTGGGTGATTTGAGGAGGTAGGTCACCACCACCAAGTTGTCCGACATAATGAGAACTACTCTTCCATAGAGTCGATCCATCCGGAAATGTAATGCATTTAATATCATCTTCATTTCCAGAAGATTGATATGAAGTGTCATCTCTGACCCACACTTGCTGCTGACTGTGGTGAAGCATGGCAACAGGTGGGCTCCCCTAACCATACAAATTGGTGTCCATGCAGACTGTAACTTCCAATTTGAATTTTTCTGGAGGAATTCCTGCTCTGAGCCATTGTTTTTCATGCCATTGAAGCAGAAATAGTCTTATTTCAGCTGAGATCATAACTCAGTGATAGAGTTAACCAGACAAGGGGTACCACTAGGCTAGTATGTCCATCACCAAAAGGGTGCACAGAAAGGCAACTGAGAAGAATCAAATCTGCTGCTGCATTGAGCAAGCTAAGAGTTGCAAAACCTCTCAGTGAAATCCACTCTGTGTTGGAAATCTATTCTGTGAGCTCGATGCTATGTGTATGAGAGGGAGGAGGACGAGATTGAGTTTGGTAAAAAAAACTCCATAATGAAGTCAACAAAATGCTGGGATGGGTTGAGGTCTGACATTTACCAATTCATTAAAATTCCAGCTGAAATAGAAGAAAGTGGTTGTTCCTGCTCTTCATCAAAGATGAACTTACCATGTGTTTTTGAAGGGTGTTGACAAGGTAAACCTGAACAGGATGATGATGCAGTTGATGCTCTTTGTGAACTATCATTGATTGATGTTGAGACCCAATGTGAGTGCATGGAATTAGTATATTGTTCCCAGGAAGCCAACCAAAGGAGCCTGCATGAAGCTGGGTCGATAGGGATGCAAGACAGGGATGTGAAAATATACGTCAGTTAGATCTAGAGCAGAGGTTCTCAAATTGTGGTCCATGGACCACTGGTGGTCTGCGAGCTTCATTCATATCCTATATGAAACATGTCTTTAATAGACCAGTGCTCCACAAACAAAAAAAGTTTAAGAAGCACTGATCTAGAATGATTGCAAATTCGTCCCTCTTTTACAGACAGACTGACCGACAATGCAATTTCCATCTGAACATCAGTGTGGCTATGCACTTGTTAAGTCAACTGAGATCTATGACTGGCCTAAGCTTGCCATTGGTTTTAGGCACTAGAAACAGTCTGGAATAAAACCCGGATAGTTTGGTTTGTGAACTCTCTCAACCACCCGCTTGTCAAGAGCAGATCTCCTTCTGTAAAATTTCTGCCTTCTCTGGATCAGATGGAATTTCTGTCATGAAAGATAAAGACAAAAGGGGAGGGGCTGGATAAACCAAATTCGAAGCCCCTCTGAAACGACTTGGATCACCAATTCATTTCGCAGAAACAGGTAGATCCAACCCTGTCAAAAATGAAGTACTCTGGATCCTACTGACAGGTTGTCAGTAGGCAGCCAGGGTGGTAATTCACTGGAGGTTGTAGGGGATTATTCGGAAAGGAGAAACCTTGCTTCCTATCCCCTTTGTTAAACTGCCCACAAAATTGCAGGGCCTATTGCTGCCTGAAATTAGAGAGGCCAATTCTGCCACTGTTGGGCAGTGTTTGGTCTTCTCTCTTTTTACTGACAACTGTTTCTCCACAGCAGTTGAGACTGATGTGACCTAATAAGCTGGAGAGGCAGCTCTTTTACTGCCTACTTCCATACATCCTAAAAGGCCATGAATTTTTCAGCAAGACAAAAAATAGTTACCAATGCCACATCTAGTATAGAAGAGGTGGCCACTATATTCCACACTAACCTGGAGGTGGAGTGGAAAACCTGTCAATCCACTTTATAAAACAGTGGGGTTGACATGCTCACCGCCACAATATTTTTGTCCTACTCAGCAAGTCGGTACTGTATGTGTCCAAGTGTGTGCGTTACCAGTGGGATGAAACTGATGCTGATAACTGGCTTTCCGAAAAGAAAGCCTTAAAATTCCCTGAGTCCTGGATCTTGTCTGACAGATGATTCAAGATCTTTTTCAACATCCACTGAAGCCCTAACTGTATCGGCTTGACTAACAGACGGTGGTGGTGGACACTTAGAGTGAGTTAAAATCCTGTAAATCTCTTCAACAGCCACTTTCAACCTGAACAATGTAAACTCATGATAGGATCGGAGTAAGCCAATTCATCAAGGTTATCCTCACACTCACTGTGCGGATTTTCCTTGTTGGTCATGGTTCCATGTCCACATAGATCATACCTGGCAGCAGGGATGAGGCAGTGCAATCATCCCTGAGTGAGTGCGGCATGGTATATTGCTGGTTGAACTGGCAGCCGGTCACAGGGCATGGCTTGTCTTGCTGGTACAGATGGCTGGAAGAGTGGCCAGAAAGTGTGCTTGAGTGGTTGGTTGGTTCGGATACTGGGTGGATGGAATGGGTAGTGAAATGGATGCACAGATTCTACGGATCCTTGTAAGACTCCACATACAATGGAATGGCTGGCCGGTATTTGGCATGGCTCACTGATGCGACAGACATCTGGTCGCTAGTCAAAAGGAACAGGCAGCCGGGCAACTGGACAAGCTGGTCAACAGCTGTAGTAGTGGCATATGGCATGGAAGACTGGAAGTACAGATCATTTAGGTCAGTATTATACCTCATGCACCCAGATTCGCATGCATACTAAGATATGCAGGGACTGTCAAAATATGGGAGGACATTCTCCTGTCAACTCCAATCCAGTATTGGAGATAAAGGGACAGAATTTCCCACCGAGACCAGCAGTGTCTCTAAAGTGCTCTGCTCTTCCAATTCATGTAGGCCAGACTTAACAGTCACAGTGGGCTTTGTATGCATCATATTTGGGGGGGGGGGGTAAAAGAGGGGGACCATGGCATCTCCCACTATACTTGTTATTGATGACATCTTTGGGAGAAGGCTCAACATATTGCTTTCAGTCCATTTTGACTTCATATGTCTCCCTTTAGTCTTCAAGCGCTTTCATATAACTGTGGACCATACCCTGACCACTTTGCATGGACACTGCATGAGGAAGTAGATTAACACTTAGTGTAGATGAGACATGTATTTCATTGTCACGTGTAAACTGAAATGACAAGAATGACAAAAACAACCAAAAATAACAACCCTTAAGTGTAAATATATAACATTAATAACACTCATTACTAAAGAAGTGAAATATACAAGCAGTGTGCATGAATAAAACAACTGAGTGCCAATGATACTGTGTTGGAGCACAAGGTCAGGAAAAACCAAGTTCACAAACTGCAAAAATTTCACACAAATACTGATAAAAAATAAAAATCAATGATACCAACATGTGGTAGATATGTTCATAGACAATACTATACAAACTTTCTAGATGGATAAGTAGAAATAATGTTAATTTTTTTGGATATCAACAGGCAATGTAGGACAATGTTGATCGTACTGTAGCAAAAGTTTCTTCCATTTGTCAATATGGTACATAAATGGGAAAGATGAAATTTTCGAAATTTTTGTCTTTCTAGGAGGTAGCAGAGTTTATTTTGTAATGTTAATATGACTGGGAAATGTATTCAATGGAGAAATGACACATAGTCAAATGTCTATAAAGGTTGCCCACGTGACTGGCAGAAAGTGACCTCGAAGTGTATGTGACTATCATATACAGGTGAATGAGCACTAAGTTAGGTTCAAAAAAGACCTTTTGTACAGGTGGCTGCTATACAGAGGAAAACATTATAGCAAATTTGTTTGTAATACAAAATTACTACTTTGTGGAAAAATGTTCGATTTGAAAGAAAAGTCAGCAATCAAAAAAAGGATATAAACAAATAATAGAAACATGATATGAAAAGTTTTCTCACTGCTGAGAAAAATTATATCTACTTACAATGTAGGCCACTTGATGTGATAGGGGGAAAAGATTTGCAGTCTCAGTAACACATGCATCTGCTTCTTCTAGCTTTTCCAGACTCAAATATAGCTCAGCTGTAAGAAAATGACTAAAAAGGAGTATAAAAAGTCCCAGTTCAATTGGAGATTCATAAGGTAAACATGTACTTATCCCAGTTTTGTGTCAGCTGGATCAGTTGCTGGCATTATACATTCAGGTATGTGACTCAGGGCTCCTATAGTTTTCTCCTGATCCCCAACTTTCAACCCCAAGAAGTACACATTATGCAAAACAGAGATTTGAGATATTTTCTGTTGGATACCTTGTCAAGTGTGAAACTGTTTTTCAAAGGTTCCATAAAAAAAGTACAATCAAATCTGTCCAAAGGGTTACCTTTATATGGCAGTCACCTGGTTTCAACAGCCATTCTAATCCCCCCCCCCAACCCATAAATTACCTATATAAAAGTTATGTATATAATGGTCACAAGCTTTCTACAGTCAGCAGCCAGGTCCTACCTGACCAAATAATGGTTTCTTACTGCTTCAAGCAGTCAGTGGAGCATACTGACAGTGACCACTGCATGTATGCAAATTAAACTTTTGTTTCATAAGGATGGCATTGTTTAGATAAAGGCATATCATGTGCATCAATGTATAAACATTTCTTATCTCACTTATACTCAATGTACTCCAGTGATGCTGTAAATATAACTCAAAGATGTCAATATGTCAAATTAGAAAGCAAGGTGTTTTTTTATCATTTGAGGCGAGGGTCAAAGCAATTAATTTGCTAGATGGTGGGAAAAGTCATCATGTTGTAGAGCATAAATTGGAGTAGCCTTTTGTGTCAGTGTGACAGGTATAGTTCAATATCTTCATCTATTTTATTTGCCTGTGAATTAAAACTATATCTGATGAAAAGTTAATCTCTGTGGAGAGATACGAGTTATATCCCTTTCAATGGGGTCAGGGGTCGTTTAATATTTACAAACTTGTTTATAAAGGCAAGTAAAGTTATGGTTCATGTGTTACTAACAAAAGTCATATTAAATATCTTTTCATTCCTTATTCATCACAGGTCTCTCACATAAGCTGACTGTTCTTAGATTTCAGTGAGTTGAGCGAACTGGTTAATCCAGATATTGTTTGAAGTGTGAACAGCTGTTTCTAAGCCTAATTATACAAGTTTGCAGAAGAAAGAGTCAGTCCTCTGTTTCACAGTCATATGTAAACTGTCAATTAGTACTGAAATTTGTGTTTTGTCAGGGTACACAAAACAAACTAATATCAGTGATTATTTTTAGAGTCAGAGATGATTTAATTTATAGGATTAATTAAAGTGAGCAGCATACAGTAATCTTGTGTGGAACATAACTTTGGAAGTGAACAACATATATATGTATTTTATGATTTTGCTGAATAGTATAATAAACTATATCAGTTATTATTATTAATAATAATAATAATAATAATAATAATAATAATAATAATAATAATAATAATGGTATTCAGTGCATGGTATTTGTTCAAAAACCATGTCTGAAAAGTGAACCTGTATACAAGTCACCTGTGTACAAAGGCCAGTTTGACCTTTCCCAATGGTGACTACTCTGACAGGTTTGACTGTACATATTAAAGTGAAACATACACAGGACAATAGTATTAGATAAAAGGAGTCTATGATATTCAACCAGTTGAAATATGTTGAATTTTAAAATACATAATCAGCTATTATTTTATGGTCAAGATGTGACAGGGTAGTTTTTCCTATACTTTTGTATGTAATGACCCTCACTTGGGGATAGATATTCAACTAAGAGTATTGCAAGAAAATGCATGTCAACCTATACATTTTTAAGTGATCTGGGATTGCTTCAACCCTTAGCTATGTAAAAATATCAATATCCAAAATGTTAAAAACTGCAACATTTCACAAGTGATCATCCACAATGGCTCTGATGTTGGCATTTATGGTCATTTAGCTGGAGGAAACTAAAGGAACAGAAGAAAACCACTCTGACTATAAAAGGTTGATCAATGGAGCCAGAGCTCAAATCATGGATAGTTTGGGTGCAACACAAAGGTGTTATGCTTGCACACTCCAACAATCCCCCACCCCTGGTGAAAAGAGTTTTAAATGTAGCATTCAACAGTTTTGTATAACTGGTCATGGGATAAAGTTTTGATTATAGATATATCAATCTGTTATATTCATATATCTCCCTCATGATTTATAGTGGTTTCAAGAAAGCATGATTTTTAGCTCTACTGGTTACAGACCAGTATAGCTTATGGGATTGCCTGCTGTCATTGTCCACCCATCATATATGTCCATCATCTGTCAGTCCTATAGCACAAGTTTGTTATCACTACTCCTCCTAAACTACTTGAAGGACTGCTATGAAACTTGACATGCACATTCATTCCAAGGTCTAGTCAGTTCTAAATGAAAATGGTGCTGCTCTGACATTGAAAACCTTGCTATTGCTACTCCTCCTGAACAGATGGTCATATTGACATGGGTTTTTTACTTAAAGACTTTTTATGATATCAAGTTGGTCCTATATGAAAATGGTGTGGATCTGACATCCAATATGAGGTTTTCACCAAAAGACTTCTTATGATGTCTAGTTGGTTCCAAATGAAAGTGGTGCCAATCTTACATCCAATACATGGTCTTCACCAAAAGACTTTTGATGATGTCTAGCTGGTCCAAAATAAAAATGGAGCCAATCTAACATCCAATAATGCCACTATGACAGCGATCTTGAAAATCTTGTTTTGCTACTCCTCCTGAATGGATGGTCATAATGATATGGAGTTTTCATGAAAAGACTTCTTATGATGTTGAGTTGGTCCCAAATGAAAATGGTGTTGATCATACATCTAATATGTCTGCCATGGAGCCACTAAAATGGATATTCACAACAGTCATAGCAAGTTACTATTTTTGTGAATATGATATCAACCAATGAGAGCAGGGGGAATCCATTTAGTGCTGACCCTAGAGAACTGATGCCAGTAACGAATGCCTTTCCACTTTCAGTGTTGTGCTGAGTAAAAACCAAAAAAATCATGCCATGAATGGAATGAACGAATAGACCTAAGTATCCTGCAAGAATATACTGTAGAAAAGGCAAGCAAAACTTTTGCATAGGTAAGAAATGTCATTTGGAATGATTCTACTGTAAGGAAAAAAAGATGTGACTGTACATCCTTGTTTTTATTATACAGATGGTACAATCCTTAAAAAATTAAACTCTATCTAACATCAAACTCATGTGGTTTGGAGTGGATTCAAAGTGCCTACCCTTTGGGAATGGGGCTAAGGGACTAATTTTGTACATACATTATTTGTACATTCTTGGTTATGTTTCTGTGTCTAGTTCAGGTTTTTTGCACCCTGTATACATACTGTCATACTTGGTGAAGGGATGCTTTTTGACAAGTACTACAACCTCATCACAAAAGTAGGTCACTGTGACTCATATTTCATGCTTTACTGACTGGCTAAATTTTTGTTTTATAACTTTATTTCTCAAGCACTGTTCATGCAAGAATCATTCAACGAGATGGCTGTATGAACCTCTATTAGTACCATACCTTTACAAAAAAGTCACTGTGACCTACATTTCACATTTTACTGGCTAAGGTTACATTTTTGCATTTAGCTCATGACCTCATAGGTCTTTTTGTACCCTATACAAATTGTTTTACCTGGAATCACGAAACTTGGTGAGGAAGTGCATCTTGATGACAACAACACCCATATCACAAAAATAGGTCACTATGACCCATATTTCAAGTTTCACTAACATGAGTTCTATTTTGTGTTTTAAGTTTATTTCTCAAGCACTGTTCATGCTAGAATCATCAAATTAGATAACTGCACTCATCTGGAGTAGAATCACATCCTTACTACAAAAGGTCACTGTGACCTACATTTTACACTTTACTGGCTTAGGTTAGTTCTTGCATATACCTCATGACCACATGGGATTTTTTCATCCTGTATGCATATTGTTATATCTGAAATCATGAAACTATATGAAAGGATGCATTTTGATCACTACTACACTCTCATCACAAAAGCAGATCATTATGACCCATTTTTAATACTTCACTGGCTTTAGTTAAATTTTGTGTTTTGTTTTTTCAAGCACTGTTCATCCTTGAATCATTAAACTAAATTATAGCATGCATCTCTATTAGTGCCACACCCTTACAATAAAAGATGGTCACTGCAAGCTTCATTTCATATTTTATTGGCATAGGTTAAGTTTCTGCATTTAGCTTATGACCACCATGGTTTTTTGGCATGCTATGTACATACTATCCAATGTAGAATCACGAAACTAGGAGAGAAAATGCATCTTAATGAGCACCTCTCCCTCAATGCAAACGTAGGTCATTATGGTCCATATTTTATGCTTCACTGACTTGAGTTACATTTTGTGTTCGATATTCATTTTTTTTCCAGGCACTTTTCATGCTAGAATCATGAAATTGATGATGATACGTATCTCTGTTACTACCAAACCCTTTCAACAAAAGAAGCTCACCAGGACCTATATTTCATCTTTTGCTGGCTTTGGTCAAGTTTCTGCATTTAGCTCATGATGACCACAAGTTTTTGGCATGCTGTAAGCATAATATCGAAGCTTGAATCATGAAACTTGGTGAGGTGATGCATGTTGGTAAGTACTAAACCCTTATTGCAAATATAGGGCTCTGCGACATATATTTCATACTTCAGTGACTTTGTTTAAATTTTAGTTTTTAAAGTTCACTTATTGGGTATTGTTTATGTTAGAGTCATAAAACTTGATAACTGGATGCATCTCTGTTAGTATTACACCCTGGCAATCAAAGGTCACTGTGACCTACATTTTATGCTTGACTAACATAGGTTAATTATGTCACTACATAATTACTCAAAACGTCCAACTTCCATGCAGTAAAATCTGGCTTCTAGGGGTGGACAATGATGATAGCTTCTGAAGCAGATTTTATGAAAAATGATTTATAAAAAAAAAAAAAAAAAAAAATTAATATTTGGTTTTTATGAAGTCATAATAGTACCTCTACTTTGATATCATGGAAAAGAATGTTCTGGTTTTTTTATACTATTTTTTTTTAATACTGTTTTACGTTTTATGCCCTGTAACAGGGGCCAACATTTCATAGGTCTAAATCACTTCAGCCTGAATTTACTTTCTGCATGATAACTGATGTTTACAAAGGTTGCTTGAGATTACAAAAAGGTTTCTCAAGGTGACCTATGTAATTGTTGATTACATTCTGGTTTTAACAGCACACAAATGCAAGCAGTGTAAAGAAAGCAGTTGATATCAATGAAATGTTAATTTGTTTAAAGAAGATCAATGTAAAGTTTTGTGGTTGATTTATGTATGTATTTCGGCTTAACAGCACATCAACACAATCCTGGCCATAGAGTGCAGAGAAAGTGTACTTTTAAAACAAAAGGCATACAAAACAAAGATAAAGTCAAAAAGGTAAAATCATTCACAGAGAAAGTCCACTTTTGAAATAAATGCTCTCTTTTAAAAAGTTCAAGGCCTCAGGTCAAACATCATCATAGGATTCATCCCAGGACAAAAAGGTGACGACGTGCAGGATGGAGCATAGACCCTATTCTAAATCCCCAAGCTTGAAGAGAATCTTTTGTGGCTGAACTTCCAATGGTGCAGTTTCATTATCAGGGCAGGGTGCATTTACATACAGTTTATTACCTGGGACAATACAGCACTATTTCCCTGGGTGCAATGTAAGGCAGGCTGGGTGCATTTCCAAACAGTTTCTTACCTGGGACTAAACAATACTATTTCACAGAATGCAATGTAAGGCTGGCAGAGTGCATTGCCATGCAGTTTCTTACCTGGGACAATACAGCACAGGGTGAAATGTAAGGCAGGTAAGGTGCATCTCCATGCAGTCTCTTACATGGGACAATATTTTACAGGGTGCAATGTAAGGTGAGCAGGATGCATCTCCATGCAGTTTCTTACTTGGAACAATACAGTACTATTTCCCAGCATGCAATGTAAGGTGGGCAGATTGCATCTCCATGCAGTTTCTTACATGGAACAATATTTTACAGGAAACAATGTAAGGTGAGCAGGGTGCATCTCCATATAGTTTCTTACCTGAGAAAATACAGCACTACTTCACAGGGTGCAATGTAAGGCAGGCAGGGTGTACTTCCATGCAGTTTCTTACCTGGGACAAAACAATACTATTTCACAGGATGCAATGAAAGGCAGGTAGAGTGCATTTCCATGCAGTTTCTTACCTTGGACAATACAACACTATTTTATGGGGTGCAAAGAAAGGCAGGTAGGGTGCATTTCCAAGCAGTTTCTTACCATGGACAATACAGTACTATTTCACAGGAATAGTCATAATGTCACAATGGCATCAAAATTTCTGACAGTTGATCATAAATTTTACTGCCACAAATTCTGAGATTCAACCAATCAGAAAATGTGTTATATTCTCTGGTGTTAGAATATGCTTCATATAGCTCTCCTCAATCATGAACTGTACATTACCTAGATAGAGCCAGATCTGATTTAGGAGCCGCCATGTTCGCTGTGCCTCAGGCTGTGATAGGGTTAAGCCATTTCCTGAGGATGCCACTTCTGACAGGTTCTTTTCCATACGTGATGCAGCAATGGACTCTGCCCTCATAGAACCTGTTGACAATGTGCAACACAAAAAAAGTTATTTTGATCCTTCACATCCATTCTCAAAATATAAAGCTTTTGAATACACCATATAGCTGTCAAAAATTTAAAGAATGGAAGAAATGGATTCAGAATGTTAAAATCATAAATAAGAATTCTTACATGATCATGACTGCTCATGCTGATTTGACATGTACCATTTTGACAAGATGTGTTAAAACAAATAGCACATGACAACTGAGTGAAGTTTATGTGGTTTTTGCATAACTCCCTTTTGTAGCTGATTTATTTATTTATTTGGTAGTATAACTGATTTATTTGTTGGTAGCATAAATTATTTATTTATTTTATTTATTAGCATTGTCACTGATTTATTTATTTGGGTAGTGTCAATGATTTATTTATTTGGTAGTGTAACTCAGACCTGCCAACCATAACAAGACCTTCTCAGTAATGTAGTCCATAGTTTTCCATAAGACCAATTTTCAGTAAGGTGTAACAAAATATCATCTACTGTTATTGGCAACTTAGAAACAATGCATTCCAAAAGTTTGGAAGTGTGATCTGAGACTGATGCAGCAAAGGCACACATTATGTTCAACTAAAATGTTTGTAAAGTACACTTAGACCTTAATTACTTCCTGTACAGTTTCAGAAACTGCAGTTCCAAACTCCACGAGTTCAAAGGCTTCTTGCTAGATCTCTCAACTTGACATAGTCTTTGGGGTTCTTTTTCAATTTTAAGTGGCAGCAACAATCATCTGTCCTGCCATGAGACATACTCAAATCAACATGACATGATATCCAATAAACATAATTATTGCCTTTCCTGCTTTTTTTCCCAAGAATCTCAATATTCCTTTTTATATTTATGTGCTGATTGTTTAACTTTTAAACTTTGAAGAGGTTTATTGTCCCTTTCATCTTAAAATGTTTTCATTTGTTGGATGCCATTTCTAGAAAATGCTACAAGCAACAGCTTGATCATGCAGGTGTTTTTCATGAAAAATATGAGCCGTCTAAAGCATCTGAGGTACTCCTGTAAATTTAGCCTGGTTCCCTGACCAACTCCACTGAATCTAATATGAAACCTGGATCGATATCAAACACGGACAAGCCATTATAAAGACTTGACTGCAACGATCATATTTTCGTAATTTTTGCTATTATTCCGTAAGTTTGTAATTTAAGGGTAATTTCAGTAAGACTTACGGTCAAATCATAAGGGTTGGCAGGTCTATGTAACTGATTTATTTTGGTTGCTGAACATGGAAGAATACTGATCTAACAAATCTTGCCAAGTTCAAACTTTTGAGGAAACTCTTTCTAGAAACCAAATTCTCAAGATTTGCCTTTGAGCTCAAACACTTCCTTGAAGCAGCACTGGATACTAAATTTCTTTTTACATACTGGTGGCACTTATACTGATTACTGACACCCCATTCCCACCCCCCACCCCGCCATTAAAAATGTACTCATATGATAAAGATGCCCCTGCCAAAGAATACAATCAAAGGGAAATGTTCGAAGTCAAACAGGGGCTATTACTCTGCTAAACTTTGTCAGAAAACAGTGAAAATCAATTTTAATGCTTAAATGTTTGGACTTAAGGACTCACTGTACTAATTATAGAGAAGAATGGGAACCAGTCTAGAAATGGGTGAAGATTAAATAGAGTATATATTGGTCTGGCTGGCCAGGATTGGTTGATAATGAAAGTAAAATTGTAGTGAAAAGAATCTTTCGAGAGTTTATCCTAGTTGTAATTGAAAAAAATAGATACCATGTTTTACTGATGGAATTTCAGTCCTTTTACAGACCTAAGTTAGGAAAACTCCTTTCTGAAATTAGCAACTGACTCTTTGGTGCAGAATTGAAAGCACGTTTCAAACACATGTAGATCCAGAAAATTCCGCAGCTTATATGGTTTTCTCTACAGAGAAGCTTGCATCAAGGATATGTCTATACTGATAAATATAGGTTTTATCATGAGCATTAAGAAATGTAAAGTTATTGAATTTTTAATATCATGGTATTTGCACAGGTTTACTATGGGAGCTGAATTAGTACGGTGAGTCCTATAGAGAATAACAGCCCTACAGTGGTTCCACATATGCACGTACAATTAACTTTACTATAAATGCAAAATTATGGTTCTATTTGTGGATAACAAGCAAAATGAATACCTTTGGTCTACCTCAGAATGATTTTCATTGGGATATTAAACACAATTTCAGATATGACAACTGTTGCCATGAAAGGGGGGGGGGGGGCTGCAGTGCTATAGAGTGTGTAGATTTGACAATGCAAGGTGGAGGGTTTTGCACATTGGTTAATACCTATACAATCTAATATAAAAAGTTTAGACAATTTACCATTTATAGAGTAATTATGGTCACCAATTTGATATTTCCCAGTTGTGTTTTGAAACATTATTCTTCAGATATGATCACTTAGATCTCTATCACCATGCTTAATGGTGATGACCCCTCATGATTTTGTGTCCCACCAATTTCATTCAGTGAATGTTTTGGAACTTCATATTTTGTATTTTAATTGGCTTATGCCGACCTTACTTTAGTCTTAAATTATATGTGTTCGGGAGGAATTTTAAGCAATTTAAATCTCCTTTTCTGAAGTAATACATGGTAATATAGATGCTCACGTACGACATTTTACTCATTTATTGCATAATATGACAAGGCTGATAATATATTTCAATCTTAAATTGAAGACAGATAAATGGTGATAGCAAACAATGTAATTCTTGATTAGGCAGATTTATTTTAATATTTTTTCTGATTTTCTGAAATGAAACTCAAATACTTAAATGTTGCTGAAATACACCATTGCTATTGTTAGTATGCATGAGCTTGGAATATGATTTAATATACACTAATATAGTCTTTGACAAGCAGAACAATGCACACTCTTTACTTATACATTCTACTACTATACATTAGTCTGTCAAGTAAATCAAGGGTGGATATAGGACTCACGGTACTAATTATAGAGAAGAATATAAACCAGTCTAGAAATGGGTGAAGATAAAATAGAGTATATATGGGTCTGGCTGGCCAGGATTGGTTGATAATGAAAGTAAAATGGTAGTGAAAAGAATCTTTTGAGAGTTTATCCTAGTTGTAACCAAAAAAAATAGAGACCATGTTTTGCTGATGGAATTTCAGTCCTTTTACAGAACTGAGTTTGGAAAACTCATTTCTGAAATTAGCAACTGACTCTTTGGTGCAGAATTGAAAGCAAATGTTTCAAACACATGTAGATCCAGAAAATGTTGTGGCTCATATGGTTCTCTCTACAGAGAAGCTTGCATCAAGGATATGTCTATACTGATAAATATAGGTTTGATCATGAGCATTCAGAAATATAAAGTTATTGAATTTTCAATATCATGGTGTTTGCATAGGTTTACTATGGGAGCTGAATTAGTACAGTGAGTACCTTAACACACTATCTACACTCCCTATTTTAAGGTCTTAATATTTTTAAGATGCATTTATGTAGATTGACAGTCAGATATGATGTTACTTATCAATATTGCATGTGTTGCTTGGAGATTTGTTGTTGCTGTTATAGGCGAGTATGATATTCCCTAAAAATTAGAAAAAGTGGCTCAAGTGGGCCCAATATTGCTCAATTGGCCTGCATTGGCATATATATAAGAACCTCCAGGCTAGGAGGGTTTTTCTCCTGAGATGAGGGGTGTCTCCTGTCACTCACATCACTCACTGAAATCTCCCACATATGCAAAATTATTATTGAAAATGTATATTTTTTCCTTTTTGTTCACACCTTGCTTCCAGTGTAGTATATTTACGGTAATACTGGCTGTGATCACATGACTGTGAATGGGGTTAAGCAGGGCAAGACAATTTAGTTGCTAATTTCAAGCAGCATAAAACATTTAACATCCCTTTGATTCTGTTGGCAGGGTCGGTTGTCTTCAGTGTCTGAAGTTTGTCTACATGGATTATACTATGTGTGATCAGAAGTAATTCTGAAAGGATTAAAGACATTAATTAATTATGGTTGGATTACTAAAGAGCTCAATCAGCATAAAACAATTAACATTACTTTGATTCTCTCCGCAGGTTAGTTCTGCTTCAGTGCTGAAAGTTGTCGAGATGTATTAGAGTCTATACTATGTGTGATCAAAAGTAATTTGGACAGGATTACAGATGGTAATTGACTATGGTTGGATTACTAGCTCAAGTGGCATAAAACAGGGTCAGTTTGGCTTCAGTGTTTAAAGTTTGTCGAGATGTCTAAGCAAATGTTGTTTCCCGATGCTAAAATGCCACAATCTAAGCAACCAAAATATCACATGAAATTAAATTATGGATGGACCCCCAGCTCATGAAAACATATTATATGCAACAACAAATACACCATCACTGAAATCCATGTTGGCAGAATCTGCATCGAATGTGGATAAATATATATGTGCCGTGATACTGTTTGCCAACTTTATAGCTGAACATCATCTCCCGATAATGTTAGCAGATTATTTTTCAGATCTAGTCAAAATAATGTTCTATTATTTGGAAATTGCACAAAAGTTCTCATACAAACAGACAAAAAACTACTCACATAGCGACCCAAACTTTGGGTAGTCATTGGCATAAGAAAGTCAAAGACATGTACTGCAATGAAAAATTCACCATTCTCATTGAAAATCCTCCCTCTTTTGAAGTCACAACTCCTCACCAAATTTTGCAAGCCTCCTGATTTGTCCTGAGCTAATTTCTGTTCTGTCACATGTATGCATTGGTCTAAAAGCTAAATATAACCACAATCATGCAAATGCTCTGTGTTTAAACACCTACATGCCTGGATGGTCTCTACCAAATATTGTCATAATTTGTGAAACCTCATCCCTGGCACAAATCATATTCCCCTGAATTGAATTTTTCCTATCCAGATCATACAAACAAGGAAGATTTGATGGATAACTCTCAAGAGACAAGTTTCTTGTTAGAACTTGCCTGTCTCCCTGTCTGTCAGTTCAGTTAACAACATATTTGCCTGACTCTTCTTGTCAAATGTAGACCTGTCTGTGGCCTCAGATACCTTCTTGGGATGTAAAACCAGAGACATGGACTTCCTGGAGGTACAAATTGTAAAATATATGAGAATCAATAATTGCATGTATTAGTATATAATTCATCATTAATACAATTAAATACACAAAAGAAAAGAACAGAAGTGAACAGAAAAAGAACTTTATTTGACTTAAGCCTCATCCAGAAACTTAGAAAAATGGTAAAGGCATACCTTATTACTTTATGAGAATGATCAAAATTAACTCCTTTTCTAAATCTTGGTAAGTGTTTCAAACACAGTTATTCTTATTTAAATATACCTGGGTGTAGAGAAAGACACCTTCTTTATTTATTTACCATCAGCAATAGCAAAAGAAAATAATTACAGGTGTGTGTGTGTATATATGACTGACATTTTCCCAACAATTAATGTTAGCCACCAAAAATTATTAAAATCTGATTTAAATACAATAATATACGGTATTATTAGTTGTAATTAAAAAAAAAAGAAAATAATGATATACTCCATCATTTGCTGTATCAGAAAATGCATGGTTTTCCATTCAAGATTTTCTGCTGCTTCAGTTTTAGTATTATCCTTCCATTACTTGCTGCTTTCCCTTAACTATTCATTTACTGACATTATATCTTCTTTCAGACAATTATTAATAGAATTTCCCCCAAACAACAGTATTTTATGTTATTCTAATGTTTTTAAAACAAGATGCCCAAGTGGGCCTGAGATCACTCATATTACTGACATCTGCCTAATAGCCAAATGCAAGAGCAGTTGGCCAAGAAATCTGGGTCACTGAGATGTTTTCTGTTGAGATTTTTCCAGTGCTGTTGATTCCATATGTTATGAAAACAAATGTTTCAAGGTTTTGATAGCTTATGTATCTTCATCCATATATGATTGCACATCAGCATCAATTTTCCAATATTGAAAGGCCCATATGCCAGGATGCTGGCTGGTCAAATTCTGTTTAGCTTTTTATTCGATACAGTTGTGTAAATGTTTTTCCACTTTAGTAACAACTGCCATATTTGATGGTGGTATGGGATCATTTGTATAAATCAGAAAGGCATTAAAGCTAGGACACATTCTTTCAAGTTTGGTCAAATTTTGTCAAGCTCTGAAAAAGTTATTGAAGGTTTTTCTATTTTTAGTAACAGCAGCTATATTTGATGGCAGATTGGCATCACTTGTACAAACATGAAAGGTCTTCATGCCAGGATGCATTCTGTCAAGTTTGGTCAAATTTTATTCAGTGGTTTTGGAGAAGTCATTTAATGGTTTTTCTATTTTCAGTAGCTGTACAAACTTAAAAGGTCTTCATGCCAGGATACTTTCTGTGAAATTTGATAAAAGTCAATTTTTGAAAAGAAGTCATTTAAAGACTTTTTATATTTTCAGTAATGGTGACCATATTTGATGGCAGATCATCATCATTTGATTAAATTGACAGGTCTTCATGCCAGGATGATCTCTGTCAAATTTGATATAATTCTATTTGCAGTTTTTGAGAAAAAGTTGTTTGAAATTTTTTTCTTCTATTTTTAGTAATGGTGGCCATGTTTGATTGCATATCAGCATTTTTTGTACAAATTTGAAAGGTGTTCATGCCAGGATGCTTTCTGTCAAAGTGGATAAAATCCTGTTCAGTGGTTTGGAGGTCATTTTAAGGTTTTTCTACTTTTGTTAATGGTGGCCATATTTGATGGTGGATCAGAATAATTTGTAAAAAAAAAAGAAAGGCCTTTGTGCCAGGATGCCCTGTGCCAAGTTTGGCTGAATCTGGTCTGGTGATTCAAAAAAAAGTTGAAAATAGCAAATGCTGACATACAGCACTTAACAGGTTTGTCTATTTTTGGTACTGATGCCCATATTTGATGGCGGATTGACATCATATGTACAAATCTGAAAGGTCCTCATGCCAGGATTCTTTCAGTCAAATTTAATTAAAATGTGTTCAGTGGTTTTAGAGAAAAAGTCACTTAAAGGTTTTTCTATTTTAGCTCTGGTGGCCATATCTGATGGTGGATCGTCATTATTTGTATAAAGGCCTTTGTGTCGTGATGCTCTGTGCAAATTTTGGTTGAAATTGGTCTGGTGATTTAAGAAGAAGTTGAAAATAGCAATTGTCAATGTACACTGGGAAAGAAACCACGGACAACACACAATGGACCATACCATAAGTTCACTTGGCCTTACAACCAGGTGAGCTAAGAAGAGACCACCTTTATGTCAAGCTTACCTTTTATTTAAGTACAAAAGACAAACATAAAACTAAAGTAAAAAATTTAGAATTGAACTTAATTAAAAAAATAACATTGAGATTAATCTAGAGTGTGGATGGATGGATGGATATACAGATGAATATGCACATCGATGCCAAAGTGATTGCTTATGCCATGCTTGCACCAAGGAAGGCTCAGCGATTTCTCCAGGAATTTCACAAAGAGGGGAAATTCCCCATCTGGCCTTTTTGGAATGGGGCATTTTCAATTTTTAAGTTGGGCAGTTTTAATATGAGAATGGTATTTATGAATAGACACCTTTAGAATGTTTCAACAAATGTGTGTAATAAATAACTTTAAACGGATCAAGATAAAACTTAGTTGTTTATCTTCATTATCAGCACAGTGGGCACTAATCATGTGTTATGACAATGGCACTACATCATTTGCATTAGAACTGCATGTAACAGCAGAGACTTTACACATGTTTATCTTCATTATTGGCATAGTAGCAGCAATCAAATGTTATGACAATGGCGCTATGTTGTATGCATTAGAACCACATGTAACAGCAGAGACATTACAGATGTTTATCTTCATTATCAGCACAGTGGCACTAATCATGTGTTATGACAATGGCACTATGTCATTTGCACTAGAACTGCATGTCACAGCAGAGACATGACAGATGTTTATCTTCATTATCAGCACAGTGGCAGTGATCGAGTGTTATGGCAATGGCACTATGTTGTATGCATTAGAACTACATGTAATAGCAGAGACATTACTGATGTTTATCTTCATTATCAGCACAGTGGCAGTGATCGAGTGTTATGGCAATGGCACTATGTTGTATGCATTAGAACTACATGTAATAGCAGAGACATTACAGATGTTTATCTTCATTATCAGCACAGTGGCAGTGATCGAGTGTTATGACAATGGCACTATGTTGAATGCATTAGAACTGCATGTAATAGCAGAGACATTACAGATGTTTATCTTCATTATCAGCACAGTGGCAGCAATCAAGTGTTATGACAATGGCACTATGTTGCATGCATTAGAACTGCATGTAATAGCAGAGACATGTTGTATGCATTAGAACTGCATGTAATAGCAGAGACTTTACCACCATTTACCAAAAACTACATGTCTGCTACAATACAACCTCACCAAGTGCAGTTGGTAAAAATATTTTAATAATAATCAATGAAAGCTTCTCACTGCTCAATTAAAAAAGTCACTTAATATGTGCTTGATTAAGGCAGTTTATCTAGAAGTCAAGCGTTTACATGATCAGATTGCGGTTTGTTATTATTAATGAATGCTACCAGTTTTGTTAGGCTCACAGCAAAAAGACTGATTTTTATGTGCTTTTTCATGGGGGAGGGGGCCTTCAATTTGTGGGGGGGGGGGATTCATGCAATCATGCATCCTAGAGAAAACACAGCAGTCTCAACAATAAATGATTTTTTCATCAAGAAGCTGATTTAATTACCTCAAAAATACATAACACCTAACTGATAGACATGTTCAATCAAGTCAGACATTAAAGTTATACCTGACCAGGCCCTCAGAAAACTATCTGAGGATGATAATAAAGTTTGTTATGTTGCTGTTATCTTAATGCAAGTGCTGTAGGATATTTTTTATTTTAGTGATGGCATTGTCTTCATATCTGGTCTTCATACAAATTGAAGGTTCATCCAAACAGAATACAGAAGTTTGGTTGCATAATAACATATTTTTTTTGAAACAAGCGAATAACTAAAATCAATAACCACTTGAAAACTTTGTTGATGATAAAATGAAGACAATGAATGATATAAAAACAATATAAACCTATTTGTGAATAGCTTAGATCCTAATCTGATGTGATGCAATGTGCTGGCACATGAGTGTCTGTACCTTTTATGCATAAGATCCTAATCTGATGTGATGCAATGTGCTGGCACATGAGTGTCTGTACTTTTTATGCATAAGATCCTTTGAAGAACATGAACAACTCAGACCTTGGTCTGTGCGTACAAACTGTTACAGCAGGTCTGGGTCTATTCTGTTTTTAGTTGATCATACATAATAAACAAACAAACACTGTATGTCTCTCTTATGTCACATCTGTCAATAAAAACCAAATCAACAACTTACTCATCTGAGTCCATTTCCTGGAAGTCTTTCCAGATTTTCAGCATCTTTTTACATGTGTTCAGAGCCTCTTCTGGGCAATACACTACCTCCTCCAGCTTAGCCTTTGTCAACAATAAGCTGAAGAATGAAAGAAAGAACATTTTTTTCTTTTTTCACATTCCATTAAAGACTGGCCTGCTTTCATTACAAACAACAGTTGTTTGTTACAAGTGTTCCAAAATATTAAAACAAAATCTATGTAATTTTTCCTAAACCAAGGCAACTCTGTCTGATATTTTACTTTCTTATTTAGCTTATGATTTATAAACTTTTGCACATAAACAGCCAAATAATAATAGCAAAATTCAAGACACAAGAAGCCTGCTCTCCAGATGTCATGCATGTAAGGTAGGAGAATGACTCAACTCATTATAAAGACATGTGCCAGTATTTATGGTTTTGTCATCAATTATAATTCCATTAGATGAAAATTGTGCAAACCAGGGATACATTTATGCATGACTTTTTACCATTTCCATATATTAGAGTTACAGAATGGAAACAAAATTCATTAACTGTTAAACTGACCTAAAGCCTTCACATTGACAAAACTTGCACAAATTACAGCACTCATCACCTTGTCTGCATGCACAAACCCCAATTGCATATCCCCAAAACAGGATGGAAGTTAGTTGCAAATAAAGACACTTATGCATAGCAGACACACTCACTTGGTGATCCAGTAATTAACTCTCCTCTAAATACAGAGTCACTCCAGATTTCTTTTTACAGAAATCATGACATGCAGAAGTTATTATAGTAAGTTACAAATATACAACAAACACAGCAGAAAGTGCTATCTCTGGATCCTACTGGAGGATAGGTGATAATATCAAGTGAATTACACAGAATGAATAGTATTCTACAGGTGAGATTAATGCAAGTGGGGTGGTGTTGTGTGACAACAAAAACAATTGTAAATTTCTTTTAACATGCCAGTTTTCTTAATCCTGAACCCAAGCGGGATCAGGTGACAGCTGAGATCAACATGATGATGATAATCCACTTGTGGCACTTTCTATCTTTGGAATTATCAGAAAGGATATAGAGAATTACACAGCAATGGACAACAGAGGATGGCATTGGTGATGAAATCTTGGCACTGAGGGGATCTATGAGGGAAGATAGTAAAAATGATAATAACAATGTTCATGAGCAGAGAAACCACCTTTAACAAGTGGGAGCTTTGGATGTTTATTACACTTTGAGAGAAACCACATTTAACAAGTGGGAGCTTTGGATGTTTTTTACACTTTGAGAGAAACTACCTTTAACAAGTGGGAGCTTTTGATGTTTATTACACTTGAGAGAAACCACCTTTAACAAGTGAGAGCTTTGGAGGTTTATTACACTTGAGAGAAACCTCCTTTAACAAGTGAGAGCTTTGGATGTTTATTACACTTTGAGAGAAACCACCTTTAACAAGTGAGAGCTTTGGATGTTTATTACACTTTGACAAATGAGAGCTTTGGATGTTTATTACACTTGAGAGCATACCTAGAGGCAGTTGGTTGAAATTCTAGTGAGTTTCTGGTTGGACTTTGCAAAAGAGCAAACATTTTGATGAATGAAGACTTTAAAAAGAAATGTCAAAAGTAGTCATTAAACACAGGATTTTTTCAGTGCAAGGGACAAACTTTGTATCTTTTGTGCATTTCGTTTGACAATTTAAATCTGATACATGACTTTTGCATGAATTACTGATTTTATGTTCTTCTTGTTTCAAATATTTTAAAACTTTTATAACACCCTCATCATCGGTGTATAAATAAATGTGCATTTTATCTATATCTTTTTGTAAATTTGCCTATCAATTTATATCTACTAGTCTACCTAATCTCACTTTCTCTTCATCCATCATTTCCTTTTTTCTATCTGTATCTCTGTCTTTCTTTCACTGATCATATAATGCCAATCCCTTGTCATCATTGAAAACTTTTTTAACAGCACAAAGTCACTGTTCAGAAAAAAGGTTCATTATGGATCACTTCACATGAATGATTTTTAGGGTGACCTGAAAAACTCAAACTAACCAAATTATTGGTCCCATAGAACTTTGAGTTTTCGAAGTTTCACAATAAATGAATTTACAAGTATGTGTTCAATAAGTAACATTTAAGTTACAAGCTGGATGCACAATCGCAATGGATTAAACTGGTGAATCAATAGTAAAATCAATGAAAAGGGAAATTTGGTATTCTCACTAAACAGTGATAAGAATATATAGCATGCACCCTGATCTGCCAAAGCTTTATGTCACAGCAGATCTGGGACTGTGTATTTGCATAGCTGGGAACCCATTATACACAAGTAAATAAAGTATCTTAAACAACAGCCACCTCTTGGTATCCCTGGAGTCTTAAGACAAGACCAAAAAAACTCCATAAATGCAGCCACTTGTAATAAAAGGTCTAATTCTCCTTGTCACAAGGGTTGGCTTGAAAACATGTCAGACTATTGTACCTAAGATTATCTGGATACTCCTCCAGTGCTGCCTTGATAAGTTCCATGGCCTCCTCATAATTCTTCTGTGCACTCAGCAGCAGGACCAGCAGGTGTAGGGAATGTATGTGTTCACTGTAGTACTTCAGTGCCAGCCTTGTGTATTTGATGGCATCCTCAACCTGCAAATACACAGTACACAGAGTTGTTGTTATATGTCCCTTATTTTACAAATGCAAAATGCTCAGATTGCTGTACCATATATACTCATGTATAAGCCGGGTCCAAATGCAAACAACATAGACCCTGATCTGCCATCACATAATGAGCCGGCAGATCAGAGTCTATGTTGTTTGTTCTACTGATTAGTTCTTACAAACTGCATAGACCCAGATCTGCTGGCACATTATGCAATTGCAGATCTAGGTCTATGCAGTTTGCAGTTGGTATCAGCTTATACGTGAGTATACACGGTAGTTACCTGTAAAAAAAAACAACTGCCAATAAGAAGCCCGAGTGGGCCTGAGATTGCTTACTTGCATATATCTATTTAAAATAAAAAAGGCAAGGGCAGTTGGCCAAGAAATCTTGTTTAGTATGATGCTTTCTGACATTGAAAAGTTTTTATATTTATAAGTAATGGCAGCCATATTGGATGATGGATCAGCATCATTTGTGCTGACTTGGAAGGCTTTATTCTCGGATGCTGTAAAATTTGACCAAAGTCTGTTCACCAGCTTTTGAAAATAAGTCAGTTAAAGGTCTTTTGCAGATAACTCACGCTGCTAGATTTGGTAAAAAAATGCAACAAAGATGAAACAAACATGATGGACCATGCATATGATGCTATTAATAGATGCTTCTCAAGAACGTTTGCAAAAAACTGCATTCTAACTTGGGTTCCAAATTTGGCAATCTCCATGATCTTTAGAAAAATGTTGCAAAATGTTCAGTATTTTCCATTGATTAAACTGATATAATTGGTTTCAATTCAGAAACAAAAAGCAGAATTTATACTTATTAGACAAAATGCAAGTTCATGAATGGTCGTAACTCAGGCAAATATGGACAGAGTTCACATATCTAAAAATATGAGACATTCTGAACACAACTGAAATATTATAGTACTCCAATGTAAGGAGAAAATATGAAGGACTGCATGATGGAAACAGGATAAATTATGCACCAACACATAATTTCATGTTTCAGTGAGCTTTAAGCTGCCCAAAAATCAATAAATCACGTGGCATCTAATGACATCATCCTACCCAAATCCATCTTATGTTACCAGTATCACATATATCACATCATTACAACACAGAAAGAATAAAGGGTCCAAATGTTTCACTTGGAAATTTTGTTTATGCCCCTGACATGAATATGGCTATGGCATGTAGCATTAGTTTTGTCCATTCATCCCATACCTACTGTATATACTTGCGTATAATCGCATTCGTGTATAAGTTGACCCCCCCCCCAACTGAATAGGTAAAAACATTCAAAAGTGCATGACCCACACATAACCCGACCCATAGGTCTGAGACGAATATGTATATCTCTTTCTAACCTGAAACCCCAGGTCCTTATGTACTGAGGTGACCTGGTTAATGGCTTATATGGTGTTAGTACAGTTATAACAGACCTTGTTCCACAGATAAGCCAACCTACCTTCTTCCAGGTTTTTATTTTTTCCTAAATTATTTGGCTTATACACAAGTATATACAGTAAGTATGTACGCATGTCTAAATATTCTTGTGTGTGCCACTACTCCTGTACTTTCGATGGACTGTGTTAAAACGTGACAGACATTGTTGACATGAGGTAAACATGTGCATGTTAGACATCACACTCTAACGAGCTTTTACAGAGTGATGCCCCTTTATGGTGTTAAATGTATGTACTATATTTGATAATTCTTTTGTGTGCAACTAGTCCACCTTTTGAAGAACTGACCTGAAACTTGGCAGACCTTCCCATGAAGTAAACATGTGCATATTGTTCTGTCATCTTAATGATGATTTTTTTTTGAGATATATATATATATATATATATATATATATATATATATATATATATATATATATATATATATATATATATATATATATATAATAATTCTTGCGTTTGCAACTATTTCTACAGGTTTTGGTGAATTTCCTTGAAACTTGGCAAGTATTATTGACATCAGGTCAACATGTGCACATCATTCTGTCATTGTGCTCCAATGATTCTTTTTATAGAGTTATGCCCTTTTACTTTTTTATTATCCATTGTAAATATTGTTTTGCATGTTCATGCCTACATGCTGAGTTATTGCTGTTTTCTACTTGCACCATTCATTCAAACAGAGTACAAATTTCTAGTTTTTATTTTTGGGTAGTTCTGTTTTAAACAGACATCTGTGAATTTTGCCAAGTGATAAACAGAAACTAACATTTTAATTTATTTCATATTAAATTTATGACACTTAAATTTTTTTGTATGCATGCCACATTTTATAAATTTAGATTATGTATTCCTGACAATGGCTCAAACTAGGGTCAGAAAAATGAGTGAAGTGACTCCAGATTTAAAAAAGGGAAAAGTGTGAGGGTTTGAGGGAGAAGTGAGGAAGAAATAAAGCGTAAATATAATTTTCATTGACAAATACCATATATACTCGCGTATAATCTGATAACGACCGCAAACTGCATAGACCCAGATCTGCCATCACATAATGCGCTGGCACATCTGGGTCTATCCAGTTTGTAAGGACTAATCAGTAGAACAAACAACATAGACCCTGATCTGCCGGCACATTATGCGATGGCAGATCAGGGTATATGTTGTTTGCATTTGGACAAAGCTTTTTCGCAAGTATATACGGTATGTATTTATGAAATTGAAATATCAACAGATATAGTCTTTACTGAGGACAACAGAAAGTAATAATTTTGCATGCTCTACAACAGAATACTCGACCCATGTTTTGAAATTAAAGATAACACTGCTGCATATTTATTTAATAATATACAGTGAAACCCTTCAAAACCAAAAACCCTTGGGACCAAATTTAATTTTCGGTTTTGAGAGGTTTTTGGTTAACTGAGGGTTGCAGATGTGAAAAAATATGTTTCTTTATAAGCGCTTATGTGACAAGAGAGAGAGAGATAGTGTAATTATGAGAGAACATCCGTGTATGTGTGTAAGAGTGCACAAATTAAGAAAGCTGTTTGTTTTTGAACATTTAATGAAAAATTAGCTAAACAATGTATGATCCTTCTGAAAATCACATTCGGTCACTTGAGTAAATACATTTGTTCCACACAGAAATACAATCCTCATTTCAAGAAACATTTAAGGAATGAGATACTTTCATAACTTTTTTATAAGTCCATTAGATTTATGAATGATAATTCATAAAGTTTAAATATTCTGTATAATTCATAATGTTCCTTTGACAAATTCTTCTCCTAGTTTCTTCAGTGTAGGTTTTGGCAGACTCATACAATTTGATCAGAATAATTTTATCCTGTAAGGATAGTTCAATCCTACGATGCTTAGCTGCTCGTTCTGACATCTTGACATGTAAGTGAAGACATATTACAGTCATGGCTACTTAAATACATGTATGTAATTATTTTTCTCCTGAAAATCAATTGAGTGAATCTGACTTTAAGAATACTGTTTTGTCGGTCTCCATCGGCACAGCATCAAAAGCAAGGCCACATGACTTGTTAATAAAGAATGTACACTAATGCATTAAAACCTTGATAAGGTGCTTTAGGATTCTCCATAGAATTAGTGATAAACTGGTAGGAAGTAAGATGGCATGACCCAAAGTCATGTTTTGAGTTCTTACAGGCAAAACAGAAATTGCTCATATGCATTAAAAAGGTGACTTCTGGACCAAAAATCAATTCAAGTCGCTTTTTCACCCACTAGTTTGAGTTCTGCCTGTAAGATCCTCTATGCATGATAGATGTCATATTAGAATAGATCCTCTATGCATGATAGATGTCATTTTAGAATAGAGACTCTATGCATGATAGATGTCATTTTAGAATAGATCCTCTATCCACAATAGATGTCATTTTAGAATAGATAATGGCTGAATGGTCTTGTTTTTCAGATATGCTCACTTAACCAACTGAATTTACTCACCTGTCTGAGAATGGCTAGCTGTAGAGCCAGGTGAAAGAGGGACAGGTAATCATTAGGATCCAGTGCATGGGCCCTGAAAGAAATATATTTTGTAACTGATTGAGTATTTTAAATGTGTCTTTAGCTGTCGAGTTTTTTTAAGCCAATTAATATCCTCAATTCTTCAACAAAAAGTGGGGAACAAATGTGTGGTAAACAGGCTTCAAACACTTTCTGAAACAAAGTTTTCCAGGTTTTCTCCTGGATGAAATTGATTTTTTTTAAAGGTTCATGTATAACCCATATTAAACGGAATCAACAGCAAATTGGCTTCGAAAATGTACATTCGTTAAAATCAAAGCTGTTTTTGATTTTTGAGACTCTCCCATAACATCTGACATATGTATCACTAGAAACAACAGCTACTGAAATTCATACAAATTTGCATGTAACTCATTTAAATTCACAGAATAAAAATGTTAACTTTACTATGCTTAACTGCATATGTTTCTATGAAGAAAGTTTTTTTGAAAAGCTTGTTTTAAATTTTGACAAAAAAGCCCTTAAAAATTATACACCTTTGTATAAAAAGAAGGCCTGAAATTATTTTTTTTAAATCCACTTACATCTAGTTGGTGCTCTAACATCTACTTGCAATGTAATCTGACTATGGACTGTATATTTAATGCAATCATTATCAAGTACACCCTCAGCATGGAATTCTGCATTGAAAATTGTCCCAGCAGTCAGTAGATTTCTATGTATTTAGCAAGGTCTGATAGTAAAATTCATTGCAAAGGTGAGTTGGGGGTGGAAGTCATATCAAAGATTACTACTGACAATAATGCTTAACGATGACGATGATGTAGTTACCCGTGTGAACTACCAAGTAATAAACAAAGATTGATCACAATACATTTTCGTTAACTTTATGTATCAAAAGGGGAACTGGGGATGATAAGCTTTATTATTTTTCTATTAAACTTATCGAGAGATCACACATCGCAGACAACTCTATCACATGTTGGCACAATGTGACACTAGACTGGTCTTCATAACTTCTACACAAGTAAAGACACAGATATGGAGCTGACTACGGGGTAATTAGTCTACTTGACCAGTCAGATTGTTTGAGTGTTTGGACTGAATATACAAATACGTTTAGGGCAAGCACCCAAATGATCCATACAGCAAGTGTACCTCAACTGATATAAGAGTTCTGCACCCTGCGAAAATTCTGGTGAGAACTCAATAAATTTAACTCGTGATAAGCTCAACTATGTATTTTTTCTTTTTCCTGTGATCAAGTGGTGGCTGAAAATTCCTGACTTTTGCCCAGCTGATCAATATTTGTAAAATTAATCAGCTTTTCCCAGTCTGAGAACAAACCTATTCTTTCTCCTGAATTTTTCCCAATGTCCGGTTAGCATGGGAACCCTAGAAAGAGCCACCAGTCTCATCAGGAAATGTCAAATTGGATCATTATCAACATCTATGGATGAACAAATATGTAATTTAATAATCAGCCAACATGTATATCTGAATTTACTTTAATTTTTCATACATTAAATGTTAGGGCTATTCCATTTAAATATAAAGGTACCCATGGAAGACACTTTTAAAATATATATGCCAGGGTACTCAGGTTACTCACAGAGTTCATATGTAAATGATGACAAATTCTAAATTGCATCTATGGGTGACTACTCCACATTGAAAGTGCCTTGCCTGGGTCCCAAGTATGTATTACTGGAACAGCCCTTGAGCAAATCTAACATTAGCACATTATATGATTATATAAAATGCAGTAGTTACATATATCAAGTACATGTATGTTAACAGTGTAAAACACACATGTCCCCTCTGCATATACAAAGTCTTCACCCAAAAAGAAAAAAAATGCAAAAAAACTGCTTTAATGGCATGAAAATTGAACCAAGTCATCTACATATACAAATATTTCTATTAAATATAATTTGTCTACATCAAAGGATTTTTGCTCAATTGTCATCCTTGAAATACTTCAACAATGACCCTGAGTCTTGGGAAGATCTCACACAGGATCGCTCTATCTGGCGGAGTCTCATCCATACTGGAACTACAGACTTTGAACGGAAGAGAACTGCAGAGGCAATGCAGAAGCATGAGCAGCATAAATCTCAGAAATACAGCACGTCCTCTATTGATCAACCAAACCCAAGCGACATCTCCTGTCAAGGGTGTCAGAGACAGTTCAGAGCACAAATTGGCCTGATCAGCCATTCATGTACTCACAGAAACCAAACCAGTTAGTGATATCATGTTCATCTTCGAACTCGAAGGACAAACAACAACAGCTAATGGATAGACAGACAGATGGACAGACAGGACCAAATCAAGATGTCCCTGCTGCATGCAAGCAGAGCGGGCATAATGAAAACAAACAACAACAAACAACAAGAACCATTACTCTTGGAGCGTTCCCCAACTTCAAACATTTCCCTCACATGCAGTCTAGTGTAATTTTTCCAGTGCAAACAAATGACACTGAATAAAGCTTATTAACATAACTGTTGGAGAAATGGTTTTGACCTCCATTAATTTGTCCCTAAATATATATAGTCCTACTGAAGCTATGGTTGCATAAATAGAGATCAGATAAATGAAATAAGTCTGTATTATTAAATCTATCTGGATGACTAATATCCCAGGCCAAAATCCACATCTTCGGACGATACTGGATGATTGATTTTTTGAATGGACCTTTTCCAAAACAGAAAAGTATCAATGAAATGAGCCCCCCCCCCCATTTCCCACCCCCTAAAAAAAGATGCTCAGCATCATTCTGAAGCTTGATGTCATTATTGTTGTACAAGCTAAAACACCTACATGTCAAACCACCCAACACCACACATCTGCGCCATCCACAAAGTGACCTAATGATGTTGTGTATTCACATGACTTTTTCCAAGAGTCACATTTCAAAATAGCTAAGATCCATGGGAAAATATACCATATATACTTGTATAGAAATCAGATCCAACTACAAACAATATAGACCCAGATCTGCCATTGTATAATGCTCTGGCAAATCTGGTTCTATGCTGTTTGTTTGGACTAATCAGTAGAAGAAACAACACAGACCATGATCTAAGAGGTCAAGTACACTCTCACATGCCAGAACCGGGATCAAATCCAGGACTGCTGGAGTGTAAAGCGAGTGTGTTATCACTGTGCTATCTAGGCCACGTAGGTGACTACTTACTTATGGAATGCATTCAGAGCCTTTGTATGCAAGATTTGCCTGTCTGCCTTCAGTTTCATCTCCACAGCCTTCAAGCTGTAGCCAATGCCCAAAGCAACATAGGCCCGTGATGTCATGGTCTGGTCATCTCCTGCTTCCAATGCCTTTTCTGCATATGTAATGCCATCCTCATACTACAAAAAAAGATAGCATTACATTGGTTCATTACCATGTGAGTTTTCCTACAATCATTTCAGCGAACCATATAAATGAACAATGAAATCATCTGTTGTCATTAAAAAGGCAGGTAATAGTCCAAAAGCCAATGTATCATAGGACAACAGGTTGTTTTGTATAACTGACCCTTTGAAAAAACAGAATGTTCCACCTTCTCATTTCCATATGTATTTCTTAAACACTGGTGACTTCTGTCCTGAAAATTTTTCCATTCTTTGAAACAAGACACATAAGTATATTGAGGGTAGTTTCCTTTCCCATGGTAATACCGGATAGATTTCATCGAGTGGTACAAAAACACATGATATTTTAATGAGTGGCAAAGCCACAGGTTAAAATGTCTTTTTTTTATACCTAAGATGAAATATATCTATTCGCACACATAATCAAGCATTACATGGAATGATGGGAAATCTAGTTTCACATGTGAAAATATAGGAATTAAAAAAATATGAAAAATATTTCATCAAAAATTGTCTATATTTCACACTTTAGTATATAATAAATTTGCAAAAATTTAGAGCAAATTGGATAAAATATGTAAATGTTTTGAAGAGTTGTATTGGTATATGGTATATAGTAAATTCTCTCTATTTGTCCAACTCAGCTGGGCAAGCTTTTGTCTGTCCACCCAATTATGTCGCAATTCACACCTAGGTGAAGCTTGAATTGGTCAGCAGTTCAATTAAATCTCTGTTATGTGATTGTTGATTGTCAGATGCAACCCACAGCCAAGTAGTCAACTGGTCTTCACAAATTTTGAAGTAAACAGCAAACTGTCAAATTTTCATGTATATACATGTACCTACTGTTGGAGAGGATAACATTGTTAACTTATATATTATTACCATTATCTTAATTTCGGTTGTTACCCTACAGATATTTGGTTGATAATTGAGACCCGATACATTATATAATATGATATTGATTCTTTATCTACTGTTGAAACTAAAACTCTATTATTCTTAGAGATGCTACTCAGAAAAAATAAATAATTCAATACTTTTTACATTGTAGATAACTGTGAAATTTTTAGTACCTAGTAACTGGAAAAAGATGCCATATATGCTCGTGTATAAGCTGGGTCCAAATGCAAACAATGTAGACCTGGATCTGCCATTGCATAATGTGCCGGCAGATCAGGGTCCATGTTGTTTGACCTACTGATTAGTCCTTACAAACTGCATTATGCGACGGCAGATGAAGGTCTATGCAGTTTGCAGTTGGTATCGGCTTATACATGAGTATATACAATATTCTAAATTTAAAACATCTGGCCAGACATTTCTGATGACAATGATAATTTTGTATGATAAAGACACCCTCTTTCCCTGATTACTCCAATGAGTTTACAACTGCTTGAAACAAATACAAAAGATAAACACTAAATGCTTTTTGTTGAAATCCTTCCTTTGTATACAAGATTTCTGCAGAGCAATGTGTCACCTGTGAACCAAGCTTTGATGTACATTATAGAATTTTCTAAAAAATTTAGCATAACAATAAAATTGTTGACAACTTCAATTTTGCTGCCATAAAAGTGATAACTATTTTCTACCTATCACATCATCTTGCTCATACTCAAACTCATCTGAGATCTTGATGATACCAGCTTACATACCAAATTTGATAAAAAATTAGATCATAAATAATGCCCCTAGAGATCAGACAATCGGATGCAAGATCACCCCATTAATGTATGTGGATGTTGCTCACAATCGAACTCACATGAGATCTTGATAATGTAAGCTTACATACAAAATCTAATCATAATCTAATCAGAAATATAGCCTCTACAGTGTTCTACTGTGTTCGCAAGCTCAGCCAATCAGATGCAAGATACCTCATTAATATGAGTGGATGTCACTCATATCAAACTTGCCCAAGTTTTCGATGATATAAGCTCATGTCAAATATGATTAAAACCTGATCTATAAAGTGTTCACAAGCTCAGCCTATCAGATGCAAGATCACTTCATTTATATGTGCTGATGTTGATCATAACTGAACTCATCCAAGATCCTGATGACATAAACTTACATATCAAATCTGATTAGAAATACAGTCTCTACAGTGTTCACAAGCTCAGCAAATCAGATGCAAGATCAAATCATCAATACATATGGATCTTGCTCATAATCAAACCCTTCCGAGATCATGATGATATAAGCTTACATATCAAATGTGATCAAAATCTGATTCTGAAATATGGCCTTTAGAATGTTCACAAGCCAGTCAGATGCAGGATCACCTCATTAATATAGATAGATGTCACTCATAATCAAACTCATCTGTGGTCTTAATGATATAAGCTTACATTCCAAATCTGATCAGAAATGCACTTCCCACAGTGTTCACAAGATGGATGGGTGGACAACAGATGATGCATCATGGACAAAAGGCCATACAATAAGCTCACTTGGCCTTTGGACAGGTGTTCTAAAAACGTATCACCTTTTGCAAGTATTCGAAGCAGAGTTTGGCTGCTGTCAGAGGAACTATCACATTCTTTGGTCTGAGGACACAGCATTCTTTCAAAACCAGGAGAGCTCTACTGTACTAGAAAAAACAATATATAAGCCAAATCAGTTCACCATATATTTTCTAATTCTCTAAATTAATAAAGATGTAATTTAAAAGACATTTTCACTTATGTATTCACTCCATAGTTTTTTTTTTCTTTCTAAAAGTAAGCCAGTGCACTTAGTTTAGAAATTCATTTTAAAGACAGATTAAAGACAAGCACAAAAAAAAACAAATTTAAGTATGATTGACTTCAATCGTTCCTGCTAAACTATTCTGAAACTTGCTGATAAAGAAAACTTGAGTCAGAGCAGTATAACAAGATAAGCATCATGTCTCTTGGAAAATTACTGGAAATGAAAAGTGTTTTGCCAAAATGTCTTTGAGAAATGAAACTAATGTCAGTTAAACTAAATATTTTATCTTGGAGAAAGCAATTTTTTTTAGTAAATTATGTTTCTCTGATAATACTTACCTGATCACATTAACATTAGGATTACTCTCTGCTACCTCAAAATCCAGCCCTCCCTGAAAGACGAGAAAACGTCTTTCCATCTATAGAACAGATACATGAAGGGAAGCAACTCTTACAGGTTAACTCCCCTTTATTCCTGCTGAGTGGCTGGATGTAATCAGTTTAATCTTGAATGAAACCTTTAACAGGATGCTTGCACTACGGAAAAGTGTGGGAGGGAATTTTAGTAATGTGATTGAGTAAGTATTATCGAAGAAACATAATTTACTCAAAAATTTGCTTTCTTCATCAAATACAATACCTGATCACATTAACATTAGGAGAATAGGTAAGAGGAGGAGGAAATGCTGAGCATCCAACCTCTACCTATGTCACCCAGTAGGAGCATGATTGCTCTACTGAAAGAGTGAACTTAACCTAACATTAGTTTAGCCCAAACGAAGACAATGTGTTTATACACATGCAAGGTAGATCCCTGTTTCAAGGGCAAATCCAGCAAAAGTTGCAAGGTCATGGCCAGATCTGAGGTTGTGTTTTCATGAATGGGGCATGGTAACTGTCTGGGCTGCTACCTGTGGCCCAATAAGATTCAGTTATCTCCTTTGTGAGGCCATGTCATGCAAACAGAAGCTGGAGAAAGCAGCCAGGGTGTGCCAGCCAACTGACTCCACTATGTCTCAAATTGAGACATTACATTCAAAAGTCAGGCTGGTGGAAATCGCTCACACTTTGTGAGCTGAAATCTTCATTAGTCATACCTGATCCTGTGAGAGTTCAGAGTACACTGATTTAATAACTTCTTTTAGACAAACAGCAAGCGCTTGTTGGGTTCTGTCTTGTTTTGCCACCTTAAGTGATAGAAATAGGGTTTTAAAGCCCTGCTAATATTCTCTGTACACCTCAAATAGCATCTGTGGGCATGTACTGAATACTGCAGCTTCACTTCTCTTGATGGATTGATCAAGGAGAGAGAGAAGTTAGCCAGTTGGGGGATGGAGGCTGAAAGTGGTGTGACATCATTAACGTGACACCAGTCACTGAAAACTCACCATTTCCCCTCATATGCCTTCAAAGTGGAGGGCCTTATAGCTGTTGCGATCCTCTCCACAACCGATGTGCCAAACTCCTTTTCTCACAAGGCATCCTTGGCAAGAGCCAGGCATGAAGGAGGAATTTCTCCAGACACAGATTGAATAGTGGTGATCTCAGCTGCTTGAGCAGCATGAGAGTCACAACAATTATTTCTGGCTATGTCTGTCACTAAATCAAGCAGATCGCTGATCCAGGATTTGTCCATTCATAGGGGGCAATCAGAACTTTTTGCAGTCTGTGCACCTCATTTTATGAATTATCTTTGGAATCAGAACTGATGGAAGGAAGGCATATGCTCACATTCCCTCCCAGCTGATTGAAAGGGCATCAACAGTCCATGCTTCTCAGTCCAGAAATGGGGAAATGAAGGTGGGCAGTTTGTTGTTCCACCTTGTCACAAATGGGTCTAGCATCAGTTGGCCCCATAAGGCAGAGACTCGATAGAAGATTGACAGAGAGAGCCCACTCCATATGAAGCAGTTGGCCTCTCCTTGATAGTGAATTGGCCAGGATATTTTCCGATAGACTGATATGAAAATCCTACTTTTGCAGCATCCACTTGCCGCTGACTGTCCAAAAGTCTGGTAGCAAGTGTGCTCCCCAACTGAAGAAACTGGCATCTGAAAAGATTGTTATTTCTGGTTGTGGGGTTTCTAAGAGTATTCCTGCCACTAGCCACTGGAGCAGGGAGTGTTTGATCTTGGTCGAGATCATAATATGGTTATCTAAACAACCCGATATCAGGCACCACTGTGCCAGAAGGGCCATCTGTAGAGGGCACATGTAAAGACAGCTGAGGTAACAGGTCTGCCGCCACATGGAATAGGGCAAGGACTTGAAGGAACTCCCTTACCGAAATAAACATCTTGGTTGATGCCTTCTCCAATGCATGAACAATACTTTCGATGTATTTGGGAGGAAGATGACATGTTAAGAACTCTGTACCTAGATGGACAAATTGTTGAGAATGGATATTGTCCAACTTCTCTACATTGATTATCCACCCTAAACTGCAAATGAGGGAAAGAAGGTTGTTTATTTGGTGAACCAAAACCAAACTTACCAAATGTTTTTTTGGTATATCATTTCGGTATGCTGCCATCACTGTGGCAGAGGACATCCTGAATAGGGATATGATGCAGACCAACATCGTGGTGATGGCCTAAGAGCTTAGATTAAGACCAAATGGAAAGGCATAGAATTGATATACTACCCCATTGTATGTGAAGTGAAGGTACTTGTGTGATGCTGTATGAATCAGTATATGGAAGATTGTCGAGACTGATCACGTATTTGTCATGTCACACTGAGAAACAGACAGACCTTGCCGTTTCCATCCTGAATTTCTGGGCAGAAATAAATTGATTGAGCCTGTTCAAGTCTATCACAGGTCTTAATTTTCCATTTGATTTTGTAACCAGAAAGATTCTGGAGTAGAAACCTGGGGTATGTGGTTTTCAAGTTTCATGAGCAAAAGCTCTATTTCCTTCTGTAGAACATCCACCTTCATGGGATAACTTGGAAGTTCCGTCATGAAGAACAACAAAAGTGGAGGGGGCTAAATGAACAAGATCTGGAAACTCTCCATAACAATTTTGATCACCCAATTGTTTTCTGGGAAGAGGTTGATCCAAAGCTGGCAAAAAAGAAGGAGTCTGACACCCACCGGTAGGTTGCAAGCAAGCGGGACAAACAAGTCACTGATGGTTGGTGGGAGGTTTGGGGGAGGAGAAACCTTGTTTTCTTTTCCCCCTCCCTGCCTGCCTGTGAAAGTTAGGGGCTGCCTATAATTTGCTTGGCCATGAAAATTCTGCTGTTGCTAAGAATTACCCTGCGATCTCTCTGGCATCGGTCATCCCTTCTCTAGTAATTCCCTGCCATGGTCGTGCAGAGATAGGGGCTTGCACTGATGGTTGAAGGGGCAGCTCTTGTGCTTCTTGCTTTCTCACCTCCTCAATTCGACCCCAGAACAGAAGGGGAGAACCGAGAGGGAGGATGCACAGGGTCAGTGCATGATGTGGTTTGAGAAAAGAAGAATGCAGGAGTGCATCTCTTCTAATCAAATCCATGTTACAAGAGACAGTAAGGGTGTTCACAATCATGTGGTGAGCAGCCCTATCGACTATCTTGGTGATACAACTTACCAAATCTCAGGCATGGTTATTTCTGGCCTTTGCGGTTAGACAAAAGATCAACAAAGATGCAAGGTCAAGTTGGGAGGAAGTCAACAAGATGTTCCTGACTAACTTTAATGTCCCATTAAACACTTGTCTGTCCACTTTATAACATAATGGAACAGACATGATGAAGGTTAAATACCTTTGTTAGGGTAGGTACATCTGGATAATACACATCAGTATGGGATTTTGCACCAGTGAGGTGAGAAAGTTGCAAGCAAATGACACACCAAAAAGAAGGCTCTGTAGTTTCCAGGGTTGCAAATTTTATCTGAGGTGCCCAGTAATTTCCACAATCTTTGACGACTGTGGCAAGATTCTGAATGATGTATTTTCATCATCGTCTACATCCAATGAGGCCTTGACTTTAAAGTAGGGTTGACTGCGGGTGGAGGAGGGCATTCTGATGGAGGCAAAATCCTGTAAATTTCCTCAATCACTGCCTTGAAAGTAAATTATATCCATTCCATGGTTGGATTGGAATGTTCAGGTATGTCCGTCTAATCCCCCTCTTTGACAGGGGGACTGTCCTCCTCCTGTACAGGGATATAACATTCCACAGGGCAACGATCATGTAGTATTGTCAGCATACATAATCATTCTTCCTGTTGGATAGCAGCGGCGGTCACATAATGTCCAGCACTAAACATGGTGCAGCTGTGGAATGCCGGTCCAGTACAGCCAGTTTCAACTGTAATGCTGGTTCACCATGTAACACAGAAATGGTCAGTCCAGCTGCTCAGCAGGCTGGTCGGCTGTGTGGTTTGCTGGGCACTGTCGAGAGATGTGGTTGGCCAGCTGGCTCACCAGTCTGAGATGATAGATGCATGACCACTAAAACCATACATGGATTGTCCAGATGACTGGACCAGGTGGTCAGTAGCCAGGATAGCATACAGTGGATGATATAAAACTTGTGGGCAAGTCCAACCTGCAAAGTTGAATGGTAATACTGCATGCCCAGCTTCAATATTTCCAAATCAATGCATGGTCGGGGAAAGGGACTTATACCAGTGGGATGCCAATTTATATTTTTGTCAAATTTGCTCATTAACATCTTTGATGATAATTTTCATTGTAAAATACAAATCATGAACAATTCCAATACTTGACTGGAGTTGCTTGTCATGACATCGATAGGATCTGCAGTCACAGTCGCCGCCAGCACTGTTTTTGGTATCTCCGTGAGGGGTGGAGGTGGCATCTCAACATCCCACATAAGACTCATTAAAGATTCCGAAGTGGGGTGAAGACTTAAAATTTCATACTCCAACGATTTTGAGCAAGCTCAGTTTCTGGGCCCTTGAGTTTTTATTTTTTTAATACATTGGACCAGATGTCTTCTGTCCACAATGAGCACACATTACATGTGTGATGATAAGCACTTTGTGCAGGCCAAATACGTCTCATGGTTGTTCTCCACTATCTTAAATTGTCTGCACTTTTTGCACTTGATCGATATCTCTCTAATGAAAGAGAGAAGAACAAACAAACAAGTGCATACAGCAAATATATAAACTGTTGAATTAAGGGCAAACTCACATTACAAAGATGACCTAAAACATGCAATAAATTGAAATATAACAGAGCACAACAATTTCACCAGTGAAAATTGTGTCTTACCGATCTAAATCACATGGACAATGACGAACGGTACAAAAATCGCACAAATACAAATAAATTCACCAGAAATCATGCAAGTGTTGTAATGCACACTGTATAACAATGTTTTGACTTACCATACCACTAAAAGGAAATGGTGGATGGTCAAAATTATGTCAATATTTAAATGGATTCTAGGAGAACTGTTTACAGTTGTAGGCCAAAGTTTAAACTTGTACATCTGAGATACCAGTGGCCACCTAGCAGGAATAAAGGACAGTTAACTTGTAAGAGTTGTTTCCCTTCATCTGTACAGATGGAAAGATATTTTTTTTCATCTCTCAGTGAGGCTGGATTCGGAGGTAGCAGAGAGTAACCCTAACGTTAATGTGATTGGATAATGTACCTTATTTGCTCATGTGTTATAGGTGTCCAACAGCATTGTCTGAGATTTAAGGCTGCATAATGCACCAGCAGATCAACATCTATATTGTTTTCTCTACTTATTACATACTTTTTTAATCTTTCATACTTGATCTGGATTTTGATATGGATCTTCAATCAATATTTTCCATATAGCACACCCAGACTTAAACTATTTAGGCATTTTCACTGTTGTCTGCACATTGATATTCTGAGGTGCACCAAATGGAACTTTATATATCCCAATTTGTTTTGTATTCCATTAACATTATAAAACTAACAATATTTGGAAAGCATAAAAGAGTGGGTATGTAATAAATACAAAACCACAATCATGTTTTGTTCCAATAAGCTTACAAATGTTTTTAAAAAAAAACTGAGATAAACCCCGACACACTTTTTGTCCAAGTCCCTCCTTTGTATACAAGGGTTCTGCAGAGCTATAATTTGAAGAGAGACAGTACTGTAGAAAGGCACTCTGTTTAATAAACAATGAAGCATAGCCCATTATAGTATTTCTTCTGATGGACTCGATGTATCTCTATGCCATATCTAATTTGTTCTTTCTGCCAACCAGGAATAAAACACTTATATAGTTTTCTGTATTTATTATGATCTCAAAGTGAGCAGTGCAGACATTGATCTGCCAGTGCAATTCAACATTTCTAAACATGTACACAGTATACAGTAACAAAAACAATGCCTTTAATCAAACTGATTCAAAACAGAACCTTTTCCCCAATATGCATGTTAGATTTACAGTTGACAGTTATTTACAAGCAAGCCAATGACAATGTGCATGATGTACCAAGCTCAACTTGCATATGTTTCATTTGCTGTACATGTTTTAACTCTTATTCTGACAGGATTCAGTTTGTAAGACATCTCTTTGTTGGATATATATGACATTTAGTTAAAACATTCTTAGGATTATCATGATACTGTTTTATACTGCTACCCATACATGCATTATGAAAAAATCAATAATGCAACCAGATGTACTGCCTGGACATTCACATCAGCTAATAACAGATGTACCAAATACATGTTTATTTACAAGATTGTTGATGTTGTAAATGTTTACAGGCAGTAAACTAATTAGGCCTTTTACACATGAAAACATTGCAGCTTTATCAATAAATACAAAACTTTGGAAAAATCAAAGCAATCTTTAAAACAAACCTTTCTTGCACATATAAGGGAGTTGGCAAACTGATACCAAATGTGGAATTCATCAAAGGAGAACTTCATGGCCCTTTCAAAGGACTGAAGAGAAGAAAAACAATATTGAATGAAGGCACACTGTTTAACAAACAATAAAACGTTGCCTGTTACTGTATTTCTCCAATGATAAGCTTGGGGGTGGGGTAGGCAAGACAGTTACCATATTTCTCCAATGATAAGCTTGGGGGTGGGGTGGGCTAGCCAATTACTGTATTTCTTCAATGATAAGCTCAGGAGGAAGTAGTCCATTACCATATTTCTCCAATTATAAACTTACAGGGTCAGAGGGCCTGCCTTGAGAATTTCTAGTGAGTGGTGGTAGACTTAGTAGCAGTAACAGCCTTCTTCCATGAAAATGTATCAAACTTTTGTGAAAATAGGGGAATAAGCTTTTAATCAGACATGGCCATATCATGCTGAGAATCATGATACCAATAAACTAGAGTCGCTAAATGGGAATGATGCTCTACTGGCTAAAAAAACTGTCCAGGAATCTAAGATAAGACCATTTCTCCTTTTCAACTGCTGAATTTTTAAACCAGCTTTAATATTTCCCAACAGATAACAAGATTTTTAAGATAGCTGCCGTGGTGGCCATATTGGATGTAAGATCAGCATCATTTTCATTTAGGACCAACTAGATATCAGAAGAAGTCTTTAGGTGAAAACCACATGTCAATATGCCAATGCATTCAGGAGTAGCGATAACAAGATTTTCAAGATAGCCACCATGGTGGCTATATTGGATGTCAGATTGGTATTATTTTCGTTTAGGACCAACTACATACCATATGAAGTGGTTTGTTGAAAAGCCCATGTCAATATGTCTTTCTGTTTAGGAGGAGTAGCAACAAAAAGATTTCCAAGATGGCCACCATGGAGGCCATATTGGATGTTAGATTGGCAACATTTTCGTTTAGGACCAACTTGACATCATAAGATGTCTTCCAGTGAAAATCCCATGTCAATATGACAGGGTAACAATATCAAGATTATCAAGATAATTGCCATGGAGACCACACTGGATATCTGAGTGGCACCATACGAAGTCTTTTGGTGAAAACCCCATGTTAATATGAGCATCCATTCAAGAGAAGTAGCAATAACAAGATTTTTAAGATGGCTGCCATGGTGGTCATATTAGATGTCAGATCAACACCATTTTTATTTAGGACCAAAAAGAAGTCTTCTAGTGAAAACTCCATGTTGATATGACCATCCATGCAATAACAAACTTGTGCTAACAGATGGACAGACAACAAAAAACAGGCCATCACATTAGCTCTTCTGGTCTATGACCAGTTGAGTTAAAAAGGGACACATGAAACCTTGTTATTAAAACACAAGTTTTTAAAGATTTAACAAAATACACAGATTATATTAGCATTTGGACTTCAGTCAGCACTCTGTTAACAGCAAAAATTGAGTTGGCTGCAAACAGGATTCACTGTATTTTAATCTCATTTTATTAATTCTGCAAATGCACTGAAATCAATTTATAATGAGCTTGGAGCTATTGAATTTTCAATGTTACAAATTACACATTTAATTCCATATATATATATATATATATATATATATCATTATTGTTACATAAATAACTGCTAAATAAATAAATACATGAATAAACAAATAATTATATAAATAAACAAGTAAACAAAACTGCATAATTGCATAATTAACATGCATTTTTTCTCATTTCTAGTGAAATTTTGAAATTAAGAAAAACAAATTTCAGGGTACAATCTGGGATTCAGGGATATGGGGCCAATGGCCTTTTTTGATATTTTCTCTCGAGGCCATGTCAGAATTTTCAAGGGCCAATATTTCACATGATTTCTATTTGTTTTTAAAATAGAAAAATGTCCTTTTGGGCTTGTAGTAATTTCACACTACACAATTAACAATGCTGAATGTAAATAAATTAATATGAAAAATTCTTTCTTCATTTCAGTGAAGTCATTGTGTGATATCATCTGCACTGCTCCCACATTTAAATAAAGGAAGAAACCACCATTTAATTAACAGCAAACAAGATGTTTATGATCCCAGTGCAAGACAGGCCTTACATACATAAGTCAAAAGTTTATCCAATTTTTTTATACTGAATTAAATTTACATTGGGTACTGTACTCTTGTGCCAGCCAGTATGCTATTGCTCACTGCTCATGTGTTTCATTCTACTTACAAAAGGAGGTTGTAATTTTTGCAACCTGAATCTGTTTTATAAGGCAATTATTTAATGACATGTAAATGAGAATCACTTCATGTGTATCTGTCTATTGGGTGATAATTTTAAAAATTATACTTCACTGCACTGTATTTATCCTGAAAGAGACAGAGATACAAATTTTTCAACATTCTTATCCTTCTTGTAGCAAGCCATGATGCTTGTACTGATGACTTTATTACCACTCGGATTCTTTCCAAAAGTTCATTGTATTCTGTTCCTATAGTGGACTGGATGAAGAGAGCAAAGCCTCTTTATACATTTTCAATTGAATAGTATTACTTTGATTTATTCATCTCGACAATTTTTCGTAAAAAAGTCAACAATGTGTTTTGCAAATCACCTCCCGTGATGATGTTTCTTTACCTTTTGTGTGACTGGTTATTATTTATGACGGAGTTAAATATTAAATCACTGGCATAAGGCTGTGTTACCATCTTATATCAAGACTGGGTCATCAAAAGTATCTGCAGTAAGTTGTTAGAATTGGTTGCATAAATGACATCAAATAAATACTGGTTATCAGTACAGTAACTTGATCTGGATGCTTGTATTGTGTCAAGTTTGATAGTGCAAGGACATTGGATCTCATGAGACATGATACAAGTACCAAGATCATGTTACTGTACTGATGATGTACTTATTACAAACCCTGATGATGTACTTATTACAAACACTGATGATGTACTTATTACAAACACTGATGATGTACTTATTACAAACCCTGATGATGTACTTATTACAAACACTGATGATGTACTTATTACAAACACTGATGATGTACTTATTACAAACACTGATGATGTACTTATTACAAACACTGATGATGTCCTTATTACAAACCTAAACAATTATTTCATAATAAAAAGATCAGTTTTGATGTTGCTATAGCTCTTTTACTTTTATTCCATCAATCCACTCACATTGTATATTGTGTCTAAATATTGCATAATGTTACATCACTGTTGTTAAGTAACATCATCCTTGACAACAAGGAATCTAAATCAGTGTCAGATGTGCATCTGATACAAGGCTTCAGATCAGCCTCAGGAAAAGTAGCCTTTATCATGAGTTGTATAATGATGGGTATATAACAAATTAAGTTTAAACTGAACCTTACTGAAGACAGAACTATGATGAGACTGTAAACTCACCTCTGCAAGCCTACTAAACTGAGCCCTCTTGACAAGAGCTATGGCAAGTAGATCATACACTGCTGTTGCATTCTGAAACGTTATGTTTTGAGCTTGCTGGTGTTCTGCTGACCTGTTCAGCACAGCTTCTCTGGTTGCCTTGATTGAAAGAAGATAGCACTATCTTAAAACACCCAAATTATACAAAATAGGACATCTTTAGTTACTTCAGGATTGTATAAATCCCCTTGTCCAGCAGCTTTGGAAAAGTTAAGAATTCTGCTGGACAAGTGAAATTGTATGTTATGTTATTATAAGTCTATGTAAAATATGAAATAAACGTTATTATGGAAATTTTAAATCTAGACAAGTGAAACATTTATAGATTTTTCTTTATATAGAGCTGCAGCCCTGATTTTTTTGTTGTTGTTCCATTTTTCAAGCTCACCAACATGAACCTTGTCTTTATTGCTGAACAACAGAGTTGCATTTTGCGTTACAGTTGTTCTCTAGTAAAAAAACTGATCCAAATAATGAAAAGAACAAAATGATGAGTTTAGAATCTTTAAAAAAAACTTCAAACTATTTAAACTGCAATGTCAGTGATACACCAATAATGGTGACTGGTGTTTGAGTGAATATGAATTCAAGATATGCTCGTACAGTTGTGAAGAGCTGAATACAAGAGATAAACATTTATAACTGATAAACTGATTGAGTCAACTGATTCAATTATTCATCATAAAATTAAATAATACATTTTTTTTTTAAATTTTATTTTAACAACAATCAGCTTACTATAACTTCAGCAATCAACAAGAGAAGCAGTGCTTCTTCTGTCTCATTCTCTGGGACAAACAAACTGAAAAGAAACAACACAAAAATTAGTAATAGAAACCTCAGTTCCCATTTGGGGTTGAAACAATATACCTGTGCCACATATTGATACATACTGCAATTACACAACCTACAACACGATGCATTATCGATACACATATCAACTAAAAGGTCTGGTCATCTTTAGAAGGACTGTCAATGGTAGGGTAGTGGCTGTATTTCTAGTATGCAGATTTCAGACAGACCTAAATTTATCAACTGTTCATATGCCATTCTCGTTCTCAACAAGATAACAAAAATACTTCCAAACAGACTTAACCTTTTTGACCATTTCAGGCTGCTCCATTTGATAGGACACACAACTCATCATGTCCTTTGTTTTTCATTGCATGAATTCTTTAAAAACATCTTATAACCAATTTCATATCTTTGCTTGAATTTGGAAGGCATTACGGTGAATGTTAAAAACAGAGACATTAGTGCAATTTGCGTTGTTCATAGTTTTTCTGTTTTACTGACAGAAATGAATGCCTGTGCCCATGATGGCTCTCTCTGATGAATTTTCAATTTAAAGGATTAAAAGGCAAATGACTAATAATTATTCATGACCATTGAAAATTAAAGTAACTTGTATAGGGTAAGTATTGTTTTGAATTGTTTCTTCACCTTTTGTATCGATATGGCTAAATTATCAATACATTGATGCATCAATGAATCATTTCACCCCTAGTTCCTATGCTAGCAAAGGCTGCATATTTTGTAATTTGCAAGTCACATTAAAGTAAAAATGGTATGTTACTGATTACTTAATTCAATGTATCTGACCTGGGATTCACATAAGTTTTGAAGTAAAAGTTTGGTTTGGTGTTTGACAGCACAGAAACAAAAGCAGGTTATTTAGTGCCAAAGTTACTCAGCCCAGAATCATTAGGAATCATAGTTTTATCAAAGCAAAAGCTGTCAAAATTTGTAGGAACATTTTATGAATAAAACAGCCAAAGATATTGTCAACAATACCTTTGGAGATTTTAGATCTTGAAGTTTCAAGTAAATTCTAAGTCTCAACCTTGAAAGTTTAATGAATTCAAGGCTTAATATTTTCCATGTTGTCTTTTTCTAAGCTGTGTCTAAAAAATTGTCTGTATCCTAAATATCAGAACTTGCCATTATTCATTCGCTTTCATAAACATTTATTTTGTAATACAAATCTTCTTTAGGAACAGTTTCTTGGGATGATATATTTGCAAAATGAACTACAATAGTTATTTACTTTTTTTTACTGTTGTAAAAAACATCAAAATATGAACTTTAAAGATGATATATCAGGGATGAAACTATACCATTATATAATTCTTCATTTAAATTGAAAAGCAATCACCTGTGTTGGCCATCACAGAATTTAAATTGGAAAGCAATCACCTGTGTTGGCCATCACAGAATTTAAATTGGAAAGCAATCACCTATGTTGGCCATCACAGAAAACTGAGTTGCAAATTAATAAATGCTCATCTTGACCTAATAGTAACAGCCTAGAGAGTGAAACTACCATATATACTCACATATAAGCCGATACCAACTTCAAACTGTATAGACCCAGATCTGCCGTCACATAATGCGCCAGCAGATCTGGGTATATGCAGTTTGTAAGGAATAATTAGCAGATCTGGGTCTATGTTGTTTACATTTGGACCCAGATTATACGCGAGTATATATGGTAAGAAGAAAACTTGCTACCTTTCCTCCAAAAATGCATTTATGGATATTTCCTCCACAATCAGTGCATTAAATACTCACCCATCACCGGAGTATTTTCTTGGACTAGGATTTACTAAGTCTCCTTTAATGCTGGGGGGTTTGTATGTCTTCTCGCAAACTCCCCGAAGAAGCACTTCTGCCAGTTGCCTGGCCAGAGTCTACAGTAAAATGATGATGACATAGAAATAAAAATGAGGGTTATAAGCAAATCATTGTATGAAAAATGTCAATGTTTTTTAAATCACCATATTTGCTTGTATATAATACACACCAAACCAAGTAAAGCACACACTGAGATCTGTCATCTCATACTGTACTGGCAGATCTGGGTCTATGTTGTTAATTCTATGTACGATTTTACCACAATCTTCCAGTGCATTATGGGATGGAAAATCGGGAACTATGCTGTTCCTTCTATGTTTGATCTGACCCCAATCTGCCAGTGCATTATGGGATGGAAGATCTGGGTCTGCCCGTGAAATTATGGGATGGAAGATCTGGGTCTACAAGTATCATACAGTCTAGTCTTATCAATTTGACAGCTGCCATTATAATTATCACATAAACTTTACAGTTACAGTCATCCCAATTATATTTTTCAAAACTAAAGTGATTTTATAGGGAATTTGGTCCCAAAGACATTAGGCCAAAATATTGGGATTTTAAAGCAAAATAATTAAAAAAATATAGAAATAAATGTGCAAATATTACCACCTGAATGTCACATTTTCAAGTACTTCAACACATAAAATAGCCAATATTAATAACATAGTGCAAAGAAAGAATAATTCAAACATATCTAATCCATTACTACTACTTGTCTTTGTTGTATTGAGTATATCTATTAGAATGAATCATTCTATGTCCTTTTCATCCTTTTTTTTTGGAAGAAAAAACTTTTATAAGAAACACTGCAATGTGCTTCTCCCAGCAAAACACACAGGGATATTATAGGGCTTTTTGAAAATTATAGAGATTTTAATTAAATACAGGGATGGTTCACAATTTTTCAATGACAGTTTATTTGCCCACAGACAAATGAATTCCAGACTAGTGCATTCAACTTGTCCCTTTCCATGCCTAGGCATCTTAAGTGAATGAAAAAAAGAATTAACTTTTCTTTTTAAGATTTAAACTATTATTTCATCTCCAAAACTACAGTCTCAAAATTCACTGCATGATCCATGCAAATCTTAATATACAATGCCAGTGATGGAAAGTTATCTAATTGCTGTGATAAAACAAAACAATAAACCCCAAATACTTATTAGGTGAATTCAGTAAAACATCTGTATATTTTGATGACAAATTGCATATATTTTTTTTTTACTGCAGTGAGTCTGATAGAATATACTTTTAATAAGTGATACTACATTTGACAATGCACCAAAAAGGGGAAGTAACTTAATTCTATTCTGTAAAAATAGGATGAAGTATTGCCACCTACCAATCTCAATCCTTGAGAGAACCTTGACTCCACTGCCCTCAGCAACTCCCGAAATCTGCCTATACCCTTCTCCAATTCACTGAAACAAACAAGCTTGTGAATGTAAGATGTACATGTTCTTATAATATTATTACAAACATTCACAATGGACCTAATATTTACCAACTTACCATTTTTATTTGTCTTAAATGACTCTGCTCTCTTAAGCCAAGAAAAAATGTCTGTTCATTATAATAGCATATTATAAAAAGAAAATCAAACAAGATTTCTCCTATAAAATAAATTTTTTGACAGGATTATAGGGTACAAAGTTTCTCAAAACCTGATTAAAGATAGTACTGAGCCATTAATATGAATTTATATTTACAGAGAAAACTACATAGATGTGTGAACACAGTGGCCTAATTCACACAAACTTAACTGTCCATATATGATTACATAATGGTTCCTGAATAGCTTTTTTAAGATTGGTCCACTGGAATGTTACTAAATATGACAACCAAGTAGGGTTATTATATATGTCATCCCTAGTTATCTGCTGAGAGGAAACCGCTAAATAAAATCTCTATTCAAACATAAACTGATTTTATGTTTTTGCATCCTTGACAATCTGCAAACATAACAAATCAAAAAGATATGTATCTGAATGTTGCTTTGGGGGGGAAGGTAATGGCACTTTTTACACATTATTAGCTATATCATGCTGAGGAAATGGGACTAAGTGCCTTTCCCAAGAACACACCAAGCCAGCCAACCTGAGCTGACCTGGGTGGGTATCAAACCTGCAACCTTTGGATTATGAGTCCAATGCTCTACTAACTAAGCTACCACAGCTCCCTGAGATCTATAACTCAAAAATGAAAATGTTTATTTGGAAAATATTATACTAACTGATCTTGGATGAATATTAAATGTATGAGAAAATTTCAAAGTATATGATTCTGTTTTTGTCTTTCAAGGGAAGGTTGGATTCGATGTGTAGCATATTTTGAATTCTAATACAGTATAAATGTGATTATTATTTATTTTTGGATAAAGTGCACAGCATTAACCACTGAATTGAGCTGATTAATCAAATTACTCTGGCAGATCGGGATATGTTACAAAGTCTGATATGCAAATATACATGCATGATTCTTGCACAGAACTGTCAAATAAAACATCAAACCAAATTTTGGATTCTTGTACAATCTCAAGAAATTATCTATTCTAATCAAGTAGGAAATTTTCAGATTTGTACAACCCGCAAATTTTACAAAGATATATCAAAACTAAGTGTGATGTCAATAGTCAAACTTATGTTGAGCAGCCACCTCTGAAAAGCAACAACATTAGCCTCTTAAGACATATGGCTGCTCAGTGAAGGTTCATATCTACTATTGTATGGTTGTAGAGATCTAGAGTTCATCTCTTCTATCATATGGCTGTAGAGATCTAGAATATATGGATTTGTAAGATACTGTGAAACCATATCATTTTTTGTCTGTATCAATTTTGGCAAAAAGTAAAAATTTTGTCAGTACTTAAACTCATGAATTTTAGACAAGGTTAAATTGTCTTCACAGACAAATCATTGCTCATTGGGCTTTTTAATTCATGGATTTTAGACAAGGGTTCCATCGTCTTCATAGACAAATCATTGCTCATTGGGCTTTCAATTCATGGATTTTAGACGAGGATCCCATTGTCTTCACAGACAAATCATTGCTGCAAGTCTCAAAAATTGGTAACCCACAGATAAAACTGAATCCACTGTTGGTGATTAACAGAGGTAACCTCTAACTCAGGCATGTTGGACTTTGTATCATCAGAAACCTACCCATGCTTTATGTAATAAATTGGAGACTGCTGAATAGCGGTCTCAAGGATAGGTCCAATGTTATCCTGTAGTTCTTCTATTGGTCCTGCTCCCACACACTGCAAGGCATATAAGCTGGAAAAAGCCTTTTCCTTCTCCTGTAGATACAACAATGCCAAGTCACCAGCCCTCTCAAAACAAGCTATTATTTGCTCCTCTCTCTTTTCTGCCTTGTACTTACTGGTACTGCTTGGGGAGATCTTCTCAAGGCAGGAACCTGAATATGAAATTAACAATGTCCAAGTACTGCAAAACTAGAAGAAGACCAGAGCCTGCACGTTCAGCCCCATAACTGAAGCACTGATGTAAAACATGTGATCTTAACCTCAAGGTCAATAGGCTGAACAATCAAGTCGCTGAAAGAATTGCCTTAGCTTTATATTGATTCATTCTAAGTATGAACAAAAATCCATCAAAGAGTTTAGGAAGTATAAGTCAATGAAAAAACTTTAACCGAAGCCTTAATGCAAATTTTCTATGACTGTGACATAAATCTTAAGGTCAAGGGGCAAGTGAGCATGTTGCAGAATGAATTGTCTTATCTTCATAATGATTCACCACAGGTAAGTATGTAAAAAAAAAAACATCATGGGGTTTAAGAAATAAAAGCAAAGGAATAACCTGAAACAAAACCTTAAAACAAATTAACTATAACTATAACTATAACCCTGACCCTAAGGTCAAAGGGGCTAACAAACATGTCACAGAATGAATTGTCTCATCTTCATGATGATTTACGCCAAGTATGAAGTGAATCTATCAAGGGGATTGGAAAATAAATGCAAATGAAAAACTTGAACCAAAATCCCAACAAGGTGTTGATACCTCCGATGCTGTAACTGTGGGCTAGACAAAATGAAGAAACTAAAAATGACTCTTTTCTCAATGTTCAACCGTTTGAGGTGTCACATTAGGATAATATTAACTGAATTAGTAAACATTCACTGTAAAGCCTCTCAATATAATGCTGCCACTCATATAAAGTGGGTATGGGCTTGGATCCCATTAAATAGGCTAAGTTTCATTTCTACTTTTTTCACTTTATTTTAGGTTTTTGACTAATGAGAACCAATTTTATTATAGTTTTACATCATTAAATATCTTATTTCTTGTATTTTTGTGGACAACATACCCCCATTATGCTTGTAACAGTGTTGTCCCTTGTAAGAAATAGCATGGAGATGCACAGTGCACCCTGTGGCCCTGATTATGAAACAGCCCCTTATAAGTTCAACCACAAAACTTTAAGTCGCTTACTTTAAAAACAAATAAACATTTTAATGCTATCAATTACTTTCTTTCCTCTTCATGCATTTCTGCTTAAAAAAAATGGATGGAATTTATGCATTTTTAATTGTTCTACTGCAAGAAAGCATTATTGCACAAACAATGATCAGTTTTTCCCTCATGAGTGGCATTATCCCACTTCAGGACTCACAGTACTAAATATATGGAAGGGGAACCAGTCTAGAAATTGATGAAGATAAAATAGAGTATATATGGGTTTGGCTGGCCAGGATTGGTTGATAATGAAAATAAAAGTTTAGGGAAAAGAATCTTTTGAGAGTTTATCCTAGTTGTGAGTGAAAAAAATAGAGACCATGTTTTAGTGATGGAATTTCAGTCCTTTTACAGACCTGAGTTTGTAAAACACATTTCTGAAATTAGCACCGGACTCTTTGGTGCAGAATTGAAAGCACATGTTTCAAACACATGTTGATCCAGAAAATGCCACAGCTCATATTGTTTTCTCTACAAAGAAGCTGTCAACAAGGATATGTATATACTGATAAATATAGGTTTGATCATGAGCATTCAGAAATTTAAAGTTATTGAATTTTTAATATTATGGTATTTGCATAGGTTTACTATGGGAGCTGAATTAGTACCGTGAGTCCTTCAAGTGACCTAACAAAGAAAATACATGCTGCCTTATTGGCTATGTTATCATAGCCTTGACTGACATTTGGACAGGTCGACGCTACGAAGTGATCCTATCATTGCTAATTTAGCAACAAAATTAGAGTCCAGACTACCAAGCAGTTTGTGTCTCTTCTTACATGGAACATTTTTTCTCTGTGTGTTGCACTCATCCAATCAGATGTTGTATTCAAAGTGGCAGCCTATTCTTTAAGATAGTATGCTTTGATAGTTTAGAGGACACTTAGAGTCATTTTACTAAGATTTTGCATTTGTTTTAACTTGAATAAACTAAGGAGACTTCAGTCTCAGGGTTCTCCACAAGATTTTTAAAGTTGCAGTTCAAAACTGCTTCCCTGAAAAAAGTTGCAGTCCCAGCACTATAACTTGCAGTCCCAATAAAGATACTTTTTTTCACCTTGCAATAATTTCGAACATTATGAGTGTATTGTTGTGTCACCAAATATACATGTATATGTCATCAGATTGCTAATGCTCATTCACTGTGAAATATTTAGTATTATAATAAATGAATGAAAAAGTAAGGAAGTTGATATCCATGATAATTGTGATTGTTGGTGATGTTACAACTATAACAATTCTCAATGCTTTACCTTGCCATTCTTTAATTGTATGTACAGCTAGAAGGAATCAAGGAAGAGATTACACTTTCTTTTCTATATTAATTTATTTAATTAGCTTAATTCCATCTCAAATCAATAAATTTTCCAAGACACTGGAAGAAGGAACAAATTACCATATTCCATTTACTTTTTTTTCATTTCATCTTTAAGCAACACAGCATACTACATTTTTTCTTGAACAAACTTAAACAACCCTGAGTCTGTAATAGTATGTACTGTAACGAACATGAACAAAACTGTTGGATAAAACACCAGGATGGACAGATGGATGTACAGATGGATAGATGGACAGAGAGACATGACCAAATCAAGATCAGTTAATACACTTTGGAATGATGCATGATAAAATATTTCTAAGTGGGACAAAGGGACACCCACAAAAAATTTGTGTATGTATACCTTTAATTGCATAGGCCTCAGAATAAATATGGAGAAGTCTTGGTGTTGTCATTTGCCTGGGCAGACTTTCAAGGCTAACTGTATCAAACAGTGTCAGGGATGACTGGTATTCCCCTTTACAATAGTACAGCTTGGCCAAAAGAAGGCTGGCCTCATTGCTGAGCTGGAAACCAAGATGAATGTCAAAATCATAGTTTATCATGGAGCAATCTTACTAGGATGAGAATTCAAAAATATGAATTTTGTATCAACACATTGGAAACAAAGTTGATCCTAATGTATGTTCGCATGAATTGCACAAAAAATAGGAAATTCTGTTTCATTGTGGTTTTCAATGTATATTACGTGTTTTAAAGAATTTCTTAGGGATGTACACAGATTCAATCCTTTATGATGCTGATGTGGATCTAAATAGTATTCTTATGACTAATCAAATTAATACCAATTAATGATTTAATTTTATTATCATAACACAATGAAACTGAATAAATGACACCAATACATTTTATCTTCACATCATTTTAATTAATACAACTTGGAAAGTAGTTAAAAGTGACCATTAATGTATATAGTGACATCAGATTCAAAAACAACTGTTCATCAAAATGTGGTGGTTTTGCTACAAAAGGTAGACCCAAGGCAGCATTAAAAACAAAACAACTTTGTTATGAAAGGTTCATGCAAAATTCATGGTGAGATAATACTACTGAAGACAATGCTGGTAGTGTGTTCCCTATATCTAACTTGCTTTAGCAGGTAAGGCAAAAATACAATGATCAACACAGTACTACTATGATTAATCTATTTAGTCAAGTACTGGTCACTTTCAATGAAATGACCAATTAATTGATTATATTCTATGTGATTGATTTTTCCATGAGATCCAGTTCTGTACCCTTCCCTGTCTTGAAATTTATGTCATTTATTGATGCATTGTGTGACCTTAATGTTTTCCTACCAATTTTTTCAGTTTTTTTATTTTGTTTTAGGAAAATGGGACTCAAAGTAACAACAAAAAAACAACAAGACTTTCAAGATGGCCATATGCTGGATGTCAGATCAGCACCATTTTAATTTCAGATCAACAAAACATTATAGGAAGTCTTTTTAGTGAAAACCCCATGCTGACATGAGCATTCATTCAGGAGAAGTAGTGATAACAAGATTTTCAAGCTGGCTTCTGTGGCAGCCAATAGATCTGCACCATCTTCATTTAGGACTAATGAGAAATCTAAACAAGTCTTCTGGTGAAAACACCATGTCAATATGATTTTCCATTCAGGAGGAATAATAATAACAAGATTTTCAAGATGGTCACTGTGGTGACCATATTGGACCTCATATCGGCACCATTTAGGACAAACTAGACATCATAAGAAGTCTTTTGGTGAAAACCCCATGTCAGTATGACATTCTATTCAGAAGCAATGATAATAAGATTTTCAAGATGTCTGCTGTGGTGACCATAGTGAACATCAGATCAGTACCATTTTCATTTAGGACCAACTAGACATCATAAAAAGTCTTTTAATGAAAACCTCATGTTGATATGACCATCCATTCACGAGGAATAGCAATAACAAGATTTTCAATTTGGCCGCTGCAGTGGCCATAATTGATGTCCAAACAGCACCATTTTCATTTACAACCAACTAGATCATGGCAATCCTCCAAGTAAATGGAGAAGCAGCAATAACAAACTTGTGCTAATAGTCAGACAGACAGACAACAGGCAACAGACAAAAGACTATCCCATAAGCTCTTCTGGTCCATGACCAGCAGAACTTTAAAAAAATTCCACAAGAAGTCTTTTACTTAAAACGTCTTGTTGATACTACCATCCATTTAGGAGGAACAGCAATAACAAGATTTTCAAGATGCCACTGTGTGGCGGCCTAATTGTATGTTAGATTGGCACCATTTTCATTTAGGACCAACTGGACATCATAGGAAGTCTTTTGGTGAAATCTCCACATCAATATGACTTTCTGTTCAGGTGAAGTTGTGATAATAAGATTTTCAAGATGGCTGCCATGGTGGCCATATTAGATGTCAGATAGGCACCATTTTTATTTAGGACCAGCTACATATCATAAGAAATCTTTTTGTGAAAACCCCATGTTGATATGACCATCCATTGAGAAGGAGTAGCAATAACAAGATTTGAAAGATGGCTGCTGTGGTGGCCATATTGGATGTCAGATCGGCACCATTTTCATTTATGACCAACTAGACATCATAAAAAGTCTTTTAGTGAAAACCCAATGTTGATATGACCATCCATTCAGGAGCAATAGCAATAACAAGATGTGGTGGCCATATTGGATGTCCAAACAGCACCATTTTCATTTAGGACCAACTAGACCATAGCAATCCTTCAAGTAGTTTAGGAGAAGCAGCAATAACAAACTTGTGCTAATAGTCAGACAGACAGACAATAGGCAACAGATGAAAGACCATCCCATAAGCTCTTCTGGTCCATGACTAGCGGAACTAAAATTCCACCTCAAACTTGTTCTAAGATATTTTAAGAATTTTTCTTTGGAAATAGGCCCCATGGTTTCATCTCCTGAATGACTAGAAAATTTGCTGGTTTTGGCAAGATGTCATGCTTATTAATCAATCATTTATCTGCTTATTAATCAATCATTTATCAGCTGGAAAAATTGATCATTGATCATGGAATTTTAACATTTCCCCACACTAAAAATAAATAGTTAAGTGTCGTAATGTCCAAATATGTCAGTGTATCCTATGTTAAGGAATGCAGAAATTTATATAGAAAAATTACAGGTACATCAAATGAAAACAATATCTAAGATTTAACAAAGCAACTTTTAAAACTACTGTACCTTATGTTCTTTAAAATAAATAGACAACAACATATGACCCAAAAAAAACTTGCAAAGGGGTACCTTTCCATTTTCGTTACTGACTATTTTCAAATGATGTTCAGCTTCTCCCAGCATGACTTTTGCTTTGCTGGTATTTTGTTCTGATGGTGGATTTTCTTTGACATATTGTTCCAGATCACATTCTCCAATGATGAAATGGACATACGTGTCTGAAAAGGATTGAAGAACATAAAAGTTTCCATCATTATCACCAGATTGAGAATTCCATAAAATTTACAAGATAAGGAAAAGAAAAAATCTCACTAATATACTAATATACTGGTAAAATTTTAATTTTTTGACTAAAATATAAGAAAAAAAACTACAGTCAAATAAAATTATCAGCTTAGAGTTGCTTATTCTGAAATCCCAAAAAATCAGCATACTTACAATTGCTACAGTGTGTTACTAACATTAAAAGATTCGAAAGGCAACCCATAAATGTTTACCTATGAACATTTGCTGGTAATTATTAATGTGAATTCTGTATGTTATCAGATTGAGTGGTTATGAAGAACAGCAGCTGCTGTACTCAATATTTCAGCAAGAAAGACAAGAAGAGTAGTCAAATTTTATTATTGTGATTTGATTTTGTTAAGATATTCTTACATTTGCAAAATTGATAAACAAGTTAAACTTATTCAAGCTACATGGGTATAAAATACTACCAGGTTGTACGGATAATTGCAAGGACCATATATTTAGCAATAAATGACCAGTGATCTATGCTCTTATTTGCATTTTTATCAACTGTCTAGTAATTACTATAAGGCGCCCTGTGTTGTGAATAATTTTCATTGTCTATTACAAGACAGGAATCATAGGTATTTTTTTAGCATTCAGGACTAATGAAGCTTCAACAATGCATACCTGCCATAACACAATGTGTCATGTGAAAAACATGATTTTGCACTCCTAAACCCCCTGACATGGTCATGTTAAGAAAAACACAATTTTCAATAACTGGTACTGCATTTTGGGTCGCAAAAGATGGTATTTAGGATCGTGATCAATACATGTTTGCTGTTTGGATGCATAAAAACCACTGAAAAGGAGACCCAAGGAATTTTCATCAATACACAGCATGTACAGTTTTTGAGAAGAGTCACATATTTTCATACTCAAAGAATGGTCACAAATTTCCATGTACAAAACAGTGTCCCCCCAACAACAAAAATTTCAGACACAAGCCCAGGGTAAGTGGCTTTAAAAAAATTACTTGCCCCAACTCGAATTTCACTTGCCCCAAAGAGACATATATTTTTACTATTATTTTAACGGAACATTAAAATTGCTATAATTTAAATAAAAAAGAAATATAAAAATGCTTGCAACTTACTCATTTTCTGTATTTATTTGCACCTCTCAAAATGGTGTATCGCTGAAAAATATTGTTATTTGACCTCATCTACTAAAATTATAATTTCATTTCAATAGAAGAAATACTTTCTTCAGGTCTTGGTGTAAACCAGTACCCAGTACTAAAAAAGTTTTTGCTTTACAGTGTTTTCAAACAATATTCATGCCTGATGATATCCACTCAAATTTTGATTCCATTTTCACTTAAAACAATGTTTTCCTGACATCAACCAGTGTCCAATTACTCTATCAATGTCCTCTTTACTGCTTGGATCAGCAGAGTTGTGTCCCCCTTACTGATTGGATCAGTAGAATTGTGTCCTCCTTACTGACTGGATCAGCAGAGTTGATGTTCATAAGCATCTGAAGTGTGCCCTGGTTGTAACAATTTTTCCTTATACTCTTGATATTCTACATGAGACTGAATGCTCATTGACATTCTGCTATAGAGGGGCTCACAGCTCACCTGATTTCCCAAAATTTTACAATTTCTGCATGTTCAGACAATTCTTAACAATTGTGGCATACATCTCTGCTATTGGAACCTCTGACTGTTTCTATGTCTTCAGAATTGCTTTAGGTCAATGTACTATCTGCAGATTTTATCGTACACAAAGCAGTGGGCTGAATATTAATAATTTACCAGTGCCTTTCCAGAACTTCACAATGAAAATTCAGCAATTTATTGGCTTGCTCAAGGTTTTGTCAGAAAATGAGATAACACTATTCTTGAGACAAGCCCGATGGGAAATTCATTTAGAATATGAAAGGGACCCAATCTAGATTTAGTGGGGCCCTGGGCATTGGGCTACCCAAATTTTTAAGGTCTGAAAATATGTCTCTTGTTTTAAAGTTTACAAAATGCATCTGTGATGTAAAACTTACAAATGAATTTTTGGCCAGCAAATTTAGCGTTACCAATTTTTGAGATTACACGTGATGCAAATTCCTGGAATAGTAACCAAGAATGCAGATGTCTGAAACAAAAATAACGAAAACATTGTGTGGTTACTATATAATTTTAATAGGAGTAACTTTACTGCAACAAAGGAGGTATTTATAAAACATTTCATAAATACCAATTGGCAGATCACTGAAATCAAAACATTTCATTCTAATTCAAACAAATTTTATTTTACCTATTTATTTATAAGATTCTACAACTTTTTTAACAGTGCATATTGTCCAAGATTCATGTACAAAATGTTTGGGTACTAAAAGGAGAAACATTCTAATGGCTAGGTACGAAATGCCTCAAGTAAATATACTTGGGTACAAAATGCTTTGGGTTCCAATTATCTTGGGTGTGAAATGTCTTGGGTATGATATGTCTCAGGTACGAAATGGTTTTGGGATATAACAAGCTGAGGCTATTTGCACAACCACTGTGCACGTTAACTGGGAAAGACTATTCGCACGGCTGCCATGTACCTCATGTGGAAAGACTATTTGCAGGGCCATCATCTATATAATTTATGTAAATCTATTTGTACGGCTGCTGCGTACATGACCTGCGAAATATACTGATTTTGCAACTGATTACCTTTAATTCCATACTTGCAGGTCATTGTTGTTAAAACTTGTACAATGCTATACTCCTTCACCTCCGGTAGAAATAGAAATTTTATAATATTGAGTGAATCTCACAACTGAAAAACTCCAGTATTGTCACCCAATCGATGAACTTTTTCTGTTATTCACTCAGAACAAAGTTTCTTTTGTTTTAATGCTCAATGAGTTATTTAGCTAAAGTGCATTAAGAGTTTGAAAGTACAGTGAAACCCTGCAATAACGTGAATTCGGATATAACGCAATCGTGGCGTGGCTCCCAAAATTTCCTATATTCATTTGCACACGATTTTTTTTCCCCAAAGTACGAGAAATAGTGTATCAAATGTGTATATTATCATTTTGGAGAATAGATCGCGTATGAATTCAAGTATAATACGTTCGTGGCGTCGTTCCTGAAATTTTATATACATGTATTTTTCTCGTACACGGAAAAAATATTTTTTTTTAAGTATGAGAAATAGTGTATAAAAAGTTTATTATCATTTTGGGGAAGAGATCACGTATGAATTCGATAGTGACGTGGCTTCTGAAATTTAACAATTTCATCAATTTCTTGAAGTGTTATGCCAAAATAAACATTATCGGAAATGTTATTTATTACTGATCCATGAGTAAAGCTAGTAAGTCTTCTTTGTGTTTGTCTTCAATTCATTCTGTATACAATCATTGCTCAAACAATAGCCGACATGTGTTTCTTCTTTAACTGCATACACAACCGAGCATCAGACAATGTGGTGGTTGATAAAAGATTCTCACGATTTAATCAAAAAACGTAAGCTGCCAACACGTGCGCTGGACTTCAATTCATCCTGTATACAATCATTATGCAAACAATATCAGACTCATGTTTCTTCTTTAACTGCATACACAACCAAGCACCAGAAAATGCGGTGGTTGATCAAAGATTGTCATATGTGGGTGCTTATGTAGAGACTGAGCTTGGGCTCTGTAAGAAACACTTTGATCATTAAGTCTGTGAAATCTATTAAAGGATGCAACTGAACACATATCAATTGTGCGGCAAGATCACAGGGACTTCAAATAACCACTCTCTGTTACTTGGCACTGCACAAGTATCAAACTCGCGGCTCAATCAAAGGGTTGTCATGTGGGAAAGCAAAGACAGCTCAATATCAGATAGTAAACGGTGTTGATACCCTATTCATGTTATACATTAGACGTGTATACATTGTTCTCTGAATAAAGTAAAATACAGTAAAACCCCGTAATAATGCGACCCCGCTTTTCCGCAATTGAATTTTATGGACCCCAATTATCGCGTTATTGCAGGGTTTCACTGTAGCAGATTCCTTAGGTAATGTCAGCTGTTTACGGTTTATGTTCTACAGTGCTTTTTGTACATCCCAGTGCTCAAACAATCTGATAGCCCGACACCGGAGGCTCCGATAATTTCAGATCAGGCCCCTTCTGTATTCTAAGTGAAGTGCTCATCGGGCTTATTGAAAAAAAATCTAATTTGCCTGAGAAAACTTCAATCGCACTGACGAAATGTGGAATTTTATTTTCAAGTTGTTGAAAGACTAGTAAATTATTAATATTTATCCCCATGTATGCCCCTTACCCTTATGAAGATCGTCTACTTACCGTACTTCTATTGAAAGCTGTAAACTTTGTGTACAAAGCAAAGCATGTGACCTATGAATGGGGAACAGATTGCCTATGTTACCTATAATTAGTGCTCACTTGGCTTTAACATACATGTAATTCTACAGGCAGTAGGACAAAAATTCCGTTTTTAAGGACATCTACCACACATACTGTTTTATAGTTGAAATCGACCGCTTTTCAAAATTATTTTTTTTTTATATGTTGAAAGAAGAAAGAAAAACAGAACGGAATCTTTTCACGTTCCATCCACGTATTACAGAAACCAACCAGAACCAGTCTACTGGGGACCGGAACTGTTCCAGCAGTCGCTGCGACCGGTGCAATGATGCATGACTGAGTAAACAGATTAAGGCTAACATGTGTACACAACATGCTGTTAATTGATTACCTTATTGTTGTAATCTGAAGAGTTTAGGCAAAATGCTGTATGTTTTTTTGATGTGGTATAAGTAATAAAGGGATCAAAGGTGGTCCATGATGTCTTTTGAGTCTTTGATAAAAATAATCAGCCATCCTTTGGTGAAGGTGAGATAAAAAAAAGACCAACCGACCCAGACATGATTTAGGCAGAAACATTGGAGTAAGTAATGCAACACTGGTTAAACATATTAAGCAGCACCTATTAACAACATCAAAAGTGTAAAGAGAAACTGTATAATGCAAGACACGCTTCATTTGCTAATGATCATCAGTACAGGGTTCTCAATAGATTTCAAAACTGAAGAGTCATTTTGACCCTTGACACCAAAATCTCAAGAGTCAAAACTGAAATCTCAAGAGTAATTTATTTTTGAGACATGAGCTCGTAGCTGGGATTGTTCTTTATTCATGGAGCAAACGGATGCTAAAGATTTTTTTTACATCTTTAGGAGTTTTGTTCTCCTTCTCCTCAGAATTGTTACTAACTTTGTTTCTTTGGATTCTGAGGGTTGGAATGATCATCCCTCTAGCAGGTCATTCATAAGAATGAGACAGAACAGAAAATATACGTCTTTGAGCCATTGTGATTAATTAATATGAGCCAGTGTATGACAATTCAATCAAAAAGAAAGAGGTGTATATCTTGAAGTTCACTGCAAAGATTTTTTTAACAGAAAATCCAAAAACATTTTTATTTTCCTTCACAAGATCATTGACTGGTGACCACTAATGACATTAATTGTGATTATTTAGTTTCACACTTAACAGGCTGTCAATAGTTTTCTGGTCCAGATCTGCCCTTAAATATTCCTCTAAAAACATCTTGAACAATGCAATAACATTGAAACAATGCAACAAATCAAAATACCTACTCAAGTGTTTCTGCCAAAATCATTTTTTGGTTGATCTATCCTTTTTATCTCATTTCCACCAAAGGTCAGCCAATTTTTTAAACAAATTACCACCTTTGGTCCCTTTATTATTTATAACACCCTCACAAAACATCCCGCATTTGGCCCTAAACTCTCCATATTACAACAGTATGGTAATCAATTGACAACTTGATGTGTACACATGTTAGCTTTCATAATCTGATTACTCAGCTACACATCATTGCACCAGTACAATATTTCCGGTCCCCAGTAGACTGGTTCCCACTGGTTTCTGTAATGTGGGGATAGAACACACAAATATAGATTTTTTTGGTCCCAAAAAATAATAAGAAGAATCATCTTTTATTTTCAAAAGCCATTGGGTAGATTTCAACTATAAAACTGTTATGTGTGATAGACAGCCTTTAAAACGGTATTTTTGTTCAACCGCTGGTGAATCACATGTATGTTGATGGAAAATGAAACAAATATTTGATCAAAAGTTAATCCAATCAAGTAATAATTTATTCTCTCTTCCTCTAATTATCATAAGCGTCAAAGATAATCTCATAACAATCTAATCTGTGGGGGGAGGGCAATTCCCCAGAGGCTCTGATGATTTCGATGGGCCCGCCGTCGACTCAGTTTTAACAAATAAATTAATCTTTGCAGTAAATAGTAAAAAAAAATCCTTGCAAGAGTCTAAGTTATGGTAGATTACTACAGGTTGTATATGCAAACTATACACAGGTTTTTATATAAAAAAAATTAAACTTGTTTTGGGGCCCATGGCTGCTCTGCCAAGGGGCCCAGAATTTCGGTCAGTGGGCCTGGTTATGCCCACCTAAGCATGACATCAGTGACCCATTAGTTCTGCCCAGTTCATATTGATTTTGTATAGGTGCGATATTATTGGCCACTAAGGTGTAAAAAGTAGTCTTGCAAGTGTCAGTCCCTTTCGGATATGGTGAGTTTGTTACAGAGAGTGCACGCTTAATAGGAAATTATGCCACAGGTGAAAAAGGGTAATTAAGACTGGTGCTCCGGCCATAAAATCAACGTGCATCATAAAAACACAGAGGTTGGAATTTCCATGCGTCAGAAATGGTTCAAATTTAAACGCTAAGCGTCAAAACCCCGAAGGTACATTGTCTATTGAGAACCCTGCAACATGGCTGATCCAATGAATAAGGCCATTGATAGAGAAATTGGACAATGATTGACATTAGGGCCTTAAGGAAAACATTGCCTTATGTGTAATATGAACTTAATATGATTCTGTTTATTTCTTTTCATGTTTAAAGTACAGCAATTGCAAAGTTGTGTGGCAAATAATTGTAAAAAAATAGGGCCCTTGTGGGCACATGGAATTGGAGTCAAGGCTTGTGATTTTTTAAAGTCACCAGCCCTGGGCCTATGTCTGAAAAAAAATTCTTTGAGCACTGTATCCACACAGTAAATCTTAGTAGCATAATTCTTTCTTAATTCAAAATAACAAAGCATACACTTAAAATGTACATTCGCACAGTAAATCTGAGTAACATCATTCTTTCTTAATTCAAGATAACAAAGCATACACTAAAAATAAAAAAGCATAGAGTGGGATTCAATCCTGAATCTTTTGCATGACAGGTCGACATATTACCATTTGACTACAGTGAATGATACGTTGGAAGATGATATTTCTTTGATTATGTTATGTCTGTCTATTGAAAACAAAATTCTGGACTGTTAAAATAAAATTGAATTAACAAAATATTTTCTCTTGGGAAAACCACTAATTCACGGATTAGCCTCTAATTGTTTGCAGACCACATTTTGATTATTATAATTCAAACTGTGAGACAGGCACTGGTTGCAGTGCGAATATTGTTAATGACACTGTGTACATAGCTGCCATGTGAATAGTCTTTGTAAAATTTAGTACATGGCCACGATACAAAATAAACACTATGGAACAATTTCTTTTTTTGGTGTTTAATAGTCCAGTAAATTGGGCGCCAAATCTGTAATGGTATTAATGGGTACATGTTATTTTTAGCTGAGATGACATAATTTGGACTTGTCCCTAATGCACTGACTGATCACCATGTGGAGAGTCTTTTCTACTGTGGGCACACAGCAGCCATGCGAATAGTCTTTCCAAAAGTTGGTACACAGTGGCCGTGCAAATAAACACTTCCTAATGTCCAGCAATAAATGCATTCCCTGTTCTCTGGGAATTGCTCATGGCTGAATATGCTCAACACAAATCTAGATGTTCAACTCAACTGGCCACTTCTTTTCATAACGATCTTTGATTGTAGTTGATTGTAAATACAATAATTAAATACTGGCATATTTCCGTGATTATCAGGTTCATTAGCCATGTTCTGCGTAACAAGCATCACATACAGTACATAAATAATATCTTGTGAACAGATGCATACCTTTAACAGATCATTTTGTCCATTCTCTAGATATTAGTACTATTGTAACAACAACTGGTACACGATGAGAACTGGTCCTCTGTCAGTACCGCTTTCAGTGGTGGATAAATCACCAGAACGGATGTAATCATCAGAATGGACTTGGAATATGTGCAAGATGTTTGTCCTTAATGTTAATTTATGTATTAGCCTGAATAATCATTCAAAGGTCTGCAGTCAATTAAAAAATAAACAAAATATATTTATCGAGCTGAATACAAACTTGCTGAGGAAGAAAAATTAAAATATCTTGATATTAAATGCAACTTAATAAAGAATCATGCAAAAATAATAAAAAAACATTTCTGAAGACATGACAATTGACAATTTTAAAAAGGTAAAGACTTTCGGGGACAAAAACGAGACTCCTTTTAATAGTGATCTAATATAAGATGGTCGGAAATTACGAATAATACATTTGTCCCCAGAAGAAATAATAAATAATATAAATCAGTACTCCAACTTTATTTCCCGTTAAATATTAAGATCTATGATTATACAGTCTAATACAAAAATGAATAACGAGTACAAACATATTGCACATATGAAGACTTCCAAGTTCGTTCCGGTGAGAGGGGCAATGGCTGACCTTATAACAGACAACAAATTTCATACTATTATTACAAGCATGCTAGATGATCGGTTTAAATGCATTCTTGAATAACAGAATAAAAGTAAGCTAACCAACACCCGTGTTACTGGACGACAGCTTCTTGGATAAATCAGCTGCCTTGTCCCAAAGACCCTGGATTCGAAACCTTTCTATTTCGCTTTCCACACGAGAGACTTTCCCCTTTCCTGCCATATTTTTAGTTAATAACACTTTAAGGCGTATACGTGCAACAAGTAGACATCGTTTAATCTTTCATAAAGCTAAGACTGGACATTTGCCCGCTTGAACAAAAATCGAGAGACAACACATTCATAGCGGTGCCAACACTTTGTCAACTGTATTTTTCCTCCGTAAGAAGAGCTATTTCACTAGGAAGGTAAACAAGTTAATACAATATTTATGCACGCACCCGAGGGTGCAGACTGATTCGGACCAAGCATATTCGGACCATCTTGCGGGCTGATTCGGACCATGTCAAATATTATTAATTTTCGTAAATTGTTTAAAACATCATATTTCTCATTACGTCCGATGTAAGTTGAGCAGTTCAAAACTGCATTTACGGAAACAAAACCTGATTTTATGTGAAATGATGGCGTAGGTCTGTATACAAATCAAATGAAATAATGTAAGACTGTTTATATTGCATTGTCAATTTAATAGTGAAATATTTTAATAGCAGCCCATTCACCTATGTGCGAAATTGAAATAGTTTACTTTATTTTATAGAGAAATAATACAATTAATAAAAATGAAAAAGATAGTGAAAACGGGGCCCATATATATATATATATATATATATATATATATATATATATATATATATATATATATATATATATATATATATATATGTGTGTGTGTGTGTGTGTGTGTGTGTGTGTGTGTGTGTGTGTGTGTTGGTCTGAACTGTTAATGTTTTTATTAGATTTACGAGGAATCTATCGTTACACTGTATATTGTATCATATTTTAATACTACTAAATAAAACTTATAAACTAAAAACTAAACTGGGGTCCTGTCAAATTCAAGATTTAATTCAATACAATATCATACGTCCATATTCTGCGAATCTTTTAGACTAATTATAATAACAAACTATGTTTGCAAAAACAGGAATACTACTAAAATAAAAAATGTAATTATTTATAAGAGTAAATGGAAACTACTTCAAAAAGCCACCTAGGACAATACATCGGAATAGATTTAAGCTTGGATGGTCACATCAATGAAAATGTGAACAAGGACAATTCTGTGTTTGCTCTAATCCGAAGAACCTTTACATATTAGGGGCCCATTTTCGTTTGTACTATTCTACAAAACTATGGTTAGCACTCATCTAAATTACGCTAATACTGTCTGGTTTCCCTTCAACATGAAATACATGCAACCAATAGAAAGTGTGCAAAGACGTGCAACCAAACAACTACCACTTTATCCAACTTGTCATACCCGGGTAGGATAAAGAAACCTAAATTGCTATTACTGAGCGCCAAAAGAATTGTGGAGACATTATACAACAATACAAAATGTTAAATGGAAAATATTTTAGAGATGCAGCAAAATGTGGGAGAAGATGGTAAACCGCATAGTGTTACGACTCTAGGTCTTAAAACAGAAAGAAAGTGAAACCAACAATGTATGTAATATCAACAAGGAATTTATTTCCCTGTAATACAAAGTGAAATTAAAAAGATACTTACAATATTATGAATCAAATTCCAAATAATCCTAAATGTCCTAATCACAAGTCCAATAATATAGAATATTCCGAATGAGTTCCAATAGTCTTGAATGTCCTGATATACCACAATGTTACAAACCAGAATGTCTTTGAATGAGTTCACAAAAGTACAAAGCAATGTATTCATTCAAAAGTAAATGAGCACTTTAGTAATTACAATGAATGCTTAAATAAATAATTCCTCTCGAATGATATCCGAGTTCAATGGCACAATGCAAAATCTGATCACAAATGGATTCCCACAGACTGATCTAAAACAGAAATTAAGTTAATGCCTATCAAGTCTCCATTATATACCTATTTTCTAATGACCCACATCATAAAGGAAAAAAAGTCATCCTAAAGAAGAAAAAACCCAGTCTAATTGTAAATAAGACTGGTCTTGAACTAAAATGCTTGTCAACATCCTGCTGACAAGTAACCGTAATTTAAAGTACAAATATATACAATCTTACTAGCATAGACAAAGTTAAGCACGCTATTGATTCAATATACATAACAATAAGAATAGAGAGACACTATAAAATATATAGCAAACGAAAATTTTAATCCTACTGTTTGATTAAGATTTTTAACTGACATCTTTATGATTAGGAACCATTCAGACGAAGAACTATAGAATTGTATTGATCACCTAAATCATTTTTACCCCACAATTAATTTACTTATACTGCATCCAGTACGCATGTATCGTATCTTGATGTAAATGTGATGAAAAATAATGATAATACTATCTCTACAAATGTTCATGTCAAAGAAACTAGTATCCACCAGTATATGGAATATTCGTTTTGTCATTCCAGGTCATGTAAAAACAGTATACCTTATAGGCGGGCAAAAAGATACCAACGTATCATTCAGACGATTGTCAATAACAAAATTCTTTGAATGTTAAAAACATATTTCCAAAACAGGAATTATCCTATACATGTAATTGATTATATCTTATGATGCTCTAAACACAGCAGGATGTTGTACGCATCCTTCCATAAATTCATAATACAATATAATCCTTCGTTACCACATATAGGCCTTACAATAAATATTGAAGTCTCCTCAACTTATCCAAAAAAAAAAAAAAAAAAAAAGCTTAAAAAACACTTTACAAAAGCAAGCCAATTCTTGCTTATAGAAGACCTAGGAATTTGCAAGATTTTTTTTATCAGAATAAACCGAAGATGTTTTTCATCATCTAAATGTAACAGACGTCAGTGCTCTCAATGTGCAAATATAAGAGAAAGTACCTATTTCAGTAGCTCTAATACAAAAGAATTGTTTTCTCTACGTTATAACACTTACTGCATATCAACTGATGTAATTTATTTAACAACCTGTAACAAAAATGTAACATGCAATATGCTGGACAAACACTTCAACAAGTTTCGAAGAGAATGAATAATCACCGATTTCATAAATAAAAATTATATAGATCCGCAGTTATAAATATATAATTGTATCTATGACTGTTTGTTTCTATATTGTGATTTCACTGATTCAGTTTTCTTTAGAGACTCATGTATCTTTCTGATTCAGTTATACATATGAGATTGTTATGATAATGCATATCATTTATGACGTTATGTCGATGTCGTCATTGTTTATAAATATAAAGACGTCATCCGTTTCTTTCAAAATATTTTGTGCCCGAAGAAGCATCCACTAAATGCGAAACTAGTTGCAATTTTTTTTTGGCGTTTGTGTTATTATTATTTCAATTATATATATATATATATATATATATATATATATATATATATATATATATATATATAGAGAGAGAGAGAGAGAGAGAGAGAGAGAGAGAGAGAGAGAGAGAGAGAGAGAGAGAGAGAGAGAGAGAGAGAGAGAGAGAGAGAATTATAAATATACACCACACAGGGCCTAACCCAAGGGGTTTTAGCGCCCTAGGCGAACTATGCAACAAAAAAAAAATAAACTTCCGTTTAATTTGGTGCCCTTTAAAGCCTGGCGGCCTAGGCGACCGCCTATATGGTCGGTCCGGCCATATATATATATATATATAGATATATATAGATATATATATACACACACACACACACACACACACACACAAGGTCAATATCGAATTAAGAAAAAAGGTTATAATAGTTAGCATGAAAGCAACAACCTCAGTAGCAAAAGATAGTGTATAAATGTTTACATGTTTGGATGGGATAAACATGTGATAAAAGCTAGATGTGTTACAAAATAACATACAAGAGAATAAAAATGTTGATTTTTTTATTTCAAACATAAAAAGATAGCCTTCAATACTTGAAAAAAGATTCTAATTACAGATTACATTTAATGATTAAAGCCTTGGAATAAGCATCATCAGCCATGATAACAAGATGGTAAAAACAGCGCTGTGTCAGTAATTAATAAATTACGCATTGGATGTGGATAAATGCATAAATGTTTATTCAGCTCAATTGACAGGACAATTTGAAGATCTCATAAATGTTACGAGTTCAATATTCAAACTATTCAAAAAAATCGGAGATTGAATTTATGGAAAATAAAGTTCGACTGAAACGGCACATAGTGACGCAGTATATGAAGTAGCTGTTTTAGATTTAACCATTGAAATGGTAACATTGGACATAAGTCTGAAATTATTCACACGCTTGGAAGGACTGAAGAAACGTTGCAAATTTATGCAAATAAAAGTGCCTGTTGTAAATGGACGTGCTGTTGGCTTTTTCATAACGGCTAAAGACAATTCATCAAGCATGGTCACAATTTAAAATTAGCAGATAAGGGACGTGTATTTATACCACATGAATGAAGTAAAGCTCAGTAAACCTTTCACACAGTGCAAATTTTAAACGATCCATTTTTCAGACCTTTCGGTTAACAACTAGTGGTAATTTAAATTAAACCACACAAATAGCTACCAGTTTAAAATGTTACAAATGCAGCAGAAAAAAAATGACAGACGAAATTGAAAAACGAAATGCAAAATACCACTAATGTAACGGCTGCATAAAATCAACGATAATAACATTGGTATTACAGTGGGAAAATACACGGATTAAAGAGAGAAATCAACAAAGAATTACATGTGAATGCGAAAGAGCAGTTCATAGACGCTCAGTTTATTTCCACAATAAAATCCAATTTCTGACACAAAGTATAGGTAAACATTGTTCAATGCCTTATTTTTTGAAACTTAAATAATGGACTTTAATTAAATTTTTGAAACTTAAATAATGGACTTTAATTAAATTTTTGAAACTTAAATAGTGGACTTTACATTAAATTTTTTAAACGTAAATAATGGACTTTAGATTACATTTTTTAAAACTGAAATAATGGACTTTAGATTAAATTTTTAAAACGTAAATAATGGACTTAGATTACATTTTTTTAACTTAAATAATGGACTTCAGATTAAATTGTTAAAACTTAAATAATAGTCTTTAGATTAAAAAATGAAACTAGAATAGTACCTTACCCTTGTTATGCCATTCAATTTAATACGATAAATTGGTTAACTCACCTTAGCCACGTTAACATAGCAAATGCAGTTCGTGACATCAAAATGTTATATACTGTAACTCAATTTTTCACATACAAGCCATTACATACTTTGTGATAACTTATTATTACAATTTGACAATGGTGACTCTATGCGAAGATAGAGAGCACAGTGTGGCATGAGACTTTGGTAGAATTAACTAAACCGAGCAGTGTAGATGGCAACATCTGGTTTAATGATTTCTTATTGGCATTTAACAGACAAAAATGTACCAGAGTTATCCAGATCAGTACAAAAACTTAATGTTAATATCCAGATATGAAATCTACTGTCTGTATGTACAATACCTTTACCTGATGATAATGCATTCAAATCAAGTTGGGGGCCCGAGGTGTCCGAGCGGTCTAAGGCGCACGCTCTTACCGATCACTGACCTCTCACCTCTGTCCGCGTGGGTTCGAGTCTTGGTTAGGTCAACATGGGCATGTGAGTACGCTTGCCAGCAGTTTCCTGTGGGTCGGTGGTTCTTCCCGGGTTCTTCCACCACCAAATATACTGGCCGCCATGTATAGCCTATCATGTGCTGAAAAATGTGGTGAAACCCACACACAACCATTCAAATCAAGTAACATTAGCATATATATATATATATATATATATATATATATATATATATATATATATATATATATATATATATAGATATATATATATAAAATTATTTAGATGGAGTACTTTACTTTCTTAAAGACATCTGTAGATTGACTTTAGAGTTTTAGTTTCTGCGGAACAAATGAAAATGAAAGTGGCGATCTGGTTGGTTTTATCCGAGAAAACGATACAGTGGTCATGAAATACCTGTGCGAATAGAATGACACTATTTTAACACAGCGTGTGTTATACCGTAAAGTTTGTATTAAAAAAAATGGACAGACAGATTTGTACACAAAATGTACACCATATCTTCAATTTAAAAAAAAAATCTGAGAAAATTCGTACTGATCAAAATTAACACAACTTTTTTCAGCTCATGAAAAATAAAATATGTACAAATATGTAAAATAAAAGATGGTTAAAGGGCGTTATGATTATTTCTGGAAATTGTTCAAAGAAATATTATACAACGATTGCTCGTAATGAGTATACTAAGTGTCTTGCAATATGTTTAATAATCGATGGCTGGTAAAGAAAATACACTGTGCTTTTTTTTTCCCAAGACTATACAGCGTCTTTAAGATACAAGAATGAACTCGATCAAATACGTAATCAATGAACATGTATTTCCGTTTGTGGATACCTCATCATATCAACTCAAACGCAAAACAATGTCAACATGGTAAACATTAAATTTGTCAACCACGTCGACAGTTATATCAACTTATACTTCAGAAGAAATATCACTAGAAAGAAGTATAGTGGGACACTTGAGGGAGGAACGGGGGGTGGGGCATGTTAAATAGGGTAAAAAATTTACGGGGACAAACGGGAAATTAACATTAAGCCGTCATTTTGAAAGGTATGTTTCCAATAGTGTAGCATGAGGCGACGGTCTGCACTCGAACGGAAATACCATATTACGTCATAGGTTTATTATGTGTGGTGAGTCTGTCTGTTTATAACAGTGTAGCATGTTAGATGTGTTTGGAGAGAAATGTGAATATGTCTGTACTCTGAATGAAATGCCGTAGTTTGTTTTGCCTAATAAATATAGGGACATAAAAGTACATCAAAGTTGTGTATCTTAACGGGGGTGGGGGGTGGGGGGGGGGTTCTGAGAGAGCGAGAGAGAGAGAGACTTTTTGAGAATAAAAGTCCACACCATTTTTTTTTCAAAATCGACATATTTTTTAATAATCCCCGCTCAGTTAAACATTAATAAATGAAGAGGCAGGATTTGGGCTTGTTCCTTCCTTTTCGTGAGCAAATACCAAATATTACACATGAACATATTTACAAGATTGACAACGTTGTAAAGTAAGACTAGATTTTCAATCATTTAGGACAATGTCATTGTACCATCGATGCACACTACGTTTCTGGGCCAAAGAAAATAGATAACAATAATGTTCACACATCCACCTTTCTATTCTGTCATCGTATCTAAACACAAGAATGGCAGTCTGGGGTCTAGGGATATGAATGTATTGAACAATTCCTACGTATGTGACAGACTGTAAGTATACAAAAGTAATTCACTCTCACTCATGCCCAGATTCGGTCTGTTTGTAATATTTTTGTTAGTTTGTCTGTACTCTAAATGAAATTATGACATACGTTTCACATGAGGAGTCTGTCTGTTTGTAACATGTTGATTCTATTTTGGAGGAAATGTAATTGGTTAGAATTTGTTCTACTGGAATATGGGAGTTTGTCTGCGCTCGAAATTAAATGTCGTAGTTTGTTTTGCCTAAAAACAAAACTAACTTCGTTATCTCCCCTTACCACCCTATGATCCCCTTATAGAGTTAAAATCTCTATCCCATTCTTTTATTTTTAGCGACCTATCGGACCTCTAGCTATATAAGCTACAAGGCCTCTAAGGTGACCCCCGTTTGTTCCAAAATTGTAAAAAAAAATTTTTAAAAATCTGTTTGTGGCCCCCAAATGTCTGTTATTGTGGGTATTCAAAAAGAAGAAATAGAATTTTGATACAAAAATGTATTTAAGTCTATATTGTTTTGGAATAGGGTTGTTTTTATTATTTTAGGTGGGCGTGCTTGTTTTAGGTTCCCGTTTCCGGGTTCCCAATCTTTCTGCCCTTTGATCTAAAGAAAATTTGCTCTGGCAAGTAATCCCCTCCTCAGGCATGACACGTTGTGGCTGGTTTCCTTGCCATGTTGGTCCCCTTTTCTAGTGATCCTTCCCAGGGATCTCTTTTTGTCCAGTGTATGCTATATGTTTCGTTGATTGCTATAATTTGTATATTTGTTTGGACTGGCGATAATCGGTCAAATATTTCAGTTTTTACTTATTTATGACATAGTAAAAAAAATTAAAACAAATTAGTACATTTTAGAAAAGTCTATTAAGAAAGAAGAAAAGATTTTTCGAGATAGGGATGACACATTTCTAGCATGTGGCGATGATAGTTGGGCGTTTTCCAGAAACTACCATCTCCCCTTATGGGAGTGGTTTATCCCTCTATTTTCGTCCCAGCGGCTATATTCTGTTATTTCCCGGTCTCTTTATTTCATGGTCTAATTCCATATATTTTTTTATGTTTTTTTTTTCTCGTTTTTTTTTCTCGATTATATAAAGTAAAAGATGATGTTGACATAAAATGAAAATGAAATAGAAAATAAAAAAATAAAATAAAAATAGATAACAGTATAGTTTGTTGGGTATGCTTTCGTGTAGTGCGTGCTTCTGGGTGTATACCCGCAGTTTATAGTTTATTTTACTGTTGTTCCCCTCATGTTCATGTTTCGTTATGTTGATGTATTTATGCCCTCATTTTCAGAAACTCGGGTATGAATCGTACTGGATCTCGTTTGTCTGCCCGTCGCGATTTCACCCGTCCTCATTCCCTGCTCGGGGCATAGCCCCTGTATTTATGTTTTGGTCCTTTTTGTTCCTAATTGTTGTATTAATATTAGATTAGCCCTGCGAGTTGCCCAATTGTTAGTAGTTTATTTCTTTTGGGCGCTCTTGTCTCTCTCTTTCATGGAGGATTAGTCACCGATCGCGAAGGACAGGGCCGGCCCGGTAACGGTTACCGCTCTCATAATGGGAACGATCTAATCGTATCCGTCCCCCGGTTCATTGGCACATCCCCTTATTCAGGCAGACGAGAGCGCTCCATTTTTATCTCCACTATTTTATATTAATGTTGAGTTTGTTTTCTAGAAGGTGTTGAAATGGCTTAATTAAATGTGCTCAGTTAATAAGTTATGTATTCTGACTTGTGCTGTGTGTTTACTATATCAAGCTACTTGCATTTAAGATTTCTTTCCTATTAGTATATGAAAGATTGTCTTCGTGATAATTTTGATTGATTATTTTAATAATATGATCTGAATAATTATATTAAATGTTCTAATTCTTTTTTAGTTCCATTTATGTTCAGAGAAAGAACACAGAGAATTGTACCTCCATGTTAAGCGTGAAAATATGTTGTTTTCTATCATATTCTGTTGTTTCTGAGAGTTTCTACAAGATACCATTGCTGAAGAGTTCAAGTATAGTATAACATGCCTAAAATGAGACTTTGTGGTGCGGTGTTGCAACAGTGGATACTTCTTATAATCACAGTTATATAATATGACTACTGCTACTGCTGTAGTGAGTATTCTTCCAGAGGAGGATGACTTCAGTTTGGTTTTATGCGATTTTTTATCTTCTTCGCAAGAATGTGTGCATGTGGTACCACCTTCACCTCCTTCTCCATCATTACCAGCTATGGTCATTTCAGAAAGAAACAGAAGGAAGAGTTGTTGACCTTTTTGCAACGCCAAAAAGGAGAATAACAGACATCTGTTCTACAACATGAAGAGTAAAAGGGAAAGCAAACGAGAGGAGAAGCGGAAAACTTTGAACAGTGAACAGATGGACGAGAGTGAAAACAAAACTGTTAGTGTGTTACACAACATTTTGGCGGAGTTAAAACACTTGAGAAAAATGTATCAAACTTCTTTGGAGAAACATAAGAGAAAGAGACCTACATCTAGACCTAAACCCTTCATGACACCTATGTCAGCAATTGCGGAAACCTCTAGCTCTACTACTAGCACAACAGGAGTAGCGCTTGACCGTGGAAAACGTGTAAGGTAGTTGCAGCTGATGTTGTCAATCAATACTTTTTTTTTCAAAACCCAACGGTCCCTTTTAGGGACACCCAATTGTTTAGAAACAGAGATACAACTCAATCATTGCCTATGTATGTGTTTTATGTTTGTGTATGTCTATGTCTTCCACAAAACAAACTAAAACTTTAACATCTTACCTCTGTTGTGTGATAGTACATAAGTATCTATGTGAGTGTAGTGTGTATAAACACTCCTGCATTGCTTGTGTAATAAGCATTTTACAGACAGACGGAAATAAATCTGTTTTTAACAGGTATAAGATGCATAACTTCCTTTCTCTCAATCCTGTTTAATATATATAGAATGCTATGTTACTTCAGTTTTGTCCTTTTCAATCTCGAACAGAAAAGTTTACTTTCTCTCTCTATGTCGATCTTTAGTTTGACCCCCCCCAAAAAAAAAAAAAAAAAAAAAAATAAAAATATCCAAAGCAAGATCACCACTCCAAAATTGAAAATCAAACTTGAAAATGGAAATTCAGGAATGAAATTTGAAAAACTAAATTTAAAAATGAAAATTAAAAAACACCTTACCTCAGATATAAAATGCTACATTGATATAAAGTTCTCGATGCCATGACTTCTGCAATTAGTGTTGCATCAAATTATATTTGTGTAAATGGACAGTTGAGAAGAGCCATTTCAGAATCTACCATTGGAAATGCGTGATTGCAGTTACATAGACTTTGTACAGATTCAATTGAAACGCAAAGAACAATTGCATCTTAAACAGTATAGACATTTTAATCATTGGTATTTGAATGTTATAAAACGACTTATTACTTGGAATATGTTCAAATGGTCCGACATTGATCAACTCCAAAGACATTACAAGACTTGCCATGCCTCGACTTTTGTCATCAGTGTTACGACAAATTCCATGTAAGGAAGTCAATGACATTGTTCAAAACTCAGTGGATTATCAATTACTTTTAAAATAACTGATTCCACAAGACGAGAAGATTCATTTGAATTTTGGACGCCGTGTCGTGCGTGTGTTAATGACTACATTTGTTGGATTTCGTTTACCATCAGATTCCTTATTGCAAATTTATGAACAGTAATGTATAGACAAGACCACCAAAACGTTATCTGTGTACGAAATACTTATTCTGTTAAACGTGTTTCGAATAGTGATGAATACGAGTTGTTTTCCTCCGTGTGAAGAAGACATTTGTCGTACTTTATCTACTCTTCAAACTTACCAACAAGTATGCATAGCAAGTTGGCTACAGCAACAGCTTTACGACTGGAAAGATATGCGTGACTGGAAAAGTCTTTGGTTCGATGCTTGGACACAAGAGGTTGCTGATTATGCCAAAGACATTGTTTGTGACTGATGAAAGAAAAGAAAAAAAAAACATGAACTTTGTGTTTTTGAAATGTGAAATATATTTTTGTTGTTATTACACTATTAAAACATTAAATATATCAAATGTATTGTGTTATTTATGGAATGTCAAAATTCTAAACACAACTGGAGAGTTATGGCTACATTCTCCGTTCCCAAAGCGATTGACAAAAGGTCAGCTCGTCAAAGGTGGACGACCCTGTGTCTTCGCCATTCCTTTGATTGCTGAACCTAGTGGTTCAGACAAACGTGTGATCGAACACAAATTACTTTTTTTTCGATTGATGATGGAGCAAATCAAAGGAAATTGGTTGAGTAAAGAAACTGATTTTAAATTAACTAGCGGTCTAGAATTCTCATACATTAACTACTGCCTGGAATGTGGGATTATTCGATATCAATTTCCGTAGGCTATACTTTTCGCATATCCATTCTTCTTTATATTTGTTTCTCTCCACCTACAGTCCGTCAATGCTTTGACCACTAACCATGTTGTCAATATATCTAGCATCCTCTATCTTGAAAACGGACAGTAAATAGTTAAATAATAAAGAAACGATAGCTATCTGGAATTTTTACCAGTAAATCTCTCTTGCTATTATTAGATGTTCTTAAAAAAATTTAGACTACGCAATCGTAGGATACAAAACTTCGAACAAAAATTATTAACTTTCACATACTTTTACAATGGTAAACTGATGCTAAGAAAGAAAAAAAACGAAAAAAAAAAAAAAAACGAAGGTAATTTACATTTTTTCCAATAGATGGGATTCTGTTCACATAGGATTCCCCTATGTACTTTTATGTAAACAATAAATGTATCCGTCCTTCTTCCTTTCCAAGACTAGATTTCTAAATGTAAAAAAATATATCTGTTTGTAACAAAAGACTGATAAAATCTGCCTAACTTAGCACTGAATAGTTTACTTACTATTTTGAGTTTTTCAAGTGGCAGCCTTATAAACGACGGCTACTTTCTCACAACACACAATAAACCTATGACATGCCCGTGTATCTATCAAGCTACTGACATATCATAAGATATTGAGAATTCAGCGGTAGTCGGATACCATCGTGATTTCACTCCATACCTTACGTATACCGAAGTCAGTTTTATATATATAAAAAAAAAATAGCTTCTGGCATATTTTAGATCTGTGATAAATGAAAAATTCTGCCGGTTTTATGGTACAATAGAACCTCTAGGAGACAGAATTCTTTACTTCGACATAGATAGTTGTATTTACATCGATCGAACTGACGGCTATCCCCCACGCATAGAAGACGCCCATATAGGAGCTTGGATCTACTAACATCTCAAAGATCCTATTTTCATTTCTGTCATTGATCCTAAAAACATTATTGCTACCAGTACAGCGGCAAACAAGGAGTACCATATGTAAAGTGAAATTACTGATATTGAACTCTTTAAATTTAAAGGTGTAAGTGTATACAGTCATTCTAAATCTTATGTCCAGTGGATGTAGATGCTCTAAGACATAAGAAAAGAAAAACGTAAAGATACCTGTTATCATTCTCAAGAAAAAAGACATTGGTCAACAGAGTGTCCGATAAAGTGAGAAAAAGATAAGAAAAAAAATTAGGAAATTTCAAAAGAAGAAGACGAAGCAGAAGAAGAAGAACCCATCCGGGCAAAGAAAGTAACACGCAGATCAAATGTGGGATTTTACAACCAAAAAAAAAAAAAAAAGTATCTGTCTTTTTCCTGGGGGGGGGGGGGGGAATTTTTGGGATGTGTGTTCTTGCAATTTCATAGGGGAAATATACAATCAAAAGTAAGTTTATCTGTGTTTAAAGTAGGAACAGTTCACAAAATCTTTAGCTTGATTCCAAAATTCGCACGTTTGTATGTACTGGAAATGCAGTCTAGGAAATCTTTAGCTTGATTCCAGCACTCGTTAGTTCTTATGTACTGGAAATACAATTCCATAAAGAAAAGGTCAGTACCTCATACATATTTGGATTGTTGTCTCGAAGCTAGAGCAAAATCTTTAGAAATTATAAGCGATTTAATTGGCTAGATTTAATTGTAACAATGGATGATCTCATTTTGGATCTTTTTTTTCTTTTCGTTTTTTTTTTTTTTTATGAGGGCAGCCGAATAAGACATGTTTTCTTGTTGTACTAGGGCATGACATAACTGTCAATCAATATACAAAAAAAAAAAATGTTAGCTTTTAAGATATATTGAGAATTGAATGGTTGAGACTTTGAAACTTTGACCTTATTTAACAAAGGAGTCCTGTTTGGGTCCATAGTGCCATTTCCATGTCACGCATCTCTCACACATAATGAAAAATGATTGATAATAATAATAATAATAATAATAATAATAATAATAATAATAATAATAATGACTCTCTCTCATAAGTCATGAACCCGCTTCGATTTACTTTTGTGTCGCTATATTTATCAATAATAAAATATATATATATATATATATATATATATATATATATATATATATATATATATATATATATATATATATAATAGGTACTTGATTTCGAGTGCAGAAAAACTCGCATTTTCCCACCCAATTAGAAAAAACAGACAGACTCCTCTGTGCAGGTCTCACTTCGTGTAGGATAAACACATTTTGGAACAATTACACTGCCATTAGATAAAAAGGTCTGTCAGCGTATGCTAACAGAATGTAGGTCACTATTTGTAACATAATTTAAAGTGCAGAAAGTCTCACATTTTCCAGCCTAATAGAACAAAAAGACAGACGTGAATGGGATGGTAGTTTTGGCTAAAATAGGAGCGTAGTGTAGTGTAGGAATAATATAGATGGAAGTAGAGATTTTAATTTTATTTATTAGGGAGATCATAGGGTACCTGGACAGTAGATCAATGAGTTTTGATAGCAGATAACTGAGTGTTGGTAGTAGATAACTGGTTGGTGGATAGTACATCACTGCTTGGTGGATAGTAGATAACTAGGCTTTTGATAATAGATAACTAGGTGTTGGACAGTAGATAATTGGTTGGTGGATAGTTGATAACTGGGTATTAATAGTAGATAATTGGTTGGTGGATAGTATATTACTGGGTGCTGGATATTAGACAACTAGGTGGTGGATAGTAAATAATTGAGTATTGATATGTAAGAATTATGAGGATAGTAGTTTTTTTTTAAGGAGGGATGATGTGGATATTATAGAATGGGATAGAGATTTTAACTTTATAAGGGGAATCATAGGGTGGTAAGGGGAGATATAAAAAATGTTTGCTTTGTTATCAAGCAAAACAAAATACGACATTTCATTTAGAGTGCAGGCAAACTCACATTTTCTCGGTCGACAAACTCCAACCAACTGCATTTTCCTCCAAAATAGAATCAACATGTTACAAACAGACAGACTCCTCATGTGAAACGTATGTCGTAATACGGTATTTCATTTAGAGTGCAGACAAACTAACATTTCCCGCAACATAGAACCAAAATGTTACAAACAGACCTAGCCTGGGCTAGACAGAGTGTGAATGCCTTTTGTAAACTTACTGTCTGTCACATACGTAGGAATTGTTTAGTGAGGTCTTCGATACATTCCCATCCTTAGACCACAGACTGCCATTCCTGTGTTTAGAAACGATGACATAATAGAAAGGTGGATGTGTGAACATTATTGTTATCTATTTTCTTTGTCCCAAAAACGTAGTGTGCATCGATGGTAAAATGACATTGTCCTAAATGATTGAAAATCTAGTCTTACGGTGTCAACGTTTTAAATATGTTCATGTTTAATATTTTGTATTTGTATATGTAAAGGAAGTGACAAGTCCCAATCCTTTAATTGAGCGGTGCTTATTAAACAATATGTTGATTTTGAAAAAAATGGTGCTTACTTTAAAAAAAATTTTTTTTTATAACTCTCCTTCTCTCTCTCTTTCTCACACACACGCGCGCGCGCGCGCAGACAGCTGTAGCGTATTAACGGGAGGATGGGGCGGACGGGGCGATTTTGGCGTCCCGGGAGCCAGAGGTCTTGGTGCGCCAAAACAGCTGATAAAAATTCGGGCCTAGTACTCTGCCCCTTTGTGCCATCATCGTCGCCCCGGGCGCCACTTACCCTTAGTACGCCACTGACAGACAGACACACCCCCCTGTTAAGCTACACAGCTTCGATATACTTTTATGTCACTTTGTTTCTCAAGCAAAATAAACTATGGCATTTCATTTAGAGTACAAATAAACTCACATTTCTCTCCACACATCTAACACGCTACACTGTTACAAACAGACAGACTCACCACACTTGATAAACCTATAACGTAACATGGTATTTCCATTCAGTGCAGACCGTCACCTCATTCTGCACTGTTACAAACATACATTTCAAAATGGCGGCCTGATGTTAATTTCCCGTTTGTCCCTGTACTTTTTTGACCCTATTTAACATGGGGCGCCGTTCGTCAGTCATGAGTCCCACTATACTACTCTGGAAGCATACTTTTCTTCAAGGAAGATATTAATGTAAAGTTTACTTATTTTAGTGAGGTCTTGTCACTTCAACTTCATTACTTTGCGACTGGAATTTGTGTGATGGGACTCAAAGGAAGGACGAAAAAAACACAAAAGGTAATTGCAATATTAGACAATTTGTAGAGCGGGTGGGGGATGGCTGAATGTATGTAAATGACTAATTAGCTGGATATATAGATATACATGTATGTTGCTGAGAAAGTTGAGAAATATATTTTTGGCCCAGTTGATTTGCAGTACGCTATTAACGATGGATATTATCGAACTCCATGGTATAATTTGGGTTCAGAGCAAGATGATACAAGTCAGAACATGTTATTGGTATATATCACATGACTGACTATTAGTCAGGGAAGTAGACACTAAAAAGTGCTGACTTTTTTTACGACAACATCTGATAAGTATGTGTAAATCAGACGGAATGAATCTCAGGAAATTGCTGCCATTTAAAAGAGAATTTTAAGAGTTGTCATTAAGATTAATTTGAAACAAAAATTAATTAACTAATAGCAACAATATTTCACTAATTTTTCTCACTCTGTGATAATAATAATAATAATAATAATAATAATAATAATATTTAAAAAAAAAAAATTGGTAGATTTAATATACATGTGTGTTTTTTTCAGCATAAAATATCCTCCGGAGCTTGACATATATTGTACTGCATATAGAACTTCTTCATTTTACTCTCAAACCCAATATGTTATATATTTCCTGTGATATGAGTAAAATATATAAACTTTCTATCATTTTTTTCATTTCTAAAATATAGCAAACTCTAATCGTGTCCTTTAATGCATTATTTGGCAAAGCAAGAATAAGAAAAATAAGTAAATCTCCGCATGCGCATCGCTAAACTTCCTTTTTAACTCCATCCGCCATTGGACGAGAAGGTTGAGAACATGTTTTCTAAAGAAACTTATAAATTTCTGATAATAGGAAACCCCTATTTATAACTACACCATTTAACATAATGAAACGTCTTTCTATAAATTTATGGTTGTATTGGTTGATGAAATAACCTCGAAGAAACGATAATTTGAATCTAGTCTCTTGCACGTGGCTGAGCGAGGTGGTCGCGATGGCGCACACGACTTGAAGGCTTGGACTTTAATCCAGAGGCACTTGTCTCCGACAGTCCATACGGATATGTAACACAGGTTTCTGACGCAAGCTTAATGTTTTAAAAAACAATAGCCTGAAAGAAAAAAAAATGTACCTAGTGAAAAAGTTCCTCAGATGTCCCGTTTTGACAATCGCCCATGTCTATCTAGTCCTACAATGTAAGACGTCCACCTTGATATATGTGATGTTTGGGTGCTACGTCTAACTACTTAAATAAATGGCGTTGTGTAGCGTGATCTCCGGTCGACTGACGGGAACTAGAGGTCACATTTTCAGGAATATTTCACACTTGGCAGCCCATAGTGACACTTTTCCGCAAATTAAAGTCTAATTATTCTTGTCGGACTATGTCTTTTTCCTAACAGAATCAAATTCTGACACAGGCAAGTGGACACGTTTTTCAAGTTGACATACATTTCAGTTGGTTGAAATGTGATTGAAGTAGAGGAACGCTGAAGTCGATAAAGACGAGATAAGTGTCTTGAACGAAACTAAGCTGTATAATTGCTTTTATCAACATTAGTATATTTTTCTTCATTTCGTTAAAGAAATAAACTCCAACTTTAGCCGACTTTGGCATTCCTTGGCTACCATCGCATTTCAACAAATTGAAATGTATGTCAGCAGAACTTAAAAAGGAGTCCACTTCCTTGTGCCAGACTTTTTTCAGATGTTGTAGAGTGAGAAAATAAAGGAGACTATATACCAAGAACTCCCATTAAATGGTAAGTTAGGAAAAACAGCAATTTGACATGTAAAAAATAGTTGGGGTGTATGTGTGTCCAAAAGGCAAGTCCCCCCATTCTTGTAAATTCCTGGATGCAACATTGAAATATTGCATCATGAATTGGTTGAGAATGCATCTTTCATTGGTATAGGTCTTGTGCCACTATAGGCATTATTGTATTAGAAAAATGCCATTAAATCGGCAAGGGGTAAAAATTCAGTGGGGGCAAGCAAGTCACCATTTGTTCATTGAAAGAAGGAAGTGGAGCTTTTTACAGTTTTACAAATCCTTATAGACAGACAGTGCCTGTACTTCTATCAGTTTTACATATCCCTATGGACGGAGATGATGCCTGTGCTTCTATCAGTTGCCACCTTAGTCCTTTTCTTAGTGTTTTATTTTAGATTCTGACAATATCAATAAAAAAATGCACTTAAGATGAACCAAATGTTAAACTGTCCTGAAATTTCTACGTTCTCATCCAAATATTACATGTTATGCCTTGGTGACTCCACACTGTAATTGAATCTTAGTTTGGCCGATGTCTATAGTAAAGGTGGTTGTATCTGATGGGTAACTGATTCCCAATTCTGGAATTAATAAGGAATGCATCGTGGGACCGTCTCCAAAACTAGCTAGGAAAAAATCTCCCCTTTTCAAATGTAAAGGAAAGGATGTCGTTTGCTACTGGTGTTGTACAGTCAGTAGAAATTCATTATATATCATTGGTATTAATCAGTTAGACAAAAGCATTCAATGATTGGTTATAATTATCAGCATGAGTGTAATTGTAACAAAGATTGATTTTAGCTTTGCATCAAGGCAAACTTTGGCATTGTAGTTTGATCACATCTAAATACACGAGCATTTTGAAAAAAAAAAATTTTTTTTTCTTAATCAAATAACTACTGTAGAAGAATTTCAAAGCTATTAAAAATGAGTTAACACGTGTTAAATTCTGTACATTTATTATTATTTTTTTGCCAAATAAAGGTAGTGGAATTACAAAGCTTATTATTGCAATTGTTTAATTAAGCCACCTGATTATAGATTATAACCAGTCCTCACTGCAACACTATTTCCTACTTTGGCAATGGGGTCAACAATCTTGTCACTGCAGATTATAAGGAGTCAACTGGAACAGATAGTAGTGAAAATATTGTAAATGTGATAGTTAATGGCATTTGTTACACTAAAAGACTGATGAAACAGATGGTTCTTCCTATTTTTTTCTTTTTACGTCAAAAATACTTCATCTTTGGATATATTTGTGTCTAATTGTGATTCTTTTATATCTTTGCATTTACAGGGCGGAGCAAGTAATCATGCAGATTTTTGTGAAGACCCTCACGGGGAAAACAATTACCCTAGAGGTATAGCTTATATAAACAATACATCATAAATACCATGCACCCAAAAAATTCATGTTATTGTAATAGGCCATTATGATAATGGAACTGGAAGCTGTTTACTTTTAAACTTTATCCATCCTCTTCAAAAAATACAACAGAGTCCAACAAGGGTATTGCTGATGCAAGTATCTTACCAAAGGATCACTTTGTTTCTGTTCGTTAAATGAAGGGAATACAATGATACAAGTTCTTTAATTAAACAAATCTTGAAGTATTTATTTGTCCTCGGTCCTGTACAAAGTGCTCAACTTTTGCAGTTATATCAATGACAATTTTGAATATTTTTGTAAGTAGCTTTTGGTTGGTATACTAGCAAATCTGTTATAGACTGCTTGAAATTTTGATGTTTATTCCACAGGTTGAGCCAAGTGATACTATTGAAAATGTGAAGGCCAAGATCCAGGACAAGGAAGGTATGAAATCAGACCATTCAGATGGGAAAAAGACTAAATGAAATAGACTTTACATTGTTTTAAGCTATGTTGGTATACAGTTAGACTCATTTTTTACACTGACATAGACAACAACAAATGTGTGCCTTTGTGTTTATGTCTGTGTCTTGGATGCTGTTGCTTGTAGAGCCATGAAACTTCAAATAGGCACACATTTTGAGTACTACACCACGATATCGAAACTACATTTGGCCTATTATTAATACTTCAGTGATCATGTACAATTTGTATTACATTTAGTTCAGTTTTTGGAACACTTACTTTTACAGTCATACAAATAAATATGTTCATGCATCCTTAAGGAGAGCTACACCACCATACTAAAAAAAATCACTACTCGACGTTTTTTTTTTATGACTACTGTCATATGTACACGGTGCATGAAGTTGTGTCATATGCAGTTAGATACGTTTTTTACACTGAGTAAGCATTTTTACAATCTAGTGATCTAAGCACTGATGAGAATCTTAGGACACCTATGACATCTGATGATAAGAACCTAAGTTACCAATCCTGAGCTTGATCACTAGAGCATGGGATTTGTTATCAAGTTTGAAAATTGTAAAAAAAAAAAGAAAAAAAGGGCCATCATGTGGGTACCAGACTTGTTCACTGCTGTAGTTTTAGCTTGCCTGCAGGAAAGTGCAGAAGAACTGATGCTATACCCTCGGCAACGTCGGTGGTATAGACAATAACAAATGTATGCCTTTTGTGTTTACATCAGTTACTTGGATGATTTTGCTTAAACAGTCATGAAACTTAAATTATGCATACATTTTGAGTACTACACCACCATATCAGAAGTAGGTCACATTGGTCTATTTTTAATGCTTCAGTGATCATGTACAATTTTTATTACGTTTAATTCAGTTTTTGCAACACTTGCTTTTACAGTCATATAAAATAAGTGCATGCATCCTTAGGAGAACTACACAACCATAAAGAATAATCACTAGCATATTTTGTATGATTATGATGTCATGTTTACACCTTTTACATTGATGTTAATTTCAGGGACATTGCTTCTACCATATTGAACATAGATACATGCATACATTTTGAGGAGTACTACACCACCATATAAAATGTTGGTACTGTGACCTACTTGCTCCAGTGATTATGCACACCTTTTATGTTAAGGTCAGAATGAATTGGACTTGACACAATGCTTGAAGTTGTGTCATATGCAGTTAGACATGTTTTTTACTCTGAGTAAGCATCTCTACAATCTAGTGATCTAAGCACTGATGAGAATCTTAGGACACCTATGACATCTGATGATAAGAACCTAAGTTACCAATCCTGAGCTTGATCACTAGAGCATGGGATTTTTTATCAAGTTTGAAAATTGTAAAAAAAAAAAAAAAAAAAAAAAAGGCTGATCATGTGCGTACCAGACTTGTTCACTGCTGTAGTTTTAGCTTGCCTGCAGGAAAGTGCAGAAGAACTGATGCTATACCCTCGGCATCGTCGGTGGTATAGATGATAACAAATGTATGCCTTTTGTGTTTACATCAGTTACTTGGATGATTTTGCTTAAACAGTCATGAAACTTGAATTATGCATACATTTTGAGTACTACACCACCATATCAGAAGTAGGTCACATTGGTCTATTTTTAATGCTTCAGTGATCATGTACAATTTTTATTACGTTTAATTCAGTTTTTGCAACACTTGCTTTTACAGTCATATAAAATAAGTGCATGCATCCTTAGGAGAACTACACAACCATAAAGAATAATCGCTGTAACATATATTGTATGATTATGATGTCATGTTTACACCTTTTACATTGATGTTAATTTCAGGGACATTGCTTCTACCATATTGAACATAGATATATGCATACATTTTGAGGAGTACTACACCACCATATAAAATGTTGATACTGTGACCTACTTGCTCCAGTGATTATGCACACCTTTTATGTTAAGGTCAGAATGAATTGGACTTGACACAATGCTTGAAGTTGTGTCATATGCAGTTAGACATGTTTTTTACTCTGAGTAAGCATCTCTACAATCTAGTGATCTAAGCACTGATGAGAATCTTAGGACACCTATGACATCTGATGATAAGGACCTAAGTTACCAATCCTGGGCTTGATCACTAAAGCATTGGATTTTTATCAAGTTCGCAAATTTTAAAAAAATGGCCATCCTGTGGGTACCTGACATGTACACTGCTGTAGTTTTGGCTAACCTGCAGGAAAGTGCAGAAGAGCTGAAGCTAGCAGAAGTAGGTCAACTTTGCTTTTACAGTTGTATAAATAAATATGTGCATGCATCCTTATAATAATTTCACCACCATACTTAAAAAAGTCACTGTGACATTATTTTTATGCCTATATCGTGTACACTTTTTACATCGAGGTTTGTTTCTGGGACACTTGCTTTTACCATCATGAAAATAGATACTGCATGCGACCTAAGGAGTACTACACCAGAATATCAACAGTTGGTCACTGACAGGCTTCCTTGCTCCAGTTGTTACGTACAGCTTTCATGTTTAGGTCAGTCAGATTGAAATGGACTTGTTATAATGCTTAAAGTTGTGTTATATGCAGTTAGATACGTTTTTTACAGAGTATGCATCTCTACAATCTAGTGATCTAAGCACTGATGAGAATCTTAGGACACCTATGACATCTGATGATAAGGACCTAAGTTACCAATCCTGAGCTTGATCACTAGTGCATGGGATTTTTATCAAGTTTGCAAATTGTATTTTTAAAAAAAGGACCATCCTGTGGATACCTGACTTGTTCACTGCTGTAGTTTTAGCTTGCCTGCAGGAAAGTGCAGAAGAACTGATGCTATACCCTTGGTATCATCAGTGGCATAGACGATAACAAATGTATGCCTTTTGTGTTTACATCAGTTTCTTGGATGCTTTTGCTTAAACAGTCTTGAAACTTCAAATATGCATACATTTTGAGTACTACACCACCATATCAGAAGTAGGTCACATTGGTCTATTTTTAATGCTTCAGTGATCATGTACAATTTTTATTACATTTAGTTCAGTTTTTGCAACACTTGCTTTTTACAGTCATATAAATAAACATGTGCATGCATCCTTAGGGGAACTACACCACCATAAAGAATAATCGCTGTAACATATTTTGTATGATTGTGATGTCATATGTACACTTTTTACATTGATGTTAGTTTCTCGGACATTGCTTCTACCATAATGAAAATAGATACATGCATACATTGTGACATTCAGAGATGCTGCCAGGCCGCGCGATCGTGGGTTTCTCGCAACAACGATCGCTAGTCACGCAACTTCTAAAAATAAATGAGGTAAAAGTCACGCAAGTTACCGGCGGTTCCCGCAATTTTTGGCACCCAATGTGCGCTTTGTTTTTTTTTTTAAACACAAAAATTAAAAATAAACGTTTTTCAAATTAAATTTTGGTCGTCTCTTTTACCAGTGATCTCAATCAGGCTATACTGAGGTAGATTTAATGTTTGAATACAAGCATCTGTATGATTGAGATCTGCTGCGGTTTTTGCAGAAATGCTCCAGGGGTTCCGATTGAATTGTCTTCTAGAGGGGTATAACAAATTGATCCATTGAGCAGCCATAACTGAAATTTATAGAGCGTAAGAATCATCGAGTTTCATGAATGTCGAAACGGAAGATAACCGATTTCTTTACGGTAAGATCGTCTGCTACGGTCGATACTATAGAGCAAGAGGAAAGCTCTAATGTTCTGACGCGAACTGAAGATGTCGCACAAACTAATGACAATGAAATAGCCGACACCTCGTCCACAGGGCACGTGGAAGAGGAACCGGAGGCTGATTAAAAGAGAAAAAAGGAATCGAAATTCAAAGATAAGTGGTTGAGTACCTACAACTGGTTAAGGAAAGAACCAAAAGGAGGGATGTCATGTGTTTTGTGTCGAGAATATAAGAAAGATAATCCATTTACTACTGAAAATGGTTGCAAAAATTTTCGAACATCAACTTTGACACAGCATATGGAATCGGCAGATCATGTCCAAGTACTTAGGGAAAGTGTAATGCAGAAAGAATTCCAGTCTGCAGCGGTAAATGCAGTTTCAAAAATGGCGGAAAAAAGAGATGCTATCATTTGTGCCATGCGAACAGCATATTACATTGCCCACGAGAGCCTGCCAATTTCAAAATATTCTAGTTTGATTGAGTTGCAGAAATTGAATGGATGTGAAGCATTACAGTCCTTAAGGTCAGGGGATAATGCACACTATGAATCTCGCAGCACAGGGGAAGAATTCATTGACACTTTTGAGGATTTAATCACAGCAGATGTTGATAAGAAAATGCAGTCTAGTGAATTTATCAGTGTTATGATAGATGAAAGCACTGACATTTCTGTCAATAAAAAGCTTGTTGTATATGCAAAAGTGGTTAGTGATGATTTAAATGTACTAACCCTTTTTTTTCTTGGAAACTTGCATGTAAATGAGGTACATGTGACAGCAGATGTTCTCTTCACTGAACTGGAGAATTTTTTTAAGAAAAGGTGTGTTTCTTTCAATAAGATTTTAGGGTTTGGTAGCGATGGTGCCTCCATTATGACTGGCAAAAAAACAGGTGTTGCAACTCGGTTCAAAGAAAAGAATCCCCATCTTGTTTCCGTACACTGTATGGCACATAGGTTAAACCTATGTTCTTCCAAGGCAGCAGAGGAGGTAGCTTTCTTAAATGAAACCTTTCAAAATGTTTTGAAGGAATTATTCAGATATTTTAAGAAGTCATCTTCAAGGACAGCTGAACTAAAACAAATTCAAAATGTATTGGACTCAGATGAATATTCTATGAAAGAAGTATATGAAATTCGTTGGCTGGCATTCTACAGTGCATTATATGCAGTGTACCATTCATGGAAGCCTCTGGTCTGCTACTTTGAAAAACACAAAAAGGACAGCAAAACATGTGCATATATATATGAGAATCTTACACACTATAAGTTTGTTGCCATGCTTTATTTTCTGATGGACATTATACCATCTTTGGCATCTGTTAGCATGACATTTCAGAAACAGCAACTGGATGTTTCTGCAGTGAAACCTGTTTTGGATGGGTTTTATACTGCTGCCCAGAGAGCTAAGGAAGGGAAAAGCCATTATCAGACTCAGTTTTTAAATGAACTTAAGATGGATGGTGCTTGTAAATGTGCTTCTATAAAGGGTGTTAAGCTTGAAACAAAAGAAGGTGAAACAGAAAAGGACCAGAAGGAAGTAACCAAAGAAATTAATCGGGCCAAGAAAGATTTTTGTGATAAGCTTGTAGATCAGATGAAAAGAAGATTTCCAGCAGAACATACAACAATAGCCACAAGTTTTGCAGCCTTAGGACTAAAAAACCTGTCATTTCTTTCTAAAGAAGAGGTTGCTGATCATGGCCTAACTGAAATGGAGACTCTAATACAACATTTTGGAGAGGACAAGAAAATTGGTAATGTAACCAGTAAAGCTCTTGTTGATGGTGCTGCAACCTTGGCTGAATACAGCCTTGCAAAAAATTTGATCCTACAACAGAAATATCCCAGGGACAACATGATCGAGTTGTGGAAAATTATGTTCGAATATCATGAAGACCAGTTCCCTAATTTGTTTAAATTGGCCAAATTAGCAGTGGTTCTTCCATTAGAAACAGCAGATTGTGAGAGGGCATTTAGTTCACAAAACAGAATTCACACTGCTCTAAGGAATAGGTTAACATCAGAAACTGTGAATAAACTGACGACTATTCAGATACAAGGGGGTCATATAAACGATTTTCAGTTTCCAGAGGCTTTGAAGAAGTGGAGTGATAAGAAACAGAGAAGAATATTTACCAGCTCAGCAAATTGAATTAGGTATGCAGATATCTTATATATTTGATATCAAAGAAGTGATAAAAAGTCATTAAATCATTAAATGCTTGCTTTAAATTAGGTATGCATATACCTTCAAATAATATTGTCACCCATCAGCTACCATTCGGCATTGTACCCCCCTCCCCCCTGATTCCCCCCCTCTAGATGTAGGTGTGGGGGACCTCCCCCTCAAGAAAATTTCTGGCAGCATCTCTGGACATTTTGAGGAGTACTACACCACGATATAAAATGTTGGTCACTGTGACCTACTTGCTCCAGTGATTATGCACACCTTTTATGTTCAGGTCAGAATGAAATGGACTTGACACAATGCTTGAAGTTCTGTCATATACAGTTAGACCTGTTTTTTACACCGAGTAAGCATCTCTACAATCTAGTGATCTAAGCACTGATGAGAATCTTAGGACACCTATGACATCTGATGATAAGGACCTAAGTTACCAATCCTGAGCTTGATCACTAGAGCATGGGATTTTTATCAAGTTTGCAAATTTAAAAAAAGGACCATCCTTTGGATACCTGACTTGTACTCTGCTGTAGTTTTGGCTAACCTGCAGGAAAGTGCAGAAGAGCTGAAGCTAGCAAAGTAGGTCAACTTTGCTTTTACAGTTGTATAAGTAAATATGTGCATGCATCCTTAGAATAACTACACCACCATACTTAAAAAAAGTCACTGTGATATATTTTTTATGCCTATGTCATGTACACTTTTTACATCGAGGATTGTTTCTGGGACACCTGCTTTTACCATAATGAAAAAAGATACTGCATGTAACCTGAGGGTACTACACCAGAATATCAACAGTTGTGACACTGGCAGGCTTCCATGCTCCAGTGATTATGTACATCTTTCATGTTTAGGTCAGTCAGATTGAAATGGACTTGATACAATGCTTAAAGTTGTGTCATATGCAGTTAGACAAGTTTTTTTACACAGAGTAAGCATTTCTACAGTTAGTGATCTAAGCACTGATGAGAATCTTAGGACACCTATGACATCTGATGATAAGGACCTAAGTTACCAATCCTGAGCTTGATCACTAGAGCATGGGATTTTTTATCAAGTTTGCAAATTGTATTTTAAAAAAAAGACCATCCTGTGGGTACCTGACTTGTTCACTGCTGTAGTTTTAGCTTGCCTGCAGGAATGTGCAGAAGAGCTGAAGCTATACCCCTGGCATCATCAGTGGCATAGACGATAACAAATGTATGACATTTGTGTTTACATCAGTTTCTTGGATGCTTTTGCTTAAACAGTCATGAAACTCCAAATATGCATACATTTTGAGTACTACACCACCATATCAGAAGTAGGTCACATTGGTCTATTTTTAATGCTTCAGTGATTGTGTACAATTTTAATTACAGTTCAGTTTTTGGAATACTGGCTGTTACAGTCGTATAAATATGTGCATGCATCCTTAGAATAACTACACCACCATACATAAAAAAAAGTCACTGTGACATTTTTTTATGTCTATGTCATGTACACTTTTTACATCAAGGTTTGTTTCTGGGACACTTGCTTTTACCATACTGAAAATAGATACTGCATGCAACCTGAGGAGTACTACACAGAATATCAACAGTTGGTCACTAACCTACTTCCTTGCTTCTGTGATTATGTTCACCTTTTATGTTTAGGTCAGTCAGAATGCACAGAATATCAACAGTTGGTCACTAACCTACTTCCTTGCTTCTGTGATTATGTTCACCTTTTATGTTTAGGTCAGTCAGAATGAAATGGACTTGACACAATACTTGAAGTTGTCATGTGCGGTTAGACATGTTTCTTACACTGAGTAAGCATCTCTACAATCTAGTGATCTAAGCACTGATGAGAATCTTAGGACACCTATGACATCTGATGATAAGGACCTAAGTTACCAATCCTGAGCTTGGTCACTAGAGCATGGGATTTTTATTAAGTTTACAACTTTTTTTTTAAACAAAGACTTCTCTAGGTACCTGATTTGTACACTGCTGTAGTTTTAGCTTGCCTGCAGGAACGTTCAGAAGTGCTTATGTTATACCCAGGCCTTGTCTTCATTGGCCAGAGAAAACAAATTTATGCTTTTGTGTTTAGGTCAGTTTCTCTGACACTATTGCTTACACAGCTATAAAACTTTATATGCGCATACATTGTGAAGAGGTCTACACCACCATATAAAAAGTAGGTCACTTTGAACACTTGGTGAACATTTTTTTAAAATATTTATGTTCAGTTTTTATATTCATCCTCCAGAAGTTCAAGCTGCATCTCATGCACTTTATGCTTTTCAGAATAAAAATTGAATTAAGTGTGATTTATTTCACATGATGTAAAGAATGTTTTCTTACCCATGATGACAGCTATGATGACATAGCTTAGGACACCTATGAGGTCCTGTGATATGAATCCAAGTTACCATACCTGAGCTCGTGTCATGGGTGAGAAATGTACAACTTTGACCTTCATCAGATGTTGAATTTTTCTCTCATTTAGGCTTGTAATGCAAGAATTGTAGGTTCCAGTTGGGTCAGCTGCCGTATTGTGTTCTTAAGAAAGGCACTTGTCTCCCATTTCCTTGGCATGTAGCCAATAATGTGTTCAGTGTGCCTTTAAAAACCAACCAACTCCTTAAAGCAAAAGCCACCATTTTGTCTGCTGATTTATAAAATAATACAGAAATTAAAAATGTAGAAGAGCTGTTTGAAATATTATTCTTTAGTTTTGATTTGGCTTGTGTAAAGTTATCCCCACACTACAATAGTGGTATTGTTATATTGCCTTAGCATTAGTCTGTGTTTGAGAGACAAAGCTCATTTGGAATTGGATTTATATTTATGTTCCAGTACTTGATCCATTTCAGGTATCCCTCCCGACCAGCAGAGGCTTATCTTTGCTGGCAAACAGCTGGAAGACGGTAGGACCCTCTCAGACTACAATATCCAGAAGGAGTCCACTCTTCACCTTGTGCTTCGACTCAGGGGTGGAGCCAAAAAACGCAAAAAGAAGAACTACACCACTCCAAAAAAGAACAAGCATAAGAAAAAGAAGGTCAAGTTGACAGTACTGAAGTTTTACAAGGTTTGTGAAAGAAAATTTTGATTTGATCGTATTTACTTTATATAATAATAAACAAAAAATAATTTTGGGTTTTAAATACAAACTTTTTATGCCTGGAAAAAGATCAAATTACAGTGAGATCTTGTTAAATATGATAACCACTTATGGTAGAGGGATTCTCATAAATATATGAACTTTTATGACCCATTTTAAGTTGGTGATCCAACATATTGATACACGGAAAATAATGAAAATATTAAATACATCCTTGGAATTGACACAATCTGAAGTGAAATGCATGATGTTATGACCTTGTAAAGAGGTCTGCAAGAATGAAAATAAATTTTAAAATCAATATATGGTGCTGTTTTAGCAGATAAAGGAAAAGGGAAAATGTGATTACTTCACTGAGGCTTTTTTAAGTAAATGACTATCATATATTTGGATGAATCTATAGAAATTTCGAAATATTTCAATTCCCAGTTACATGCAGTATGAAAATATAAACTTTTTGCACAAAAATCTTATTGTATGTTTATTTTAAGCACATGGACATATGAATTTTGTTGTGTTTGCAAAAGGGTATTTTCAATATCGACACAGACGCAAAGTATCCAGAAAATGTGCATGCAAGAATTTATCAAAACAGTTTACCAAAAAAATGCCAAAAAGTCCGATTTGGACAAAACTAAAATTACTATGTACCTAACTACAATTTACCCAAATCTAAACAGTTACTGTATGTGAATAAATTGAGCTGCCATCTACCTCGAGATTAAGCTGCAGTGTTCATTGTGGATATATTCCTCATACTTGAGTAACCACCACCCTCTAGAATTTATTTGGACACCACTTTACTCTAAATCCCTCCCCCCCCCCCCCCCCAGTATGCTGCTTTGGAAATAAATACAAAAGAGTTTTTGCTAGAGATTTTATTGCCTCATTGTTACATTTTCTATCCATGATCATGGACCATATGCTCATGATTGGTGCCAAGCTAATTGGAAACAGTAAAACATTTTTGTGAGCCAGTGAAATTAATCATTCATTTTGTGCTTCTTTGGCAAGAAGTGCACTCTGTTCACACACACAATGTATGTTTCTGCTAGCCCAACACTGACCCTGTTTTCACCCACTGACGAAGCTTTTTATCTTCTACATTTTAAAAAAATGTGAAAGATTTTGGCAATTTATTCCGTACATACAAGGAAATATATATCGCATGCTCTGTTCATATGAATGTGGCATACTTTTAAAAAAAAAAACGAAAAAAAACCCCCAACCATACCTACCATGTTTTTTTTCTTCAAGATGGTAGCAGAAACAAGCGTTTATATTTTTTGGCCTTGTGCATCCTATGTGCCCCATGGATTAAAAATAAGCTGCGGGAGCCATGGTAGCTTTGTTGCAAGAATGTCAGACTTGTAATCCAAGAGATGCAGGTTCCATACCTGCCCAGGCCAGCCGTGTCAGCTATTTCAGTGTCGCCTTTGGAAAGGCACTTTGCTCCCATTTCCTCAGCATGATCAAACCAGTATTGTGTTGAAAACGCAGTTAAAACCCAAGAAAGTAACAGACTAAATATAAGCTGCATTGCTAATTAACATTGCTGACAGGGTAATGAAAATGAACTTATGTTTGTTTTAAAGAAATTATTGTTCCTGAATGTGAATTTTTAGTGAGTGTTAGATGAAGAGAGATTGAATAATCAGGCTTGGGATGTAATTGGTAATTTTACATGTTGACGCTTCATAATTGAAAAGAGATATGGAGGATATTTGCTTGTATAGAGTGATTAACGGATATATTCACCAGAAGTGAATATACTTGAGTTTTTCACCCATGAGATGAAACGTGCATGTTGTTCACTTGGAAGAAGCATGTTTTCTTTTTATTTTATGCTCATACGTGTTAGCAAGCTGAAGAGTGTAACAGATCCAAATAGATTCTTACGGAAATGTCAGCTGTTCAGCAATTATGTTCAGCTGTGTTCTGTGTACATATGCACAGAAATGTCACTAGTAGCATAATTCTCTTTTCCAATTAAAGGCACGAAATCACGTACTTGAAGGGAAAAAAATTGAAAATTACAAATTAGGTTCATAGTGGGATTTAAACTTGGTTCTCATGGATATTAGGTTGACATGTGGTCCAAATGTTGTCAGTCTACTGAAAGAAAATTTCTTGAGTACAAAAATAAAATTTATAATTCGCTCCATGAATTAGCAAATTTGTTTCTCTTGGAAAATCCACTAATTAATATACTAACATAAAATAAAATTGATCTTTAAAAATGTGAATTACGTCTGTTGTTTCACAGTTTTAAAAAAATTGAAGGCAGTATCAGTCATATCAAAAGCTGCAATGATGACACTCTTAGGACACCATATGAGTTTTACTGATTATACCAATGCGTTACCATAGCTGAGCAGCTTAGATTTTGTCTCTTTGTCCATTAAAACCTTCATGGAAAAAGTAAGTACAAAGTCTAGTGCTGAAATGAAGACCCCTTTTTTTTCTTTCTTTCTTTTAGCTGACTTGGCCCTATTTCATCTAATTGGTATTTTCAACTTCTCAAAAATCACAAAACCAATTTCAGCCAAACTTCGCAGAGAGCATCCAAGCATGAATGTATTTCCAATTTGTACACATGACACCAGTCCATTATCAATATATGTATGTATGTAATATTGTTTAACAGCACCTCGGCACAATAGTGGTTATATGGTGACAGATAAAAGTTGAATTAGAAAAACAGTTCATTATCAAAGATGGTTGCCATTACTAAAATCTTTAAAACCTTGAATTTGACTGAAAGCATTCTAGTTTAAAAGCCTTTCAGGTTTGTATTAATGATGCTGATGTGCCTTTAAGTCTAAGCCGCCGCTTTTAAAGGAGAAAAAAACCTTTAAATGGCTTTATGTAAGAAATAAAATGCTGCACGCGCCACTAAATTGAATAAAATTGGACAGAAGTCATCCTGCCATAAAGGCCTTTCAGTATTGAGCAAATGTTGCTGTTCCTTCCATCCAGTATAGAGAAACCATAAAACAATCAGAGATGATTCTGTTGTATTAATTGGGGTCTAGCTGGTGACTCCATTTTCTGTTGGCAGCCCCAAACTTTTTATTTTGAAATATTCAAATCGAAAGTTTGTAAACCTTCTCGGCCAGATATTGTCCCCTACTTCCGTTCATATCTGTACATTTGCACAGAAAATACGATTAGTAACATAATTCTTTATCCCAATTCAAGGTAAGAAAGCACATACTGGGGGGTGGTGGTGGTGGTGATTGCACTCATAGTGGGATTGAAACTTGGTTCTTTTGCATATCAGGTTGACATGCTACCACTGAACCAAGTGATTGGCAACATGGCTGATAAAATTCATTGGTCATAATGTTATCGGTTTTGAGTGCAAAAATAAAATTGATAATTCATTCCAGTGAATTAGCACAATTATTTCTCTTGGAAAATCCACTAAATATTATACTAACAAAAAATAAAATTGATTTTTTAAAATGTGAATTACATCAATTGTTTCACAGTAAAAAAAAAAATGAAGTCAGTATCAGCCATGTCAAAAGCTGCAATGATGACACTCTTAGGACACCATATGAGTTTTACTGATTATACCAATGCGTTACCATAGCTGAGCAGCTTAGATTTTGTCTCCTTGTCCGTTAAAACCCCTTCATGGGAAAAGTAAGTACAAAGTCTAGTGCTGAAATAAGGACCCTTTTTTTTTACGATTACTTGGGCATCCTTCATTTAATTCTTATTTTCCTCTTCTCAAAAATCACAACACCAATTTCAGCCAAACTTGGCAGAGAGCTTTCTTGCATGCATATATTTCCAATTTGAACAAATGATATAAGTCCGTTGTCAATATTTGTATGTAATAGTGTTTAACAGCACCTTGGCACAATAGTGGCTATATGGTGCCAAATAAAAGTAGAATTTGAAAAACTGTTCATTGTCAGACATGGTTGCAATTACTAAAACTTGAAAACCTTTAAACAACCTCATTTCAAAAAGCTGAACACAGCATCCTGGCATAAAGGCTTTAAAAATTTTTATGAATGATCTGCCATTACTAAAAGTAAAAAGACTTCAAACAATTTCTTTGAAAGAACTACTGAACAGATATGTGTGAAATTTGACAGAAAGAACACTGGTATTTAGGCCTTCCAAATTTGTAGAAATTATGCCAAGCTGTCATCAGGAAGGCCCAGTGTTACAAAACCTAGATAAACCTTAGATGGTTTCTTCTCAACAACCAATGAACAGACTTGGACCAAATTTACAGACATCATCTTGGAATCAAGGTCTTTCAGTTTTATACAAATTATGCCAATCTGCCATTGAATATGGCCACCATTACCAAAAGTAGAAAACCCACAAAAACACATACCTCTGATAAGAATTTAACACAATTTGACAGAAAATATTTTGTCATGAAGGCATTTTGAATTTGTTCAAATGATGCTGGTCCACCTTCAAATATGGCCACTATTACTAAAAACAAAAAAACTTACATGACTTGCCAAAACCGCTGAACAGAATTTGACAGAAAGGACCCTGGCTTTAAGGCCTTACAAATTTTATATAAATGATCCCAATCTGTCAACAAAGATGGCTGCCATTTCAGAAATAATATAAAATGTAATAAAAATTCCCCCAAAACATATAACAGAACTTTACCAAATATGCCAAAAAGTACCCTGTCATGAAGACCTTTCAGGTTGGTATAGATTATGTTGCTCTATCATTAAATACATTCTTATACCTTTACACAACCCACTTGACAGAATTTGACTAAAAGCATTCTAGTTCAGTAGCCTTTCAAGTTGGTATTGATGATGCTGATGTGCCTTTAAGTTTGTGACGCCGCTTTTTTCAATGGCTTCATGTAGGAAAAAATTGATTAGCGCTCCACAAAATTGAGCCAAATTGGACGGAAGTTATGTAAGAAAAAATGGTTTAATGCTCCACAAAATTGACCCAAATTGGACAGAAGTCGTCCTGCCATAAAGACCTTTCATTATTGAGCAAATTATCCTGATCCGCTGATCTAGTAATGATGAATATATAAAAAACAACTGAGAAACCATAAAACAGTCGGGGATGATTCTGCTGTAATAATTGGGGCTACCTGTCAACACCAATTACTGTTGGCAGCCCCAAAATTTCTATTTTGAAATATTCCAATTGAATGTTGGTAAAACTTGTTAGCCAGAATTTTCCCCTTCCTTTCATATCTGTGTACATTTGCACAGAAAATTTGAGTAGTAACATGATTCTTGTTCTCAATTCAAGATAAGATTACACTTAGTTAGAAAAAAAATATAACAAAAAATTTAGGTTCGTAGTGGGATTCAGACGGGGTTATCTTGCACATCATGTCAACATGCTACCACTGCACGAAATGATTGACAACATAGCGGATAAAATTCTTTGGTGATAATGTTGTTCGTCTTAAGTGCAGAAATAAAATTGATAAATTCACTCCAGTGAATTAGCATAATTATTTCTCTTGGAAAATCCACTTATTAATATACTAACATAAAAATTTATAAAAACAAATATGAATTAGATCAATTGCTTAACAGTTCAAGAAAATTGAAGGCAGTATTAGTCGTATCAAAAGCTGCAATGATGACACTCTTAGGACACCATATGAGTTTTACTGATTATACCAATGCGTTACCATAGCTGAGCAGCTAAGATTTTGTCTCTTTGTCCGTTAAAACCCTTCATAGGAAAAGTAAGTGCAAAGTCTACTGCTGAAATGAAGACTTTTGTTTTTTAAGCTCAACTGGCCATCCCTCATCGAATTGGTATTTTTAGCTTTTCAGAAATTGCAAGACCAATTTCAGCCAAACTTGGCAGAGAGCATCCAAGCATGAATGTATTTCCAATTTGTACAAATGACGCCACTCCTTTATCAGTGTATGTATGTATGTAGCATTAACAGCACCAAATTTGACAGAAAGGCCTTTCAAATTTATATAAATGAGACCAATTTGTCAACAAATATGGCCACCATTTCTAAAAATAGAAAAAATGTAAACATTTTCCCCACAAACATTTATCAGAACATGACCAAATTTGGATTTAAAAAAAAGCACGGTCAGGCCTTTCAGATTAGTATAGATTATGTTGATCCATCATTAAATATGGCTCCTATTAGTTGGGGTGCTGATTTATCAGACAAGGCTTCTGTTACTAAATATCAAGACCTATCCATTCAGTTACTTTATTTAAACAAACCTCTACACACAATTCAACCATCCTGGCATAAAGATCTTTCAATATTGAACAAATGATGCAGGCAAAAATATAGAGACTCTTAAAACAGTTGTTTTCATCATATATGTAATAAAATGAATTGAAATAAATTCTACACAAAGCATCCTACTGACCTGGATTTCTCAACCAACATTTTCATTCGGTTATTAGGCAGCTGTCAGCAAGGCTGAAGTTTCCATGTAGATTCATCATGTATTAGCAGTTCAGCTGTAAATCACTCTGAAGACCACTCACTCAGACTTCTCTCAAACCCTCCACAGTTGAAAAGCAAAACTTATGCTCGTGGAGTTTCAGTGGTGTGAAGCTAGGTACAGTATATACTCCATTATTTGTCGAGTTTAACTGCAAACTGCACAGACACAGATCTGCTGTCACATAATGTGCTGGAAGAGCTAGGTCTTTACACTTTCTAAGGAGTATGCAGTACAAACAACATAGACTGATCTGCTGACCCATTATGCAACAGCAGATATGGGTATATGTTGTTTGCAGTTGGACTTGACTCGTGAGTATATGCGGTACTTGCTCCTCCATAATGGTGCTACAACATGGAGTGTGAAGATCATTTAATTCGCCACTGTGGAGAAGTAGGGTACCATTATACTCGCTTATAAGTCTAGTCCAGCTGCAAACAACTTGGACCCTGATCTGCCATCACATAGTGCACCGGCAGATCAGGTCTGTATAGTTTAATCTGTTGATTATTTCTAACAAACTGCATAGACTTAGAGCTGCCAGCACATTATTTGATGTCAGATCTGGGTCTATGCAGTTTGCAGTTGGATTCAACTTATAATCCAGTGTATACAGTACACTAGTTCTGCACATAGTATATTTAACAGGTAACTTGATGTATATGGTTGTAGCTATCTCAAATTTTGAAGGTGTTGCAGTCCATCAAAAGTAGGCAGGTTTGCTAACTACATGGTGCAACTTTTATATTTTGAGAATACCTTCTCGATTTGAATATTCATTCAGCACTTAAAAAAAACAAAAAACACAAGCCAAATGCTTGCATCTGAAGTCTTTGGTCATTGTAATATTAAATCAATATTAAATTACAAAAGAGTTCAAGTCGCCCTAATTAGTTTTGTCCAGTTAAATTGACTAATCTTCATTAAAAAAATTCCAGATTAGCCTGACAGATCAGCAGATTTGATCTTTTATCAAGTCAACTCATATCAAATGCATGTTAATTGTGGTCAGATTAAAGATGTTTGACTGTTTACCTGGCAGGCAGTGCTGTATCAATTGTGCACTCCCAAATCTTAATAGCTTCATATGATTAAATAACTTAAAACAAGCCACAAGACTTGCAGACTTGAATTTAAATTATTATTCCCTTACCAACGAAGTTGAGACAGGATACAGCATTTGTCCTATTTGTTGAAAATTGGCACGTGGATGCATCTTGGGAAGAGTTAATGGGCCACATCCAAACTTGATCATTGTAACCTATGTTTCATACTTTAGCGAGTTTTGTATTTTTAGATGTCATCTATTAAATTGATCCTTGCTTATGTTCACTCTTTGACAGGTTGATGAAAATGGTAAAATAACTCGCCTGCGACGTGAGTGTCCCAATGAAGAATGTGGAGCAGGAGTGTTCATGGCCTCACACTTTGACAGACAGTATTGTGGCAAATGCTGTCTTACTTACGTCTTTAACAAACCAGAAGACAAGTAAATTATAATTAAATATGTAGTCTGTCTGGATCTTATGGTTTTTCAAGTTTTCTTTTTTATCCCCCTCCCTGGTAGTGGCCTAGAAATGCCTTTTATTCTTATAAATTTTCAGACTTAAATATTTTCGTTATTGTTGTTGAAGTAAGTTGCAAAAGAGCCATTCTTTATTAGCTCTAATGGTCATAGACTGGAAGAGCTTATGGGATGGTCTTTCGTCCCTCGTCCGTGCATTAGCACAAGTTTGTTATCGCTGATACTCCTGAACTACTTGGAAGATTTCCATGAAATTTTACACACACACACACACACTCATTCGTCCCATGGCCTAGTTGCTCCTAAATGAAAATGGTGTTGCTTGGACATCCAATATGGCTGCCACAGTGGCCATCTTGAAAATCTTTTTATTTTTGCATATGCTGATCAGAGAAAAGACTGGATTAATTGGCTCGGCCAATCATCATTCGATTTTGCATACTTATTTGGAATTGGTAGTTTTGACATCAAGAGAAAAAATTATGTTCAACACTTAAAAGAACATATGAGGATGTAGGCACCAGACTAATATGCTTTATGCCATCAATCCTGCCATGAGTTGGATTACATCAGATACTAATGTATTAGATTTTGCTGTTATGCACCTTCTAACATTATGTATAGATGCAATATCTATCGCTCGGACTAGAAAGTTAGGGTAGTCTTTCAGTAGCTTAAGATTTTCCTGCCTTTTTGCAGGTAAGAGAAAATTGACCTTGTGCAAGTTGTTGCATGTCCAGTTCCAAATACATCCCTTAAATATCATGACATATATTGAAGTCCTTGAAGCTATCATGCAAGACGTATGTGGTGGATCCAGAGAGGAGTTGAATCCCCATTTTCTAGTTAAAATGGCACGCGTTTTATTATTATTGAAAGACTGCAAATTTGCCATCATAAGCAAAACAAGTATCCCCGCACCGTCTTTCTCGAAATTAAATTCTAATAGAATAAAATTCTGAATCTTGCCTTGAAACGGACAGTTTGGATATATTTAGGAGTAAGAACTTCATTAGCATCTTTCTTTGATGGGCAAGGAAAAAGCACGGGAATTTGGGTCATAACGGGAAGAATAGGAGGGGTGGGAGCTCTTTTTTTTATAGAAATGAATATAAAACAAAAATATTCACCACCAATCCCCTGGGAATGATGTACTTGATGTGGCTGTTTTATTTAGTGTGTTGAACCATTTTTGCAGGGATTTTATAATGTTGTGATTTTAATAGTGCTTACTTTTAAAAAAATAGTTTTAAGAACATTTTGCATTTTAATTTAAACAAATTTGTTATCATTTTGCCCAAGTTTTAACTTGTAACTAAACCCATTTTATGTCTACCATATCAGTTTACTTGCAGATCTGTCCCGCACTGTCAATTCTTCTCTGGTGTCAACCTATTGCACTTTATGTAGATAATATGGCTAATCCAGCTTCATCTTCTAGCATTTTTACAATCACTTTAGCAATTTTGCAATCATTTTAGCCCTTTGTGCCCTTAAAAGAGGTGTAGAAGGACACTTTTGCCAACCAGAGTAATTGCAATAAAACAATTAAGAAGACATTTTAAACTAGGATACCATACGAACCTGGCAGTTGTTCCTAATTTTGAAAGGCGATATTGAATTCTATCCTTGTCCTAACAATGACGGTTGCATATTGTTCAAAGTTGGTTTGAAGAAAACGAGTCATTTTAATGTGGTGACTGACGAAGATGGCTCCATCACAGGTGCGTGGGTGCCAACAGAAAGGAGTATGAAAAATGAATCGTGGACGAAAATGATTAGTTTTGCCCAAACTGTACAGCAGGATGTGGCTTTTGTAATGGGAAGGTCCTCCATTCGCACAATTGTGCAATGTGACTCGTGCAATCTTGGGATCCACAACGATTGCTCATACATAGACGACAAAAGTATAATGAAATTCAAGCTAAATCTTGTACTTGGATATGTCATAAATGTGAAATTCAAAACTTCTATCTATTCAAACTAAAAACATTCAATATCTTAAATGGGGAAGGGAATTGAAACACTTCATGCAAAGTTAAATACAACAATAGTAAACTGGATTTTTTAAAAAAAAGTATCAATGAAAATTTATAGCATTAGGAGTAAGGAGTCGAGTTACTTTACTTTTCAGATGGGTTTTGAAAAACTTGACATCATGGTTATCCAAGAAACTAAAAATCGATCGGACAGCAGCTCAAGACTTATTTCCAGAGGGATGTAATTTGAATGTAAATAGGAATGATGGAACTTTATACATGGTGGAGGGGTATCTGAAACAAATGCCTCTGGCCGAAATAGACAGTGGATCAGAATTTGTTTGGGCCGAAATGGCAGTGAATGGATCATCCCATTATATCGTTGGTAAAGAGGACATAGCAGTCACTGTGACAAGATTCTTTCTCTGAGAGAACAGCTTTTGAAGATAAAATCTGACAAGAACGGACATGAAACCCACATGTTATGTGGGATTTTAATTATAATAACATTGGTTGGACAAATAGAACGTGCGAACTGTATGGGCAGTCGTTTTTACATATATTCAATTCAATAGATTGCTCTATGTATGAATTTGAGAGCTCTGCACACCAAATAGAGACCTACTAGTATCTAATTCAATTGTTGTCCCCAATTGTTGATATCTATTTTAATTGTAGAGATCTAATTCAATTGGAGACCTCTAAATGAATGAAGGAGGTCTTTTTATGAATTTAAGACCTCCAATTTAATTACAACTCTCGTTCATTTGAAGAGGTCTCGAAATAGTGTTTCTAGGCATGTAATCAAATGTAGTTATTTTAGCGCATCTGCGATATTTGCATTATTTGATACTGGATACAATTTATGCGCTGTATATATAGTTATAGTACAATAATTCAGCCCCCCCACCCGGCCTGGATACAGTAGTCGATATGTTTGCTTTGCCAATATATTCTATTCTTTTTATTCCCCCGCTGATAATCAGTCAAAAATAGATTATCATTATAATTAATGGCACCCTGTTGAGATTGTGGCGATATCGACGTCTGGGGACATGGGAGGTTTTTTCCATAACGATTAATCCTATAAATAGCCAATTTACACATGATGTTGACCTTATCCAAAACCAGGCAAGGATGCGGTCTATTTCGGCACAACTTGATCAGAGTTATCGAATGTGAAATTAGGCCATTGAATCCGAGGGGTAAAGCAGAGGGCGATGCGCTAAATTTTCGCAGGTCCACAGGCTGTCATTCTCGAGAACTGAAATGGACTGTAACACGGGCTACCCTCCCCCTTGTGCTGATACTGATGGACGGCTTCTGGGGATTATCTCACTTATTAAATCGCGCAACTAATGCAGACAAATGTGTTCGCAACACATCGGTGTACATTTAACATACCAGTATTTTACACAAACCCTACCACTAGCAACAGGCGCTGCTGCGAGAGGGCGCTGGCGATATAGATTGCATTTTCTCAAAATGGCAACCTCGTTACACCTGGTACTTTCCCCGCTTTCATATGTAAAAAGCCGACATTATTACATCCGAATGTGGTCATGGTTGAAAGGTCAACTGTCCATATTTGACATAGGGGATTTTCCACAGCATATTAGGCCAGTGGTTTACAAACCCCGGGTCGCGACCCAAATGAAGATCGCAAGAACCCTGTACCTGTACTGCATTTTGGGTCGAAAAAGATGGTATTTAGGGTCGCGATCAAAAAATGTTTGGGAACCACCGTGTTAGGCGGAAAAAATGGCAACAGAATTTTTGAAAACGCTGAAAAACTTGTAAAACGAACATTAACGCTCGCCCACACCTACTTTTTAAATACTTTGGAGTTCTTTTTACGAGAATAATGGTAAAATGTGTTCGAATATTTGCGTAAAATCTCCATATTTTGTATCTTTGAAAGGTCACCCATGACAGCATTAGCCGTAACTCTTCCCGGCACCTGGCTATGTACAATATGTAAACGATGGCAACAGTACCACATTAATTGGGTTCAAAAACACACGAATACTTCATTTTATTAAAAAGCAGACATTTATACCAAGGACACTGTAATGTATATACACAATTAGTTTCAAGAGTAACATATAATTTAAAGTTTTGTATTTCATGCAGAAATATTAGGAGGGCACTTGGTAAAAAGGCACAGAATGGCTTCAGAAGTACCTGGAGCATAAAAAAACTATTTATTCTTAAAGCTGAAATGTTCACAAAACATTTATATTTAACCATATGTAAGAAGTATGCAAATTTCAGCATGAAATAACACGAGGTCAAGAATTTGCAAAAAGTTACCAAAGACCAATGTTAAAAATGGTAGACGGTGTATGTGTTTGAATGATTCCTGTGAATTTATTTCAAAAGATATAATAAAGAAGAGTTCGTTTTTTAATTATGCATGCAGAAAACATTCCATTTTCATATATTCTAGAATTCTGAACAAAAAGTCCCCTGTTGCTACTACCACCTGTGGACATTTCCAAGTTCGTGGCTACATACTGCTGTTCCATCAAATACAGCAACCAATCCTATACGAATTTCTCTCATTCGCTCATTTTAAAGTTTTCTTTGCTTTGGTCGCGTGACTCAACTTGAGCGTCCCTGGATTTTGTGAACAGAATTTTATTTGAGCTACTGGTTACTCTTGTGACACTTATTCGGATAATTTGAAGTGATACTCTTGTGACACTTATTCAGATAATTTGAAGTGAACACAAAGAATGTCGCATAAATACCCGATTGTTCCGATGGTAGGGAGGGATAAATTGTTGTTCGCCAACAACATTAAGGATTGTTAAGAGATAAGTCTTTAATTCTATTACAGAGGTGTACAATTTAATTATAGAGAACTGCAGATAATAATAATAATGATAATAATAATAAAAGTTATAATAATAATAATAATAAAATAATATTGTGGGCAATTATCGTATTAGAGAGGTCTCTAAATCGATTTATAGAGATCTCAAATGGATTTAAATTTATTTGAAGAGATCTTAAAAAAAACAACCCCAAACTCCCCAGCTCTGTATTGAATTGAATATGTTTGAAAACGGTCGCCCATACAATTGAAGAATACTCTTAGTATCTCAGAGGACCAGTCCCTGAATTGGTATTATGAAGGTGTCTTTTTTACCATGGCTTTAAACAAATAATCCAATTTCCAACTCAAATACGAAATATATTTTATATCGTTATGGCTTTATTACCAGGCAAATTTTCATGCATTCATTCACCTGACCGGTTTAGTGATCACGATGTTGTAGTGTGTACTCTGTCTAAATTAACATCTCCCAAAAACCAAAATCGTCCAAAATTATATTTGTTTAGCAAACGAAATATTGATGCAAAGAGATCTGGAGCTAGTAGCTTTGGTTAATTCCAATGTTTAAACGGTCTTGAAAACAAGAGTGATATGGAAGAAAACTGGAAAATTATCAAATCTTTTCTAGCTACTAAGTTGAAAAAAAATATTTCTTAAAAATTGAGCAGATTAGTTGAGTCAATGCCCTGGATTACAAACCAGATTAGAAAATTAGTTTGTAGAGAAAACAAAACTCGTGTTAAGCAAAACATACTGGCAGTGAAAAATTAAGAACAACTGGAAACGGTTGTGAGCAGAAATGAAAGAAATTGTTACAAATTGACATAACTGCGTCAACAACATGATTGTGAAGCAGACCAGATTAGAAACTATTATGAAAATATATCAACAGTCAGAAAAAAAAAGATTCCCATGGTATTCTTCTACTGAAGACGTACAAAATTGGCAGAAACAGATCCAGAGAAAGCTGAAACGCTGAACACCCAATTCTACGGTGTTTTTACCCACTCGAGTGATACTGCTTCACCATGTATATTGCCAAAAGTAGCAAAAATGAAGAATATTGTAGTAACGTGTTTAGGAGTTCATAAAAATAGCTATGTAATGTTGCAAATTTCTGTTTATTTCTGTAGAGCACATTTTAGGTTGACAGAACAATTAATTAGATTTAAGAGGAAAGGTACCGTATGGAATCGCTAGACTGCGATGGTTTTAATTTTCCTGTTGTGTCAGAAATTGATTCTTAATTAAGCATTCGTTTATTTAATGGCCAGACAGATTGGAAGGAAAAAATTAACTTCGATCTTGGTATCGAAAATGTCAGAGTTGAGAGGGTACAGAAACCATTTGCTAGCTAATTGAAGTTGCATTATCTTTTTGAAATTCTCCAGAATCGGTTATTTGAAAATCTAGAAGGTTAAGCTGACCGAATTGTCGCATATTTGTAAAAGGCGGTAGATCCGTTTAATCTGATTGGCTACGCTAAATAAGGGGCGTGTTTCCCACACGAAATTTTCGAAAAAATTTAGTCAGTCTAAATTCCTGCAAGAGGAAGATATTTTTGACTCCGAGATTGAATTTAGAAGAAATTCTCTCGTAAAAACAATTATTCAAGGGACCGGATGTCTGGAAAGTTGACGGACACAATTCTGGCGGTAGAAGCGAGCGAGTCTTGAAAGCACAAGGTATTTGCATCAATCTCGTGTAATTCGTTGATACCAATATAACTATTTACTTGAATTTATTTGTTTACATTTGCGTGAATTTCTTTGTTTAAATTCGTATATCAATTTTCTTGATATGAGTATAACTATTTGCTTGAGTTCATTTGTCTGAATTCGTACAATAATTTTCTTTATATGAGTTTGACGAATTGCTTGAATTTATCGTCTTGATTGCTATTGGAATCATGTATTCTAAGAATTGCATGCATTATTTTATTTGATACAAGTTGTCTGAGATGATTTCGTGTATGATAAAGACTTGAGTATTCACTGAAATTAATGTAGTTAAGCCATGAAGTGAATTTCATTGATTCATTTGTATAATTGAGACGGGAACTGAAACTGTTATGTCTCGTGTGATGTTACTGTGAATTGGTGATGAAATAGCCGTTAGAAAATACATTAATCTTCTGAAACTAGGTTTGTTCATGGTCTGTCCAATTTGGCCTGACCAGATAACCTTTGGTATCTGTTTGAATTCCGATAGGACGATATCTGACGTAACGAGAGTGGAGTAATGCTCTACTCCCTAAAGGATATTTGAGAGAAGATTTAGGTTGCTTCTGTGTTTATATTGAAAGGGGAAATAGCTCCATCCACGTATCCACGTATCTACGTATCCACCTACCTACCTATCCACGTATCCACCTACCTACCTACCCACTCAAAGTTTGAGGGCCGGAAAGAGTCGAGATAAGAGAGAGGAGAAGGGAAAAAAGAGGAGAACATCAATCTTGACTGGACAGCAGCATCGAAGTTGGAGTGACCCAGCTTATCGCAGGTTATGCCATTGTACAGGGCAATGACTTCGATTGTTCACTCGATTCTATGATGAACTAATTCTATCATTTAAACAGATCGGCCATTTGCATAAGTATATTTGTGTTGAAATTTAGTAAATGATTTATTTCAAAAAGAAGTGAATCTTCCAAATGTAATGTATTATCCCAGTTGTTTTATATAATTGATTAAATTGTTATATTTCATGTACGGGGGCTCGTGTTATTCTGTTCTATATATCTGCTCAGATCTCTATTTATTCTATCTATAAACTTCATAATTTATTTTATTATTTACTCGATCCGGACAATAACACCGAGGTCGATCATCCTCTAGATAACGATTACCAACCAAATAAAGCGGACACTTTGTAACGAGGGTAGTCCGCCACAAGCTACATGGTTTGAACCCTTCAAAAACGTGTGGTCCTGATGATATACATCCAAAATACTTATGGGACTGTCTTCAGAGCCGGCACCAGTGCTTACGTGCCTTTTTCATCAATCTTTGGACATTTGCAAAATCCCAAAGGATTGGTCTCTGGGAAATATATGGCCACTGTTCGTGAAAGGTGATCGCGCAATGGTCAGTAATTACCGTCCAGTCTTGTTCCCTAGTTTCTTTTGTAAAGTGCTTGAGCATATTGTCTGTTCTCGCATCATGAAGCACTTAGATAATTTTTCTGACACATCTGATAAACAACATGCCTTTCGGAAATTCCATTCAGAAATTAGTGACCAAGTACATATTTTTTTTTTACTGGACTTTGACAAAGCTTTTGACACTGTCCTCCACGAATTGTTAAAGAGTAAATAATTTCATTATGGAATTGCAGGCAAAACTCCGCGCTGGATAGACTAATTTTTTTTATATTTTCGAGAACTGCGTGGTGGCAAATCTGGTTGGTCCATGGTAGCTTCAGAAGCACATCAAGGCACAGTACTTTGAGCAGTGCTTTTCTCCTTGTGCATCAGTTGCATCATGGTTGGAACTGATTTAGAAAGTCTCTCCGTTACAGATGAATGTGTGTGCTATAGATCAACCCAAACCAACTGGAAAGAAAGATACAACAAAATGACATAACCAAACTAGGACAGCGTGTACGACAATGAGGCAGTCGATTCCAAACTAATACATGCAACATAATGCAAATGACAAGGAAAAAAAAAAACAAACAAAAAAACATAAAATAAGTATGTAATATTCAGTGAAATGTACTTCTTTAGAAACTCTCAATCAAAAATAGAATATTTAGAATATTTAAGAGTCATCTGAAATGGAACATTCAAATTCAAGAATTATGCACCAAAGCATCTTGCATATAAAATGCGCAAGAATTAGCTTTCAAGGGTTTAGTTCCAACCTCAAAATAGCTTTTTAAAAAATTCTTGCTCTGATTTGTAAGAAAAGGAACTAATTAAATCAAGTATATTAGTAGGAAAAAAAATTCTTGAGGTTAATTAAACCAATTTAAGAATATGCTAGTACAGTTTGGGACTCCCATTCCCAGGTTTCACAATAAGAAATTTTAAAAATCCCAAAGCGAGCAGCCAGCTTTGTTACGCCCAATTGTGACTTTTTCCAAGGAAGTACGATCGCAATATTGAATAATTTAATTTGTCTTGGAAACCATTAAACCAACGTAGACTGGAAAACAGATTTATATTTTGTTTACAAAGTTATAGAAAACAAATCAAATAATACCATGCTACAATTTGATAAAACCGAAAAGAACCAGTATAAATCAACATGAATATATCTACACGAACTGATGTAAATTTTTTTTTTTTTTTTTTTTTTTTTGTTCTTTCCCAAGAACAATCAAAGATTGGAACTCCATAGCACAAATATGAATCACAACGGATGAATCTTCAAGAAACTAAATGGATACCTTTTCAAAATTAGAATGGTCACATTTATTCTAAAACAAGTCGTTTTGTAAATGTTTAAGCTGCGCGTGCAACAATGTCATTATGATGTAGCACCAAACTAATCGAGACCAAGATGTATTGCGGACAATATCACGGTAATGGAACCATGGCGCTGCGATTCTCTCGTTTACAGTTGAACTCTACGACTTCTTTCAGATATTTAATGACAATCTGTATGAAAAGAAAAGACACACACAATTAGCGGAAATAAGACAAATCAAGTGTACCGCATACCGAAATGAGACAAAATCAGCCGCACGGATTACCGGTAGGGGCACGGAAGAAAAGAAAATAAAAAAAAAAGAAAAAGATGCAGTGGCACAGGTTCCGACACAGTGAACACAAAACCTTGCCAATAGTCTGAAGAAATAAAAAGCCCTATCTTTGACTTTTATAATAGTAATTATATTTGTGCCATCCTCGGTATGTTTAAGTCTTTTAGGATTATTACTTAAAGGGAAATAACTCTTGCAAAACTCGTAAATCTTATCAAGAGCAAAGTCTCTTTTTAAAGTCATTTGCGACAAATATTTATTTTAAATGAAAATTTCTCTTTTGCTGAAATTTGTAAACCAAGTACTCCATCATTAGGCAAGCGGAATTTAACATTCAGCGATGTGGGATCCAGGGATAAGGGATTTGCGCTCTTTTTGGTATAAATGGTGTCAATTTAATATTCTAATTTCATGTATATAACTTGCATGTCTAAATAGAATTCCAGTGGGCTTATGCATATAATCTATTGTTTACCTTCGTTTGCCTAGCAAAGGAGTTCTTGTGCACCTTAAGTCATAACGATCAACATTGTTCCAGCCTGTTTTGGGCGGATGAGCTCATGACCTGGTGGGTTAGGGCGCTGGTGCATCAGAGATAGGCGATAGGTTTCGCTGCTCGCGGCATGGGTTCGATTCCTGCTTGGAACGAATTACAACTCTGTAACCGTTTTCATTATAGTAGTGTTATTGATAAAACAAATACTGTGGGATCCAGGGATATATCTCTATTTTGTATAGGTGTTAGTAATTGCGGTATAATATCATGTACATGCCTGGTATTTCTGCATATAAATTCAGTGGATTTGTGGATATAGCCGAGTGTTAAATTTCGCTTGCCTAGCGAGTGAGTTCTTGTGAACCTAGAGTCCTTATTTTCTACCTTTTCCATCTTTTTCTTGTGGGATAAGCGCGTGATCGGGTAGGTTAGGGCGCTGTTGCACGAGAGCTAGGCAATAAGTGCCGTTCATCGCGGCATGGGTTCAATTTCTGCTAGGTACCAATTATGACTCTATAACCTTTTTGATTATAGTGCTGTCATTCTATAAACATTTCTTTCAAAAAATCGTATTTCCAAACATACAAAATGGAATCTACGGATAAGAGCGTTCTTGTCTGTTTGGTATCTCTGTGTTAAATTAGTTAATTTATAATTATGATTTCATGTATACCACGCATTTCTAAATAGAAATTTAGTGGGTTTGTGCACATACATGAGTGATAAATTCCGCTTGCTTAGCGAGTGTATTCTCATGCACTTCGAGTGTCTTTTAAATGTTTCGTCTTTTCATGTATTACTTTGACAGAGTTATTGTTATTTTTCCATGAATAGTATAGATTTCTACTACTGCAAAACTTTGTAAGCAGCATATATTAATCATTTAACGCAATATGATGCAATATGTTTGATGTGATCATTGTCTTACAGGCCCAGATGTGCCTTTTAAGGGTTTTGCCTCGTCAGCTCCGTTTGAAATAGTATTATGGCCCTTGACAATTAACTTCATATCTTCACAAGGGATGCTGGTTGTGACTAGCATAGCTCTGCAGCCCTTACATATAATTGGATGCAAGTTGGTCGGTGAATTGCCTATAACATGTCGATACGCCTTTTAAAGGTTTCGTCTTTTCAGGTCCAATTTTGAGGGAGTTGTTGCCCTTTTCCGTCAGTATTAACCCTCCAATACAGCAGATCATTGTAACCAGCATAGCTCATGAACCGTTCAACATATTCTGATGCAATTTCGTGTGTACGTTTTCTCACAGACCTAGATGTGTCTTACGAGTTTTTGTCTCATCAACCCCATTTTGGATAGAGGTAGGGCAATGGACTTCATATCTTCACATGTGATGTTGCTTGTAACCGGCAAAGCTCAAGAAACATTCAACATATTCTGATGTAATTTGGTATGAACATTGTCTATTCGACTTACATTTTACACTTGTATGGGTTTCGTCTCGTTAAGAAGAATCACTGACCTCTGATTGCTCGTACTGCTGACTTTGGTTTCTGCAAGATAACTTCACCAAAATTTGTTGGATTTGAACTAAATTTGACACGTGACTTTAGATTGATGAAACCTTGAGTGAGTTTGGTTTTCAGAGTTCAAAGACATCATTTTAAAGGAATTATGGGTCCTGATTGCCCATCCTCCTGACTCTGGTTTGCGCAGCATAACTTGACTAAATGTTGTTGGATTTCAGCCAAATTAGGCGTACAGCTTTATATTGATGAGACCTTCAATGAGTTTTACTTCAATTGTTCCACAGTATAATTTCGAAAATTTATGAACCCTGATTGGCGTTATCCGAACTTTGCTTTCCACAGCATAACTTTACAAAGTAATATTGCATTTCAGTAAAAATTATTGTGCATTATATTTTTTCCTTAATGTTTATTTTAATTTTTCCTTATTGTTATATTGATGAGACATTGGATTAGTTGGATTTTCAGCATTCCATGTCATCATTTAGAAGAGTTATGACCCCTGAATGCCCATCTTCTCCAAATGTTGTTTTTCCAACAGAATTTCTGCCGTGCAAGGCCCTGCCGAGCAAATTGTAAAGAGTGGTGCCCTTTGTGACGCACCCATCGTTACTAGCTCTAGTTTCTTGAATTGTTGTGATCCATGAAAGTAAAAGACCCGTCAGTAATTTCTTTTTTTTATGCCTTTATTGTGTTTGAGTAAGACGTGAATAAGTTACTAATTTGTGAAAAGTATTTTTTAAAGATGGTGCTGTGGTGTGTCTATTTATATACAGATAAAATTTCAATGCAGTTGTCATAAACTGCAGAATCATAATTATATAGGAAGCAATGCTGTTATAAACGCAGAACTTTTATTTTGAAGGAAAATTATTGATTTACATGGAAGATCTAAACACGCTTTATCAAAAGAAGACTATTCTGATTAAGTTTAAAATGTATTTTTATGTAGAAACTTGACTCATAACATCGCAACGTGGACTTGTCAGGATAGTCATCTACAACCTGGAGTGACAGGGAATATTACAGTTGCTCCCGTTGCCTGGCAAAACCAATCAGATAGTTTACTTGCGTGACACTTTGACTCAGATTTAAACATGAGAGTAAATACTATATGTATGATACATTTGTTAAAATATGACTCGATCAGGAATCTTGTCGGAATTATTGTGTTCTTTGGAGAAATAAAAACTGTGAGAAATACGTGAATTAACCTAACATAGGCAATTAGATCATCAAAACTAGGCTGTTCACAGTTTTCTTTTTAAAAAGATAATTCTTTTTATTTTCAATTGATGAGGGTTTAACACGATTTATTTGTGTATTTCATTAAAGATGAAAAAATATCTCTAAAATTATACCATATCTCTCTTTCAACAAGTTTCTCAGCGTAATGTTACATTTAACTCAGAATTTTAAAGCACATACAGTGTATATAAAAATAAAAAATAAACGTAAGATACCTAGAATTCACAGTAAGTCGTATTATGAAGAAATAGGCTGTGGAAAGTTCAATAGAAAATTCAACACATTGGACAAAATATAAGGTATGTTTGATTATGTTATACATTCGAGTTTGCTTTCCAAAATAAGAAAAAGATTTTGCTGATGAACAAAATTTTGCCGTTTATATTATTTTTTTCCATAAGAACCCCCCACCCCTTCATTAAGTACCTAAAAACAATAATGATAAAGATGGTGATACTCTTCTTTTTTTAGTCGAACCTACAGAAGGAGTTTGACACATGTGAGGGTTATTTTCTCTTTGCGTCGTTAGTATCCACCGTAAGAGGGCGCTACAAATCTGTTTCCCTCAAAGCACACCTGATTTAGAAAAATAGTTCTTTATTTAATACAAGAGATGTATTCATTAAATGTGATTTTCAATTATACATTGCAGCTAAAGAGAATGTTTAACTGTTTCACTTAATAATGTCGCATTTATATAATAAAATATTACCAAACGGCTTCCCAATTAAAGGAACCATTGGCGTAGTAATATCACAGGTCAAAAGGTGTCCCATTGTTGCGAGTCAAAGTTTACACCTGAGTGAACTTGTCGAGAATGGTGATTACCAATTCTTTATGGAATGGAATACGAGAATGGAACGCAAAACTTTAAACGGTTTCCTGAATGTGATTAAATAACAGGACCGATGGATGGTAAAGGAGGAAGATGACACCGTGAAGTACATGAGTAGAGGGTTAAAAAATGACCCGCTTTCTGGGCAATTCGGGTGCATGCTGTTCTTGAATCATATTGGGGCTTGAGAATTTTAAGTGCTTGTGGGAATTTATAACTTCAACATTAATTCTGTATTCAGTTTGGATTTTAATAGTGGAGTTGACATGGCTGACAGCGAGCAGAATTTTATGGAAAATCCCTTGTTTATTTGGGTAAGTTTGTGAAACTTTATAGCACGCAATTGTTTGTGCTATGAAGTGGTTCATGCGATGCAACGTGCAGTGGAGACTGATAAATGGTGACCGACATGAGAAGTTTAGAAACACTCTTAGAACGACTTAGCTTCGTTGTTTACAAGAGAGTGTTTGTGTCTTATTGAATAATCTATTTACTATTGTGAAACATGGTTTCTGAATATGGTTCAGTTCAGTTCCAGTTGGAATTCTCTCTCTGAAAATTGATAAAGGAAATGAATTTCCGGGTATTGTCATTTATTTTTAAGATAAATCTTTTATTCCAGTAGTTATCTAAAATTGGATTTAAAAGAAAATAATTGTATCCATTGATAAGTTTAGAAAATATTCCCAAAATTATAAGAATAATAGGCTTAAGTAAACGTATTATTTGAACACTTTTTGATTGGTTCTGGATATTTGTGAGGATCTGTGGAGGTCCTTGCAGAATCGCTCAAAAATAGGTAGTACCAATGTTGGATTTATGTTGAATTCATATTTTCTATATATTCTCAGGTTGATACATTCCGACAAGAAGGGACGCCAGCTTTGCAGTATAGGGATATATATGATGGGGTCTTTCTCAGTGACGTCATGCAACAGATGTAAGAATTATTATATTGAAATCTAGAGCTAACTGTAGTTGGTTGTTGTCATGTTTATCAGACACAGACTTGTGTATATTTACCACTCTGGTACCATATAGAATGGTCTTTATTCTCGAGTCTGCTGTGATGTCAGGTACCATTGTTCATTGTGTTTTACAATAGAAAAATGGTTCGTTTGGAAGGTGAAAGTCATGGCTTATTCATACTGCTATACCACCCATTCTTTCAACAACAAAGCTGTGCTTGTTGGTTTAAACAGCACTTACACAGCTGTATGAAAATTAATATATACTATATGTCATGAAACTTGGTAATCCCACTAGAACAATGGTCGAGCCTTAAATCTTTCTCAGATGAAGTTCTTGTTGATAATACCTGGATGTGCAGAATCAAGAATGAGCAGTTGATTGTATTGAATTACATGTTAAATAAGATACTATTAATTCATAGCTGTCAGTAATGAGAGTCCTTGCTTCCAGGACATCCTGTTTTTGCATTTCACTACACTGTGTACAGCCATCAACAAAATCTCAGAAATTAGATGATGACAAGAACTTTGATTTATATGGTCTTTATTTGTAGGCTTATTCATTTGATTTATTTTGCATGCAGGGTTGAAATTATTTGAGCTGTCAATGACAGAAGTTCCTGCTTCAGAAATGTAAGAAAATTTGCTCCAAGTGTTATCATAGACTAACAGCCATCTGGTCTTTCCTCCATAAATCATTAGTTTTGTATATGTTGGACTGACTTTCAAATATTTTATGACATTGAGATTCTGAACTTACATTTTAATAAAAGAAACATGGCTAAGCTGTGCTAACCAGTATGCTGAAGTCCACATAAAAATGCTCAGTACAGTGCTTGAAATCCTTCCCCAGTGTTTGGAACGCTCACATTTTATCCTATACCAGAAAAATAGTGGTGAGATATTGGGACTTTTCTGTATTTTTCCCTGTTATGTAATTGATTGATTTTGGTTACTGGGGGGAAAAAAAGAACTCTCATGTAAATTTGCTAAGATGGTTTTATAAGTTGAATCTTTTAGTATTCAGAAAGGATAGATGACTAAAAGTGGTAGACTTTGGTGGATAATTTGCTCTCCAGCGGAATGGACATGGAGAGGCACTGCTCCACTCCACTGATTGCTCAGAGTGATCCCCTTGCTCTGTTGCTCCAGATCACTACAGATTCTATGGTTTTTAAAATGTGTAGGTGCCTCTAGAGTTTGGAAGTATATAGAGTTAAAGATGGATAGACAGTTGAACAGATTTATGTTATCACAATAACTCTCTACACTGTTTGAAGAAGCATGAGGATACAATTACCCCTTTTTTGTTAGATGTTTCATTGTGGTAAAAGGTTTCAATCTTATACATCTTTAACAAACTTGTAGCTATATTTGGTCATGACTCTTGACCTGCTAAGAATATCCCATTTTGTACATAAAGGCTATAGTGTAAATAGCCATTAGTCATCTAACCACATTGAATGATAATGAATTTCACCAGTGCTGTATATTTACTGTGACTTGAAAGGTGGACTGGTATATTTGTTTGTCCTATCTGGTTACTGGATGACATTCTGGTATTGATGATGCATTGAACATGGAGAGTATTAAACCTATAAAGTGGTCTCTTTGAGAAACCCTGGCTTCATTTTGAGGTTATTTAGTGTACTGCTGCTTTGCCATAGAGGGGACCCCAGGTGGCCGATTAGTCTAAGGCACTTGCCTTTACAGGTCACTCACACTTCTGTCAGCATGAGTTAGAGTCTGGGCTCGACTAACGTGGGTATGTGAGAAAACTTGCAGGTAGCTTTCTGTGGGTTTTGTGGTTCTACCCAGGGTTCTTTCGCCACCAGATATAACTGACCGCCATGTATAGCCTATCATGTACTGAAAAATGGCTTTAAACCCCACAAAACCAAACTAGCCATAGATGATAAAGGCAGGATTAAGAGGTCTTGAGCCAGTGATAGACACCAACACTTCTGTTTGTAATGGTTTGATTAATTTCACACAAGTCTTTATATGTGGCATACATCTAACACATACACTCTCTCTTTTTATCCCACCATTAATCTGGTTGGACCATAAAGTGTTACCCATGTCAGTCCCACTATCCATCAGTTAGAGCTTTCTGTAGGGCTTTGACCCTGGGAGTCCATTAATGGGAATAAAATTGTTTACTGTAATAAATCTTATTGATTGTACTTATTGCTATTACATGTATTTCATTTCATTTAAATCGTTATCCACTTCACATTTGTGAATATGAAAATTCATATTTAATTTCTGTTCATGTAATTAATTTTCTAGCTCACTAGGGACTTTATTTTTTTTGCAACCAGTTAGAGAAAATGTACATCATGTGGATTCAAAGTCTTATAAAACTGAGAGTCCAGGGCTAATTATTTAGGGTTCACAGAGTATACAGTTTTAGAATATTGGGGTCCAAGAGTAGATTCTGAAGGCCATGATGCAGGCACTGGAATGCTTACAGAGAGCTCTGGTTAATCCCTGCAGTTATGATTTGTATGATCAATATTTAGGCAGTGTACTCATATGGACATTAGTATTCCATATAGTATCTATGTTTGATGATGTGGATGATGCTCTTGGTGTATGGACTTGACTTTTTATGCAAGTGGTAGATAAACATGTACCGATGAAAACACAAAGTAAAACTGGACTTCCAACCTCATTGGTTAACTCCTGACATTCTAGACGCCATGAAAACTCATGATTATTTCAAATCTGTTGGTCAACAAGCACATTACAAAACATAGAGAAATAAAGTATACTATCGGTGATCTTTAGAAAATAAATGCTGTACAAATCCTGTGTGGAAAGTTTTTAACAAACTAAGTGCAGGTAAATAGTCCACAAGGTCATCCAAATTCCAACAACTTAGTCAGGAAGGCCAGATTATTGATGAGGATGTTGAAATAGCAAATACATTGAATTAATTTTTTGTCAGCATAGCTTCCAGAATTAAGGAATCCATTGTAAACTCCAATCATGATGGACTAAGAAATTTCTGTTCTGAAAAATTCCAGCCGACACAAACTTTTTTATCTCTGCAATACCAAATGAAATTTTTTAAAATTTGTGCAAACTATTGCAACAATGAAGTCAACAGGCTTAGATAATTACTGGACCACGTCTCCTGAGTGCAAGCATAATATTTGATAGCATAGCTTACATATGTAATCTAAGCATATCCACCTCAAAAGTTACCCCCATTCACTAGTCTGGCAGCAAAGAAGATGTCAATAACTACAGACCCATATCTATATTACCAACTCTGTCCAGACTACTTGAAAAACATGTCCATGACACTCTTTTGATGTACCTATCAAACAATAACTTAATTCATCAAAACCAATCAGGGTTCCGAGAAAACCACTTCTGTGAGACAGCCTTTGTTGATCATGATATTCTTATCAATAAATTGAACATTAATGTCAATGTGACAATTCAACAATTGATTGGTTTACATCATATCTAACAATGAGAAAACTGTCAAAACAAATAGCAGTTTTTTTTAAAGAAGAACCAATTTACTGTGGAGTACCACAGGGATCAATCCTGGGCCCACTCCTCTTTCTCATTTTCATAAATGATCAGCCACTGAAAATAGGCAACTGTATTTCATCTACCAATTTATATGCAGATGACACCACTCAATCAGATTTCAAACAGCTAAAATCAGACCTAGAGGTCTCCCTTAAGATAGCCTTACTTAGAATATATTCCTGGTGTAAGGAAAATTGCATGAAAGTAAACACAGACAAGACTAAAGTATGAATGATTACTACCCAATAAAAATGAGCGAAATTGTAAAAAAACAATTTAAATCTTAAGTTGAATGAAATTTGTCTACAAATTATTACCCATGACAAAATCCTGTGGCTGGTGGTTGACAAAAATTTGCAATGGAATGAACATAGTCAAGTCATATGTCATAAAGTCAATTCATTTCTCTGGTTATTAAGTAAGATAAGGCAATATCTAGCAACCAAACATAGGTTAATATATTACAAAAGCAATATACAACCATACCTAGACTACTGTAATGTCATCTGGGGAAACACTTTTGACAAGAATATTTGCAAATTATTCCACTTGCAAAAAAAGAGCTTGCAGACTCGTCCTAGATAGTGCTGAAAACATCCCAAATGCAGTGAATGATATTAAAATGTTAACATTAAGTGAACAAATGTTTTTGAGAAAGGCTAGACTTATGCACAAAGTTTCAAAGAATATGGACTCATTATATCTCAAGGAACTATTTCATACTAGAAAAAAGGCAACACTCCCAATATAAAATCAATTTCAGCTAACCACCTTTGCATTCCAAAACCAAATAAAGAACTCTTTAAGAAGAGTTTTAAATATTCAGGGTCACTAATTTGGAACAGAATCCCAAAGGAAATTAGAGAAAGTACAAATATAAATGCATTTAATTATAATCTAATTCAGTGGATAAAAAGTGGAACCTGTTTGATTTGACAAATACATTACAACCAAATAAAGAACTCTTTAAAAAATTCAATATTCAGTGTCACTAATTTGGAACAGAACCCCAAATGAAATTAAATTCAATGGATAAAAAGTTGAACCTGCTCAATTTTACAAATACATTACAACTTAAAGTATAAATTCTCAAACCTTCCACTTTGTTGTCTCACTATTTTTGTACTGTATATTCACAACGTACCTAGTTGGAGCATGTTCTTTCAAAACTTTCTGTTTATTATGTCCATATATACATGTAGCTTATTATCAATGCTTTTTATTCCTATTATTATTATTATTATTATTATTGTGCGTGCAACTATGTACATGTACTCTGTATGTAAATATGCATATAATAGAAGGCCACAAGGAGGATTAGTTCCATGCAACTAATTGTGTCACTCTCTTTAAATAAAGTCATTATTATTCTGACCACATTTCTAGTCCTCTATTATTTATTAATTTTGTACTTTTAACCAACCAACTTTTTAGGAGACAAGTGTACTGTATTTATCTGATGAAAAGCTCATTTTTTGTACCGCACTTATGGTATCTATTGTACAAGTTAACTCAAACTTGTAAGACAATATTTTTTTGACTAAATTTTGTATTTTTGAGTTTTTAAAGAATATGTGAGATTGCTTAAATAATCGGCAGTTAAAAAGAACAGAAGGTTATAAGAAAATGACTTATCGTAAATTTGTTGAAATTGTTTTAGGCCAGTAGAGTGTCATTCCCTTTTTTATATGCAACAGTGCACTATTATTGAGTTAGGAATCGTATTATCATTTTTGTTGGTCTGTCAATTTATGCTTTGTTTTGTGTCTAATGTTACAAAGTGTTTCATTTTTTTAATGCTTTTTATTGATTTTTGGATAAAATATTGCAGGCTTAAGGATAAAATGGAAATGGATTTGAAAAATATAAATTAGTTAATATGTGTCCTATTCCCACGGTTTGAAATTAAGATTTATTTTCTTTCACTGATCCATGCATCTCTTATTTCTCTGAATACTCTGTGCAGAATTCGTCAACATCACATCCTTTTATGGGTCATATTTCAGCCAGTAATATTCATTTTCCCTAGATTTCTGGTTCTTTCTGACTTAATTTTATTGATTATTATGATTGAGCTCTTTCTTGTCACCATCTAATTTGTGACATTTCAATGGCAGCTGCACACCTTGCAAGAACTTTCGCATCTTTTCAATTGTCACTACACAGTGCAGTGAATGTTTATCAACAACTATATAGCAATAAAACCACTTATTCTGTATAATTCTGCAGTATTCATCGAGTTGCCCAACACAGCCTTTTCCAACTGTCCAAGTGTTGGCACTGTCCTGATATCCTATACCATTTTATATCATCTGAATGGAAAATAATACATTGGGCCAGGGTACAAGTTTACTTTGGCATGCTGTTTTGACAGGCAGCACCCTTATTTACCAGAAGCGTGAAAGAACATTGGCCATTTCTGCTTCAGGCATTCATTGTACCTCATCAAGAGCACTGTCTTAGCAGGTATTCGTGTGACTGTCAGTGACGTATGAACTCCCCGTTACAATTAAACAATATATTTTCACATGTCTGCTTAAGATTAAGCTTTTTCTGTTAATTCTTTTGTTAAAGTGTGGTGGATATTTGCATCAAATGTGGCATCGCTAGAAAAGAGCAGAAGTTTTTGAGAATTGGTTGTAGCACACATTACATAGCATTACATGTCAGGTTGATACATTGAAGTTGCTGACAAAAAGTTCTTTAAAGTACATTATTTACCTTTGAAAAACATGTTCGTGAACAGAACATTTAATTTTAAAGAAACACCGTTTCAAGTTTGCAAGCCACTGCAGTTTCTGATAGTCATTGTAGATGCTGCAAAAAGCATCCTATGTGCATGTCCAGGCATTATATTGTGCATGTCCAGGCGTTATGTTTGCATTATCGATTTTTTCATCATGTACGTATATGTAGCAGTAACAAACAATATTACAATGATCTTAAGCATCATTTACTTAAATTATCAGATATATTCAACAAAGACATATTTTAAAATGATTCCTGTCATAATAAGAGGTGATATACATATAGGGGACTGTCATAATAAGAACTGATATATACATATCGGGGACTGTTATAATAAGAGCTTATATGCATATAGGGGACTTATAAAAAGAGGTGATATACATATAGGGGACTGTTATAATAAGAGGTGATATGCATATAGGGGACTGTTATAATAAGAGGTGATATACATATAGGGGACTTATAATAAGGTGATATACATATAGGGGACTTATAATAAGAGGTGATATACATATAGGGGACTGTTATAATAAGAGGTGATATGCATATAGGGGACTGTTATAATGAGAGGTGATATACATATAGGGGACTGTTATAATAAGAGGTGATATACATATAGGGGACTGTTATAATAAGAGGTGATACACATATAGGGGACTGTTATAATAAGAGGTGATATGCATATAGGGGACTGTTATAATAAGAGGTGATATACATATAGGGGACTGTTATAATAATAGGTGATATGCATATAGGGGACTGTTATAATAAGAGGTGATATGCATATAGGGGACTGTTATAATAATAGGTGATATGCATATAGGGGACTGTCTTGAAACAAATGATGTAAAGACTAATACTATGATTTATCAAGCTTATAATATGTTTACACTGTTCACTGGCCTCTTGTTTGGGCTTGCAAACTTATATGCCATAAACCCTAGACTTATTGTGTGATATCAATGACCGTAAAATCTGATACCTAAAGTAAAAGAACTTTATACCAGACTGTTATTTTGACATTTCTTTTGCGATGATGACAATATGTATAACTCTTCATTTTTGCATTTGGTCACAGAAAAATACTGGGATGTATTTATTGTGTATTCAGTCAAGGTACATGTAATTACAAGAGTGATTTTATATTTACCTAGGATTGATCTTTGTGACAGAATATCATTTGTAACTTGTATAAGAATTTTGGGAATAATTTTTTTTTAAAAATTCCAATATGTAAGCCTTTTATTAAAGAAAATTAGTTTCTTTGATTGGAAGAAAAGTATGAGAATCTTGGGGGGGGGGGTAAAGCTTATAGCAGTGGCGCCTGTGCTTTAATATATAAGAGTGTAATTGTTGTCCTAATCAGTATCCATCATTTGATTGCATAAGTTTGAGGAACTCATCTGTAGATAACAACACAGTATTGTGCATACAATAAAGGTGTGTCTTTCTTTATGTTTGGGAGAGTTTGATTCAGTTCGGTGGTTTACTGCATGGCAAAGCAACTTAAGCAAGTAGGTTATTTAGTGCCCAGGCAACATTGGAGTAAAGTGAGTTGCCCAATGACACACCACATTAGCTGACCTTGGCTGATCTGATGATAGGATTTGAACCCATACCCTTTGCAGGGACAGGATTCAAACCCATACCCATTGCAGGGACAGGATTTGAACCCATACCCTTTGCAGGGACAGGATTCGAACCTATACCCTTTGCAGGGACACTAACCACTGTGAGACCTGCTGATACCTTTTAAATTTTCTCTAGTGTGTAAAATTGCTTCAAATTAATTATAAATTTTTTTTTTGAATAGATGTCACATGACCCTGTGCCAGAATTTGTACTTATGAATACAGGGCTTGAAATTAGTGGTAGTCGGCTAGTAGTCTGAGGATAGTAAATTTCCTGTCGGACAAGTAGTTTTCATAATTTTAATAGTCCAATGGCTTGTAAAGTGTCACCAGTCAGCGTTTATTTATGCCATCTTGTGTAATTTTTAAAAAAATCTGAATGATCAGGTGATGCCCAAGTTCTCTATGAGCTAATCACATAAATCTCGGAGATTAAATTGCTCCCCTAGATGGTTAGAACAAATGAGGATTTTACAAATCATATTTCAAAACGAGGCTGCATAAATCTTTACCGCTTTTGTTAGATTTTAAAAGGTAAAGTTGTATGTAAAAGACTGTTAGTCCAAGTTTCATCTGACCTTTCCTACCCCAATTTAGATATTGTGACATTTATGCTGGTAGGGTCCCCACTGACAGAAGTCAAGAATACCGGACACATCCCTGCCAACCCCAATGCACACACAAAAATGATCACATTAAGGCCAAGCGGAATTTAGGTCACTTAGCACGTGACATCATCCTGACCCAACGTACAGTATGTAAGGGCATCATGAGGATGCACACATGGATACATGTAGGTCCAGTAGGATCTTTGCATTTGCAAAGACATAATGAATGTTATACTTGCAATTTCTGAGAAGATAAATCATCTTCCTATTGATTTCTTGTGGGTAGGGCTCGATATAAGGTCGTTTAAATTTGCTAGGCCCAGTATTAAGCGGCTACCCGATGCCAACACTGTACGGTTTCGGCAAATACCAGCTTTCCGATAGACCAAGAGCTCTGACCTCACACCCCAACATAAATGGCAGAATATAAAAAATGGGGTAGGACAGAATATAAAAAATGGGGTAGGAAAGGTCAGAGGAAACTCAGACAAAAAGACTGTAAACCAGAACATGTCAAACTGCCATTGTATGGCATAATCATCAAAATCCCAATTATGATGAACCATTCTGTCTTTAAAGGATTAGCGTCATGGAGACACATATTTTGTTCAAAACTTCATATCTGTTGTGAAAACCCGCACAATGCCTATACCTCTATAACGAGAGATCTTCTCACTTTACTTTCACTATAGCACAACTTATACTGCCTTAAATTGTCTGTCTGTGGACTTGCGATACGTAATGACCAGTGTGAATGAGGTCTTTGTCTTTTTCTCTTATTAAGTTATTTGTTTTTTTTTCTCCAAATGACGAGGCTCACAAAAATGTTCATTAGGTTGTCTTTTTTTACAGTTTATTTCTGGAGAATCAGTCATTGTTTTTCTTGTGAACTTGTATTGAATATTTTCAAGTAACCTTGGTGGTTTTCCAAAGCAAGACTTGTACATCTGAATTATTAATGATTGTGATATTTAAGAAATGAAAGTATTGATCTAGATACATGTCTGACACTGTTTGTGGGAAGGACTAGTGAAGATTCAGCAGGACTAGTAAATTTCTCAATCTGCTAGTCCTTCTGGCTACAAGGAAATTTTTGTTAACTTCTAGGCTTGGAATATGGTAATGCAATGTGGCAACATGGCATGGCTTCATAAGACTGTTAGATGACATTGTTGGTACATGCTAATTTGTTTATTACATGTATTTTCCATTCCTTCATAATACCTAAATGTATGATACTTCAGTAACATACATAAGGAAGGTTAGCCTGGTTTTTTGTTGCTGTTGTTGTGGGGGAGGATTTTGGGAGTTGCAGCAGTTTTTTTGAATAAAAAGAGAGCAAACCAAGCCCTGAGTCATAATAAGCCATTGCAAAATTATTGCTTCAAGTTAGGGTTGGTTGGCTTAATGGCACTTTAGACACTGAGGCAATTTGAGGATGGTTTTCAGATTTTCACCACAGTGCATAGAATTTGGCCCAACTGGGGTGGGAGTGGGGAAGTGATATAGGGGATAGGACCAGAGTGCATGGTCAGTGTCAGAGATTGGACTTGGGAAATGGTGAATCAGTAATTCAGTGTATAGCAGAGAGATGTCCATTCAGAGTAACATGATCTGTCTTCTTAAAGACAGTCAGATTCAGATCTTGTCAGGCTTTTATCTTATGTAGTCTACAAGGCTGTGTAGTTGGTTGTTTTAATCACACATTAAAGAATGGGAATCAAATATTTGCATTCATATTTGACTGTGCTGGGTAGACCCAGATATGTGAAGTTGACTGTACATGGTAGACCCAGGTATGTAAGTTGACCATACATTGTAGACCCAGATCTGCCATTGTATAATGTACATGCAGATCAGGTTCATCACTCATCATCTGATATGAAAAGTTGAGTGTCTCAGATCTGTGATTGAATAATGTATATGCAGATTGGAGTAGCTTTATCAGCAAATATTCAGATTCATTCCCAGCACATTCAACAAATATTTTGAATAGGAAAATTTGGTATATGTTTTGGTTGTTGGTATATTATTTCTAGTATGGGACAGGTTCAGTGAGTCAGTAACATGCATAATGTGTTTGCTGATATATTACAAGCATACAAACAACAGAGTAGATCTATATCAGATGTTGCATATTGTGAGCAAATCAGGGTCTACACTCTATGGTCAATTTTTCATATGAAATGACAAGTGCTGACAAAAATTCCTTGGAAGAGGGAAGAATAAAATGTACCATTACCATTCATTTAGAAGATTACTTTAGTGGGCACCATATATACACTATTGTGCTGATGTGCCGTAAAATGTGACTATATACATACATCATCAGGGTTACATTTGTAAGGGCACATGTTGTAAATCTAAATTGCCTGCCAATAGGTTTTGATAGATAATATTGTCTGATATACCATACATACTCGTGTATAAGCCAAGTTCAAATACAAACAACATAGACCCTGATCTGCCGTTACATAATGCGCCGGCAGATCAGGGTCTATATTGTTTGTTCTACTTATTAGTCCTTACAAACTGCATAGATCCAGATCTGTTGGCGCATTATGCGATGGCAGATCTGGGATTATGCAGTTTGCAGTTGGTATTGGATTATATGCGAGTATATACAGTACTTTGTGTAAGGTGGTTTTAAACTGATTCAACTTCCCATCTGTGAGAGAGAGAAAACTGTCACGACAAGCAGATCCCACCCTTTACAACTTAATTCAGACTGTGATTACCATCTAAATTACTTAATTTTATGAGATAAGGAATCATTTAGAATGTTGCTTTATTTATACACCTGGTCCAGTTCACAATCACAAAGCAGATCACAAAGCAATTGGATAGGACTTTTCTGCTAATATTGACCCAAAACTCTTTCCTTTACAAACTCAGTTATTCAGAAGAATATATATAACAAGAAAATGACAGACTTAATGATTGAAGACTAAGTTAATGGAGGCTTATGTAATTCAATTCTTTACCATGAATAGTGCTATTGAGAAAAAAAAACTTAATTATGTTACTTATTTTATCATGTGGGTATGATCTGTATTTATATAAATTAGTCCCAACTTTTATTATCTAAATAATTTAGCCCCAACTTTTATTGAAATGTTTTGGTCATGACTTGTACCTATAGTGGATAGGGAAGGAATTTTCAGTTGGTAATAACCACTTCACCGTCAAATGCTAAATTATACATACCATGATTTTCTTTTTTCTTAAATTGTGATAAATTATAGGTGTAGAATGAATTATCAGGTGCTGAACTTAAGAAAATCAACTTTTGTATAATCATGGATTGTACAGATGAGGCCAGTCTTTTAAAAGTTGAAAAGGAATTTAAAACCTACCAATTTTGGTGGTCATATATGAATTGTACTAATTGACTGTGCATTATATTTCATCCAGTTATGCAGACATAGTTACATGATCAGTGATCTTAGAGAAAGAGGGCAAAGAATCAGAAATTGAACAAAAATGTGCATTACAAAATCAAAATGTGAACATAATGCTTAATAATACATACGTTACTGATACATACGTGACAAAGATATACTAAACTATGGAACACGTGGTGATAGCCGGCCAACTTTGCAAATTCAGTTTCCATATTTTAAAAATGTTTGCTGTTTAAAAAATGTATCATATGGAGTAATTAACCACTTAACAGATTACATTTGTTGCAATTTTACAATACAAGCAAATCATTCTGAAATTGAACCTACCATCTATACTCGTTTACAAGTCGAGTCCAACTGCAAACTGCATAGACCCAGACCTGCCATTGCATAATGTGCTGGCAGATCTGGACCTATGCAGTTTGTTAGGTGTAATCAGTAAAACAAACAAGATAGACCCTGATCTGCTGGCACATTATGCAATGGCAGATCAGGGTCTATGTTGTTTGCAGTTGGACTAAGATTATAAGCGAGTATAAATGGTAGGTGCACTTGTGCCTTTATATGAAAAGTCAAGGGGTTTTAGGGTCAGATCTCAACCAGGTTAACAGGTAAAAAGTGTTTATCTGATGGCCTACAAGATTGTCAGACTTGAATAAACATAGAGAACAGTCTATGAACAAATATAAAATTAAATGGTCTCTATATAAACGGCCTGTTCAAAAGTGTCCATTTCCATTCACTGTCTGCTGTAATTTTGGTTACTACTTGTATGTCTGTACATGAAAGTAGATTAGGGTAGACTCTGTCACTATACTATACCTGTGACCAAAATATATGCATACTGGTTAGCCTACAGTATTGTTCACTGTATGCATCTGACCTGTCAAGACTGACATCTCACTGCAATGCATAGGCAGTGATTGGTCCAAAGAACACAGCTGCTTGTTGAAATTACACTTCTCCCTCGATAACTCACGCCTGGATAACACGTGAACCTGCGTATAATGCAGGGTCAGGCATGGATCCCATTTTTTTTCCTCTAGAAAATACCAAAAGAATTGGACCCTTTTTGTTAAACATGAAGAAAATGGTGATCAAAACTGGTAAATAAAACTTTGATATATCGCTTGTTTTATCATTAAAAATGACAGTTAGTGCCTGGAAATTTTGATCAGCATCGTGGAATTCGCAACTTTTAATAAGAAGTCATATATTTTGTTAAATTTTCTTTTTTAAAAAAATTCTCAGTACACTGTAAATAACAATATTCGATGACACTTTGATCCATGAAAATGTCAGTAATGCCTACTGGTGGCAGCACGTTAAGAAATAATACCAATTAAATAAGTTTTGTCAAGTGAAATTCTGTTTTACTTCCCTCTTTTAACTTAGTAACCCCTGAGCCAACCAGCTAGGTAGTCCCCTACAGCATACAGCAGTGGTTCCCAACCTTTTTGAGTATGAGGACCCCTTTTTAACCTCAACAAATTGCACGGACCCCAAATGCAAATAGTTGTACTTTTAGGCTGTGGCGGGGATAAACGTTTAGCAGTTTGGTGCGCTAAATTCGAACATGCCTTGCTCACAGCGGCAGGGATAACAGAGGAAAGCAAGAGCTGACTAGAGGAGCAATACCCAAGGGGTCCGCGGCCCACAGGTTGGGAACCACTGGCATACAGTACTTGCCGAGGGATCACCTAAGGCAGTGATAGCCGTATCAGTACCTGTATCCCTGACACTCACTGACTGTACTTGACTTGCTGAAGTTGACAGAGTACTTGAAATAAATTAGTTATTTTTTGCTTTGTATTCTTTCAGTTAAGCTGAAATTTGGCTGAAAGTTCTCAATAAAATTATGTACATAATGGTATAAATTTCATGCAACATACAGAAATAAAACTCGTGCATAAAGGTAGAAAGAATGATTTATGTACCAAATTGCTTCTCTTTCCATTAATGATCCATAGTCCAATTATAAATTCACTCTGAATAATTAAAACCTTCAACACATGAAATAATTATATTTTTTATGTACACATAAATTCCATTTGTCATCTCTCTTGTAAACTTTAACCACATGGGAAAACTGCATGCAACCATGACAGGCATATTTTCCCACACTTTTCATACCTTTCTTCCTTAGTATTCTCCACTGAATATGTAAAAACTAACAAAACACTTTGAACAGACTCAGAATTATGCATACTCATGCTGTTAATTTTAGGGGTTTTGATGTCACTGTTGATATCATCTGATGAAAATCCAGAAAATTCTCCATCAGAGTCCATCAGGTAACTTTCTGCTCATAATGGCTTATTCTCATCGTTTTCCATCATTTTCATATTGAAATAACTCCACTATTTTTGTGCTATTAAAGTCAAATCTTCTTTCCTTTGTAGTGCAATGTAAGCTGAAATTTGATTGGTTAAACTACATGCTTAATTAGTAAATGGTTGGAAATCAACCAAGGGTTTGTTACGTATTAACTCATCATGTGGGATACAGGTCTAGAATAATACTGCCACTCAAAAGCAGTACCCGGTATACAAGCAAGGTAAACTGTGCCTCATTATTGTGGCACAAGAGAGATGAGGAAGGTAAAGTAGAACGCATTATTGGGGTGGCAGGGGTTGATGAGTCAATTCGGTTGCAGTGTAATCATCAGAAATGTGATATGCACAATTGTATTCAAACATGAAAAGTGTCAATCTACCGTCACAGCTAATCCGCGAGTGTTTATGAGAACCTACTTACGTGCTTACTGTGCTTTGATCTCCGATTTGTGGAAGTGCATGAAGTGTATGTTGTTTTGTTACAGTCAATTAAAAGTAGACCTGCTTTGTATTATCATGTTAATTCCATCTTTTGTTATCAAATCAAATAGTTAAAAGGCATGCTAATCCTACCTGGGTAAGAGTAGTTGTCATGGTAGTGTATCAGATTAACTCCTTTCAATTGACCAATGGAACACTGTTATAAATATTATTATGTAGGTAACATAATTAAAGTGTCTTACATTAATCAGGGGCTTATCCTATTGATCACAAATGTGATCAAGAATAGCAATGGAAGCAAGGGAAAAGAGTAGTTGGTACTTGAAAAGCTTTGTTTCACAGATACGGTTCATTTATGGAGACGGGAGTTACAAAGTTTGTAGTGAATTTAAAACGTCCAAATTGGTACTCAAATGTTTGCTTAAGGATGAGTAGAAACGTCACTATTACCTGCAATGAAATCACGGCATCAGTATTTTACTAATAGAACAACCCAAAAAATTGAGTTTTGATAATTGACAGCTGTTGTTTCATGAATTAAATGTCCCTAGTTTTTGTTTTGTTGTGAATCAACAGTAACACTCAGATATATCCACATTCACATGCAAAAAGCAGTGACGTTATACACAATGTTTTCGCAGGTGCACATGTGTGTCTTGAAACCTCTTGGAGTAATGTTTTTAACGATCTTTCAGATGTTGGTTATTTTGAAAATAAAGGTAATTTATACAGAAAAGTGAACAACTTCATTAGAAAAAGCATTTGAGTGACAATTTATTCCCAAAGCGATTATAAAACAAGTTTTAAACCAATAAACAGTACTCCCCTCGTCTTCTCATTGTCGATGTCCAGCCGGGATAGCATCCCCTTCTTAATTTTTCAGAGGTCCCTCGGTAAGTCATGCCCTCGCTTATACTGCTGTCTGTGTTTTTGGATCCCCGTTGTGCGCGAGTTATCAAGGGAGATGTGTAATAGGATTAACATCAGCATAGAAAGAAAACCGAAGGTCGACGTGTCCTAGTTTATAATAACAACTTCATCAGAAAGTTAACACTTTATGCAACGGGCTTAAATGAACACCAGAAAAATCCAAAAATGAACTTCATTTAATAACACATTTGATATCCAAATCTTCCCTTCACGGTCTACACTGTAGTGTAACATTTTGCAGTTTTATTTACTGTAGTACATTAATGCATGGATTGGTTTGGTGTTTTAAGGCACAGCAACACAAATAGGTTTTTTAGTGCAGATGTAATTGTAGTAAAGTGACTTGTCCAAGGACACGTCATGATAGCCGATCCAGGCTGATCCAGTGGTATGATTTGAATCTAGAAATGAGGGCTAGGTGTGAAGCTGTAATTTCTCAATTTTGTGTTAATAGCGTTAAACCTGATGCCTTTGATCTGAACATACCGTATATATATATATACTTGCATATAATCCTATACCAAGTGCAAACTGCATAGACCCAGATCTGCCATTGCATAATGCACCAACAGATCTGGGTCTATGCATTTTTTAAGGACTAATCAGTGGAACAAACATCATAGACACTGATCTGCCAGCGCATTATGTGATGGCAGATCAGGGTCTATATTGTTTGCATTTGGACCTGGCTTATACCTGAGTATATATGGTAATATTGTTACGGTTTGGGAAAAAAGAAAGCAAAGTTTGTTTCCTTGTACAACATGCTATGGACTGATAAGAAAGTATATATATGTCACTATTTTTATCTCTCAGCCTGTTGTTTGACACAGACCAATATACTTTGATCTTTAAGGAAATAAAAGGGAGAAGAAAAAAAACTACTGAGTGGCTTTGATTGATTCATTATTTCCATGCTTTATTATTATTTATTCTCTGTCTGTCCATTCCTCTCTCTATCCAGCTGTCCTTAGCTCTTATCTTCTTATAAACTGCTGGCTGTAAATTCACCAGTGGCTCAGTGGTTAGCATGCTGGACTTGCAAGCCAAAGACTGAGAGTTTGAATCCTGCCAAGGTTGACTGCTGTGGTGTGTCTATAGTTAAGGCACTTTAGCAGCTGACCATTAAATTGTCAGGGTGGTTGAGACCAGGGATTTTCTTTAGAACTGGGAATTTTTTTTGTTTTTTTTTGTTTACCTGTTTTGTTTTTCAATTGAATAATGGATTTAATTAGTTTTATTTTTCCTAATAATCAGAGCAAGAAATATTTTTTCAAGCTTTTTGGGGGCCAGATATTTTTTTTGGAAAAAATTCCAGGTCTCCCACCCCTGAAAATGAAATGGTCGGTCCCTTACTCCGATAGCTGTGCTTGCCATGAAACACCAAACAAACAAACATTGGTTGCCCATGTGGTAACTATATGCAGGAGAGGTATAATTTTGTAGCCTCTACTCCTGCGAGGGTGTCAAAGGCCAAGAATAAAAAAGTTGCAATCACTGCAACATTTTTTAATAAAACATTTTTACCAAACTTTAGAAATGTTGTAAGATCAGGAAGACACATACATAATATATGTCATGGCTTTAGGGTTACAACCATGGCTTACACAATGTGAGGTTTGGGTTGGGTCACCGCTGGAGGGAGAGGAGGGTATATGTATGTATGTATGTATGTATAGAGTTTAATGGCACATCAGCACAATACTGGTTATATAGTGCCAGTTAAAAGTCCTAAAACTCTAAAGACAAAAACTTTATGAAGTTAAGGTACCAGTAAACATTTTGTACTACAAGATAAAAGATAAATGGTAAAGAAGTTAAAATTCTTTAACAGGTATATAAACTGAGAGATAAAGGTAAAATATATAAAATCCTTAAATGATAGGGTCAAAACTTCTTATATATACCGCATTTTCTAAAAAAAATAATAAGATTTTCTCCTAAGATGAATAATAATAAAAAAAAACATGGGGATTTAACCATGATACGTCAGTGAAGTAACTCTTGTTTACAAATAGAATCGTTATAGCACCTACTGATATACAGACATATGATAATCTGTTCCCAGCAGAACAGTAATCATTTCTACCACTATCACTAACTTGGAATTCTGCTACAAAATTGCTTACAGCCACCCCTCGATCAGCCTCAGAATTCTTTATTTCTTTATCTCGTAATTTATATGCATTTTACAGCATTTTTAACATCTTCATGTTGATATTTTATCATGTACCTAATGTTTAAATTTATTTGGAAGGGTTTATCTTCCTAAACATTTGTGCAATACATTTTAAGAATTTTTTTAACTTTACCTTTATTTGGCACTACATAGCCACTTTTTTGCTGAGATGCCTTAAAACACAACTACATAGGTATATCTTGATTTCTGGGTTAATATACATATATAGCCTTTTGATGCAGCACTCTGCCTTATGTTCTGCAGGAAGTGTACATCTTTATTTCTGGGGTAATATACATATATAACCCTTTGATGCAGCACTCTACATACATACATCTTTATTTCTGGGTTAATATACATATATAGCCCTTTGATGCAGCACTTTGCCCTTATCTCCATTTATAGTCTGCAGGAAGTGTACATCTTTATTTCTGGGTTAATATACATATATAGCCCTTTGATGCAGCACTTTGCCCTTATCTCCATTTATAGTCTGCAGGAAGTGTACATCTTTATTTCTGGGTTAATATACATATATAGCCCTTTGATGCAGCACTTTGCCCTTATCTCCATTTATGGTCTGCAGGAAGTGTACATCTTTATTTCTGGGTTAATATACATATATAGCCCTTTGATGCAGCACTTTGCCCTTATCTCCATTTATGGTCTGCAGGAAGTGTACATCTTATAATGTTAATAATCACAAGATATATTAGTGTGGAGATCTTGGATTCCAGCTTGGTAAGGCTGAAGAAAACAATATGTGTGATTCTGGTAACCCAACCTACCTTATTTTATTGGCCCCAACCATATAATTTTTTTATCACATACGCAAAAAAAAAAAAAAATGATACCGACTGTGCCCTGTTTTTTTACATCTCAACCTTAACTGGTAACTTTACATTGTAAACTGTGACATGAACTAGCATAGGCCGGATAAAAAAGTAATAAAAACAAAAAAATTAGTACTGACCTTCCTATGCTATTTTTGACACACCATTACCAGAACCACACATAGTTTTATTTTGACCTAATGGGAATATATGATTGATTTTGGACCCAAATCTTCAAGTGAGACCTTGACCTTGGCTCAGGGGTAAACTCTTGGGTATTCATAAAGGCTGTTCATTTTTTTTTATATGCCCACCATAAGGCAGACCATATCCTGTTATAATGTTGTCCATCCAGCTGTCTGTATTTAGTTTCCAAACAATAACTCGAGTTATCCACCATCTACCATCACCAAACTTTGTAAGTGGCTTGCATTTGGGGCAATTAAGAAACCAATACATTTTGGGGCTCAAAAGGTCCAAGGTAAGTATCACATCAACTGAAAGAAGCAAAACTGTTTCCACATAATAACTTCATCACCTGCTTTGACCAAACTTTGTGGGACAGGGAAGACACTTATTCATTTTGGGGTCAAAAGATCAAAGTCATAGGGACCAAAAGAAGGAAAAATGATTTCCATAAAATAACTACTAGTTCTGTACCACCTGCCTTGACTGAATTTTGTAGATGACTTATTTGAGACAAGGAAGACACCTATTAATTTGGGGGTTAAAAGGTTAATTGTCAAGGTAAGAGTGACTCCAAAAAGGAAACAGTTTCCACAAAATAACTAAAGTACTATGCCACAAACCATGACCAGACTTTGTGGATGACTTACATTTGAGACAGGAAAGGTACAGATTGGATTTTTGGACAATAGGTTGAAGGTGAAGGTCACCAAAACTAAAAAGTAAAATTGGTTTCTGCAAAATAACTTGAGTTCTGTCTTTACTTTAACAAAATTTTGTAGATGGGTTACATTTGAGAAAAGGAAGACACCTATTGATAAGGTGCATTGTATAATTTAATTGTGCTAGGCAATGTTGCTTAGCAACAGTTACATAGTACACAAATTAAATGGGTACTTCATCTTTTAGTACCTGACTATCAAACCAATGAAGGAGGGTTTTACATAAAAGAAGTATAATATTGACCACATGGTGGTCAAATAATGTACTGTTTATGGTACTCTTGTTGTAGTCTTTTGACTCCACTGACCCTTTAACCAGTCTCCTAGTGGAAACTCATTAACCACTGGTCATCCTCATTTTAATGTGCAAACAAATAAATGAAGCTAAAGAAGCCACAAGCCATGAAATTGGATTTGTTTGGCAATAATTTGGTGCCATTCTTGCTTGAGCATAATTAACATACCTTGGTACATGTATTCTGGAGAAGCATATTGGAATGCTGTTTGAGGCATTCCATTTAGCATGTCCAGTAATAGGGTATTCCAAAGCTATACAGTACATGACTACCGTTTATACTCGTGTATATAATCCGAGTCCAAATGCAAACAAAATAGAATCTGATCTGTTGTCACATAATGCGCTGGCAGATCAGGGTCTATGTTGTTTGTTCTACTGATTAGCCCCTACAAACTGCATAGACACAGATCAGCCAGTGCATTATGCAACGGCAGATCTTGGTCTATGCAGTTTGCAGTTGGTTTCGGCTTATATGCGAGTATGTATGGTAGGTACTATTTGAGTCGATAAAAAATGAAATCTTAATACAGAATATCTAGCTTTGTGGTTTGTCTTAATGTAGTAAAACTTGAATCCAAATCCAATATGTCTCACTTTGTCATTGTAGTTGATATTTTGGTAGTTTTTATCTTTGACTCCCTCCCAGTAACATCAGGGAAGGGAGCCCTAAATTAGACTTCTCTGGCAGATAGTTATCATATGGGCAAGAAAACTATTGCTTCATTAATTTCTATCCAGTGTTTTTGGAGGAGAATTGGTAACAGGCAGAGGGATAGACAGACAGATTGAGGGTATGATAAGACAGTATCAAAACACTTAATGCTAAAGCATTGTGATAATTAACATTTTTTTAAAAGTAATGTACAAAATGCATTTTGATCAGGCCTTTACAATATTTTTGAAAGTTTACTTGCCTAAGGGCAAGTGAAATTCATAGTTTAAACTGACTTTAAATTTTCTCTTTACCTGCCAAAGGATTTTGAAGGTATTATCAGATTTATTTTTTCCCCACTGGTTATCTGCATTTGAATATTTTGCTTGCTTATGTCAAAATTAACTTGCTCCGTGCAACAGGCATTGGGAATTTTGAATGCCTGTTTGTCATTTTGATATGCCTGCTATAAGGCAAAGAATGTTAATGTCCATCTTTCTACCCATCTGTTCCAGAGTTGATTTCCACACAGGAACTCAAGTTCTCCACCATGTACCATTACCAAATATATAAAATAGCTTGCATTTGGGGTAAGGAAGAAGTCTGTTGATTCTGGAATCGAAAGGTCAAAGGTAAAGGTCACGGTCACTGTGACTGAAAGAAGAATATTGTTTCCAGGCAATAACTTTATTTCTAAATCACAGACCTGGACTAAATTTTGTGGATGGCTTGCACTTGCAGTAAGGTTGAAGCCTGTTGATTTTGGAGTCAACAGGTCAGTGATCAAGGTCACTGTATACAAAATGAACACTGGTTTCTGCACACAAATTTCAGTTCTCAAGCATGCACCTTCGCAAAAGTTTGTGGATGACTTTCAAATTAGGTTAGAAAGAAATCTATTGATTTTGGTGTCAGAAGGTCAGTGGTTGAGGTCACTGACTGATAGAAGAAACATGGTTTTTGCATAATAACTTTTTTTCTGCACCATGTACCTTGACAGAAATTTGTTGAGGGTTTGCATGTAAGGTATAGAAGAGGCCTATTCATTTTTAGAGTCGAAAGGTGATAGGTCAAGGTCATTGTGACTCAAAGAAAAGTGGGTTTTGCAAAATGGCTTTTGTTATAGAGTAAGTTTCTTTACCAAATTTATTGTGTATTTCTAGGTTAATAAAAAAAAAACTATAGATTTGGGGGTATAATGTCAGAGGTCATGGTCTAAGTCTAATAAGAAAATTATGGTTTCTGCACAGTAAGTTAAGTCAAGACCACATACCTTGACCAGACCAATAGTCAAGATCATTGAGACCAACGATGCCCTACTAGTGATTATATAGAGGAATATAATGTGCTGTTTACAGTATTATTGCTTACTAATGTTAAGTGAGATAAAAGTTGGTATAATACATGGTACCCCTTGAATTAGAGGTCACTATGTTAGTTGCATGTTAACAGAGTCGTCACAGTAGACTTTCACATATTAAATTATTCAAACACTTCCTTAAATCCCATTATTCACATACAGCACAATTAGGACTTTTTGTTATGCCAATAAAAGTGGGAGAGACCATGCTTTCTGCACATTGGGTAAGGTGGATACTGGCATCAAAACTTCTGACATCAAGTTTTTCTTATCCTGTCCAAGAATTTGATTTTGCATTTATAATTGCACATCAAGTATTACATGAAGGCAAGCAGTTCTCCCAGTTTTCAGTTTAGTGGCATGTACAACAGTTGCATGTAGAACAGAAGGTTTACTGGTGGTGCAGCACTGAGTGGCATCAATCAATCAACCAATTAATAGTGTTATGTTAATTATAACTTTTAATGTAAAAAAAACTTTTATTTATACACACAATATGTACTCGCTTATCAGTCGGAACTATGGAGTTTGTTAGGAGTAATCAGTGGAACAAACAAGTTATTCCCTGATCTGCCAGCGCATTATGCGATGGCAGTTGAGGGGCTGGTTTGTTTGTAGTTGGACCCGATTTATAATTGAATATATACAGTAGTTATGATATACTTGGGTGCAACATTTACCAACATTTTGAAATGTGTACACGGTTCACAATAACAAAAATGAAGTTGTTTCATTAAAACAATTACAAACAAAACCTTTCCACACCCATCTACCTGTTAGGTTTATGGAATAGCTGACAGTTATTATAATGTGCATTCCATACCTCATTCAACTTGTGATTGCTTCATTTGTTGTATATCTTTTATCTCTTATTATAACAGGATTCAATTTGTAAGACATGTCTTTGTTGTATGTATCTGACAGTTTCAGTAAAACTTCCATAGGATTGTCCTGATTATGTTTCCTACTGTTACATATGCATGTATGTACATGATGAACAAACCAATTATAGAACTGGATGTACTGCCTGGACATGCACATGAGATGCTTTTGTAGGATCTACAATGAGTAATAAACTATGCAGTGGCTTATGCAGTTGATATAGTGTTTTTTTAAAAATAAAATAGTCAATGCTTGTTTAAAGGTAAATACTGTAGTTTAAAGATATTTATATCACTAAATCAGCTTGATGTGTTACGTTGTGTAATGAGCGCTATAACAAATTCTTGTCAACTTCTGCTTTTTCCTTGCGATACCACATTCGATGTGAAAATCATAGATACATACTTTTAAGAAAAGAATTGACAGAAAATTCCAGACTAAATAATCCTCGTAAGAAGAGATGTGGAAATATATAATTTAATTTGAATGGGTAGTTCCTGCATCAGTGTCAACCACATGCATGTTTGTTTACATGTTTACCACTTTTGTACACGTTCACAGGCAGTAAACTAAACTGAGCCAATTGTATGTGTAAATGTTGGAACCTTAATGATATGCTGAAATTTGGTGCAATATGTTTAGGAAATCTCACATAGAATTCAAGATCGTGTTAATTTTAACTGTTACTTCAGTTCCCACTTCATTATTATGCATTAGACAGCAAATTTTAGCCCAAGAGAATGAAATTATTATTTCTTTAATTGTTGCAAATAAATCATATTATTTCAGAGACCCAAGGCCAGCCTATCAGAAAGTGACAAGGCTGGTTAAAGATGTGAACATTAGACTGCAAAACTGGGACATACTGATGAAGAACATCAGAGCCTATTACCAGGTCAGTGCACATTACGATTTCTGTACTGCCCAATGCACTTGTTTTACACGGTACTGACCCTCATTTAATGAATAAACAAAAATGAGTGAATATAGTCTTTTTATATCTATGAAATCAAACAAGTAGTGTGTTATGCAAATAAAGTATTAATGAGATTGTGCCTGTTGGGCAAGATCTTTTTGCTCAGTGTAGGCCCAATATAGTCCATTTCAAACAATGAAATCTGCAGGATTACAAGTTGGGCAAGATCCTTTCGCTCAGTGTAGGCCTAATATAGTCCATTTCAGACATTGAAATCTGCAGGAATGCAAGTTGGGCAAGATCCTTTCGCTCAGTGTAGGCCTGATATAGTCCATTTCAGACATTGAAATCTGCAGGAATGCAAGTTGGGTGAGATCCTTTCGCTCAATGTAGGCCTAATATAGTCCATTTCAAACATTGAAATCTGCAGGAATACAAGTTGGGCAAGATCCTTTCGCTCATTGTAGGCCTAATATAGTCCATTTCAGACATTGAAATCTGCAGGAATGCAAGTTGGGTGAGATCCTTTCGCTTAGTGTAGGCCTAATATAGTCCATTTCAAACATTGAAATCTGCAGGAATACAAGTTGGGCAAGATCCTTTCGCTCAGTGTAGGCCTAATATAGTCCATTTCAGACATTGAAATCTGCAGGAATGCAAGTTGGGCAAGATCCTTTCACTCAGTGTAGGCCTAATATAGTCCATTTCAGACATTGAAATCTGCAGGAATGCAAGTTGGGTGAGATCCTTTCGCTCAGTGTAGGCCCAGTATAGTCCATTTCAGACATTGAAATCTGCAGGAATAGAAGTTGAAAAAGTACTTATACATGCAGTTTCTGGAGCCAGTCACAAGTGCATTTCCACACAGACACTAACGTTTGTCAGCAATTGAAACAACTGTTTGTTGCCTGCCAATATTGTTATATTATGCTTTTGTTGGGTATTGCTTGTTCGAGGTAAATCACCATTTGCTGTGGAAGCTTTCTAAAATAATGATTTCAAAATTTTGAGCATTTTTGAGTTGCAGTGTTGTTATTTTTTTCTGTAGATTGTCTAAAGGTTTGATACAGTGCAATCAGTATCTCGGTACTTGTAAACAGTTGAACCATTACTGAAGTGATACTAACTTGTTACTAAGTTAGACAATTGCCTGTCACCATTAACCTTAGTATATACTTTCATCCCATAATGTATAAAAAATTTTTAATAATTTTAAACAAGATAATAATATAATTCAATTATGTTGAATATTCTTGACCCAGTTTCTTATAGCCTGAAGAATGCAATTGTAGACGAAGGTTTAGAATGATAAGTACCGTATATACTCGCATATAGGCCAACCTCAATCTGGGTCTATGCAGTTTGTAAGGACTAATCAGTAGAACAAACAACATAGACCCTGATCTGCTGGCGCATAATGCGCCAGCAGATCAGGGTGTATGTTGTTTGCATTTGGACCCGGCTTGTACGCGAGTATAAACGGTACTGCAAATACTTGGGTGAATGAAATTCCATTGAAATTTAATTCCAATCTACTGTAATTATGCTCAAAAGATCCTGCTTGTAAGAATTTCATTCTAGAAGTATTTATAACATCATTTGTAAACATTTGCTTTATGCCAAATTGTGATCAGTCAACATTTTAAAAGTTGCAGTCTTTTAAGTTACATGTAAAGAATGTACCCTTTCAAATAAAAGTTTGGATATATATATATGTGTACATGTATTAGTATTTAAAAAGGTCTCAAGAGATCTTTGCATAAATCACTCTTCCCTAGATTTTAAGAAGCTTCTTAGTCAGCGTTTACAGAAACAATCATTTGTATGATTTTGTGTAATTTAGTACAACTCTTCTTTAAAACAATGTTCTTTATGTACTCACCTGTAATGTGTTACACAGGTTCACTATTAATCTTTGTGTGAATCCTGTTTGTACTCCTCTTTAATGTCTTGTACATATTTTATAGTAGCAGTAGATCAATTATCTAGTTTTTAATAGCATTGTTGTCTAAAGTCGCCACAACTTGTTAAGATTGTACAACATATACATGTAATTGTAGAAGGCCTCATGGAAGATTGGTCAGTTGACGAAAGGAGCTTCTTTTTTAAATAAAGTCATTATTATTATTATTATTATTATTATTATTCCATTTTTATAGATAATCCTTGAAGTTTAGGAACAGTCATCTACATGTATATAAACATTTTGCAAAATTTAGATCAGACCGGTGTGCTTGACCATTTGTGACCTTTACATTTTCACATTTTATAAATTGCTCTTTATTTAGGCCTGTTATAGACAGCATATAAACAGTGTCTTCAAGGAGATAGTGATACTATTCAGTTACGCTTTGATACACAGAATGATTTGACATATCCTAGGGACAGACATGCAGCACAACAGTTATTGTATTGATTCTTAGCAAGAACTGCAAAGGTATCCCTGGATAGTTATACTGTTCATGCATAAATACACCTAAATGACTGATATCAGTTTCAGGGCTCGGGGGAAAAAATTTCCCAAGCACTCATCCCAGGGATGAGTGAGTTGCAGGAGTTACTTGTCCCTGTCCTCATTATGTTCAGTACAGTGCTCTTCTCCACTACATTGCTTACGCTTTTACTAAAGAACCACAGGTACATACCTGATGCAAGCTTGATACTAAAATGGATAAAAATATGAACATATGTTCTAATACATGACTCATTAGATTTTTTGTTATGGGTTTAACGCCATTTTTCAGCACATGATAGGCTATACATGGCAGCCAGTATATTTGGTGGAGGAAGAACCCGAGACTACCCTGGGAAGAACCAATGACCCACGGGAAGCTACTGGCAAGCTTTCTCATATACCCATGTTGGCCGAGCCTGAGACTCAAACCCACATGGACAGATGTGAGGTGTCAGTGATCTGTAAAGGCGAGTGCCTTAGACCACTCGGCCACCCAGGGCCCCTGACTCGTTAAATAAACATAATAAGAGACAATGTTTGTAACTCGAGAAATTGCAGTTGCACACAGCTCTTTCTTAGTGGTGTTTGCATTTATATTGAAACCTTTCAGTAATCTAAGTGTCATAATTTTCTTTACGTGTTAGATACTGTATGGGAGAAATAAAGAGACATAGAATGTCAAAATTTTATGATTTTCTTCTGGTCAGACATTGTTACGCTTGCCACTCAGATCACCAGTATTTTCAAGACTTTGCAGCATTTGTAATACATTATGATTGTCACGCCAAAGTAAAAATGCAGCAGATAATTACATAAGTATGTAATTACTTTCACAGTAACTTCCATTGGAAAGAAGAATTCCAGCTGCCTCAATTTCCACCAACTTTCATACTAAATTATCCATTTTGATCAAACCTCCTTTCTAGAGAGCTACAAATGAGTGCCATAAAAAGGAAGATTGCTGATCGGCCAAAAGATTTGGAACATTTCTAGGTCATTACCCCAACTAAATTTTGACCAATCACTTGCTGTCTTGACATTATTTGCTTTATAAATAAATTACAACAGCATGCATTGTGTGAAAATTGGTGGGAATCAGCTGAGACACTTAAAATACTTATTACAAATGAAAGTTGGGAACATTTTTCTTGTGAAAAGTAATTACATACTTATAGCAATATCTGCAGGCATCTTCCCTTTGGCATGACAATGTATCAATAAAGCTTCAGTCTTGAAAATATCACTTACCTTGGGCAATTGAAACATTGCCTGACCAGATGAAAAATCACAAAAATGTTGACATTCTCTGTCTTTTAACTTCTCAGAGGTCTGACTCAAAAAGATGTGTGATAGCTCGTTGAAAGGGAAACTTCTCCACATCTAAATGATGCCTAAATTACTGAAAAGTGTCAAAGTAAAATGTGAACACCATTACAAAATTGAGGGCTAGGTGTGAAACTGCAACATAATATGCTTATAATATTTACCTATTTTAGTATCAAGCTTACATTGGGTACCTGTGAAAAACAAAACAGAAATTGTTCCTTTGCAACAGGTTCTAGACTGAAAACAAGTAGGCAAATTAGGCAAAGGTTATTTATCATTGACACACGCCAAATGTTAGGTGATGTTGAACTTCGGCAAAGAGTAGAGTAAAGAGTAGAAAATGCACTCAGATTTATTCTCAAGGTGCAAATCTGCATCTACTCAGCCCAGGGACGAGTACATAATAAAGTTTTACTCAGCCCAGTCAATTTTTGCCTGGGCAGGACAAGAGGACGAGTGGTTTTCCTGAGCCATGAGTTTGCTTTTCAAACTCCTTTAAAGTATTTTTTTAAAAATTATATTTTGACTTGTTTTTATGCAGACAGAAAGAGAAACATACTGTAAAGGTTGTCATATTACTTGCCATATAATTATTTAAGACAGAAATGTTGTTTGACCAAAATAATTTGTGGCATATTACATGGAAATGTTCATAGAAGTTCATGTAATACTAAGTGTTAAAGGCATAGTTTGGTATTCAGGGAAAGACTGAACCAAGTCTTTGCTCTCTTACTGTGGACGTGAACAGACCCTTGAATAGTCACTTGATTGGTTACTTAACATGCCTGATTGTTTTGATAACCAACTTAATGTTATTACCTGTTCAGGTCTCACTGGGTGGATTGAAAACCTGTCTTTAATAGGGCTGGTTACAAATTAGGATGTGTAATTAACTAATACCTAAAATAGCCTGCATGGACAATGTCTTGACCCCTATGGACAAACTGAAAGAAGACAATGTTCCAGGAGCTAAATTATCAATCAGTCTGATAGTTGTTGTTGGGTTTAATGCCATTTTTTAACACATGATAGTGGCCAGTATATTTGGTGGAGGAAAAACCCAGGTAAACCCTGGGAAGAACCACCGACCAACTGGAAGCTACTGGGAAGCTTTCTCACATACCTACGTTGGTCGAGCTGAGACTCAAACTTTTGCGGACAGAGGTGAGACGTGTGAGTGATCTGTAAAGGCAAACGCCTTAGACCAATTGGCCACCCAGGGCCTCAGTCTGATAGAAAGTCACTCTGTTATACTACTGAAAGGGTGTTTATAATGCCATCTCCCTACAAGTGGACATTTTTATATTCTTAATTTCACTGTTTAGATGACCATCCAATTATGACTACAAAAAAGGTCAAAATATTGGAGTGCAATACACTTCTTATAGTGTAAGTATCAGACAATAGGTACAATTTGTTGTGTAGCTAATAAAATAGTATATAAAATGTGGACTTTGAGATGACAAGAATTTTTGTAAAGATGGACTGGCACACCAACATTTATCTTAATATTTTTTTCTCTAATATCTTAGTCAATTTTACACAAAAAAATGCATCAGATTCATCATCATCTAAAACAGTAAATTATTTCTGGAATAAAAGTTACAAAAAACACTCTGAAACCATGTCACCTTCATATCTACCTGCCTCTATATTAAGTTTAATATGGCTATAACATCTAAATATTGAAAAATCCAGAAGAATGTACAAAGATAATCCTATGCATAGATATTTCTCAGCATTCAGTAATGACTTTTATTCTTTATAATACATAGATTGTCTCAATTGATTTACCTTTTCCTGCCAATATTGACACGTGCAATCTTTATACTGTCTGAAAAAATTAATACATGAAAAGTTTCAAATTGCACATATATTTTCACGTGAAAAAAATTCAAATGATCTTCAGGAATTCCTTCAAGCTGGCTGTATTAATTTAATTATAACTATTGCCTTGATTTTTCTGATGATATTTTCTTCTAAATAATTATTATTGAGACTGCCATTAATACTATAATTCGTCATTGTTATAATTAAAAGTAATACACAATGAAATGGACAAGCAAACAGATTTAGATGCATATAAGTGGTTAAGTAAAAGATTAAGAATAAAATAAAATGAAAGAGTGAACAAATGACTGAACAAACAATACATGAATGTAAGAAAGAAAAAAAGAGACAAATAGGAAAATTATGAAATGTATGAATTTATATGTGAAGGAGAATACATGCAAACAAGAGGATAATAAATGACCATAACATTTTGTAATTGGACATTGAAATTTTACTGAAACCTGGAGGGAATATACGAGGGGCGAATTATAACATTGAATTACAGAGGTTTCTTTTGAATGGGGGCTTTATTTAGTGTTTTTATTGGACAGAGCAATAAGCGAATTAAAACCTTTGACTTTTGTCTCTAAATAAATTTATTCTGTTTCTGGATGAGTTAATTATGTCCATTTTTTTTCATTCATTGGTACATATACATCGTATATGTATTCCATATTTCCCCAAAGCCTGATCAAAACTGCTTCAGTCGTTATTACAATTGATCACTGATAACGTTAACACCTTAATAACAAGGGCAGAATCTACAATGAAAAAGAGACAAATTCTAACACTGGAAGAAAGAATGAATGTAATAGAAAGAAGCGAAAAAGGTGAGACCACTCACAAAACAACAGCCAGTTTAAACATTGGGAAAACTCAAATTCAGGGTGTTATAAAAGACAAGGAGTCAATTAGTCAATTAGAAATGAATTCATATGCTAATACATGTATATGTGATCTTCAGATATAAATGTGATTCATGTTTAATGATAGATGTATATCTTTATTGCTATATAAACTTATTTTCTGATAAATGCATGCAAAATTTTAACAAGAAGTATAAATAAAGAATGCAATTTAAACAGTGTTGAATTTCAACCTTGGAAACTGGTCTTTTTGTACAATCCTGTTATGAGAGACCACCTGTCATGAGAGACTGCTTTTTGTTGGCAGAAGGAGCGGTCTCTTAAGACAAGTTTTATTGTATCTTTTAGGCCAATAAATCACTAATCTCCCCAAATTAGAGGATTTAAAACAAGTCTTTATTGTTTAAACCACTAAATATGGCTTTTATTTTATCCTTGTGTGTTCTTTATACAGATTGGTATGAGCAGAACAGCATAGTTCACAGAGTATAAGACATAGTTCACAGAGTATTAGACATAGTTCACAGAGTATAAGACATAGTTCACAGAGTATAAGACATAGTTCACAGAGTATAAGACATAGTTCACAGAGTATAAGACATAGTTAGCGTAAGCATTACATTGTATATACTCCAGTGTTGTTATGTTTGTCCAAAAGCAATATGGCAGTGTATTCGATGTGTTGTTGGACTCCCCACTAAATATATGGAAGAAGTGGAACCAGTCTAGAAATGGGTGAAGATAAAATAGAGTATATATGGGTTTGGCTGGCCAGGACTGGTTGATTCAATAACTTTAAATTTCAACATGAGCATTCAGAAATTTAAAGTTATTGAATTTTTAATATCATGGTATTTGCACAGGTTTACTATGGGAGCTGAATTAGTACGGTGAGTCCTATAGAGAATAACAGCCTTACAGTGGTTCTACATATGCATGTACAATTAACTTTACTATAAATGCAAAATTATGGTTCTATTTGAGGATAACAAGCAAAATGAATACCTTTGGTCTACCTCAGGATAACAAGCAAAATGAATACCTTTGGTCTACCTCATATATTGATATAAATTATATGGAGGAATTTTAGGTAATTTCTGTCATTTAACTCACCTTTTCTGTAATAATACATGCACATATAGATTGTCACCTTGACCTTTTACTCATTTATTGTGTAATATGATAATGCTGATAACATATTTTAATCTTAAATTGAAGAGAGATAAATGGTGATAGTAAAAAAGGTAACTTGATTAGACAGATTTATTTTAATCTCTTTTCTGATTTTCTGAAATTAATCTCAAATACTTAAATGTTGTCTTTGTGTAAATGAACTTACAATATAATTTAATATTCACTAATGTAATCTTTGACAAGCAGAACTCTGTACACTGTTTACTTATGCATTCTAGTACAGTGTACTATCCATAGGTCTGTCAAGTAAATCAAGGAAATAGTACTCATGGTACTAAATATATGGAAGAAGGGGAACCAGTCTAGATGTGGGTGAAGATAAAAGAGAGTATATAAAGGTTTGGCTGGCCAGGATTGGTTGATAATGAAAGTAAAATTGTAGTGAAAAGAATCTTTTGAGAGTTTATCCAAGTTGTAACTGAAAAAAATAGAGACCATGTTTTAGTGATGGAATTTCAGTCCTTATACAGACTTGAGTTTGAAAAACACATTTCTGAAATTAGCACCTGACTCTTTGGTGCGGAATTGACAGCACGTTTCAAACACATGTTGATCCATAAAATGCAGCGGCTCATATTGTTTTCTCTACAGAGAAGCTGTCATCAACGATATGTCTATATTGATAAATATAGGTTTGATCATGAGCATTCAGAAATTTAAAGTTATTCAATTTTTAATTTCATGGTATTTTCATAGGTTACTATGGGAGCTGAATTTGTACAGTGAGTCCTGTAGGTAAATGACATCAATTCTATTTATAGCAACCAGTTGAATTTGTAACTTGCCCTATTGAAGCAAGGCAGGTCAAATCAGGCAAAGCTTTTGTTTCACAATTTTTTAGGCAAATTATAAATCAGATGTGATGTTTTTATGCTGAGAAATAGGGACACATTATTTAAAAAAATGTTTTCTTCTGAGCACTAATTACTAAAAGGACCATGGTCTTTCTTCACTTTTGTAATACCTGATGTGGGTGCCAGGCTAAGTTAAGTGTTAGATCATTATGACTAACTTTCCCAGGGCTGCTCAAAGCTTTTCTCAGGCAGGTGAGATTGACATTTCACATAAAATGGTTGATGCTAGAATTTTCGGCCTGTTTCAGGGCAAACATTGGCAATGATACAGAAAAAGTCCCTTGTGTTTGTTAACTTTCAATGTTGATTCTTTTAACAATAAATAGAAGCATTTTCATCATTGTTATCTACTATTTTCAATGTAAATAAGTGCCTATTTGCTGTCTTTTGAAACCAAAGGTTATAGCAAGTGTGAACATATGTTGCAAAGAATTTGCCATGTACATTGTTTGCATATGACAAAAGGTATTTACAGCAGACAGTGTCCATCAATGAATGGCTTAATAAGGGGCAATCATATTGAGTGGGGCTAATAAATCTGTAGACCTTTGTTGTGTAGAGTTCAGTTGCCAAAGTACAGGCCAAAAGTAATAAACAACCATATCAACATAAGGAGCTTATGACAAAGAGTTTGAAGCCTTGTAATTGACTGTCATGAGAAGATAATGACATTTATAACCTTGTTTAGAGTGTTTAGAAGTTGTGTCCATTGCAGTACTAATTCGTAGTCAAGTCCAGAACCCTCCATTTTATAAAAAGGGTGAATTTATTTTAATCATTCAATGAAGAAATAAAGGCAGGAATTGAAAATATGATGCACAATTCTAACACATTTTCAGTGAAGTTTTCGGCACAATATTTTAGAAATTGGTGTAATCGTGCAATTATACATCTTAGAATAGACCCTGCCAATTATATTATTCTGTTGTATAATTCAGCTTGCTCCTTAAACTTTCTGCATTTTATTGTAACTGCCACAAAGTAAGAAGAATGCAGCAACAAGAAAAAGTGCTGGCTTTTGCTGTGGTTTCCATCTCTAATTAGCCTAATCCCCAGGGTCATAACTTGGAAAGTATTGAGATTACCTACTGGCCATGAAAAGACAATTGTAAACCCCAAGGGTCCATGCCAATCCCCAGAGTCATAACTTGGAAACTATTAAGATCCCCACCCAATAGACATATGTTCACTTATTAACCATGAATAAACAAATTAATACATGCAACTGACATTTACCCGAGGGTCGTATCCCCTGTCTTAGTTTGAAAACTATCAGGTATCACTATATTAATTAGTTCATGATATATTTCTTTCATTTTTCTACATTTTTTATGACATTCAGTGCATTAGTTATAAGTTGGGATGCATATAGTTTTATTAAAATCGAGCTCTACATATAATTAGTAGATCTAATGGGCACCAATAAAGGTTCTTGTTATGGTTACCATTAGAATTCCTGGTTCACTTATTTTTAGTAACCTAATAAATAGATAAAACATTGCATAAGTTTTAGTGAGAGTTATCATTAGAAATGTTACGTTCTGAATGATGTTTTTCACTTTCATAAATGTGAAAGCTGTAATTTGATTGGTGAATTGAAAGGTCAACAGAACATTAACTTTTATTGGTGTATGTCAGGTCTCTGTTTTGTTGAAGATCTCGATTTTAATCAGATTGTGGCACAGCAAGACTATCTTACTAGTTTTGGGCACTAACATGGACATGATGTATTACACTAACATGGACATGATGTATTACACTAACATGGACATGATGTACAGTATTACACTAATTTGGACATGATGTATTACACTAACATGGACATGATGTATTACACTAACATGGACATGATGTATTACACTAACATGGACATGATGTATTACACAAACATGGACATGTATTACACTAACATCGACATGATGTACAGTATTACACTAACATGGACATGATGTATTACAAAATTAGTATAGGTTACGTTGCATTTTCTTGAAATAGTTGCATTTGAATAATGTATGTACTTACTACACATGAACATGCTTTGTCTTTGATTTTTCTTTACATTTATGTTTTGGTACATGTGTATGTATCCTAACTAAACTGTGTTTTGCCATTGATAATTTGAATTCTGTGCCTGATGACAGAATATGATCTTGTACTTATTCAGGAAGGATATTTGTATAAATGCATACATAGTCAAACCTGTCAATAGCAGCCACACATGGGAAAAGGCAAAACTATCCTTTGCACACAGGCGACCTCTGTACACAGGTTCAACTTTCAGAATTGGTTTATGAACAAATACCATGCACTAAGTATCATTATCATTATTGTTATTGTTATTATTATTGTTTTTATTTTTACATTATTGTGTGCACTATTCAACAAAATCATAAAATACTTGTACATGTTGTTTTCTCCCAAATTTATATTCCTCACAAGATTACTATATCCTGGTCACTTTAATCCATCCTATAAATTAAATCATCACTGACTTAAAATCACCGATCTTTGTTTTGTGGACCATGACAATACATTAAATTCACTAATGATTGCATATGACTCTAAAACACCGGACTGACTCTTTGGTCGGCCAGCTTGTATAAATTAGATTTGGAAACAGCAGTTCACACTTCAGAAACAATATCTGGATTAGCAAGTTGCTCAAGTCGCCGAGATCAAACAACAGTGGGCTTTTGTGAGAGGCCTGTGATGAATAGAGAATCAAAAGAAGCCATATATGGCTATTTGAGTGACCCATGAACCAAAACTTCGCCTGCCTTTTACAAACAAGTTTTAAATATTTAATGACCCTTGGCCCTAATAAAATGGGATGTAACTCATCTCTTCTCAAAGATGAACGTTTTTTTTTATCAGAGTTAGCTTTAATTCAAAGGCAAATAGATGAAGATATCAAACTATTCCTGTCAATGGCACAAAAAGCAACTTCTGTTTCTGCTGCGATAATGTGACTACTTTTTCCACATACAGCAAATGAATTGCTTTGACCCTCTCCTATAAGGATTAAAACCGCCTCACTTTCAAACCCGACATATTGACACCTTTGAGTTAGAGTTACAGTGTGACTGGAGTACAGTGAGTACAAGTGAGATATGAAATGTTTACACATGATTCACCTGATATGCCATTATCTAAATGTCTTGCCCATCAAACAAAAGTTTTAATTTGCTTAATTTGAGCGATCACCATTGATATGCTCAAGTGACTGATTAAGGCAGGGAGAAACCACTGTTTGATAGGAAACACTTGGCCTCAGAAGGCAGGTGACTGTTAGATACACATGACATTCATATAACAAACATTGAGACATTTTGTCCCTGCAGAATTTGGTCTGATTACAGTAAGTACTCAAAGTTGAGACATTTTCTGCCTGCAGAATTTGATCCAAGTATAATAAGTACTAAAAGTTGAGACATTTTGTGCCTGCAGAATTTGGTCTAAGTACAGTAAGTGTACTAATTTTAGACCTTTTATGCCTGCAAAATTTGTCAGAGTATAATATGTACTCAAAGTTGAGACATTTACTGCCTGCAAAATTGGTATGAGTACAATAAGTACTCACAGTTGAAACATTTTATGCCAGCAGAGTCTGGTTTTCTACATTCCATAAATGTTCTTCAACTTCTTGACAACAACCACAGGGTTGCATCTAGGACATGTGATTATGAAAATCCCACTACAATTGAAAGTTTTGCACAGAAGTTTTGAATTTGTGTGGGCATAATCATGCAAAAAATAAGGATTGGGCACACTTTTTCATGAATCATGCATGTTTTATTTCCAAGAAGTATAGAAATTACCCGTTTTGCTTAGGTACTGTGTTGCTGTTGTGGATTGCCATTTCATTTGGTTGAAGAGCGATTGTAGCCAAGGAATGCCGAATTTGGTTGAACTACCATTAAGTTTCTTTAACAAAACAAATATTTCTAATCACATTTAGCTGAATCTGATTAGACATATTCATTTTGTTAAAGAAATTGCACCCTTAGTTCAACCAAGTGTGGCATTCTTTGGTTACCATTGCTCTTCAAAGAAGTGAAATTGTAGTCAACAGAGTTTGAAATACACAACCTTTTGATTGTGCCTGGATTTACTCGATGAGGAAAAAGGCATCAGAGTAAATATAGTACGAATAAAGCAAATAGCTATCCAACAGTATCACTATGGGCTGCCAGCTATGGGAGATAATCTTGACAATTTAGGCTGCAGTTTTCCTGTCAGTGCTGTCATATCAGAGCACCATGGCACTAATTGTTATGGCAGTAAGACATCAGAGCCCTCCGCACCATCATACATATCAGGGTCAAGGTCTTATATTGTTTTACTATGATCATGTAATGCACCAACAGATCGTAATCTACACCGTTTTGTTCTATTGATGAATTTGAATGATTGACGTAGACGCTAATAATACAGTAGTAATGCCGGTGCATCATAACATGTTCAGCTGTATGTTTACTCACAATTCCTTTTTCTTTTTTGAAAGAACAAGTCTTTACTGGATGCGTTGTTAGAGATTTTTCATTTCAACAGTACTTTCATGTGACAGCAAAGTTTAAACACATGGGGCTATTTTAATACTTCAGGATGGACATGTGAGTGATTGACTGTATAGTGGTAATACAGACTGGTTATGGTTTTTCACTGGCCAGTGTAAACAAAAAAAAACTTGAAAATATGAGCTAAAGAAAGAAAATATGGATTTTCACATTTTAACAATATTTAAGAAAGTGATACATTTATATAACACTATCTCCTGTTCTGCTTTCATTTTTAGTTACTAGTAATTATTTATATACAATTGAGAGAACCCAGCTTTGACCAGATTGGCCCCCCTTTTTTCAATTTAATGGCAGGACAGCGCCAAATTTTCTAAATCCTAGATGCAACCTTTCAACTAGAAATGTTGAAAGCCAAGTTGTAACGAACTGATTGTTTGTTCAACAATGTTTTTCAAAACCAGAAATATTTTATGTTTCCAAGTTTTCAATAAAAATAAAAAATTGAAAACCTATTATAATTTATGCATTTATGTACTTTGTACTGTATCTAAATGTTTTGGCCCAAGGACAAGTTTCTGCTTGAAACAACAAAGAATCTTAACTCATTAACCTCATCATATTCGCCTGAAATGGGGGTAGGCAACATATTTTGGGGGTTACTTCTGAATGCAGCCAAACACATCTGCTTAAGAGAGTTTTTCATTTAGCCGGATGCTCAGGTATATAAAAAATTTTGTTTTTGATTGGCTATTTCAATTGCGCATGTGCAGAAGGGCAAAAGTTGGCCTTTTTTTTTTTTTTGTATTGGATCCACAGATTGTGTGCCCTGACCCCATTTTACTCCCAGTCTCGAACTTATCCAACTTTTTGCAAAGGTTCATCTGTCCGTGGGCAGCTCAAACAGGTCTGCATGAGATCTAAGGCCAAAAAGTCTAAAATCCGGACACAAACTCCGTATTTTTTAATGCGAATAGAAAGTCTACATTATTTGTTATCATTGTAGAGCTACATCTGTCTACTTTCCTGCAATACCACCAACTTTAGTGTATCTTAAATTATGTTGACGTTACAGAGCTCGGAAGTAGGATAAAACCTCATGAAGCATAAACGTGGCACCATGGGTTAATGAGTTAAACAAGTTTTGGGAAATTTCAAAGAAATTGTCCAGGAATGACTATTTTGTAATTTCTGTGCAATGGTAATGTACAAATGATCAAATAAGCAAGGAATATTCAAATTTGGTGACATTGATATTCACCCATTAACTCATTAACCCCTAGTATATTCTATTCATTTTCGCCTGAAACAGGGGTAGGAAATGCACTTTTGGTGTTACTTCTGAATGCAGCCAAATACATCTGCTTAAGAGAGTTTTTGGTTAGCTGGATGCTTAGGTGTATCAAAAACGTTGTTTTTGATTGGCTATTATGCTTGCGCATGTGCAGAAGGGCAAATGTTGGACTTCTTTTTTTTTTCTTCTCGTATTGGACCAACAATTTTTGTGTCCTGGCCTCTTTTTTTTATTTTTTTTGTATTGGACCAACAATTTTTGTGTCCTGGCCCCATTTTACTCCCAATCTCAAACTTATCCTACTTTTTGCAAAGGACCGGTCCGCTTTAGATCTAAGGCCAAAAAGTCTAAAATCTGGACACAAACTCTGGTTGCGAAACTGGCAATTTTTTACCTAAAAAAATCGGGTCTCAAAAATTAGTTTTTTCCACTGTATTTTTTTATTACAAGTAGAAAGTCAACATTATTCGGTATAATTGTAGAGCTACATCTGTCTACTTTCCTGCAATTCCACCCACTTTAGTGTATCTTTAATTATTTTGACATTACAGAACTCGGAAGTAGGGTACAACCTCATGATGCGTAAACATTGCACCAGGGGGTTAATGAGTTAATGCTTCATCCACCAGGGAAACATTGCAGATGTCAATGTTTAGTACAGAGATATTTCCATGGAAACCATTCGAGACATTGAGAAATAAATTAAGTGATATTACTGCATTAGGTACATGTAGCTGAAAAACCTAATTTCGATACATTCGGAAAAAAGCAAAATTTAGTCTGCAAGAGTTTTCAGCTTTTATTCCCCTCCACGTCTATTCCCTTTCCCATGAGAATACGTAATTCTGGCATTTGTCTGAAAATTACAAAAGGATTCCTGTCTGCTACTGTACTGCACATTGACAAAATATTTTATTGATTACAATCTGAGCTTTCACTACATGTCTGTTCCTCCCAACCTTGTGTAATTCATTTCATCTGGTATTTTGTGTGTACAAACAATAAAACAGTTCAGACTCGACAATACAGTGGCCACAGTTGTACATTATATGTAAACAAGGTAGACATATATTGAATCCTCATAACCCAGTCCCTTGTCATCTCCAGGTATTTACATACCTGTATTCTTGTCTAGTTAGATATTTCTGTTGTAACATTATGCAATCTGGTTAACTATCTAGCTGTGGAATTTGTGCTCATTTACAGACATGCTGTGATTTGCCATAAACTTGTCTGGTGCTAGAGTCTGTTATGATCTTATGAGATCATAAAGAGGGAGAAATAAAAGAAATGTGTTGGAGTAATTTGCATTTGACTGATATTTTGCAAAGTGATAATGGACTCCAGATTAAATTAGTATTCTCCGATGAGCAGATAAGTATAAGTCGGAGGCAGGCTGCATCAGATTTAGGAAAACAATTAATGAAAATACACAAAGTTTTGTAAATTGAAAACAAATATTAAACAGTATGAAATCATTTGGTCCATCCTCATCATATATGAATTTTTAGATAAGGCAAAATGAATCTTTGGTAATACCTGTAATGTATTAAACCACAACAGAAGTCACTTGCACCACAACGCAGCAGACTTTCGTCTCATCTGCAGTAGCATTGTTAGACATAGTCATTACCTTTCTTAAATTTGTGAACATCAGCCTATCAGGTATGTTCTGCCTACTCATCAGCAATTTTAGACATCATTACCTTTCTTACATTTTTGAGCATCAGTCTATCAAGTGTGCTCCACATACTCATCAGCATTTCTTAAATTAAGAATTATTTTTGAACATCAACCTATCAAGTATACCCAGTCTTCTTGTTAGTATTGACATTATCATTACCTTATTTAAATTTGTGAACATCGACCTATCAAATATGCTCTGAATACTCGTTAGCATTGTGTGAACATTGACCTATCAAATATGCTCTGAATACTCGTTAGCATTGTGTGAACATCGACCTATCAAATATGCTTTGAATACTCGTTAGCATTGTGTGAACATCTACCTATCAAATATGCTTTGAATACTCATTAGCATTGTGTGAACATCGACCTATCAAATATGCTTTGAATACTCGTTAGCATTGTTAGACATTATCATTACCTTTTTTAAATTTGTGAACATCGACCCATCAAATATGCTCTGAATACTCGTTAGCATTGTGTGAACATCGACCTATCAAATATGCTTTGAATACTCGTTAGCATTGTGTGAACATCGACCTATCAAATATGCTTTGAATACTCGTTAGCATTGTTAGACATTATCATTACCTTTTTTAAATTTGGGAACATCGACCCATCAAGTGTGCCTACTCATTAGCACATCAACTTCTTCAAAATTTAAAAAAAAACTGTTGTCAAAATTTGCAACAGCACTGCTGACTACTGGAAATGCTACCAAAACTGGGCAGAAAATAGAAAAATTATATCAAGATGAATTTGTAAATGATGTATTGGGAAATTTCTCCAGGTGTCAGAATTCAGTCACTGAGGACTGACATGCAAGTGCTACAGAGTGATTGTGTAATAGCTGTAAATTGAGACACATTCTTATTGGTTGGCAACTTGGATCACTAATAAGAAGTAATGAATAATGATTGACAGTTGTGATTTGGTCAGTTAGGGGTTCTAATTTTAAAGTTCAGCCTGGCTTGTAAATATGTAAAGCTTGTTGGTGTACACTGCTACCCACTGATTTTCATATTGTATGGACTACATTATAAAGAATCTGACTGATACAACTGTTATGCAAATAATGAAACCTGTCCCAATGTGAACTGGTTCAATCACCTGGCACCTGGTGCATATATGTTATACATGGCTGAAGTTTTATTGCCAGTGGAATTAGATTGTGTTGATTAATTTAAAAGTGGTCCCAACTCGGGCATGAAAATACTTGACTAGTGATCCAATACACAGTTCAGTCCATAACATTTTATGTTGAATTATCAATGTGTAGTAATAGATTTTGTACCTGTGCTCTAAGAAGTTTGTGGTAAATACATATATTAATCAATAAATGAGGGTCATGTTAAGACCTGATCCATTTGTGTGGAATTGAGGAGTGTACAGTAGGTACTGAGATGTTTGTCCCCTCGGATACAATTTAATTTTGATTTTTAAAGACCCAGAAATATTAATTTTTGATTCATTAGTATTTGCACACAATTTAAATATTTATGGATCAGTCATGAACATCTGGACAGGTGTTGATTTTATTGAAGATTGACAGTTAAGGCTAATGCTAGTATGGTTGGTCTAGATTTACAATTTGAGTTTTGTTGGAAGCATTTGGTACATGAGGAATGTAGGGTTGGCAAAGAATTATGCCTTGACAATACCTTAGTTGGGCTTAGGGAAAATAGCACTTGCTTCGTTAGTTGTTTTGCCTTTGAGTACCAAGCTTTTAATAGCTCATTGAAGGAAAAAAAAGTATAATTATCGTTGAGCCTATATTGATGGAAAAGTAGCTTGAGTATAGTTTTCAACAAGTTTTATCAAGTTTTTGATTGAAGTTTCTCATCTGAGCTTGACCTTCAAATGTAGACCATTTTTTTCTAAGTTTAAATTAGAGTCCAACCATTAAATTTTCTAGGTGGAGGGTTGGCATGGGATTTAAAAAAAAAAAGTCTTGTCTCCAAATAGCTTAAAAAAACGATTGCTGCTCAGATTTCTCGTAAAAAAAACCCAAATTATATCCATTATAATAGTTGAAAAAAATTAAATAATCTTGAGAAAAATGAAAAATAAATATCATAGCTCGAAAGAAAATTCCATGCCCCACCCTAGAAAACTAAATGGTTGGCACCTTAGATCCAGTACCATTCTACAATGATTGTGCTAGTTTCATCCACTTTTAGTATCATGCACTGGAAACTCAACATTCTAGAGAGAAAATTCAGTTCACACAGATGCTTTGATCTCACCAGCCATGAGACTACATGGTTGTTCACGGATTTATTTTAGTAATTAGAATGGCCCCTTTCCTCCCTCCCCCTTCCAGCATAATCGTAATATGGTTTAGCACAATCTTGGCCATACAGTGCCAAGCAAAAGCTAGGTAGCAGAAATGGCAAACTCCTTGCTAAATTCATCTGTTTGTCATATATGTTTAGGATTACAGTATTATTAGGATTACTATGTGCTGTATCACTGGAAAGAAACGTTTGAAGTACAGTAAAACTTCCCTGAACAGGACACTAGCTATTGGAACCCAAACATTTTGGTTGTTTTCAAGAGATGACCAGTATAAAGAGGTTTGATTAGTGTTAGATGGGTCCTTTGGGGACTAACTTGTATGGTGACTTTCTATAGGTGAAGCTGAATTACAAAGGGACCAGTTTAAGGGAGTTTCACTGTAATTGCTTGCAATTGTGTTGCTACTTTTGATGTCAAGCACTACAAAATCTAACCTCTGTAACCAGTCTTTCTCAGCAGATTGACCACATACATGTATTTAGTCTTACATAAGTCTTTTCTAAAACTATTAACTAATCAGACCTCTTTATACTGACCACCTGTATAAAATGGCCTTAATTAATTGGTCCTGACAGTGTCTGATTTAGCAAAATGTTTTTTACTGTTTTATCCTCCACCAGAGGAATGTATTGGTATGTTATACCTCAGTGCATCATGTCACAGGAAAGAGTTCAGTATTTATACATGCCACAGTCTGATTATATGCTGTGTACTTGAGAAGGTACCTGATGACACATATTGGAAGGATCAGATTTCACCTGCTAATAGTTTCAGGACATGAAAATTAAGAATATAATCCCAACAGTAAATGTTTGCTGCAAGGTCATGTTTTTAACTGACTGGAGCATAATATTAATTTCTCAATTTGAATGGAAGTATAAATGAAATTGTTGTGGGATGTTGAGGCACACTGTGACTCATCATTGAGTGCATATATTTTCACACTTTGTACACTCATGTTGATTGACTCTAATTATTCGTTTGATGCTGTGAAAGTAAGTTGGAGTATACGGCAGTTGATTACATGGGGTCTTTCCATGGCCGAGTTCTGAAGGTACTTCTAAGCACTGTCTGGACTGGCCTTTTTTGTGAGGTACCAGTTTTAGAGGATTGTGAGGTTGCTAACAAATGGCTAATTTAAATACCCAATGTAAAATGTCTTTGTCATAAATGCCATTTCTGTCAGAGGTAAAGCCAATAATTGCAATAACAACATCTTTTTCCCCACAACCACAAAATTAGTGCAATAAAAATAAATACATTGTAAATAAAACTTGTTTACATTCCATTAGGGGTGAAATGATACACCTCTGCAACGCATCAATATGATTCTCGATACACAGCCTACGATACGATACATTTTATTGATACACATATCAAATTGATGGTCTTTTCATCTTTAGAAGGTCTGTCAGTGGTAGGGTGGTGCCATTTTGTTATGTGTTGACATATTGGGTGTATTTCCAGTATGCAGATTACAAACAAACATAGACTTATCATCTGTTCATATGCAATTCTCATCCTTGACAAAATAAAAAAAAATAAATACTTCCAAACAGACTAGCTGTTAGTGATTTTTATTCACCCTTTTAGGCCATTTCAGGCTGCTCCATTCGATCATATGCATGACTCATCCTGGTCACCACACCCTTTGTTTTACATTGAATGAATGTTTTTAAAACATATTATTACCAATTTCATGTCTTCACTTAAATTTTGAAGGGATTACGGTTTTATTTTCAAAACAGAAGAAACAGTGCAATTTCCTTGTGCAAGGAAATTCTTATCTAGGACAAGTTCGAGTGTGGGAGCGGAGATGACTAATAGCCAAATCCTTCACATTATACTTCCTGTAGATGCAAATCAACTGCTGCGTCCACAGACATTTGTTTCTGACAGTGAAAAAGGAAATTATTGACAACACCCACTCCCTTTCTATAAATTGACGAGGTAGCTATAACTCGTGCGGTTTGGAATCTGCCCCCTTGCCGATTCTGTTCTATTTTTTAAAAATCCGATCGCTGATTACATATATCAACGTGAAAGGAGATATTCAAAACTTATTCCCCATGTACGATTTAAGTACTTTACATATCATTTAATAGTCACTTTTGTGTGAAGTTTCTATGTTGCTTTCTATCTATTTGGATAGAGTTTGGATGCCAATATTTCCAGTATGTCATGCAGTGAACACACTACAGTTAGTTATGATTGGTGGTTATTGTTTTACCCTGGACTTGAACAAACAATAACCATTAATCAGAACTGCATGTTACATATTTCACTGTGTGACACACTGGATGTGTAGCCTTCAATTCGATCCAAGTAGACAAGATGCAATGCAACAGATAAATTTTGCATAAAAGTGGTTATTAAATGATCAGTAAAGTACTTAAATGATATATGGGGAAGAAATCTGCAATGTCTTCTTTCCGTTGATATATGTTATCAGTGGTTGAAGATGCAGACGGGATAAACGAATTAGCATGGAATTGGGGCGAGAGAAGGGGGCAGATTTCGAACCATGTGAGTTAGTCACCTTGTGTTAATTTGTAGAAGGCGAGTGGGTGTTGTCAATAGCTTTTATTTTTTACTGACAGAAATGACTGCCTGTACTTGCAACGACTGTCTCAGATGAATTCTCAATGTAAAGAATGAAAGCAAATGACGAATAATTATTCACGACTGCTGAAGATTAAAGTAACTTGCATAGAGTAAGTATCGTTTTGTATCGATTCTTCCCCTCTTGTATCGATGTGGGTATAGATATAGAAAAAGTATCGATATATCGATTAATCGTTTCACCCCTACATTCCATTCAGTCATTTAAATGACCAGTTGTATGGACCACAATCACATGTTTTGCATTCAGTTTTGCTAATTAATCCTCACACACTGTACAAAATTTAATACTGAATATTATTAATGGGTGAATAAATGCACTAATGACAAGAGGTGAAATGATACACCTGTGCCATGTATTGATATATATCGTGATATACAACCTACGATACAATACATTGTCAATACACATATCAGCTATGAAGGTCTTGTCATCTTTAGAAGGACTGTCAATGGTAGGGTGGTGCCGTTTCAGCTGTGTCAACATATTGGTTGTATTTCTAGTGTGCAGATTGCAGACAGACCTAGACTTGTCATCAGTTTATATGCCATACTCATCCATAACAAGATAACAAGAATACTTCCAAACAGACTACTGCCAGTCAGTGGTGATTCTAATTCGACCTTTTCTGCCATTTCAGGCTGCTCCATTTGATTCGATGCAGGACTCCCTTTGTTTTGCATTGCACAATTGCTTTAAAAATGTCTTATTACCAAATTTATGTCTTAGCTTAAATTGGTAAGGGGGGCTGATTTCGAACTACGCGAGTTAGTCACCTTTTTTTGATTTCTTGAAGGGGAATAAGTGTTGTCAGTAGTTTTTCTTTTTTACTGACTATACTCACTCTGATGAATTCTCAATTTTTAAAAAAAAAGGCAAATGACTAATAATTATCCAAGACTGCTGAAGATTAAAGTGTCTTGTATAGGGTAAGTATTGATTCTTCACCTCTTGTATCGATATGTGTATCAATATGCATTGATGAATCGTTTCACCCATACTAGTGACAATACTCGTCAATAATACATGAAATTTTCAAGACCGTCATTTATATTAGGTACAGTAATAAATTGCAATGAATCTTGTTTAGATTACTTTACAGGGGGAAGCACAGATGTGAACAATGTGAGTTCAGTAAGGGAAAATAATCACTGACTGGTATTTTATTACATGTACATATCATTGACAACAAATAGATATATGCATTTAAAAAGAATTAAATGAGCAATAAATTTTGTGTATCATTTGGATGTATTCCATGGATAAGGTCAATGTTAATTTGAGATTCACCTGCTTGGGGAAAATCTGGACAGCCATTGATGCAAGTGGCGATGTAATTTTTAGATCAGTGGTGCATCTTGAATATCAGGTATAAAAATGTAAAAGGAAATGCACATACTGAAATAAAACAAATCACTCAGATAAATATATTATTGCACTCTAATGGGGGATGACAAGAACTGGTTCAGCTGGCCGATGATCTCTGCTCCAATTAAGCTGTTTTTAGAAACAGCTTAAGTATCAAACTAAGCTCTCCCTTGTTATAATGCAGTAGTCAGGGTCCATAACCTCCGACCACATTATGTACCAAACTGCATTATATTGAGTTAGCAATATGTATGGAAATGCGATATATTTTACAATAGCGTAATATACCAAACAGTGGTATAGCAGGCACTATCAAAATTTGGTAAATAATGGTGTTTTGAAAAGGAAATGAAGATATAAGACTAAGTTTCACTTTATTTTCTTTCAACCAATATTGTTATACATTGATGTGATTTGGGTCATGGGGTCCATAGTAGTACAGTGTTATATCTGGAATTGTGTTATAATGAGGCACGTTATAATTGGGTATAGAACAATAGAACAGTTTGGGTTTTGGTTTCTTTAGAGAAAGAAAGTAAAACTATTTTAATGTTGAGGTATTGAAACTCTAATTAAAACTGAATTTTAAAAGTGAAATATTTGTTTTATTGATGAGAACTGGTAGGATACCATTACCTGTATAACCATGGACTTGAAGTTCATCATTCTGGTATCATATATTTTTGTAGCAGAACACATTTATAAAACCAATTGAAATTGCCGTTTGTAATCTATTGAATGCAGACAGCAGAGGCCCATTTCTTGTGAGTAAAAACAAAGCCTTTCTTGAGTCCTGCTGATTATAGAGATAATTCAGCGCTTGATAGTGAGAATAGATATTATAATCTCTTGAATATAGGCCTTGAAGTACAGGATAGTTCTAGACAAATATTCAGGCAACATAATTTTTTTTCACTGTGTGAAAATCTCAGGTGTCTCTCACAATTCCAGATTTATTCTTAAAGTTTTGCTGTAACTAACATACAGTCATGAGAAGGCTATATTCTAGTGAGCAAGTGTTTAAATGACAATTCATAGAACCAGAAATAGTGCTGGCAAAAAAGATTCAACAACAAGCAGTTGTTCCCCATTTCCACATTCACCCCCATTTCCACATTCACCCCCATCAAGGAAAAGGTTTTAAAATCACCCATTAGGAGAAGGCCTTAAAATAGACAAATTATTTCTTTTTTTTTTACAAGGAGGGGAGCTGTGGTAGGCCTTAAAATAGACAAATTTCTTTTTTTTTTTACAAGGAGGGGAGCTGTGGTAGGCCTTAAAATAGACAAATTATTTCTTTTTTTTTACAAGGAGGGGAGCTGTGGTAGGCCTTAAAATAGACAAATTATTTCTTTTTTTTTACAAGGAGGGGAGCTGTGGTAGGCCTTAAAATAGACAAATTATTTCTTTTTTTTACAAGGAGGGGAGCTGTGGTAGCTAAGTTTGTAGAGAAGAGGACTCATAATCCAATGATCACAGATTTTTTTTTACCTGCCCAGGCCAGCCTGGGGGTTGGCTGCCTCATCATGTCTTTAGGAAAGGCTAAGTGCTGACATTTCCTTGGCATGATAAAGCCAGAGATGTGCTCAAAGTTTCATTAAAAACCAACCAGTCAACCAATTTTTTTTACAATGAAGAACAAAATTGTGAGGTACAACCTATTTGAGAATCATGCAAGACAAGTTATAGTCAACAGTATCTTTTGCTGGAATAAAATCTGTTATGAAGGCTATGAATAATGATCTTTATTTCTAAAACAAGCTTAAATGTACTTAGATAAAGTTAGTATTGGCTGATTAAAATAATGAATATAAAATGTACTTTTTTACTGTTTTCTTCTTTACGTATTTGCAAGTTGTCAAAAAGGTTTTAATGATACTTATATTTAATCAAGATATTAGAATAATTTACATCCTTGAGGAAGGGTTGATCAAAGTTCGATCTGTTATATGCCTCTATCAATTGCATTCTAAACTGACGCCTTTATTGAATAAGATTCGTTCTAATTCTTAAGAAAGTTTTATAATGACTGTAATGACTTGAAGTATTTCTTCTGGATGATTAGTTATACCTGTAATCATTAACATCAAGTTCTGGCAGTTCTAATTGTTTGATTTAGATAACACATGATTATCAAATATGAGCCAGGCAAACATTATAATGAAAATACAACATGAATTCCTAGAGCTAATTTATTGTGCTTATCATCTTTTTGGTTTGAAAATAACTAATATTGTTTTGCTCCAAGAATTCAAAGAAATTTGTCCTGTTATCAGTGTGATGTCTTCCAAGTGATTAATCTGGTTTAATAGACTTTATTTTGAAGTCTTTATCTCCTACAACCAAATAGGCCCACCCAGTAATCTATGACTGTTTAATGAAGGAGAAAAGTACTTTAATTGTGGGGAAATAAAATCACCCTATTTCAGTATTAGTAAAAACTTTTCATATCACTTATCAGGTGCAGTATACTAACATTATTCTTTGTATGAAAAATAAGTTAAAGAACTACATGTGGGACATTATATAGTGCTCATACTTTATAACACTGTTCATTAGTCATAAAAGTGACCCGTGTTATATGTGAGGGAGCCTTACACTGAGGGATGTTCTAACAAAGCTGAATCATAATAGTACATAACACACAAAAAGTGGTATTTTATGATGTGAAATCACATTATCATTACCGTATATACTCGCGTATAAACCAGGTCCAAATGCAAACAACATAGACCCTGATCTGCCAATGCATAATGTGCCAGCAGATCAGGGTTTATGTTGTTTGTTCTACTGATTAGTACTTAAAAACTGCATAGACCCAGATCTGCTGGCGCATTATACGATGGCAGATCTGGGTCTATGCAGTTTTGCAGTTGGTATTGGATTATATGCGAGTATATACGGTAGTTCTTATTGGCCAGGAAATAAAGTCATGTGAGATTATTCAAGCAGCAATTATAAAACAAAACTTGGACACTTTAATATGACCTATATCCATACCCATGTTATAAGAGGGGTAGCAGTATACTGAGGGACTGTATAATGAGGTACCACTATAAATATGTAACAGTGCTTTTTGTCAAAATGGATTCCTGAGTTATAATAGAGGACCTTCTGCACATTATGGCCTAAAAGTTGAGTCCTATTCCTAACCTTCCTAATAGTGGATTTGACACTTGAGTAAACTGCCCAATGTTTGCTACAATACAAAGCTAGATTACTTATGTTCCACTGTACAGTGTACTTGGCACAACTGACTTGTACCTTGTAAAGACTACAGGTGGCTGTTGAGGAGGATCTAATACTATATTAAGTCATTTATTTAACATTTCAATATGCATTAGTCTCTTCTCAAATCACAGACTATGCTACTGAATTATTGAAAATTTGACATTTTCTTGCAAACACAACCTTGATCTTGGAAATTAAATTTCTATTATTGACTGTTTGATTTGTTTTTTTTTTGTTGTTGTTTTTTTTTTGTTTTAATGGCACTTTTAACATGTTATTGGCTGTATCATGCCGAGGCAATGGGAGCTAAGTGCCTTTGCAAATGACACACCAAGAGAGCCAACCCAGTCTGGACTGAGTAAAACCCAAAACTTTTGGATTACGAGTCCAGTGCTCTACCAACTGAGCTAGCGTGGCTCTCCCTGTTAATACTGACTGACCTACCATATATACTCTCATATATACTCTCTTATAAGCTGATACCAACTGCAAACTGCATAGACCCAGATCTGCTGTCACATAATGCAACGGCAGATCTGGGTCTATGCAGTTTGTAAGGGCTAATCAGTAGAACAAACAATATAGACTCTGATCTGCTGGCGTATTATGTGACGGCAGATCAAGGTTTGTGTTGTTTGCATTTGGACATGGGTTATACGCGAGTATATACAGTACTATATGCACAATGATATTTATCATTTCACTTACATGGATACATCAGTGTTGTTAATCTTAACATTTTCATTGCCTGAACCTCAATTTCAATTGGTCCAAATCAACACCATGTTCCCCAAACATTTCTTACCAGGGGTCCTAATTTCACCATATTTGTTGGACATGACTAGCAAGGTGAGCTCAAGCAACTGTTTGCTAATTTGGTATGTTAGACATTGCACATAAGGTGATCATAATTATCCTATGCAGTTGTTTGGTCATTATATTTTCCCATACTCTATGGTCACAAAGCAAAATTCTAAGATGTGTGAAAGATTATCTCCTGAACTTATCAAAAGCTTATAATTGAACAGTTGCCGCAGGGTCTGTACTATAGACATTAGATTATTCCCTTACACCATGTTCTTTTGTGTGTTGGCGTGTCAGCATATTTTAAGATCTTTAGAACAAAATATATGTAGCCAGGTAGGCCCTAATTAAAATTACTATTCTAGCAACAACCACTAGCTTCCTCAAATTTTTTTATGAGGACCTGATAAAAAAAAAAGTTCCTGTCTGACTTGACCAGAAATGCTCATTAATTAATAGTTATGTATTTTCAAGGTAGTTACTATGCTTGTTGTCAATTAATAATAACATTTTAGAAATAGTTGAATGGTATAAAATACTGTTGTTAGGTGAAAATCTTTAGAATAGTTTCCTGCAAGAAAAGAAATCAGTTCTAAAAATAGATTTTAAGAGAAAATGTGAAGCATGGAAGAATAACAAAAACTAAAGCAACAGCAAATCTGGAACCAAAAATGACACATTTTCTGGTAAATTTAATAATTAAGTATATCAATATTTTCTTTTTTTTTATAAATTGTTATACCTCCTTTGAATATTTTTATATTAAATTTCTCAAATATCTGGCTGCCACTTTAATTTTCAGGATTTTTTTTGTTTGGCTGGAGCCATTAGAATTTTAGGGTCCCTGTTTCTTACAAATACAATTACAGACCTGATTATTTTCAATCTCAATTATTGAGACAGTTTACATATACATTGATGTGTTCAGATAATGCAAGTTCTAATATGGAGCCCTGGGTGGCTGAGTTGTCCAAGTCACTCGCCTTTACAGATCACTCACTCATCTCACCTCTGTGCACGTGAGTTCGAGTCTCGGCTCGACCAATGTGGGTATGTGAGAAGGCTTGCCAATAGCTTCCTGAGGATCGGTGATTCTCCTTGCGGTCTTCCAGGTTCTTCCTGCACCAAATATACTGGCCATCATGTATAACCGCATTTCATGTGCTGAAAAATGGCATTAAACCCCACAGAACCAAACCAAACGAAGTTCTGATATATGCTCTTCTTCATTAGTACAATAATGATTAACATGTTTTTCTGTGTAATCATTTTTCAGAGACTAAACCAAACATTTGGGCTCCTTCAAGTCCAAGTAAAGTCATCACAAGAAAGTACGTTTAAACACCAGCAACACCTCTGATTGTGAAGAAAAAAAAAAATCACTTTCCCAGGGAACTACAGTTCCAATTTGGACCTTCATGTACTAGCCAGGCAAGGACGATGCCTGGAAAATCTTCTCAAAGATCATTTTGTTTGTTTTTGCTATTTAAAGATTGAATTTCACTTGCACAACAATGATTTTTAGTTGTCTGTGCAAGTTGGGGTACAGAGTTGTAGTCCTTTACCTTCATCAGGTATTTCTTCTGGATGATTAGTTATAGCAACTAAGCTACCACAGTTACCTTGATTTTATTTGATAATACATAAGTCATATCCTTGATTTCCACTAATATAAATTATGCCTGGATCCCTTGAGAATTTTCATATTTTTAGCCCAAAATGTGGGATTTACCATGACTTGGGTGTAAGAAAATGATAATGCTTTTCAGAGGTGTAAAGGTGGAATGTCTTGCATTGTTGCAGGGGATGGGGCAGTACAGGTACATTTACAAGTAACTTGCAACTTTTTTTAAAAATCTGAATCTCATGCAACTTTATTTACTGGTGTTTGAGAAATTTCCAGATGTTAATTTTAGTCTCAGTTTTGGCTGAAACTTGAGATGAGCAGCTCATAGTATTTGGAAGATGATGTCAGGATATTTATTACAATTGATTCTATGGCCACACTGTAATATGTGTGGATTCCTTTTGTATTCCAGTGAACCTGCACAGATAACTGTGTGCTTATAAGAACATAAACAATTACAACCGGATCTTTAAAGCACATATTTTAGGTCTGATTACAGGTGACTGAACACCTGTTATTACTTGATAATTTGCCAGCTTTGTTTGATGGTATCCTAAATTGTCGCAAGGGGAACACCTTTGCACTGTATTTTGTTGTGTGTTTCTGGAGGATGTGACAACTGATGCATACTAGGATAGATGGTTGGTTGGTTTTTAATGGCACTTTTAACACATTATTGGCAATATCATGCTGAAGAAATGTGAGCTAACTGCCTTTCCAAGGGACTCACAGAGACAGCTGACCCAGGCTGGACTGGGCAGGTATTGAACCCACAACCCTTGGATTAGGAGTTCGATGCTCTACCAACTGAGCTACCATGGTTCCCCACCATGATACAGGCAGTGCTAATATTTTTATACAGAGAGAGTATTTTAGTCCCAGATATTAACCCCCATGGAAAACTGTTCTATATCCAATACTTCAAATCTCCTAGTCCGAGTTTCCTCTGACCCTTCACACCCCATTTTAGATATTTGGACATTATATGTTGGGGTGTGACATAAATGTCCAAATATCTAAAATGGGGTGTGAAGGGTCAGAGGAAACTCGGACTACAAATCTCCCTGTATGCCACCACCTGCATCTTACAAAGTACTTATCAATTTTAGAACTAATAGAATTTATGCAATCATAGTGGAATAAATAAAGTAAGATTTAATCATCCTCTTTCCAAGCTACTTATCTGTTAAACTTTTGGATATAAATTTGTGTATATGTAATAAATTTATAATACAGAAGAGTCCAGTATACATCTTTCTTTGCCTTTTATTTTTTTTAATGCTCCACCACAAAATATGTGATATAAAGGCTTATTTAACTTCTTTATTGGTAATGTAAACACTAAAGCATTAGTACAATAATTGATATGTTCTTAATAAAATGATCTTTCATTGAAGCAATATTCATTTTATAAATGAACATAGATGCAACTATTTCTGTTAAGATAAAAATATTAGCTAGATTTGTGTGGACATAGATTCAACTATTTTTCTATTAAGATAAAAATATTAGCTAGATTTGTGTTTGCAAAATATATATGTCCTTACCAGGCATATCCCCCAAAAATGTCACATGTTTTGAAAAATTTTGAAAATTTGCTGTTACGAGATAAAAAATCTAATTATGTCATATACACTTGCATATGAACATGCCTACCAAATTTCATTTTTCTAACTAGACAGCTTCCTATATCTTAGAAATTATTTTTTATCCTCTTAGTATGTAATGGAGGAGATATCTATCACTATGTCTATGTGTTTGTCTGTCTGTTTGTATACGTTTTTGTTTATGGAACATAAATCTAAAACCATTCAGGGCACATGTATCTGTATGGAACACTTTGTACATTTGTACATGTATTGGACTAGTGGTTCAGATGTGCCTTTGCTCTTCAGCTTCAATAATTTTTATGTTTTCATCCATTTTTCTGTCCATTCAAACAACCATTATTCACACTTTGATTTTCAGTGCAAAACTCTAAAGATATCTACATGATACTTCGTACACATATTAGACTAGTATTCCAGATGTGTGCCTTTTGCTATTCACAATTCTTTAGTTCCAATATTTTTTACATTTTCATCCATTTGTTTGTTCATCCTTCCATACAGGATTCATTCACACTTTGACTTCTGGAGCATAACTCCAAAACTGTTCAGAATATTTCTGTGAAATTTTGTACACGTATTAGACTAGTGGTCCGGATGTGCCTTTCACTATTCACACTTCTTCAGTTCCACTATTTTTAAATGTTTTTAAAAAAAATATTTGTGTCCATCTGTCCATCCAATCATTATCCACACTTCCATTTCCAGGGCAAAACTTTGGTCTCATGATATACTTGGACTGTGTCATCATAGAGCTTCCACAATTTTAAACATCAGAGATTAAGTATGAGGTGTATTTGAAAAGTTCAGAATATTTTGTTATAACTTTTTTGTTTTTTTGAACCCATCAGTAAATTTAATGCCGTTCGATAGACAAATAACATTCTATACAATTATCTCCAGCTGCAAGTGCAGCACTCTGGACACATGCAGACATATGCATGTGATGTAACATAGGTAAATGACAGTAATGTAAAAATGTCATCAGAGAACAATTCTGTCACTGAGTAAAGAGCATACTGTAAAATCCGGGTGCTTTTAGGGGTACTTTCCGACTGATATCAGGGCTGACTTCAGTAGAGTTTATGGATGTAGTTCTCTGCCATATCCTACAGTTTTGAGGTGGTTTCATCATTTTTAAGATAGTTGCGAATCCCTGGAAGTTGACTCACTTTCTGAAAGAACATTGTGATTTGGTTAGCGGGAAGTGACTGTTGTGAGGTTGCAATTGATGAAGATGCTCGATGCACAGTAGAAGATATTTCTATTATCACAGGCATTATTTTGTTAGCTGTTTTTCATATATTGAAGAATCATTTGAAGCTCAAAATGGTTTGTGCAAGATGGACCCAGATTTTGTTGTCAGCAGATCGAAAACAGACTCAGTTGAAATTGCCAAACAGCTACTCACCAGATATGAAAAGAGATTGGTATATTTTACAAACATAAATCTAGCTAATATTTTTATCTTAATAGAAATAGTTGCTTCTATGTCCATTTATAAAGTGAATATTGCTTCAATAAAACATCATTTTATCAAGAACATATCAATTATCTTACCAATGAGATTGTTACAGGTGATGAAACAGGGATTATCTTTTTTGATCCTGAATTGGAGAAAATGAGCAGAGACCACAAATTACTAGATGTAGTTGGACTGTCGAGAGAGTTTTACACATTTTTTTTTTATGCAAAAGGTCTGGTCATCCAGGTACCTGTGCCCAACTGTGCTAGTGTCACTGGACATTTTTATGCCCCAACAGTGTTCCCAAAAGTTGTGGAACACTACCAAACCACTGGTCCATGCACTGGTACCAGAGGTATCCATCTACTCCATGACAACACACTGGTGCATAAATCTGCATAATGACAGACTTCCTGAAGGAGCACAGCATCCAAGCTTTGCCACATTCCACACACAGCTCTGATTTAGCTCCAAGTGAATTTTGACTGAAAAGATTAAAGATTCCCTGAGGGGCAGATGATTTGAAAGTCACCATATGGTTGGAAGTGCAGTTTTCCAGTGTATGAACACCAAACCAAAAATTGAATACAAAATGGCATTTAATAATTGGATAATCACACTGAGGAAGTGTGTAGAGGTGCATGGGGAATACTTTGAGGGGATACACTGACTCCTCACTGATAAAGAACTTTGTTGTACAGCACACTAATATTTAAAACTTGTTAAATACACTCGTATATAGGTATTAAAGTCTGTATAGTTAAATTCCTTTAGTTTACTTTTTAATCAATCCAATTTTTCGAATATATTTATTTTATCAATCTATTTTTTTGTACATCAAATGTAGGTCTTGTTCAGATATAGTAATCAAAGTCAGCATAGTTATATTTCTTATTTTATTAGATTCTTCAATTCATGCATTATTAAACATTAGGATATGTGCTTTGATTAATTAATTTTTAATGTTAGACTAATTTTAGTCCACTTTGATTTGTGATACAGATTATGATTTTGATTTAATAAGGGAAAAGGTTTCCATACATTTTTAGCTCTACTGGTCATAGACCAGAAGAGCTTATGGGATGACATATTGTCATTGTCCATCTTCCGACATCCGTCCATCCATTAGCACAAGTTTGTTATCGCTACTCCTCCTAAACTATTTGAAGGATTGCCATTAAACTTTACAAACACACATTCATCCCAAGGTTTAGTTCAGTGGTTCCTGGCCTTTTTTTGCAGCGACCCTAAATTGGCCACCAACAACCTGAGGCTTATGATATGATTTAAAAAATTTCTTCTTATGACCCTTCGCGACTCTGCTGAGGCCCCCCTGATACCCTGATTTGGGTCGCGACCGGAGGTTTGGGAACTGCTGGTCTAGTTGGTCATAAATGAATAATGATGTTTCTTAGATTTCTGATATGGCTGCCACAGCAGCCATCTTGAAAATCTTGTTATTGCTACTCTTGTATGGATGGTGATATCAACATGGGGGTTTTCACTAAAATGCTTCTTATGATGTCTGGTTCTAAATGAAAATGGTGCCCATCTGATGTCCAGTATGGCAGCCATCATGAAAATCTTGTCACTCCTCCTGAACGGAAAGGCACATCGACATGAGGTTTTCACCAGAAGACTTCTTATGATTTCTAGTTGGTCCGAAAATGAAAATGGTTCTCCCTGGACATCCAATATGGACACCACAGTGGCCATGTTGAAAATCTTGTTATCTCTACTCCTCCTGATTGGAAAGTCATATTGGCATGGTTTTTCATGAGAAGTCTTCTTATGATGTGTAGTTTGTCCTAAATTAAAAGGTTGCTGCCCAGACATTGAAATATGGTCACCATGGCAGTGATTGTGTACATCTTGTTATTACTACTCCCCCTGAATGGATGGTCATATCAAATGGGGTTTTCACTGAAAGATTTTTTATGATGTCTAGTTGGTCCTGAATGAAAAGGGTGCTGGTCTGACATCTAATATGGCCTCCTCAGCAGCCATCTTGAATATCTTGTTATTGCTACTACTCCTGAACGGAAAGTCATATCAGCATGGGGTTTTCATTGGAAGACTTCTTATTTTATCTAGTTGGTGTCAAATAAAAAATAAAAAATAAACCTTATCTCCACTTATAGGTGGAAAGTCATATCAGCGTTGGGTTTTCACCAGAAGACTTCTTATAATGTCATAGTTGGTACTCAGTGAAAATGGTGCTGATCTGGCTGCCAGTATGTGCACCATGGCAGCCATATTGAAAATCTTGTTATTGCTACTCCTCTTAAATGGAAAGTCATATTGACATGGGCTTTTCACCAAAAGACTAATTATGATAGCTAATTGGTCCTAAATAAACATTATGCTGATCTGACCTCTACTATGGCTGTTACAATGAATTTATTGAAAATCTTGTTACAAATTCTCCTGAATTGATGGTCATATCAATATGGAGTTTTCACCAAAAGTCTTCTAATGGTATATAGTTTGTCCTAAATAAAAATGGTGCCGATCTTACATCCAGTATGACTGACACAGTGGCTAATTTGAAAATCTTATCACTCAGAAATATCTGAGATGGTTTGAACAATCAGCAGTTTGAAAAAAGGGCTTTGTCTTGAATTCCTGGAAATTCTTTTCAGACAGTAGAACATTAGTCACTTTGAGGGACACTTGTTTACTTTTAGGATAATTTTCAATATCTGACATCAGTTTCCCAACTTTATTTATGAAAGGAAATATAAAAAATAGGCCTTCAGATATACAGGAAATTTTCAAACAGTTTCCATATAACAACTTACTCTTTCATTAATGCAGTCATCATTTGATCATTAAAGTTTGTTGATTAAAATCTCAACCTATTAATGACAAGTCAGAGCTGTTGTAATTTATCTTGATTCTTGCATGGCTTGTGAATTACCATGTCAAAAGTGGCATATGGCATGGGAATTTGATTGATTGAGAAAAAAAAAAACAAGGATGATCATCTCACATCTGACAATAAGAGTGCAATTTTGGACCTTTTTTGTTGCTTTCTTGTCTATCAGCGCTTGACAGGTCCTAGCAGAGGTGTTTAGTTGTCATCTTAAGAGGGATATCAAAACCTTTGTTTATGGAACAGTAATGAAAATGGAGAATCAAAACATTTCCATCCCACTTATCTACAGAAGGTAGCAATAATTTCATTGCACTTGTAAGTTTTACCTGTTATTGTTTGGTGTCATCTGGGAGAAGTATCTGAAAACCCCTACTTAATGAAAGGGTCTATACGATAGTTTCTTAAATAGTTGATGATTCTTTAGCTTTATACAGTTGAATATTAATAACTCTGTATTGAGTCTGTTTAAAAGATGGTCAGACATGTGTATCTGTTTTCTGTCAGCAACAGCATTAGTGTTGTAGACAATAATGTTTTGTGGTTAAGATTATGGAAGTCACATTAGGGATACAGCAGACCAATGCCAATTTTCTGGATTGTCTTTTTTTAATTTAAATTTTTTTTCAGTATCATCAGTGAGAAGTAGTACCTTTAGTTGTCACCGTAATTTGTTTTTGATGCTATAGAGGCATTGATCATGTCTTTGTATAACTTGATGAGATTTATTTATGGGGTGCCATTTTAATCACTTATTTACATGCTGTTGGACTTGTCACATATTAACAATACACACACCTGGAATATTAACAAGTTCACATGTCAGCTAACTTCTAATGCTGTAGGTATGCCAATAATTTATACATTAGTATGTACATCTTCATTGGCCTTGCTTAGGACACTAGAGAGTTGAATTTCAAATTTGATCTTTTGAAGTTGATGCCCTAAGCAGCCAAAAGTTCAAAGGTCTGTGTCAAGTTCAGCTAAGCTAACATCATATTTATGCATGAGGAATTTTTCAGAAATTTTAAATTTAATGATTGTGATTAACCTTAGTTTAAAATATTCCACAAAAATTTACCTTTCTTTAAATAAAATGATAAAATGTTAAACATTCAAATTTTAGAGGTGTTAAATTTTACTGGCCTTTGTAAGCATCATACAGTATATTTATAGGAGCTGTGCACATACTTTGATCATCCTAATAGTGGTACTTCATTTTGACAAAAAAACTTGACTTAATATCCACAAAAATGCCACAAAAGAACCTGGAAAAAATCAATGAATGAACACTTTTGAACTTTGCTGCAAGCCAACTCTACTTTTTTGACATCCATTAGAGTATGCACTACGTTTTCTTGTCCCTCTGTTAACCCACATTTAACTTTAAATGCTACCAAACATTATTGCATTAAATCTATCGTCAGCAAAAGGTTAATACAGCAACTGGTAACTTAAATATTTATAAAGATTTAAATATTTTTTAGATGCAGGAGTAGTCACATTGTCTGTCTATCCATCACTCCATCTGTTTTTGTTCACACACCTTATAAGCAGCATAACTTTGCAACCCATGCACATAATTGAATGCCATCGAGAAGGTGAATTGCTTATTACATGTAGATAGGTCTTTTAAAGGTTTCCTCATTTCAGGTCCCATTTTGATGGAGTTAATGATCTTTTTTCATCAGTGTTATATCTCTACTACCTTAGATCCTCGTAACCAGCTTAGCTTAGGAACCATACAACATATTCTGATGCAATTTGGTGCATACATTTTCTTATAGCCTTCATGTGCCTTTTTTGGATTATGCCTCATTACTTCATTTTTGATACGAGTTATGGAAATTGACAATTAACTTTATCTCTTTCCATGAGATGTTTGCTTGTAACCAGCATAGCTTTGCAACCCTATCACATAATTGGATGCCATTTATGGCTTGGTAGGTGAGCTATATTACATGTAAATGTGCCTTTTAAGGGTCCATATTTTCAGGTCCAATTTTGACAGCATTATTATGCAACATCATGTTTACATTATTTCATAGACCTAGATGCGCCTTTTATGGGTTTTGTCTTGTAAACCCATAAAAGAGTTATGGTTTTTGACAATTAACTTCATATATTTACATGGGATGTTGCTTGTAACTGGCATAGCTCAAAACAATTCAACATATTATGTTGCATTTTGGTATAAACATTGTCTCAGACTTGCATGTACCTCATATGGGGTTTAGCTCATTTAAAAGTGTTACTGCCCCCAGATTGCTCATCCTTCTGACTTTAGGTTCTGCAAGATTAGTTGGATTTCAGTCAGATTTGGAATGTGGTTTCCAATTGATGAGACCTTGAATGAGTTTGATTTCCAGCATTCCATGACATCATGTAAAGGAGTAATGCACCTGATTGTTGACCTCCTGACTTTGGTTTCCACGGCATAACTTTACTAAGCTTTGTTTCATTTCAGCCAAATTTGTCATTCAGCTTATATCAATGAGCTCATGAACAAGTTTAATTTAAAGTGTTCTACATTATTATTTTGAAGAGTTATGGCCCCTAATTGCCTGTTCTCCTAACTTTGCTTTCCACAGCATGAATTTACTCAGGAATTTTGCATTTCAGCTAATGTTATTGTGCACCTTTATATTTATGAGACACTGAATTTGTTGGATTTACAATATTTTGCATCATCATTTAGAAGATTGAAAATTTTGAAACTTTGGTTTTCCAAGTTAAGTTCTTTTGTGTAAGGTCCCACCAAGCAAACTGTAGAGAGCAGGGCCCTTTGCAATGCACCCATAACTACTTGTTATAGTGAACTAAAGAATTTTTTTTTTATAAAGTGCTTGGATTTATCACAATCTGATTAAAATAGTGATCTCTGACATAACGGAGATTTGACAGACACTGAGAAAAGTCCATGTTCTGGTGACTGTCAGAATTCACAGTCCATTTACTTTTAGTAGCCTATCAAATAATGCATTGCATCTCATGTTCTGAATGCCATTTTTCACTTTCGGCAGTATAAATGATGTAATTTGATTGATGCATCAAAAGGTCAACAGAAGATGACCTTGTATTGGTGGCCCTAAGATCTACTTGTTGATAAGTAGATCTTGATTTATCACAAAGAAGACATGTTTTTGCTTTATTTTGATGTTGTCACCTGTTTTGGTTTCTATTTTGCCTGTAAAGAGTTATCACTTTTCCAGTGGTTACCATGTCATCATTGTGAACAATGATAAGGTCCAGTATTAAAGTGTTTGAAAGTCATTTATCTTCTCCTGCATCAGTGTCTGTATTGAACTGAAACTGTGTCACAATATTACAGTATGCCTTAAGTTTTGTACACTGATGTGCCAGGATTCCAGTTGTCTGACCTGTGACATCACAATGCTTTTCTCATGTAAGTCAGAGTGTTCTACAAAACGCATGTTCATATATACTAAAATTTCTGGAATCCATGTGCACGAGTACAAGCAAGTTTAATAAAATCAATTGAGTGCTACATATGGGGGAAGATTTAACTACGAGTGTTTTCAGTATTATCGTCCAAGAGGATGTATATTGCAGCTTTAGTTAAGTGCAACAAAAAATCATACAAGAATTCCTAACTCTGCCATGATCACACTACAATTTTTTAATATTAGAAATTCATTATTTTTTTAAACTGTAAGAACTTGATGTGCCATGAACCTCCAGTCCCTAAATGGAGGGAATAAAAAGTGTAATTGTCATTGTCAAGAATTTTACCTGTTTTGTCTGTTTCACAGCTGGGGACCCTCAGTGGTCTAACGCACTTGCCTTTACAGATCACTCACATCTCACCTCTGTCAACATGGTGGGTATGTGAGAAAGCTTGCCAGTAGCTTCCCATGGGTTGGTGGTTCTTCCCAGGGTCTTCCTCCACCAAATATAGTGGCCGCCATCTATAGCCTATCATGTGGTGAAAAATGGCGTTAAACCCACAAAACCAAACCAAACCTGTTTAACAGTCAGGTGTATATACCACAAGACTGACAAGTTAGGCTGATTTAGTAAGTAGCTTTACATACTCTCAGGCATTACAATTGAAACAAATTGTCATGTGACTTAGCAAAAATATATTTAAGATTTTAATAAAAATGAGTTTGTTGCAGAGCAAGCATTAGGATGCATGGTTGAAAATCAAGAAACAAAAATTGAAGTGGCATTTGACTTGGGTGATTGGAACTATATAGATGATATTTGCTTGTACAGTAAAACATGACTTGAAAGACCACTGCTATGAGAGACCGACCATCAGTCTTGAGAGACCTGGTTCTCAAAGCACAGATTTATCAATTATACAGTGTTATGACCTATCATGAGAGACCATCATTTATTGGCAAAATATGTGGTCTACAGGTTCTACGGTATCGATATATTTCATCTTGTGGGTAAAAAAAAAAGCAGTTTTTTCATGAGTGGCAAGAGTGAATAACAGATATATTTCATTGAGTAGGTGAAAATACTAGAGTTTTTCACCCACAAGATGATATATATCTGGCATTCACTTGATAGAAGCAAATTTTCTTTGTATTTTATGCTCAAATATGTTGTATATCAGATTGAAGTAGCAGATTTCTTTCAGTAATGTCATTTGTGTACATTCGCATAGAAAATTTGAGTAGTGACATAATTCTCTTTTTCAATTCAAGGTAAGAAAGCATATACTTCGGAAGAAAAAAAATGAAGTTCTTAGTGGGATTCAAATGTGGTTCCTTTTGGTGAAAGGTCGAGATGCTACCACAGCATCACTTGATTGACAATATGTTCATGAAATTCTTTGGTCTAAATGTTTTTTTAATGTCTATTCAAAAAAAGTTATGGAGTGAAAAAATAAAATTGATAATTCTCCAGTGAATTATCAACATTATTTATCATGGAAAATCCAATAATTCACAGACTAGCATAAAATGAACAGGTGTATTTAACTTAGGAAAGTAAAAAGGCTTTTGAATATACTTACTTGGTAATGATAAGATAGGAATCTGGGTTATAATGAACGCTCAAACCTTTTCCACCGACTTCTATTATGTATTTATCATGACATGTATGTCAGTTGTCAGACATGGACAGGTTGAAAAAGAAAGGATGAATCGATTTAACTGTATGATTATTGAATAAATTATACTTCAGAACTACAGCTCATAAACATCCCAACTATAATTTTGAACCATTTGGTTCTGGTGCTATTGTAAAATTTGTTTATGTCATGGTCTTTGTTAAATTATTTTAGCCTTCTGGTATTTCTTATGGGGACAAAGGACTGATAAGTTCCATTTATGGCTGAAGAATAGTAAGAATGAATGTTTGAAATGCCCAGGTAGTTACACAAAAATGTAAATATGCTAAGTCTTGTGTAAATAAAGTAAGACTAGTTATGTGAAATGTTTTGCAGATTTACATTTCACAAAAGGGGGATAATCTCTGTTTATTATGATTCACTTTGGTTCAACAGAACCCTTTAGACTGGTGTTTACAGAGATGTCAGCAAACTAAAAAGGACAATACCTGTTTGATGAAATAATACAGGATGAAAAAGTGTCTGTTTGTATGCAAATTAAAATTAAATGTTGGCCCTATCAAGACAGATTATTATAGTTGTGTTCACAGTTTTGCTTTCTATACAGAAGTTTATTTATATGTTGATCTAAGAATTATTCAGACCTTAATCACACATCTGAAAAATGTAATCACTTTAAATTAAATATTTATTGCTAAACTGTTGAATACAAATATTCCCACAAAACACATGATGTAAATGCAAAGTAATTCTATACAGCATTATAGAACTTTGTTTCCATAAGTTACTTACTTTAATTATGATAGTACCAGGTATGTTACATAATTTTGTATTGCCCCAAAATTCCCTTGAGTTTAAGTCAAATGGGCATATAGTGTTTGGATTTACTTTGCATTTGTGTGTTCAGTTGTTCATTACTCATTCAAAATTCCTGTTCAGGGGGATGCATTGCTATGAGCACAGTACCAGTAGTCTAAAAAAGTAGATGACTATGTTCCACATTTTATGCTTCACTGATTTAACTTAATTTTGCCATGAAGTTTTAAATTCTGCACAACAGAAAATCTCCATTTCCCCAGTTTTGTGTGTGACAAGTTGCAGAAGGGAAGACATGCATCTAGTGATAGCCCATGTTTTAAAAGTAATGTGTGTCAGTACTCTTGAATGGCCAGTTTGATCCTTTCATCTGTCATTAATTATTGGTGAGGACAGAACAAGTCCATATTCAAATTTGGAGAATTCCCACTGATCAGTTGTCAGATTCAGAAGGTCATATGTTAAGAAGGTCAAGGTCATTGGCATTAGTCTTTGCAGACAAAACAAATCATTTTGATCTTTGTGTTCTTCACCAGAAAATATCAGTCAAATCAAATGATTACTCCTTTTTTATATGCCTGCAGTAACGTGGATTGTATTATGTTATAATGTTGTCCATCTGTTACCAGTTTCATTTCTGCACAATAACTCAAGTTGTTTCATTTCTGCACAATAACTCAAGTTGTCCACCATCTACAGTTATCAAACTTTGCAGATGGCTTGCACATGGGATAAAGAAGAACTCTATTGATTTTGGGATCAAAAGGTTAGGGTTACTGTGACTAAAAGAATAAAAATTATTTCCGCACAGTGACATTAGTTCCATATCACGTACTTGGACCAAACTTTGTGGATAGCTTGCACTTGGGTTAAGGAAGAAGTCTATCGATTGTAGAGTCAAACAGGCAAAGGTCAAGGTCACTGTGACTGAAGAAAAAAAAGTTTCTATACAATAACCCGAGTTATCTGCCATCTACAGTTACTAAACATTGTGGATGGCTTTTACTTGGGATAAGGAAGAAGCCTATTGATTTTGGGTCTAAAGGTTAAAGGTCAGGGTCAATGTAACTGAAAGAAAGAAAAAATGGTTTTCTTTTCAGATATTTTAGTTATCTGGATAGAAGAATACTAAGCATGAGGTGCACATTTAATGTGCCTTTCACAGTACACTTTGTTAAATTTTTGTTTCCTCCTTGGATTTAACATTTGTTGTCTTGCAACTTTATCAATGTGAACATTATCAGTCACTTTTTAGTTAGCATAAGATATGCAACCAGAAGTTTGTAAATCATTTCTCAGATTTGTTCAGCATTTCATGGAAGTTATTAATGAAGGTTCTAGTCCTTGTTCAATTAGAACTTGCAAATATGGGTTAAACATTCTTTCACCAGTTAATCTTATTGGACATGTCAAAACTACCTAGAATTACAGTTCTTCTGTTAAAAAAAATGAATTGGTAATATTAGTTTGTTAACACCAAAAAAACCTGTAATTTGCATCAACTTTTAACTAAATTTGACATAAAACCCTTTGCATTAAAATTTCAAAATGATAATTAGCACTATCATAAAATAAATGTCCCTCTTAATTTTCAAATAAAATGTGCCCCGTGTCCCAGATTTAAATTAAGGCTGTAGAATTGGCAATAAATTTTTTGGAAACTTTGTGTTTGTGATATAAAACCACACAAAATTTTTAATGATTCTTTTTCATTACTTTTCGCTAAATCACAAAATACATGTAATACTTCAGGAACATCCTTGAGGGAGGTTTTCACACACAAACACCGATATACAGTATATACAAAAATTGCTAATTGCACAAATGCAAAACATTTTCCCAACATTTCGAGCTAATCAAGCCCTTCGTCAGGGGAAGAAACAACTTGCATTCCACAAAACAAAATCTAAACACAAAAGCTGAGAGTAAACCTGGACTATTAAAGTTTGAGTGACACAGAGAGTCTACAAGTGAGAAAATAATGTAAAAAAGAAAGCAGAAACAATTGAAAAACAGTCTTAAACTGAGTAAACTACATGTCTATTTTCTATTGTTGTTAGATTAGTAAAATTGTATATCAATAATCAGGGATGGGATGATCTGCTGCCATTGCATGTTTATCATATGGAGAACCAGATTGTTTTGCTCTACTTCCTGGCTGAAGACAAAGGATGGAAACCATGCATCACCATAATCTTAGACCAGATACAAAAATATGTACTAAAGATATTATATCCCAGCAAAGTTATGCTTGGAGGACGTAGTTGAAGGAAATGTGTTGTGAGAAGGTTGTGGTGGGATACTGAACAAAAGATGATAGTAATAATAATTCATGTAAAGAGTTAATGAATATTTACTTGGTTAAATATTGTCACAAGAATTATATACAGTGATAAACTGATTCCTGACTGGAATTTCGTCTTTTTCCATGATCCTCTTCTTTGTGTTCTTCATTGCAGCAAGACTCAACTCTTCTTATTTACACAAGGGGCTGACCATTTAGTTTTCAGGAGATTTGGGGCACCTGGGATTTTTTTTTGAAATAAAATTTCATCATCAAAATAGCTTGAAAAAATTAATCTTTCTCTGACTTGTAGGTTTAAAAAAAACTCATTTTTATCCATCTTATTAGCTGATGAAAGAATTTAATTTTGAGATAATAGAAAAAATATCCTGGTAAGAAAGACCCCCCCCCATAATGGTCAGTCCCTCAATGGATAAAGTTAAGCCACTTTTGAAAATGGTCAAGTACTTAATATTCTTTTTACATGTCAGAGGAACAGGCCACTGATTAGGTTGAACTTGTGGGTCCATACTTGAAATTTAGGACATTATAAAGGTTACAGAGCCATTTAAACCTCACACTTCAAGATGTTAGTGTAATTACAAGTTGTCACATGGAGCTTTTATTGGCGTGAAGTCCCATTTATCAACATCTGATTTATTGTCTACTTGTCTATCTGCTTCAAAAGCATCCATCTGTAGGTGGATAGGTACAATAGACATGGGGAATATGTGAACAATGGGTACATAATGTGTGTGACAAATTCTTATCCAATCCTAGCAACAGCAAGAGGGTCGTAAAGTCAATTGCTAAGTAATGCCACAAATTTAGAATCTAAGATGAATCATTGAGTGATGAATTAAATACACTGAGTGAAGATGAAATTGATGGGTTTCAAAGTTTTTAATTTCACTCTGCCTTATTACCCTTTTCATAGTAAGGTGTCAGCACTCTTTAATGGTCATCTTTAACTAGGAAACCAGGTTAACACTATCTTCTCCTCCTTGGAATTTGTTGTCTTGAAATTTTATCAATGTCAACATTACCATTTAGTCTTTAATTGGCGTTAGAAATGCAACCGGAAGTCTGTCAGTTATCTTAGATTTGTTGTGCATTTTATGGAAATTATTAATCAAGTTCAGGCTCTTTTTCAGTTAGAACTTGCAAATATTGGGTTAAACACTCATTCACAAGTTAATCCTTTTGAGCATGACAACATTACTTATAATTGTTTTTTTAAAAATGAATTGTTAATAGTAGTTTGTTAAACCAAAATCCATTGTAATTTGTATAAACTTACAAATAAATTTGACATGTAACCCTTTGCAGAAACCGTGAAAATGATATAGTCAGTTCTGACCTGAAATAAATAGTTCTGTCCTAAAATAAATAGACCCTTAATTTTAAAATAAAATGCCCCCGCCCCATATCCGAAATTTAAAGCTGCAAATTTTGTTTGTGATATAGAAGGGAGATATTACATTGTAGTATAGCTTCAGAGATTTCTGTTTAGCTTTCAGAGAGATTTCCAGTCTAACTCGAAATATTTAGCAAACTTTAGAGTCTGAATAAAAGACTCCCAGATAATCAATTAGGTATCACATGTATACTGTGCACATGAGCCAATTTTAGTGGAAAAGTAAAATATAGCTGTCACTTTTCGAATAGTAGGGGTTGGTGGTAGCATTGTCATCATTAGGTTAGTTGAGGTTTTTGTTCCCGCTTTTCATTCGAACATGGGCTTTATAATGAATCAACACTATTGTTTTTACATCCACAATGATGTAGTACATGTATTTTGTCACATGACAAGTTTATTTTTATAAATGAAATTTAAATTGGCTGACTCTGTCACACATCTGTTTTGTTTTTTCACAAAAAAGGACGAGGATGCTCCGATTGTTCTTAGATCATTATCCTTTGTTAAGAATGAAACTTTACATGTAAGAAACAATTTAGAGCTTTAAATACTTTAGATCTCTTGTAACAATGTAATGTCGCATCTGTTTTTCTTCAGGATGTACTGCAGCAGCTGTTGATCATGAAGTTACCCAACATCCAGACCATCTGTAGAGAACCAGAGAAAGGTAAAAATTATTGTCATCACAAAAATCAGTACAAGATGTAATTACATTATGTTTAAGGAAATTTATTTTATTTATAGTATCTGAAAAGTTATGTATGTGAAATATTGTACCAGACATCTCCTTTATCGTTATCTTCACTACCCAAGTGTTGTCAATCCACTTAACTCCACATTGACCTTTGGCATATACCTGTATTGAGTTGAAACAGTATCTGCTGCTTTGCTGTCTGATTGGATGCAGGTGAAAAAATGATCCAGTCCGATTGCTTGTTTCATTTGCCTAGGAAGTAAGTTTGAATACTTGTAGTGGCCTCCATAAACAACAACACATCACACATTAGTTGTCTAATTTAATCATTTCACATGGAAATTTTTCTATCCAATTAAGGCATTCCACAACAGTGAAATCACAATGTTGAATATCTAACAGGTCACATAATGATCGCCTTCACTGGTCAATTGATTTGGCTTGCAGCAGGCATTGATTCTTGCATCTGAGGGCACTTGTTCAAAACACTGTTTTGGTTAGCGACCTATGCCTATGGTTGATATGGAATGAAGTGGGTCAACAACCTGTGGTAAGTGAAGATGCTTTGCAGTATGCTGATGTTTTCTGGGAAATTGTAATTACCACTAATCATTTGCTTGGGTAGAACTCGCTACAAAATAACTGTTGACCTCTTGGCTGGGTGCAGCATGAATGTTTACCCAATTGCATCTTGGTTCTCTGTGTTTGGGTTGAACAAGCAGTAAAAAAAGGAACCCAAGTGGGGCACCTGTTTAGCTTTTACTGCATGATCCAATTATAAAGTACCATATATACACTGCTCCCTCGATAACTCGCGCACAACGGGGTCCAAAAACATAGACCGCACTATAAGCGAGGGCGCGAGTTATTGAGGGACCTCAAAAAAATTAAGAAAGGGATGCCATCCCCGCTGGACATCGAGAAAACCGCAGTGGGGGTGGGGGTGGGTAACGGGGCTGTTTAATGGCGGAATACTCGTTTTATAATTACATTGGGAATAATTGTCAATAAAGAGCTTTTTCTAATGTAGTTGTTTGCTTTTCTGTATAAATTACCTTTATTTTCAAGATAACGAACCTCTGAAAGATCGTTAACAACATTAGTCCAAGCGGTTTGAACAACACATGTACACGATACATTGTGTATTACGTCACTGCTTTTTGTTGTTGTTGATTCACAACTAAACAAGATTCCTTTTTTCAAAAACTATTGACATTTATTTCGTGAAACAACCGTCAACATAGAACCTTGATTTATTTATTGTTCCAGTACTAAAATATGGATGCCGTGATTTCATATCAAGTAACAGTGAAACTTCGTCTCATCCTTGAGGAAATCCCTGAGTAGCATGTTAGAAAGTTCAATACAAACTCTGGAACTCGCTTCTCCGTAATGAACCACATCTGTTAAACAAAGCTTTTATTCTCCAAGTACTCATTTGGCTTGGTTACCTTACTATCTTTGATTTCATTTGTGAATGAGTAGGCTAATTTAAGGTAGTTTAATTATATTACTTACATAATAATATTTATAACAGTGTTCGATTGATCAATTGAAATGAGTTGACCTGAGACACGGCCGTGACCGCTAGCTCTTACGCAGGCAGGATTTGCACGCCTTTTAACTTTTCTGTTATTCCACCCCCTTTGTTTGATTTGATGCAAAAGACGTAATTAACGTGATAATACAAAGCAGGTCTGCTATTAATTGAGTGTAACAACACAACATATACTTCCGCAAGTCGGAGATAAAACCAAAAAAAGGTCGGCACATAATTAGATTCTCACGGAAAGGCTCGCGGCGATAGCTGAGTCGGTTAAATTTTAATTTTCACGTTTGAATACAAGAGGGCTTATTGCATTTATGATGATTACACTGAAACCGAATTAAAAGATAGAACTAAAACACATATTTCACTTGACAAAACTTATTTAATTGGTATTTATTTTTAAAGTGTTGCCACCAGTAGGCTTTAGTGACGTTTTCATTGATCGAAATTTTGTCGAATATTGTTATTTATAGTGTACTGAGAATGTTGTTTGGAAAGAAAATTTAACAAAATATTTGACTTCTTATTGAAAGTCGAAAATTTCATGTTGATGATTCAAATTTCTGGGTACTAACCACTGGTTTTGACGATAAAACGAGCGATATATTAAGGTTTCATTTACTAATTTTTGATCACGATTTTTTTCACCTTCAACAAATAGGGTCTATTTTTAAAAATTTTTTTTAAAAAAAATTTTGTAGTTTAAAAAAAATGGGATCCACGTCTGGTCCGCATTATAAGCGGGTTCGCGAGTTATCTGGGCGCGAGTTATCGAGGGAGCGGTGTACTCGCATATAATCTTATACCAAAATGCAAACTGCATAGACCCAGATCTGCCGCCGCATAATACTCCATCAGATCTGGGTCTATGCAGTTTGTAAGGACTAATCAGTAGAACAAACAACATAAACTCTGATCTGCTGGCACATTATGCAATGGCAGATCAGGGTCCATGTTGTTTGCATTTGGACCCGGCTTATACACGAGTATATATTCTACTTTAAAATTGGGTTTTGGTAAAACACCTGCATAAAATAGAAGCTTCTAAGCCATTGTGTCAAGAATTCCGAACTTTGACAAAGAGGATATGCAAGTAAATTAGACAATTACTTACCGTATATACTTGCGTATAATCAGGGTCCAAATGCAAACAACATAGACTCTGATCTGCTATCGCAAAATGCACCAGCAGATCAGTGACTATGTTGTTTGTTCTACTGATTAGTCCTTACAAACTGCATAGACCCAGATCTACCGGTGCAGTATGCGACGGCATATCTGAGTCTATGCAGTTTGCAGTTGGTATTGGCTTATATACAATACCAACTAGTTTTTATTAGCTCACCTGGCAATTAGCCCAAGTGAGTTTATGGTATAGTCCTTCATCCGTCTTGCATTGTCCGTCAATCATTCACAGTTACTCTTTACAACTTCTAATAAAAAAAATCACTCAACAGAATTTGACAAAACTTGATAGAAACCATCAAGGTATGAAGTTCTTCCAAAATTTGGTAAATGATGCTGATCCACCATCAAATATGACTGCCATTACAGCTGTACTAAAAATAAAACTTTACATGACTTATTCTCAAAAACCACTCAATAGAATTTGCTGTTGAGGAATAGAAATGGCCAAAAGCCTTGTAGCCGAATACTTTAAAGTGGGCTCAGGCCAACCAAACCAGTTATCGAGCATGTGTCTCTGTTGCACACCAATAACAATCCTTCACCATGTTTTACTTAATATTTGATGCAGTTATTCCTTCTTAGTAAATCAGTAAAGCTAAAGTTAGAAAACAGAAATGTGATTTTGGTTTTAATTCTGGTATGAAAAGCTACTACTTATTTTTCAGTGATCTTTTTCTTCTCTCTCTCTCTTTCTCTCTCTGTGTCTCTCTCTCCATTTTCCCTGATATCATTATCAAGTTAAAGTGACACTAAATCTATATGTAAACCCCTTTTTCTATGTTTAGAAGGATTCGTGATGATTTGCTCAATTTAAATATGTTTGGAATTAAATTTAAAATGAGCAGTACTCAGGTCATAATGACACTTCCCATTTGGACACTTTTTTGAATCACTCACTCAGTATTTTCTACACCTTGGTTCCTTTAGAAATGTTTACAAAATAAAAAATTACCCCTTTTCAGTTTTTGATCACAAGTTGTGACCATGAAAACTGTTACTTAATCAATATGTTTATTCAGTAATGGTTCTTTGTCTTGTTCTAAAATGACATCATACATGACACCAAACCGAATAAGTCATGGGAGGTAATTTGGCAGTTGGTGATTTTGGACAGTCGAACTCATCACTAATTTGAGCACTAAATTTCAGGAATTCGGTAAATTGGACTGGAAAAGCTGATTTTTAATTTATCTTGTAAAAAAAGACAAATTTGCTGATTTTTAATTTATCTATTCTCTTGTACAAAAAGCATGACAAATGCTGATTTTTAATTTATTTGTACTCTTGTACAAAAGCATGAAAAATTTGCTGATTTTTAATTTATCTATACTCTTGTACAAAAAGCATGAAAAATTTGCTGATTTTTAATTTATGGGTATGCATCTTGCTTGCATAAAAAAACCTACCTTGTGCACATCCAACATGCACATTGCATGCATGTCATTATCCCTTTTTCTTGAGTGGACATGGCCCAAATATCAATTCTATTGAATGGTCAAGCAAACAGGGCCTGCATTCTTTAATCTTTTGAGCACAAAACTCCAGGTGCAAAAACTAAAAATCAGATATGACATGTAGTACATCTACATCCTGGAAATTTTGCAGTCTGTGAGAGCAACTTAAATTATGAAGATCATGAAATTTGAAATAAAGAAAATGTTAATGTTTTCACACTTTCAATTTGAGCCAGAGTTTTTGCTCCAAAAAGTATCTAAAGAATTCAGGTCCAAGCCCCATATTCACAAAACTCGTCAACTTAAGCACTCACTGGAACTCAAAATTACCTTTGTCACAGGTCTTGTATTTGTTAAATCATTACAAAATAAACTATGATATTTAACAGACATCTGTATCTAAATGTATTGCTTCTTTGAAATCTCTTGTATTTCATTTTTGATCATTTACTTTAAGCTGTTAAAATATGGGTTTGAGTGTACACTCAAGTTGAGGAGTTTTGTGATCATGGGACTTGGCCCGTATTCTCAAAACTTGTTGAGGAATAACTGCAAGCTGAAGTTAAAAAACCCCAAATCAGATATGATATTTTGGGTGCACCCATATCATGGAAATTTGGCAGTGAGCCAAAGTAAGAAATATCTGAAAATTCTGTGTTCTATTATTATTATAATTAAAGTTCTAGTGCCAGTATTTTGGGACTATGAACTTGAGGCTTTTGCTCACAAGTTTTGAGGATATGGGACCAGGTCACATTGTTTGGGCTATTATTAGGCAAGAACCTAGGCAATGATATGGAATTGTACAGTACTAAGTCAAGGTTTGTTCAGTTCCGATTTGAAACATTCTTGTCATATTGACTACTATCTGCTCATTGTTTGTGACAGAGTCATTCTAGAGGTGTTTAAGAATGAGTTGGTATGCAAAGTTAACAACTTGTACATGATAAGCTGTATTCAGTGATTAGATTGCTGTATGGTGGAATCCAATTGAATGCCAAAACAGTGGGGTGCAATTTGTATACAAGTCAAGGGTTAAAAAATAATCAGATAACCAGATTATAGTTGAGTCAGGGATTAGGCTGATTACCATCTAATTACTTGCTAATGTTGTGAAAAGGTCTGTAGTGATCAGAATATTTGGGTATAAGAAAATGTGCTTGACTGTTCCATAATTGGGAACAAAGGAATCAGAGGAAATCTGAGGTCCCTCTGACCCACAAAATACGATTAAGATTACTGTGAAAACAGTTATTCATGGGATCTAAATTGTTGTGAAATTTATGATTGTCATAAACCATGAATTTAAAGACCCAATAAATAATGATACATCTGTGAAGACAATCAGACCCTCTCCCCCAATCCACAAATTTAAGTGCCAATGAATGTGCCATTTTTGCAACATGAATTAACAATTATATTCACAAAAATGAACAGATTCAGAGTATGTCAAAACTCTTGTCCTGTGTCAATCAATGTTATCAAAATTTAGAAGCTGTTTAATTATTATATATTTCCATCAGAATTTTTGTTTTTCATTTGTATATACCATTATTAATCTAAATATCTGGACCCTTTAATAATCCGGACATAATATTTTTAAAAAAATGTAATAAAGTTTATTAGTGCTAAAAGTTCAGGACACCCAAGTATGTTTTTTTTAAGCCAATGGAATTTTTTAAAATTAAATTGAAATATAAATTAAGGAATGTTTTGCCTATAATTAAAAAAACAGGATTGAATAGATTACTATCAGACCTTGAAACCACTTAGTTACACTAATTATAGCCCAAATTCCTTTGGATTTTACAGCTTTTTTTTTTAGCTCTACTGGTCATAGACCAGAAGAAAATATGGAATGGCCTGTTGGCTGTCATCTGTTTGTCCATGAACACAAGTTTGTTATTGCTATTCCTTCTTAGCTACTTGGAGGATTGCCATGAAACTTTACACATACATTCATCACAAGGTCTAATTGGTCATCAATGAAAATGGTGTTGCTTCGACATCCAATATGGCTGCCACAGTGGTTATTTTAGAAATCTTATTACTACCCGTTGATCATTAACCTCAAGAGTCAAACATATCCGACAAGTGCCAACATGGAGGACTGTTTAATATGGGGCAGGTGTATAATGTGCCATGCACAGTACTCTTGTTGTAGATTGTTTTGGAATGGGGCCCATTGTTGTGGGAATGGGGCCTGGGCCCATTGTTGTGGGAATGGGACCAGGGCCCATTGTTGTGGGAATGGGACCAGGCCCCATTGTTGTGGGAAAGAATTAGACCAATTGGAATGGGACCAGGGCTGATTGTTGTGGGAAAGAATTAGACCAATTGGAATGGGACCAGGGCCCATTGTTGTGGGAAAGAATTAGACCATTTGGAATGAGACCAGGGCCCATTGTTGTGGGAAAGAATTAGATTAGTTGGAATGGGACCAGGGCCCATTGTAATTAGACCAGTTGGAATGGGACCAGGGCCCATTGTTGTGGGAAAGAATTAGACCAGTTGGAATGGGACCAGGGACCATTGTTGTTGGTAAGAATTAGACCAGTTGGAATGAGACCAGGGCCCATTGTTGTGGGAAAGAATTAGATTAGTTGGAATGGGACCAGGGCCCATTGTTGTGGGAATGGGGCCAGGGCCCATTGTTGTGGGAAGAATTAGACCAGTTGGAATGTGACCAGGGCCCATTGTTGTGGGAAAGAATTAGACCAGTTGGAATGTGACCAGGGCCCATTGTTGTGGGAAAGAATTAGACCAGTTGGAATGGGACCAAGGCCCATTGTTGTGGGAAAGAATTAGACCACAGCAAAAAATTCAATCTGCAGTCAGAGGAAAGGAAACTGATACAGATGGTACAAGTAAAGATACCTGTCAATGTATTGTATTTGCCATAAATCTCTCCTCAGCTTGTAATATGTGTATTTTCAATTTTCCATTGATAATTTGCGAAAGGAATTCAGAAGTAAATGCAGAATTTTGACAGAAATGTAATTTTGAAAATTTTTGAACAGATGTATTTTTGGATAATCTGTCTGCAACTGTGGTGAAAAATCTGTGTAGTGCCGAAAATTCTGTGCAAATTGTGGTCAGCCTGACGAGTCCATATAGCATTTTGCTGTTAACTTGGATACTGATGTGGGACAAAGAAAGGGTAAAAAAGACTAGTTAGAGCTGACTACATAAATAACTGATGAGCAAATTGCACATGGGTACCATGTATAAACTATATTACATGCAAGTTTTTTTAATTGTAAGAGATAAAGGAGCTACAACATTGTAAAACATAGCCACTTATTCAGCCACAAAAATAAAACCATGTGTTTCTTTTTTGTCTAGAGTATAGATACCAAAGTACCAGTTATTATATCATGTTTTTGTAGGATTAAATGCAATCAGAACGTCCTTGGCTTTTTCTGTGAGACAGAAATATGCCTCGAATGTATGTCTGTGCAGTAATTTACAGAAAAATCATATATAAATATCGTTCACCATAAATCTCTTTGCAAAAAAGAAGAAACCTTAATCAATTCACACCACATTGGCTATTTTTATGATTGGATTGATTGTTGGATTGACCAATTTCTCGGTCAATCCTTGTTTTCGTAAATAGCTGAGGTGGTCCGAATGCAGCTATCGGCATACATTCGAGGTATGATCAGTAGGATTGACCTTGAACTTGCAAATGGGATTAAATGGCAATCATTGTACTTGATTGAACTTTATTGGGTATTTGAAATCCACAATGCCTAAATAATTGTACTTGAAAATGAACATAAATATGGAGAAAAAATCATAGGTCCTCTTTACTGTTTGGTTTGAATGTTTTGAATGTTTTCTTTTGACAAATGGTCATTTTCATTTCTTGTCTTTCAAATCTGAAATTGTGAAATCAATAAGGAGTGTACATGTATGATAAGAGTAATTGACAGTCATATATTTATGACATAATTGTCTGGAAATACATGCATTGAGAACAAACCTGGAGTGCAGTTGTATGCACTTCATGAATATATATATATATATATATATATATATATATATATATATATATATATATGCAGACATCAGATTAAATGATGCATGTGCAAACTTGCATGTATGGAGTACATGTGCCAGTAAGCTAGCAGTAGCATGTCCTTTTTGCAATGCACACAGAGTATGCAGGAGATAAAATTAAGAGCACAGTCCATTTCTTGTTGAGAATTGTCATGTTCTCAGAGCTGTACTTTTTAGGTCGCTATTGGGATACAAACTTGTTAATCATTTGTTAGATATCCAAAAAGCACCTTCAGAATGGGGAAAAAAAAGATTCAAAAGAGGGAGAAAAAAAAGATTTTCGTATTTTCTTGTTCTTGCACAAATGTTTGTAATAATGTGTAATCTTTTGATTGGAGAAGAAGAAGAAACAATGGAGGAAGTCTATAGTCAGTCTCATGGAGGGAGATTTTAATACTATGAAAATTCAAACTGTTGCATGCTTTCAGAATTGTAAAGAGAAGCAGCTTTTGATTTTCCATAAGATTTGAATAGAATTATCTTGCAGTAGAACTTTGTTTTTTTGTTAATTATTGTAAACATACCGTGTACACTAAATTATTTTCCTCACCCCCACACACAAATTTGTTACTGATATGAATAATATAAGGTAACTGAAAACATATACATTTTCATTCCATTTGTCATCAGATTCCTCAAAGTGAAATTTCTATAATTTAAATTCCATCAGTTTGTTAGAGCTGCAGTTCCTCCAAGTAATTATTTTACAAAATTCTGAAAATGTTGCTGATAATTCAGTGGCCTTCCTCTTAAAATATTTTTTATCATAGTTTAAACAAACAACAACATAAATCTTGAATTGGAAATGAATTTCATTCGCAACAAATCTTTGAAAAGAAATTTCAGCTCATTTGATCTTTCAGGCAGAATTTTACGTAGCCACCTCTGGGAAGTGAGAAAAGTGGAAGACAGGTGGTTGCTTAATAGAGATTACTTTCTACAGTGATTTAGTTGAAGGAAAATTCCCAAACTGTCTTTTTTAGGAAGGTGATTGCTTAATAGAGGTGACATTTTTGTCAGGTTTGACTGCTATATATGCTTGTAAAACTAACGAGTTTGATTTTCTGTGTTGTCATGACAACGAAATCAGTCATTCATGGTATTAATTTTGTTGAAGGCTTCAAGCAAATAACATTTGCATGAGATGGCAGACTATGGTATGTCTACAGATCTGTAAAACAAAAGGCATCAATGTAACAAACTATGACATATAATGAAATCAGCAATGCAATAATTGGAGAAACTTTTTTCTCCTGTCATGAAAGTCTTTGCCTTCAAGGCTAATGATATGTTTTATATATTTCTTTATTTTAAAGATCTGCTTCTTTGAGAGTTGAAGGTGGCAGATGTTAATTTGTTTCAAAGAATTGGTTCTTGGACCATCAGAGGAGTTTATGTTTTAGCTCTTCTGAATTCACATGTTCTAATTTTACCATCCTTACCATTGCACAAGTTATAAAGCTTATCCAAACAATGTAGACCCAGATGTGTCAACTTTTAATTGAATGACCGATCTTTGACTATGCTCTTCCACTTTAAGTTGTAGGTAGAATGAACATTATTAAATGATTTTTAAGTTTACTGTTTTTTGTTTGGTTAAATTGACACATGCTGCTGTTGTTAATATAACATTATTGACTTTTGATGAAGTTGCTGTAATGATTTATCAACCCAGAAAAACAATATTCACCTTGGTCTCTGGTTGAGATGAATATTGTTTTTTGGGGGTTGATAAATTCTTGTAGCAATCAAATCGAAACTCAGTAATTATTTTATTGTATGACTTTTAGTTTTCTGATAGTCTTTTACACTAGTGGTAATAAGACAGCACTTGATAAATTGTTGAAGAATTGACCCAAAAAATTGAGAACTAATTGTTTTACATAATTATATCTGTACATCTAGATACAGATACTGTACAATAGTATTCACAAGGAAATACTCAGAATAATCAATACACAAAGTTTAGATTTGTTACGTACCGTATGTACTCGCGTATAATCTGATACCAACTGCAAACTGCATAGACCCAGATCTGCCGTCGAATAATGCGCCAGCAGATCTGGGTCTATGTAGTTTGTAAGGACTAATCAATAGAACAAACAACATAGACCCTGATCTGCCAGTGCATTATGTGACGGCAGATCAGGGTCTAAGTTGTTTGCATTTGGACCTGGCAAATACACGAGAATATACAGTATGTATAGAACATTGATTTTAAGCATGGCAGCACTATTGACTTTATTGAAGGCCTTTCCATTTGGAGTGCATAATGTGAATTGGTTTCTGTCACTGTTCTGCAGCTAAATTCATTTCAGGGTACTTGCAACAAGTATTGACTGATATTGATTACTAATTTTAGCTAGAAAAAACATTTTGGAGTGGTAAAAATTACACAGTTGAATAGAAGATAATTGGAATGATTATTTATAAAGATTCAACCATAGTTATAAATATTCTTTATTATTACATTCACTGGTCATAGACCAGAAGATCTTATGGGATGGCCTGTTGTTGGTCATCCATCATCCATCCTTCCTTTAGCACAAGTTTGTTATCGCAACTTATCCTAAATTGCTTGGAGGATTGCCATGAAACTTTGCACACACATTCATCCCAAAGGTCTAGTTGGTCCGTAATGCAGGGTTCACACAAAATCTGGAAAGTCTGAAAAAAGTATGGAAAAAAAAGAGTGCTTTTTCCAGACCTGGAAAAAGTATGGAAAATAAAGATTTTGCCCTAAAGGTCTGGAAAAAGTATGGAATTTTGGGTTGCTGTGCTTTATTTTGCTGAAGACACTCATCATATGGGGCATCATTTAGTCTAGGGACAGCCCTGCTGGTCCAGTGTGGTTGGCGAGACATGTGACCTATCACCCACTTGTGATTGGTGGATACTATTTTATATTATGCAGATACCACATTCTCATTTATAGTGACACAGACTTTGAATACATGTGTCAGAGGGGTCTGGAAAAAATCGCAAGCCAGTCTGGAAAAAGTCTGGAAAAGGTCTGGAATTTGTTTTACTAACAGCTGTATGAAACCCCTATTAATGAAAATGTTGCCACTTGGATTTCAAATATGGCTGCCACAGCATCCATCTTGAAAATCTTTTTATTGTTACTCCTCCTGAATGGTCATATCAACATGGGGCTTTCACTAAAAGACTTTTTATGATGTCAGGTTGGTCCTAAATGAAAATGATGATAATCAGACATCCAATATGGCCACCATGTGAGCCATCTGGAAAATCTTATCGCTGCTCTTTCTGGATGGATGGTCATATCAACATGGGTTTTCACCAAAAGATATTTTATGATGTCTGGATGGTCCTAAATAAAAATGGTGCTGATCTGACATCTAGTATGGTCACCATGGCAGCCATCTTGAAAATCTTGTTATTGCTACTTCTGAATGGAAAGTCATATTGACTTGAGGTTTTGACCAGAAGATTTCGTATAATGTCTAGTTGGACCTAAATGAAAATTGTGCCAATCTGACTTCCAATATGGCTGCCACAATGATCATTTTGAAAATCTTGTTATTGCTACTTCTAGATGGCTGGTCATATGAATATTGTGCTTAACCAAAAAGATTTCTTATGATGTCTAGTTGGTCCTAAATAGAAATTGTGCCAGTTTCATATCCAATATGGCCATCATGCCCTCCATCTTTTAAATCTTGTTGTCATTAATAATGCAAAATGAAAAGTTATATCAGCATGTGGTTTCCACCAGAAGACTTGTTATGATATCTTGTTGGTCCTAACGGAAAATGGTGCAAATCTGATATCCAATATGTCCAGTTTGAAAATCTTGTTATTCCTGAAGAATACTAGAAAGGGTTTGAACACTCAGCAGTTAAAAGAAAGAAATGGTCTTATCTTGAATTCATGGAAAAAAATTTCGGCCAATAAAGTGTCAGTCCCTTTATGAAACTTTTGTTAAATAAATGCGTTGTATCCATTCAGCTTACAATCTTATTACATGTAGCGGAACTAGTCCCACAGTTTTTGATGGATTGCCATGAAACATGGTAAATATTATGGTTATCACCTGAAGATGTGTATATTGACAGATCACTTTGTTCATGCAGTTTTTAGAGCTGCTGTCCTTTTTTAACTTGCAGCTGAATGCGGTGTGTGGCACAATCTTCTGAACACAACTAGTCTCACAGTTTTCATTTGGATCGCCATGAAACTGGGCATATTGTTTGGTCATCATATGAATATACGCATATCAACAAATCTCTCTGCTCCTGCAATTTTTGTCTAGAGTTATTGCCCTTATTTACTTGGATCCTGATGAAGTGTATGACAGAATCTTGTGAATGCAACTAGTCTCACAGTTTTCAATGGATCGCCATGAAACTTCATATATATGTGTTATGATCATTTGAAGATGTGCATATCAAGAATTACTGTCCTACCACAATTGTTTTGTTAGGGTTTATGCCTTTTTACCTTGTAGTTGAATACAGTGTATGTCATAATTTTTTGGTTGCTACTAGCCCCTCAGTTTTTGATGGATGCACATGTTGACATATCACTGTGCTTCTGTAATTTTTGCTAGTTATTGCTGGTTTTAACTGGGAGCTGAATGTTGCTGCAACTAGTCTCACAGTTTTCAGTTGATTTCCATGAAACTTTTTACATGTTATGGTCATCATGAAGATGCATTTGTCAACAGATCACTGTGCTCTTGCAATTTTTCTTAGAGTTTTTGGCCTTTATGTCCTACAGCTGAATGCAGTGTAAGACAATCTTGTGAATGCAACTCATCTTGTAGTTTTTTATGGATTGCTGATAAACTTTGTACATATTATGGTCATCATCTTAAGATGTGCATATTGATAAATCTTTATGCTTTCATGATTTTGGTAAGAGTTATGGCTCTTTTTGACTTGCTGCTGGATGCATTATTAGCAGAGTTTTGTGAATGCAACTACTCTTGCAGTTTTCACTGGATTGTGGTGAAACTTAGTACATGTACATATTATGGTCATGATCAAAAGATATGCATGTTGACCAGTCATTGTACTCGCACTGTTTTCAGACGGGTTGTGCACTTTTTTGACAAGAGTCTCATCTCCATCATGAGGGTAGAGGTGGAATACAGGAGATGGGGGGAGGGGGTATATTTACATGAGCAGATTGTTCACCTTTCATCTATTTTTTTTTGGTTTAGAATATTGTTCAACTTTTTCATACAACTTTGTACAAAATATAGCTAAAACAACAGTGTACCACCAGTGCTCTGGATTGGTCAATTCAATAAATAGCAAAAAGAAACAAGAAGGTAATACCCATTACCCCTACTTAGGATCAAACACCTTTTGTATGTATTTGATGTGAAGGATAATATACCAGAAAGATCAACATCAGTTAAATAGGTTGTTAATGCATTCTATGGAGTTTTGATGCAAGAACATTGTCAAAGTCTTATACATATAGAACGATGTACACCGTATATACTTGTGCATAATCTACCTCCAAATGCAAACAACATAGACCCTAATCAGCCATCACATAATGCGCCGGCAGATCAGAATCTATGTTGTTTGTTCTACGGATTAGTCCTTACAAACTGCATAGACCCAGACCTGCTGGCACATTATGCGACGGCAGATCTGGGTCTGTGCAGTTTGCAGGTGGTATTTGCTTATACGCGAGTATATATGGTATATGGTGGATATTTTGATAAGTAAAGGTTTGTCTAATTCTAAAGTCGGCAACATTTTTGTTGCAGATGCTGGGCATGCTGAATTAAACAAAGCCTTGAAGCTGATTTTGGGATGTGCTGTACAATGTGAGAGGAAGGAGTACTTTATTGGCAAGATCAAGGGTCAAGATATAGATGTCCAGCAGGCCATTGTGGAGTACATCAAGGAGGTAATCAACATGGCTGAACACTAGAATCTTTAAAATGCAGGTTAAAAAGTATGTTAGTTAGCAGGAAATTATTTTGAAAGTTATCTTGTTAACTTTCTTAAAAGCAATAGTTAATACCATATAGACTCGCGTATAATTCGGGTCTAAATGCAAACAATATAGACTCTGATCTGCCGTCACCTAATGCACCAGCAGATCAGGGTCTATGTTGTTTGCTCTACTGATTAGTCCTTACAAACTGCATAGACCCAGATCTGCCAGCGCATTATGCGATGGCAGATCTGGGTCTATGCAGTTTGCAGTTGGTATCGACTTATACACAAGTATATATGGTAAGTATGATGTATCTTAAGCAAAAATAGACATGTTTGGTTATTGAACACTTTGGAATTTTTCATTCCAGAGCTTGCTCTCATTAAACTTTAGTCTTCACTCATTAACTAAAAACTATTAATGTTGTATTTAATAAGGTTTCTCTTTCTCAAAATTTTATTGTTTGCAAACAAATAAATATTTATTCCTAGATTGACAATATCTGCAAATTACATTGTATATAAATAGAGTCTCTGATGTAATTTAAATAACTTTCAAAAGGAGTAACACTTGTGGTCAGCAGTAACTATAAGACCAAAATTGATGGATAACTAGACAGACTTCAAAATTTTAAACTTAAAATCACAAAATTAATTGTTTTTAGCTCACCTGGCTGTAAGGCCAAGTGAGCTTATGGTATGTTCCTGCATCCATTGTCTGTCGTACTTTGTGCATTGTGCATCCATCAACCAATCGGTGTTTTAAACTTCTCAAAAACCACCGGATCAGTTTTAACCAAATTTGGGACAGAGAATCCTGGCATGAAGAGGTTTCATATTTGTACAAATGATGCTGATCCACCTTCAAATATGGCCACTGGTACTAAAAGTAGAAAAACCACTGTCACTATAAATGGAAAAACCTTTAAACGACTTCTCCAAAAATGGCTTGAAGACTTTTTGAGTTTGTGCAAATGTTGCTGAGCCACCATCAAATATGGCAGCTATTGCTAAGAATAGAAAAACCTTTAAACCAAGCATGTGCAACTTCCTCCAGGGCTTGAGCCAGATAAGCGATTTTTAAAGCCACACCCAATGATGTAAATAAGCCGATAAAACCAGGTTGCACATACCTGCTTTAAATGACTTCTCAAGAACCCGTCAACAGAATTTGACCAAATTTGACAATGGATCCTGGCATAGAGGGCTGTCAAGTTTGTATAACTAATGGTGATCCACCATAAAATATTGCCACCATTACTAAAATTAGAAACAACTTTAAATGACTTCTAAAATAATGTCAATGCACCATCCAATATGGCTGCCATTACTAAAAATCGAAAAACTCTTAAACAATTTCCTTTCCAAAACTGTTGAATAGTATTTGACCAAACTTAACAGAAAGCATGCTGGCATGAAGACCTTTTAAATTTGTATGAAGGATGCCAATCTGCCATCAAATATGGCCACCATTACTAAAAGTAGCAAACCCTTTAAATAAATTCTTCTCAAAAATTGCTCAACAGAATTTGACCAGATTTTACAGAAAGCATGCAGGGATAGAGGGCTTTCAAGTTTGTACAGCTGATTCCAATCCACCATCAAATATGGTCACTGTTATTAAAAATAGAAAACCTTTAAATGACTTCTTTTCCAAAACTACTGAACACAATTTAATCATATATAACAAAAATCATCCTGGCATGAAGATCTTTCAGATTTATGCAAATAATACTGCTCCACCATGAAATATGGCCACCATTACAAAAAATAAAAAAACATTGAAAAACAACTTACACCACAAAACTGGTGAATAGAATTTGATAAAACTTGACAGAAAGCATCCTGGCATGAAGACCTTTCAAATTTATGCAAATTATGCCGATCCATAATCCGATATGTCCATCATTATGAAAAATAGAAAAACATTTAATTGAATTCTCTCAATAACCATTAGGGTTAATTTGACCAAATTTAATAGAAAACATCCTGGCATTGAGGGCTTTCAATTTTGTACCATTGTTGCTGATACACTATCAGATATTGCTAAAAAAAGGACAAACATCTACTTCACAAAATCCACTTCGCAGAATTTGACCAAATTTATCAGAAAGCATCCTGCAATAGAGTTCTTTCATTTTCATACAAATGATGCCAGCCTTCTATCAAATATGGCTATTGTTGTTGAAAGTAGAAACACATTTAAATGACTTTCTAAAAAACTGCTGAACAGAAATTGACCAAACTTTACAGAAGGCATCCTAACAAAGGCCTTAAAATTGGTACAAATAATGTCAATACATCACTAAAGTAGAATAACATTTACACAGCTTTATCTATAATAAAAACTGCTGAACAGGACTTGATCAACTTCGGAACAATACGTCCTAGCATAGGGACTTTTCAGTATTGGACAAATGATTCTGTTGTGCCATCAGATATGGAATATGATAGAAAAACTAGAGAAATCTTGAAATAATTGTTTTCATAATATATGTAATCAACATTATTGGAAGAAATTTCAACAGAAAGCATCCTACTGACCCATATTTCTTGACCAAGTGCTCTTGCATTTACCTATTGGGCAGATGTCAGCAGGTGAGTGATCTCAGCCCCACTTGGGCCTCTTGTTATTGATACAACTTGAAAATTTTGATTTGGTGACTTTTGCAACCGTTAGCTCCATTATAGATGTATTATCACAAGTTCAGATATAAAAATTTGATATTGACCTTATTTCATTATTTTATTTCAAGTTAAAGATTAAAAAATGACATTTATAAGATCTGTATGCTAAGATGTCTGATTGTGCATACCTTATTGTTATTGCATCTGTTCTTGTAAGTGGGGTATTATTACCAAAGACGTAAAAAAATACACTGTAAAGAAATGGCTTTCTGCTTATCCACCTGTTAACATGCAAACAATCAATTAATACTTGATGATACAGGGAAAAATGGGAAAAAGTATAGTTTTTTTTCTCATGATCTTCAGTGATGTGGAATTTACTGTCTGATTGCTAATTTATGCCTTTTTGAGTAGCAGTGTTCATGAAATTATTATCAAGTAAATCAAAGGTCAGTTACATGTAGAAATTCAGCAGCTTAGTCACTACAATGATTATAATTGGCATGACATAATGGCTATGCTATTTTTGATCTCCTCTGGTCATAGACCAGAATAGCTTATGGGATAGTCTGTTGTCCTGTGTCCATTGTCTATTAGCACAAGTTAGTTATTGCTATACTTAAACTACATAGAGAATTGCCATGAAACTTTACACACACATTCATTTCAAGGTCTAGCTGGTCCTAAATGAAAATGGTGCCTCTCAGACATTCATCTTGAAAATCTTGTCATTGCTACTCCTCCAGAATGAATGGTCATATTGACATGAGGTTTTCACCAAAAGACTTCTTATGATGTCTAGTTGGTCCAAAATGAAAAGTGTGCTGATCTGAAAGTCAATATGGCAGACAAAATGCAGGAATATGGAAAATCTTGTTATTGCTATTCCTCTTGAATGGGAGCCATGGTTGCACAGTTGGTAGAGAATCAGACTCGAAATCCAAGGGTCACAGGTTTCATACCTGCCCAGGCCAGCCCAGTTCGATGGCTTCGATTTTCCCTTGGGAAAGGCACTTAGCTCCCATTTCCTCACCATGATATAGTCAGTAATGTGTTAAAAGTGACATTAAGAAAACCCAACAATTCCTCCTAAATGGAAAGTTGTTTCAACATGGGGTTTTCACCAAAAGACTTCTTATGATATCTAGTTGATCCCAAATAAAAATGGTGCTGATTTGTCATCAATACGGCCAGAAAATATTGTTATTAACTAAATGAAAATGATGCCAATCTAGGGTGACCAGTTTGAAAATCTTGTTATTGCTACTCCTTCTGAATGGATGGTCATATTGACATGGAGTCTTCACCAAAAGAGTTTTTATGATATCTAGTTGGTTCTAAATGAAAATGGTGCCAATCTTGCATCCAATATGGCCACCACAGTGATCTTCTTGAAAATCTAGTTATTGCTTAAGAGTATCAGCGATGGTGCCAACACTCAGCAGTTAAAAAGAAGTAACAGTCTTATCTTGGATCCCTGGAAATTCTTTTCAGTCAGTAGAGCATCATTCCTTTCAAGGGACTCTTGTTTTGTTATTTAGATCACAGATGATACCGAATCAGTGTTCCCTATCGAGCAGCCCACATACCAATTGGAACAGTACACAGAGAAAATGTTCAACCATTTAACTCGCCTCATTAAGGAAAGGGATGAATATGCTGAAGTAAGTGTCTGGAAATCACTTATGTTTGATTGCCATGTATGTCCCGGGTTTACAAATCCACTTTTCCAATGCCTGGGACAAGCGCAGATTTGGCTCTGACAAGCTTAAGTTTGCAAGGTACTTGCCCATGGGGAATTAAAAAAAATTGAGAGAGTTCATGTTCAGTTTTTAATGCTTTATGTTCTGAAAGTTTTATACTCTGCGATCTTGCCAAATTACATGTATCTACACCTTTATTTCATGTTTATGCAGAGTCTGTCATTTATGTCTTGTAGTTAATATCAAGGTCAGTATCGCATTGTCTTGCATAGATATGATAATATGAATAGTTACCATTTAAAGCAAGTTTTGATTACTAGGAAATAAGTATTTATATTTTGACTTAAAAGTTATATTTTAATCGTAATATTTGTATGTATATGAGATTCGCTGACTTTCAAATTTTAACCTGTCCACAGCTAGTTTGTAAGCTCCGAATGTTCTAAGATTTCCAACTCTAAATATTTGGCTTGTCAGAGATTGTTTTGAAGCAAGTCACCAATTTCAAGGTGGCTGGGTGATAATTGTTAATAATATAACTCGTGAGATTTCTTTGACAGGTGTATTTGGAAATAAAAGTTCACTTGTCTCTAACGATTAGCCACCTGGAAAGTGAGCACCCAGAAGCAGTGTTTATCATCAATTGTTTATGTGATTATTAACAGGAGACCGATATATACTTAGTTTTTTGCAAATAATTAAATGGATAAAAATAAGTCGTCTTAAATTATTCTCAAAAGTCAGCTTGTCAGAGATTGTTTAGATGCATGTCACCGATTTCAAGATGAAAATTGGATGACGTGGAAGCAGAAGCAGACATGTGAGTTGACACAACAGTCCCCAGAGAACAAAAGCAAAGACTAAATTCATTAATATTGGAATATTTCAGTGAGGGACTTAGTTTTATTTTGTTTTTCTTTCTGGATAGACACTTAAATCTGCATGATCAGATGAACTTTAAGTGGAAAGGTAGATAAAGAAATGTTATAATGTTTTAAAATGGGATTAAAAGTAAGTTAACATAGTTCTGTTCAAGGCTGTTTAATTTTTCTGTTTAAGGTCTTTTACCTCAACATCTCTCTCTCTCTCTTAATAATCTAGCCATTTCCAACACCCTTATCTTCCTAACTATTTATCTGTCTATTTTCATACGTGTATATGTCTGTCTTTTCTCTTCCAACTATATCTGCATTCTGACCCTCTTTTTTTCCCTCATTTATGTATCTATCTACTTGTACTATGTACATATAGCTTTTGTGATAACTTTAATTGTCAATATATTGTTTTAAGTTGCAAACAAAGATAAAAAGAAAAGAAAAGTTTATATATTTGGCAAATAAATATAAAATGATTTCCTTAAAACATCCAGTTATTTATTTTACCATACTTTTTTGTGTGCTTTGGTTGAGATATTTTGTTGTTATATTTTGGGGCAAGCTCAGATTCCCTCAGGGCAAGTCCAATTTTCCAGTCAGCTTGTCCTGGGCAAGCTGACTTTTAAAAAATTTGTAAAGCCCTGATTGTCTGTATGTCTGGTTTTGTCCTGGATTGTGCTGAAGAAGTATGAGGTATTTTACATCACATGCCATTAGTTTTATGGCTACACATTGTAAAAGCATGAGTATTAGAAATAACAGTGCACAAATACATGATATGAAAGTCATGATATTAAAGATTTGATGATTGAAAGCCACCTTGCCACTAAAAAAATGACAGTTTATTCACGTACAGTAGTAAAAAGAGCATTGCAAAGTTAAGTCGAAGTCAGAACTTAAGGTTGTATTTTGAAATTGAAATTTTGGTGCAAAACAGTTTTGTTTGCTTCTTTGCTTATTATGGTCATTAAATGACTTAATGCAGTTTTGTTTTAATGTATTACAATGGACAAATCCAAGCAGTGAAAGTGTAATCCTGACAGTTTTTGCAAAATGGTTAACATAACCATTCGAGATTACAAGTTCCACATGCTTAAAGGTCATTGTCAAGGCCATGATGGAGAAAGTAACTACTGAGAATAGATTCTGAATTTTCTTCCCTTCAAAATTGCTTACGGTAACTGCTTTAGAAGTCATACATCATCTTGATTTAGAAAAATGCCTTGTTTCTTGTTTTGTTTTTCGTTCACTTGCAAGTTAGGCCTAGTGATCTTTTGGTATGGCCATGTGTCCATTATCCATTGTCCATCTATCAGCATTCGCTTGTTACCACTCTGGAGGCTATGTTTTATAAATCCGATTTTGATCAAACTTGGAATATAGGTTTATATCATCAGTATCTCAGATGAGTTAAAAAATGAGTGAGATCTGTGCATATTAATGGGGTGATCCTGCATCTGATTGGCTGTAATATTGGGGGGGGGGGGGAATGGCCATATTTCTAATCTGATTTTGATTAAACTTGGAAGAGATATTTATATCAAGACCTTGGACAAGTTTGATAATGAGTGAGATCCACTCATACTAATGAGTTATCTTGACTCTATAGAGTCCACATTTCTGATCTGAATTTGATCAAACTTTGAATATATACTTATATCATCAAGATCTCTGACAAGTTTGATAATGAGCAAGATACACACATAATAATGAGGTGATCTGGCATCAGATTGACTGAACTTGTTACCATTCTAGAAGCCATATTTTTGATCAAATTTTTTTCAAACTTGGAACATGGGCATATATCATCAGGCTCTTGGATGAGTTCATTGTTGAGCAAGATCCATGGTTATTATTGAGGTGATCTTACATCTGATTGACTGAGCTTGTTACCACTCTAGATGCCATATTTTTTAAAAATAAAACTTGTAATTTAGGTTTATATGATCAAGATCTCACATAGATTGAAAATGAGGTGATCTTGCATCTGACTGGCAGAACCTGCTACAACTCTAGAAACTGTATTTTTGATCCAATTTAGAGTAAACTTGGTAAATAGGGTCAAGTCCTCAAGTGGTCCAATGAGTTTTATTATGATTTGCACACATGACTGAAATTCAGTACAGTTTGAAGAGTTCTCAAATTGTATGCAATTTAAGCAATTGTTTTTGTTTCTTAAAAAATATATTCTCTCTGTCTCAAAATTGAAATAGAGCAAGGGAAGTAACCCATGATATTGACTATTGAAAATCACAGGTTTGGGTTTTAAGAGCTAGTTCCCTTTGCAAGAATTATGAAAACCAGTTAAAATAAAAATTAAAAAAAAAAAAAATGTTAGAATACAAGACAAATAAATTTAAGTATAACAATGTATAAAAATTTCCAGATTATACACCTTTCACTTTGGGGATTAAAATTAATAATTTGTCATTTATAACTGAAGGAAAAGCATAAAATAGAAATATTGTTAGAGAAAATGTATAATTGCTGCTAGCGTAAACTATGTGCAGTGTTGTAATTAAGAATCAGAATTACATGATTATAGATATTAGTAAGTATTTGTGGGTTTTTTTTAGTCCGAAATATTTATTTTGCTCCCATAAGAACATATATCGTGTTCAATCCATGTGTAAGTTTATACATTTATTTGCAGAGAATTATTTCTAAAATCTTTTCCACATTTGAAATTCTTCAATATTTTGAAGCAAGTTTGACATGTTTAGTGAAAAAGAGTTGACAGTTGCTGGTATTGCCATGTTAAAGTGCTAGAAACATATGTCATTTTTCGTTGTCACATGTAGTGTGCATTATTTTATGGCATTTCATATATTCAGTGGTATTACTTGCAAATTATTATTTTTTTTTTTTATTTCTAGCTTTTAATTTTAAAAAATACCCCAATATGCTTTTCTCCTGAAACACTTTCAAATTCCAGATTTAATTATAAAGAGTAAAGAAACCCGTGGCCTTAAAAAAAAAAAACAACCCTGTGAATTCTAATTTTAATTTGTGTGAAAGACCTGTGATTCTCTAAACCACAAATTAAAGCTTTGTAAATATAACTTTTAAGCTCTTGGATGACTTCAGTTATGGACAAGAGACTATGCATATTAATTATGCCTGTATCTTTAGAATATTTTTTTTTATCAGACTATAATAAAATAATTAAATTTGACATGATACTAAGTTTGGAAGATAGTTTGCATGGGTTGTGTTCTTAAAATTTAAGCCTGCTTAGTGAAATTGTCAACTGTTAAGCTATGTAGTCCAGGTGAGCAGTATCAGGCCTACTTGGGCCTCTTGTTACATATACTTGCCAAAAGGTGGAGCATATATAGTTATGACATTGTCCATCCATCTGTTTGTGACTGAAAGAAGAGAAATGGTTTGTGCGCAACAATTTTAGTTCTGCATCACAGCCCTGGTTGGTTAGTTGGTGGTTGGGTTTTAGAAGCACTTTCAACACATTTAATGGCTATATATTGCCATGGAAATGGGAGCTATGTGTCTTTCCCAACACAGGCCTGGACTAAGCTTTGTGAATGTACATGCACCAAAGTTTGTGAATGGCTTATACTTGGGGTAAGGTAGAAGCATATTGATTTTGGGTCACAAGGTCAAAGGTAAAGGCCACTGACTGAAAGAATAACTAGTTCTAGACCACATACATTGATCAAAGATTATGGAGGGCTTGGACTTAAATTAAGGAAGAGGTCCTTTCATTTTATGGGTTTTTTTTAAAATGATTGGAGTCAAAAGATAAAAGGTCAGGGTAATTGTGGCACAAATATAAATGGGTTTTGCACAATAACTTTTGTTCTAGAGTGAGTTCATTGACTTAACTTTATGAGTTGTGTAAAGAAAGAAATCTATAGATTTTGGGGTCCAGAGGTCAAAGGTCAGGGTCATAGTAAGTCTGATAAGAAAATAATGTTTTTTGCACATTAAGTTTAATTCAAGTCTGCAGACCTTGTCAGGGTAATTGAGACCTATTTTCAGTAATCTCCAGAGTGAGCCATGCCCTATTAGTACCAATATAGAGGACTGTTAAACACAGGGTGGGCGTACAATATACCATTCACGGAACTCTTGTTTTTGCATGTTTTTTATTTTAAATTTGAAAATGATCACAATGCTGTGATGTTGCAGGTAATGACAGAATTTGTCCTGGAGAAGGAGTACTACCAGTCTCAGGCTGAGGGCATGGTAATGTCGATAACACCACCTGGCAGCCCAGAGAAACACCACCTGGTGGTGGAAATAGCGGATGCCAAGGCTAAGATCAGGCACCTCAGACAAGAGCTGTAAGTTCTTACCAAATTAACAAGTAATGGAAAGAGGATTGATTTTTGTTCAGCATACTTTGGCAGAAACTCAACATAGCTATTACTATGGCTTCAATTTGCATATCTGTCCATATGTCCAACCGCACCCTAGATTAACATCAGTGTTGAAGTTTTTAATACTTCACTAGTATGGTCAGTTTCTCAAGTACAGTTGGCTACAGAGTCATGTTACAGTGGGACCCCGCTATAACCCGGTAGTTGGGAGCCATAGAATCCGACCGGGCTATGAGCCGAACCGTGTTATAAGCAACCATGTACAATACCAACACATTTTTGGATTTAATTGGGGGGGGGGGGGGGTTACATAAAGACGGGTGCGAAAATGCATGGCACAATTACCATTTTTGATCAATATATGTTAAATGAGAAAACCATTTGCTGATATAATATATTACTTTATTCAGAAAACCATGCATTGGTACATACACGTGTCTAATTTATATATATACATGTATAATCTATTGCATGAAAAGAATATCAACACCGTGTACTCACCAGCGAATCTTGTAACATACATTGAATCCATAATACAAATATTTCCATCGAAAATATCCACACACGGATGTAGAATATTCAATAATTTTGTCACAGATCATTATGTGACTAATACAATGAAGAGAAAGTAACAAAAATTACGTAACGGGTGTATGTAATGAATGATGAAAAAGTACATGTATGTCCGACGATTAATAAACGGTGTCGCATACATTTTACACCACTACATTTCTCATCTGTTAGTAGTTATTATTTTTTAAAAAACTCTGTGATTTTTAGCTGCTTTCTGCTAATATCACGTCTGCTCTTGGCAAAGTCAAGAATAGTTCTCAGTTGCAGAATTCGAAGATAATCAATATCTTGCGTCTCCATCCATCTCAAAGCACACTCTAAACCTTTGACAGCTTCTGTAGCTAATGGTGGGCTATCCTCAGGTGAAGTGTCTTCGCTGTCATCATCAGAAGTATCACCATCGTCAGCATCACCACTAGTGTTTTGAGACTTAATATTTTTAATAATTTCCGCATCCGAAACGTGGTCTGCAACTGGACATTCATTGTCAAAATTAAGCCATTCGTCAACGCGTTCACGTGACTGCATCAGCTCCCCAAATGCCCTCTCAGCCTGGAACACATCATTTTCCGAAAATCCATCGAATAAACTATTGTCATCATCGGTGATGTTGCCTCTGTCTTCCTGTGTACTAGTAAATGCTGCCCCAAGTCCTTTCTCCCAGCAGTTCTCAATGCAGCGTGGCGTAATGGCATCCCAAGATATTATTTACTGGCCAACAGATTGCATAAAACAACACCGCCAAGCCTTACGCACATGCTGGCGGCTTTGTTTCTTTGATGCTGTATAAATCGTTGCCCTATGATTTGAACAAGTATAGCTCGGTAGTTCACTTTGATGATAAACAATGTACTTAAATTAATTGATTTATACATTCTGGTGAGAATCTTTTATCAACCGCCACATTGGCTGCTGCTTAGTTGTGTATGAAATTAAGAGAACATATATCGGAGATTATTTGAGCAACGACTGTATTCGGAATGCATTCAAGACAAACAAAGTAGAAACGATGGCTTCATTACTCAGGAATCAGTAATTATAATATTGACACTTATGAGCTGTAATTTTTCAACAATAAACAAAGATCAAAGTTCTCAGTAGGCCCAGCAATTGGTTCGTATTTCCGACGTTTATTTTGGCACAAAAATAGAAGAAATTTGATAATACATTTTCTACACGTTCTTTTTCGCACTGTTTAGACGAATATGAGAATGATAATTAAACTCTTGACGTATTTAGTTTTTTTCATACTTAAAATTTTTTTTTTTTTTTTTTTTTTTTTTTTTTTTGGTCTTTGAGAAAAATAACTGTAATAAATTACCCGAAATTTCGGGAGCCATGCCACGACCGGGTTATATCCGAATTCGGGTTATAGCGGGGCGGGTTATAGCGGGGTCCCACTGTACTTGGCATATGTATACATGGTGATGTGTACACCAGTTTTACCAAAAGCTGGGGATGGGCTTGATGTGCAGGCCATTGTCAGCTTCTTTTTTGATGTTTTTAAGTATTGCTATGCAAAACAGTCATTGGAATAGGCTGGTTGGGTTGACCGCAATGTATAGTCATTTATGCAAAATTGAAAGCTTAATTGTCATTAGTTATTTTCACTCAGTACTACTTGCAAGTTTACTGGTTAGATTGTACCATACTTTTTTGTTGTTGTTGTATTTAATGATTTGCAGGTGTTTCATCAAGCCAGTCACAGAATCTCAGAAATAAATTGTGAAAGTGGAAACCTCACATCAATTTTCATTAAGAGCAGACATGATGAGAACATTGCCAAGATAAAAGATGTTTCATGCCATTTGATGATCAGAATAAGTTTTCAGGCAATTACAAGTTCTGTACAAATGCTTGTATTACCATGTTGTTATGATAGCTTTTCATGACACCTGTGTTTATTCATTCTTTCCATCTCTATAAACACCTTAAACAGATTTTGATGTATTTATATTCTGAGGTTCTAATTGCAAGGCTCAATAAAAAAAAGAATACAGATCAATAACATTTACCATATATACTCACATATAATCTAGGTCCAAACGCAAACAACATAGACCCTGATCTGCCATCGCATAATATGCCAGCAGATCAGGGTCTGTGTTGTTTGTTCTACTGATTAGTCCTTACAAACTCCATAGACCCAGATCTGCCAGCGCATTATGCGATGGCAGATCTGGGTCTATGCAGTTTGCAATTGGTATCGGCTTATACGCGAGTATATATGGTAATACAGTTTCGTCAGTGGCGTTGTCTTGCTGGAGCTATATGCAAGTTTAAACTTGAGTCAGTTTATAGCTGTATTGGTCAGATGTCTAGAGAACTTTGCAATGGTGCATCTCATGATGTTGAGTTATGTCATCAGGCTATGGTTTACTAACATTATTCCCTTTATACCAAATGGACATTAAACTACCGGTAGATTTACATTTTATAGAACCTGCTAAACATATTGGAGATGTAGGCATCAATTTGTTCATCAGTTATTGTTGTTGTGCCCATAGGCTATATCAATACAGTTTTGCATTTAGATCTATTGTTTCGTTAAGTATTGAATAACAATCATGAATCTTGATTGTTAGGGAGAGAAAAATTATGACAGTTTTTACAGGGACTGCAAAGTCAAAGATGAAATCCTATTTTTACATGTATATTCAGCAGAAACACAATCAGATTTTGTATTACAGTTTTCCTGTACATTTGTCGAACTGTACAAGAATTATAAAGCCAGATGCCAGGCACTTTTTTTCAGATTTGAATGCCCAAAAGTTTTGTATCATCATTTAGTGATGTAACTGAATCCTAGTGGCATACAGCTCTTGTGAGATAAATCTGCAATAACAAACACAAAGGGTCAAGTCCATCTTAATGTGGGGCCCCGGGTGGCCGAGTGGTCTAAGGTGCTAGCCTTTACCGATCACAGTCATCTCACCTCTCTCCGCGTGGGTTCGAGTCTTGGGCTCGGCCAATGTGGTTATGTGAGAAAGCTTGCCAGTAGCTTCCCGTGGGTCGGTGGTTCTTCCCGGGATTTTCCCGGGTTCTTCCTCCACCAGATATACTGGCCGACATGTATAGCCTATCATGTGCTGAAAAATGTCGTTAAACCCATAAAACCAAAACCAAACCATCTTAATGTCAACAGGGAAAATGATGATAAACAAATAAAAAAAAACGAATTTCAGTTAATTACTGAGAGCTTTATTTTCAGTACTGAGTAGTGACTGCAATGGATGGGTAGGTTTCTCGAGGTTTCTCATCTAGAATAATGAATAATTTCTGACTTGTTTGTTCCTTAGAATAAAAATAATAGAACCTACTCTCTCTACAGATGGATCGTACCATCTTGTGTTAATAGTAATTGACATCAACACATTGCACATTTATCTCAGTTGACATGTAGTTTACCCCCATTCAATCCCATAATGCAGCACACATGTAAGGTTTGTTGACATGTATGACTGTCATAGAGACATAGGTCTGTTGATTACATTTAAATTGCCAACAAATGATGGAATACTCCAAATTGACTGATAAGAGAAATGAAGATGGCATAATAACATTGTCACTGATATAGTCATGCAGATATCATGTTAGAATTAATATCATACAAACAAAATGGGATAATGGTACGATTTTTTTTATGACCCCCTCATGAATATGGCGGTGGCATATTGCATTAGGCTTGTCTGTCTGTCCCATATATATTGTACATACAGATGTCCTTATGTCCTGAAATTCTTGTGTGTGCAACTACTACTGCATCTTTCCAAGGACTGTGTTGAAACTCGTATATTATTGACATGGGGTTGACATGCGCATATCATTTTATTGTTACGCACTGATGTGTTTTTTTCTGAGTTATGACTTATTTTCGGTGTTAAATGTGTATGTAAAATCTATGATAATTCCTGTATGTGAAAGCAATGGCACAGCTTTTGATGAAAATTGCCTAGAAACTTTGTAGACATTATTATTGACATGAGTCCAACATGTGCATATTGTTCTGTTATTTAGTACTGATGCATTTTTTCGAAGTTATGCTCTTTTTGTTGTACTATATATGACTTGCACCACTCATTCAAAAACGGTAATTGGGGGCATCCATATCCTGTGCAGATTTCTAGTACCAATATATAGGTGAGCTAGTTTCCAGTATGTCTGAACTTCATGCCCCCCCCCCCCCCCAGCAAAAAAAAAAAAGAAATGTATGAGAAGATTACACAATTGCACTATAAGGAGGTTTTAACAATTTTTCATAAAATCAGGTTGTGTAATAGTTAATTAAATAATCATAACTTTGAAATTTAATACAATCCTGCTTAATATTCATGGTGATCAAAATAAAGTGCATCTATATAGGAGGTAAACTGATAGCTAGAAATAAATAAAGCAGAGAGTTTCCTAACAATAGAATGATAACATGATACCAGTCTAATGGTTCGGTAGGCTTCAAAAAATATTGTTTAGGCTTTCAGAGCTTCATGTTCTGACACTTGCCACAATTAGAAATTTACTTAGTTTAGCATAAGCTTCCAGTGAAGCTGTACATTTTGTATAGTTTTTCATTGGTGTTTGTTGAAACAGGACAAAACATATGTAGATTCTTTTTTAATTGCTCTTCTTTCATTTCCAGACCATTGATTTTAGCTAGAACAAATTTGTGATTTTAAATTCACATTCGTACATTTCATCGCTATTTGTTTATATTTTCATGGTCATTGAAGCCAAAAGGAAATGGTGGATTTTCCAGAAAATAGGTGAACTGGCTGTTCTTTCCACCCCACCCCCCAAAAAAAGAACATATATATATATATATATATATATATATATATATATATATATATATATATATATATATATATATATATATATATATATATATTTCTGAATTTTGGCAAAGTACATTTTTACAAATGCCAAAAAACTTTGCAATTGTAGTACATCTGGCAGTAGGTATGTTGAAAATAACCATCTTTACTTTATTTTCAGATTACTGGACTTGATTGTAAATTTGAACCAAACTTGTTAATAGATTCATCATCATTATTTTTCATTAGTGATATTTGTTAATTTGGTTTGGTTTGGTGTTTTATGGAACAGCAACACATGTAGCTTATTTTGTGCCTAGACAATTGGAGTTAAGTGCCTTGCCCAATGACACACCACGGTAGTCAACCCAGCCTGATGTGATGGTAGGATTCGAACCCGCACCCTTTTGGTCGCAAGTCCAACTTGCTAGCCATTGAACCATCACAGCTCCTGATATTAGTTGAAGAATCAAAGTGGTAAATTTGCTTTCAGAAGGAAAATAAAAGTCGTAGGCAAGAAGCAAATAAGTATTCAAGTATAACATCATGGTTTGTATATGTTTCAGACTTTAAGATCTTTTGTACATTGTTAAAGGAAATTATATGTAGTATTATTATTTTAACATTATCTCTTATAGGGAAGAAAAACAGGAACAGCTGTCAGACATTTCAGATGAACTAGAAGTCCAAAAATCCACAAATACTAAATTGAGGAATGAGGTAGGTAGACCAGCAAGTTTATGATGTTGAACATTTTTGCTAGTTGAGAAAAAGTTCTACACATTTGTTGTGTGACCAAAATGTATTTTTCACAATAATAGCTGAAGTAAGTAAAATTCAGAATGTCTCTAAACTCAGTTTTAAGTTCAAGAGTACACAAGTACATTACAATTATGTCAATAAATTACTTGATCAGAATTTTAAAAATTTAAAAGCATTTAAAAACTCTGTGAAAAATTCATTTTTTTATTTTTATTATGGACAAATGCACATGGAGGACTATGTAGTGAAATGATTCAGAAGATCTCCATTACAACATTCTCTCTCTCTCTCTCTCTCTCCAAAGTGAAGAAGACTTTCATGCTGCATGGCATCTGATGATCTATTCTAGAACTGAAAAATATGGAGGGGGGGGGGGGGCGGAATTTTCTGATTATAGGAGGGATTTAATGAAGTAATAAAGGTAGGGCTTGAAAATATAATGCACAGTTTTCTGGCATTCAGTTGATTTTACAGCTCAATTTTGTAGAAATTAACAAAAATCCTGCAATCATGCATTCTAGAATAGACCCTGCATCTGTCCATCACACTTTCTTGTAAGCAAGATAGCTCAAACTATTGTGCTTAACCAGACAATATTTTATATTTAGATACCTTGGGCAGGTTCCAAGACCTGGTTAGATTTTGGTGACTGTGAATTTAATTTTCAATTTTTGGCACATTTTTGAACTTTTTTTTTTACAAAAACCTTGTAAGCACATTTAAGTAAAAATTCCTTGAGGTAAACTAGCAGGTTTTGGTTTGTTATTCATATTAATATGTAGAAGACCTTATTAGATTTTCAGGCCATGATAGCAATTTTACAATATTTTACTGATTTTGCAACTTTTTGGGAAAACCTTGTAAACATGTTTAAGTAAGTACTTTTTGATAGTCAAATAAGATTTGGTAGGCTTATTTGCATTAATATGTAAATAACATGATTAGATTTTAAGGCAATTTTAGCAATTTTCTATTTTATATTTGCATATTAAAACATTTTTAACTTTTTTTATTTGTTTTGGACAAAAACCTTATAAGCATAATTTAGCAAAAATCACTTGAGGTAGACAAATTTGGTAGGGTCATTTGTATTATTATGTAGATGAGTCATTAAATTTTCAGGGTCTATTCTAGGATCAGCAGTGTGAGATATTTGGTAATTTCTAAACAATCACTCCAAAAAATAAACTGTGAAAATCAAACATCATTTGTGTGTGTGCTACCTTTATTTCTTTGTTAAATCCCTCCAGTATTCAGACAGTTCCACCTTTTTATAAATGGAGGGAAAATTTTTCCCTACAAAATTCTCAGTTCTAGAATAGACCCTGGATTATCAGCCATAACAACAATTTTTCATATTTTTAATACATACTTTAAACTTTTGGACTTGGAATTTTTTAACGCAAACCTAGTTAGCATGATTAAGCAAAAACCACTTGAGGTAGACAAATGAAGTGTGGTAAACATAGTTGTATTCATATGTTTATTTCCTTATTAGATTTTTAAGCCCACGACAGCAATTATTGCAGTTTTTACATATTTTTCCTCTTTTTGGACTTTTACTTTTGTCGAAAAAAACTTTATTAGGTTTTGATGCCATTATTATTATTACTGTCTAAATTATTTAAACTGTTTGGACTTGAACTTATATAATCAGCAGTGTTTTTACAAACACATCTCATTTTTTTTATGGTCCATGATTTTAGCCTCCTAGCCCCTCTTGTGGACAAATATCAACCTTGTCCTAATTTTTGCAATGCAGAAACTTTCTGTGTGCTACTAAAATTGACAGAACTGATTCAATCCAATGAGTGAAAAACTTGAATCCAGATGGTAAAGATTGGGGACTTTATATATGACACTATGAACAAAATTTCATTTGATTCACTTTAAGTACCAGTGTTATAGAATCACATTAATTGTGTGTGTGTGTGTTGGGGGGGGGGGGGAGACATGTTTTTGCTTTCAAAAACAAATCTCATCTAGTTTGTAATTGGTCTTACATGATTTATTTTCCAGAATGCTGAGCTAATAAAAGATGCCAGGTCAGCACGATCACTCAGGGATGAATTAGATGTACTTAGAGAAAAAGTGAGTATTATTATACAAAAATTTATTTAAACTGTTATGGGACCAGATACTTTTTAGCAAAGTTGCGAGTTTGGCACCATGTATTAGTTTTGTGAACTCATTAATGACACAATATGATCAATTTGATCACAGTGTTATAATTTGTACTAGAATTCTTTATGCTTGTCTTGGGTACAAGAAAAGGTTTGTAGAAGCTCAGCTTTCTTTTCTTTAGTTCATTATTTCAGATGACTATTTTGAGCATTCATTTTGGAAAGGAAATGTTTATTTATGATTTGTAAAGTGTATGTGATTGCATCTTTTCCTTTATCTTTGTCTTTGTCAAATACATAAGAGACAGTTTTATGGAATAGTATGCATTAGTTGTTTTTGCTTAACATTTTATGGAATAGTATGCATTAGTTCGGTTTTTGCTTAAAATTTTGACATTATCAATTGGAAAATTTTGTACTTGGACATACTTTTTATTAAATTTTCAGATGAACAAAGTAAACAACTATGAAGCAGAGATTTCGAAGTACAAGGAGAAGCTGAATGAACTTGAGTTTTACAAAACCAGAGTTGAGGTATTATTACCCAAACTCTCTTCTTCAAGAGCATGGTGTGCAAGCATGTATATCCTACATCCGATATGCAAATAGCATTAACCCAAATCTGCCATCACTTAAGCACCAGCAGATCAGGCTTTGTATTCCTTAAATCCTTTTAAGCAAGAAACTCAAGTTCAAGCTCAAAGTCTCAAAACTTTGATGGACTGTAAGTTTTATTAAATAAAGATAAAATCATATAACTTGCATGATTTTTATCAATTAAGTCCCTCTCCTAGACTGCTAAATTGTACTGGCCATGTTTAATTCCCATGTATCCTCTCTGAATTTGGGGTTTTAAATGTGACTTTGAGTTCTTGTGCTAAAAGGTTTCGAGAATATGATGCCATGCTGCTCCAACATATAACTTGACTCTGCTACAAATCTTACTCAAAAATATTCCGATGAGTAAAAAGGCTGCATTTGTCAATTTCCAGTTAGATTTAAGAGTCTGGAGTAACATTTATTTCTCTAAATTTTGAGTGAAGTTTTATAACAGAGGAGCCAGGAATATTCTTGTTGAAATTTAATGCAAACCATGTCATTCTTACTCTGCTTACATATTATGGAATGGCAGATCAGATTCCGTACTGTTCACAGTTAGCTATGAGCTGTACACTAGATAATATGGTTTTGTCGATCCTGCCTTGGTGGAAGTTTGACATAGCAATCACTTTGGCATCTGTGTGCATGTCTGTCTGTCCATCAGTATGTACATCTGCCCATGCCCTAGATTAACCTCATAAAGTTTTTACTTTCCTTTTATTTCAATACCATTTTATTCCACCCTCTTCGACTTTGGAATATAACTCAGGTAGGGTTGATCTGCAGGCCATGGCCAGCTTCTTGTTTGTTTTTATTTTGTCATTTTTAGCTTTCAAAGAGAGCTTACTAGAAGGAACGGCATAGGTTAATATGAAGTCTATATCTGATGCAAATTAATGAAATTCAAATTCAGCATACCAGATAAATGAATAAGATCTGAAATGAATGTCTGGCATTATTAAAAAAAGGTCATATTGTACATACTATGTCAATACATTAATTTTTATTGGTATCAATTTTCGCAGTTTTGAAAAAAATTACATTTGGTTGGTATTTACATTTGTGTATATGCATTTGATGGCTAAGGAGGACCTGTAATTCTCTAGTCTTCATAGATGGATCACTGTTTTTTGGGGTCTTTTTAAATGTGTGGTTTTGTTGCAACCATGAAATCAACGAAAATCAGTACCCCACCAATAAAAGTGAAAACACTGTTCCATTTTCACCACTTTTTCAAAATTATGCACTCATAATATTTTAACCTTTTTCATACTGAAGCCCAATCATTCAGGCAGTTGTGTAGAACTGGAAATTTACTCAGTCAGTTGAGTGTCAGCATGAGAGAATGCAGTGACTTTGCTTAATTTGGTTTTTTAGTTTTTCAAATAATTTTTCAAAGTTATATACCATTTTAGAAAACAAAATTTTCTTTAAAGCCATATATTTTTTCATTCAAAATTTTCAGATGCAAAAAATTCAGTTGAAAATAAAGTTAAGTTACCATAACTAGAAAACATGCTTTACATTTTTTTTTACAACTTACTTTCAAAATTTTTTTTCTATCTGCAATATTCATTTTACCTCCTATATGTAAGTGTATGAAATGTGGTGAAATTTATGTCCTTTAAGATGGTGAAAAATAATAAAAATCCATCAAGAATGTCAAAGTTTATTACAATTTTATTAAATTTAATGCAAGCGGAACAGATCCTTACTGGAAAGTCGACAAAGCTGTTCATTTTGTTTCAATATTTTTATTCCACAATAAATTCTAATGTAAAAATATCAGAGTTTTGTTAGGTTTATTTTGGTTCATTTCCAGGAATGCAGTAAAATTTCATATTATGCACACATCCAACCTCGGTATATGGGCGAACTTTATGACTAGTCAAGCTCTCAAAATGTCCAGTTAGCTTGAAAACCGTCAAAGTCTTCATCAGCATCAATATCTGAGTCCAAAATACCAATTAACTAGTTATCATCGACTCAGTTCATTCAGTGTAGTCAAGATCACAATCCCCACTGCCCGAAATATCAATTTCCCCCACTAAATTGTCTTTATTTTCATCAATATCTGAATCATTATCACAGTCATCACATGCTCCTTCAGTACTGTCCACTATTTTGATCTCTGCACATTAAAATTTGGTTTTGAAATCAAATTTTCTACTAACCAGTTATCATCAGTTCTGTTCATTTCGTCAAAGTCAAGATCACGATCTGCACTGCCTAAAACTTCATTTTCCCCCACAAAATTGTCTATATTTTCATCAAAATCGGCATCCACATCACTGCCATCACTTGCCACTTCACTGTCTGGCATGTTGATCTCCTCATGTTAAAACTCATGTTTGAAATTAAATTTTCAAATAACCAGTTATCATCAACTCTGTTCATTTTGATGAAGTAAAGTTAATGATTCCCACTGCCTAAAATGGCAATTTTCCACATGAAATTGTCAACATTTTCACTGGCCTCTTCAGTACTGACTGCCATTTTGATCTCTGCATGTTAAAAGTCAAATGTTACTATTTTTAAAAAAAAAATTTTTTTACACTCATGCTGTCACTGCATGAAATAACATTTGTGTACCTTCTGCCTTTATTTTCTTCTTTTGAAAAGAGTACATGTAAAATAATTATGTATTACACAGTTAAATGCACACTTCCACAAAGTGGTAGATGGAATGTAGTGAACATACGACCGGAATTGTATCCTGTATGAAAAGGTAAAGTACAACTGGAATCGTATCCCGTCTGAAATGGGTTAATCCAAGTTATAATATAATTTGTTTAATTTGAGCAGGTAAGAAAATATTTTGTAGATGAAGTGAAGTACAAGTAATTTCAGGTATTTCTCATTGTCACAAATTTATAGTTGAACATGTTTGTGTTCAAAATTTCTGCAGATTTTGTTATTATTGATACATACAATGGTCCCTTGCAAACTTCATCCTAACTGCACTATACAGATAGTTTCCACAGAAGAGGTTTTTGTTTCATTTGCATGTTTTCTGCCATATCTTTGGTCAGTTTTATTATTGTTTGATGAGACTTGAGAAAAAAAATATTTTTTTGTTTTCATAATATAACACAAATGAAAATTTCACTTTCAGTAACGTAAATAGAATTTATTGTAAGAAAAACTTGAGAAACTGCAATGGACTGCCATCATAAATCCTTTCTTTGATTTTAGAGTTTGCTTACAAAATATTTGAAAGTGTCGCAGTAATTGCAATTTTGGTATTTGACCTTTGACCCCCTACCAGGGATCCCAATGGTGTAAGTCCAAATTGACACCCGTCACGCAGATGGTGAACACAGGGGCAACATAACTAGAAGGTTTTAGAAAAATTCCACCCAGCAGTTTTGGAGGAGTTAACTGATGGACAGATCAATGGATAGACAGACAGAGGGACAGATTAATGGATAGACAGATTGACTGAGGGTATCACAATATCAATGACACTTTAATAAAAGCATGGGGATAATGACATTTTTTCATAACAGAAACTAAAACCCATTTTTACTTACACACTGATCATCTGAGTTGATGTAAGCAATGACAGATACAACTATGTAAAGTTTGCCAAATAAGTGCTAATGTGGAATTATAATAGAATCTTGTTTATCTAAAACTCCTCAGGGCACATGAAAAAATGTCCTGATAAATGGGAGATCAAACTTTGCAAGTTTGGGTCATCAGGATGTGTGTGTGTGTGTCCACTTTGTTTGGTATGCTGGTGTCAATTTATAAATTTATAAATATAATTTCTTGTATATACCTTTAATTTCTAAATAGAAATCTAGTGGGTTTGTGCATATAGCTGATTGTTCAATTCCATTTGGCTAGAGAGAGAAACTTAATGAACAATGTTTGAATAAGAAGTTGTATTGTTATGTACAATGCATGCAGTTATTTGTTCCCTTTGGTGAAAGACTTCTGTACTTTTAAAATGCCTTGGTAGGTTAACACTTTTAAATTGGTTTATTAACGAGTTTATCATCCTACAATGGTCTCTTTCTTAATATCTTTATCTCAGGAATTGCGGGAAGACAATGCCATCCTGATTGAGACCAAAGGGATGCTGGAAGAGCAACTCAGTAACACACACAAGAGGGTGGAGACTGTGATAGAACTGGAGCAGGAACTTCTACATTACAGAGAACAGATTGAAGAGCTGAATATTGTAAGTGTAGAAAAATAGAGCAAGGTCACTTTAAATTCAGTGTTATTAAGGCATTTCTTCATGAAATTCATAACATAAGTCTATTTGTGAGCACTCAATTTTTTGGGGAGTTGAATCACGTTGGTATTAAGGGTAATGAAAGCGCACCAATTCCGAATGGAAGATTCCTTATACAGCCTTAAATATTATATAAATCAGCATATTCAGTATACTTGGTAAGATATGTGGAATGAAAACTCAACAAACCAGCTTCAAAATGTTAGAGAGTGGTTTCCCTCACAGAGATCAAATCACAGATGAAGTGTTAATATGACAATCACATATAGAACACACATGAATACATTTTGAAGGGTGAGCCTTGACCAGAGTGCATGCATATCTTACCAGTGTCCACAATGGATACACTTACCAATCTCTCAACCTGTTTTACAGGAAGATATAAAGTTGAACCTATTTATACACCCATCTTAAGTCATGCATATTATGCTGTGACATTGTCTGGTTGTCTGTTAATATTTGCTTTTCCAGCCCATAACTTTGTAATGGTTGGCAAGATTCTCATCAAACTTGCCTATGTACATATCATGAGTAGACAGTGTTGCAGACTGTAGTCATGCCCCTGCCTAAAGATCAAGGTCACAGCAAAGGAAAATGTCATTATAGCTTCTGAACCACAGAAGATATTGTAACGAAACTTGGCCAATTATATATCATGTTGCATACCATAGCCATGCCCCCTTTCTCAAGGTGAAGATAACAGCAGGGGAAAATGTAACTCTGACTTGTATCCTCATCTGGAGTATGGCTTGTGAACCACTGAAGATATTTTAATTAAACTTTAACCGGATATATATCATAACTAGATAGTTTGACATATACCATATGCATCCCCTGCCTTATGGTCTAGGTCACATGATGGGATAATATAGATTTGTGCCCCGTTTCCTTATCCAGGCTGTCACTTTTTAACCCTACAGTTATTTTGATGAAACTTGACCCGGGTCCACACCATAAATAATCAAGTCTTTAGCTCAAAGGTCAAGGTCATTATAAACTTTCAGCTCAGCATCACAAATAATATTTGCATTTTTAACTCGGTGAATTTTTACATGTGTCTCGAAATGTAGATAAAATTACCTAATTCATTTAACGCACAAATAATTTCAACACCATTTGTATAAAAATACAGAGCAACACCACTCATTTGATACATGCTGAAAAAGAGTGTTCTGTGCACATGTAGTCTGCCATGATGGTCCTGGATTTATGGAAGAGTCCATTTTCAATACAGGACAGAGTGGTTGTGGGAGCTGCCATGTGCCACAGGTAAACAAACATCTGCATCATCTAGTTTTCTTTAAACTATTTTAAATATCTACTTATATCTGTGATATGATTTGTCTAATGAGTAGAAGATGTTTGTTTGCCTGTGGTATATGATGGCACCCATAACTGCAAAGTACTGAATAAAAAATGGAATGTTCCATTTAGAGGTGGCAGGGTAATAGCTCAGGTATTTTCTTGTGGCGAGAGAGAGAGAGAGCACATGAAGCTCAAATGAAACTCTTACCCGAACATTTGAGCTGATAATCATTTTTTTTTCTTTTTCAGTGCTGTTTGTTTTGTTTTTAAAGACCTAGTTTCAGAAGTAGACTAATGAACCTATAAAGCTGATTATATTCTTTGTTTTTCCACCAAAAGGTTGAGAAGTATGAAGTTACATAGAAATGTAGTAATTTAAAAAACAAAACAATACAGTTTCGTCCATATGTTCAAGATTTTAGTACGTTGAAAAAATACTGACATAAATCAAATAAAATCATGGACATAATACTGAAACATTTAGTTATTAAATGAATGCACTGCTATCCTTTACAGAATAATTTTCTGTAAAGAAAATGCTTAACCTTGGTACTGTGTTCATGATGATAACTCACCAGTCATTTCAATTTCAAACTTAAAAGTGATTTTAAAAGTTCGCAGCTCATGTAAATAAACTCCACAAATTCTACAGAAAAAACTTTAGAAAAACATGCCATGTGTTTTATACAAAGTTATGATGTAAAATTAAACTGCACAGAAGTTCATATTATGGTTTTAATGCATGATTTAAAAAAATGAATTGCACTTCAATAAGACTTGCACATTAAAGATTATGTTTTCGTTGTTTTCACTGTTTATCACCTTAAACAAATAAAGCTCTAACTTCATCTAAATAAATTAAATTAAAAACCAATTCTTTAAAGATTGCACTTCCTACCAGCCAGCAGAATCTCATTAACTATTTCTTTTGTAGTTTTATCAGGTCACAATCATAATGTTAAGATTGTAGTTTTATCAGGTCACAATCATAATGTTAAGATTGTAGTTTTATCAGGTCACAATCATAATGTTAAGATTGTAGTTTTATCAGGTCACAATCATAATGTTAAGATTGTAGTTTTATCAGGTCACAATCATAATATTAAGATTGTAGTTTTATCAGGTCACAATCATAATGTTAAGATTGTAGTTTTATCAGGTCACAATCATAATGTTAAGATTGTAGCTAATAGGTATGTTTTATTCCAAATATTTTTGGCAGGTTGCAAGTAATGGTCGTCATTGAAAACCCAACAACTCTTGGATTTTGATATCTTTGATTTATAATTGATCACTAAGAATTATAACACTTAACTATATAAGCCTTTTAAGTTTAATCAATTTATTTTTTAATATTGGTAAAAAATATTTTTGTTTTAACTTATTTCCTGTCTTCCTATGTAGGAGCGTGATGCAGACCGTGAGCGAATCCGCCTGTTAATGGAAGAGAATGCCCAGCTTCAGTTTGAGAAGAAGAGCAGTATGAATGAGAGCACCAACCTAGAACAGGAACTGGAAGCCACCAAATTCAGGATGGCACGTAAGTAACAAACATAACACTGGTTGCTTTAAACTACTAAAGTGTTCATCCTTTGATAGAGATTTTAAATGTTTTGGTCATTCTTTAATTATCTTTGAAGAAAGTTGCACTTAACATCAAGCAGATATGAATTGAATGAAGACCTTGTATCTTAAATTGTTTTGTAAAATGCATTTGTTATGGAAAGAATTGTTAGGATTTATTTGAAAGGTTGAGAATCTCTACATCTTTATCATGGGGGAAAAGAATCTCCTTTATCATTCAATGTAATTAAGGAGTTTTCATTTTCACTGATGCTGCTATCTCAAGAGAAAAAACAGCCCTGATTATTATTAAGAGTATCATATACAAAATGATACAACATATCAGTTTGATGGACATTTGTTTTGACTTTATGTGAAGTGGGGGGGCGGGGGGGAATTAACTTTCAGTACACAATGTATCAATGTAATCATTCTTTATATATATATATATATTATATATTTTAATAATGGATGATATATCCCTATACATGGAAAGTGGAAATGATTTCTTGAAACAAGATTTTGCTCAATACCTCAGTATACATATTACACTATAAATATCAGAAATGAGTATATGCTGAATGTTGAGTTCTGTAAGTATTGATAAGCTAGAAATTTGGATAATCTTAAGTTTTCATCAGAGAAATGGGCTTTTGGAATTTGCTTTACCTTGTTGATTGCTTTATCATAAAATCTTCATTTTTTTTAGTTTGTTTTAGACCAGAAGAGCTTATGTGATGGCTTTCCATCTATTGTCTGCTGTTTGTAATTCATTAGTTCAAGTTTGTGATCACTACTACTCATAAACTGCTGGAAGGATTGCTGTGAAACTTTACACACAGTCATCTTAAGGTCTAGTTGATCCTAGATGAAAAAATGGTGGCCCTTGAACCTCCAATATAGCCACTATGGCAGCCATCTTGAAAATCTTATTACTACTACTTCTGAACAGATGGTCATAAAGACTTTTTATGATGTCTAGCTGGGTCTGAATGAAAATTGTGCCAATCTAACATCTAGCAAGATCACCACAGAAAAGTTCTTGAAAATCTTGTTATTGCTACTCTTCCTTAATGTATGGTTGTATTAGCATGGGGTTTTCACTAAAAGACTTATAATATATAGTTGGTACTAAATGAAAATGGTGCCAATCTGACCTCCAAGATGATCGCCATGGTGGCCATCTTGAAAATCTTATTATTGCTACTTCTCATGAACAGATGGTTATACTGACGGGTTTTTTGAACTTAAAGGCTTCTAATGATTATTATTGATGAAAATGGTGTCAATCAGACCTTCAACATGGTGGCCAGCATAAAAATCATGCTATCACTACTTTTCCTAAATGATTGGTTGTATTGACATGGGGTTTTCACTAAAAGACTTCTTATGATATGTATCTGGTCCTAAATGAAAATGGTGCCAACCAGACCTCCATGATGACCACAGGTAGCCATCTTGAAAATCTTGTTATAGCTACTCCTGGGCAGATGGTCATATCAGCATGGGGTTTTCACTAAAACACTTCTCACTATATGTAGTTGATCCAAAATGAAAATGATATCAATGTGATCTCACAAAAATTGAAAAATCTCATAACAGCTACTTGTTCTAAACAGAGGACCATACCGATTTTTTTATTATTTAAGAAAAACACTTTTTTTTAACAATACATAGTTGTTTCTATATTAAAATGATGCTGATCCAGCTTCCAAAATACCTGCCTTGATGGCCATTTTGAAAATCTTTATATGGCTACTTCTCCTGAATGGATGGTCTTATTGACATGTGGTTTTCACTAAAACACTATAGCATTATGCAGCTGCTCATCTGATCTCCAAGATGGCACCATAGTGACTATCTAGAAAACCATGTTATTAAATAAATACACCTCTCGTATGAATGGGGGCATTGACATGAATTTTCACTAAAACACTTTTTGCAGTATGGAATTGGTTCTTAATAACATTGTGCAGATCTGACCAACAACATATCCAGACTTTTGAGAAGGAGTTTTGAAAATCAGACCTAATTGAACTTGGTGTAAAGTAAAAGGTCATTGCTTGCATTTTTGTACTTCATTGAGCTTATGAATGCAGTGACTTGTACATATACAAGTGAATTGTGACCAGACTTTGTATTTAGTTGCATTCCAATGAACAAGTTGATAGTCAGCACTCTGAGATTGATTTCAAGGTCAAGGGCCTTCACTTAGGTATCTAGCAGTACTGCCATTTAATCAAGATAGCCCAAACAAGTACAAATAGATTTTTTATGAATATACCTGAAGAAGACCTTCAATAATGTAATTTCAATAACTTCGTTTTTTCTCCCCTTAAATATTAATTATAGACTTAACTGAACTTAGCACATGAATATATCTTGACATTGTCTGTGAAAAAGTTCCATTATCTTTTATCCATGATATTAGGTCCAAGGTCAGATGTTATGACAAAAAAATGTGCAGTGCATTTACAGGTAAATTGTGAAATTGTTAACTCATACATGTAAGAAAATACTTTTGTTACCAAAATTTGAAATGTAGGAGTTTTTCAAAAATACCAGAGATGGTTTCAATACTTGACAGTTAAAAAGGATAAAAAGACAGAAGAAACAGACTTATCTTGAATATACCCCTAATTTCACCCCTTTTAAAAACAGTTGGGATGAAAAATGCACAAACTCACTTAGTATTTATTGTATTGATTCATTCTCGTGTTGAAAAACTTCTAAAAATTGCTCAATAGATGCTCTAAGAAATCAGGGTGAGTTTCTGCAGTCAGAGTTGCAGTTTACTCACATGTTGAGTAGATCTGAGCTTACTATCTTTGTCTTCCATTTAGGGATTGGAGGTTCACTATCTGAGCAGATCCATGAAACTACAAATGCAAAGATTCTACGCCTGGAACTTGAAAACCAGCGGCTTCAACAGAAAATTGAAGATATGCGGGAAACTGCGCTGATTGAAAACACAACACTTAATCTTCAGCTGGAGAAAGAAAATCAGAGACTTTTGAAGAAAATTGAAAAATTGCAAGAGACAACCAAAGAAACTCAGCAAAAGTGTATTGAACTTAATGAAAAGAATAAAGAACTAGTCACTGAAAAGACAGAATTAACGCATACACTTGAGATAGTGAAGGAGAGCAGTGATCGACAGATAAAGGAACTTGAACGTGAGAATGATGATTTAGCACAAACAGTAGAGATTATTAGGGAAAGAAATGAGCAGACAAATGATTCAAAATTAAAGGATTTAGAACGAGAAAATAAAAGGCTTCATGAAACAGTGTCGGCTAAAAACCAGCAGTTATCAAAGTTTGAGTTCGAGAACAGACAGCTTCAGAAAACATTCCAGAAATCCAAACAAAGTGCAGATAAGATAACAGAATTAGAAAACGAGAATGCTAATTTAGAGAAAGAAAATAGTGAATTACATAAAAAGCTTCAAACATCAGAATTGACTTCTGAAAAGTATGACAAACTTGAGCAGGAAAATTCTAACTTGGAGATAGAGAATAAAAAATTGCAAAGATCTATTCAAAGTTTGCAGTCTGCATTGCAGAAGAAAGAACAGTTAGAGCAGGAACACATAAATCTTACAGTGGAAAATCAGAAATTGCAAAGGACGTTGGAAAGTATGAAGGAATCTTCAACAAAAATTGTGGAATTAGAAAATGAAAAGGATTTGTTGAATAGAGAGATTCAACAGTTGAGGAGGTCTTTAGAGGCTCAAAAATCTCAGCGAACCAAGTTGGAACATATGGAATTGGATTTAATGGATTTAGACAATGAAAATCAAAAATTACAAAAGACTTTGGAAATTACAACAAAGAGAGTGGAACACCTTGAAAAGGACAACAGTCAACTAGAGAGTGAAAATGAAAATTTGCAGGAAAAAATAGAGTCTATGAAATATTCTCAAAAAAGGTTAGATGAATTAAATAAGGATAATACAGAGTTGGAGGAGCAAATTCAGAGGATAGGAAAAGAAAAATCTGTACTCGATAAGGAGAATAAGAGATTGAAAGTGTCTAATGAGACAAAAGAGGTGGCACTAGAGGAATTGAGAGAAAAGTATTATTCCCTCGACAAAGATTATAAAAACTTGAAGAGACACACTGAGGTTCAGAAAGACACAAGTGTGAAAGTGAAAGACTTGGAAAAGGAACACAGGGATTTAACTCAGCAGCTTTCTGTGGAAAAGAAAACGGTGGCAACTTTGAGAGAGGTAGGTAGTTGAATTGTCTTGTCTCAGTATATAACAGAACAGGTTTTGGTTCATACTAAATCTTCACATTTGTGGGGTCATATAACAGGTTTAGATAAACCAATAATGTAGCTGAAAGAAGTTGGTATAATTTAGGGTCTTCTTTATTTTCATTAATAATATTACTGAGTGATTAATATCAGCTAATGCATAGGTTATTGTAAATATGACAGTTTCAAACCTTGGGAAGAATTAACAGTATTTCAGGATACAAAATTAGCAGTAGCAGGCAGATAATTGCAAGAGTTGTGGTGAATGGATTATGGCTAACAGCACAGACAATAAGAAGGCCCAATTCTTTGCCATAGAGACCGAGACAAGAAACTTTTTCCAACATACTGACAAGAAGGAGAGTTCTGATCTGACATACATTTCATAATTTTGCTGCCTACTTAACGTATATACTCGTGTATTAGCTTATACCAACTGCAAACTGCATAGACCCAGATCTGCAGTTGCATCATGCAGTTTGTAAGGACTAAGCAGTGGAACAAACAACATAGACCCTGATCTGCCGGCGCATTATGAGACGGCAGATCAGGGTCTATGTTGTCTGCATTTGGACCCGGCTTATACACAAGTATGGATGGTACTTACTCTTTGGCCCTGTTAACAAGTAATGTCCATATACTACAGAGAGACCTATGAGGCAGAAGAAACTGGAGTAACTACATTAAACACCTGAACACAGCTGTTTAACCAATAACCTTTCCATTTAATGGCACTTAGAATCAAATCTAGAACCATGTAGGAGAAAAAAAATTGCTCCATCACTGTGATTTCCTAGCCTTCTAAGATACAAGACCGGTACAGCAAAGGTGCACTGAAAGTGCCTGAACTCTTGTGATATGCAGGCCTCCTTAGAATCAAACCAGGTACGCTAAAGGTGCAACAATATTGTTTCAGATTGCTTTTGCCACTGGGTGTGATATGCAAGAACCTCCCCCACACCCCCCTCAATCCATTTGTTTTGTTTCAGGACCTGGTTAATGAGAAAATCAAAACCCAGCAGCTGACTAATGAGTTTGAACGGCTAAACGGGGAGCTGGAAAAAGTTGGCATCAGTCGCGAGAAGCTGGTCAGAGCAGAGCAGACTCATGATGACAGGTAAGCTGCATTATCAGGTAGACTGGTGTTATCCATGAAGTATAATCATGTCTGATTAGTGCAACACAAATTTATGAAAATTGTTGGATTAACCAAACTATGCAGTACATGGATCAGATTTTGTATCATTAAACTATTGGTTGACTTTTTATTCTAACACATATGAAAATTTAATGTGTTTTCTGGTTGGTAGAATGTCAGAATTAACATCAGTAAAATCCATAGTCAGAACCTTGGTGATGTTTTGTCTCCATGTGACAGTGCCTTTGAATATTGCATTTTAAAAATTATTCTACAACATTTCTAAAAAGTGTTTTATAATGGTACTAACAGTCTTGTGTTTGAGACTTTGAAGATGTTAGTTGAGCCCCGCTTGATAAAGTCTGCTGAGCCTTATCGTAATCATGTCTGGTGGGCCAGATGGCTGGCTGTATGTTCATCAGCAATGTGATTTCTGCAAAATAACTTTACTGGGAATTGTTGCATTTTAACCAGAATTTGTTATGTTGATGAGACCTTGAAAGAGTTCAATTTCCAGCCTTCCATGTTGTCATGTAAAGGAGGTCTAGCCCTGATTGCCTGGCCTTCATATTTACATTTCTGCAATTTAACTTTACCAAGTATTGTTGGATTTAAATAAATTTGGTATACATCTCTATATTGATAAGACTTTGAATGAATTTGATTTCCAGGATTCCATAACTTCATTTACAGGAGTTATGCCCCCTCATTGCCCATCCTCCTGACTTTGGTTTCCACATCATAACATTACTAATGTTTGTTGGAATTCAACCAGATTTTGCATTCAGCTTTAGATTAATGAGACCTTGAATGAGTTCGATTTCAAGTGTTTCATGATATCCTTTAAAGGAGTTATGCCCCCTGATTGCTTGTCCTCCTGTCTTTGGTTTCCACAGCATAACTTTACTTATGTTTATTGGACTTAAACCAGATTTGGCATTCAGCTTTAGATTGATGAGATCTTGAATGAGTTCGATTTCCAGCGTTTCTTGATATCCTAAGTTATTACCCTGATTGCCCGTCCTCCGGACTTTGATTTCCGCAACATAACCCGACTAAGGACTTTTAGATTTCAACTAAATTTGGTGTGTGCCTTTGTGTTGATGACACCTGGAATAAATGTGATTTCCTTCTTTCCATAACATCATTTACAGGAGTTATGCCCCCTGATTGCTTGTTCTCCTGGTTTTTATTTCCACAGCATTTCTTTACCAAGGAGGAGTGTTGGATTGCATCCAAATTTGTCACGTAGCTTTATGTTGATGAGACCTTGTTTTAATTTCATTTCCAGCATTCCACAACATCATTTAGAGGTTGCTATGACTCCTGATTTTCCCTCCTCTTAATTTTGGTGTCTCAAGCTTAACTTTTCTAAGAAGTTTGGATTTTCAACCAAATTTAACATGCACCTTTTAAGTACTTTTGATTTCTATAATTCCACAACATCATCTACAGGTGTTATGGCCCTATCATTCCATGATATCATGTACAGGAGTTAAGGCCCTATCATTCCATGATATCGTGTACAGGAGTTAAGGCCCTATCATTCCATGACATCATCAGCAGGAGTTAAGGCCCTATCATTCCATGGCATCATATACAGGAGTTAAGGCCCTATCATTCCATGACATCATATACAGGAGTTAAGGCCATATCATTCCATGGCATCATATACTGGAGTTAAGGCCCTATCATTCCATGGCATCATATACAGGAGTTAAGGCCCTATCATTCCATGACATTATATACAGGAGTTAAGGCCATATCATTCCATGGCATCATATACTGGAGTTAAGGCCCTATCATTCCATGGCATCATATACAGGAGTTAAGGCCTTATCATTCCACAACATCATATACAGGAGTTAAGGCCTTATCATTCCACAACATCATACACAGGTGTTATGCCCTATCATTCCATGACATCATACTCAGGTGTTATGGCCCTATCATTCCATGACATCATATACAGGTGTTATGGCCCTATCATTCCATGACATCATATACAGGTGTTATGGCCCTATCATTCCATGACATCATACACAGGTGTTATGGCCCTATCATTCCATGACATCATACACAGGTGTTATGGCCCTATAATTCCATGACATCATATACAGGTGTTATGGCCCTATCATTCCATGACATCATACACAGGTGTTATGGCCCTATCATTCCATGACATCATACATCGGTGTTATGGCCTCTTCATTGTCCTCCTGACTTTGGTTTTCACAGCATTATGTCACCAAGGATTGTTGGACTTAAACCAAATTTGGCAAGCAGATGAGACCTTGAGTGAATATAATTTCCAGCATTCCAAATTATTATTTATAAGAGTTGTTGACCTTCAATACCCATTCTTTAAACTTTGTTACCTCTGTTTAAAGATCAAATATGGAAGAAATCTTCATTAAGTAAATATTTCCTGCTTTTCATACAAGAGTATGTGTACTTAAAAATTTGCTTCTCTGGTGAAATGTACTCACACCAACAAGGCATCATAAGAAATCTTCTGGTGATATGACTTTCCATTTTGGAGGAGCAGTAATAACAAGATTTTCAGGATGGATGCCATGGTGGCCATATTTGATATCAGATTGGCACCATTTCTATTTAGTATCAACTAGACATGAGAAGTAGTCTTTTAGTGAAAGTACAACGCTGATATGACCAGTGTTCACAAATCATTTGGAATTTAAAAAGACATACATACTTTGCCAAATTAATGTAGTGTTGCATGGAATTTTCATGTGGTTTGACTGGTTACAGCATTTTTGAAAAAGTTTGCTAGAAACCAGACAACTGTTCAAAAGCCAGGGTTGAATGTACTTGTAGTATAATTTCTTGTTTATGATATTTGTTTGTTATTCTAATGAGCCAGAATTTGGATTTATTTAACATGTTTTTCTAGAACCTGACTCCTTAATGTACAAGATTGATGCATCTCCAACTGTGGGTTTACTTTTTATATGCCTGCCAAAAGGCATTGTATAATGTTATGCTGACCATCCATTCAACCATACATATGTACATCAGTCTGCCTGTTTGTTTCATTTGCTTTTAATGGCACTTTGAACACATTATTGGCTATATTATGCCAAGGAAATAGGAGCTAAGTGCCTTTCCCAAAGACACACCAAGACAGCTGACTTGTCATGGCCTGGGTGTGTATTGAACCAGCAGCCCTTGGATTAAGAATCTGATGCTCTACTGTACATCCATGAAGTTCATACAGGTCCTAAAAAAACCTTGAAAGTGCTTAAATTCTGAACTGGTAAAATCAAGGCCTTAAAAGTGCTTGAAAATCAATGTTACCTAAAAAGTTCTTAAAAGTTTGTTCAGGAAGGTCAAATGTCACTTGCATAATTTTCTAAACAGTTGCAGCCATGGTGATAATTTGCATTGATTGAAACAGACATGACTAATATTCTAAACTAACTGTTTTACATAGAGTGCAGGCAAGGTAAATAGATAGATAATTAACCTATAATTTATTGTTTTACATAGAGTGCAGTCAAGGTAAATAGATAGATAATTTACCCATAATTTGTTGTTTTACATAGAGTGCAGTCAGGGTAAATGGATAGATAATTTACCCATAAATTGTTGTTTTACGTAGAGTGCACTCAAGGTAAATAGATAGATAATTTACCTATAATTTGTTGTTTTAGAAACTTTTGTAAATGGCTTGCATTTGAGATAAGAAAGACAACAATTGATTTTGGGGTCAAAGATCAAGGTCATAGTGACTCTATAAACAATTTTTTTTAGGCACAATATCTTGAGACCTATTCATTTTAGGGTCAGGGTCTAAAATTAAGGTTACAGGGACTGGAAGAAAGAAAACCAATTTTCACTACTTTATTTCTGTACCACATGCCTTTGACTAAACTTAGTACATGGCTTGCATTTGAATCAACGGAAGACACCTATTGATTTTCGTGTTAAAATGTCAAAGATCAAGGTCAGAGGGACTTCATGAAGGAAAACAGTTTCCACAAAATAATAAGTTTTATGTCATAAACCTTGACCTGGTTGACTTGCATTTGAGACGAGAATGGCACCTATTTATTTTTGGGGTTCATAGGTCAAAGTAACCACGGCTGAAAGCAGAAAAAATGGTATCTGCAAAATTAATTTGAGTTTAATCATGAAACTCACAATTATACATCACCATAGGGTAAAATGCAAACCTTCCTGATAATGTCATCATCATCATCATCATCATTATTATTATTATTATTATTATTATTTTAATATTATTATTTTAATATTATTATTATTATTATTATTATTTATTATTATTAATAATAATATTATTATTATTATTATTATTATTATTATTATTTCACTAGGACCTCATCCAATTCAGTGCATATTTGGAATATAACATCATTACATTTTTGCCTATCACTTTCTGACCACTCCTGCTCTTGTGTTATGTCTTTGCATGGGGCCATTGGGTTATTTCTTTGCATTGGGCCATTGGGTAAAAAAATATGATTAGGAACTTATTTTTTTTTGGTTATAGTCTTTGTACCCTTCTTGGAATATATAACAACGTATACTTCCTTACTTCTGGTAGCATTACTGTGTTTGTGTCATGCCCCTGGGTGTGGTTATGGGGTTGTGCCCTTTGATATACTGACAGCTCATCTCATGGCATATTGTGTATTTCTTAAAATGCAGTTCATGTTGTGGTAGTAAAATATCATTCTTAGACATCAAAATACTTTATTAATTGTTAATTTTTGGCACATCTTTCTTTAATTAAATGATTATACAATAAATTTCACCAGCCTCTCTCAACTGAGACTTTAGTTTGCTTATTTAGGCAGATTGTTAAATTTTTGCTTATATTTTAAAAAGCTTAAAATTTATTGACCTAAGGGAGAACATTCATGAAAACATTTGTACTATTGTGATTGTAGGGGGATACATGTAATACCATATATTAATAATACTTCAGTTCTTTGTAAGTTTAATTTCTTTCTTTCAAATAATTAAATGAAATTACATGGACACTAAAACCTGTCTGAAAGAGACACTCAGGGTACAGGACAAATTTGTCCTTTATATAGAGGGCTGGTATGATTAAACAAAACATTATTACATCTCAAAGCTGAATGAACAAGCCGTTGTGTTCCACTGTATAATGAGCTCACACACCCAAACTCAATTAATTATCCACACAATACTCTATTGAAATTCCTGGACTTAACTCATTGAACTTGACAACAAAGTTTCTGTGGCAGGATAAAGGGAGACAAATTTGTGAATTCTTAGATAATTATGTCCGTTATAGGAGTGATTGGACAAGAAAGTGTTGTTGTGTCTGCATTATACACTTGTCCACAATATAAGGAAAAAATATAAAAGGATTTTCAATGGGGATCCCTGAAAGTATCCATATTGGACAGGTGTCTGTTATATGGATGTGTCTACTAAGACAAGTTTCAGTATAATCTGATTTTGGAATCTTTGATCTTAATATCATTGTTAATAGAATAAAGTGTTGGTTATTCTTTATTTGGTACTGCATGTAAACTTCAGTTATTTCTTATTAGCTTACCTGGCCATCAGGCCAAGTGAGCTTATGGTATGGCCCTTCATCCTTCATGTGTTATGTGTTGTGCATCATGCATGGTCCATCTATCAGCAATTGCTTGTTACCACTCTGGAGTCCATATTTCTGATCCAATTTCGATAACACTTGGAATATAGGTTTATATCATCAAAGTATCCAATGAGTTTGATAATGAGCGAAATCCATGCATATTAATGAGGTGATCTTGTATCTGATTGGTTAACCTTGTTACTACTCTGGATGCCATATTTTTAATTTGATTTTGATCAAACTTGGAATATATGCTTGAATCATTAAGATCTCAGGCAAGTTCAATAATGAGCAAGACCCCCACATAATGATGAGATGATCTTGCATCTGACCAGCTGAGCTTGTTACCACTCTTGAGGCAGTATTTCTGATCCAGTTTTGATCAGACTTGGAATATAATATCTCAGATGAATTAAATAATGACCGAGATCCATGCATACTAATTAGGTAACCCTTCATCTGATTGGCTGAGCTTGTTACCCCTCTGGAAGCCATATTTGTGATTTGATTTTTCCACCCTATGAGACAAGAATTTTGATGTGAACTCTAATAAGAAACTGTATGATGATGCACCTCCCAAAAATATCTTGGACATTCTGAGGGAATGCGGTTAGCATAGAAAATTGTGACCATATGTTTTAAGGATTTGACATGTGTTACTGTTATCTTTTATTTTATATACTTTTACAGAATTTTAACAGCTTTACTTTTTTTTATTTTATCTTGTTGTACATCATGTTTACATTTATTTGGAAGAGTTTATCATCCTAAAGTTTTTGTGCAATTCATTTTACATTTTTTAAACTTTACCTTTAGTTGTCACCATATAGCCACTATTGTGCTGGGGTGCCATGAAAATCTACTACATAGATACATACATACATAGATACATACATACATAGATACATACATACATACATACATACATACATACATACATACATACATACATACATACATACATACATACATACATACATACATATGATCTGATTTAGATCAAACTTGAAATATGGGCTTATGTCATCAAGAGCTTGGATGGGTTTGATATATATGCATATTAATGAGGTAATCTTGCATCTGATTAGCTGTCCTTGTTACATCATCAGGAGGCTGTATTTCTGATCTGATTTTGATCAAATTTGAAATATATGCTCATATCATCAAGATCTTGTACAGTTTCAATAATGAGCAAGATTCATGCATATTAATGAGGTGATCTTGAATCTGATTGGCCGAGCTTATTTCCACTCTGAAAGTCATACTTTTGATCTGATTTTGGTTTATATCATGAAGATATGTTTTTATTATGAGTAAGATCTAGACATAATAGTGAGGTGATCTTACATATGATTGGTGGAGCTTCTTACCAGTGAGAGACTATTTATGACCCAAGTTAAATCAGACTTGGTAAATAAGTTAATATTGTTATGATTTTTATTATGACCAAGCCTGATGCATATATTTATGAAGTGGTCTTGCATCTGATAAGGAGATTTTTTTTTACCACTCTATACATTGTATTTTGATAGAATTTTGATCAAACCTGGTAACAGGCCTATTTCATCAAGAGATCTTGGTTGAGTATCATTATGGGTGAAATTCATGCATATTGTTTGATATGACCTTACATCTGATTGGCTAACTTCTCAAGCAGCTAGATTTCTGATAAAACTTGTTAAATAGTCGTATATTATCAAGATGTTGGATGAGTTGGATTAGGAGCATGATCTACGCATATTAATGAGATAACTTTGTATCTGATTTGCTGAGCATTGTTATAATTCAAGAGACTGAATTCCAGTCTGAGTTTGTTCCACCTTAAGCTTATATTATCATTGTCATAGACAGGTTCTATAATAAGTGAGATTAGTGCATGTTGATAAGATACCTTGCATTTGATTGGCTGAGCTTGTTACCTTTCTAGATCTCAAGACTGTATTTTTCATCCGATTTCTGTAAAACTTGGTAAATGGCTTTATATCATCAAGGTCTTGGATGACTTCAATTATGAGCAAGATAGTGTACGCATTAATTATGACATCTTGAAAACAAATTTTCATCAGGATACAGAAAAATAGGTCAAATCAACATAATATAAAGTTTGGGAGGTTGTTTACCTAGGTTGTGTTTTTACAATACTACATAAACCAGCTTAGCGAAATGATCAACTGATAAGTTATGTAAGGCAGGTGAGCGATATCAAACAGACTTGGGACTCTTGTTGAATTATTATATTTATTTATTATATTTATTTACTCATTCATGTTTTAAATATAATTTGGCTTTGATATTCCTTGAATTATCATAATGGAGAAATATCAATGTTATCAATTCCTTATCCTTTGTGTCAGCATTATAAAACCTTTGCTTTCATGGTTGTATGCTTCCAATATAAGTCATTGTATACATTTGTTTTCCTTCTTCACCCTCCACACAGGAAATTATTTCTCCTCTCTTATTGATTAGACAACTTCAACTAAATAGTAAAATTGATCTACACAACATATTCACTTTCTAGTATTCCATATTTTATAGCCCAGAATGCCTGCTTTGCAATGGCCACCAATCCTGTATTAATGTATTAATCCTGAAATATAGTCACCACATGATATTGAGTGTTAAGTCAAATATTTCTGCAATTTCTAATCAAAAGTAGTACCATTAAAACTTTTTAAACTCTTTAATTTTTGAAGAGGTAAAAAAGAAGGAAGATTATGCTTGCTGCATGTGCATGGGAACCACAAGGGTTAATTATAAGGAAGAAGAAAAGTGTGTGTTTCTATTGTGAACAAAGTGGTAATATGTCAACAAGAGTATAACTTTGTATTGAAGTAGTGTCAACCTTACATTCATTTCCTTAGTGGCAGTGTATGTGTTAAAACTTGGCTCCTCTTTTAAAATGGAAATGAATGACAAAGCCATGCAGCAAATGCAGGAAAAGGGACAGTGCAGTATTCTTCAATCCTTACCAATGGATGAACAAACTGATAAAAATTGTTCAATGGAGTTTCAGGACTTGAAACGAGAAGTTTATTTGTAAGTTTATTTGGCTTGTGTGCATGCAAAATGTTTTTGTAGTTTTCATGCAGTTTATCTTGAGTGAGAGATACATTATGTTAGTAATAATTCATATTAGAAATTGATATGTCTTCTCTTTTGCATTTTCTGACCTTTATAATGTTTGTGAATTTTCTTTTTTTTTCTGTAAAAAAAAAATGTGTGTGCATGATAAGCAGGACTTAAACCATACTCTGTTCAGACTTTACCAGCTCTGTTTTTTTGTAGCATTTCCACTGACTTATAACTTGAGACAATGCCAGTTTTTACCAAAAGGGTCTTGTTAACTTGAATCATTTCTAAAATTTTCATTTTTCAAGCCTTTTCAGGTGTAAAAATTGTTATGATTGTTAGTTTCATCAAATTTAAAGCCCTAATGATGGTTTTCGGATTTATCAGGGAGAAACAGATTCTACCGGCAGTTCAGAAAAAACTTGCAGCTGCATTTACTTGCAATTAAATCTATGAAATTTTGAACACCTACAAATTCAGACAGGGTAAATTATCTTTAATGAAAAATATTTTAGTTTTCTATTATGAATTTAATAGTGTTATCCGCATGGATATTTAAAAATTATGTTCTTGTCTTAAAACAAAAAGCAAGAACCCAATTATTCCATGACTGTACATTAGTACCTAAGATGTCTAATTGGATTTTTAAATAATGGAAATTGTGATTTCTTTTTTAATATGAACTTGATAATAATTTTCATCAACTGCTTTTTTTTTTTCTTTTTCTCCCCATAAATATCACTTTTCCAGCGGTGACAGCATCAGCAATGTTAAAGTTTTGTGTTGCAGCTTTTGAAAATCATATATTTTCTACATCAGTTGCTGTAGTCAAATCAGATTTTGGAAATGTACTACTTTAGGTCTAAAATTTGTACCCCGGTATGTGGCTAGGAGTTCCAATCTTGCCTGCAAAAGCAGAAAACTTGTTTGCATTGTTGTCAGCAGAGATAAAGTTTAGTGTTAAAGTTTTTGAAAGTCCCCTGACTGCGTTGGCTTAGTGGTTAACATACTGGACTCACAACCAGAATGATGCAGGTTCAAATCCTACCGTCAGATCAGTCTGGGTCAACTACTGTGGTGTGTTCCTGGGCAAGGCACTTTACTCTGGTTGTCTTGGCACTAAATAACCTGCATGTGTTTCTGTGCTGTATAACACCAAACCAAACCATCTTCTATATCAGTTGCTGTATTCAACTGTAACTGGGGGATAATTAGTTTTATGTCTTAAGTTTATAAACTGATATGCTAGGCATTCCAAACATGCCTGCATATGCACAAAGCTTTCATTGGCAACTAGGCATTCCAAACTTGCCTGCATATGCACAAAGCTTTTCATTGGCAACAATGTTTCAGTTTTGTGATGAAGTTTCTGAAGTCACAAATCTTTATGAGTTTCTACATTCATCTGTAACTTTAAATATAATAAAGTAAAACATTGATTATGTCAGTGGATTTTTCGCTTGTATGTCCCCTGGATTTTTTATTATTACAATGTACATGTCATTATAAATGAAACTAATTTGGTGATCATGATGCCAACATAGAGCAGAGTAACATAAATCAGAGACAAACACAGTCGAATATAATCATTGACAATTATAATTACAGTGGTATTTTGAATAACTAAATTATATTTTTAAGTAAAAATAAATGTAATTAGGGGATAGAGAGGGGGAGATATCAAGAGAGAAAGTTTATTCTTACACCCAATTGTCACTAAGTGAATGCCACTAGGGCAATATCTAATTTGTAACATAAAATTCCAAAGTTTATCAAGCATAATTAAAAACACATAATGGTCCGATCTAGGCAGTATGTAGTCCAAGCATATGTAATTAACTATCAATCAATGATCAATGGTGACTTAACGACTGATAAAAGTTAATCATCTACTGGCACAGGTGTGAACTGAATCCATGTCAGCCATGTTTACCTTGAATCAAAGCCCTCGGACACTTGTGTTCACAAGACCACACATAGAATGACTGTCCATCACATCTGTGTTATCATTCCATCATGGATGTTCCAAGTAGATCTCTGATATGTGTGAAATGCAAATGTAAAATTTTACCATGAATTTTAGTATTAAATAGGGTATCTTAATAATGTTTTTATTATTTCTACTTTTCAACTCCTAAACATGTCAGGTGTCAACAAAATGTTAATATTAGACACTGATATGAATACAGGCAAATGTATCAGACCAATTTTAATCCAGATACTTTCATTCCCAGTTCGACTTTTTAACTAAAAAATTTGATCATCCAGACAACCGATTATCTGGACCAAGTCTGTGTCCCCCAATGAATCTGGATAATTGATGTATTACTGTATTCACTATATGTCTAAAGTTTTGTACTATGATATGCTGGAATTTCCTGTCTTGTCTTAGTAAGCAGAAAGCTGTGTCATCATATTGTTCACAGCTGCAACACCTTGCTCTGCAGAACCCATGCTTTCTTTTACAAATAAGAAGTGTATATTATAAACTTTCTCTATCTCGCACATACATATTTGGCATTATTGTCTTACGTTGATAAGCAGGGTGATTTATAGTACTTAATTTTCCTCAAGTGGCAGCAATGGCATCATCATTTTCAGCAATGTTAAAGTTTTGAATTAAAGTTTTTGAAAGTTACATATCTGAGACATCAGTTGCTACATTCCAGTGACACTCTTTCATGATATTACTCTAGTTCTAAAGTTTATGCTGTGGTATGCTGGGAGTTTCTGTCTTGCCCAGCTCACCTGCTTAAGCATCATGGTGAACAATGTTAAAGTTTTGCATTATTTTTAAAAAAATCTCACATATCTTCAACATCACTTGCTGCATTCAAGTAAAATTCTTTGATAATGTCCTGCTATACTAGGAGTTCCTGTCATGCCAGACTCACCTGCTTAAATAAACATCATGGTGAACAATGTTACAAGTTTGCCTTAAAGTTCTTGATAATTGTGTATCATCACTTGCTGCATTCTAGTGAAACTCTTTGATAATATTACTATGGGTCTAAAGTTTATATGATTTATGCTTGGAGTTCCTGTCTCTTGCTTGTTTTGCCTGCTTAAGCAGAAAGCTTAGCTTGTCATAGTGAACAATGCTAAACTTTTGTGTTAAAGTTTTTGAAAGTCATTTATCTTGTACAGTTGTTGTGTATTTAACTAGAATTTTTGGGTATAATATTTCCATAGGTAGGTCTAAAGTTTATACACTTATATGCTTGGAGTTTCTGTCTTACCTGTCTTACCTACTTAAGCAAAAAACATGTTTCATCATTGTAAAAAAGGCTAAAGTTTTGTTAATTTTTTTTAAAATGCACATATTGTCAACATCAGTTGTATTCTACTAAAAATTTAGGATGATGTTACTATAGGTCCACAAGTTTGCAGTGTTACTATAGGTCTAGAGGTTTATACAATGTTAGTATAGGTCTAAATTTATATAATGTTACTATAGGTCTAGAAGTTTATACAATGTTTATGTAGGTCAAAAAGTTTATACAATGTTACTATAGGTCTAGAGGTTTATACAATGTTAGTATAGGTCTAGAGGTTTATACAATGTTAGTATAGGTCTAAATTTATATAATGTTACTATAGGTCTAGAAGTTTATACAATGTTAGTATAGGTCTAAATTTATATAATGTTACTATAGGTCTAGAGGTTTATACAATGTTAGTATAGGTCTAAATTTATATAATGTTACTATAGGTCTAGAGGTTTATACAATGTTAGTATAGGTCTAAATTTATATAATGTTACTATAGGTCTAGAGGTTTATACAATGTTAGTATAGGTCTAAATTTATATAATGTTACTATAGGTCTAGAGGTTTATACAATGTTAGTATAGGTCTAAATTTATATAATGTTACTATAGGTCTAGAAGTTTATACAATGTTTCTATAGGTCAAAAAGTTTATACAATGTTACTATAGGTCAAAAGTTTATACAATGTTACTTTAGGTCAAAAGTTTGTATAATGTTACTATAGGTCTAGAAGTTGATACAATGTTACTAAAGGTTGAAAGTTTTTGTAATGTTACTATAGGTCTAAAAGTTTATACAATGTTACTAAAGGTTGAAAGTTTTTGTAATGTTACTATAGGTCAAAAGTTTATACAGTGGGTCTAGAAGTTTATACATTGTTACTATAGGTCAAAAGTTATATAATGTTACTATAGGTCTAAAGTTTATATAATGTTACTATAGGTCTAAAGTTTATACAATGTTACTATAGGTCTAAAGTTTATATAATGTTACTGTAGGTCTAAAGTTTATATAATGTTACTGTAGGTCAAAAGTTTATATAATGTTACTATAGGTCTAGAAGTTTATACAATGTTAAGATAGGTCTAAAGTTTATACAATGTTACTATAGGTGTAAAAGTTTATACAATGTTATTATAGGTCTAAAGTTTATACAATGTTACTATGAGTCTAAAGTTTATACAATGTTACCATAGGTCTAAAGTTTATACAATGTTACCATAGGTCTAAATGTTTATACAATGTTACTATAGGTCTAAAAGTTTATACACTGATATATGAGGAGTTTCTGTCTTGCCTGACTCACCTACAATGTTGAAGTTTTGTCTGAAAGTTTATGAAAGTTTGGCATAAGGGTTATATACTGATAAGCAAATGGATGAGGTGAAACACTGGGTCCCATAGAACACATGTTCTTATAAAGTAATTTCATTATTTGTATGTAACTTTACAGTGATATTTTATAGTACACAGTTCTCATCTCATCAATTCTTTAGTTAGATCTTTTTCAATATGGTTCTTTTTGCACAAGTTATAATATGTAATTAGTTTTCCTTTTTGCTGTTACGTTTTAACAATTCTTTAAGCTCTGGCATAATCATAAAGGTTCTAGAGATGCATACCCCCACAAAGCTTTGCCTTTAGTCAAGTTCTTTATTTATGATAAATATTATGGGATTAAATTAATTGCAAGTTATCAACATTGAAAACAAAAATGTTTAGAAAATAGTGAAAATTATATGATAAAATTTGGTAATGTACAAGAAAAGAAAAATAATTTTGAATCATATAATCTTTTTAATATTTATTTATTTTATTTTATATGAAACTAAAGTGCTTCAAAAACGATTTTAATTGAGTGTAAAATGTGTTTGATAGAAATTGTTTCTCTTCTCAGGGTACAGTAACTCAGTCTAACTGCATATGATCTTCATCAAAGGCTTTCAAAGTGAAGTTTTGTTTGCGATGGTATTGTATAGAAATTGATTTACCTTGAGTAGCCCAGTAGTTTTCACTTGTTCTCTGTGGGAGAGAAAGTGGAAAAAGTGTCCTATATAGAGAAAGTTAGACTCAGCACTGCAGTAAAGTTACAGCTTCACTGTCACATTGATTGATTTTATTGTCTGTCACATTGATTGATTTTATTGTCTGTCACATTGATTGATTTTATTGTCTGTCACATTGATTGATTTTATTGTCTCACCCGTGAAGCATAGGTGAGAGATAGGAATCACTTTTTGGACAGCATTGTCATTGTATTTATTGTAGGTGTCAACATTGTTTTGTATTTAGCTTACTGTATGTACTCGTGTATAAGCCAGGTCCAAATGCAAACAACATAGACCCTGATCTGCTGTCGCATAATTCGCCAGTGGATCAGGGTCTGTGTTGTTTGTTCTACTAATTAGTCCTTACAAACTGCATAGACCCAGATCTGCTAGCGCATTATGTGACGGCAGATCTGGGTCTATGCTGTTTGCAGTTTGTAGCAGATTATACGCAAGTATATACGGTAGTTTTTCTGCTACCAGTTTGTGTACAGTCATGAAACTTGATAGGTGTATTCATTTTGGGTGCTACTCACCATGGTCAAAATTAGGTCATGGTGACTTGCTTTTCATGTTCCAGTGATTGTTATGTTTTTGCATTTTGCTTAGTTTCTCAGACAGTCATGAGACTTGATGGATGTATTCAGATTGGAGGATACTGCTCACCTGGGGAGGGAGAGTAGGTCACAGTAACTTACTTTTCACACTCAAGTGATTACATTAAGTTTTTGCATTAACACAGTTCCTTAAATACTCTTGTGTGTACAGGCATGAAATTTGATAGGTGTATTTTTATTAGGAATATTAATCACCTCAATGAGATGCTGTTGAGCAGAGCAGAGCAGGCATTTTTTTTGGGGGGGGGGGGGGATTATGCCATGGCAGAGCAGGCATTTTTTTTGTTGGGATTATGCCATGGCGGAGCAGGCAAAACATAACATTCTGTGAAATTCATATTTATAATAGTGGTTTTTATAATATTTGTTTGAAGAATCTATTTGTGATATTTGTTGTCTTCCTTCACTTCACATAAATTGTAATTATTTATCATAAACTTTCTCTTGTTTGATCTATGTTAGAAGAAGTTGGGTAGCTATTTTTCATGTCTTACCCAGAATTACAAAAAATAAAAGAAGGAAAAGGATTGACACAATTTTACTTTAATTTATTTATTTATTTGATGATAGAGTTAAGATGATGACATGTGAAAAATTATGGAACTTTGCATGGGGAATTAAGATTATGTCAAAGAGGAATAGATTTGCCTTACAAATGTGACTTTGATCATCAGCAGTGGTCGATAACAAATGTACTTATAAACTTGAATCTTTTGCTCACCTGTAGAAAAATTCTTTCTCAAAGAGATCCATGTGAGTAGAGAGATACTTTGCATCTCGGAGCAGAACAGATACCAGAACAAGTCATACACCTTCATATGTAAATTCTGACTTTTTTCCATGTCAGCAGATTTACTTCTTCTAGAATTTGAATCTTCAAACTTAATGAATTACCTTAAATTTGATACTGCCTTCTGTTTAAGAATGATTCACTTGTAGTTTTGAATTAAAATCTTGATTCAAAATCAATTCATATTATCATTATCAACCTTGGGTACATTTTTTTTTTGACATTTTTGAACTTGCCCTCCTTTCCTAAGAAAAGAATGGCAAAGGGAACTATGCTCTAAGTACACTTTACAATGTTATCTCTCTTACTTAACCAATATTGTAGCAGGGAAACATGAACAGTTTTGACAATTTTTGTTTCAGTGGTTTGAAACTAGTAACCATAGCAAGCACCTTCATATAAAGGATACCCATCAATAAAGGACAACATTTATGACCCTTTTTAAGATTACTTACTGTGCATATTTCACCTATATTAAGGACACCCATCAATAAAGGACAACATTTATGACCCCTTTTTAAGTTTACTTACTGTGCATATTTCACCTATATTAAGGACACCCATCAATAAAGGACACCATTTTGTTGTCCCATGAGTGTCCCATATACACAATGTAATTGGTATTTCTTAGCAGTTTATATAACCAAAGAGTACTGAGTACTTTTCCTAATTCATAATGTTACAACAGTTATTTGACATTTTGTGTGAATCTTCTTCCAGTCGATACAAGGCCTTGGAGAGCATGATGGAAGAAGCCCTCAAGAAAAGTATGGAGATCAAGGAGGACAAAATTCATTCCTTGGAAAGCAGGTATGTTCTCTTTGTGATTAATCTGGCCTGTATATATTTATGGTATACCCTGCATGTAGTCACATGGTTGAAGTCTATCACTGCAGAAGTGTGCATTCCTGTAGTCCGTTCTGCACAGCATTGTGAATGATATCTGCGCCTATAGCTCAGTTAATTTTCAGGTCAGCGTCTTTAAATGTAGCTAAAAATATCTTCCTTGTTTCGGCACAAACTATTTCAACATCATTTGAATCGACATGCATCGCAACACATTTGATTCAATACATGCTGAAACAGGGTGGTCTGTTAACATCCAGTTCTTTGATGATGCCATGACCTGTGGAAGAGTTGATTGCTTAATAAGGAGTGATCAGCTTTCCTATTCTTCTATTTTTAGTCATAATGCAGTGGCCTCCCTTGCAATTCTTGGCAATTGCATCACTATGCATGTACTTAAATTATGTCAGATGTTATGCTTCTCACAAGAAGTCGTTTTCTTAGTATCAAAATATAGATTGTATTGCTCATCAGACAAATCATAGCATAAACAGATATTAAACAGAAATTGAAAATAGTTTATCATTTGTGTTTATTGTTTTTTTTTTAAAAAGGACATAGAATATCGACAAGCAGTTACCTATTTTTGAGGCCATACATTTTCACGGCATCCTTTATAGAAGTATTGAGATAGTATAATGATTTAGCATTAAGACAACTTATTGCAGAACTTATGCTAACTGGTAGCATGATAATGAAAATTATGCTATTATACTTTGACACAAATCAGTATAACCTTTGATCTGTACTATCGCATGCAGTCAGCTTTAATGTTTACTATTTGCCTTCTGAAGTTATTTTGCAGAAAATATCAAGTAAACGAATTCAAGTGACAAATAAATCGGCACTGGGATAGTGACCTTGTATATTCGTGATAGAGACACTAAAGTATAAAATTATGATCACCATGATAATGACAAAATTTTTTAAACAGTTTCCAGAATATGTTTCAGCTCATACAACTGTTATGGCTTGATGTGGATTGCTTCAGTATATATAAAATGAAGGTTCCATTGACCCTATTATTGCACAGTTTTCCCTGACTGGTTAATTTTATAGTAATAATTACTTGCCAGATACTTCTTGATAACATGTGATTACTAGTGCATGTATCCAAAGAAGGCCTGCAGTAAAGAGGTTTTTAAAAAACAAAAGCAACTCCATACTTCAGATCCTGAAAGTAATCCTGTTGATGTTCAAACTCGCAAAACTTGCTTGATAACATGTTGGATCCATGTTCATCTGTTGTTTTGTGAACTTTTCATGAACCTTTTTTTCATACTTGTATCTAAACATAGGAATGTTGGGATGTGTATATATTGTTAACAGTCTGGAGAGAATTCAAAAGACAGATCATTTCAGTCTTGGTTCATTTAAAAGCATGTTCAGGTCATTTGTTCCAAGAAGCAATGATTCTTAAGAAAATGTTATCCTAATGTAAGATTATGTCATTATTTGTAAAGACTAATTGGATTTTCTATAGTCCTTGTGATGACTTTATTTCCTTGTTTGATATGAAATCGATCTTGAGTCACAACCTTAACCACTTGGTCACTGTGTAACCTCCCTAGGTTTAGTACACTGTAACTATATAACATGTTTCTACAGGAGGGATGGTGAAATACCTTGCAAGCAAATTGTCCTTTGGCATAGTTGCACAGATTTTGTTAGTTAGAAATTACTTATCAGTGGTCATTTAAAGCTTTGTTGAAATATGAAACTGAATTGAATTAAGGCATATCACATTATGATGATAATATGGCAAAGGAGGTAATGCCACATTGAAAACATGTAAATGTAATTAGCAATTGAAAAGTGGAGGCTATGTGTTAGCTTCCATGTTTATGTTCAGATTTAAAATGAAAATCCAGTTGTTATTCATTTATTGTCCAAGATAAAGTTCATGATAAACTCGTAATATAAATGATATATGTCAATGTTTCCCATAATAGAGTTGCAGTTGTAATAAGTAGAAAGAAATCTTGACTGTGTTGTTGCATAATTATTGAAAATATTCTGAAATCTTTGTGAGCAGAACATTGTCAGTAATTGAGCAGGTGCTGATAATTAAATATCCTAACTAGCTCGAACTAGCAAACTTTTTCTTAATCTAATTTAAATTTCTCTAATATGATTCTTTGTTTTACTTTTTATACCAAAATTAAGAAGTTTAATGTCCATTTTCACTGCATTGTGCTTGCTAGGTTAGTAAATGAGGAAACTGGTCACCTCTTCAAAAAGTGAATGGTCATGACATTTATAGTACATAGTACATGATACAGAAATATTAGGCTTTACTTCTAATTAGGTCACTCTGACTAGTATTTTGGTTCTCTAGTGGAAAGAATGAGATAGAACTCTCCAACTCATACTAACTCAGATATGCTGGTACATACCAGTACTTGTATGAAAATATTGTATTTTTGTCTTAGTCCATAGTACAGTCAGCACATTTGAAGTCTTGAAATAACCGTTAAAAGTGGGTGGTAATCAATGTTGCTTAAGGCTGTATATGGATAAAACCCCTATAATTATTCACAGTCTACAGAATCAGTCTAGATGTGGTGGTGTATTGAAGGTAACATTAAAAACCTGGGATGAGTATTCTTGGTGAATACTGTGATGCTAGGTACAGTGGGTTACATTTCTTAATGATGAAATTAGAAGGAGTCTGAATGAAAAGTAGGCAGTTAATTTTTTAATTAGGTTTTTTTTTATTTATTTTTTTTACTTTTAATCAAAATTTATACATCCATATGACATGTGAAAATGGGGAATTATCTTTCTGCAAAATAATGGTGTGACAGTACACCACAGTTTCGTTTAAAAAAAAGAACTACGGTATTTATTGCTGATGGCTTAAAAGGGTGAATCAAGGCTTGTGTATAAAAGTTTGTATTCGTTATGACAAATTTAGCAGGATAACATTCATTTTCAGAAACATCTTAGATTGTGGTCTATGGCCCAATAACATTGTGGTCCATGGGAAAGGATTTAATAACATGTGACCATATGAGGGAAATATTCTTAAAGGATGCATTTGCATGCACATGCGTGCACACACACACATATATATATATATATATTGTTACGACTCTATGGTCTAAGAAAAATGTAACAGAAAGAAAGTGAAACCAACAAATCAAGTAAAAATTCAACAAGCAATTTATTACTAGATAATTAAAATGAAAAATCAAAAAGTCACTTACAGTAATGTGTTTTGAAATCCTAATAATCCAATAAGAATGATTGTTCTAATCACAAGTCCTAAATATAGAATGTTACGAATTCACGGCTGTGTCCTTGAATGTTATGATGTGCTACTGGTCTCCAAAGTCCTGATGTACTAGTAATCTTTGATGTGCTGATGTCAAAATGAAGTATTCCAAAATATCTGAATATAAGTTCACATAAATTCCAAAATCATCAATTAAAAATCCAAAATCCAAAAGTTTATGAGCACTGTTATAATCCAATGAATATTTAAAATAATTCCTCTCTTAGAATTTGGAATGAATTTTCACAACTGTAATAGCTCTTTACAAGACTGATGGTAATGTCAAAACTGAAAAACTGTCCACCAAACATGGTATATATAAAGATTGGTCACATGACAGAATGTTCTAGAACATGTGTCATCTTAATGGAATTTTACTTGTAAACAAAATTCAACCTTGACCTTCAAATTGAGAAAACATATTGATCAAAACAACCTAATTCAAGGACACTAGTTAAACATGTTTTTCCTGATAAGAGATTTAAGCAAATATTAAAGTGAAGAAACATTTATAATTTCCTAAAATATTTATAATATTATATAAGCATCATACATAACAATATAAAGGTACAGAATAATCAAAGTACAAAATTTCATATAAAATATTTTGTTCTTCTTTTGAAGTTTGAACTTTTGTTCAGGAAATCAACTAAGTTTGGTTTTAAAATATGATAACTATTCTCTACTAAAGCAGATGAGACAAATGAATTATTTGAGCATTGCAAAATAAACCGTACTCCCTTTAATATGTAGACATTCAATGGAGCACATAATAATAGAGTTGGCTTTTGACTGCGGTGCATTATACGTTTAATATAGTAATTTTCACACATGCACAAATATATATGCAGGTTACATGTTTAAAAACAATATTGTACATTCATAAACCTACCATAAGTCAGGTATATCAAACAGGTATAGTAAATAACTGTTGCAGTTCCTTTCAGCATTATATGAATTCAATGGGAGTGCCATTCTACTAGCCAAGAATAGATGTTTGGAAATCATGAAATGACATACTTGGATATCCAGTCTGAACTCTTTTCATTTACAACCAACTATACCTGGTGTAGCAATAGAACATTTTTATAATGGGTAGATGACAGACAATTTTCCATTTAATAAGTGTTTTACTGGTCCATGACCAATAGAACGAAAACTTGGAAGAAATCTATTACTATCGTCATTAAACTGGAACTTGTGTTATTGTCATGTTAGAAACTTAGCTTTTAGACTGGATGTTAATTTGCTTTTTTTTCTGACCCTCACCCACCTATGTATGTTTCCACTGAGAAATATTTTACTTACGTAATGTTGATCAAAATATATATATATTTGTTTTCTAAATGTAAAATTGTGCATAAAATATATAATAAGTTATATCTAATATCTAATAATTGCTTGGTAAGCCTGTGAGCAAGCTATATTGAGCTATGATAAAACAATTTTTAAAAATTTATATTCAGTTTTTTTTTAAATATAGCCATAAGGCATATACAATAGATAGCAAGGCATATGAACAGACAGACAAATAGATGAATTGAGGTGAAATCAATATTCTCAAACTATTTTATATTGTGTGTGGATAAAGAAAAATCACTATGGAATTCAAAATAATTTATATAATGTAAATAAATAAAATATTATTTGGAATTAAATATTGCAAAATTTGCACAAGTGAAATAATTGCAATTTCTTTTGACCTTTATATTCTTGGGATGTAGGTTATGCTGTATACCTGTCTGTATTGCAATGTTTTAACATACTGCAGTTGCAGTTCATAAATTTCAGGTCTTATTTGTAGAGTAAATGTAAAAAAAAAAAGAAAAACCAGGTTAAACCATTGAACCCTCTCTCTGATGGTGCCAATCATTTTTACTTGGCCAAAAAGTATTTTTAGTTTTCCCGCATCAAGACAATATATTTTTCCCCTACCTATTGCATGGATTTTTGACCATACCAGTCTCCATACCAGTGCCAAATTCATGATATTTATAGTCAGACTTGCAAAAGTGTGCTACTTTTAAAATTAAAACAATGTAGAAATGGACAGAATTTTTATCAAATATATGGGGTGAGGGGGGAGAGGCACATAATTCTCTGATTAACCAACAGGGCTATTCACAATTATAATAGGAGGCACAATTTTTATCTTTTATGTATAAAAAAAAAGGAAATTGAATTTATGATTGGATTATAACTATGTAAATAAAGACAAACATTGACAACATTGACAACAATGGACTTGTCTAATAAAAATAAAGGGGCTATATGATTGATGAAATGTTGTTTTGGGTACTTAAATATGGGTGTTGAAAAAATATATGGATTCAAATAAATAATTTACCTTTTAAAAAATCACAAATAATACACTCAAGTCAAGCTATTGAGCAATTATTTAAAATAGTGTTTAAGATAACATTTGGAAAATGGGAAATAGATCAGTAGGAAAATTTTCATTATGGTTATTATTATTATTATTATTATTATTATTATTATTATTATTATTATTATTATTATTATTATTATCCAAAGCTGTTTACTGTGCATTTCTTTATATTTAAAGGTTTATTAAATTCATTTTTAGGCAATTTTTTCTTTGGCCGTTTTTGTTGTTGACATTGACATTTTAAGTGAAAGTAGAATGCTAATTAAAGAAAACTATAGACGATGCAGATGATGTTTGTTTACATGTGGCATGTGATGGCTCCCATAAGGCTCAGTGTTGTATCAAAAATGGACTCTTCCACAACACCAGGATGAACATGGCGGATTACATGTATGCAGACCACAGTTTTTCAGCATGTATCAAATGAATGGTGTTGCACTGTATGTTGATAAGAATTATATTTAAATCATTCATGCACGGAGCGAATTTGATAATATAGCTACATTTTGAGACACGTGAAAATTAAATGAGAAACAGGCACTGATATCATTTGCGATGATGTGCGGAACTAACCATAGTTGCTTGTATTCAGGGGACCTCATACTGAACTCGTTCAAAACAATATAGCAGCTGGTGGCTCATGTTACTTGTTTCAGAATTAACATCAAATTAACAATTATATAGGATACTCTACTAATGATGTCTAATAGACAAGCTGATCAAGATATGTCATCTATGCTAGTTCATTGAACTGGTATAAGTTTTGATTACATCTTGTGTGTATAATTGAGATGAGTTTTAAAATAATTATTTCAAATACAAACAGCATGATGAAAAATTAAGTGATATGTTTCTCTTTAAGTATGGATTACAGCTGTGCCATACACTCACTTATAAACTGAGTCCAACTGAAAGTTGCACAGACCCGTTGCTTGTTAGGAGTAATCAGTAGAACAAATGGCACATTATGCCACAGCAGATCAGGGTCTGTGTTGTAACAGTTGCACTCGACTTACAAGCAAGTATATATGGGAACTTGTTTTGCTTTTGAGCTTAGATAAAACGTATCAGGAGAGTTTTAGTTGGAATACTTCTGTATTGTAGGTTGGAGGAGTCTAAGAACCGTAACCTGAAGTTACAGGAGGATTTGAGGCTTCTGAAGAGGGAGTGTGAGTCACTGAAACAGCGTTACGAGGAAGAGTCAGTTGGGCATGAGCGAGAAAGAAGAGACATTCAGAGGTAGGTAATCAGAAATAATGGCGCTCAGTTTGACTTCAGTGAAAACGATTATTTCAACTATGTTGTTAAGTTTAATAAACATTTTAATGAGGTTTGTTGTTGCTAATGTTGCACATATAATTAGTGTTTAAACAACAAAGGTATCTTTGTAAGACTACTCTGAATCACAAAATTTAGCAACATTACAGTTTTGCAAATTTAGTACATGTATATTGGCTTATTCTGGACATAACTGTTTTGCAAACCAATAAACAACTAGTTATATACAAACTTGCATTATAGTCATTTAAGTGAAAAATACTTTTGCAATTCATTTCCTGGCTGTGTTTGCAAAATTTAATTCTGATTAAAACTGTTTGATTTACAGTAATGGCATGCACATTAAATGCTACATTCTAGTCATCTGCTTTCCAATAGTGCTGCTTCGCTTTGAAAACATACCGTATATACTCGCGTATAAACCGGGTCCAAATGCAAACAACATAGACCCTTAATGCGCAGGCAGATCAGGGTCTGTGTAGTTTTCTACTGATTAGTCCTTACAAACTGCATAGACCCAGATCTGTCAGCACATGCGACAGCAGATCTGGCAGTTTGCAGTTGGTATCGGTTTATACACGAGTATATACGGTAGAGCTGTACTTTTTTCCAGAAAGTATCATACTTATAACTGTTGTGAATGCTGATGCAGGGTCTATTCGAGAACTGAAAAATTGGGGGTGGGGGGGATTCAACCTGTTTAAGAAAAGGGGGACTTTTCTAAAAACATAAGGGATTTAACAGATCAAAAAAAGTTTAGTCTTGCAAATATGATGCAAGATTTTTACGCATTTGGTTGATTTTTTTGTGGTAGTGATTTCTGAGAAATTAGTGTGAATCATTCAATTGCATGTCCTAGAATAGACCCAGCTGGTTTTTCATGGAAAATGTTTGAATCCTCCAGGACAGTTTTCTTGGCATACTGTATATCATGGCAAATGTGTGAATCCTTCAGGACAGTTTTCTCAGCATAATTTGTATCATGACAAATGGTAGAATTCTCCAGGACAATGTTCTTGGCATACATTTTATCATGGCAAATGTTGGAATGCTCCAGGACAATTTTCTTGGCATGCTGTGTGTTATGGCAAATGTTAGAATGCTCCAGGACAATTTTCTTGGCATGCTGTGTGTCATGACAAATGTTAGACTTCTCCAGGACAATTTTCTTGTACATACTGTGTATTATGGCACATGTTATAATGCTCCAAGACAGTTTTCTTGGCATATTGTGTATCATGGCTAATGTTGGAATCCTCCAGGACATATTTCTTGGTAAACTGTGTATCATGGCAAATGTTAGAATGCTCTAGGACAGTTTTCTCTGCATGCTGTGTATCATGGCAAATATTGGAATCCTCCAGGACAATGTTCTGGGCATATTGTGTATCATGGCAAATGTTGGAATCCTCCAGGACAATTTTTTTTGGCATACTTTGAATTCATTTATTTTCATCGGTGTCAGTTTTCATGGTTTTGCTTGATGATATATTTTTCTTGGTATTTAAATTTATGAATAGGGGTGGATATCCTTTGTGTTGTTTTATGCATAGGGATGGATATCCTTAGTATCTTTTTTATGAATAGGGATGGATATCCTTAGTATTGTTTTTATGAATAGGGATGGATATCCATAATATTGTTTTTATGAATAGGGATGGATATCCTTTGTATAGTTTTTGTGAACAGGGATGAATATCCTTAGTATTGTTTTTATGAATAGGGATGGATATTTTTAGTATAGTATTGTTTTTATGAATAGGGATGGATATCCATTGTATAGTATTGTTTTCATGAATAGGGATGGATATCCTTAGTATTGTTTTCATGAATAGGGATGGATATCCTTAGTATAGTATTGTTTTTATGAATAGGGATGGATATCCTTAGTATTGTTTTTATGAATAGGGATGGATATCCTTAGTATAGTATTGTTTTTATGAATAGGGATGGATATCCTTTGTATAGTATTGTTTTCATGAATAGGGATGGATATCCTTAGTATTGTTTTATGAATAGGGATGGATATCCTTAGTATAGTATTGTTTTTATGAATAGGGATGGATATCCATTGTATAGTATTGTTTTCATGAATAGGGATGGATATCCTTAGTATTGTTTTCATGAATAGGGATGGATATCCTTAGTATAGTATTGTTTTTATGAATAGGGATGGATATCCTTAGTATACTATTGTTTTTATGAACAGGGATGGATATCCTTAGTATTGTTTTCATGAATAGGGATGAATATCCTTAGTATAGTATTGTTGTTATGAATAGGGATGAATATCCTTAGTATAGTATTGTTTTTATGAATAGGGATGGATATCCTTAGTATTGTTTTCATGAATAGGGATGGATATCCTTAGTATGGTATTGTTTTTATGAATAGGGATGGATATCCTTAATATTGTTTTCATGAATAGGGATGGATATCCTTAGTATGGTATTGTTTTTATGAATAGGGATGGATATCCTTAATATTGTTTTCATGAATAGGGATGGATATCCTTAGTATGGTATTGTTTTTATGAATAGGGATGGATGTCCTTAGTATTGTTTTCATGAATAGGGATGGATATCCTTAGTATGGTATTGTTTTTATGAATAGGGATGGATATCCTTAGTATGGTATTGTTTTCATGAATAGGGATGGATATCCTTAATATTGTTTTCATGAATAGGGATGGATATCCTTAGTATGGTATTGTTTTTATGAATAGGGATGGATGTCCTTAGTATTGTTTTCATGAATAGGGATGGATATCCTTAGTATGGTATTGTTTTTATGAATAGGGATGGATATCCTTAGTATACTATTGTTTTTATGAATAGGGATGGATATCCTTAGTATTGTTTTTTATGAATAGGGATGGATATCCTTAGTATTGTTTTTATGAATAGGGATGGATATCCTTAGTATTGTTTTTTATGAATAGGGATGAATATCCTTAGTATTGTTTTCATGAATAGGGATGGGTATCCTTAGTATTGTTTTCATGAATAGGGATGGATATCCTTAGTATAGTATTGTTTTTATGAATAGGGATGGATATCCTTAGTGTAGTATTGTTTTTATGAATAGGGATGGATATCCTAGTATAGTATTGTTTTCTTGAATAGATGAATAGGGATGGATATCCTTAGTATTGTTTATATGAATAGGGATGGATACCCTTAGTATTGTTTTCACAGATCATTGTTTGTGGGGTCTTTAAATCTGTAGTTTGTAGCAACCTCAAAATCAACAATAACTGGTCCCTAATGAATAAATGTGAATTGCCAGTACATGTATTGGAAATGATGGTAAAGTCTGAAGTCTATTTCAACATAGTGAAATAGGTTTACTCTTGCAGTTTTCTGAAAAAAATACTTCACCAAATTAAAAATGATAACTGCAAACCTTGACAACATGAGAGCTGAGTTATTTTGAGCAGATGCATACATTTTTGTACAATCAACCATTTTTTGTAAAGTCATTGTGGAAAATTTCTGCAAAGCATTGTAGGTAAAACTGGTACAATGTTATACATTCACTAGTTCATCCCTTTATCATTAATAATATTTCCAGATGAGAACCTAAAACCAATCATACATATAATACCTTGCAGAAATTACCCACAATGACTTGTAATTTGTACTGGAATTTCCGTAGCATATGTCATTGTCTACTAAGAGGCATACTTCTAACTGAAATTGACACATTTACCTGCTTCCAATAACTGAGCTCTTGTGTTGTCAAGGTTTTTAGTTATCATTTTAATTAGTTGCATTTTTTTCAGAAAAAATGGAAGAATATATGCACTCTGCCATGTTGAACTCAGGTTAATTCCATTTATCTAAAGGTCATTTCAAATCAGATTTGTTGATTTGATATTTAAGGTGATCTATCACTTTTCATAGGAATGGTTTGCATTGAATCATCTCAACTAAACTATATTTTCAGTTCCATCAAATGTTTATTAATGACTTGCTTTTCATATTTGAACAACTTCATACTTTTGACAGGCAACGCGATACTTTGGTGCGGAACAGTCCATTTCACCAGCAGCAGCAGCAGCTGCAGGGGTCCAGTAATCCCACCAAGGAAATATTGGAATTAAAGGACCATTTAGTTAAGGTCGAACGAATGGTGAGTTGACATGAAAGAGTATGATCATGATGCAGTTTTATCACCACCACCTCAACCCAGAACCCCATAATATTTATCTTGAAACCAGTGAAAGCTTTTGCTCATTACTGACAAGATGACCAGGGCCTGATCCTATCACTTCATATAGGGATCAGATCCTGCACATTTTTTGCAAAGTTAAAATGTTAGCCAGAACAGGGAAGTTTATGTACCACTTTACTGCTTTTAATTCTATCCTTGCTTCAGATGGAAGTAGTCTTCTAAAAATCTTAGAGTGTAGATCAAAACTATCAATATAGACCTGGTACCAAGACCAGTGTAAATAAAATTTTCTTTGTATTGTAATCAGCAACTAATGCATGATCGACATCCTGTCATTTGCTGTCCTGCTGCTTGCTTGCATACAAATTCTATAGTGCTCAGCTGTCACAGTGAACCAGCCATTTGATTACATTGTTAATGTAAGATGGCAAATGCCAAGATGACGATGACAAATTATTTAGTTATTGTAACCTCGCCAAAAGCTAATAAAACAATACTTGATAAAGTCAAACAGACAAGCCATGATAGAGCTAGTCATGACACTCACTTCATAAGAAAGCGGGTCATTTCCCAATCGAGGTGTCCCCAGCTAAATGTAGCGTATCAGTTTGAGCAATATACACTAGTTATTTTTAGCCCAGATGTACATGTCATTTGTTGACCTCGAAAAAGAGATCCATCCCCACATGACCATCAACTTAATCCTCATACCTCAAATATATGTATTATAAACCAATGGTGTGCTCATGTAGAATGAATGGTACAGCACATTAATCCAAGATAGTAGACTAAGAGAAGGGAAGGGACTGTGCTCCCCTTAGTAATGAATGAGGTAGTGTCTCACCACTACTCTACCACATATTTACCGATAAAACACAGAGTCAAATTAGATTTACTGTGAATATGGGCAAAAATGTAACAAATTGGATCAGAGAGATATTGAGAGTGAGGCAGAATTAGAATTTTTTTTAAGGTGGTTCGAGTTTAAAATGGGATGGTTCAGTGTGTATAAAATGACCACATTTCTTAATTTATACACTGAAAATTGTGCTATTATTATGCACCTGACATAAGGTACCTTGCTATAATGTTGTTCATCCATTTGTTCATCCATCTATTATGTTTCCCTATTTCATTTCTGCACAATAACTCGAGTTTTCTGCCATCTACTGTTACTAAACTTTGTAACTAGCTCGCATTTGGAGCAAAGAAGAAATCTATCAATTTTGGGCTGAAAACATCCAAGGTCATTGTCACATGGACTGAAAGAAGGAAAACGTTTTACACACAGTAATTTGAATTATATTCCAAATACTATGACTAAGCTTTGTAAATGGTTTGCGTTTGAGATTTTTAAAAAAGACACGGTATTTATCTAGTGGTCAAAAGTTCAATGGTCAAGGTCACAGTGACTCTTAACAAGAAAAATGGTTCCTGCATGATATCTTGAGTTCTTTATCACCACCTTTAACCAAACTTTGTGGATTACTTGCATTTGAGACAAGGGAGACACTTATTTATTTTGGAGTCATAAGTCAAAAGTCACAGCCACACAACTTTTCCATAAAACTACTTATTAAAACAAGGAAGACATCTATTGACTTTGGGGTAAAAATGTCAAAGATCAGGGTCAGAGGGACTCCATGAAAAAAAGTGGTTTCACAAAATAACTTGAGTTGTATGCCACAAAACATAACCAAACTTTTTTAGTGGCTTGCATTTGAGACAAGAACAGCATCTATCGATTTTGGAGTCAGTAGGCCAAAGGTAAAGGTTGCTAAAACAGACTCCAGATTCCTCTGACTGAAATCAAAGCATATAGTGGTTAATATAGAAAGTTACAATTATACACCAGACAGTGGAAAATGCTGACTGTGGATCCTACAGAAGGAGAAAGAATATGATCTAACAGGTTAGAGAATTTTAATTTGTCTTCTGCTGAGATTCGAACCCTGGTCACCATGTGATTTTGTATATGCATGAATGCATATGTCCATGACTATGTTCCATCCTTTTTGGGGGATGTGCACTTTGTCAAGAGGGTATGGGGGTTGGTGTGTGCAGGCAAGGCAATGGGTGCTGTAAACTGCAGACCCAAGTTTGAATCAGTAGAGGACAAATTGACAATTTTCTAACCCAGTGGTTCCAAAACCTTTTTTGATTGACACCCTAAATACCATCTTTTGCGACCCAAAATGCAGTACCAGTATAGGAACCACTGCTCTAATCTGTATGATATAATTCCTTCTCCATATATAATTTCACTTTATATTATCTAACATCCTCCAGCAGGATCCACAGTTAGCACTTTGTACACAGTTAGCACTTTCTACTCTGGTGTATATTTGTAATTTTCTATATTGACCTCTATATGCCTTGATTTCTGTCAGAGGAATCCAGAGTGACTGTGCACTTTGATGATAGTTAATTACTGGGTTGCCATGCAAGTATGTCTGCTATGCACAAAAACCAATATCCATGACTATGTTCCATCTTTTTTGGGGGATGTTCACTTTGTTGAAAGGATATGGGGGTTGGTATATGCAGGCAAGGTGATGAGTGTCATAATTCATGGACCTGGGATGAAATCTCAGTCGTGGACACCTTTAAAATGTTCTAACCTGTATGAAATATTTATTCTCCAGATATAATTTCCATTCATGTAATCATGCATCCTCCTGCAGGATCAAGGGATAGCAGTTTTGATTCTGTCTGATGTAATATATATGTATGTCATTTAATGTGTTTACTGCTTCACAGTTTGCGTACCTAGCTCATGGCCAGGAAGTCTAAAACAACAGTCAGGAAGGATACATACAAACTCGATCGTATCCTTTTTATAAAAATCAGTGCTGTTCTTTCCATATTAACCTTGATTTCAAATTTTAAGTCTGCAATTCTCCAAATATTGTGAAATAATTTATTGTAGCCATTCTATTATAATAAGAATTGTTCTGGTTTAAAATTTATATTTTTGTTTCCAAATTACAGAATGCCACTCTGATGACTGAAAACAGCAATTGGAAAACACAGAACAATGCACAGAATGAGAGGATACGACAATTGGAAAATGAAAAGTCTCATTTACAGTCACAATATTCAACCTTTCAAGGTCAGAGCCATGCTCTGCAATCCCAGAATGCCAAGCTGCAGGTGGAGAACTCCACTCTCCAATCCCAGTGTGCCTCACTGCTTGCCCAGAACACTAGTCTTCAGAACCAGTTTAGCACTCTGGAGGGTGAACATGAAAATTTAAGAAGTGCACATGACCAGTTGATTCAGGAACTAGAGGCATTAAAGCAACTTCATGATGAGTTGTCTTCAGAATATGAAGCTCTGATTTCTGAACATGGTTCCTTAAAATCGGTGCATAAAACTATTAAAAATGAAAACCGGGAACTGCAACAGCAGCTTGATAATTTCCTGCATGGAAGAGAGGATATAAACAAGTTAAAAGACATGTATGAACGGCAACTTGATCAGTTACGCAGGGATCAAAAGTCATTGAGCAGTTTACAACTGGACTATGACAAGTTAAGAGGAGAACACAATCGTCTCATTGGTGCTCATGACAAACTTGAAACAGACCATAAAAATGTGTTAGCAGACTTTAAGAAGATGAAAACAGAATATAACACTTTGCAGCTGATGCATACAGAATTGCAAGGAAACTATGCCAGGTATAAAGATGAGCTGAATGCAGCAAATATGAACATGATCAACTTAGCCAACAAATATGAGGTAATTTGTGCCTTACTCTATCTGTATTATGACACAGAAAATGTGAACTCTTTAATACCATACCAGTTGATAGTAAGAGTTTTTTTTCTTAAAGCAATACAAAATACTGACAGTGGTGCAGTGCTTTATTTTCAGAAGGCTACTCAATTTTGAGATTATTCTCAACTCATATTTCAAAATTATATATTTACTTCAAATGTGTTCCAGTTTTGATTTATTGATCATCTTGACCATTCACAAAATTGTATCATCTTTTAATGTTTTCATTTGTCCAGTTTGTAGAACCTGTTATGTGGACAAATTCAATTCTTCTTATGGATCACAAATACTGAGATGTATATACAGTCAATCTGTTTATTTAATGCCACTCAGGGGACCATCTAAAGTGGACTTTATAAGCAGTTGCTCTTTATGTACAAGTAAAAATCCATTTATGCATAAATGAGATCTATGGAACTAGGTCTTATACACAAGTGTCCTTATCTGTAGGTGGTCAGTAGAGCAGATGTGACTGTATCTGGTTATACTAACACCTTTACCTTTTTAGCCTCTCAGGAGGCCCCATTTGACCAAGATGGAAGTCCTGAACATTGAAAAGAAAGAGTTAGAGCTCAAGATAGACCTGATTGGTAGGAAAATTACTCAACTAGGCAGCCTTCTCATTATCTGTTGAAGTAATTACTCCACTAGACTGTCTTCTCATTATCTTTTTGTAGTAGGTGGATCACATTTAAAAGTTCAGAGCTCATCAGTGCAACAATTTTAAAAAATATGTTAGTTCTGTAAAAGATGGTTACAGTGTTGTAATTTGTAAAAGTTTGAGGTTTTTAAGCCCACGGCCAGTTGCTAATGAGAACACTGAGTAGATGAGGACCCAGAATACCACAGCAGCACCATGCTGACTTTGATTCCTGGTTCAGTCTCCATTTGCAAGTGGAAGTGCTAATCCAGGGTTGGTTTTTCATCGGGGATCTTGTTTCCTTCACCTCACAGACCACTTCACACCAATATCTGACCTGTGTAGAGTTGTTAGAACTTGTTGTACAATGAACATAAAATAAAAAACATGTAAACCATAGATTTTGAGATAACTGGTTTGTTTCCCCAGATGATCCTGTCGACAAGTCAGAAGATGGAGGAGGACAACAGTAAGCTGCTGCAGCAGGTCCAGACACTGCTGAACAACAATCAGGACCTTCTAACCAAGGTGCTGTCCAGTAAAGACCACTTTGTGGAGGAAGAAAAACTATACATGTAAGTCATGACCTCTATATTCTTACTCCATTTGATACTCCAGGTCACCAAATGGATCTTTAATGTATTTGCTTATGTACAACATGCACCTGACTATGAACTGTGTACACCCAGATCAGCTGGTACCTAGTTGAACTGTGTACACCCAGATCAGCTGGCACCTGTGAACTGTATACACATGGATCAACTGGCACCTAACTGAACTGTGTACACCCAGATCAGCTGGCACCTGTGAACTTTGTATACCCAGATCTGCTGTTACCTAACTGGGAACTGTATACACCTAGATCTGCTGACACCTATCTGTAAGCTGTGTACACCCAGGTCTGTTGGCACCTATCTGTGAACTACATACACCCATATCTGCTGGCACCTAGCTGTGTAATCTGTACACCCAGATCTGCTGGCACCTATCTGTGAACTGTGTGCACCCAGATCTGCTGGCACCTTACTGTGAACTGTATATGCCTAGATCTTCTGTTGCATTATGCAATGGCAGATAGGGTCAGAGCTGTTCATTAATCTATGATTTAAAGTGAACAATTGTAAACTATGATCTGCCACAACATTATTTGACATCAGATCTGGGTTGACACTGTTTGCAGTTGGTTGTGCATCAAGTACAGTGGTTATTATCAATGTATCTCATACCCATTGTTTTTTTTGGAGCTGACAGGCAATTGAGTGAAACTTCTGCCTTCCTATAATGTACCTTCTAATTGTCGAGCAGTCCTTACAGGGTCTATTCTAGAACTGAAAATTTAGAAGGGGGGGGGGGATTCCCCCTTCACTTGCAAAAATGGTAAAATTTTCTAAATAAGGAGGCATTTAATGAAGAAATAAAGGTATGCATGCTTTTCATGCAGTCAGGTGATTTTTCTGCAGGATTTTTTTAAAACATTATTGTGCATCTTGCAATCACACATCCTAAAATAGACCCTGATCTCTGTAGTTATTTTATGTAACAGTTTTACCATTTTCCTCGAAAGCCCACCACCTACTCCTGAAGTCTCACCTGCTTCATTCCTTAGTAAAAAGTCTATAATCTTGTTTTCTTCACACCTCTTCTTGTAAGAATATCCTTAAGATATTCCATTTTAATGTACACACTGAATCTATATATCCAACGACTGTGGTGGTAGGGGCATATAGTGTCACCCTTATCTGTCCGTCACACCTGAAGTTTTACATTGAGGTTATTTCAGGCACTGTGGTGGGGTATCCATGTTCCATGAACACATTTCTAGTTTTTTTTAGCCCACCTGGCCAAAGGCTAAGTGAGCTTACGGCATGGTCTTTTCTCTGTCGGCCATCCATATGTAACACTTGCTTGTGAACTCTCTAGAGGCTTCATTTTCAATTAGATTTTGATCAGATTTGGTATGTAAGCTTATAGCATCAGATGAGTTTTATTATGACTAACATCCATGAGGTGATCTTGCTTCTGATTGGCTGAGTTTGTGAATCCTCCTGAGGCCATATTTCTGATGAATCCTCCCGAGGTCATATTTCTGATCAGATTTTGATGATTTGGTATCTAAGCTTCTATCTTCGTGATCTCAGATGAGTTCCATTATGAGCAACATACACCTCTGTTAATGAGGTGATTTTGCATTGGATTGACTGAGCTTGTGAACACTCTAGAAGCCATATTTCTGATCAGATTTTGATAAGATAATATATGTATTAAGCTTATATCATCAAGATCTTGGATGAATTCAATTGTGAGCCAGATCCATGCATATAATTGAGGATCCAGGCTGATCAGATGAGGGGAATTTAATCCACAACCTTCTGGCCATGAGTCCATTGTCATAACCACTAGACCACCACAGCTTCCTTGTGGAGATCCTAGTGGTTTTCAAGTTATGACTCCAAGGGTAGGTAAGGACAGACCCAAGAATCCATGCTGACTGCACAGATTAACTCCCCTTGTAATGCCAAGTAAGTGTATACGCTTTAAGGGTGGGGATATGAACATTTCCTAAGTTATAAATCAGGATCTAGTCCCTAGGGAGCAGTGAGAAATCCAGGGGACAATGCTGCTTGTATAAATAACTTACCTTTTTATGCAGAGAAAGTGATCCTGTATATATTGTCATGGAAAGAAGATAAATTACTGCAACATTAATAGACAATGTAGCAGCTATGTTCTCTAAGCTTTCTTTCCCCTTTACATATCCAATACATTTGAGAATTTGCATTCACTAGCTGACATATGTCAACTACACTGGTGAGCAATATCAGACCCACTTGGGCCTCTTGTTTCTTTTTTTCTGTATGATTTAGTTTTTTTTAGTGGTGGTACCCCCTGAAAAGTGGCAATCTCTTCTCCTCAGGTATGTTTAAATGGAGTAGTCCCTGCTGCAAAACTTATGGAGGAAGAGAATCTGTATCACCATTTTAATTTGCTTCGAGTTTTCTGTTATTATTGCTTATAATGAGATGCTAAAATGAAATTTGCTGGATTTAGCATTCTTTCTTTCATAATGATCACAGGTTTTGTTTTATTCTAGGGAGAAGCTGGCAGATCTCAGAAGACAGAAGGAAAGACTAGAAGATAAGATTATGGAGCATTACAAAAACAGAGAAAAGCAGAAAAAGTAGGTCCACAATTAAAGCCTGAAACTTTGCTTAACTATCCTCCAGCAAGCATTAACTTGTACCATATTTACCTTTATTACATGTGCATTTAATCTTACATGATTGATCCGACATTTGGATATGGATGTTCAATCCTTGTTTGCATATCACTACATTTATTACATGTGCATTTAATTTTACATGATTGATCTGAAATTTGGATATGGATGTTCAATCTTTGTTTGCATATCACTACATTTATTACATATGCATTTAATCTTACATGATTGATCTGACATTTGGATATGAATGCTCAATCTTTGTTTGCATATCTCTACTTTTATTACATATGCATTTAATCTTACATGATTGATCTGACATTTGGATAAGGATGTTCAATCCTTGTTTGCATATCACTACTTTTATTACATATGCATTTAATCTTACATGATTGATCTGACATTTGGATAAGGATGTTCAATCCTTGTTTGCATATCACTACCTTTATTACATGTGCATTTAATCTTACATGATTGATCTGACATTTGGATATGGATGTTCAATTCTTGTTTGAATATCACTACTTTTATTACATATGCATTTAATCTTACATGATTCATCTGACATTTGGATATGGATGTTCAATCCTTGTTTACATATCACTACCTTTATTACATGTGCATTTAATCTTACATGATTGATCTGACATTTGGATATGGATGTTCAATCCTTGTTTGCATATCACTACTTTTATTGCATATGCATTTAATCTTACATGATTCATCTGACATTTGGATATGGATGTTCAATCCTTGTTTACATATCACTACCTTTATTATATGTGCATTTAATCTTACATGATTGATCTGACATTTTGATATGGATGTTCAATCCTTGTTTGCATATCACTACCTTTATTATATGTGCAATTAACCTTACATGATTGATCTGACATTTTGATATGGATGTTCAATCCTTGTTTGCATATCACACACTCAGACTAGAAGTTTTTTGATTTTCTGAGATGGACCGCATGAAACTTTTTTTATTCATCCCAATTTGTCTTCAATTCCATTCACACTGTAAACATAAAAATATTAAGAAAACATCAAAGAAGGGATATTTAATAAATACAAAATCACATTCATGTTTTGTTTCAAGTCCAGGAAAGAACCTGTTTGATATGGTGTATGAATATGTCTAATGGCTGTATCCAGTGCCATATAAAACTCTTTTTTTTTTCTGGCAGAGAACATATATGTATATAACATGGACCTGCCTGCAGACAGTGTAGACAAAGATTTGTCATCACACAATGCTGCATCTGATCAGAGTGTAAAGTAGTTGCTTGAAGTCATAAAACAAGTAGCATAGACCCCTCCCATCTGATGCCACATTTTGCAACAACAGATCCTCTTTTATGTTATTCACATTTAGTTTTGCATTCTAATCAGTTAAATACAGTATATACTTTACTTACTTAAGTAGATGTTATGCAGATGACGTAGGGGTATTTATATTATCATGTTCGTGATTCAAGTTTATTGTGGGTTTTGTATTTTTTTATACCTAAAGTTAAGACTGTTTAAAGGCTGAAAATAGTAGCAAAATGAAAGCCCCCTAAAATATTTAAATATTATTTGGCTGATGTTTATTTTTGTAATTCAGATGAAGTTGTTGTTGTGGGTTTAATGCCATTTTTCAGCACATGAAAGGCTATACATGGCGGCCAGTATATTTGGTGGAGGAAGAACCCAGGAAAAACCCGGGAAGAACCACCAACCCACACGAAGCTACTGGCTAGCTTTCTCACATGCCCACGTTAGCCGAACCCGAGACTCGAACCCACGCAAACAGAGGTGCGATGTGTGAGTGATCTGTAAATGCGAGCGCATTTTACCACTCGGCCACCCGGGGCCCCCTGTAATTCAGATGAAGTACTCTTGGTAAACTGACTGAGGTACAAGTATTGACAATACCTTTTACTACATCAAAAGTTGTTATGTATTGAAGATAATTGCTGTACTACCTTTTACATAGTGCAAAGTTTGAATAATAATAATAATAATAATAATAATATATAATTATTTTTGCATTTCAGGAACAGAAGTCTAGGTGCAATATTGGTACAAAAAGCCAGAACTCTAATGAGCCGGGTAAATTTTACTAATACATGATCATTATAAATTCACGTTGTAACATCAATCAGGTTTTATGAATGGTAGGAATAATGTGTTTTTTTTTCTTCATATCAGTGGTGGCAGATAACGATATTTATTAGCATAATCATCTTAAATGTCAAGAGTTTATTGGAGAAGTTTTTTGAAAGTCATATATTATTCATCATATTGCAGTTTGAAGGCTAGACTTTGTGTTCTGCATCAACTTTACTTCCATTAAGAAGGATTTGAACTCCAATTATGAGTCATTTTAAATGGACATTCGGAATATGTTGCTTGATCCATTGTATGTATTATTAACAGCACATTCTCAATTTATCTTTGGTCATTTAGTATACACAATTTCTATTTAGTATAAAATTTTACACTAAACGAAAAAAAATTTGGTTTCTTGTAGTCGTCAACAAAACCTGCCAGTATTATTACAATTTTACCCAAAAAGATGCAGAAGTACAAAATTCTTGACATATCTGTCAGTTTCATTAATAAGAACTAATTTTGAGATATTTAATTGAGAATTACAATTCCTAAAGCCTTTGAGTTATAATGATATTCATTAATTAAAGCACTCGATGCTTTTTGTGATATCGTTTGTTGTTATTTCCTGTACATTGGTCTTTCAGTCACAGAGAAGCAAGAGTCGAACAAACCTGGCTGAAGGAAGTCCTGAAAATTCCTCCATAGGATCTGGATCTCTAGGGGACACTGGGGATCATGAGCCCTTGTCAAGGTCCAAATCAGGTAGGGGAAGACAGCAAAAAAAAAGGGTTTAAATATTGTAAAGTTTAAATACTTAAATGCATTACAGACATTTTACAGAGGTTTTGGATAAGTTCAGATCTCAGGACCTGTATAAACTACAATTATACAAAATATCTATCTTATAACCTTGACATTTGTATACTTAGTCACATGACTTAGTGTTGACATGTTAGTATAAATATCACTTGCCTTTTGTTCATGATTCTTGTAATTAGTTGGTGATATTAAATTTAGTGACCTCAACTTTAAGAACCATGATCAACACATTCTCACATTATATCAAACTATGACATTGTAGATCAACACATTCTCACATTATATCAAACTATGACATTGTAGATCAACACATTCTCACATTATATCAAACTATGACATTGTAGATCAACACATTCTCACATTAAATCAAACTATGACATTGTAGATCAACACATTCTCACATTATATCAAACTATGACATTGTAGATCAACACATTCTCACATTATATCAAACTATGACATTGTACATCAACACATTCTCACATTATATCAAACTATGACATTGTAGATCAACACATTCTCACATTATATCAAACTATGACATTGTACATCAACACATTCTCACATTATATCAAACTATGACATTGTAGATTAACACATTCTCACATTATATCAAACTATGACATTGTACATCAACACATTCTCACATTATATTACATACCCATTTAATCTTACATGCTTGAGGTGGCGTTCAGTACAGCTGTTCAGTCTGTATTTCTGTATCACACATCCAGATTGGAACTACTAAGGTGTCTTCTTTGACGTCTGCTCACCAATATTTTTAGATGCAGTGAATTGAACTTTAAAAAACCCCAATTCGTTTAACCCCAATTCGTTTTTAATTTCATTCATATAGTGAAGGTAAAAATATTTCAGAAGCATAAAAGAGGGGGTATGTAATAAATACAAAACTTGTTTGATATGGCTTATGAATATGTCTTGGCCTGATGGCCTCGACATATCCTTACGCCATTACAAACTCATTATTTCCACTACCATATCTCCATACAAGCTCTTCCAGATGCCTCTGATAAACAACTGCCATTTGCATAGTCAATTCATAGTGCCACCTAATGGAAATATCGTCTGCAGTAAAACCAGCATTTAAATTCTTCCCAAAATGCAAATAGGTGCTGCAATCTTTGCAGGTAGAATTACAGAATCCAAACTATCAGATCGATTTCTGAGGATTCAGTTTATCTCAAGACTTGTCAGTTATCATGAAAAACTTTTTTGTAACCAAAAAATAACAAAACTAGCCAAATAGCATTCACAACAATAACATGGATTGACGAGTTTTAAGCCGAACATTAGGTAAAACGAATCTGTTTATAGCACACTAACCTGGGAATCACTGCTTGAAGTACAAATAAGCAAGAATGTTGATGTTTATTATTTTATACTTTAGAAAGAAACAATAAACACGGAATATTGAAGGAACCCCAAGTGCCTGAGTGGTCTAAGTTTCTCACTTTTACTGATCACTGACATCTCACCACTGTCCATGTGGGTTTGAGTCTCTGCTCAGCCAACGTGGGTATCTGAGAAATCTTGCCAGTAGCTTCCTGTGGATTGGTGGTTCTTCCCAGAGTTTTCCCGGGTTCTTACTGCAAAAAATATACTGGCTGCCATGTATAGCCTGTCTTGTGCTGAAAAAAATGGCATTAAACCCACAAAAACCACAAACCACAAACTGAATATTGAACTCGACAGCATTAACTCGGCATATATCAATATGCAGTTTTTCCAAGCCAGCCATATTGGGATACTATCAGCTGGTGGCATGCTGTTCTCTTCATAACATATTGTGCAATGTAGGAGGAGACATGTATACTGAGCTGTTGTTCAGTCTGTGGTCGGCGCTGTGAGGGAAAGGGTTAAATTTAATAATATTTTACTTTCTTAACAATCTTCCCTTGTCTGAAAAGACATGTTGGTGAGGACTTTGGACTGACACTGAGAAGGGTTGTCATCAGTTCACACAATATAGGATTATTTAATTTGTACACCGTAGGAATGGGCTACACTATAGAATGGGACGGAGCTGTACTTACACCTTGCACTGGATTAACATTTTCCTTGCCTGGTTAAGTTGTTCGCACTTCAGAGCAATTAATTATGTTATAGGAAGATAGATATAGTTCTGTGATTTTTGGAGATGGTTGCAGTGCAAAAGCTGTCACAATGACCAGTCTCCAGGAGGCAGTTACTCTTACCCAGCTGGACTTGAAATTCCAGGCTTTGGGGTTGATATGCACTGGACTGGATCACTTCAGGTATTTCCATCCTAAATAGGGTAAAATAATATTCCTAAAGTGTGACAATGTTGCTTCAACAGTAGCATCATCTGTAAGAGTAAGAACTGTAAAGTTGCTGATTAAACTATTTATATCTGTAAGTGATGTATGTATTTAGTTGGAATCAAAGGTTTATATAAAACAGAGAAAGAAAGTTAAAAGTGAAAAATAAAATTATCTAGGCCTTCTATCAATAAAATATATTGTTTTGACTTAATTCTTTATCTTTACATTTTTAGAACTTAACTTTTAATCGGCACTGTATAGCCAGTAATGTGCTAATGTGCCATTAAACTCAATACGTACATATTAATTTTCCTATCAATAACTGTAAACTATAATACTTTGTATTTTTACTCAGACAATTGGACAGTAACATTAGCCTACATTTCTATTTTTTACTAGGTCTAAACATAAAAGCCTAGTATATCTTGTGATATCTACCCAACCAACTTAACCCAGAGATTTTTGTAAGTGGGAATGGGTCCAGGGACGATCATTTTTATAAAGAAATGGACTAGTTGGGGAAAAAAAATCAGGAATAAATTGCTAAAATTGGGAATTTTTAAATCTTTCTCATTGGGACAGAGGCCCAGTTTTGCCCCTGAGAACCTCTAAAAATATCCCAGTAACCTCTTTCATTTAACATGTTATTTATAAGATACAACTTGAACTCAGCATCATTAATTTATATCATGAAATAAAGGAATTTCTATATCCCTATTATATTTTCAATAAGCCACGTTCAATTTTATTTTAGTTGAAAGAAATTAGTTTTTACAAAAAACTTGCACATTTGGTAGTGATTCACAAGTAGACATAATGTATTTCAGGCACAAAGTGAATTTAGTTCACCTTTACAGATAACACCCAAATTTGGTAGTTTATACAGCAATATAGTTTGTGAATTTCTGTATTATCCTTGAAATCATCTTAGTCTCTTGGTGTATGTGCACCCCCACCCTACCCCCACCCCCATCAATGAATAAATAATTCCCCAAAATATAAAAACAAACAAGAAATCTTAGTGTTGAGTCATCAAGAGTATTGTAATTTTGTTAAAACCAGTCTGTGAGACTGGTTCAAAACAGTGAAAATCACTTTAGGTCAGGTTGCATAACTGTCTGAGCATAAGAATTTAATGTAAGACTCCAAAATTAGAAACCATATTTAAAATTGTTTATTATCTTAGAAAGTTTGCAAGTTGAGTAAACAAAAAAATATTTGCACTTTTGTGCTAAAGATTTTGCATGACAATGGGGCTTGATGCAGTATAATTTTGTAGAAGATCAGGTTTTATGGTAAATGTTTTCTGTGTGGAAAACAAAGAGTATAGACCTAGAATGACAGCTATATCATAGTCTGTGAAATTATTGGATATCATTATTGTTAGCTCCATTTGTAAAGGTACATTTGGAATTTAGTGCTAATTGCATGTTTAAAGTGCTCTGTAATCAAGACCATTTGCTTGTTGTATAGGCTAGTCCAATGCATGCCTAACTGTATGTGGTAACTTTAGCTTTTTAGTTTCAGATAGAGCTACTGTATATACTCGCGTATAATCCGGGTCCAAATGCAAATCAGATCAGGGTCTATATTGTTTGTTCTACTGATTAGTCCTTACAAAATGCATAGACCCAGATCTGCCGGCACATTATGTGCTGGCAGATCTGGGTCTATGCAGTTTGCAGTTGGTATCGGCTTATATGCGAGTACATATGGTAGTTAAGGGCCCTTTTGATACAAGATCAGGCATATCTTCATTTTCTTGCAACACATATTGTTCAAAAGTTTCCAATTCACATTTTTGGGAAAAGAGTTGTATATTTTCCTCCAAGTTGATTCTGTATTTGATCTGAACTAGTACCATGTATTTTTGAATTTCTACCACAAATATTGGCTTTCCTTGAGCCTGGACAAATATTAAAATATTGGCTTTCCTTGAGCCCGGACAAATATTAAGCACAATTAGGTTGCTGAAAAAGAGAAAAGTTTGAAATGTTTTGTCAGCATTTTAAGGGGAATTTTTTCACTTTGACCATATAACAAAGTCCATTCCTATGTCTAAAGAAGATTTTTAAAAATCTGACTTTTTAGATGAATACCAACCAACAACTTTCCAGATTTTCACAGTAGGAACTCATCAGATCTTAGTGTAAAAAAAAAATTTCACAGCATTTGTGTCTTTGACCTCCATGGATACAGTTTATTTTCATTTCACTATAAGGGAGTTTTATTGGTGCCAGTTAATGCATAATACTTTGTTTTAAAGATCTGAAAATAACAGCTTTGAAAGAGTGCATTTGAATTTGCAATAACTTCATACATTTTGTAACCTTAGCGAAATTGTCCAAATAACGACACTAGTCAATCATTCAGTAATTTGAACTTAACAATTTAGTAATGTTAAAAATGGTATACTGCATTTTATATTTTGCATAGAGTTTGTAATGGTACAAATAAAATTGCAATGTTTCTTTTTTGTATTTCACAAATTACAAACACCTTGCTACAGTTTGGTTCCAATGGATGTTTAAAAAAATGTGCAACTCAGTGACAGAGGGGTGAATACTGAGTTATGTATTTTTACATCACAAAGGCAAAATGTATGAAGCACTTTCTTTCATCAATGGTTTGGACATTTTTCAAAAGTTTCAAAGTTGCATTTTATCTTAACCCATCTTGTTTTTAACTTTGAGAGTGTGACTAATATTTTGCACCCTTGTTCCCTCATCCCTTCCTCCAGACAAGCGACGACGGAGATCCAGAAGGGGTAGTGCTGGAAATATAGCTGCAGATGGTAGTCCTAAATTAGGCAAGCAAAATAAAACCTTGGCCAAGTCCACAAATGCTATCAACTTTGATCAAGATTCCTCCTCTGCAGACCTCAGAGGTAAAATGGCAAGGCTGTGCCCTTTAGGCTTGCAGTATTGCAACCACATCTTATATTAGTGGTCATTCATATGCCAATTCTTTATCTGATCTTATTCATTCATTAGACTAAAAGTAGTGGCATTGGTTTGGGTAAAAGCAATACTGCTTACTCTGCAAGTAAAGCATCTTCCTTCTATCCTTATTTTAGAATTTGTGTTGTCACTGCTATATATCCTCACCATACCTTTTGACTGGATCTAACGGCATTTGTTCATGTTTCCTTTTTCCCAGGGAAACTTATAACATATTTTTTCCTTTCTTTTCTATTTTCACTGAATCACTCTCTCATTCTCTTTTATTATATATTTAATCAGAACCATCTTTACTTCAGATTAATTGACCTATTTTCCTGTCATGTTGGTTAAATTCTACATTACAGAATTTCAGATTATTATCAAGTACATGTAATGTGATTTTAAGATTCTGAATTGCAAATTTACATACATTTCATGTCAGAAATATGAAATCTCTTAGAATTCTTAAATTGATTGAATTTTATACACTTGTTCCTTATACTAAAAGCCTCCATTTCAATCTTCACTCTGACATTCTTTTTGTACATGCAGTATCAATAAAATGACTACTATTAACCAACAATCATTTCTTTTTGAAAATTTATAGGTGAGGTTTAACTTGTCATAATTTGCACACCTAAATATTCAGAAATTAATAAATATTGAAGCAAAAAATATAACTTTAGGATTAGATTTTTCATTTTTGTTAAATATTACATATGCCCTCCCAAAGTAATAGTCTTACCCCATGTGTCTTATATTTAACAATATTATATGATTAACATATATTCTCTCTCATGCAGCAAATGACTTACAGTGTATGCACATAATGAGGAACTTGTTTCTTAGTTAAATGACTTACATGGACGACACATAATGAGGAACTTGTTCCGTAGTTAAATGACTTATATGGTATACGCATAACGAGGAACTCGTTCCTCAATTAAATGATTTACATGGTATACACATAATGACGAACTTGTTCCTCAGTTAAACATGTAATAGTGATTTTTATATTTTTTATACAGATGTTTTAAAATATGAGACAAAAATAAGATCTCCTTTGAAATTCATTTAACACTGAATTTTGCACACAGTATGTGAACTTTACAATCCTTTGCTGCATTCAGTTTGTATACAAGCAGTTTTCAACCTATGAAGACAACTTGTCCTTCTAGTTATGGGTTGAAAATAGTTTGTGTAAAAGAAAATCAATCTTACATATTTGATGCCTGTTGGAATACAAAAAAATTGCATAGCTGTTGAGATAAACACAAAAGTGAATTTCTAAACATTTTCCTACTGATTTGTATGATAAATCAAAATTTACTTAGTAGTGTCACCAGTCTGTTGCAAATCAGTATTTTCAGACATCATAGTAACATTTATTCATAACTAAATGTTTAGAAAAAGAAAATATCAGTATCACATATCATTGTTTATCATGATAACTGCACTATTTCGGTTAATAAGACTATATCATAATTGTTAAATATTTAACATGCTTAAAAAAACTTCATCATGTCATAGATTGCATCATAACATCATGTCAGGCTAAGGCGTAGTGTATGAGGTACCTGACAGTATCTAAAAGTGATTTTGCTTGCTACTCTTATGTTTTGTCAAATAAAATCGATCTTTTAGTAATGTGATGAATAAACGTTCACATTTATGATCATTTCAAATGAAAGTTTATCAAACTTTTCGAATGATTTTAGTCTTTAGCTCACCAAGACTTGCAAATGAAATTATTTGACTCCTTTCATAAATTTCATTTGAAATGAGCACTTATGTAAGAGCCAACATATATACTTCATTGTTATTTGAATGCACATGATATCTAAGTAATTTTTGTGTTTTTGTTAAATTAGTGAAAATTCTGATCTAGACTTGCTAAAATTTTCTGAATTGGCCTGAAATCATCACATTTTATTAAATTAATTCAAACAAATTACTTGCGTAAGATGTTGCCAGATCTAAGAATATTTAGACTGAATTCTTATGTACTAATTGTAAAAGGTAAATAGAGGATTTTTCATGAGTGTTCATCAAGTGTTAAATTTATGCAACAAGTTGAATAATTTCTATCTTTTGTGAGGTGTTATTACATGTGTTAATACCGTATATACTCGCGTATAAGCGGATACCAACTGCAAACTGCATAGACCCAGATCTGCCATCGCATAATGTGCTGGCAGATCTGGGTCTGTGCAGTTTGTAAGGACTAATCAGTAGAACAAACAACATAGACCCTGATCTGCAGGTACATTATACGATTATGATATGGGTATAATAACCGAAATAGAACAGTAGTCATGTGATAAATAACTTGTATGATGAATGCAAGTTCAAGATTAATTTCTACTTTATGCTACTCACTAATCTTGCTATTTGATATTATACTATGTAGTCTCAGAATGACATGCAATTATTATTACATTACATTATGACCCTGATAAATAGTTACATTATTTGATAAATACATTTTTGTCCCCAAATGGCTATGCTGTTTATTGGATTCCAATTTTCTGCTAAATATGTATGCTTAATATGCTTTGCTCTGCATGCTGTGGAGGAGTGTTGCTCTGTTGCTAATGGCAACTGCTGCAGCAGCAACATCCCCACATGTTTGTTCTCTTATTCCATCACTAGGCGGCCAGTCCAGTGAGGATTTGCTTAATGACTCTCTGCATAGTCAGGCAGCCGACAGTGCCAATCTTAGCAACTCCACTTTCATGCTTCCAGGTAAAATGCATGCTTTCATCTAAGTTGCCATAGTGACCTGTAGTAGATATATTCCTGCATGAAGCAAAATAGCTTGTCTAGAAAATTGCATGTGAAAGCATGTTTAGACTTTTTTCTTTTTTTAAAAAAAAGTAAGTTACAAAAGAATGAATATTTTCTGAGTATCTTTCACCTTGTTGCAGTTAAATGAATGAGACAAGAAATCTACTAGCCATGCTTTGCATTGAGTGGAGCTCAATCAAAGAAGTGAAAAGAATTATGCTATATTCCCAATTACATTTATTTTGTCGGGTGTAAATTTTGTTGAGTCCACGTTATTGGGAAGCAAGACATAGCAGCATCAACATTTTGAGGTTGTGGTTAAAGTTTTCATTTGCATTTATTTCCTAAACCCCTTGATGGGTTAAGTTACATCCAGCATGTATTGAGTTAATTAATTGCAAATAAAAATTAGAATTGTCAGTGCTAAGTAAACCTGACTGTGTGTCATCTCCAAACTTAACAATTTGTGTTTTGATTTACATTAACTAAATACACTTAACAAACAGCAGTGTTGTGAAATAATTTTAAAAGTTTATGTCAATCAGTGTTGGTCACTATTTTACATCAACTCGTTTCAACATTAAATAAGGAAATTTTATAAATCACATTCCATAATCATTTATAAAGACACTGTGTAATGACTGAATGCCATGGTTCAAATCTATGACGTGTACTTAAATCTAACCAATGTTGAATTTTTTATTCACTAGTACCAAGTTGGAATAGAGATTTTATCTTGTGTAAGGTTTGCCAGCACAGAAACACATGCATGTAAATGTTTGCTCATATTGTATGAAAAATAATATATCTCTCTAGCATTGAGATGTATGTACATTGTATGTTTAAATTTGGTGATGAAAAAATGGAAATTTTAGCCATGGAGTCTGCATTACATATGCAATAATTATAGCCATGGAGTCTGCATTACATTTGCAATAATTATAGCCATGGAGTCTACATTACATATACAATAATTATAGCCATGGAGTCTACATTACATATGCAATAATTGTAGTCATGGAGTCTGCATTACATATGCAATAATTATAGCCACGGAGTCTGCATTACATATGCAATAATTCATAAGATACTCTTTCTATGCTGTTTTGAAACCCTTTAACTTGTGCATTGTTTATAACAACACCAAGAGCATGACATATGCTTAACAATTATAATCTTGGATTCTAATACATGTACTTTATAGCAGTCCAAAATAGCAGTGTTTTAAGAAGAAAATTAAAGTTGTTTAGGCTAAAATAAAGTCTGTGCCAAGTTAAACTGAACTTATTTGGTAAATGAAGCTTGCATACTATTAAAAACTTACGTAAATGTAATCTTTTGTGTGAAATTCATTTGCAGTGACTTAATTACCTGGTTCCTTTTCATACTCCTTACTTCCTCAACCCATCCAAACTACCCTCCATTTTTTCCGCTCAAGGAAATGAAAAGAGAATAGTTTTATTTGTCTTATGTAGCTTCATATAAAGGTTATCAATGCATTAGCAGCGTAAGATATGAGAATCTATTCTCTGCATGAAAATACTTTCCCTATCACTAAGTCCATCTTCAACTAGCAGTGTTTGTAAGTCCTTCAGTAAGCTCATCTTCAACTAGCAGTTTTTGTAAGTCCTTTAGTAAGTCAATCTTATACTAGCAGTTTTTGTAAGTCCTTGAGTTTATTTGACATTCTGAAAACTACAATTTGGATAACTTTTCATTTGAACATAAAAAGCCAGCTTTTGTAAATGTCTTAATACAGAAAAGTAAAGTCTCTTTAATCAAATTCATAACAATTAATCACATTCCCCAAATTATTTTACACTCCAATTTGACCATCAGTGATCTCCAATTAATAATTTACACTTATGTAATTGACTGACACCTGTCATCAGTGAAATTGAGAATAGGATCAAGCTTATTTTGCCATTCCAACTGTCATATATCGTATGTACTCACTTTACCGTATGCAAACAACATAGACATTACATAATGTGCTGGCAGAACAGGATCTATGTTGTTTGTTCTACTGATCACTTGTAACAAACTGCATAGACCCAGATCTGTTGGCAAATTATGCAATGGTAGATCTGGGTCTATGCAGTTTGCAGTTGGACTTGACTTGTAACCGATTATATATGGTAAACCTTGCAGATGAGCCATTTAAAAAGCAGTTCTCTCTCACTATAAAATACCTCAGTATAAGTTGTCACTTTTATAAGACAGATATGGTCATAGATCATATTTCATTATTTAATAGTAATATGTATAAAATACCTCAGTATAAGGTGTCACTTTTATAACGCAGATATGGTCATAGATCCTATTTCTTTATTTAATAATAATATGTATAAAATACCTCAGTATAAGGTGTCACTTTTATAAGGCAGATATGGTCATAGATCCTATTTCATTATTTAATAATATGTATAAAATACCTCAGTATAAGGTGTCACTTTTATAAAACAGGTATGATCATAGACCCTATTTCATTATTTAATAGTAATATCATGTATAAAATACCTCGATATTAGGTGTCACTTTTATAAGACAGGTATGGTCATAGACCCTATTTAATTATTTAATAGTAATATCATGTATAAAATACCACAATATAAAGTGACCTCATATATAAGGGAGTCCACTTTTAGGGCTCTAATGAATGGTGTTATAATGAGGGAGTACTTTACATAATATGTCTTTTAAAAATCTGTGCTATTTCTATTGGAGGCATTTCCACACATTTAAGTGACTGTAAAATGTAGTTTGGGGAAAACCAGGAAAACCTATCTTTGCTGGTACCCAGCCAAAATTGGCAGGTCAATATCATAGGCCAGTAACTAGTAAAATCTGTGTCTGCTGATTGGTTAGTCAGTGATGTCATTTGTACCACGGTGATGCCATTCACATAATGGCTAGTTTGGAAACTTCACCCTGAACTGCATTGATTGGTTGGTAGCATCACATTGGTGCAGTGCATCATGGGACAAAGTACGCAGATTCTGTACTTTCACTAAGATGGAGGATGATAGTTAACTGCAGTCTAATTAGCACCAGAAGTATGATGCAGTTGTCAGTGAAATTGACATCGTCAGTAATACATGAATTTGCAGTACCTTTAAAAATACATCAGTCTGTAAGTGGGTCACAATTCAAAACTTTTGGATACCACCCTCATGCTGTAATAATTGTTCAGTGATTGTATTGTATTGACTTTAGCTTGAACACTGTATTTACTACACAGTCTATCAGGTAAAAATCCATATACTCATGTCCATGTTAGGAATTAAAGGTAGCTTCCAAAAATATATTTCCACGCAACTTGAATGAAGTGAGAGAAGATTAGACAATGTAATGTAAGAATTTTGATTCATCTATTTAAAAAATGTGATATATACTTGTGTTGCTTTGTAGGCCTTGGACGTGTGAGTGTGGCAGACGATGATGACGGAGGATTTCGAACTGTTAGTGGGGAGCCAGAAACAGGGGAAGAAATGATGACACTGGAGGAATTCCTTGCAGAAGGAAAAGAAAGTTCAGATAAAAAAAAAATGGTATGCTAAAATGAAAAGGTGTGAAAATGAATTGCATTTATCATGGCATTTAGCCATTATAAATGCAAGAGATTCTGGTCATATCACCTGTGCCAGGAAGACAAAGGTTTTACTATATGACTGCACTTATGGTGTCATTGTTATCATCATATTTTTATGCCCCACTATTACAGTGGTAGAGCATATATTGTTATCTTGGTCCATTTGCCTATTTGTCCATCTGTGATATATTGGTTAGGTTTTGCATTTGGGTTAGTTTTCAGGTGCTTTTTTTATACTTTGAGTCATTTACCATTCATCATGGTGCATTTTGCAGGCAAGACTAATGATCTATGTTTGGTACCAAGAAAGGAAAATATCAGTCAAGGGGTTAATTACTTTATCTCCAGTAAAACTCTGCCAGAATACAAATACTGTATCTTCATAATTGGGGTTTCTTTCTTTTGGTACCAAACCTACATACATTTTTAACTCACCTGGCTGCAAGTCCAAATGAGCTAATGGTATGGCCCCATGTTTGTTTTGTGTCATCCATCTAGCATCTATCAACAATTCCTTATTACTGCTCTGGAGGCCATATTTCTGATCCAAGGTGTATCAAATTTGGAATGTGGGTTTACATAATCAAGATCTCAGATGCGTTTGATAATGAGCGAGATCCACACATATGAATGAGGTGATCTTGCATCTGATTGGGTGAGCTTGTTACCGCTCTCGAGACCATATTTCTGATCTGAATTTGATCAATACTAGTTTATATCATCAAAATCGCAGACAGGTTTGATAATAAGTGAGAGTCATGCATAATAATGAAGTGATCTTGCATCTGATTGACTGAGCTTGTTGCTACTCTGGGAGCCATATTTCTGATCTGATTTTAATCAAACATGGAATATGGGCTTATATAATCAAAATCATGGATTATTTTGATAAAAAGTGAGTTAAATAGTTTTATATCATCAAGATGTTGGATGAGTTTGATTATGAGCAAGATTTATGCATATTTACGTGGAAATTTGTTTCTGTCTGAACTCGTTACCCCTCTAGAGACAGAATTTAAATCGGATTTTGCTCCAGCTTGGTAAATTATATCATCATGACATACTTGCTAACTTTCTAGATAGTGTTGGAGACTTTCATTTTCATATTGTGGATTTTGTGGTCAAAAGGGGGTCATTGTGTCAAGCCTGAGTCTTGGAAAATTTATATTGACTACAAAGTTTGGTTTGTATAATTGTTTGGATATAATTAGCCTTTTTATTTTGCAGTAATTTTAAATTTAGGGGAAAATAGTGATATTATTTATTTATTAAAATACATAAATAAAACTGTCGTGGACTTTAAACAATTACAAAAATTGTCACAACAAAATAGTTATTGTAGCATGTTTACTTTTTTTTAATGACTGTGGATTTATCGAAGCCACTATGCTTTCAGTTTCTTTTTTTATTTGGTTTAATTAAGTTGTATTTATTTCATTTCTCAAAGGCAATGCACAAAGTCTAGCACAAAACTAATTTATTTCATAATATAATATTTCTTGATCTTTTCTGTGATTTTCATTTTCCAGCCCAGTGTTCCAAACTGCTCTTAACTTTAATCTCCTTGTTATTTCCCCTGCATCCTGCTTTTCTGGTTTGCCAACAGGATGTCACTTCAGCAGCAGCTGTGTTGTATTGTACAGGATAAATTGTGAAATAAAACCTGTTCATTGCTGGTGGCAATAAAAAGCTCTGAAAACTGTAAAAAGTCAGGAGATTCCTTAATATCTCCAGAATCCTGAGATATTTTCATGAAACTTTGCATACTTTTGTATCATGACTAGACATTGTGTCCTGTAAAAACTGTAATCTGTCTGGTCAGCATTTTAAGAGTTATCCACATTTTTATTATCATGTTTTGTTTGTTTAAGAGTTTTTGTCCCCATTTTTATTTTATGCCTAGGTGTATTATGTTACGGTGTTGTCCATCTGCTTGTTGAAGCCATCTTTTTGCAGTTGTTGGTGAGATTGTCATGAAACTTTGCCCGAGTAAATATGACTTCATGTGTTGCATACTATAGCCACACCCCCTGCCTCAAGGTCAAGGTCACAGCAAGGAAAAATTTTAGTTTGCAACTTGTATCCTTGTCTGGAGTATAATTTTGCAAGCCACTGAGATTTAATGAAACTTTGCCCAAGTATATATCAAAGCTAGACATTGTGTCACATACCGTAGTCATGCCCCCTGCTTCAAGGTCAAAGTCAGAGGTAGGGAAAATGTAATTCTTTGACTTGTATCCTTGTCCAGAGTATAACTTTTGAACCACTGAAGATATTTTACTGAAATTTTGCCCAAGTATATATCATGACTAGATGGTGTGTTGTAGCCATGCCCTCTGCATCAAGGTCAAGGCAATGATGCCAACATCTCCAAATTCAGTAGAGTTTCTCTGATTGCCATTCCAATTTCATGGTAAAATAGTTTTAAGGAGGATACATTTTCCAGTGTTAGAAAACATTGTCACTGGTTCCGTTTCTGGAAACTGGTGCATGTGCTATACTTAAACCTTTTCATTGCAAAATACAGGAGAGGAAAACTGAGCACCAGTGTGTATAATTCAAGTCACATGGGAAAATGGCAACCAGTGAAACATCACCAAAAAAAGAAAAAATGGATTTTTTAAGTCACAATCAGTGATATTTGGTGGAAAATTCCAATATACTTCATACATTGTCCAAGTCACGACTTGGAGAACATTATGCAATTTGCGAGGTCAGTGCAAGTGACATGAATCTACCACATGGAGGATAGTTTGATATAGCAAGACACTTAAATGGAGAAAAAAATTGTGGACTTTGTGAAGGCATGTAAAGAGACATAAAAAATTTCAGAATTATGCAGCCAAAAAACTTTTCAGTCATTAAACTAGAACTTTTGTCACAGTGATATCAAACTAATATTTCTACATCTCTTTTTTTTCCACTGAACTTCACATTAGAAATAAAGTGATTCTCTGCTTAAAATTCCTGAAGAATTAATTATTCCTTTGAATTTCAACACCACAAGTCAGATAGTTTGTTTACAATGCATCAGATAATTTTTAGCTTGCCTCTACAAAATACAAACATATGCATATGTGCAACCTCACTGCATTTCAACCATTCTTTCATCCTAGCTCCTTGGCAACTGTTTCGAGTGGTGTTCATAACACCAACCATCAGAGGTGGGGGCTAACTTTGTATATACATGTACATTCATGGTTCAGTTTTTGCATTTGGCTCAGGTTTTTTGCACCCTTTATACATACTGTTATACCTGGAATCATGAAACTTGGTGAGGGGTTGCATCTTGACAAGGACTCTAACCTCATAACAGAAGTAGAGCTCTGTGACCCATATTCAATGAAATTTTGTTTTAAGTTTCTTTTTCAGACTGTTCATGCTAGAATCATCAAACTAGATGGTTGTATGCATCTCTATTAATACAATACTCTTACAGTAAAAGAAGGCCACTGTGACCAACATTTTACATTTTACTGGCTTATTTCAAGTTTTTGCATTGAGCTCATGACCACAGAGGTCTTTTATACTACATCTGAAAGAATTAAAAAATGGTGTCTGCACAATAACATTTATTCTACATGACATACCTCAACCAAACTTTGCAGATGGCTTGCACCAGGGGAAGGAGGAAGGCTGTTAGGTTAAGATTTTCCATTTAGCTCATGACCATATAGGTTTTTGGCATGGTATATACATGCCATCCTTTTCTAGAATCAGGAAACTCGGTGAGGGGATGCATCTTGATGAACACTACTACTTAATTGCAGAAGTAGGCCATTATGGCCTTTATTTTATTCTTCACAGACTTGGGTCAAATTTTGTTTTTGATGTTCTTTTTTCATTTACTGTTTTTGCTAGAATCATGAAATTGATGATGATATGCATCTGTTAGGTCAAGGTCATGGCATACAAAGATATAAATCTGTGACTTCTATCTTTGTATGGGTACAACTTTTAAAACTTAAGCCTCTTATTTATCTTGTCTTGACAGTTTCTTACATATTCAGTCATACTCTATGCCTCAAGGTGAAGATCACAATAAGGGATAATGTAAGTCAATGGTCTGTTTCCATATCAAGTCTGTCACTTTTTAACCCCTACAGATATTTTGATGAAGCTTTACATAAGTCCATGTGTTATCATACTATAGTCAAGTACCTAGCTCATAGGTCAAGGTCATTAATAGGGAAAAGTTTATGAGGTGGGCATATAATGTACTGTATGCAGCACTCATGTTCCAAAATATGTCCATCTATCCATCACACTCTTTTCCAGAATTGTTATTTTCATGAAACTTGGTATGCATTTACATCATGACATCCCATATAAGATTTGGCTTTGCCAGATTAGTAATTTTAGAGTTATCTCCCCATTTTTTAAAATTTTGTTATTTACACTTAATATATGGGGTGGGTGGATCTTCTGTAAGCACTCACATACTGAAAGATCTAGTTTTTTACAGATGCATTTTTTGGAATTAGTGTTTTTCCATGTGGGTGGGTTTGGTAGTTCAAAATCATGTTTTAATGTGACATGTCATGACTATGTCCAGGGGTGGCGGCGGGCAAACACAAATCCAGAAAATATAGTCGGATGCCAAGACTCCAAACCTATTGTCTGCAGCTTCGAAAGGCTAGAGAAAGGGACTGATCACGTGATACTACATGATCACATGATACTACATGCATACTGTCAACTTTGATTGGATTTTCAATACTGATGTCAAAAATAAGTTCTGAGCATGCACACTGAATGTGATCCTATAACAAGCCCAGTGTAGACACCGAGTTAAGGGGTTAATAGTAGCTTCTGTTTACCTCCCAATTTCAAGGTACATGTACAAGACCCCTGTACAAGTGTTTGCTTATGACAATTCTAACTTTATATCATCATATCAGACTGCAATTAACTATAAACACTTCCCTTATGGTTATTAGTAAGATTCAGTCTATTCTAAACCTGGCTATGTGTAATTACAATTAATTAAGATCACCAAGTTGTGTATAAACCAAAATTAAGCAATTATCATTTGTTGACAGGTTCTATAAGAAATGAGATCTGCATATGATGAGCTTGTTACTTCTTTAGCTCTAGAGGTATATTTCCCATCAGTTTCCAATAAAACTTGGTAAATATGTTTTATCAGCAAGATCATGGATGTCTTCAGTTGTGAGCAAGAGACTTTGTGTGTTAATTAAGCCATTATCTTTGGAAATAATTTGTATCTTACTATAGTAAAATAGGTAAAATCAACACAATATAAAATTAGGGAGATAGTTTAAATAGGTTTGTGTTCTTAAACTATGTAAGCCTGCTTAGTTAAATGGTCAGCTGTTATGTAAGCAAAGTGAATGATATCAGGGCCACTTGGACATCATATTTAAACTGTTTAAAGAGAGAATGGTTTTGAATTTTTCAAGATCTTTAAATTTGAAATGAATCCACTTAACACAAAATCAGCAGCATCTATCATGAAATTTACATCATTATACTCTTAACCAAATGGATATCATTGTGCTTCTCATGAAATTTATATTATTATACTCTTAACCAAATGGATATCATTGTGCTTCTCATGAAATTTGCATCATTATACTCTTAACCAAATGGATATCATTGTGGTTTTCATTAAATTTACATTATTATACTCTTAACCAAATGGATATCATTGTGGTTCTCATGAAATTTACATTATTATACTCTTAACCAAATGGATATCATTGTGGTTCTCATGAAATTTACTCATTTATACTCTTAACCAAATGGATATCATTGTGGTTCTTGAAAGGACTGAAACCACCAAATCAAATATGAAAGAATTAATATTCCACAAAATTTCAGTGCTACTTGGGTGAGAATAAATTATAATGTTTTGTATAGAACTCATTTTTTTTTCTTTATGCAAATTAAGTATTTGAGTTAATATGTACTGTTATGACTCTATGGTCTAAGAAAAATAAAGAAAGTGAAACCAACAAATCAAGTAAAAATCAACAAGCAATTTATTTCTAGACAGTTAGAGTGAAAATTCAAAAGACACTTACAGTAACGTAAATTAAAATCCAAATAATCCAATAATCCTAAGTGTCCTAATCACAAGTTCTAGATATAGAATGTTCAGAATGAATGACTGTATCCTTGAATGTGTTGATGTGCCAATAGTCTTTAATGTCCTGATATGCCAGTAGCCTTTAATGTGAGGATGTACCAAAATGAAGTACTCCAGAATATCTGTGAATAAGTTCACATGAATGCCAAAATCATCAATTCAGAATCCAAAATCCAAAAGTCTATGAGCCTTTTTATAATCCAACGAATATTTTTAAAAATTCCTCAGAATTTGGAATGATTTTTCACAACTGTAATGGCTCTTCAAAGACTAATGTTAAGGTCGAAACTGAAAAACTGTCCACTTAACATGATATATATAAAGATAGGTCACATGACAATGTTCTATATTATGGTGTATGTGACTTTTGACACATAACTCTAAAGGAAATTCTGGTTTTATTTGTAAACAAAATCAACCTTGACCTCAAATTGAATCAACAACTTGTTTACCAAAACCATCCTTGAACTCAAATACTAAGTAAACAACCTAATTCAAGGACAATAGCTAAACATGTCAACATTATACTTAATATTAAGGTTTTAGCAAATATTAAAGTCAAAAAACATTTATAATTTCCTAAGGTATTTATAATATTATATAAACATCATACATAACAGTACTTGTATACTAACTTCAATCAAGGAATTTGATTTTACAGAACAGTAAATTTTACCTCATTTGACCAAAACACTACTGTTTGCAAGCAGAATTATTTATAAGATTATAGGAATCATACACAGCACTAGACATTCACTGTATCTATTGTATTTCATTTGTACAATAATAGGAATTATACACAGCTCTAGACATTCATTGTATCTATTGTATGCCAGTTGTACGATACTAGGAATTATACACAGCTCTAGACATTCATTGTATCTATTGTATGCCAGTTGTAAGATTATAGGAATCATACACAGCTCTAGACATTCAATGTATCTATTGTATGCTAGTTGTAAGATTATAGGAATCATACACATGACTAGACAGTTATTGTATCTGTTGTATGCTGGTTGTGAGATCATATGAATCATGCATTGCACTAGACATTAAATGTATCTGTTGTATGCTGGTTGTAAGATCATAGGAATCATACACATAACTGGACAGTCAATTTATTAGTTGTATGCTGGTTTTGAGATCATAGGAATCATACATCGCACTAGACAGTAAATGTATCTGTTGTATGTTGGTTGTAATATCATAGGAATCATACACAGGACTAGACAATATATGTCTGTTGAATGCTGGTTGTATCATAGGAATCATACACAGCACTAGACAGTAAATGTGTCTGTTGTATGTTGGTTGTGAGATCATAGGAATCATAAACATCACTAGACAGTAAATGTATCTGTTGTATGTTTGTTGTAAGATCATAGGAATCATACACAGGAGTAGATAATAAATGTCTGTTGTATGCTGGTTGTAAGATCATAAGAATCGTACACAGCACTAGACAGTAAATGTGTCTGTTGTATGCTGGTTCTAAGATCACATGCTGGTTGCAAGATCATTGGAATCATTTCCTGGAGCACTAGGGAAGAGTTTGCGGAGTCCTTTTTAAGTATCGCTAAACTAACTGAGCCAGTCAGCAGTTGTTGTATCATGTTGTAGTGCAGAGGAAAATCATTCATAATTTTTCTTTGATTTTTCCTGCAGATTTTCTTACCAGTAAAAAAAAATGTTGCTTGCATTTGATAGAAAGCAACATTAAAACCCAAACAGAAAATAAAATTATCATTGGGTTCAGCCTCTTGACTTTTGCATAGGATGACAAAGCAAACATGTGTGATTCTGCCAGTTCTTTAGACATTACTTGCACTTAAAATTCCAATCATTTCATTTAAATGCAACTATATTTAGAAAATGCAACATAACCTATGCTGATTTTGTTTAATAGGTTGTGACCATATTAGTAACCTACATAAATAAAGATAGTCTTGGTGCATTTGAACTTTTAACTAATGTACTGGATTTCATCAAAAATGTTAAAAAAAAAAAAAAAAAAAATTAAAGAAATAGAGAAATAGATAAGGAACTTAATTAGTGTAGTGATGCCTCTTAAGGAATCAAGCAAACATTTGAACTTAGCAATCCCTTTATGATTGTTATTCTTACATGAACAAGTGCTGGATGAAAAATGTATTGCCTAGAAAAGGAGTTTTATAGAAGAAAAGGACCTGGTCTAGATCATTACATCAAATTCAGATTTTTGTTTATGGCCAACATTACAGAAGTGCACATCAAACAAGCATGAACTGGTGCAGTCATGTTAGAATAGGAATTATTCTTTTTAACATAAGAATGTAAATCTCTTCCATTAATTAGAAAGCATTTAAGTCACATATTGTGCTAAGTAAATCCTGATTAATATTGTAACCAAAATGAGGTTATATATCCATTAATCATTTGTATTTGGGAAGTCTTTTTTTCAATTTACCTGCATGATGTTTTTATTTTCACAGAAAAAACCACCAGATGGCTTTACTCTTGAAGATTCAGAATCCAGAAGCAGTGAGAACTCGGATAACAGTGCTCGACGTTCTCTCTCTAGAAAACCAGCACCATCTCGCCCATCCCAGTTGAATAATGTCGGCAGAGCTGGTTCTATTCCTGATGTGGCTATCACAGTATCAGACTTAAATATGACACGCATGTCACGAGTGTCAACTGGTAGCAGTGGTAGTAGTCAGGATATACGGCAGGAAACCAGTTTCTCACATTTGAATTCTCCACAAGCAAATATTCGTCCAGACACATCCACTCCTGCTAGGAATCAGGCTGATTTTAGAGTCAGATCTTTGGAGGAAATGAACAGATATTCACCATTTCAGAGACCTGTCAATGATGATCATCGAAGCACATCAAGTTCAGACAGTGCCACTTCACCACAGGTTGTTCGATCTGGACAATACAATGATCAGTCATGTTCATCACAAAATAATCCTAACTATTATTCACATTCTCATAGGCCCACCATGGATAGAGAGCTCTCTTCTAATTCAGTTGATCGTGATAAATTGTCACCGGATGCACGTTTGGATCTTTTAACACGTGGAGGACAGCCTTTCTCACCAATGACTTCCTCCCCTGCAGTAGGGTGGTCACCAGCCCCAAACTTTTCTAGTCCTAGAGAAGCAGAACGAGAGTTGAAAAATGATGATGATTTGTCTGTTCAGTCAGCTCAAGGTCGGTACAACCGGTCACCTCAAGAGCATTCAGCAACAGCTGGATCACGACCCATGAAAGCAAATGCTCCTACACAAAGTACAAGTCACTCTCCTGGAAGACTCGACCACCGTCCACCCATAGGCAGTCATGTGGATGGTAGGCAATCAACACCACAGCGGAGATCAGGAGAGTCACCACAAGGTCCTCGGATTCTGGTATCCAGAGCTCAATTAGGGCTGACTCCATATGGACAGAGAAGTAGTGCAAGAGTAGCTAGACCTGCTAGTGCTTTTGGAGTACCTGGTAATGCCTTATTCCAGCACAATAGTATGGATTCCAGTGTGAACAGAGATCTACAAGGTCAGGTACTTGAATCTAGGCAGCCCCAACACACTGCTAATAACTCCACCATGAATAACTCCAACTATTCTGAAACCAATGGACCCATTCAAAGTCCTGTTAATTACTCACGAGCTCAGAGAATAGAGAGGCCACAATCTGTCCCACCAAATATGTTTAATTTTCCAGATGGCAGTTGTCAAGACTTGGATTCTAGTTTTAACAATAGTGAAAAAGTGACTTCAAGCAAGGGAACTCCACCAGTGCCACCCCCAAGGAGGAATAGAGATGTGGTTCAAAATATAAAAAATCAGTACAGTGTGCTTCGTGAACCAGGTGTGAATTCTCGAGGACCCTCATTAAACAAAACTAGCCCATCTGAGAGTGTTCTAAATAATAATGCAAGACCCATGCCACAATCAGGCATGGCCAGATCACAAACTCCAACAAGCAGGATGCTTCCACAACCAAAAGTAACACAAAATAAACCATCAGCACCAAGACCAATGAATAATGAGGAGGAGGGAACCACTCCGAAAGAAAATTCTGTCTGGTATGAATATGGTTGTGTTTAGATCTTCAGTCTACAGGGCTTGTCATGTTGTCATAGCACATCTAACAACCACAAATGATGCAGTTTTTCTACAATATTGAAATTATCACACTCTATTTTTTGTATATTTGTTATCAAGTACAACATTTCATATTTAATTCCATTGTGGATACTTTTTCTAGAGACTAATATCTGCAGTTTCATATTTTGGCAGCAGAATTTAAAAATAATTTTGGAAAGATAGTTTATGAATTGAAAAATTCATTTTGGTCATATGTGACAGCAGATCTGGTTAGGGTGGTTTGCCTTGAGAATGCATTTAGTTGTGTGAAACAACTCCAGTTCTATATAATCTTGTATGTACACCATTTCTAAAATGATTCTTGTGAGATCTGTGCTTCTTTTCATGCTTTTGTTTATATTGTATCATTTCATCCACTAGACTGCTAGCCCAATTTTCCTCTACTCATATCATTTAAACTTTGTACCACCAGTAGACAGTATGCAGTCAACCCATATATTATTCAAGGTTGATTTCACCATCTAAATTGTTGGAATTATTTTTGATTTCAGTACGTTTTATGAATGTTTTATGGTTAGCTTTATCATTTCTCAGATTTTTTGGCATAGACAGACACAAGTTGATGGTCTCTAATTTGAAAAGTATGGTCATCATGTGTAAAACCTCATTGGCCAGTATCAAAAAATCATCTAAAAGAAATTACATGTCAGTTGTCAGTGCATTCTGTTAGAGAATAAAGTGGGTAGGAGTAGAATTTGAACATATGGTTGAAAGGAAAAGAAAGTGTTGCAAACCCAGAGGTCCAAACTGTGTAATTTTGCACATATCCCACAATGCTTTGCTTTTCTAGATGAGAGCACCTGCTTTGTATATCCTAAAATCTTCACAAATATCTTGACAAAGAAGATCACTACTCTCAAAAGTTTGAATGTCAACTTTGAATGTTGAAGTTCTAAAGATTATATCTCGTTTGCAAAATAATTTATTTATAAGAAATTATAAGAAGGCATTTTGATCATAATGATGAAATACATCCATTAACTAAGATGAATGAAGTCACTTACTTTTTTTGACGTAATATAATTTTTTTTAAAATCTCGTATAGATCTGAAGAAGAAAAAAATTCTGAAAGAAATATTTATGAACTTTTCATGAAGTTATTGACACTCTGAAACACGAGTGTCATTATTTCTTTGTTGATGTATATATTTATTTTTTATTTAAAAGAACTTAGCAATTGTCTGCAATAAGCTAAAAATATTGATTTATAGTTGTTAAAAATTGACATTCAACCATTTGCTTTTAATTGCTGCTCATCTTATCTTTTGCATTCACTGCCATACTTGCTATTTTGTGACTAAACAAACTATTGTATGATGCACAGCTTCGGTCTGTAATTTTTGTATTTTGCACTGCTTTCTGACCATGTGCACTTCTTTTATTGTGACCACACTGCTTGTAGTAGGAGCATCTCGATTTGTTCCAGTTTGTCAGTATGTCTCTCCATCCATCTGTTTAGGGAAACTCATTAGCACGATTTTTGTCAAAACATACTGAATACAGACAAATGCAATTTTAAAGGACATGTTTGTATGCATATCGAGATGACCTCATTAGATTTTCAAACCATTAAAGCAGTTTTTAGCTCTGCTGGTCAAAGACCAAGAAGAGCTTCAGTGATGACCTGTCCTCCATCCAACATCCATCTGTCCATTAGCACACTTGTTATACTTACTCCTCCTAAACAGCTGAGAAGATTGCCATGAAATGTTACACACACATTATCGCAAGGTCTAGTTGTTCCTAAATGAAATTGGAGCACCTTGGCCATCCAGTATGGCCACCATGGTAGCCATCTTGAAAGTCTTACTGCTACTTTTCCTGAACAGATGGTCACATTGAGCTGGTGTTTTTACCAGGACTTTTTTTTATCTGGTTGGTCCTAAACAAAAATGGTACCAATTAGACCTCTAATATGGCACCATGGTGGCCATCTTGACAATCTTGTTATTGCTACTTCTGCAAACATATAGTTGTAACAACACTAAAAGACTTATGATATGTACTTGGTCCTGAATGAAAATTTAAAATGGTGCCAGTCAGACCTAAAAAATATGGACACCATGGTCGACATCTTAAAAATCTTATAGGTACTTTCTCAGAACAAATGGTCATATAGATATGGGTTTTCACTAAAAGAATAATTATGACATCTGCTTGGTCCTCCCATATCCTCAGCATGATATAACCAAATAAAAGTGCTGAAAGTTCCTTTAAAAACTAACCAACCTAAATGAAAATGGTGCTGATCAGACCTATAACATGATGCCCATGGTGGCCATCTTGAAAATCTAATCACTACTCTTAAAGGGATGGTCGTATTGACATGAGATTTTCACTAACACACTTTCAAATTTGTTTAGTTGGTCCTAAATGAAAATAATGCTGATGTGACTTCCCAAAATGTGAAAAACCTCATTACAACTACTTCTGAATTGATCGCCTTACCAACATTTAAAAGACAACTTTTCATTAAAACACGTCTTGGTCCTGAATGAAAATGATGCCAATGTGACATCACAAAAAATGTGAAACTTCTCATTACAGCTACTTCTGAATGGATGGCTTTACTGACATTCTTTTTTTTAAATAAAAACTTCTATATATATAGTTGTTTCTATATTAAAATGCTGCTGATCAGCATCCAAAATAAAAATGGCTGTCTTGATGGCCAGTATGAACATTTTTGTATGGCTAACAAAGGTGTTTTTTCAATAATTAACTATAGCAATATGTATCTGGCTCTGAATGAACATTGTGCCAGACCTCCAAGATGGTACTATAGTGGTCATCACCCTCTTGAATGAATGGTGGCATTGACATGGGCTTTTCACAACAACACTTCTTATGTAATTGGTGCTGAAGGAAAATTTAAGGTGCGGATCTGACCACCAACATATCTGTATTTTTTTGAAAGAGTTTGAAAACCAGACCTAAATGAGCTTGCTCTCAGGTTAAAGGTATTTTTTTGTTCTTCAATGACCCTTATGAATGCAGTGACTTGTGCATATACAAAGGAATTATGACCAGAATTTGTATTTAGTTGTATTCCAATAAACAAGTTGATAGTCAGCACTCTGACATTGATTTTAAGGTAAAAGATCTTGATGCAGGTTTTTAACTGTACTGGCTAGTGAGCATGATAACACAAACCCAGTTGTGGACATATCTGAAGAATACCATCAATGATGCTCATTCGATAACTTGGTTTTTGTCCCAAAAAAATATTAATTGTAGATTTAACCCATCTTAGCATGTGGGTATATCTTGACATTGTCAGAGACAAATTCAGTGATCTCCTATCCAGGATATCAGGTTGTCCTCTCCAAGATATCAGGTTGTTCAATCCAGGATATCAGATTCAAGATGAGAGACCATGACAAATGTATTACACTTACAGTTATTCCGTAAATATTTTAACTCGGATATGTTAGAAAATATTTTGTTCCCAAATTTCATTTATTGGAGTTTCTTAAGAATATCAGAGATGGTTTCAACGTTCAGCAATTATAAAGAATAAAAGAGAAGAAATAGGCTTATTGTGGATTGCTGGAAATTCTTTTGGGCCAGTAGAGCATCAGTCTCTTAGAGGGACACTTGTTTCATTGTTTATAAATTTGTGAACTTTATAGAATAGGACATTGTTGTCAAGCTCTTGTTAGCTCAGTTGCTCAAAAACCACATGTTGTAGACTAATTAAATTTGGCAGACATGTTTGTATAGATATGTAGATGACCAGATTAGATTTTCATGGCAATAAAGCAAGTTTTCCAATTTTTTGAAAAAAATGTGAAGTTGCTGGACAAATCTACTAAGTCAAAATGTTTCATAGTAAGATAGTGGAGAAGAAGAAAGTCTTTATTTCCGTTCAAAACCTTATGTTCATTTTGAATTTTATCTGTGGGGATAAAATGTCTTGAATATGATACAGGACATATAATTACCCATCAATCAGTATGTTCCTTTCCAGGTTGATCTTGGTAATGAAACTTAGAAACCTTTGTATTATCGGAGGAGTTTTCACTTGACTTTACATTCACTTCCAGTCAATACACAGCAAAATGGTGCGGAATGAAAAGTATGAATATTCAGAATTATTTACACTTTGCAAAAATATTATTGTGATATTTGTACAAAGTAACAAGTAACATCACTAGTATTTGTTGATAACCAGTAGCCAGTTTGGTATGGTATGGATAAATGATGCAGGTAAACAGATGAACAAAATTAACAGTTTAGCTCCAATCCAATATATATATATATATATATATATATATATATATATATATATATATATATATATATATATATATATATATATATATATATGTTAAATATTCACTTCTGTGTCATACATTCATAAGCAAATGTAAATGATTATTCTTTTTGTATAGAACATGTTTTAAATTTTGCATAAGAACTCAGTTGAACAGTACATGAATATTATTTTGAGAGCTATGAAAGGGACAGGACAAAATTTGTAGGCTGGACCCCCCAAAATTTGGGTGTAATTTACAAGGTCATTGCTTTTGCATTACCGTTGTTTTCTCCAGGCTGCACCTTTATGTCTTTTAGTACAGTAAAATTAAATGTAAACATTGGCAGAATGTTGCAAAAGGTGCAAAAAAAGTAACATATATCACTTGACAGCTTGTGCTTATGTCCAACTATTAGACAAGTCCCCTAAGTCATGAAGATACTTGATTTTACTCAGACCATGGGCCAAGCTTTTCATTCATCAAAATTACCTCATGCTTGAAAGAGCTCTAAGTAAGTGAAACATATAAATTTAAAGAATTTGTGACTTTTTCATGCTGAGTATTAAAGTCAGTGAAGATTGAATGACTGGTTATGCAATACAAATGCAAGCATTTGCACTGTGTATTTAGGGGCCATAAGATACAATTGAATTGAAACTAATGATGATGACAATTGGGTCATTGCCTCATAAACTGATAACAATACTGGAGTTCAGTCCTAAAGAATGCACAAGAAAATGGAATAATAGTAATATTAGTAACGATCCCAAATAAAATGGTTGTCATTCTTATTGGCAGAAATTCTTACATGTTTATCGAATAAGAACATAACTTCAGAATAATTTAACAATACTTTAGTTTAGTGAGAAATACTACTCTCTGAAATCATTGCAGCAATTTAAAGGAATTTAATATAAATGTTCATAATTTTGGTGATGTAAGAAACATGTACTTGTTCATTATAAATGATGAATTAATAGGCATAGCCTCCAGAAGTGAACTCATTTTCTTGGAAAGCTGGCAAAAACACTGCATTACAGCATTGATAATTATTTTGTTTGCTTGACATATCTCACTTGTATACAGCTTCATGATGGTTGCAACAATTTACTAGTAAAAAAAGAACTCTCTCACTCAGTATATTTAAATAATTAAAGGATTTTTTTTCTCCACCTGTAGTTTTTCACGATAGAAATTATCCTGTTTTTTGCTCATCTGCATTTTGTAACAAGTATTTATCTTTTTGAAATCAGCTGTAAAATTTTACTCTACTTGCATTTACCTCTCTCTTGGAAATAATTCTGAATTGTTTATTACGCTGGTATCTCCATCAGTATGGTGGACAAATCTTATTCAGGAACATTATACCATATTTACTTACGCTAAAAAACAACAAGCAGCATACAACCAGGTTTGCTGTCCCACAATGCACCAGTAGATCAGGGTATATGCTGTTCGTTCTGTTTACCAGCAAACAATGTAGACCCAGATATGCTGTACAACAATACACCAGACAATGAGGCTATACGCTATTTGTTTTGTTTACCAGCAAACAGTGTAGATCCAGATATGCTGTCCACAATACACCAGCAGATGACGGTGTATAATGTTTGTTCTATTTACCAGCAAAAAGGTGTAGACCCAGATTTGCTGTGTTCCACAATGCACCAGCATATCAGGGTATATGCTGTTTTATTTACCAGCAAACTGTGTAGATTCAGATATGCTGTCCCACATTGCACCAGCATCCATTTGTTTTATTTACCAGCAGTGTAGACCCAGATCTCCTGTCCCACAATGCATCAGCAGATCAGGGTAATTACCAGCAAACAGTGTAGACCCAGATTTGCTGGCATAGTATGCAATGACAGATCTGAATCTATGTGGTTTGAATTCAGTTGCACTGTATATATGGGTAAAAACAGCAACTTTACCACACAAAGTAAAGGAATTATGGAACTGACCTAAATCATATATATTATCAATCTTAAAGTAGGTTAGGGTTACAGGTAAATACTGTTTAGATAGAAGAAAGTGGAGAAGTGGGAATATTTTTGGTGTCATTTATAAATCTTATAAGTATGCAAATAATTAGTGTGTTAAGAGTCTTCATTTTCCTACAAGTTTATCATGTTCTTGATGCATCACTATTATTGTATGAGTGTTTATTCTGTATACAATAATAGAACAACAAGAGAAGCCAACAGAGGGCAACAAAATACGCAAATCTTAAAGAATCTTCCAAGATAATCTCTGCATGTTACATAAGAAGGAGCAATGATGTTACAAATATGATAATTTTTTTAATATGACTATATTAATAAACGGTAGTGAATAGTCCATTCCCTTGTTTAATATATACCCACGTTTAATCTGTTCTTCCAACTCACTTTAGTTTTAATATGTTATCAGATAGTTTTTAATGATAGCTATATTTGCTTAAGTTCTTCATATTTATTCAGATAAGTTGAGACCAATAAATACATGCAGTAGTTAGTTTTACCCAATCAGTGAATCAAATTTGGTCATTAATTGTTGCAGTCTGATGATCAAAATTTTAAGATTGTATAAATAATCAAATAATCAATGCACTCCATATATATATATATATATATATATATATATATATATATATATATATGTAGAAAGGTTATGAATTTAATTTTTTGGTTGATTTGATGTTTTGCTTGCTATAAGTCTCTATCTCAGGCAACAGTTACTCAATTGGTGTATAGTATTAAAAATTCAATTGTTTGAAAAGCTAAAGAAATTACCTTAAAAATGCTTTTTAACCTGAATTAAGTTTTTCATGTCTTTGTGATGTTACATAAGATACGCATGACAGTATCTTTATGAATTGATATCAGTCACAACAATGTGCATTACAGTTGACAGTGTTTTGGCTTGTATGACTATTTTATTATTGCTGAATATATATTTGTGTATTGGGTGGGTTAATACAGTACTCTCTCACTAAAAGGCCCTTCATTATAACTTCCTGTTATGGTCGGCATTTTATTCAGTTATAGTAAACTTATAGGTGCATGTATAATGTACTTCATTATAAGGCAGCCTCACTATAATGGGGTATACTCTATGGATTGCATGGATAGTATTATAATGAGGGAGTACTGTATCATGTTCATTATAAGGCAGTCACACTATAATGGGGTATACTCTATGACTCCCATGGACAGCATTATAATGAGTGAGTTTTGTATCATGTACCTCATTAGAAGGCAGTCTTGCTATAGGTGGTATACCCTATGGATTGCACATACAGCATTATGAGGGATTCATGTAATATGTACCTCATTATAAGGCAGTCTTACCATAAGATGGTATACCCTATTGATCCCATTGACATCCTTATAATGAGGGACTACTGTATTATGTACCTCATTATAAGACAGTCTTGCTGCAGGTGTTATACCCTCTGGATCTCACGTATAGCCTTAGAATGAGGGATTCATGTATTATGTACCTCATTATAAGGTAACCTTACTATAAGAAGGTATACCCTATGGACCTCATTGTCAACCTTATAATGAGGGAGTCATGTATTATGTACCTTATTATAAGACAGTCTTGCTGTATGTGGTATACCCTCTGGATCTTGTAGACAGCCTTATAATGAGGGATTCATGTATTATGTAGCTCACTATAAAGTAGCCTTACTATAAGATAGTATACCAAATGGACCTCATGGACAGTCATATAATGAGGGAGGCATGTATTATGTACCTTATTATAAGACAGTCTTACTATAAGGTGGTATACCTTATGGATCTTGTGTACAGCCTTATAATGAGTGAGTATTATATCGGGATGTAGTTGCCTGCATGTATTTTAACTACTGTTGCTAGTTTGAATAAACCCCGACTACCCATGTTAAGACAAACCTCATTTCCTGGACTTCAAATGGGCAAAACGGTGGTACACATACATGTATAATGTAAATGGTGGTCCAAAATTCTTCAAAACAAGATCAAATTCCAGTTCAAATCTTGTATTAATAAGGCCTCTTTTTATTTCATGAAAAATGTATAAAACAAATTGGTTGTCTTGTGTAAGGATGAATGAAGTTGATTTGATGTCGACATTTATTGCAATTTATTTCAGTTTGGCATCATTGTTTTTTCATGAAGTACATATACAGAGGATCTTCCATGAGTCTTCATTTCAAATGAAATTTATGCAATGAATTTAATAAGTTCTACCTTTTGCAACTCTTGGCAAGCAGATAATCAAAATTATTAGATGAGTTTCATAAATTTTATTTGAAATGAACACAGTTGTAAGATTATATTTTTTGCATGATGAAAAATACTTATTTTATTTTACCAAAACACAGAATAATGTAGTGAAATGACTTTGAAATACATTAGGATGCCTTGGTTGCTATTTGTGACATCATGAGGTCTATTTTATTGCACTTGTTAATTATCCAAAAATTATGATATGGATATATTAGCATAAATAACACAGTCATGTGATAAAATATTTTATTATACCTCATAAAAGTAACAGTATCAGTGATTGGCATACAGGATGTCATGTGTCGGGGGAACAAAACATTGTGTCTCCCACACGCGCAGTTGTGCCTTCCGTGATCGTGTCTCCCTCAGGCAATCTTATTTCCCTGTTTTTGATTTGGTATAATAAACAATTTATTACCTTTGTTTGGGAGAGATATGAAGCTTTGTTCACCTGCAACAAGTCATGTTGCACTTGGGCTTCACCGTTGTGGAACATGACTTGCCTTGGGTGATCAAATCTTCATATCTCCCTGTAACAAGGACAGTAAATGTATAACACTTGTAACCTTGTGCAGGGTTTACATGTTTGAAACTAAACTTGTAATTGTTGACAAAGGCATCCTTTTGTAAAATTTAATTGTAAACCATTCCAATGTCTTCATAATTTGTAGAGGGTTGTACTAGTGTGTTCATTTAACACCATACCCTGAAACACAGCTGTAGCTTCAAAGTCTTTACAGCAGTACAAGGTTGAAAACTGCTTTGTAAAATTTTGTGATTATGTGATCCGTTTGTCCATATGAAGGTTTGTCTTAATATGGGTACAATAAAGGCTTCTATGTCATGCCAGCATGTACTTCAAACTGATTTGATGATTGACATCTGTTTATTTCTAATTTCAAAGTGTCTTCACACCTAGCATTGAGGTTTAAAATTGCCGGCATCACAGGATAAACAGGTACTGATATCACGCACATTTAGAAACTGGGGCCTTGCTTTGGTTTTTCTTTTTTTCTTTTGCTTTTTGTTTTTATTTTCTTATTTATATCTTTTGGTTCAAAGTAGAGTTGACCTTTAGTCATAATTTTACTTCTACACAGACCTTTTCTTTGCAGTATTAACCAAAATACTACAAATTCATAAATAAAATAAAAATGTATTTGCTTAAGTTTGGAGAATCTTTGTTTTTTTAAACAATCTATTATAGTTTTTGCTTTTCTAACTACAAGGATCTATACTTTCAAGTCCAGTAGTTTCTGGTTTAAATTTTTATGTGCAGTTGTTAGTTAATGACTAGTTAAACATTAGGTAAACTTGAATACCCAAATTTCATCTACATGATGTTGCAAGAATGTACTTTCAGATAAATTGTTGTTTTTCTCAGTTAAGATAAAAATCACCCAAAAAGTTACTAAAAAGTGAGATAAAATACATTAAATATACAAGTGTACAGTCTAAAAGGTTTCAACAAATTTTCATCTCACAATCCTCTGCACTCCCCATTTTGTTTCTGTGGCATTGTGTGTTCTTCCTTTGCAGTTTGCACATTTTAATGAATCAGTCAGTTTGATGGGGACCTTTACACAAAAAATCACCTGAAGAAAAGGAGTTGATGCTAAATTTATGTTTTAATACTCAATTTGATGTCCCATTTGAAGACAAATTTGAACTCACTGCATAATCAATGTTTTCTTACCACTGATTGCACAAAATAATGCATGAAACAATGTGTGAAGGTGTTGGATGACCTTTGTTTTTTTCATGCATTTCATGCAGATATTCCTGTCAAATTTGATAGCCTTTATTTGGTGTACTTTTCTCTCCTTTGTGTCTCTTGGTACATGTATATCTATTCAATAGAAATGGAGGATGTGGAATTCATCTCCAAGCACAAGTGAACCTAAACAAAAGAGAACAGGCATACATAATCCAACCCTATGTATTCAAATTTGGTTTAAGATCTGGACGACTTTATATTTTTGGCAAAACTTCCTTTTTGACCAGGAGAGCATATTTAAAGTGTATGTACCCTAGCCCATTCAATTTTGTTAAATTTGTATGTATGTATGTATGTATGTATAAGGTTAATAGCACATCAGCACAGTTCAGGCTATATTGTGCCTAGTGAAAATTAGGTAGTAAAAATGGCAAAGTTAAAAATCGTTAGGAATATAAACCCATTCAAATAAATGGACCCCGGGTGACCGAGTGGTCTAAGGCCCTCGCATTTACAGATCACTCGCACATCTCACCTCTGTCTGTGTGGGATCGAGTCTAAGGGTCACGGCTAACGTGGGTATGTGAGAAAGCTTGCCAGTAGCTTCCCGTGGGTCGGTGGTTCTTCCCAGGTTTTTCCCGGGTTCTTCCTCCACCAAAAATATACTGGCTGCCATGTATAGCCTTTCATGTGCTGAAAAATGGCGTTAAGCCCACAACAACAACAACAACAACAACCATTCAAATAAAAGTAAATATGTAATCCCTATACAATAAAAGGTAATGAGGTAAAAAGTCCTTAAAAAGCTATACAAAACAAAATATAAAGGCTTACATTTGAAATGTTATTAAATCTCCTTAGAAACTGGTTGGAATGTGTTCATGAAAGTCTGCTACAGTTTTTTTTCCAAACTTATTTGGAAGAAAAAAACTAATAATTTAGAAAAATGATGGTAATAAAGTTAGATGTGTCACTGTATTTATGAACTTTAAATGAAAAATTATCACATTAAAACAAGTTTGTTTGTTTAAAAATTTGGAACATAAGTTACAACTTAAGTAATCCATCAAATTTGCCAAAATTAAAAGAAACTTATTGTTTATAGAAAAAGAATACAAAATGTATTTTTAAATTCAGTCTGATCCATATTGTCATTAGGTTCTTGCAATATTAAAAATGCATTTTGTCTTGTTCACATTGCCTCTTAGATTGTGCCAAACTATAAGTATTCTCTGACCTCACATGATCACAAAATTTGATGCTCAAAAGCAAATCTTCAAGCAACCAAGTAGCTTTCTTGATAAAATCTACATTTTGTTTATGTCTGATTCTGAGGACCAAGCATTTTAGTTTTCCTTGAACTTGCACAGTCTTATAAATGTTACTCAGGTTTGAACAAAATTTAAGTAATTGAATTGTTCAAAGACTTGTTTGCAGTATTTCTCTTGTTCAGCTAATTACAGTGCCCCACCCATTGATTAGGTGCCGCAAGAGATGCTACCCCTGAGAAGGGACCACCTCCTCTTTCTCAGTTTGCTCCCCTTATGAAAGGCCATCCATTTACAAGGCCAGGGTTTTCAGTGCAAGAGAACCAATGTATTTGCACTGTAGATATTTTGAATGTAATTCTATGGAGTTGAACCATTCAGATTGTTAGTGGTTTTTTAACAGAAAATTACATAAAAAGTTCCACAAGAACTAACACATTAGAAATGTTTCTAAATATTTTTGCATGACCATCAGAAGCCCAAAGACTTTTTTTGCTAATGTATTTTACTTTAAACATTTTTCTTGCAATGTATTTGTGGACAGTTGTAATGCTAGATGGAAAATAAAAAAGAAGGAGAAACACATTTAATTTTACAATTATGCAGAATCTTTAAAACTTGTTGGTCCTGTAACAGCATGTGCTAATATGGTGTTCAGTTTTACATTGTAGACATCACCTTAAGAAATAATTTTTCTTTTTGGCATAGCCAAGATCTCACTCTTGAAAATTATTTTTCTGTTTGGCACGGCCAAGATCTCACTCTAGAAAATTATTTTTCTTTTTGGCACGGCCAAGATCTCACTCTAGAAAATTATTTTTCTTTTTGGCAGGGCCACCAGACTCTAAAGGACAGACTGAATGTTGAATGAAAGAGTGATCTATAACCATTGCATGTTCCAGAGGGAATGGGATCATAATAGTTATCTCCCTTACAGGAACTGTGTGTGAAGCTGTGGTGTTGGTTTTGGATAAATATATATGGGCAGCTTTACTTTTGAAGCAGGATGAAGCTACAACAGGAAATGAGATTTATGATTTATTTATTAGAGACTGTTGTCAATCAGTGCTTTAAAAAGTATCATCACACTAAGATGTTATGCACATTCAAATGTGCTAATAGGTGGAGAGTTTTCTAGACTGGTTCATTCATTTGTTGATGATAAACTCTGCTAAAATAATCAAACTAAGAATCAAAAAGAGGAAAAAGCCTCAGCTGAATTACTGGTACATTGCTAATCCAGATACATTTGCTTGTTTACTGGATCAATATCTAGTAGGAAAATGTGACAAGTCAAGTTTCAAAATGAAGTCAAGGAGTTGATTGGTTTGATTGAACCAGTCACTTCATATTTAAGTGTTTGGGTTCTGATAGTGTTAGATACAACCTTGTTTCTTGTCCTCCCTACATAATAATAACAGTAATAATTCTCTATGCATTTTTTTGTGAAGAAAGGACAAAAAACTTGAGCATAACAGAGTTTGTCTGGTTTGATGAGGTTACAAGAACCTGCATGGCAAAGCCTTGCCATTGAGAAATGTCAAGAGAGGACATGAACAATTTAAATCCACATGCTAAAGCATGGATATATTTGAAATATTTATGTTACTGATCAGTTTGATGTGCATGCAGACATCAAGCACTATCCAATGTCAGTCTATGGTGCTTTGCTGTTAATTGTAGTACTTTATTTATATGGCCAGCTTAACACTGTATGTAAATTTTTGTCTGCTAACTTGTGTAATGCTAACAGTAACTGTCTGCTCTCATACCTCACTTGATATGTTATACTATTGTACCCTAATTTCTAATAATACGACACAAATTGTTCCATTTTATTTTGTTGTTTCACTAGTGTTAGCATGGTTACACATAAGAGTCACTTGTCTGGTGGCAACACCATCATTGTTTTCACCAGTGTTAAAGTTATGTGTTAAATTTTTCATATGTTAGATATAGGAAGGATACATCAGCAAACAGATGCAGGTTAAACACCAGGTTCCTTGGAACACATATGCAGGTTAAACACCAGGTTCCTTGGAACACGTATGCAGGTTAAACACCAGGTTCCTTGGAACATATATGCAGGTTAAACACCAGGTTCCTTGGAACACATATGCAGGTTAAACACCAGGTTCCTTGGAACACATATGCAGGTTAAACACCAGGTTCCATGGAACACAGATGCAGGTTAAACACCAGGTTCCATGGAACACATATGCAGGTTATTCACCAGGTTCCATGGAACACATATGCAGGTTAAACACCAGGTTCCATGGAACACAGATGCAGGTTAAACACCAGGTTCCTTGGAACACAGATGCAGGCTAAACACCCGGTTCGATGGAACACAGATGCAGGTTAAACGCCAGGTTCCATGGAACACTTGTCACATAAACTAGTCTTATGCTTATAACTTTTTTGCAGGCATTGTCATCAGATAACACAAGCCAGTCAAAATGCTTGATGTTAATTTCAGGATTTGAATTTTTTTTCAAAACTCCATTGAATAGTTTATATTACATTTTGGACATGACATCACATCAGTTGGGCTTTTAAAACACCATTTTATTTTGCCTTTTGCACAAGAAGAATGCTTATGGAAAGTATGCAATTTTTCTATTGCTTTTTTTTTCACAGCTCCATAAGCAGTGCCAGTCAGCAGTATTACAGTTTTTGTGTTAAAGTTTTTACAAGTCAGATATGGTGGTATACAGGATATATCAACACATGGATACAATTTTGATTCTGGTTCAGTAGAACACATATTTTTTTTAAAAATTTCATTTTGAATAATTATTATTTGGAAGGAAAGACAAAATTTATTTTTGAGCAGTTTAGCTTGATGCTTTCTTCAGCAATATCTTTTAAACTTAATATTGTATAAAAGGTACTCCCTCATTATAACACTGTCTGTGGGAGCCATGGAGTATACTGCCTTATAGTGAGATGGCCTTATAATGAAGTAAATAATCCATATAATTTTACTACCATGCACTTAATGAAATGGGACCATTACCATACCAGCCTTATAACAGGAATCTCATTATTATGAAGGGTGTTATAGTGAGGGAGTACTGTGCTTGTGCTTAGTTTCTATCTTCTTCATGTCCCCACTAGATAATAAAATAGTATGTCTTGTAGCAAATAAGCTTACAGGTATGAATAACGTTACAAATTATCTATCTTTGGATATGCAGTGATTTTTGTTTCTTCTTCATCAATGTTTTCCACCTGCCCCATCATGCTGAAGAAAGTGGACAAAATGAGGATGAATCAGAACTGCAGAAAGTGTTACATCAAGGATAACGTATATACTCGCATATAAGCTGACACCAACTGCAAACTGCATAGACCCAGCTCTGCTGTCACATAATGCACTGGCAGATCTGGGTGTATGTAGTTTGTAAGGACTAATCAGCAGAACAAACAGCATAGACCTGGATCTGCCAGCACATTATGTGACAGCAGATCAGGGTCTATGTTGTTTGCATTTGGACCCAGCTTATATGCGAGTATATACAGTAATCAATTATTGCCATATTAGAGTGTGAATTGATTCTGTATTTTGATAGTTTTTTTTTGCATTTACATGTATTGTCACTAACAGTAGAATTGTTGTATTAGTTTTTCCTCTTTATTTTAAGAATCTGAAGCCTTTTCAAACATATATGTATACCTTTTTATAAATATTTACTTTTCTGACTGTTTTTAAGGTATATGTTAAATGATCAAATCATGTGCCTGAATATTTTTGTCAAATGCATTTCCATTTAAGAACAAAATATATAATTTGCCATTCCAGTGAAATGTGATAATTTTGTTAGTGACTAAGGTTGTGACATTGTATAATTTACAATATTTGGATTGACTTACTTTTTGATTACTGATATTTACACAGTCAGCTCATTCAAAATGTAAATATAAAAAAGCATTTGTTTACATATCCACAGGTACAGCACTCATTATAATGTTTTTTATAAGAGACATAGAATATACTGCCTTGTAAATGAGGTGATCTTATAATGAAGTGCATTATACATACAATTTTACCACTACATAATGAGATGGGATCTGTGATCATAATCACCTTATATAATGAACCATGTTATAATGAAGTTCTTTATAGTGAGTGAGTGCTGTACTTATAAATTTATCACTGATTGTCCCTTGTGCCTTGCAATATGTGAAATTACAATTTGTAGGTCATGTCATTTTTCATTACTAACCATTGTACAGAACTATTTCTGTGTTGTTTTATATCAGTTAAGTCCAAATTTTCTTGTTCAAAGCATATCTTTAAAATGAAACTTTGTACATTGGTGGACCAAAATTTATTCAATTGTCTAATGGTAGCTTTTTGTCATCTCTATGTAGTTAAATGATTTTTTGACTAACATTACTATGCCTGGGGTATTTTTTATGCTGTACTTAAATGAAATCTAGAAAACCCATTCTTTTAACAACAGAATGGAAAACACTTATAAAATGCTAAAAAGAATACAAGAAGTATTTATTAGTACTATTGACATGTACTTTTTTCTGATTAAGAGTGAAATTGTAATTGAGATAAAAATTCAGTTCTTTATTACGAGGGCATCATAAAGTTCTAAATACTAGTACATGCATATTGAGTTTATACATATAACAAGACACCAGGGTTAAAATTTATTCTTAGATGAGAACAATATGAATTTTCTGAGGAATTTTTCCCCTTTAATTTTGCAATCTAGATGATTTTTTTCTTGTTACATCAATCATATCAGTTTGTGTCGGTAATAAAAATTTACCCATAATGCCCACCAAAAAGGTGATCCAAATCATCATATACTTTGAAACTATTACTTGAATAAGTGATGTGCCTTGGATTTTGTGATTTTGTGACATACTTGATGTATAGAACATGTATATAAACATTTGTATGGTGCAATTTCTAAAGGAAGCATTTAGTTCAAAGCATCGGGTACCTTATTATTGTTGATGGAAGGAATACTGTGTTTATCAATTCTAATGTTGTACATAGTTTGCATACTGTTGTTAATATGAAAGTGGACAGCTCTAGTAATGAGTAACATGGAGATCCTCTGTCAAATTAGCTCAGCTTTTATTGTTAATATATTTTCTCTATTCTTTTCTTTCTCTTGCAATTTGGCTGTTCTTTACTGGTAAATCGATACATTGCAATTTGGCTGTTCTTTACTGGTAAACCGATGAATAAAATAGGTGCATGAACTATACATTGCATTTGCAACATCATCAGTTTTGAAAGCTATAGGTATTTTTGTTTCAGAAATTCTTCAATTTTGCTTACATCTAAAACACAGTATTCCCGAAAAAAATATAGCTAAATAATAGTCGCTTGTAATTTCAGAAAGTATTTACACCCATTGTAATTTAACTCCATACATACAGTTGTCTTACTATGCTCCTACCTGTTGAACAGGCTGAGTTTACAGGTGTAAATTGTACAGCTGTCATCATTTTTAGTCATTCATCCTTTTCAGTCATTGTCAAGAAAAGCAAATATCCACAATTTAAAAAAAAAAATAGGTTCATTCATCAGAATGAAATGCATTTCAAATCTAAATTTTTCATGTGGCATCACTGATAAGTATTCTGCAGATTATCGCTTCACAGGATGAAATTTTGTCCAAAATGCCAATTTTCTGTTTAACAGCAATTTTTACAATACTTGATATTATAGAGTGGATTAAGGACTGTAAAAATGCAAAGTAGAGATTAGTATTCCTAATTGTGAATAGGTCTATGAGCAACAAGAACAAATATAAAATCAAGTTTATAGACATATTCATAATCTTTAACATTCCACTCCATTTATAGAATATCCGTCCAATCCAACTTCACATAAAAATGTTTCGTACCAAATGATCTAGATTTTGTATTCTGATTCTTTTGATAATGAAATTTAGATTCTAGTCCAGTTATTACCTGGCCTTTCATCTTTGCTTAGATAAAGTGTTTTTGCATGTACAATGTTGTATCTCTGTATATTTTTGAAGTTACTCATAGAAGGTAGAGATATGCCTGAATATTTTAAGTTCTAGTATTTAAGACTTTTCAAAAGAATGGATTTAAAAGATATATTTGACTTATTTTGAACTGTCATGTGTGTCAGTGAACCATTCAGCTTATTTAGTAAGTGAAGTGAGTCAGGGATGTTATATTTCACATCTGTATTTATCCTCTATTTATTGTGATGTTATGAAGGCATTTTTGGTGGTTTCCCCTATTTGCTAAATTGTTACATATGAACAGATCCACTTGATAGGTTGTGATTGTTGTACTCTCGTTTTCTATTGTTTTTACATTTTCAAGTTACATGTACACCAAATCCATAGAATCAGACTTTGTCCTCATACATTATTGTATTTTTGCATTTTTTTATTCATTGCTTGACTGAAGAAAGTTGAAACAGTAATTTCTCTACTTATACAACAGTTTACAAAAAAAATTCTTTGTAAATTTAGATGAAAAAAAAAACTCGTTTTCATAAACACTTTTTAGAGTAAAACAGCACTGGTTGGCTGAAAACAGTGAGACTGAGTGTTTTTTTTATCTCAATTCACTGGAAACAGTTGACCAAGATATTGATTTCTGGTATCTTCACATTGTAAAACCTCTTAAATTGTCAAGTTTATTGATGATTCATTGCAGTTTTGTGAGAAAAACTGAAGTTTGTAATATACTATGTAAGAGAATGTCATTCCTTCCTTCACTACAAAATATTTATAGCAATGTTGAAACTCATATTACCTGGTAATATTACTTTGTTATTAAAACATTTTATTCATGTATCATGTATTCTGTTTCAGGTGATATGATTGGTCAACTATGTAAATTTGACCATCTAGGTCATGTATATATACAGTCAGTACAAAAGATGAAATAAAATTATTGACCTGATTTTTGGCAATTTGTATTTTTTTAGTTAACCTTTGCATAACTTATGAACAGCTTGATAACACTAGTTGTCTGTCTGAAATGTGACCAATGTTTGTAAACATTGGCTACTTTCAACTTTTGAAAAACCATGTTATAAATTTATATCAGATGTGTCCTAGGTCATTCTGGTATTGAGGTCTTTCAAGTTTGTATAAATGATGTGTATCAGCAATCAAGTATGGCAAAATTTTTAAACATTTCTTTTCTCTCAAACCATTGGACAGGATTGACCAAATTTGACAAAGTGTCGTGTCATCAAGTTTTCTCACTTTTGTACAAAATTTTGCCAATCTGCCATTATATAGGGTCACATTTTATTTCTTCAATAATTGTTCAAAAACAGTTGAAGACAATTCGATTGGATTTTACAGAGAGCATTAAATATCAAGGGCCTTTTAATTTTTTTTTTTTTACAAATGATGGTGATCAGCTGTTAGATATAGTTGCTATATCTTATAAAAATAAGTCTACTCAAGAATTGTTAAACAAACTTGATCCAGCAAATATGGATGCCGTTATACATTAAAACATTTTTTTTTTTTTTAAAAATCTTCTTCTAATCACAATTTAACTAACATTGAAAGGTAATCCAAGGGTCCCAGGTCCGATAACCAACCAGGCTAGCCCTGGTTGTCTTTAGAAAAGGCACCTAGCTCCTGTTTCCTCTGCATGCTATATCCGATAATGTCTTAGAAGTGCTGTTAAAAACCAACTAACCTCACATAAGGCCCTTTGAACACAGATTACTTGACCAATTGATAGCACATATTGGGTTGTAGCTGATGTCAGCAAGGTAAATGATCTTGGTCTACTTGCACCTCTTGATTGAATTTTGGCTCACATGGTCAGTTTTCAAGGTCACTAGCATACTTGTATATTACCCTCTGCCACTACATCATGTCTAATTGTTGCAAGAATAGCAACCTTGATATGCAGACACCTACAGGGTTGTAAAATATAACTGTCAAAGTTTACCAAGGGCAAGGTCACTGTCGCTCATCAGATAACTGCAGGCCTCTTGGGATGAACATTCTTAGCTGAGAATAGTTGTTGCTCAACTATGGATCTTTTAAAATATTCTTTGAGTAATTTAGAACTAATAAAGTTGGTTTGTCTCAATTACTTCATTACCACATGTATACAATCAAGCTTTTTACCCAAAAGCTCATCACAACTTTTTGCAGCTATTCTTGCAATTCAGTTTTTAGTTCTACTGGTCATAGACCTGAAGAGCTTATGGGATGGTTTTTTTTTTTCCATTACGGTTCCATCCCATAGCACAAGTTATTACTACTCCTCCTAAACTACTTGGAGGGTTGCCATGAAACTTTACACATATTTATCCCATGGTATAGTTGGTCCTAAATGAAAATGGTTCCGCTCGGACATCCAATATGGCCACCACAGCAGCCATGTTGAAAATCTAGTATTGCTACCCTTCCAGAATGGATGGTCATATCAACATTGGATTTTCACTGACATACTTCTTATGATCACTAATTGGACCTAAATGAAATGGTGCTGATCTGATGCCCAATATAGCCACCTGAGCAGTCATCTTGAAAACCTTGTTATCGCTACTCCTGAACAAAAAGTTGTATTGACATGGGGTTTTCACTAGAAGATTTCTTATGATGTCTAGCTGGTCCTAAATTAAACTTTTTCCTCTCGCACATCCAATATGGCTGCCACTGCTGCCATCTTGAGAATCTTGTGTTTGCTACTCCTCCTGAATGGATGGTTATATCAACATGGGACTTTTACTAAACGGCTTTGTATGATGTCTAGTTGATCCTCAATGAAAATGGTGTTGCTCAGACATGCAATTTTGTCACCACAGTGGCCATGTTGAAAATTTTGTTATCACTACTACTCCTAATGAATGATCATATCAGCATCTGGTTTTCCCTGAAAAACTTCTTATGATGTATAGTTGGTCATAAATGAAAATGGTGCCAATCTGACCACCAATATGGTCACCACTATGGCTATCTGGAAAATCTTACTGTCACTACTTCTCCTAGATGGATTGTCATATTGACATTGTACTTTCACCAGAAGATTTCTTATGACGTCTAGTTGGTTCAAAATGGAAATGGTGTACATCTGATATCCAATTTGGCCACGATGGCAACCATCTTGAAAATCTTGTTATAGTTACTTTTCCAAAACGAAAAATCATTCACCAGAAGACTTGTTATCAAGTCGTGTTGGTCCTAAATTAAAATAGTGCTGATCGTATATCCAATATGGCCACCATGGTGGCCATCTTGATATTCTCGTTATTGCTACTCTTAAATGGAAAGTCATTTGACATAGAGTTTTCATCAGAAGAGTTCTAATGGTGTCTAGTTGGTCCTAAATTCAAATAATGCAAATTGCTCCTCGATATGGCCACCGTTGTGGCCATTTTGAAAATATTCTTATCTCGACTCTTCCCAAATGGATGGTTATATCAACATGGGGTTTTCAGGATACCTAGTTGGTCCTAAATAAAAATGGTGCCAATCGTACATCCAGTATGGCTGCCAAGACGGATGTCTTGAAAATTGTGCTGGCATCCCTGAATGATGGTCATATTGACATGGTGGGGTTTTTCACCAAAACACTTCTAATAATGTCTACTTGGTCCTGAATTAAAATGATCCCAATCTGACATCCAATATGTCCACCACAGCAGCTAATTAGAAAATCTTATTATCACTGAACAATATCAGACATATTTTCAACACTCGGCAGTTAAAAGTAAGAAATGGTCTTATCTTGTATTCCTGGAAATTCTTTTCGCCAGTAGAGCGTCAGTCCTTTCGAGGGACTCTTGTTACTTAAATGTCAACATAGCTTTAACAGTATCAAATGATATTGATATGCCAATGTCGATGTAATTATCCTGAACTGACTCATGGGCTAGACCGAATTTTCTTTGTCGTGGAATTTGCTTATTACCTCGCCTGCGACGAATGTCGCACAAGGCGAGACATGTCACGATTTCCGGCTGCCAGGCGTCAACTTTTTGGTCAGTTGTTTTCTGTTGTTGTTTAAATGGCAGTATTGTCTGTTTTCACCAATGGTTCATCATCAGACTTTGTCCACAATGCATCGGGGGAGGGGGCAGAACATCTTTGGTAATTGAAAGACAAGGTCACATGTGGCAATTGTTTAAGGTGTGTGGTAAATGGTTAAAGGGACCGTGTACGTATTTGTATATAAAAAAAGACGGAAAAACAACATGCATTTCAATACATAATATAAAGTTATTGGCATTATGTTAATTACATGCTTGTGAAGTGCGTTGTTACAAAGTTTTGGTTTTAAGAATATATGAAAAATTAGCCCTGACTCTGCCCGAATGTAAATGTTGTTGCGTGCCAAGTTCCCTCATACAGCGTTTACCTATAATTAGAAGCATGCGAACAGACTTGATTACCTGGAAGAAAATAATTTCGATTAACACTGAACCACAATTGTAAAACAAACAAAAAAATATTTACGTTGCCCTAATTGGATGTGAGGATAATACATAAATCCCATGCACTATACATATAAATACTCAACCTGATTGTTCCCAATCAAGCCGCACGTGCTGCATACATGTCCAGTTCATTCTTTCTGGTTGCTTTTGGAGCCAATAGTCTGGATAATTTTTTTAAAATATCACTGATACGTTATCTATCACTATTAAGCTTACTCTTTCTGTAATGGAAAAACCTCGTACATCCTACTGTTCTAGAAATTGCTAGAACACGTACATCGACCCAGTCTGACCTATGTCATCAGTTCATGCGCAATAGCGCGTCCTCATTCTTGTTTTTTTCGAACGACATCTTAAGTCAGACGCGGAGAAAATACTCGCTTGAAGAAAAATACATACAGTGATGGTTATGCTATATCAGGATATTCAATTATCTTTTTTTAGCAAAAAATTATCCCTCAGTCTGTATTTATCAAAAGTATTGTTTGATAGTCCAGTGATCATTTATTTAGTGCCTTTCGCACGACTAGACACATACCCTCCCTATTCTTCGTAGGTTTGGGAATTACTTGTTGGAATATGTATAATTACTAATGGGTCGTAGAAATTATCCATTTAGTGTTTCCACTTGAGTGTTTACATGTTGTACGGGGAGTTCGTCTATTAGTCTCATTATTGTTATTAGAGCAAAAAGCGTTATTAACAGCAATCAATCTCCTAACGATACTTGGTAGAGATTACACGTTCCTCCCTTTTTGTTTAATTAATAAATTTATCATTAATATAATTCATGCATGACGTTTCTATGTTTATAATTCGTTTGGTGAAATACGAATAAACTCTGACGTTTGCATTCTTCTTCCACTCCATATGAATCCTTTAGATCCTTAGTGTACATCCCATAACTGGAATCGACTGCGTCTCCCCGAATAAAAGAGTAAAATACATCATCTTCCAGAAGAGAACTACTGTACCACCCTTAAGAAGGTAACTATTTCTCATAGGATTGATTGCACTCCCCTGAATAAAAAGAGGGAGGAGCAGCACCATCCTCGATAAGACCGTGTGTCTTCTAAGAAGAGGGCAGCATCTATAAGTTTGCCGGGATCGAGTGCACCCCACCCTGACTATAGGAGGGGAGGGAAACACCTTCCAAAGCACAAGCACAGTTTTATCCCTGGTGGTTGTAGAACTGAGCCTTATTATGGAGTATGGCTGCGCCCCCTTCCTCCCCCTCCACCCCTTTCGAGGGGTGGTCAACATTCTCTAGATACCCGAGGTATGGCGATTAGCAGTTCCCTCAACCCCATGAGGTCGATGCATCGTTCTAGCTTTTTTAGTTCTGGGGGAAGTTATTTCTACAGATCTAGATCGCCATAGACATTAGGTGACGTATCATTGGGTACAGACCAAACGGTACCGGTCACCGCGCACCGGGCGCTGGGTACCGGTCACCGGGTAGCGGGTACCGATCACCGGGCATCAAGAACACATGCCGAATCTAGGTAGAGGGTCAGGGATCGGATCGAACTCCTCCCTGCTTCCACATTACCTAATTACCCAACTACAGGGACAGAGCCTGCATTAATGCACACTTTTAGGAAAGGAGATAGAACTGATATCCCCTCCTTTCCCATGTTCCCTTTTAAAAGTTTTGGGATGTGGAGTTTCCCCTTTAAGGGAGAGATCCGGTACCATCATGGATGTCTTCTATATGACCCCCTGCAAGTAGAGGTGCTGAGGTTCGAAGTCCACCACACGTTACTCAGGAGAGGTCATCACTGAAAGAGAAGATTATTCCCACTTCCACTATGATGCCTAGGAGGGACCAGAAAAAGTCCCGTCCTTCAGATAAAGCACCAAGTAGGGGCAGTTCCGTCGCACCCCGTGAAAAGTCGCAGAACATCTATGTCCCTATTTCCCAGCCTTCCCCGGGGTCTAATACTCCTGTATCCCACCGAAGTTTGAAACAGGAAGATGATAATGCCTTGTCTATCATAGTAAATTCTCAGGAATTTTCTGATTATCAGGAGGACAGGGTATACCCTCTCCTGCTAGGATCTCCAAACCCTTCCCACAGAGCGTCTCACGTGGTTGAAGAGGATGAGACATGGTCATTCGACAGTGCCGTAAATGAAGTATAGCGCCCCCTTCCTCCTGATATGTGCCCCAAGTCGACGTGCTCGGGTGACACAAAGATTCTTTCTGGACTTAGACTTTAATAGTGAGTGCAAAGAACAGACCTGTTCTTCCTTCCCCGCTCATTTATGATCAGAGAACTAAGCAAAGGATGAAAAAAGGACAAGAATTGGCGAGGTAAAATAAGGGATAGTCAGTTCCCCTTTCTCGTCTCAAACCTTTAGTATCAGCCTCCAGCTGGTGGGGTAGGGTGGTTCGTCAGGGCTGTTTGCTTACTTTTCTGTTAAATTCTTAGAGTTTTTAGAATCGAAGGCCAGGTCTTTAGTGACTATAGCATCACACACTGATCTGTTCTCAACGACTTCCTTCAGTCTTCTGAAGCAAGAATCGTTATCTGCTCAACGGTTATTGAAGGCTGTAGCATGGCATCAACGCACGCGTTGTCACCGACCATGGTGTTGTCAGCATAGCTCCTCCACCTCCGCAAATATGTCACATTGGACATTTTTTAAGGTTTCACCCCTGGAATCTGACATTTTTTCTCATTCCTGTCATTGCATCTCAGGTTTGTAAGGACCATCAACATAAGTCCCTTGCGTCGGTTTCTGGCCTGTCAAAACCGGCCAAACAACGAACACAGCCTGATTGAATCATGGGGTAGACCAATTTCCAAACAAGGGTATGTAACCACAGCAGCAAAGTAGCCAACCCTTCTATAAGCCGACTACACATCAATCGTATTCGAGACGGAGAAGCTAGAAAGGAAAGGGCAAGGCGATGAAGACTTCTGTCTCCACCCCCTTTCCCAAGAAACGGGCGAGGGGGGGGGGACGTCCATAGGGACACCTCAACTCTCCTACAGTGCACCCCTCTTTAATACAAGTTGGTGCTCTTTTGGCCATCTTTAGAGGCTTGGTTGTACATCACGAAAGATTGTTGGGTCCTTTTAACGGACAGGAGATATTCAATTTCGATCCATACCATTCGGTCTAGCCTCAGCGCCCATAGTCTTCACCAGAGTTATGGGAGTAGTAGCTGAGGTATCTGGTGATTCATTTCATCCAGTATTTAACGACTGGCTTCTGCATTGTAGCAGCAAATAGTCCTTATTGCGTCATATGACCCGCTGTTGGTCCGTAGTGACTCAGGACTTATTCCCAACCTAAAGATCTCATTCCTTCACAGAGGAATGAATTTCCTTACCTTTCTGGGTCGGGTTCATTTTCCCCCAGAAAGGATACACAAAACTCTAGAATTGTTGAGGATCTTACAGGCCATGACTTCCTTGTCAGTTCACCCTTATCTCTCGCTTCTGGAAACCTTGAATTCTGCGGCGGACCTGGAATCCCTAGGCAGACTCCATTTACGTCCTCCTCAGTTTCTCGTGTTGGCGGTCTGGAAACCACACAAGGAATCGCTGTCAGATCGAATTTCTCTATGGTCGACTTTTCAATACCACCTCAGCTGGTGGTACAATCAAGACAAGATTCTGACGGGAGCTCCTCTGCACGCCCCCGAACCCCACTCCTATCTGTACACCGATGCGTCAGATTCACAGAGGGAAGGGGCTCACTTGGAGTCAGAAGAAACACTTCTCCAGGGACATTGGTCTCAGGATGAGAACCCCCTACAAATACCAATTTGGACTGTGTTCGTCACGCATTTATAGGGACATTGCATTATGGTCTCCTCAGGCAACACATCGGTGGTTGCATATCTCGGACGACAAGGAGGTACTCATGATCCTTCTCTCTGCGTGAAAGTCTAGAACTTTCCATGCTGGGCAGAGTCAGAAGGGATTACACTCTGAGTTCATCACATTCCAGGAAAGGAAATATCCTTGCAGACAGTTTGTCCAGAACAGGCAAGGTAGTCCTAACAAGCCTCTAGTTATGCTTCCCCAGTCCCAGAAAGAAAAGAAAAATAAAAAGACAACTTTGGCACTGGAATCTTTCAGCCTGAGGTGGAATCGTCTGTTCATTTTATGCATTCCCCCCTCTTCAGGTTCATTCCACAGATACTTCACAAGGTCAAGACATCCACAGCTCGGATTATCCTGATAGTACCTCTGTGGCATAAAAGGTCTTGGGTCAACGATCTCCTATACCTTTTGATCGACCAGTGGAATAAATTATTTTCTCAATACAAAGGTACTCTGTTTCACACCAATCCTCAGATTCTCAACCTTCACGCTTAGCTCATCTCAAGTTATCTATATGTCAGGCTAAGTTTTCGAGCAACGTTTCCCACTGCATCATCCTGGCCGAGAGACGTTCTACATCTAAGGCCTATGCTGCAAAGTGGAAAATCTTTTGTGATTGGTGCAATAGGAAACACATTAATCCTAGCTCCACCTCTTTTACTGCAGTAACAGATTTTCTACTCTTCCTTTTTGAGGAGAGATCTTCTTTGGTTTCTGCAATCAAGGTTATAAGGCTGCCTTTTAAACATTCTTAAATTCTCCAAAGGTACGTCCACTGGCTCAGATCCTCTTTAGGCGGATCTTATTTAGTACTTCGAGCTTCAGAGACCAGTGTCTCGCTCGTTGGTGCCAAGACTGAGTCTCTCATGTGTTTTGCGGGTATTGACAAAACAAATCTTAATAACCTTTGAATGAGGTTTCATTTGAAAATATTACTCTTAAAACCATCTTCTTCTCTATTTAGTGTCAAAAGAAGTGAACTACATGTTTTATCAATAGAGGAGGGATGTTATGGTTCAGTGGGAATTACGATTCTGTTTCCCTGGTTATGTCAACCAGCTTTCCTTGCAAAAGAAACCCCCAGCTTCCATTAGTACTTCCATCCCAGATAGAGATCCAGCCTCAATCACATTTGTGCTGGGGACGATCAAGAGAGACTTCTTTGACCAGGTTGGGCACTGAAGTTCTATTTAGTTGTTGCTAAGGTAGAAGGAGGGTAGGAATTTTTTAATTTTTTTTTTCTCACCCAAAGGGGCTCAGCTGATATTTCAGCATCCACAATCTCTAGATGGAATTCGCTCAAACCATCAAGAAAGCGTATCGGTCTCTCACTGAGAGAGACTTCTCATTTATGAGGACAAAAGATCACGAAGTTAAAGCTATCGCTACTTCTTGGGCCTATCTCAATCACTCGCCTTGATGAAGACTGCGTTTTGGCCCTCGAACACGACCTTCACATTTTACCTTCGGTCCCTATCAAACCAGAGCCAATGTATTTTTTCTCTGGGTCCAATTGTTGCTACACAAACAGTGACCCAGACTGCTGCTGCTTATAACAGCAGTTGAGTGACTGGTCTATAAGGTGAGTAATTTTTTTCACTTTAACTCCATCACAGTCCATCAGCATCCATCCTTACTGAAATATTCAGCTTAACAATAGTGATAGATATTGTATTGCTGATAGTAAAATGCAGTTTTTTGGGGGAGTAAAATTAATTTGAATTATGTAATACCTGTTAATATTGGTTGCCCTCATCCCACCGCTCTTGGGTATCCTTCGTTAGCCAAACGTCGTTTAAAAGGACGAGGACGCGCTATTGCGCATGGGCCGATGACGTAGCAATTTCTAGAACAGGTGGATGGTGCATCTAACGCGGACGAGGTTTTCTCATTACGGAAAGAGTAAGCTTAGCAATAGTGACAGGTAAGTATTATATAATTACAACTAGTTTTACTCCCCTTAAATACTACATATTCGCCCTAAATCGATACAAAAAAATAGATTACTTTTTCTGTCCGAACGAGTAATTTTGTCTTCAATTTATTACAGCCACATCATTGTTGTTATTCGATTTACAAGTGTGTAACTAGAAGGTTTATAATTTTTCAACCGAATTCATCAAACGTGCAATGTCAAAATCCTATGCGTAAACAGTCACGTTAAAGTTGTGGGATCTGGCTTTACGATTTACTATTGCCAAAGATGAATCTTTATTAGACATAGATGTTTACCACTGAGATAAAAAAAAATCTTTTGATGTCTATGTCAAAGGTCAAGGTCATAGTGATCAGTTTCTAAAGTATTTTTTTTATTTAAAATTTTTTTTATATCATATGTACGTCCCATGCGAAATAATACAGTTACGTATTGTTAATATTTGGCTTCTACTGGCGAAATGGGAGAGTAATTGCTGACTAATAACTAGAAAATTCAAAGAGAGAGAGAGAGAGAGAGACAACACATCTTGAGCACATTTCTATCAAGCTACGCATTTCCTCGATTCTTAAATTCTTGCTTCAAAGATATCTAATTACAGTAAGGGCACAAGAGATTAACGAAAATGACTCGAAGGATTATAGATGTCTTGAGTGGTGTATATTAGCGGCATTATATCCTACAACCATGATGGAGAATGCACAATGAAATATAAAAATCATATTAGTAAATTAAACTTTGGTGATATAAAATTTCCTGTTTCTTTAAAAGATGTTCATATATTTGAAAACTTAAATAATGAAATATTTATTAATGATTTGGGTTGGGAAATGGATTATATGCCCTAAAACCTCTAAGGATAAAGGAAAAAATAATATTAATCTGTTACTAATATCAGAAAAGAAACAAAAACGATTATGTTTTAATTAATCACATCTCTAGATTGGTATATAACAGTAGCAGTAAACATAAGGGTAAAACACACGTATGTAGAAGATATTTGCATATTTTTTGTATTAGTGAACTTGTGATAGAAACATAATATTGATTGTGAAGGTATTGAATCTAAAACAAACAAAACAATACCACCAGAAAAAGAAAAAATATATTTTAATGTTCCAAAATTACAAAAAAGCAGAATAAAGTCCCAATTCTAATTTACGCTGACTTTGAAACATTAAATAAAAAAGTTAACATTAATAAAGGGGACAATACTGAACAAGTAACAGATCAACCACCATGTGGTTACTCATATATTGTTGTTAGATGTGATGTGAAGTAATTAATCAAACATTATACCTTGGGAATAATATAGTAAAAAAGTATTTAAAAAATCCTTAGTAATTTAAATGATGAAATGGAAACATTAGGGTTGCTTTCAAATATCCAACCAGTATGAGGATATCAGACGAAGACAAAACTAACTTTTTTATGATGCAACTGTTTGTCGTATCTGTGATAAGAAACTAAGTGATGATAAGCTTGGTAAATTAAAGATGCTGCACACAACACCTGCAATTTACAACTTAAAATACCCCCATATAAAACTAAAGTTCCTGTAGTATTCCATAACCTTAGGGGATATGATCGTCATTTGATATTGTCATCTGTTGGAAAATCGACAATAAATGAAAAATAAAATGCATACCAAATAACATGGAAAAATATATGGCATTTAGTATTGGTCAGTTAAATTTATTGACTCTCTACAATTTCTAAACTATCATCTAATCTCTCTTAGGAGGATTTTAAGATAAGTAAATTTACTGATCAAAATAAACTCGAATTATTAGCTAAAAAAGATGTTTGTTCGTACGTTCATAGTTTTATAAAATTTAAAGAAAGTAAACTGCCGGAAAAGGGCGCAATATACTCATTATTAAATAAATCTGGAATATCAGATGAAGATTAAACCCATGCACAAAAAGTTTGGGAAGCAAGTAAAATAAATAACTTTGGTGAATATCATGATCTATATATATATAATCTGATGTTTTGTTACTTGCTGATGCATTTGAAAATGTTAGAAATATGGCTATCAAACAATATCTTTGAAATCCAGTCCATATATTTCAATAGGCTAGGTATGTGTTGGGATGAATTATAACAAAAGCTACATTAGAGCTATTAACAGACGCTGATATACATTTATTTATAGGAAAAGGATTGAGAGGTGGTATATCCATGGTATCAAAAAGATGTGCTAAAGCTAATAATCCTATGGTTAGTAATTATGATGAGACTAAACCAAATAGTGACTTATCTATCAAGTGCCTAAAAATTTATAGGGATGGGCAATGATGCAACCTATACCCGTTTCTAAATTTAAGTGGATTTCGCTAGATATGTTACCAGATCACATCCCAGATGATTCTGAAAATGGTTATATATTAGAAGTTGATTTGTATTACCCAAAGAATCTACCTGATTCAAATAACTGCTATCCATCAGCACCTGAAACATTTACCGTTAAAGACAAATAGTTAAGTGACTTATAAACTAAATTAGCAAAAGATCTAGATAATAAATGTATTGATTATGATAAAGTTGTACCAATTTTAATGAATAAAAATTAATACATAGTTCATTATAGAAATTGAAAATTGTATACAAGCCTTGGTATAAAAGTAACAAAGTTGCATATGGTACTACAGGTTGATAAAGAAAAAATGGATGGCTTCATATATCAAATTAAATACTAATCTTAGAACACAATCTAAAAATGAATTTGAAAAAGATTTGTTCAAGTTAATAAATAACTCTGAATTTGGGAAAACTATAGAGAAGCTAAGAAAAAGAATTACGTTTAAGCTAGTTTGACCTAGTAAAACTGATAAAATAACAAAAACTTCCAGTAAACTCTGGTTTTACATCATGAAAAATATTTAATGAGCAATTAATAGCAATTCAAAGCTTTAAATTAAAATTATTGCTAAACAGACCAATTTATTCTGGGCAATGCATATTGGATCTATCAAAATTACGTATATATGACTTTTATTATAATAACTTAAAATCTGCATATGGTAATAATGTTGAATTATTATATACTAATACTGATTGTTTCTTATTAGGATATAAAACATAATATTTATGATAATATGAAAAAGAATAGTATGTTATTTGATACACGTGATTATCAAAGTGATCATCATTTACAGAGTGTAGTTAATAAAAAAAAAGTTCTTGGTAAATTTAAAGATAAATGTAATGGAAAACCTATAAAAGAATTTATCAGTTTAAGACCTAAAATGTATTCACTTATTATTGATAAACAAATCAATAAAGCAAATGTTGTATCAAGATCAGTTGTTTGAAAAGAATTAAATCATGCACTCTACAAAAAAATCATTGTTTGAAAAAGTAGAGATGAAACATGTTTTTAATCATATTAAAAGTGTTAATCATCATAGGGGTTGTATATAAATTCATAAAACAAACTTGTCACCTTTAGATACAAAAATGTATATTAGAGAAGATGATATACAAACCTATGCTTATGGCAATAAAAGAATAATTAGCTAAGATGATTTATAGTATAGGTAGGATTGATCCATATAACTTTTTATTTAATATTTATGATTATATATTTTGTAAAAACCAAATCAATGGCCAAGGTTGCAGAACAGACATTTAAGGCGGTAAAAACATACCGCTAATTACGTAATTCATTACTAAGATTCTTTTCAATTATACCATAAGAAAGATCAATCTATATAATCTTTTCCATTTATTAAATATGTTTATTGCTACTATACACAATTATATACAAATATTAAAACTATATTAAAAAAAACATTATAAGGTCCAAAAATTAATAACAATAAATTATAAGAAATTAATAAATTAATAAATAATTCACAATTAATAAATAATTCAAAATTATTAAATTTAATAATTATCCAAAACCAATAAAATATTTCAAATTATCCAAAATTACTAAATGAATAACTTATTTTAAATTAACATTTAAATATACTTCAAGAAGTATATTTATAAACTTCGAAACAATAAAAATTATTTCAAATACTCAAAAATTTATAAATTATCAAAAAATAATAAATTATAAATTGATAAATTATCCCAAACTAATAAATTCATAAATTATCCAAAATTAATAATTAAGAAATTACACAAATTTATTAAATTATCCCAAATTAATATTTAAATATACATTAAAAAAATGTATTTATATCATTCCAAGAAAAAAAAACTTTCAAATTTACCCAAATTAATAAGTCAATAAATTATCTAAAATATTAAATTATCCCAAATAAATAAATTATTTAAAATTATCAAAAATTAAGAAATAATTAAATTATCCAAAATTAATATTAAAAAATCCAAAATAAGAATTTCAAAAACGAAAATTTCAAAAATGAAAAATATAAAATGCAAACATTTTAAATAAAAATATATAGGAAAATTATAAAATCTAAAATTCAAATTTAAAATAAACCAAACATAAAAAATAAAGAAATATAAAAAATATAAAAATCCAAGAGTTAAGAATATATAAATCCAGTAATAAAAATTATAGCATTCAAAAATAAAAATAATAAAATCAAAATATGACAAATATAAAAACCGAAAAATGAAAATTATAAAATCCAAAAATGAAATCTCCGTTATTTTATATAAATTCAAATAAATGCCATAAAAACTTTATAAAACCGAGTCTATAATATAGAAATTTTGATAAAATTGTTTGTTATAGTGGTTATCTGAAACCTTGATGTAAATATCGTCACTTGGTACACACTTGAGAAATGGATTTTTTTATATTGAAAAATAAATACATCTAGTAGTATATGTCTTGAGTGATCTGCACCATTATGAAATTTCATACTGCATATTTTTTTTTTCAAGTCCGCACAATAAATTCTTATTCCATAAACCTCAAAGTGCATACAACTCCAAAAATTTCTACAACAGTCAGACATGGGGATATTATTAAACAAATGTAAAAAGTACTGGGCCAGCCAGACTATGAAGAATATTACCGATCAAACAATAATAATTGGTAATTTTTCACGCATCATAAATACTGGCACATAAAAGGCAATTGCCAAAGGAGATAAATCTCTCATTGTATTGATGACACTTTTATCAGTAACTTCCCTTGATAAAGTTATTTATAGCCTAGATAAATTATCGGCAAATTTACCTAAACCCTGAATATAAGCTGTTGTACAGGACCTTCTTTATAGATAAATTTCGAATAGTTGAAATCAGCAATAATAAAGCAAAGTTGGTACTTAATGGAAGTCGTCGGGACTAAAACTGTTTCACAGCTTATAATTATGATCTAATACAAACTGCATGATTTCAAATATTGCGCTACATGACAGTAAAAAAGATAAAACAATGATATAATACACAAGTTAAAATCAGAACATGATTTAAACTTGCGTAGTACGTGACAATACACAACATAAAATATTCATGTAATATACAAGCGTACAAAATTTTAAGCTTGAAAGAAAGTGACTTATCTGAATACATGAATAGTGACGTTAAACAGAGGCTCATAAAAGAGTGATGTGGGTGTTCTCAAATAGTGCCTAAAGCACATGCAAAATAGTTGCTAAATATATATTGAATTAATAGTTAAGTATATTGCAATATTATAGTTCAATAAATCAAAATAAAAAATTCAATACTTACCAATATGACAAAAGTGAGAACAAAAATTACAAACTCCTTTAATACGTCTCTTGGCTTTCAAGGAATTAAAGAAGGATGGACAAACAAAATTTAATTAAAATAATGGCAGGATCCGGTATGTTTATGATACGGTTATATCTTAGGTTAAGGTGACTGTTAGGGCGTCTTAAAGATGTTTCTACACTTGTTTTATTATTTATATAGGCGTGAAAAACCTACGTTACATGCAGATCATGAAAGTCTATCATTTTTCTAGCTTCATCTTTTATGCTAATATTCAATTGGTTTACTGTACCCCATTTGTAATTGTTTGTAGCCACAATTAACATTGTGTAACACAAAATCACAGTGAAAGACAGTCTTAACATACAAAGACCTTAATAAAATAGCATATTTACGAATGAAATTGTTTTTGTGGTATTGCTGTAGTCAAGGTAAATGTATCAATTGTTTGGTTTCAAAAACTGACGAACATGATTCATTAGATTCTGTTAAATTTCTCTGGCTATTTAATCCGATCAATTTATCATTGCAGTTGGTGAAAACACTGTAATTATAATTTGTAGTGATTTTAACTTTGGGTGTGTGCTTCATACACTCAACATATATACTTTCTTCATTGTCATTTGCTCTTGGACTTTTTTAAATGTACGTTTCAATGTTATAAATACTATCAGGAATATGTGTCGCTTATGTAAGCGAACATATTGTTTGTGCTAGAAAATATATTGTTTTTGAGTTAATTGGAAATAGTGTATTATCCAGCAAAAAGTCTATTCTTTTCAATGAAATGAATATTTTGCTATCTGTTTTATCAATTAGATTCTGTTTAAATAAATTTCCTTTACAGCGTCTCTGCCTATTGTAATGTACCTTTCCATTTGTATAGGAAAAGTTTATACAACCAAGCGTTCAAGTTTTCTGTTCAATTTGTATCCTTTGTTATAACGATTATATCCATGGTACACGTTGCCTATGGCACGTTGAAATATTTCCTGTTTGTTGTAAGTTTATCCAAAATCTATTTCTTTTTCAATATTCTCCATTCCTCTTTTTTCTTTTTAATCTCTTGATGATTAAGATAAGCTCATAGTGATTCATTTCATTGTCACTTAATGCTTTGCTTATCATGTCGTCGATACTATCCAACTTACTAATGGCATATGTTACTATTTCATTATGTTTTGAACTTTGTTTTAGATATAAAAAAAAATCTTGAAAGTTTTTACAGTAAAGAATATTAAATATTGCACCAAACCTACCAAAAGTAAACGGAACAACTACACCGGTGCATATTCCTGCAACACCTAATCGAGCTGTTGTTATACCTATAATACCTGACATTGTATCCGTGCTAACATCCACCCAATTCAAACTTTTGTGTCTTACTTTGCATATCTTTCTTTCTGACTAAGACCTCTTTAGTGTTCGATTTCTATAACCAAATAAAAAAAATTGAATGTCATTAATTTGTTGCTGTTTGAAACTAACCCTATTGTCATTGTATACTGTATGACATAAAGGAGGTGCACCTGACGTCTTTTCTCTCATTTCTGTATAGGAATGAGACAACTTAATCTTTGCCCTGGTAACTGCTTTTATTGACTCTGTATATTTTTGACGGGTGTAGAGTTGTACTTATGATTTTAGCATTTTTCTTCGGCTTGCTTTTGAAACTATAAATGTAGTCTATTGGCCCATTAGTGCTCATTCAGGTTTGCAGATGCTACGCTTTTTACCTAGTGGTAAATGTTTGCTTTTGCAAAACATTTATTTGGTAATAGTTTTATCTGGCAGCAACCCATGTGCTATGAGGCAGCCAATTGTGAACTGGTTTAAAGAAGATGGTATAATTATCATTATAATTTCTCCACTGTTTCAAACGCATACTGTAGGCTATTTTAAAGAGCAGAGTTTTATGTTGTATGATAAAGTACATTGATAGTATGTTGTCTTTCAGTCGACATTTGTTTGCACGTAAAAGCTATGCTATTTATTACCCAAAAGAAGTTAAAACTTTTTACCAATGTATATTTGAGTTTCCTTTTTTTAACGTATCAACAATTCTGTCAGGTAAAAGTCTATGTGCTATTAGATAGTCAATTTTGAACTGACAAAGAGAAAATGGAAACATTAATTTTGTAATTTCTCAATATCCATGCTTGATGGTGGACCAATTGACATTTTAAACATCGTCTTCAAACGCATGCTGCTGGCAAGTGTGAGAAAAGATTTAAGTGCTGCATGGTAAACAGCGGCCATCTTGAAAATCTTTTTGTTTTCGCTATTCCTCCTGTATGGATGGTCATTTCAACATGGGGCTTTCACTAAAATACCTTTTATGATGTCTAGTTAATACTATTTGTTGTTTCGTTCAACATTTGTCTGTATGTAAAGTCTATGCTATTTATTAGCTGGAAAAAGGTCAAACATTTCTGAAATTCGTTTGTAAGTTTGTGCCTCTCGTACACGTTGCATTGTCATGATATGGATATGGTTTTAGTTTCGTGACTTAAACATTTATCAACCATTTGTCATGAAATTTTCAGTATGCGCAATAATATTTACATTAATTCAAACGGGGTAAGTGTCAGCATAAAATACTTTGATTTTATATAATGTGTTCTGCTAATGAGTAGGGCTTGGTTATCTCTGCTCTGGGGATACGTCAATTACATTTAAAACTATGACCTTCACAAAAGTTGGCGCCGGTATTACCTGCCTCTAATAGACGTACGGAAGTGACTCACTAGAACAATGTACTCGCTCAGGTATAAACTATAGTGTAGTGACATTGTGATCATTTATTAAATGAACAGGGATCCTTTGGAAATTTTAGAAATCGAAACAACTAACGCCTCACCAACGGTCAATATTGTTATCTACAGATCGAGAAAAAGAAAACAAACGATGACAGTTATTGGACAGAATTACGAAAATAAAGTGTGCATTAAAACGCTGAAGTGCAATTTTTTTAGTATTTTATAAAATATGTTATAAAATTAATTAGATACCTTAATTAACTCTGTTTATAACATATCTTATTTATTTTATTAGATATCTTATGCAATTTATAAGATATCTTATAAAGTATATCGCATAAAGTTTATAAGATATCTTGTAAAATTTTTAAGATATCTTACATATGTTTATCAGAACTCTTAATAAGTTTATGGCAAGCCAAATATTCATCCCAAAACTTGATTTCAGATAAACTATATAACATATCTTATAAACTTTATAAGATATCTCATTTAACACACTGGTAGGACATTGTGTAGATTGTCAACGCTTTATCACGTTTCCATGTGTACCATTTTGTTATTTACTAGTAATTTTTGTTTGAATTTACATTGTTTTTCCCCGCGGTTTTGTAATTTATATAAATAAAAATAAATATAAAAAATAATAATAATAATAATCTCAATTGGCTTTAGGTGTTATCAACAAATCAACAGGACGACCATCTAACACAGATACTTATATTTTCAACAATTTGCAACGTTTTCGTTTTCAGCTCTTTTAAAAGTGCGAATAATTTCAGATTTATGTTAAATTATGCCATTCTTATGGTTGAATTTAAAACAGCTACTTCATAAACTGAGTCACCATGTGCTGTTTTCAATCGAAGTTTGTTTTCAATAAATTTTATATCTGTTTTTGTCAACTTCTTTTAGAATTACATTGCAAAATTTACGAAATCTTTAAATATTGCTGTAAATTTAGCCCAATGCAAATTCGTATATTTACCCGCATCAAATACGTAATTTATTATTTCTTCGTATTTTACTGTTTTAACCCGTGCTATCAAGGCTGTTGCTACTTATTTCAATGTTGTCATCGTTAAATGTAATCTGTAAATTAGCATCATCATTAAAATATTGGAGTATATCAATTTGATGCATGTGAAGTCAACAAATAAACGCTTTGAGTCGCTTGAATCTTATTCTTGAACACAACTATCTTTAAGCATAATTTTATCCCGTCTAGCCTTGTAAGAAAAAGGAATTATCTCCAGATATCGAAATTGTTATCTTTCATGTTAAACTCGTTGAATATTTATATCACCAATCTGAAAACTGTTTATTTCAGGACAATAAAGCTTAGTGACATAATTTATGATGTGCAACAAAAAAATGGTTGTTTTGTTTTATGTTTGTTTGACTAATCATCTTCATTGTCTGACTGGTCTCGTGGTCCATGAGGCGGAGCGTATTATGTTTAGATGTCCGTCCGTCCGTCTGTTACCAGTTTCATTTATGCCCAAGCGCTCAAGTTCCCCACAATCTACTGTTACCAAACTCTGTGGATGGCTTGCACGTGGGGTATGAAAGATGCCTTTTCATTTTTGGGTTAGGAGGTCAAAGGTCAAGCCCACTGTGACTGACTGAAGATGAAAAATGGTTTTAGAGGTCAAAAGATCAAAGGTAAAGGTCACTGTGACTGAAAGAAGACAAATTATTTCTGGACAATAACTTGAGTTCTCCACCATCCAGATTTACCAAACTTTGTGAATAGTATGCGCTCGGGGTGAAGGAAAAGCCTATAGATTTCTGGCGTCAAAAGATAAAAAGTCAATGTCGTTGTGACTGAACGAAGAAAAATGGGTTCTACCCAGTGGTGCAAGTAAGCCGGTACGGTAAGATACGTCGTACCGTACGACATTTATTGCCAGTAAGATCGTACCGGAAAGACGGGGTCGGGGTGTCGGTTCCGTACCGTTAAGAATTAAAATCTACTTGCACCACTGTTTCTACCCCAAAATTTAAGTTCTCAACCATGTACCTTCACCAAATTTATTGGATGACTTATACTTTGGGTAAGACGGAAGTCTACTGATTATGGGGCCAAAAGGTAGAAGATCAATGTCACTGTAACTGTGACTGAAAGAAGATTTTTTTTCATAATAACTTTAGTTCTAAACATGTACCTTAACCAAAGTTTGTGGAGGTCTTGTACTTAAGGTATAAAAAGGACTATTACTCTGGAGGTAAAAAAAAAATCAATGTTAAAGGTCACTGTGGATCAAACAAAAGTAGGTTTTGCAGAATACATTTTGTTCTTTATTAAGCTTCTTCCTGGAGCAAACTGTATGGATGACTTGCAATTGGGGTAATAAACATACCTGTACATTTTGAGATCTAAAGGTCACAAACCATGGTAAGGGTAAATCCAATAAGACAGTAATGGTTTCTGCACATGAAATTTAGAGTGTTAAGTGCTTTCAGAGAGGTCTATTAAACATTGTGTGTGTGTGTGTGTGGGGGGGGGTATAATATGTCGTTCACGGTACTAGTATACATTTTGAGAGTTCTGAAATTAGAATTTCTCGATATTTATCTATTTATTAGCCTACGCGAAAAGAAGATCTGCAGTCGTATCAAATTTCGCTATGGTGTAGAACTCGCAAAATGTAAACTACTAATACACACACACACGAGCGCAAATTTTGACCAAGTAGTGAAAGGACCTTTTACAGGGCTTCTAACTACGAATATATGATTTTTTAAAAAAAAGCCTTTTAACCTAAAATACCTGTCGTTTCAGTAGTAAAATTACACATCATCATTAGAAGGTGTGTTGTGTATCACAGCAAAGGGTCCTATCTTCAAGGTCAATGTCACGGGCAAATACTTCAAATTTTCCATTCTCCCGATCACTCCACTCCATAACTTTAGAGTTGTTTGAGATTATGGGGTGAAAATGTTTTACTTATGCATAATCATTTGAAGGTAGGTCACGTATTTATTGAGTGCCCAGTCTTCAAGCTGAAGGTCGCATGTCAATATTTGTAGTTTTCAGTCGCATTTTCCCTTCTACCCTTTCAACTCAAGATCTGTTTACCTATATATTTTCACTAGAAGATGCATGGTAGACGTATGTTTCTCAGTTGGATCTCATCAAAGGTTATCTTCAATATCAAGGTACCCTGATCCTGATCAATCCACGCCGACCCATGTTTTGCGCTAATTGTAATGCCCTTTGAGACAGTGTCATGAAACTTGGTTACTTTCCATTTATAGTCAGTAGCCCTGTTTCAAAGGTCACAGTGCAATTTCAACATTGTGTTGTCTTTTTTCATCTCACTAAGGTAGCTGGGGACGAAAATGCATTTAATTTTCTTGTTAAAGTAACGAACATAGAATACATACGATATTCTAGGTTGTAAACTTTAAAAATCATTAATTCGTAGTGACAGGAATTTAACTATAACAACTGAAATGGGTTTTTAACCTCGGCTAAGATAAGATTTATTTTGAGTCGGCATGATAAAAACAACACGAAAGCACAATCTTTAGTGATTTTTTTATTTTTTTTATTTTTTTAATTTTTTTTTAACAACAGTGTTTTGTTGATGTAGGCCATAGATCCATAATACAACAGTTACATAACAGTATGTCAATAATGCAGTGCGTCAAATTACAAGAAAATGAACACAGAATGAAATGGAAAAGAACAGGAAAAATCAATCAACCACAGTAGAAATATGTAGTAAGACGGAACAGGGATTTTTTAAAAAAAATTCTCCTCTAAAACCTGTGAACGGGGGTCCCAAACCATACAAGCATATTCTAAAATAGGTCACACAAAACCCTTGAAAAATAAATCTTTTGCACTTTGTGGGCATGACGACTAGTTACTTCGTAATAGGTCTAAAGTACGATATGCTTTGGTGCATAATTCTTGAATTTGAAAGTTCCATTTCAGATCACTAGTAATTCTGATCCCTAAATATTTTTATTGATTAAGGCAGTGGTTCCCAACCTGTGGGCCACGGACCCCTGGGGGACAGCGGGGTTATTCCCAGGGGTCCGCGAATTCTCATAACTTCGCATCAAGTATTGCGCTTCGAGTCAGCTCTTGCTTTCCTCTGTTATCCCCGCCGCTGCGAGCAAGGCATGTTCGAATTTAGCGCGCCAAGCTGCTAAATGTTTATCCCCGCCACAGCCTAAAAGTACAACTATTAGCATGTGGAGGTCAGTTCAATTTTTGAGGTTAAAAGGGGTCCTCATACTCAAAAAGGCTGGGAACCACTGGATTAAGGTTTTCAAAAAAAAAAAAAAAAAAAAAACCTTCTAATGAATATGACAAACTGGTTTATGACATTTCTTTCTTGTCATTTGCATGATGTTGCATTTCTCAAGTTGAAATCGCATGCCCCATTTTGTTTCCACTGTCATTTTGTAGTATCTTGGTATCCTGCTGGGTTTTGATTGATCTGTAGCATACACTGTCATCTGCAAATAGGCGTATTTCGGAATATATTTAGATCATAATGTAATTGATATGCAAGGAGAAAAGCTTTGGTCCAAGTACTGTGCCGTGGGGTACTCCAAAAGCTACTATGCATGAACCAACCAGATTTGGAACCATTTTCCACCACACATTGTTCTGGAAAACATAATACAAACTATATCCAGCGTAGAGTTTTCCCTGCAATTCCATAATTAAATAATTTATCCTTTAACGATTCGTGTGTGTGTGTGAGGGGGGGGGGGTAGGGTAGGGGGTAAAGCTTTTTAAAAGTGTACTTGGTCACCTTTATCTAAATGATTAGCCCAATAATTAATAACACGACGCAGTTGTGTTTCGCAGCTGTGTAATTTCTGCAAGGCATGTTGTTTATCAGATGTGATACAAAAGTTATCTAAGTGCTTTATGATACTAGAATAGACAATATGCTTAATATGTTATTACGTAGTGCTTGATCTGATATTGCGTAGTGCTTCGAAGAGCTAATGCATGAGTCATTCTGCAGTGATGCATAACAAGTTATATATTATCCCTTAAAGACAACGTTATGATAGAGCTATATTATTATATTCAGTCCACGAGCTATATGTTTACAACCATCCAATACAGATGTGCATTAATTCAATATTGTGCAATATGTTCAGTCAGAATGTAAACAAAAGCACGTGCTCTGCCACTAAAATTAGCTCATACTGTACAAGTTCCGCAGCGTAGTGCATTTCGGGAAGGTTCACTTGCAGCGTTGACAGCGAACTACTTGTTACGACTTTCATAAACAAATTTGCAGAAACCGGGGTCATGGCATCAACCGCACCCCCAGATGCCTCCTCGGCGGACCCTGAGACGGTCACCCACGAGCTGCATGATGGTAAGTAGCTGATAGCGACTCTGATTTGGCGCTTGCATCTGTGTGTCAGTTTGAGAACTGTCCATGAAAGACGACAGCTGAGCAAGTCACAGTTCGAAGCTGAGTGTTATTTCAATGGTCACATATTCGTAGCACGCGCACTTATTAAGAGGCCAGAGGTGCGCGCTGTTGGTATAATCGATCAATTCTTTAAAGTACAACATAATTCAGCGATACAGTTATATTTGTAAATTTTTAAGTGAAATACAACTTTCAAATTCTTGTCATTTTTTTTAAAGCCTAAAATACCTCTCATGTCATGACCAACGATGAAGTTCAAGCTCTTTTGTAAGTCTCCACCAGATAGATGTCATTTTCACTTTTAGTCAATATATTACTGAAACATTCACAGAATCTGTCCATTCTTTTATTTTTGTCATATGAACATATAGACCATAGCTTCATTGTAAGACGTCGACCCAGGTATGCATGATATAGTTTAGACGTCTTATTGCCTGAACAAGCGATGCCGTGTAGTTCGTTTCCAGGTCAGTCGACCTCGCCACCAGAGACCAAATTGTCAAGAGTATCTCATGTAGTTGGCAGTCCATTTTGACATTTGTGTACAGATTAGAATCTAACTGCTTTAGTCGAACTATACTTGCTCCGAAAACTTGTTCCTTACTAAAGTAGAGCGGGGTCAGGTCTCCTTCGATCATCAGGGCAAACCAGACACTTCCAAACTATTTATTGTACATTTTGTTTGATATACAACTGCTTCCCATAATGCACTTAAAATATGTGTTGACTTCCTCATTCCATCTATGCCTCATCTGCTTTAGAAAATTCACCGTTATATCTCTACACTTATTGGATAACTAGATAGGCGAGTATATTATTACGCATGTGCTTATATGCAGTGAGTAAACAAAAAACCAGCCATCTAGAAGCATTTTATTTTTATACTCACTAATGACATCATACATACATGTTACCTGTTAGAGAAAACAATGTGTTTATATGGCATCATGTAATGGTACGTAATAAAACAAGCAGGTTTGTGTCGGAATTCACACTACAAGAAATCCACACATTAGTCTCTTCTTGGACATTAACTTGGAAATAGAATGCAAAGCTATCAAAAGCACACTATAGGACCTCAAACAAAACTTTAGGATTTTACTTTGAGGAATCAAACTTGAGTAATATGCATTGCCGAATTAATTCTCCATTTTTTTTACTCAAGATTTTGTTAAAGTAAATGAGTGTTTCTTATGACACCCTTTGTTCAATGAACTTTAAATTATGTCTAGAGGTCTGAGAAGAAACATAACAGTGATATGCACAAGCACAATGTTTTAATCTCTACTACAATAAATAAAACAAAAAATGTACAGTACAGCTTAATACCTTAATAGATGTAACTAACTCAAATTGTTCAGTATCGTTTATGTTGTCAATTTTATAAAAAAATACAAGTGTCCAGTAATATCCAACATCATTTCTGGTTTTTCCCAAAACCATCCGATCTGACATTCTGACATTATAAATCTGATGGGGTGAAAAATCACGTGATCGATGTTGATAAATATTAGAAAGAATTCTGATTGTAAGCAGAACCGCCAATAGCTGCTACAAAAAATGGTCACTACTCGTGTATTACAAGTATATGCAGATAAAACGTGTTAATGGCTTAGATGTCCAAATACCCCCATCCTGTTCTATATCCATTCACAATCAAGTGGTTGGGTTTTTCAAAAACTGACCACAATTGTAGTTTGTTGAAGAGCATTGATAACAGAGGAATGCTGAAGTCAGTTAACTTGTGATACATTTTTTTAACAAAACAAACATGTTTGGTCTCATTTGGACAGTGTGATTAGCCATATTTGTTTCTTTAAAGAAAGTAAACCCTTTGTGCAACTGAGGCATTCCATGGCTATCATCCAACTGAAATTGCAATCACAGATAAGGAAAAACCCAACCACTTGATTTTGCATGCATATACTTAAAGGAAAAAGGCATCGACTGACCTTGCAGTGAGCCACATGGCACAGCTTGTTCAGGCAGTAAGATGTTGACCCCGCCCACCCCATCATGCATATCAGGGTTGACATCTTACATTGTAGGACAAATAAACAGATAGTCCAAGTATCCTCAGACCTTTCCCACCTTGTGTGAGCTATTTGGACAGTTATTTTGGGGTTTTATCCAGTTATACTGGGGTGTGTACATAACTGTCCCAATATCTAAAACATGGTGGGAAAAGTCAGAGGAAACTTGAACAAATAAACAGTTCAGCATAAGTTCTAAAATCCTGCAATATTCTCTCATCAGTCATCTCCTGTTTTTTCGGTTCATCAGCAATCATTTTTCAGTCTGATATGGATCACCTGTCTCTTTGTCCGTGATTTCCAGTGTTGCACATTGAGTGCGGTCTCAAGGATTTCCCGCAATTTGTTGTCCTATGTCCCCCAAATCTTGATCCTATGTGCTTCTCCCCCTGCCCCCCCCCTCCCTATGTGCACTTTTTCATCGGGAAAAATTGAAAAATATGCCTACAACATTTCTTCAGTGGATATCCATGTCTCTGTTGGCACTAGTAATGGCTAAAGGTGATAAAACTGTAAGATGGCAGTGAATATTCATTTTAAAACAACGTATCTGGAAATGAAAACATTCATTGTTTGTGGTAGTTTTCTCAGTTGCGATGTAAAGTCCTTTACAGCTGCTAATAAAACGTATTTTCAAGGTTAAAGTCCCACCCATGACAAGGAAGATTTAATTTATTTTGAGGTTGAATTAATTACAAAACAGACTAAATTTATGCAAATAAACAATTTTTGTCATTTAATTAATTAACAATTAATTTGGGAAGATAAGTAATTAAGAAGAAATGGGTATTTATTTTTATAAATCCTGGTAGATATTGAGTGAAAACTAATGTCAAATTAGAGCATGATCATCAATGGAAAATTCCATGGTGCAGCTCATTTCAGGTTAACCAGACATTCAAACATGTTAATATTTTCATGAGTTACTTGAGCACATGATAAAACATTTATTACAATAATGTAAGTGTCCAAGAATAATATACTACAGTGCAGATGACAAAGTTAAAGTGGCAGAACTGATGAAGCAAATAAAATTATGTTTTCTTTAGCACTACAATTTTCCTTTTTCCCTTTAAAATGTTGTGTCCCCAAAATTTGGAGGGTGGGAGACAGGGTGTCCCCTACCCTTGGAATCCTGGCTGCAATACTGGTGATTACCAATCTGTCCATCAGTAATCTGTTGTTTGTCTGTCCATCATAATTCATAAAATCGATTTTTTAAAACTTGTAAGTATTTATCGATATACAGTTTTGACATTTCAGAAATGGGAAAAGTGGGTCCTAATGGCCTCTTCCAGGTCAAAAAGTAGGGTCATTTAGAAATCAGTCACAAATAACCATACCTGTTACTTGTTTATTCAGGAAATTTGGACATATCTTTATCACAGACTCTTGAATCATGGATTTATTAATTTCTGCAATAAATATTTATTTTTCCAACGTTATATGCATTTTCTCAGTCATTGTAGAGTCCACTACAGTGCGTTCTTCTACAATTTCCTTGTCTGCAGGACACAGTTATTTTAGTGGGCAAATAAATTGTAGCAAACCATGCTTTAGTGTGACTCAGTACTGACTGGTTCAAGATTATATAATGCTGGAAAAGCCTGGGTTCTTGTAGGATTTTCAAAGTTGAGTCCATGACTCCTTTCTTGACAAAAGTTAAGAATCCAGCCTTAAAAATAGAAGTTCCAATAACAATATTGTATTGTTGTATCACCAATATAAAAGTCGTCAGATTTGCTGATGCTCATTTATTAATAAAATAATACAAATCTAAGACAATTGAGAACATGGATATTAAAACTATAACAATTCTCAATGGCTTTACCTTGCTATTCTTTAATTTTATGTACACCTAGAAGGAATCAAGGAAGAGGTTACAGTTTCTTTTCTGTATTAATTTATTTAATTAGCGACACTGGAAGAAGAAACACATGACTATATTCTATTCATATTTTTTCATTTCATCTTTAAGCAACACTGCATACTACATTCACTTTTTTCTTAAAGAAGCTTTAACAAACTTCTCCATTGCTGGTTTAGGATCAAAATCCTTAAGTTCTTGACCATCCTCCATCACCCTCATCAATTTCGTTACAGTTTCCTGTTTGAAATATGTCTTGATATGATTATGTGTTGAGAAATCTTGTATACAAGTCATAATCACAGGTAAAAAAACAAAAGTACATGATACCCCAAAACAGCTGATTTTATGATGACTTAAGATAATTAACATGGGAATTTGTATTCCTGTGACACACAAAATAAGTACCAAAATCTTGGCACTATTTTTCTAAATATGGTATAAGATAAAATGCAAGTGTTCCAAACATTGCAGAAGGATTTGAAATAAGATGGATTAAAAGTGTGCACAGTAGTACTTATCAAAGTGTGGTGTCATAGCACACACGTGTAATTAGTCTTTTGATAAAAATGATAATTAGGCACCAACAATTGATTAACAGGTGTCTTAATCACCTTATCTGCTTAGATCTGGCATATGTGGCTTTACCTAATCCATTTACAATCACTTGAACTCTGTTTGATAGCATGCACACTACTTGCTTTGTAGAAATAGATCATATAAAAGAGAAGTTCACCAACAAAAACTTGTGTACAGAGGACTTGGCTCTTGGAATTTTCATGTGTCCAAAATTAAAATTACACATATTTTTGCATACATTTTGGCATCCCAGAGAACTCTCAGAGTAAATATTTATTGCAGAAATAATTAAATCCACAATCTAACCAACTGTGATCATTATCAGCCTCTTGTATTGCAAGCCTTCTGTGCTGTGGCTTTAAATCCTCATGCTCAAGTAACCATAAGAATTTAGTTTGGACATTTGAGTCTACATCTTCTCCTCCTTGTACACTACTTTGGAATTAAATGCAGTAGTGTTTTGCTGAAGATTTAATCATCTCTTTTTTACATTTTCTATCAATGATTATTAACCATGTGCTCTTGATTGTTGCCCAAGCTAATAAAATTCAGTAAGAAATTTCTCTCAGACAATTAAGTTGGTCATCTTGTGCTTCTTTGACAACGAGCACAGTCAAGCTTCAGATGTGCTTAATTGAGTCAGTCTAAAATCAACTGTAATGATCATTTATCTTTATTTTCTTGGGTCTTTTTTATTGTGCCGTATGTGTGCCATGGAGGGAACTTTCTTGTACCAAAGATGAAAAAGAAGAATCATTGGCACAAGTGTGCAGCTTAAAATGAACTCTGCAATTGATTTGGGGGTCAAACGTCAAGGTCACTGTGACATTTATGAATTGATGTGCATCAAGGTGCAGGAGCCTTGTAGTAATTATATTATCAGCCATAAGTTATTACTATGTTTGGGCACTCCTTCTGACAGTAAGTTAACAAAATTTTTTAAAATCACCATTAGATATCAGCAATCATGTGACCCAATCCAGTATCATTAAGTACTAAAACTCTTATTCTGCTTTGCTGACATCTTTAAAGTTGTATATTCCATCTATTGATTATTTGTAGAGCTGTGCCCATACATTCTGAATATTTCAGGTTATTTTCATCGGTTTCCACAAACTATGTGCCAGTCATCTGTATTGTGTATATTTTATGCTGTAGATATAGGCTTGCAAGAATGCATTAAAAATGCTGTAGATATAAGCTTGCAAGAATGCATAAAAAATGTTGTATGAAAAAAAAATCAGTATGGGGATAGTTATTATTAGTAACTGTGGTTAAAAAAAGTATAAATATATCACTCTAAATGTAGTTTATTGCAGTAGTCATGATTGATAAAAAGTAGACTAGATTCATTGTATTTTTCCCAATGTTCCATTTGTAAACATTTGCAAAGCTCATTGCTTACCTATATCTGAGTACTGTATGTACTCGCGTATGATCCAATACCAACTGCAAACTGCATAGACCCAGATCTGTCATCACATAATGCACCAGTAGATCTGGGTCTATGCAGTTTGTAAGGACTAATCAGTAGAACAAACAACAAAGACCCTGATCTGCCGGCGCATTATGCAACAGCAGATCAGGGTCTAGGTTGTTTGCACTTGGACCTGTCTTATACACAAGTATATATGGTATTTTAATGTCTGAATGTGCTAATACTGTGCATAGTCTCTCAAAAGCACAATGATATAAAAAGGTCTTAGAATATACATGTTATCAATCTGTCTTTTTTCTCACTGTCAATTCACTTTCCATGAATTGCCTCAAAATCGCATGTGCAATGATGGCACAGTGATTTCTCCATGAATTTCATGCAGGGCAATTCCCCCTCTGGCATGTCCGTGAAGGGAGGATTTTCAGTTTTTAAATTTGGGGGGTGGGGGAGGTAATATGAGAACTGTGTCCATTAATAGACCCCTTGTAGTATGTTACAAGTCAAACATTTACATGTTCAGATTGAGCTCTGTTAATATGAATGAATGTTACATGTTTTGGTATGCTCACAGCAAAATCGACTGCAAAAGTTTTATTTGTTCACAGGGGGTCATTCAGTTTAGTAGGGATTTGTGGATTCGTGTGTCATGGAGTAAACACTACTACTACATGTACTACTATTAATAATAATAATACTTTGTTTATAGAAGGTAACTCAATTAGTACAATACTACTCTTTCTTGAGGTCTTCTGCTTAAAAGGTGGAAAAATTATATACAATATTTACAACATAATATAAAGTATCTGTGTATTATGACAATAATCAGATATTTTTAAACATGTAAGAAAAACACTTTTCTTTAAATAACTTAAGATTATCACTCTTTTTGATGTTTTGACGAATACTATTCCATATGAAAGCACCTGAATATTGCAGAGACTCTTTGAAGGTCTCTAACTTTGGCTTGGGAAGTCGAAGATTCCCATAATGAACAGATCTCAGTCCATATTCAGATGAGTTTGTTATGAATAATTCCTGAAGATATTGTGGAGCAATTCCTTGAAGAGAATTGTACACTAAATTCTTTTTAGGTAATCAGTCCTTCTAGATAAATCAAGCCTTTACAATTCATGGAAGAGGGGTTTGCTTGGTGCATCAAATGATTTTCCAAGTATAATTCGTGCTGTTCCTTTTTGTTGTTCTGAAAGCCTGTCTATATTGTGTTTGGAACAATTTCCCCAAATAGTGACACAATAATCAAAAAGGGGCAAAATATAAGCATTATAATAGAGAATCCTTGTTTCCACAGAAGATATTTCTTTATCTTAGAAAGTACTGTAATTTTTGAATTTACAGCTTTATATACTTTGTCAACTTGATCATTCCATTGTAGAAATCTGTCCACATGAACACTTAAATGTTTACGACTTGCTACATTCTCAATTTCACGTCCTTTTATGGTTAAATCTAATTGGGTTTGGCCTAATTGTACCTGTCCTTGTGAAGTTGTTATCAGCATACAGTTTGTTTTATTTCCATTTATATGCATATCATTTTTGCGACACCAATCTTCAGTTTTGTTCAAGTCCACGCATAAGTTTGATTGCACAACATTATGGAGAATCCAGACAAATGAAGTGTTGAATCATTAACTAAAAGGTCAATATTTGATACACTTGTAATGAAGGGCAGATTATTTATGAAGACAACAAACAACAGAGATCTAAGGACTGAGCCTTGGGGAACACCAGTTTTGGTTGTGATGTTGTATGTCCTATGCACCCTTGCTGTGTTCTGTCTTGTAGATATGAAGCTAACCACTGGATAGTGTCATCATGAAACTTACAGCATTTCAGTTTTGACAGTAAGATGGAATCATTAATAAGATCAAATGCCTTTTTAAAATCCAAGTAACAATTCCAGTTATTTTTCCTTTGTTCATTTCGCTCAACCATACATCTGTAATTTTAGTTAGAGCTGCTTGGCAGGAGTGTAATGTAAAAATCCTGACTGTTCCTTGTGTATGATCATATTTTGATTTAAATAAGAATATATAGAATTTGCTACATGTTCTTCTATTTCTTTCGAAAGAGTGGGTAGTATAGATATTGGTCTGTAATTTTCTGGATTTTCCCAGGCACCTTTCTTAAAAATAGGTTTCACTTTTGAAATTTTAAGAAGGCCAGGACATTCATTTGTTGCAATACTGATGTTGATTATATAAGTACAGTCAAACCTGTCCTAATGGTCACCTGTGTTCAGCTGTCACCTGGTCACAATGGTCATTCTGATTTACCCCCAGCAAATTTCCTATAAAAATGCCCTGTATTTAATGGTCACCTGCTTTCAGGGGTTAGCGGCCAGGTGTTTCATAACCAAACAATGGTTTCACCCTGCTTTAAGTGGTCACTGGAGCATATCAGCAGTGACCATGCCAAGTATGCAAATTGTTTCATGAGCAGGGCATTGTTTAGATAAAGGTATATCATGTGAATCAATGTTTAAGCATTTCATATCTTGATTGTTCTTATCGTACTCCAGTCACGCTGTCAGTCAAATTCAAAGATGTCAACATGTCGGCTTCAAAAGCAAGGCAGTTTGCTGAGTAGTGTCAAAAGTAGTTGTGTAGTTGCAGCAGAAATGGGAGTTGGACGAACTCAGATCTAAGGGAATATTAAGCGTAAGGGAGATATTATGGCCTATTTTGAGAACAACATGAATCCGGTGTGTAGAGATTGCGTACAATCACACCAAATGATGAAATTAATGAACGATGCTGGAAATGGTTCCAAGATGCTACAATCCGCATGTATACTGCGCTTGTGATATCCCTTATGGTTTATATGCTACTAACAATGACTGCAGAAGTTTCTTTTCCTTCCGTAATCATCAAAGGCCTCACAAAAGCGTACTGTCGTTTAATCTCGGTGGGTTTGACCAACTGCTTAATCCATCAATTTTTTGAAGTGTGAACATGTTTTCATGCCTAATTACACCAGCTGACCTAACAAAAAGTCCGTCCTGTGTTTGACAATCACAAGTAAGCTGTTGATTAGTAATTTATTTTGACGCTTTTTCTTCTGATAATGAGATTAAAGTGTTTGCGTGTGTGTGTGTGTGTGAGAGAGAGAGAGAGAGGATTGTATAAATGAGTGCATGTACACAGTTGTACAGGAATGCATACAGAAACTGAAAGGGTTTGCAATTCATCATGGACATTCAAACATGCTGAAATCAGTGATGGGAATTTCAGACATTGCAACTGAAATGGGGATGGAGATATGCACAAACAAAGATCAGTGATTTTTTTAAGAGTTAGTTGTGATTTAATGTGATGCATTAAAGTGAGGATACAGTAATCCTGTGTGGAACTTTTTATTTTATTATTTTGTTATTTTTCTTTTTGCTAAATCACTAAATTAAATACATGTATCTTGATAGCTACTGCTACTAATAATGCTAAAGCTATTTGGTGCATAGTACATGTATTTGTCATGAACCAAGTTTGAGAGTTGAACCTGCATTCAAAGGTCACCTGTCTACAAAGGTCACTTTGGCCTTTTCCCATGAGTGGCCGCTGTAGACAGGTTTGACTGTAATTGAATTGGTTACCACAGGTGTAGACAATTTAGGTATTCTGGGTCCAATTCTATCAAATCCTGTAGCCTTGTTTACATTTAGGTTTTCCAATGTTTTGTAAACTTCATGCTCTGTAACATAGTGCAATGTAAACAGTAAATGGTTCAATATTTTGTAGTTTCTGATTTAGGTTCTCATTTAGAACAGTAGGATCAAAGTTTTCACTTGAAATTCACCAGAGACACAACTAAAATATTTGCTGAATGAATCTACAATATCTTGCATAGAAGTCGCTGTATGACTATTATATTTGATGTTACTTGGAGGAACTGATGACTTCTTGGAATTTAGTTCATTTAGATATTTTTACACATTACCTGATTTCTTATTTTCATCAAAGACTTGTTTGTAGTATTTCTGTTTTGCTATTCCAATCATATCTGTAACTGCCAATCCTCCATTTCCTGTAGTTTTCCTATTCTTGGAGTTTATGAAATTTGTCTCCTGTGTACATAGCATTAATGATATCAGTTGAAAGCCAGTTCAGTTTCATTTGCTTCTTTTACTCGCTTTGTTTTTAGTGATTTCAAAATATTCAAGATTTTGTTGTAGAGATTACAAAAACATTTCCACAGCAGCGTTGCAATTGTTAATATTTTATAAACTGTCAAATGTTTCTTGTCACTGGTAATTCTTCTTTATTAATTCTTTCAAAGTCTCTATGTTATTTCTAAATGTTCATGTTTTATTTTTTACCACTGTGGTGCATGGCAAGTGACACGGATTGGAAAGTGGTCAAAAATGGCATATATTAGCACCTGTATGTCTGATATATTTTTCAGGCCTATTTGTAAAAATGTGATCAATAAGGGTTTCAGAGTCGGTAGTAATATGCGTTGCCAGGGAGATAACCTGTTCAAAATTATATAGTTCATAAAGATCTGTTCATTTTTGAGGTTGTTATTTCAGAAAGTCTATGTTCATATCTCCAGCAATAATGATTTCAGTATTTTTCCGGCTGTTTGCTCTCACCACTTCAGTTTCGAAATCGTCAATCAAATACATTTTTGAATTTGGTGGTTTGTACAATGAACAGAATGGGATAGCATACTTGCCATAACACTGCTGCAGGAGAGCCCATTAGGCTAATTTGCATAGGTAAAGTACCTTAAGTGGAACAACCCAATTTAAAGTTAAGTAGATCAAAGAGATGCGTGTTGAAGAACAAACTGATTGCATTGAATGAAAATGTTGAAGCCATCTTTTTTAAAGTTTGTGATCAGCGGCAACGTTTCTTTGAAGTCGGATTTTTACTCCATATATAAAATGGAAAAGTGTACAAGTGTGATTCATTTTTGAAGGAAACATGTTGAAACGTAGTAGCAATTCAGGAAATATGAAGCCATCTCCCATGCGAGCAAAGTACAGCAAAACAAAAATCCAGAACTCCTGGTTGATGGAGTTTAACTTTGTGAAGCACAGCATCAAGGGGGAACATTTTATTCTGTGCACATATTGCAACCACCATATTGACATTAGTCATTCTGGAGTGTATGACATTCATCGACATAGCAACACCACCCAGCATCGTGACACGGCAAAAATGCAGAGCTCAATACCAAAATTAAATAGCTTTTTTAAACAGTCGTTGACAGACAATGTAACTAAAGCTGAAGTACTTTTCTGCAATTTCGTTGCTGAGCACAATCTGCCGTTTTCAGTAGCAGATCATTTTACAGACCTATGCAAGGAAATCTTCCTTCAGGAAAACCAAGATTTGATATTCTGACTCGAGTAGCCATTGCATGTTTGACACTCCCTCACAGCAATGCCGATGCTGAGAGATCATTTTCAATGCTTAGAAAAATTCAACAAGATCTTCAGGGAAGGCTTAACAACACCACCATTCAGTCTCTGATGAGTGCTAAGATGAACACAAATGACGCTTGCATTACCTTCAAACCAACTTCTGAACTATTGAAAACAGCAAAGACTGCATATAATTAAAAGTGGATTTTAAAGACAGTAACTTGGTGTATTTTTTTATTTAATGTATGTGAGCTTGTGACCATGTGTACATATATGTGGTGATATTATTTGACAATGCTAAGCCTACCATTTTTTTGTTTGTAAGTATATTAAATGCTTCAGAGAAAACAGATGGTATTTTCTTTTATTCAGATTTGAATTTCCAGTCATTTGCTATAGGCTGATTTGAAAAGATAGCGTATTTTCATTTGGATGACATTTTGTGGGGGTTACGCGCACTGACCCCCCTTGGTCATATGCACTGACCTCCTTTGGGACCCCAAAACACACTTTTTGAGTCTCAAAAACCTCCAACACTGTCTGGGAATATGGCATGTATGGGATAGGCTTTGAGTGTGGTAAATTGATTTGGATTTAAATGCTTTCAACTTCTCCTGTCTGTCTGTCATGTCTCCCAAAAGAAAATCCATCTATATTGATTATTGATATTAATTCATCTATATTGATGGTGTTCCAATTACTGTGGGAAGATAGTAACAACTAAAAAATCTATTCTTGAAACACAGAAAATGAAGATTATATACCCAATTTTTTAAAACAGAACCCCTCAGAAAGCAGAGTCAATAATGATGGATGCTAACTTCATTGTGTGAGTGAACGTTCAGGAGAGAATCAGCTAATATGGCCAGTTTGTACTAGACAGAGTTATGGCGTAGAGAGAGTCAGCTAATATGGCCATTTTGTGGCATAGAGATTTAGTAGTATACTGTTCTCAAATTTTAGCATGCCCAGGTAACTCTCATACCTGCTAGAAATGCAGAAGCAGGAGTGGATCCCATTTTTAGCTCTACTGTTCATAGCTTATATAATGGTCTGTTGTCTGTCTTCCATCAGTCTGTTAGCACAAGTTTGTTATTACTACTCCTAAACCACTTTGAGGATTGCAATGAAACTTTACACACATATTCATCCCATGGTCTAGTTGGTCCTAAATGAAAATGGTGCCACTCGGACATCCAATATGGCTGACACAGTGGCCATCTTGAAAATCTTTTTATCGCTACTCCTGAATGGATGGTCATATCAATATGGGGTTTTCACAAAAAGACTTTTAATGATGTCTAATTAGTCCTCAATGAAAATGGTGCCAATCTGATGTCCAGTGTGGTCACCACAGTGGCCATCTTGAAAATCTTGTTATTGCTACTCCTCCTGGACAGAAAGTCATATTGAGATGGGGTTTCCACCAGAAGACTTCCTACATGAAAATTGTGCAAATCTGATGTCCAGTATGGCCACCGCAGTGGCCATCTTGAAAATCTTGTTATCGCTACTTCTCCTGAATGGATGGTCATATCAGTGTGGGGTTTTCACTGAAAGACTTCTTATGGTGTCTTGTTGGTCCTAAATGAAAATTATGTTGATCTGATGTCCAGTATGGCTGTCATAGTGGCCATGTTGGAAACTTTGTCGCTACTCCTCCTGAACAGAAAGTCATATTGCCATGCTGTTTTCAACAGAAGACTTCTTATGATGTCTAGTTGGTATTAAATGAAAATGGTGCTGATCTGATGGCCACTATGGTCGCCACAGTGACCATCTTGAAAATCTTGTATTTGCTACTCCTCCTGAATGGATGGTCATTTCAACATGGGGCTTTCATTAAAAGACTTCTTATGATGTCTAGTTCGTCCTAAATGTAAATGGTGCCAATCTGATGTCCAATATTGCCACCACAGTGGCCATCTTGAAAATGTTGTTATTGCTTACCATTCTGAATGAAAGGTAATATTGCCATGGGGTTTTCACCAGAAGACTTTTTATGATGTATAGTTGGTACAAAATGTAAATGGTGTGGATCTAATGTCCAATATGGCCACCACAGTCCTCCAGAATGGATGGTCATATTAATATGGGGTTTTACTTAACAACTTTTCAGGGTTCTCCAGAGGATTTTGAAAGTTGCAGTCCTGGACTGCTTCCTAGAAACTAGTTGCAGTCCAAGCACTAAAACTTGCAGACCCAATAACGATGTTTTTTTCCACTGACAATAATTTAGAACATTATGAGTGTATTGTTGTGTCATCAATATATATATATATATATCATCAGATTGCTAATGCTCACTCATTGTGAAATATATAGTATTATAATAAATGAATGCAAAATTAAGGCAGTTGATAACCATGATAATTGTGATGTTACAACTATAACAATTCTCAATGCCTTTACCGTGCCATTCTTTAATTTTGTGTGCAGCTAGAAGGAATCGAGGAAGAGATTAGACTTTGCTTTCTATATTAATTTATTTAATCAGCTTAATTCTGTTTTAAATCAACGAGTTTTCCAAGACACTGGAAGAAGAAACAAATGACCATATTCCATTCACTTTTATACATTTCATCTTTAAGCAACCCAGCATATTACATAAATTTTTTTTCTTGAAGAAACTTTAACAAATTTCTCCACAGCAGGTTTAGGATGGAAATCCTTAAGTGTTGGACCTTTTTCCATCACTCTCATCAATTTCGTTACAGTTTCTTGTTTTAAATGTCGATGGCCCTTTGTCTTGATGTGATTATGTTGAACTTTCCTAGTTCTGTTTCCTTGGGTTGCCATTGTATTATTCCTTCCACAGTTGCAAGACCATGTTCATAAAGCTAATAATGTTCCATTGTTTTTTCATTTTTTGGCCGATTGGAATGTCCTGTTCCATGATTCATAACACAAATCTCTCAGTCTCTTTGGCATTCTGTTTTCTTTATCAAAACTAGATGCATCTACTGATTTCTGTTGGCTAGTCTTGCAAGAATCATGCTTAGCTATAGCCTTGAGCTTGGCACCAAAGAAATCATGTGAAGTTGCCATCAGAATATTACACTTATGATAATCACTTGAAAACGAGGGTAATGATGCTGAAAAGCAGCTGATTTTATGACAATTAACATGGGAGTTTGTATTCCTCTGATATACAAAATAAATCCTAAATCTTGACACTATTTGTAAATATGGTACATGCTAACATGCCAGTGTTCCAAACATTGAGTAAAGATTTTTAATATGATGGATTAAAACTGTGCTGAGTAATGCTTATCAAACAGAGATATCAAAGCACTCATGCTTGTAATTAGTCTTTTGATCAAAATGATCATTAGCACAGACAGTCTGTTAATAGGTGTCTTAATCTCCTTGTCTGCTAAGATCTAACCTATGCGGCTTCATCTATCCCAATACAGTCACTTGAACTTTGTTTGATAGCTTGCACACTACATGATTGATACTCGTTTTGTAGAAATGGATCAAATAAGAGAATTTCACTGACAAAAAAAATTGCATGCCGAGGACTCAGCTATTGGAATTTTCATGCGTCCAAAAGGAAAAGTATGTGTAGTTTTATGTGAATTTCGGTGTTCTGGAGAACTCTGCTTCTTGTGATGTCTAGTTGGTCCTAATGATGCTATTCAGACATTAAATATGCCTTCCACAGTGGCCATCTTGAAAATCTCTTGTTGTCACTATTTCTCCTGTATGAATGGTCATATCAGCATGGGGTTTTCACTGAAACACTTCTTATGATGTCTGGTTGGTCATAAATGAAAATGGTGCCAATCTGACTTCTAATACGACTGCCACAATGGCCATCGTCGCTACTTCTCCCAGATGGCTGGTCATATCAACATTGTGTTTTCACCAAAAGACATCTTATGATGTCTGGTTGGTACTAAATAGAAATTGTACCAATTGAGTATCAGGGGGCCCCGGGAGCCGAGTGGTCTAAGGCGCTCCCCTTTACCGATCACTGCCATCTCACCTCTATCCGTGTGGGTTCAAGTCTTGGGCTTGGCCAATGTGGTTATGTGAGAAAGCTTGCCAGTAGCTTCCCGTGGGTCAGTGGTTCTTTCCGGGATATTCCCGGGTTGTTCTTCCACCAGATATACTAGCCACTATGTATAGCCTATCATGTGCTGAAAAATGGCATTAAACCCATAAAACCAAACCAAACCAATCAAGTATCAAATATGGCTACCATGGCATCCATCTTGAAAATCTTGTTATTGTTTCTCCTCCAAAATGAAAGCCATATCAACATAGGCTTTCCACCAGAAGACTTCTTATAATGCCTTGTTGGTCCTAAATGAAAATGGTACCAAGCTGACATCCAATATGTCCACCACACCAGCTAATTTGAAAATCTTGTTATCACTGAAGAATATCAGAGATGGTTTCAGCACTTGGCAGTTGAAAGGAGGAAATGGTCTTATCTTGAGTTTCTGTAAATTCTTTTCAGCCAGTAGAGCATCAGTCCCTTCAAGGGACTCTTTGTTTCCTAAAGTAAAGAGCACTTTCTTGTTGGACAGTTTTCATTAATTTCATACAGAAAGTTTTACCATAATAGCAGAAATGTGTAATCAGGCACTTAAGATGTAAATAGAATGGTGTGCCGACAATATTGGAATGTCTTTTGCACCATAATGCAAAACAAAATCAGTTTCAAACAAAGTAAAAAACCAGTGTACATGACAAGAATCTATTTTAATCTTAGATATCATGTCCCTTTACCATTTTCCTGTATATGCATAGTGGGGAGGAGGGGGGGGGTAATCATTACAAACGTAGAAAGCAGTCGTTTATTCTAAAAGAAAATTAACAATATTTTGCTTCAGACAGATTGATCTTATTTTCTAATGTACATCCTTTTTCAGTTAGACATGGATATTATAGTGTCTGCACCAACACATGTACATCATACACTTTAAAAGGGTTAATCAAAATCGATTTTTGCAAATTTTCATTATTCATGTTAGCAGGTAAAAATTATGGGCAGCACTTAAAGGAACACTGTTTGATAAACTTTACTTTGAATTTGATTTTTTTCGTCTGTTTAAAAATGTTGAAAAATCATGAAATTACGATTGTTAAATTTTTAAAGTCCAAAATTACGTTTAAAGAAGTTCAGTCTTAGATGTATGTGTTTCCCCGTCTAAAAATAGAGCATTTCTAGAGTAATACGGTCACATGATGCCTCAGTGTGTAGTCTGAGACACAAATAGCTGGTAGACCAAGAGATGCTTTCACATTAATTTTCTGTAGTAATAAAAAACTGTTTACTGTTGTCGCCGATGGGATGAAATTGTTTTAATGAACAGTAATGAATTCTTCAAGGAGTAAAGCAGTTTTGATCTGCTATTTTTAGACCAGTAGATAAAACAAGTCATTTGTTGTGTAATGGAATTGTAGGGGTCATTCCGTGTGTTATGTAGTGGAACTTTACATTATAACATTCTCTCTCTCTCATATTGAAGTTTTATATATGCAGCGATCATATTTGCTTTGCCAAAGTACTCCAAATGCTCATTATCACTTGTAGCACAGTGTCCTCGACACTGTTGCATGTACTGTCGTGCAGTTTCATATGTGCATTCAGATTTATCACTTACGTTAACACACATAAAAAGTATGTTGTGGTTGTAATGATATACAGCTGTACATTCCTTGCTGAACTGGCTATGCCAAGTTTTTGGATTATGTACTATACCGGTGAGACATCATTCAAGAGAGTTTCCAGTTGGTTGATTCACAGCACAGACCTTCAAATTTGTATCCATTTATAAGCCTGAAAGAAGAGAAAAATCTTCCATTTGGATTTATTTCATGTTTCATGCAATATTTCACTTGCGTTCTGTTTGGTAATTTTCAAATGTACCAATTTTATTCTTGTACACTGTTATTGCACCTTGCATCTGGTGCTTGAATGGTTCTGATATGGTCATTCACCTCCAGTCACACAATGACACTACAACACTGATTGGTCTTTGGGCTTTTTTCTGCTACAATACACACATTTAGGGCAATGGCCCAGTCTCGAGCTGTATATGCCCAATTCGTGGTCTTGTTCTATGAGGTAAGTTACCAGACTCATTTGGGCAATTTCTCAAAGGCAATGAAACATTAAAGTTAGTGAGGAGATACATTTTAAACCTGTGCAATAAGAAGATAGATAAGTGAAAGTGAATAGCTGGGTGAATATTTAAATGTACCTTTTGTTTTTGTAAATCATGTGTATGCACAAATTTGGCTGATAAAATTAATTTCTCTTTTTTCTGCACTTTCAAAATATTGGTACATGTGTTTCTATTTATTATGCTAATTAGAATAAAAAATGTATTTATTTCTTTCGTTGTACAAAAATAATTTAATTATGTTCTACTACTGGTAATTGCAACCAAGAATATTTTGATGTATTTTATTGTACATAAACAATTATGTTGTGCGTATGAGAATATTTTATTTATCAAGTATTTGTGTCCTTTTGATAAACATGAACTTGTGATCAAGTACTTGTGTCCTTTAGATAAAAATGAACTTGTGATAAGGTATCAGACCCTTTCTAAAGCGATCTCAAAGGTCAAAGGTCTGTTGTCTCTAGGGTCATTTACATACAGTTTTCATATGTGGACATATCTCCCATTTACATGAATAGTGCCATCAGACATAGCAAGCAAATTTATTAGACATCCGGTTGATCCCTTGTAATTTGTTGTGGCACATACATGTGGGTGTATGTTTTAAGCTCAACTGTCATAGATCAGAAGAGCTAATGGCATGGTCTGTTTTCCATTGTTGGTTGTCCGATGTCTGTTTGTCTGTTAGCACAAGTTTCTTATCGCTACTCCTCCTAAACTACTTGGAGGATTGCAACTTTACACACACATTAATCCCAAGGTTTTTTTTTGGTCCTAAATGAAAATGGTGCTGCTCAGACGTCAAATATGGCCAACAGTGCAACCATCTTGAAAATCTTGTTATTGCTTCTCATCCTGAATGGATGGTCATATCAACATGGGGTTTTCACCGAAACACTTCTTATGTCTAGTTGGTCCTAAATGAAAATGGTGTTGATCTGATGTCCACTGTCCAGTATGGCTGCCAGGGCAGTCATCTTGAAAATTTTCCTACTCCTACTCCTTCAGAATGAAAAGTCATGTCGACATGCATTTCACTAGAAGAATTCTTGTGATGTCTAGTTGGTCCTAGATGAAAATGGTTGTCCTCGGACAACCAGTCTTTTTATTGCTACTTCTCCTCAATGGATGGTCATATCAACATGGGGTTTTCACTAAAAGTCTTCTTATGACGTCTAGTTGGTCCTAAATGAAAATGACACTGATCTGACATCCGATATGGCCACCATGTCAGCCATCTTGAAAATCATGTTATTGCTACTCCAAAATTGATGATCACATTGACATTGGGTTTTCACCAAAGACTTCTTATGATATCAAGTTGGTTCTAAACGAAAATGGTAGCCACCCCCAACTCCTCCCGCTGGCTGCCACAATGAACATATTGAAAATCTTGTCACTAATTCTTCTAGACGGATGGACACATTGGCATGGGGTTTTCACCAGAAGTCTAGTTTGTTCCAAATGAAAATGGTGCCGATTTTACATCCAGTATGGCTGCCACAACAGCTGATTTGAAAATCTTATTGCTCAAGAATATAAGAGATAATTTCAACACTCAGCAGTTAAAAAAAGAAATGGTCTTATCTTGAATTCCTGGAAATTTTTTTTGGACAGTAGAGCATCAATCCCTTAGAGAGGCTCTTGTTTTTAGCTCTACTGATCATGGAACAGAAGAGCTTATGGGATGGCCTGTTGTCTGTCATCCGACGTCCATCTGTCCTTTAGCACAAGTTTGTTATCACTACTCCTAAACTACTTGGAGGATTGCCATGAAATTTTACACACACAGTAATCCCAAGGCATGGCTCGAATTTAACACAAATTTCTTTGTAGCCAGAAGGACTAGTATACTGAGAAATTTAATAGTCCTGCCACATCTTTACTAGTCCCGTCCATAAAACAATGTCACACACTTGTATTGAGATTAACAACAATTTTATAAATAGCATTATCATATGAAATGCAGAAGTATAAATCTTGCTTCAAATCATCAATCAGTCAATTCACATTCCTTGTTTCTCAAGATAATCTGGATCCAATTCCTCCTCCTGAATTGAACTGTCAAGTACAACCGTCGCACACTACTGCAAGAAACCTTGCTTCATTCATACCTTTCACAAATTTCTGCCTTTCACTTTCAGCAATGTAGTGAGTAAATGTAACAACCTGTTGATCATTCCTGTAAGTCTCTCCAACATCAACCCCTTTCCTCTCATCCAGCTGACATATCCATACAAAATCAGTGAAGGTTCTTCTGTTCTTTACGATAGCATGTGCATTTCTAAACAAATGAACGAGCCGGTCAAACACATTCAGATTTAAACTTTCCAAGATCTTACCAGCGGTCGATTCTTCTGGTGATATCTGCATAGCTGCTCTTCTCTCTGAACTCTTTTTGTGTTGCCCAAAGCTTTCATGTGCGTTTACCGATTTCATTTTAAAGTTCGAACAACCCGCAACAAACCTGGATGTTTTCTCTGTTTGTTTTTGTGAATTCCTTACACCAATTACACCTCATAATGTTCTTCTCCTCATCCTAATTCAGCCATTCCCTGTCTTTTGTCCATGTCTTCTGAAACGTTTGACTACGCTTTTCCCTATCATAATAATTATTCCTCTCTTTTATGTCATTTTCATTCAACATTTGCTTTGTTTCCGGTGGCTGAACACCTTCTATAAAATGCCACATTTTGCCTGTCTTACAAGGAGGGAATTCTGCCTCATTTTGAAATACGAGATGTTACAATATAACTGACGCGGATTATTTAAAGTAAGAAAAGGAATGGCACAGTGTCCTTTATATAACAAAATCAGAGCAAGAAACATGTTTCAAAGCATGCGCCTCTGCCTTCCCCCCCCCCCTTAAAATTTAATGGCCGGCCTCTAATAAAGACTTGACTTCAGCGGATGTGCTACAGGATCAAAGCAGTGGCTATTGTAAACACTGTTATAAAATATTAGCATCAGAAGATAATGTTAGTTTCAGCTTGGAAAAGGTGCGTTCCTATCAAACAAAGCCATCTGACTCGGTGCGTTGTACTTGACAGCTCCAGTTATGGTCTCATCATTAACAGCGGAAGTTTGGTAATTGTTCGTAATTAATCGGACCTCAATGTATTGTTGAAATTATTAATAAGGTGGAAAATGTTCAAATCTTAGATGCTCAGAGATTTTAATTCCCAACAAATGTACGGCATTCTGCTTGGATATCTCCACATGTATTCAATTATTTGTTCGTTCTTGATCTAATTCTTATAATTATTTCGATGCAAATGTAAAATATGCAGTTTCCCGTTTGTGACTGTTGGAGCGTTTGGCTAGCGAGCCAAAAAAACCAACTAAAAAACAAACAAACAAACATGCAAACTAATTTCTTTGAATAGTTTTTGTCATGTTTCTGTGTGTCGTATACTGCTTTGTAGTTGGTTACTGTGGTCGAGTGGATAAAGTGTGATACCACGTCATTTTTCATTTCATACATTGTCAGATTCATTAGGATCAATTACCAAACTTCTGCTGTTAATGACGGGACCATAAATGGAGCTGTTAAGCGAAATTAATGCGCAAAATCGGATGGCTTCTTGTTATAGAAACGCATTTTTCCGAGGCAGAAATTGACTTCATCTTCTGATGCTAATATTTTATGACTGTGTTTACTAATGGTCACTGCCTTGATTCTACAGAACATCTGCTGAAGTCAAGTCTTTATTAGGGAGAGGCGTGTTGATAACCGAAACTTACTAGTCCATCGGACTATTAACATTATGAAAGTTACTAATCCGACAGGAAATCTACTAGCCTCGGGCTAGCGGACTACCGCTAATTTCGAGCCCTGCAAGGTCTAGTTGATCGTAAATGAAAATGGTGCTGTTCAGACATTCAATATGGCCACCACAGCAACCGTCTTGAAAATCTTATTTTTGCTACTCCTCCTGAATGGATGGTTATATTAACATGGGGTTTTCACTGAAAGACTTATTATTATTTCTGCTTGATCCTAAATGATAATGGCGATGATCTGACAGCCAATATGGCCACCATGGCAGCCATCTTGAAAATCTTGTTGGAGCTATTCCTCTTGAACAGAAAGTCATAAAGGCATGGGGTTTTCACCAGAAGACTTCTTATGATGTCTGGTTGGTCCTAGATGAAAATGGTGCTGCCAGGACATCCAATATGGCCAACACAGTGGCCATCTTGAAGGTCTTTTTGCAACTTCTGAATGGATGGTCATACATGTATGAACATGGGGATTTTACCAAAAGACTTTGTATGATGTGTGCTTGGTCCTAAATGAAAATGGTGCTGATCTGACATCTAATATGGCCACCATGGCAGCCATCTTGAAAATCTTGTTATTGCTACTCCTTCTTAATGGAAAGTCATATCGGCAGGGGTTTTCACCTGAAGACTTCTTTAAATGTCTAATTTGTACTAGATGAAAATGGTACCAGTTTAAGATCCAATATGACCACCATAACATCCATCTTGAAAATCTTGTTATTGCTACTCCTTCAAAATTGAAAGTCATACCGACATGGGGTTTTGACCAGAAGACTAATTATGATATCTAGTTGTCCTGAATGAAAATGGTTCCAGTCTGACCTCAAATATGGCTGCCACAATGAACATAGTCAAAATCTTGTCAGTAATTTTCCTGAATGGATGGTCATACCAAGATGGGTTTTTTACCAAAAGTTTTCTAATGGTGTCTAGTTTGCCCCAAATGAAATTGGTGCTGATCTTACATCCAGTATGGCTGCTGCAGTGGCTAATTAAAAAATCTTATAACTTGAGATTATCAGAGATGGTTTCAGCACTCGGCAGTTGAAAAGAAATGGTCTTGTATTCCTGGAAAACAATTCAGGCAGTAGTGTCAATCCCTTTGAGGGACTCTTGTTTTGGTTTGGTTTAGCGTTTTCAGCACAGCAACACTACTATATTATTTAGTGCTGAGGCATTTGGAGTAAAGTGCCTTGCCAAAGGACACATGACAGTAGCTGACCTGGGCCAATCCAATGGTGGTCATACTGGATGGATGGTCATATCAAGATGGGGTTTTCACCAAGAGTCTTTTAATGGTGTCTTGTTTGTCCTAAATGCCGATCTTACACCCAATATGGCTGCTACAGTGACTAATTATTGCTCAAGAATATCAGAGATGGTTTCATCAATCAGCAGATAAAAAGAAGAAATGGTCTTATCTTTAATTCCAGGAAATCCTTTTTGGACGGTAGAACATCAGTCCCTTCAAGGGACTCGTGTTTGGTTTGGTTTCGTGTTGTACTGCACAGCAACACTATTATATTATTTAGTGGTGAGGTAATTGGAATAAAGTTCTTTGCCAAAGGATGCATCACGGTAGCTGACCTGGGCTGATCCAATTGTAGGTATCAAACCCACCCTTTTGGTCATGAGTCTGGCATGCTTACTACTGAGCGACCATGGCTCCTGCCTCCATTAGTCGTATCTTACGACAAGTGGGAAGGTGAATCAGGCATATTCCATGTCCCTGAGCTTGTAGGAGGAGGATTCAGTGGTATAGGTTATTAAGTGTTGTTGGGTGTTTAGCAGGTCACTGTCATTAATATCATTGACACCTTGAAAACAATATATGAAAATATTTCATAGGTAAAGCAAACAATTTGTCGTGATCTTTACAAGGAGCAGCAGTAACTCAATTGTTAGCATGCTGAAAATTTCACATCTAGAAGGGTGCAGGTTCAAATCCTACCATCGGTTCATCGCTGGGTAATGTGGTTTAATCCAAGTGCCTCAGTATTAAATAACCTTAATATGTTGCAGGGCCATAAAATCAAACCAAACCAAACCAAACCAAAACTGATCATACAAGCTATCAAGGGAAATTACTGTATTTACCTGTGTATAAATTATGTTCACTCAGTTGTGAACAGGATTGATCAAGATCTGCTGTTGCATAATGGAGATAAAGATCCAGGTCTATGGTGCTCATTCTGTATATTGTCATTAGTGGGAAGCGAGATATAGCAGTCACTTTTGCATGAGTGTTGGGGTCAATGGTTTGCTAAAGTTTTGGTTAAAGGCTGGATTCTTTTATAAATAGTGGGATGAACCCACAGTGACCACTCAATTATATTGACAGCATTCAATTTGTGGGATGCTAATATTGAAAAATAATAAGAAATAATGTGTATTTGCGATCTCAAAAAAAGATAATAATTTTTAAAAATATGTAGAACATGATTGTAAACTTTTAGTTGGCAGAGTCCAGTAGTATATCAGTATTTTCATTATAAATATTGCAAACTTCAAATATTATTTGAAATTGGACCATTTCATTAGAAAAACCTGTAGTGTGAAATAGCTAGGGACTAGGCTCGAGGCAGTAGGCCTTGATTGACAGTTTGATAGCCTAATAATTCTACTCCAGTGGAATAGCTCTGCAGCCAGTGTTACCTGTGGCCACTGTGCAGCAGCTCATGGAATGAAATCACTCATTATTGCTCATTGGAATAAAGGTAAAAACAAGCTAAGCTTGGTTTTGATTTTTTCTCTTTTTTAAACGCAAGCATTTTTTCTAGGGGTGAGTATTGCCAGCTGATTCCGTATTGTGATATACTGCGATAAAAATGATTGTATTGCAGTATGTATCAATATGTACTGCTACCATGTGATATCGACTATCTCATTATGATGATATGTTCTGTCAACTGCGTTTCTCCTTATTTTGGGAAAAAATTTGATGGATTATGTATATGGACATTGTAAGAGCCGAGAGTTTGCAGAATAAAGATAAGTAATGACCAACTTTCACAGATCGATGATGTTGACGCATGTGTCTGGTGAGTACTAGTAGTCCCTCCAGAATAGCTCAAGCTATTGTATCTACGGCATACTGCTACATATAACTATTAATTGCACCATCTTCCTTGGGTTTAAAGCCAAAATGAATCCAAATATTACTCGTTGACTGCTTGTTGAGTAAAAGATCTGGCTGAGGCTTATTCAGCATTGATTGACCGTAAGCCATTAGTAAACCACATATTCAACTGGTTATGGTGTTCTTTCATAATACCAAGGTATATTTTCAATAAACAGAAATAGTTCCATAACCAGTATATCTTATCGACATGGTTAAAATAACAATACAGATGTATTTGAACCGATACAAATTTGCAATACGGTAGTGTACCGATACATACCGATATATCTATATATTGTTACACCCCTAATATTTTGTACAGATTTTACATACTCCTTCAGAGTTACATTTCCTTTATAATTTCTTTTCAGAACAGTGACTGTCATTAGGAATTGAGACTAGGTCTTTTGAAATTCAGAAATTATCTTACACCTCCCCATCCACCCTGCACTTTCAATGACACAATATTTTTTAATACCTTTTCCTTTAACAATACACAAGAATCATTATTAGAAGTATATAGATCACCATAGGAACTGTACAGAATAATACTACTCATAATGGTGCAACAAAAAGAAACAGTACAGGGGGTGAAAATGAGGCATTTGTATCTGACCTAATATAACAATTTTGTTTAAATACTTGTCACTTTGGGATTGATTAAACCACACTGGGACAGAAAAAAAAAGTCCACATACAAAAGGGACTTCATTCAACAACTGATTTTGGTCATGCCTTTTCATGTACATAGCCTTGATTTGCAAAGAAAACAGGACAGCTGGACTGCCAGGGTAATAAGGTTATATGTAAACAATGTTATTATTTCACCTTGTGCTGGACTGGTTCTGACTGATCATTTACCTCCAGTGGCATAATGATATTACAACACTGTGGTGGGTCCTGGGGCTGTAAGTACACACATTGAGGGCAATGGCCAGGTCTAAAGCTGTATATGCCCTTGTCTTAGTGTATCACTAAATGGACAGTGTAGACCTAGTTCTGCTTTTGTGTAGTATGCAGGTGGATCTGAGTGTACATTTTTATGTAACTTAAAAAATGTTGTATGAAAAATAAATACAGATACTCAAAGAAGCTGGCAACACAAATCCTAGTCTTCGATGCTTTGCATTTTGGAGGGTTTCATTATGAATACATGAACATGGGTTTGTAGGGTAATCCACACATTGATCTTCAATTTTTCTAGAGGTAAGTTACCAGAACTAGTTTCTCAATTTCTCAAGGCAGTGAAACATTAAAGTTAATGCGTAAATACATTTTACACCTGTGTAATGTGTTGGTAGATAAAACAAAATCTATGCCATTAAAAGCAAGGTGAGTAGTCAGGTGAATATACTTTTGTACAATTTTGTTTGATAAAATTAATTTCTAATTTTTTGGCACTTTTCAATTTATTGGTAAATGCATTTCTATTTGTTATGCTAATTAGAATAAAACATGTATTTTTTTTTTTTCATCGCACAAAAATAATTTACTTATGTTATACTAATTGTATCCAGCAGTGTATTTTTATATCTTATTGCACATAAACAATTTATGTATTGCAGTGAATATTTTGTTTATCAAGTACTTGTGTCTTGTTGATAAACATTTGCTAAGATATCACACCCTTTCCAGATTGGTGTCAAAGGGCAAAGGTCTGTTGTCACTAGGGTCATTTGCATGCAATTTTCATATGTGGACGTATCTCCCATTCACATGAATAGTGCCATCAGATACAGGAAGCAAACATGTTAGACATCTGCTTGAGCCCTTGTAATTTGTTGTGGCGCATAGATGATGAGAATTCAAGTGTATGTTTTTTTTGTTGTTTGGTTTGGTGTTTTACAGCACAGCAACACTACTACATGTGGGTTATTCAGTCTTCAAAAAAAAAACGCCAGTCCAAAACTCGGGCCAGCAAAATTTCTAAGTTCACAGGCTGGCAGGGCCAGTAAATATTCAAAGAAATGCAAATAGAAAATGCCAATTCAAACAAAAAATAATGTACAAAATCTATATGAAGCAGAAAATATTGTCCAAAATCTATCGTCCTTTCATCGTATCTGAAATGCTAAGTATCTAATCCAAATAATCCAGTCGTTATATTCTGTCTCTCTCCATTTGCTATATTAATGCCTGAAGGCAGAGTCAATTAAAACACGTCAGACTGGAAATTATAGTATGGTATTAATTCCAAATTTGAATAATTCAGTGTCCTCTAGTAGCTAATGGAGAGAGGTGGAAAATAATGACTGGATTATTTGGGTTAATCATTTTCTGAAATTTTGGTGCAAAAAGGCAGCAGAATTAGAACAATATTTTACTAAATTGCCAATCCAGATTGCTCTCGATCTTGAACATAGAAATGGCAGTTCAGGGCATAGCCAGCTTTATGTTAGCACTGGGGTTAGGGTTAGAGTATTGGTTAGAATTTCTAGTCAGCCAGGTCAATACCGAGCATGGCAGGTAGGAAAGAGAGGTGGGGATATATGCAGCTTGACGAGATGAATCCAAATGACCTTGATCTTGAACGTAGCGTTGGCAGTTCAGGCCACAAACAGCTTTATGTTAGAGTTAGGGTTAGGATTAGAGTATTGGTTAGAATTTACAGTCAGTCAGGACAAGGCAGCCGCTACATTTGTAACTGCCATAGCCAATACTGTCAGACAAAGTGTGGTAAAAAAGTTGGAGACATCCGATTTTGCAGTTTGACGATTGATGGTACAACTGACTTCACTGGTGATGACCTTGAGAACATACATGTTAGAACAAGAAACCAGGGTAAAATTGAGGACACTTTTCTTCATATTGGACCTGCAGATTTGTCCTCCAGCCAAGACATATATCAACATGTCAAACAGGTCTTCAAGACACTTGGAGTGGAGATATTATAAAAGTGAAACTTGTAGGATTTACAGCTGATGGTGCATCAAATATGCATGTATGCATGGTAAACAAAATTAAAAAAGTGTTTCTTAGAGGCTGGGACCGCTAAGTCAACAGAATCAAAACTAAGTAGTGATGAATCAGATGTTAGCGGTTCTGAAAGTGATCACGATATTGATTATGAAATGGAGATGTCAGAAGAACTTGTTAATTATATGATATATTCTTTTATGAGGGAATAAATAAGAAGAAAAATACAATGCTTTTCTTACTCTTAACAATATATATTTGATTAAAGTCAGTCTAAGGTTATTATGAGAAAATACTATGGCAAGTTACATGTTTTTTTATTTTTCTGTGGGTCATTGAAATTTAGTTCAGGCCAGTGAATTGGAAGTTTGCTGGCCCAGTGGACAAGTGGCTTGAAAAATTAATCGTGAAGACTGGTTATTTAGTGATGAGGCAATTGGAGTTAAGTTTCTTGACAAAGGACACGTCACAGTAGCAGTCCTGGGTTGATCCAGTGGTAGGATTCAAACCCACACCCTTTTGGGCCCAGGTCTGGCATGCTAACCACTAATCCACCATGGCTCCTGCCCATTAGTTGCATCTTATGACATGCTTATGGGTGCATCCCCAAGCCTGCAGAGGAAGAATTCAATGATATAGGTTATAAAATGTTGAGTGTTTTGGAGGTTACTGTCATTATTATAAACAAACTTGCAGCAGCATTTTGCCTATTAACACGTTGAAAACACAATATATGAATAGTTGACACTCCCCACATCCCATGGGATCCACTTCATGGATACAGGTGGAGAAAACTAATTAAATTTTGGATTGATTAATAAATTAACATGTAATATTTTGTGTGCAAACCTGTAGACCATGACAGTTAATATGAGATCACTCTCACCTTCATATGACCTCTCCTTCCAGGCCTAGAATGTAAAAAAACAAAAAAAGCTTGTAGCCGAAGGACTAGTAGACTGAGAAATTTACTAGTCCTGCTGAATCTTCGCTTGTCCTTCCCACAAAACAATGTCAGAAACATATCTGTACTAACAAAACTTGTATTTCTTAAATATCACAATCATTCATAATTCAGAAGTACAAATCTTGCTTTAGAAAACCACCAAGGTTGCATGAAAATATTCACTACAAGTTCACAAAAAAAACAATGACTGATTCTCCAGAAATTAACTGTAAAAAAAGATGACTCAGTAAACATTTTTTAGAACCTAGTCATCTGGAAAATACAAATAATAAGAGAAAAAGACAAAGACCTCATTCACACTGGTCATTACATATTGTAACTCCACAGAGAGACGATTTAAGGCAGTACCCATTGTGCTACAGTGAAAGCAGAGTGAGAAGGTCTCTCGTTATAGCAGTATAGGCATTGTGTGGATTTTCACAATAGATATGAACCTTTGAACAAAATATGTGTCTCCATGATACTTATCCTACAAAGATGGAATTGTTAATCATAGTAGGGATTTTGATCACCATGGCACTACAGTAGCGGTTTGAAAAGTTCATAAGTCTGGTTTACAGCCTGACCTTTCCTACCGCAGTTTAGATTTTCTGACATTTACATTTGGGTGTGAGGTCAAAGCTCATTGCCTATCCAAAAGTTGGTATTTGCCGAAGCCGTGTACTACTGGGCCTAGCATACTTAAACGACCTTACATCAAACCCAACCCACATAAAACCAATTGGAAATGATTTATCTTCTCAGATATTGTGAGTATAACATTAGTTATGTCTTTAATTTGTTCACAGATTCATCAGGCAGAGAACACGTTTAAACGCAGTTTTTGTTAGTATCATGTGACTACCGAATTGACATGTGCTTTCTATGTGATAAATTTGGCTTTTTCCAGGTTGCTGCAACAGCAACAGGTTTCTGGTTAGGTTAAAGTCGGACTAACAGTTTTTTACATACAACTTTACCTTATAAATCTAACAAAACCGGTAAAGATCTATACAGCCTCGTTTTGAAATATGATCTGTAAAATCCTCATTTGTTCTGATCCTCTAAGTGAGCAAATGAATCTTGTGGATTTACTCAATTAGCTCAAAGAGAACTTGGACATCATCTGATCATTCAGATTTTTGAAAATTACATACAACAGCATAAATAAATGCTAACTGGTGACAACTGAAACTTTAGTAGCCATTGGACTATTAAAATTATGAAAACTACTAGTCCAAAAGAAAATGTACTAGCCTGCAGGATATGCTTCATGGGTAGTGGTGGCAGGGCTCGAATTTAACACAAATTTCTTTGTAGCCAGAAGGACTAGTATACTGAGAAATTTAATAGTCCTGCCAAATCTTTACTAGTCCTGTCCACAAAACAATGTCACACACTCGTATTGAGATTAACAACAATTTTATTTCATAAATAGCATTATCATATGAAATGCAGAAGTACAGAAGTATAAATCTTGCTTTTTGTGTTGCCCACAGCTTTCATGTGCATTTACCGATTCAATATTAAAGTTCGAACAACCCGCAACAAAACTGGATGTTTTCTCTGTTTGTTTTTGCGAATTCCATACACCAATTACACCTCATAATGTTCTTCTCCTCATCACAATTGAGCCATTCCCTGTCTTTTGTCCATGTCTTCTGAAACGTTTTACTACGCTTTTCCCTATCATAAGAATTATTCCTCTCTTTTATGTCATTTTCATTCAACTTTTGCTTTTTTTCCGGTGGCTGAACACCTTCTATAAAACGCCACATTTTGCCTGTCTTGAAAGGAGGGAATTCTGCCTCGTTTTGAAATACGAGATGTTACAGTATAGCTGACGCGGATTATTTAAAGTAAGAAAAGGAATGGCACAGTGTCCTTTATATAACAAAATCAGAGCAAGAAACATATTTCAAAGCATGCGCCTCTGCCCCCCTGCCCCTTAAAATTAAATGGCCTCTTCCTAATAAAGACTTGACTTCAGTGGATGTGCTACAGGATCAAAGCAGTGGCTATTGTAAACACTGTTATAAAATATTAGCATCAGAAGATAATGTTAGTTTCAGCTTGGAAAAGGTGCATTCCTATCAAACGAAGCCATCTGACTCGGCGCATTGTACTTAACAGCTCCAATTATGGTCTCATCATTAACAGCAGAAGTTTGGTAATTGTTCCTAATTAATCGAACCTCAATGTATTGTTGAAATTAATAATAAGGTGGAAAATTTTCAAATCTTCGATGCTCAGAGATTTTAATTCCCAACAAATGTACGGCATTCTGCTTGGATATCTCCACGTGTGTTCAATTATTTGTTCATCTTGTAAGGGAAAAATATAAAAACTATTTTTATCATCACAGAAAAAAGTAGTTATATGGAAATGATGTGTCAATAACGTAATCGTAACATTGATCTAATTCTTACAATTATTTCGATGCAAATGTAAAATATGCAGTTTCCGGTTTGTGACTGTTGGAGCGTTTGGCTGCCAATCCAAAAAAAAAATAAAAAAAAAAATAAACAAACAAACATGCAAGCTAATTTCTTTGAATAGTTTTTGTCATGTTTCTGTGTGTGGTATACCGCTTTGTAGTTTGTTACTGTGGTCAAGTGGATAAAGTGTGATACCAGCACGCACACACATGCAAATGCACACGTACTTGACTTTGGAACACGAGGTCTGGAGTTCGCGCCTAGTGGTGGCAATATTAATTCTTGCTTTTTGCTCCAAGACGCTATGTCTAATGCAGATTCCGTATTAATTTTCTTACTTATATGAACTTTTCCAAATTTATGTATGTGTAGATTTATAAATGGTCAAATTTTAATATTTTCTGAATATTTCCTAAAAATGTCATCATGTCATGCATTGAGAAAGTAAAATTTGGTTATAATTAATAAGCATTCTAGCATTACTTTTTAAATGTTAACTTTGGTGAAAATTTCTTCTAAACATTATCAGAATCATTAAAAAATCTTTCATGGAAGACACATCTTTATGGCTTGGTGTGAACGATGAGGTCGCTAACTGCAGAAAGCTTGGCAATCTGGGAAAACGTAAACTCTTACCGAACATTATGATGATTTGGATTCCATGTTGTATGCGTGTGTGAGAGAGAGAGAGAGAGAGAGAGAGAGAGAGAGAGAGAGAGATGAGAGAGAGAGAGAGAGAGAGAGATGAGAGAGAGAGAGAAAGAGATGCTTTAAAACAGGTTAATCTCAGTTTTATATATTATATATAATATGCAATAGAAAAATGAAGAGAAAAAGAAATAAGTAAAACATAAGTACGATATCTTCACTATCCATGTCTAATATAGTGAAGTTCAGCCCCTCTGTAACAGCGTGCATTGCAATCAGATGATCCAAAAGAAACAGAAGAAACAAAATTGTTTTTATTTATGGTTGAGGGGAGAGATCTTAAATCTGATTAACTTTCCGCATAAAAAGTTGTAGAATGCCATAAATTTGTTGGAAATAAAAATCTCTTAACAACAAACATTTGACTATTTCCACGTCATTTTTCATTTCATACGTTATCAGATTAATTAGGATCAATTACCAAACTTCTGCTGTTAATGACGAGACCATAATTGGCGCTGTTAAGCGAAATGCGCAAAATCAGATGGCTTCTTGTTATAGAAATGCACCTTTCTGAGGCAGAAATTGACTTCATCTTCTGATGCTAATATTTTATGACTGTGTTTACAATGGTCACTGCCTAGATTCTACAGAACATCTGCTGAAGCCAAGTCTTTATTAGCGAAAGGCGTAAACAAACGCTGACTGTTGATAACCGAAACTTACTAGCCCATTGGACTATTAACATTATGAAAGTTACTAGTCCGACAGGAAATCTACTAGCCTCGGGCTAGCGGACTACCGCTAATTTCGAGCCCTGAGTGGTGGAAAAAAACTAATTTGCTTTTGAATCAATTAATAAATTAAGATGTTCTATTTTGCGTTCAAGCCTACATACCGTGACAGGTAATATGACACCACTCTCAGCTTCATACGCTCCCTCCTTCATAGTTACTGTATATACTCGCGTATAGGCTAATACCAACTGCAAACTGCATAGGCCCAGATCTGCTGTCGCATAATGCACCGGCAGATCTGGGTCTATGTTGTTTGTAAGGACTAATCAGTAGAACAAACAACATAGACTCTGATCTGCCGGCACATTATGCGACGGCAGATCAGGGTATATGTTGTTTGCATTTGGACCCGGCTTATATGCGAGTACAAACAGTACCTTATATACTCTGCAAACAACTTAGCCCCTATGTTGTTTGTTCTACTGATTACTCCTAAAAAAAACTGCATAGACCCAGATCTGCTGGTGCATGATGCGAAGGCAGGTCAGGGTCTGTGCAGTTTGCACTTGCATTTCTGAGTGAATATATATGGTAGGTAAGTGAGTTAATTGCATATTATAATGTAGATATCACACAGGAAAAGCTAACTATTTGTCCTGACCATACAAAGAACAGCATTAACTTAGTTGTTAGCATGCAGGACTCACAGTTAGAAGAGTGCAGGTCCGAATCCTACCGTCGGATCAGCCCATGGCAAGGTACTTTTCTCCAATTGCCTCTGTACTAAATAGCCTTAATATGTTGCTGTGGCATAGAACACCAAACCAAACCATACAAGCTATCAAGGGAATGTACTATATTCACCTGTGTATAAATGATGTTCACTCTGTTGTGAACAGGATTGATTAACATCTGCTGTTGCATAATGGACCTAAAGATCCAGGTCTATGGTGCTCGTTCTGAATGTTGTCGAGCCCACATTAGTGGAAAGTGAGATATTGCAGTCACTTTTTAACAAGTGGTACCGGCATAACAGCCCAAACTCTTTCCACCAACCATTTTATACCTGGGCATAATCCAGGCTAGGTCAGATTATACCCATAGTATAGTTTGAAACAGACCATATTACACCCCAGAGTATAGATTGGACTAGCCCCCCTATATAGCCCACCAGCCCAGATTATACTCATGTTTTACCTCGAGGGGGGTGGGGGTATAATATGGGCTAGGCCATTTTAATTAATTTAGCTTAGGCCAGACTACACCTCAGGATATGTTCTGTTCTAGCAACTTGATTGTCTTGTAACTAGCTGGCACTGCTGCAAAGCTACTCAGCTGGAGTCGAGTTACAAGACAATCAAGTTGCAGTCTGCCTCAAGCACTCAATGACAGAGAGTGGCCATTTGGGGTTCATTTTTCCACTATTTATAGGGGAGTCTGGCCCAACCTTAGCAATAGCAAACTGTTAAGGTGGCTGTAGTAGCCCGAATTAACCCCAGCCAAACTATACCTAGGCATAATCTGGCCTAACAGAACATATCCTGAGGTGTAGTCTGGCCTAAGTCTCACAATTTAATAAACATAAAAAAACGTAAGCCGCCAACACGTGCTCTGGACTTCAATTCATCCTGTATACAATCATTGCGCAAACAATAGCTGACTTATTTTTCTTCTTTAACTGCATACACAACCAAGCACCAGACAATGCGGTGGTTGATCAAAGATTGTCATATGTGGATGCTTATGTAGAGACTGAGCTTGGGCTCAGTAAGTAACACTTTGATCATTAAGTCTGTGAAAGCTATTAAAGGATGCAACTGAACACATGTCAATTGTGCAGCAAGATCACAGGGAGTTCAAATAACCACTCTCTGTTACTTGGCACTGAACAAGTATCAAACTTGCGGCTCAATCAAAGGATTGTCATGTGGGAAGGCAAAGACGGCTCGATATCAGATAGTAAACGGTGTTGGTACCCTATTCATGCTATACATTAGATGTGTATATGTTGTTCTCTGAATAAAGTAAAATACAGTAAAAACACGTAATAACACGACCCCACTTTTTCCGCAATCAAATTTTATGGACCCCAATTATCGCGTTATTGTGGGGTTTCACTGTATACAATATCACAATGCTAGACATAAGTAATCCAATATATAATATCAGAGGCAATCAGGTACTGTACATTTACTATTTCTCAAGGGCTACAAATTTTGTTGATTTCATGGTTGCTAAAAATCACGAAATTAAAGACCTAACAAAGAATGACCCTTCCATGGAAAGAAAAGGACCCCTTCGTAAATGCACAAATTTAAGTACATACAGAAATGTAATTTATTTAAAACCATGAAAATTTATGCCTACTTGCTTGGGCAGTATGAGTTTAATTGTTGCATTAAATAACTTTATTGCACCAATATGGCAATATATTTTTTTGCAATCAAATATTTGCACAATATTTTTTATCCAGAGAGTACAAGTTTCAGCAGTACATAGCTATCTTTTCAGGAATGACACGAAATGTGGGGGGAATGTGGGCACAAGAAGACCCCATGGTACACTCACCCCACATGTTAAGCTTTTACCGAGTGCATTTGTGTAGAGGGTTGTCCATTTAGTTTTCTATGGCCTAATGATGTCTGGGACCTGGCTCCGAGTCAGTGCACTTATAAAGGGAGGAAGAAACGCCCTTCTTCCCCCTATACTACTCAATGCCAGGAGAATATGGATCATTATCTCCATGTTCCTAGGAGGGTATGGAATCCTTCTCTGAGACCTTAGGGACTTGAAAGAAGAGTCTTCAATCCCAGGATAATAATAATAATAATAATAATAATAATAATAATAATAATAATATTAATAATAAGGCCCAAGGATCACTGACGGTCATACAGACACAGTCAGTGCCAGATAGGTTTCGATCCAGGGTCCCTTCCAAGGGAGAAAAAACTAGGGTTGATAGTATGTTGCACCCGCCATATAGGGATGAACAGCACCCTCTTGAGACTGATTTGCACCCCATGTATAGGGAGGAGCAGCAAGTCCTCTAAGAGCGAGTCGCACCCCCTGAATAGTGAGGAGCAGCACCCTCTCAAGGCCCTTAGCCTGGTGAAGGCAATGAGCAGATCGCACCTCCCTGAAAAGGGAGAGCAGTGATCTAAATTCTGAGGAGAGCTCCTCCATCAGATCAGAGTTCTTTGGTTGGTCTTAGAGTACTGGTCACTGGTCAGTGGAGTCCCATCAGGGGCATGGGAACAGATCAGGTTGATACTCCCTCCTTCCATATCCATTCTACCAATCAATCCTGTTGGGGATAGGGAGTCAGCATATATGTGATCACCTGGGAAGAGGGTCAGATTGGCATCTCCTTTACTCTGCTTCCTTTCAATCCGTGTACTCTTCCTTCCCCTTTGTGGTGCCGTGGATGTTCATGCCTTGTCCTTGAAGCAGTTGAGATGTGGCAGGTCGCTGACCTACATTGTCTGCTCATGTGAAGTCAAACAAAAAGGAGGGGGTCTGATCTTCTCTCATCAGACAATCTAGGAGGGATAAGAAGCATTACCATCCCCCTAAAGGTCTGCTAATAAGGACAATCCTGCCACATCCTGTGAGGAGTCACAGGATGAGGATACCTCTATAGGAGGGATGAGAAGCGGTTTCCATCCTCCTAAAAAGCTTGCTAGTAGGTGGAGACCACCACTCCTTGTGAGGAGTTGCACAAAGAAGATACCCCTACTTCCAAATCTCTCCCATATCGGAGGGACACTAGGTTGGAAAGTCTCGTCTCCTAGGAGCAAGAGCAGAATGATGATGTCCTTTCGGTTTTAGTAGACTCAAGTGAGTTTGCAGAAGATCTGGCAGAGACATTTTGTACTGCTCTGTTCAGGTCACCTTCCTCCTCCCACCTGTTGGCTCAGACGGTGGAGGAGGAAGAGTTCTGGTCTTTTAATAAGACAGTAAATGAAGTTTACCACCTTCTCTCCCACCAGATTCATGTCCCAAGCTTTTGGGCATGGAGGACGGAAAATCCTCTCCAGTTTGGAGAAACTCTTGGTGGAGGGGTGGCTGCATCACATCCAAACCTTCTTTATTCCTTGATTTGAATATGTTAATGGTAACTTTCCCAAAGGTTTTCAAAAGGGCCAGGGATTTGCCAGGCAACATAAGAGGTGGTCTGTTCCCCACTCTACAGCTACTGGGTTCACTCTTCTGGTTGGTCTCTTGCACCCCACCCCCCATCCCACTGCACACTGGAGTGTAACGTGGAGATTTCTATGGGGACCTGGGCTCACCTTCCAGTCAAGATGCTGGAGGTGCTGGAGCTTAAGGCTCTTATGTTTGTCACCATAGCCTCACATGCCAATCTTTTTTGGCAGCCTTCTTCAGTTTTCTGATAGAGGAATCTTTGTCTCCAGCCACACTGTAGCACTTGCTGGAGGCGGTTGCCATAGTGTCGAGGCATGCTTTTTCAGTGTCCATGGCACTATTGGTGGAGCTGTTCTACCTCCACAGGGATGTTGCTCCGGACCTGTTAAATGTCTTACTGGATCACAGTAAGAACCTTCTTAGGGCTGCTCCTATGGAGGCAGAGTCACTCTTCAGAGATCTCATTCACTCTGTGGCATCGCAGGACCTGAGTGACCAACAACATCTGTCCCTCACAGCCCCTCATGGCCCGTTGAAATCGGCCAGGAAACATGCTCATTCTGACCACTCCTCAGAACCTTCCTCAAAGCTCCTTAACGGATGCAGCCTCAACAGTCCAGGAATCAACACCAATTCAGGGCTGGCTTTCACCCAACTCGAGTTAGACAAGACATCCAGAAGGGTCTTTCCTAAGGAAGGAGGGGGGATGCCCTACGGACTTGAATCCCCTCCTGCTAGGAATCCCACTTCCCAGGATTCCAGTAGGTGTTTAGCTAACCTTCCTTACAGAGATTTGGTTGGGCATAATGGAAGACATGTGGGTCCTTTCTATACTAAAGGAAGGATACCGTCTTCATTTCCGGGAACATCCTTCTTTTGCAAGGACTCCTCTTTCTCACCAGTCAAAATAGATTCCATTAGGAGAAGAGGTGCACTGCCTTCTGCAGAAGGGCACAGTATAGAGGGTGGCAAGCAACCAGTCTCCGGCTATCTACTCCCAGATTTTCCTGGTCTCCCAAAAAGGCGAAAAGTTTCGGCTTATCATGGATCTTTTGGTCTCAAATTTGTTTCTTCTGTAGGAACTATTCAAGATGGAGACTACTGCCTCAGTCAGGAACACCATAAGGCCCAGTTACTGGGTGTTCTCCAACGATCTTCAGGATGCATACCTTCACATCCCAATTTTTCTTCCTCACAGGAAATACCTCGTGGTTTTGTCTGGACTGGAAGGTTTTCCAATTTCGAGCTCTGCCATTTGGCCTAGCCTCAGCTCCCATAGCATTTACCAGGGTAATGGGAGTAATAGCCACCCACCTGAGGGCTCTGGCAATCCCCATCCTCCAGTATTTTGATGACTGGTTGATGCACAGTAGCCTCAGTGAGTCCCTCCCTGCAAGATTTATCCCACTGCTGGTCCACAGTGACCCAGCTAGGACTCGTTCTGAACCTAGAGAAATTGGAGCTAATCTCTTCTCAGAATTTTGTTTATGTGGGGATGAATTTTCTCACCAATCTTGGGCAAGTTTGTGTTTCACTGGTTAGGATAGATGGAATGCTGGCTCTTCTGGCAGTGCTTCAAGCCAAGACCTCATCGGTTCACCTATATCTATCCCTCCTGGGAACCTTGAACTCCGCAGCCGGACCTTGTTCCTCTAGGAAGACTGTTCTTGTGCCCACTCCAGTTTCTTCTTCTGGCAAACTGGAAACCACACAAGGATCCCCTGTCAGCTTGGATTTCTCTGTGTTCAGAATTTCATCAGTTGAGTTGGTGGGCCAGTTGGGCCCAGATTCTATTTGGAGTCCCAATGCACGCCTCTGAACCCCACTCCTATCTGTACATGGATGTGTCAGATTCGGGTTGAGGCACTCATTTGGAGCCAGAAGGGATAGTTCTTCAGGTTTGTAGTCCCGGCAAGAAGCTACCCTTCACATAAACAATTTGGAAATGAGGGCTGTATTTTTAGCCCTACAGTGGGTGTCAACTAGGTAAGGAGTCATTGTGTGATGGTCTCCTTTACAACACTTCGGTAGTAGCGTACCTCAGGTTACAAGGAGGTACACATGCTCCTTCTCTCTGTATGGAGGTTTGGAACCTCCTTCACTGTTCAGACTCTGTTTGCCAGGAGAGGCAAGTTAGTACTCACGGATTGGTCTCTGCACCAATCCATAGCAGAGTCCCTGTTCAGAATGTGGGGGAGACCCTTTGTGGACTTTCTTGTGACAAGACTGAACAACAAGCTCTCCATTTATGTCTCCCCTGTCCCAGATCAGAGGGCCTGGGTAGTGGATGGATTCAGTCTAAGGTAGGATTGTCTGTTTGCTTATGCCTTCCCACCTTTCAGAATGATTCCGCAAGTGCTCTACAAAGTCAGGACCTCCACTGCTCAGCTCATTCTGATAGCCACTCTGTGGCCTCAGTGATCATGGTTTAGAGATCTACATTACCTCAGATGAGGGACCCGCTGTTGCATCACAGGTGGTTTCTTCTCCACAATAGCCCACAGATTCTCCACTTTCACACTTTGGCTTATCTCAGGCAATCTTTCAGGACAAGTTTTTCTAACAAGGTTGCCAACTGCATCACTCAGTCAAAGAGACAGTCCATGTCCACGGTGTACGATGCAAAATGGAGAATCTTTTGCAATTGTTGCAGTAGGAAACACATTATTCCTAGATGTCCCTCTCTGAGTGCAGAGGCAGACTTTCTTATCTTTCTGTTCGAAGAGAGAGACTGTTCAGTTTCTACTATTAAGGGCTATAGGGCAGCCATGTCAAACATGCTTAAGTTCTCTGAGGGTCTGGTCATTGGTTCAGATCCTCATCATTCTGATCTTAATAAGTATTTTGAGCTGCTGAAACTGGCATCATGCTCACTAATGCCTAGATGGAATGTCTCGTGCATATTATGTGCTTTGCCTAAAAAGCCTTGCAAACCATTGGGTGAAGCTTCTGTCAAGAACCTTATCCATAAAACTTTTTTCGTGCTCTCCTTAATGTCTGCAAAAATAAGGAGCAAGCTTCATGCTTGTCTATACAAACAGGTTGTTACGGTTCAGTGATATTTAGGAGTCAGTTTCTCTCCTTTGCGAACCAGGGTTCTTCGCAAAGAATCAGCTCCCTTCAGTAGCTCCACTTCCTATAGAGTCAAAATCCCCAGTCTCGGTTGTATCTGTGCTGGGGATAATCAAGATAGACTTCTCTGTCCAGTAAGGGCCTTACAGTTCTATTTAGCCATTTCAAAGGGAGAAAAGGTTGGAAGTGTCAGGGCTCCGCTGATATTTAAGCATCCACCATTTTCAGGTAGATTGCCCTTACTCTCAAGAGAGCTTATCAATCCCTCACTGAGAGGGACCTTTCATTCATGAAAATTAAAGCCCATGAAGTTAGGGCTATTGTTACTTCATGGGCCTATTTTAATTATTTATCATTGGAGGATGTATTGAGAGCTGCATTTTTGGCAGTCACACACTACATTCTCCTTTCACCTTTGGTCTTTGGTGCACCAGAGAAAAGGCATTTTTTTCTTGGGCCCAATAGTTACAGTGCAAACAGTGGCCCAATCTGCTGACTACTTACAGTAGTGGTTGTTGTATGGGTGAGTATATAATTTTTATACCAGTTTTTTTTAGGCCATCAGCCCTCCAATGAACTGTCAAATTCAGCAGAGTAATAGTGATAGGTGTTATATTACTGTTATTAAAATGTATTTTGGAGGGGGTAAAACTAATTTTGATAATGTAATATTTACATGTGCGTGTCACTATTGCAATATTTCCTTCTTCAATCCCGCTTTGATGGCCCAAGCTCAGTCTTGGTCAAAATCAAAGAGGACAAGTATCCGCCATGAGCCTATGACATGAGTAGTATACGGTGGCGATTGAGCCCGGTCTACTTCCGGTGGGGGCGATTGAGCCCGGTCTACTTCCGGTGGTGGCACTTGAGACCAACCTAGCATTGTGGGTCTCAAGTGCCACCACCGGAAGTAGACCGGGCTCAATCGCCCCCACCGGAAGTAGACCGGGCTCAATCTGCCACCGGGTCAAGTGGTGGGTACTTGAGAGCCATAGTAGGGTTCGCACCGTAATGTAGTGGCGAAGACAACGTCCACTACCGTCAAAACTGGGGTGGGGGTGTTTTGATAGTAGTGGACGTTGTCTTCGTCACTACATTACGGGGGGTGTGGGGAATATAATTAATCTTTCTTGAAAAAGGGGTGTGACCTTCTGCCTAGTGGCTATGTCTATATAGCCTAGAGTTATATATAAAGCATTACCTATACCTCAGATCATGTTGGAGGTGTCAGTAAATTTGCATATATTGTACCTATGTTATGAATAGCTTTAATCAAGGGAACCAACTCATAATAACACTAAAATGGACGTGACTAAAAGTTGTACTAAACTTCGGGAACCGTCACGGACTTTAACGTTGACTAGAAAAAAATCCGGAACATTAGATTATAATGGCCTAGACTAAAAGTAACACTAAAATTCCGAAATTGTACCGGACATTAGCGGAGACTGAAAATAATCCGGAAAAAAAATGGAAAAAATTGGCTGAGACTAAAAGTAACACTAAACTTCCCAAATTGTACCGGACGTTAGCGGAGACTGAAAATAATCCGGAAAAAAAATGGAAAAAATTGGCTGAGACTAAAAGTAACACTAAACTTCCCAAATTGTACCGGACGTTAGTGGAGACTGAAAATAATCCGGAAAAAAAATGGAAAAAATTGGCTGAGACTAAAAGTAACACTAAACTTCCCAAATTGTACCGGACGTTAGCGGAGACTGAAAATAATCCGGAAAAAAAATGGAAAAAATTGACTGAGACTAAAAAATAGTACTAAAATTTCGTAACTCATTTAAAATTTTTTTTTGTTATTTTATATTTTTTTATATACAAACCCAAATAAACCCAAAACCCAAACCCAAACCTAACACACTATCCCAAATTTTTTTTATTTTTTAAATTTTTTTTATCAAAACACACACACCACACAACCATTTTTTTTACTTTTTAAATTTTTTATATCAAACACAAAACTTACACACACTACACAACCATTTTTTTATTTTTTAAATTTTTTTATCAAAACACACCACACAACCATTTTTTAAAAATTTTTTTATATCAAACACAAAACTTACACACTACACAACCATTTTTTTATTTTTTAAATTTTGTTTATATCAAAACACGCACCACACTATCCATTTTTTTTACTTTTTTAAAATTGTTTTATATATCTAATTCAAACTTACACACACCACACAAATCATTTTTTAACTTTTTAAATTTTTTTATATCAAAACACACACCACAAATATACAAGGGAAAGGGTTTTTTTTGGTTTGGTGGGTAAAAAACAAACCACACAACACCATTCAGAGATATACATCAATAATAATAATTATATTTTATTCAATGTATATACATTATTTTACTCGTGGTAATAAACAATTTCATATAAGTCCAATACAGTTCAATACACTTCCATATTTACCATTTCATTCTCTTATTGTTCTGACACTTCAGGAAGATTCTTGTCTACAATTCTCTCATAACTTTCTTCTGGACTCTCATTGATAAACTCCAACTTATTAAAATGTCCATTATCATCTCGAATCCACCGCTCTTTTTTTACAAATCTTGTAAACTTTACTATGATCTAATCCAAAACATCTTGCCACATCACAAATAGAATCCATCCGACTATATAATCCTTAATTCAAGTCAGTTAATTTCACAGGTCTCACAAATCCACTAGTTCCTTGACTCCTCTTCTCTGGCTCTTCCCATCTAGCTTGAAATCTTTTCTGGAACTTCTTCGAAAAGACCGACTTACAAATCCCAGTACAGCAATAGTAGATACTTCCAGAATGACAATCAAAATATTGAATAGCGTTTCTCATACTTTCAAATCTTCTTTCCTCTGTCTCACCAACAAACTGACACAACACACTTCTATCACTTCCAAAATTAATTCTCCTTTTTTCTTTATCATTCTTCACATGTTTATGCAAACATGTTCGTTCACTAGCAGTCATCACTTGAAGATTTTCTATTCTATCATCATCAAGTACATCATTGAGATGTACCACTTCACTCTGTCTTGGTAGATCCACTCCATTCACCGCTTCAAAGACAAATCTCCCTCGATTTGTATGTTTCTTCCTCTTTCCTTCCTTACCAGTAACCTTAATCTTTATCAATCCAAATGAATTCAAATTTCCTTTGACTTTCCTTCCAGACTTCATATGATAGATATTACCAAGTATGTCAGCAGCATAATTATCATACACCTTATGAACATACTTATTCAATTCAATTCCAGTATCTTGACTTTTATCTCGACCGCAGTACTTTTCCATCTTCACAGTTTGAAAGTTCAATCACGACTAGTGATTCTGAAGGTAAGAAGGTCTATATATATATATAGGTTCCCTGGGTGAAACTGAATCAGATTCAGAGTAAACTTCAAGATGAAAAGATCACGCCCAAGCCATGAGAAAACAGAAGAAGAAGAAGAAGAAACAAAGAGGCCACGACGACGAAGACATCCCGTACCGCCTGAAACACCGCTAGATGAACTACTAGCTCAAGTCCATGCTAGTGACTTCGAAGAGGAGATGAGTGAACCTGAAACCCAAACTTCTAACCCAGCCAAAACAAAATCCACCACCAGCACCACTACCAACACCAGAACCCCTGATCAAAAAACACTACCTACTACCTTGGCTCCTCCTGAAAATTACTATCTGATTCGAGAGACTCAAAAAATAACTTCTCGAAAATTTAAAACTACAGCTTACACTCACACAGTGCACTTCAAAGACTTCAAGTCCGAAGTACCTCCCGAGAAAGCGGTGGGGTTCATTACCGATTTGTGGGGTTCTGTGTTACAGAACTTGAAACGACAATGTGGAGCCAAAGAAGACGATCGATTGAGACTGGCCATTCATCATGACAATTTGAAGAGTCCTGTTTGGATCGAGTTCAGCACCCCGGCAGAATTAACGCCAGACAAAGTCATGTCCAAAATAGAACATGTTCAACAATCGAACGACAAGTTTACCATCACCGATGGAAAGGCCACACTTTACTTGACTCACGTTTCCCCTCCTTGAGGAAGTGGACGAAGTAGGAAACCGTTACTGGTGGACGATCTTCGAAGTACCAAACGCAGTGTCGTCCAAATCGACAATACTCAAGACCAGATGTGCTTGGCTCGGGCTATTGTGGTGGGGCGAACGCGCATTTACCGAGAGTTTGTCAAGATCCAAGTGAAACGCAAACTCAAAGTCATTTCTTGATTTTTAAGGTATGCTTACTTCCAAACTGTCAGAAGAAAGATTCTGGAGAAAACCTTTCATTGTAGAATCCCAGGAATAGTCTATCACAAAAGAACCTGGATATAAAAACCCACCACCCAAGATACCCACCTTAGGAACCTCACCCTATAAAAGCTTACCATGCCTGATCTGTGGTCTTCACTTGTGAAACGTATTCCGTGGAAGGAAGTCAATGATCGTGTTCAGACCTTAGAGGATTATAATGACTTGATACAAGAACTGTTGCCATTGAATTTTGGATGTTATGCAGTGTGTGTCTTAGTGACTACTTATCTTGGAATTCGTTTTCCAGGACATTCGTTGTGGAATATTTTTGAGGACAACTGTTTGTCTTGGATTATTTTGGAGGATCCGTGGTTGTTTTGGACTCAATTGTTGAGTTCAAAAAAACAATATGACCCTGTGTTCTTCTTCTGACTTAGTAGAAGAAGAAGACTATAAATATTTGATTTTATCAGTACAAGAAAGAAACATTGTACGTAAAGCGTTGAGAGTGGTAATGAAAATCAGTGAGGAACCTCCGTGTGAAGAAGACATTCGTCACACTTTATCTGTTTATAAAACATTTCAAGAAGTGTGTTTTGCTAGTGAGTTACACCAACAACTTTTCAATTGGAAAAATGTTCGAGCCTAGAGAAACCTTGGTTTCCAATATTGGCTACAAGAAGTGGCTCAGTTTGCCAAAGATTTGGCAACATGTCCATAAGGGTCCAAAAGTGAAAAAATGGGAACCTCAATGGGAAACCCTGAAAGAAGAAAAAGAACCTGACACCACAAAAAAAGAGGACCACACCGTTGTCCAAATACCACCACCCCCTCTTGAGGAACATAACCCTTCCTTACCAACGCCAGAGCATTCAAAAAAACAAAAGACGACCAGAAGAATACCACCCCAAACAGTGTCTGTGTCTTTCATTACTAGGACACGAAAATATTGTTGTATATTGACTTGTTTATACGACACTTTGATTGTTTTAGTGGGAGCCATGATTGTGTACCTGATGATTTTGCTTTGCTATTTTATCACTCGTTGGCTTTAATGACTTGTAAAAAAAAATGTTTTTTTGTTTGTTGTTTGTTTTGTTTTACAAAAAAAAAAATAAACGTGTATGAAAATGTATAAAATATCTTGGGTTTTTTGTCTTCTTCTCAAAAATCTTCTTACCTCAGTCATGGCTACATCATCTTCTTCTTCTTCTACCTCGTCTACCTCCTCTTCTGTGGTTAAAGTGATTGACGAAAAGTTAGATCGTCAAAGTTGGAACGCTTTGTATCTGCGCCATCCATTTAACATGTTGATTGCTGGACCGAGTGGTTCAGGTAAAACCGAATTTGTCAAACGTTTGATCGAACACAAATCTCATTTGTTCGATCATCCACCTCAACGTATCGTGTGGTGTTACAAAGAGTGGCAACCGTCTTACACGTTATAGAAAGAAAGTCAAGGAGAAACCATTTCGTTTGTAGAAGGCATCCCTCACGAAGACGATGGAATTGTGTCTGACGTGAATCAAACCCATTTGGTTATTTTTGACGACATGTTAGGAGAAGACGAAGAAGAAATTAAACTTTGGTTTACACGAAAAGGACACCATCGTAATGCTAGTATTGTCTGCATTACTCAAAATTTATTTAAACAAAGTAAAGCCCATCGAACCATCAGTCTGAATGCTCATTACGTGGTCTTGTTTAAAAGCCCCAGAGACAAATCTCAAGTACAAGTGTTAGCCAAACAGTTAGGCATGTCTTGGTTGAATTATGCTTACGACGATGCCACTCAAACCCCTCACGAGTATTTACTCATCGACTTAAAACCCACCACTCCTGACTGTTTGAGATTTCGTGCTCAATTGTTTCACCCTTGGGGTCAAGAAGGTGGTCCTGTCATTTACACGTCCCCTTCAGCCAATTTTTGAAAGAAAAAAAAAAAACTATAAAAACAACCTACTACGTCATTTCTGTCTCACACTCTTTCGAGATGACTTCCTTTCAACCTCATCCTTCGGCTAAATTGATTCGTGCCTTGTATGGTATCAGTCGTGAAAAAAATGCACAAGTCCGTGCTCATTTGTTACAAGCGAGTCTTAAAGAAGTGTTACGATGGTTTACTTTGACGGCACATCAATTACTGCAAGGCATCATTCACATCCCTCATCAAACTCAACGTTTTTTTCAAAAACATAAAGCGGCATTGTCACAACTGGCTGATCCTAGAATCGATTCACGGACTAAAAAACAAATCATTTTAACTCCTGGTGGAAGTGGTTCTTTAGGAGGGGTTATGATTCGTTCCCTTTTGAAATGGGATCCTAATGCCCAAGCCAAAAAACCCAAAGCAGCCAAAAAGAAGAAAAGTCCAAAGAAAAAGAAAACCACCCACCAGAAAAAGAAAACACCTACCACCACCACTAGCACCCGACGTAAGAGAGGTACTGCGGCCAGGACGCAAACGTACACCCGCAAGACACCACGACAAACAACCGTGACGAGGTCTCCTTCTCCTTCGTCCCCATCATCTTTGTCTTCTTCACCACCCTTCACGATGATGCCTGCCAAACCGGACTTAAGTCCCGTGTTTCCTAATTTGATGCAAAAATGGAAACCTATTTCGAAAGTCACCCCTTCGGGACCCTCGACGACATCGGCTGATTTGGCCATGGCAGCAGCCACCAACAAAGTACCATCCCCTAAAACCAAAGTTCAAGAGAGAACCGGTATCTTACAAAGTTTACTGGATTTATCCAAAGAAGAATTGACTCGATTTAGTCCTTTGAAAACACCTCAACGTCGAGTGAGGCCTGTCATTAAGTTGGTACGTCGTGCAGACAATCAATGGAGACGTGTTCCAGTATAAAATAGAAGGGTACCCTGTCAGAGACTTCAGACTTACTCCTCACCTCTAAGATGGCTCCCAAACGTGCACACCACAACCACCTCCACCAAAAAAAGAAGAAAAGTAAAACCACCAAAAAAGGACGACTTCCCCCTCGTCTAGCGAAACATTGGGACATCTTGTCTGTCCTAACCAAATCCAATCCTCCCATGCGAAAACAACTCATTCAAACAGCCCCTAAAGAAATCATTGATACCGTGTGTGAATGTTGTTTGAACGTGTTGAAAGGAACGTTACCTTTGTCCAAGATACAGAAACAAAAATTAGGGAAACATCGGAACGTTCTTCGTCAAATGGTGAAAAAGAAAATACCTCTTCAACAAAAGAAAAAAATGTTGGTACAACGAGGAGGATTTCTACCTATGTTGATAGGACCGTTGTTAAAAATAGCTGCTCCTTTGTTAGGAACGATTGCAGGACCGCTTTTAGGAGGGGTCATGCGATAACCAAAAAAAAGAAGATAAAAAGGACCACCCTTCTCTGAAAAGACCACACCTTTTTGGTACCTTTGAATGAAATGGAAGGATGAAAACTGACTTTAGTACCTTACAAACGATGGATGGAATTTCATCGTTGGAACGAACAATGGATACCTCATTTACCACCCAATCCTAATCTCAACGAGATGTCCCAGTTACAACAAGAAATACAATCCCAGATGGAATGAAGCGATTTGTCCGAAACAGAAAAATCCCAACGGTACGGTCAACTTTTACAACGTCTGCAACTCTTTCGTCAAAAAGCAGTCGACGAAACAGCTCCACCCACTCTGAGAGATTTTAAGACGATGATGAAAAGCGAACCTAAAGTGACCACCACCACTAAAAGAGACACCGCCACGAGGACGACAGAAGACGACGAGCCTCGAGAAGTTTTTCAAACTCCGTCTGCTGGTATCGCTAGTAAAATTGCAGCGTCCTTGTTGACACCCTCACCTACTCCTCATCGAGAAAAAATGAAAGATTGGGTTCATAAGTAGATGTCCACTCCTTCTTCAGCAGAAGAAAAAAAGAAAGACAGCAAGACTGAAGTGAAAAAAGAGACTAAGAAAAAACCTGCCATCACCACTCCTGTGGCTCGTCGAACGCGTCAAGCTACTTCGTCCAAACCTCACGACACCGAAAGTAGTAGCATCGAACAGTGGGTGTCTTATTGATCAATCATGGAGAAACTGTTAGCTACCATTTATTACAATCCTGGTTATGCTGCTGGTTACGGAGGAGTTCAAAAATTATATCGAGCTGCTAAAAGTAAATTGAAAAGTGTACGTTTGCCCGAAGTACGACGATGGTTACAAGAACAATCGACGTACACATTACACAAACCCATTCGACGTAAATTTTCTAGAAGTACAACTCAAGTAGAAGGCATCGATCATCAATGGCAAACCGATTAAGCCGACGTCTCTCATTTAGCCACTTACAATCGTGGCCACAAATATTTGTTTTGTGTCATCGACGTGTTTTCCAAATTTGCTTGGGTCGTGCCTTTGACTTTTAAAAGCAGTACCGAATTGGTACGGGCCTTAAAATTGGTCTTGAAACAAAGTGGACGCCAACCTTTACGATGGCAAACTGACAAAGGCACCGAATTTCTAAATCAAGCTTTTCAAAAAGAATTGAAACAAAGACAAATTCATTTTTTTACTACCGAAAATCCTGAAACCAAAGCCAGTATCGTGGAACGTTTTCAAAGAACTTTGAAAGAACGCATGTGGAAATATTTTACACATCAACATACTCTCAAGTACATCGACGTGTTACCCCGTTTGGTCAAAGCGTACAATCAATCGTACCATCGTAGCATCGGATGTGCCCCCGAAGAGGTCAGCCCTGAAAACGAAGTGGTCATGTTTGATAAATTATTTTGTTCACCCCAGACAAAAAAGAAGAAGAAGAAAACCTTGTTGGAGTTAAAGACGGGAGATTGGGTTCGCATCGGAAAAACCAAACGTACTTTTGACAAAGGTTATTTACCCAACTGGACCACCGAATTGTTTCGTGTCATTACCCCCGTCCGTGGACGTAATCCTCCCGTCTATAAATTGGAAGACATGCACGGTGAAGTACTCAAAGGAACATTTTACTTGCCTGAGTTACAACGAGTGACCAAAAAAGAAGACGCCTTGTACGACATCGAAAGCATTCTCGAACAAAGAACACGTAAAGTAGGTAAACGTCGATTAGAAGAAGTCAAAGTACGTTGGAAAGGATATCCACCTAGTTTTGATTCTTGGATTGCTGCTTCTCAAGTCGTCGACTATAAAAAGAAAAAGAAGTAACCTAACAACATGCCATTCAACACAGCAGCAACCCAGACTTCAACGACTCCTTCGCAGAGTTCTTCTCTTCAAGAATTACAAAAACAACCGCTTTGGGTGTGGTGCGGAGAACGTGTGCCTAAAAATCAAATCGTCTTTTTCTGCCAAATTTTTGTAGTGTATTGTGTCATCGGAGCAGCCATTGCCAATTTGAGTTTGCAACAAGGAGACAAACAATTGTGGACCATTTTACTTAGCAGTTGCATCGGTTATCTTTTACCCAGTCCCTCTTTGAAATTTATGACGGACAACAGCAGCCATAGCAACAACCGCGGTAGTTCGACCAACGCCAGTTCACCTTCTTCTTCGTCCAGTCACCACCACAATACCAATTCTCTTTTGGAACCTTTTGAACATCATTCTTCTATTCACTTGAGTGACTCCTTGGACACCAGAACCACCTTAGAACTATGAATGACCAATTTTAATTAACTTTACCCAGTGACAGTTCCATGGATGTGTTTCCCAACAACAAATTATGTTGTTTCACGGCCAAATTACCTCAGGCCTTCCAATTGGATCACGACGCTCATTGGGAAGTGGCTTTGGTAGAAATCATTCATCCTACGCAAATCGAGAATGTGTCTGGAAATCAAACCATTTTTGACGTAGCAATCTATAACGAAAAAGTGCAAAAAGAGTTGGACGCTCATGATCCTGAAATTGGGAAAAAAATGAGTTCAAAAACTGACAATACTCCCTACTCGACCTATCGCATGAGAATTCCTGAAGAGTATTATTTTAGTGCTCAACATTTGGTGGAGACGATTGTGGCCGTCTTTGAAGCCCAATTTGGCAAAGCCTTGGAAAAAAACCAAAAATGGGTAGAGATCAAATACCATCCTGTGGCACGCCGTATCTGGATACAATTTTTGAAAGGGCATGAGGGAAAGCCATTCGATGAGAAAGAAGACAAACACTTACCCGCACACGAAAGAAAATTTATGACCATCGGTTTTTCTGCTGGGTTGTTTGATATTTTGGGTGGAAATAAAAAGTATCATGGTGAACGAACAATCCACACCAACACAGATTTCGGAGAGGCTTTTCGCACCCCTATCGAATTGAACGTTGGACTGAATTTAATGTTTATGTACTCTGATGTCCTGGAGCACAACGTGGTGGGCCACACAGCTGCTCCCTTACTGAGAGTCATTCCTTTCAAAGTGGATACTGCTGCTGGTGCGTACGAAGAAGGTGGAAACACGTTTCACGTTCACCGTGAATTTGTACATCCTCATTATCATCCAGTCAGTAAATCGTATTTTGACAGTGTCAACATTAGTATAAAAGGAGATTTGGGACAAGATGTGCCATTCATTGACAAAGGAAAAGTCACGGTGAAACTACATTTTCGAAAAAAACAAGTTCTCTAACGAATTGTAACTGACCCAAACAAAAAAAATGTATCCAGTGTACCAAGGAGTGACTCGACAACGAGGACATGGTTTAGGAGATATGTTAAAATCGGCATTTCGGACGGTAGCTCCTATTTTGAAACCGATGGTGACTCGAGGATTTCATGCCTTAAAAGATGCTGCTTTGACACAAGGAAAAGAATTTTTGCAAAATGTCCTCATCGACAAACAAAATCCAAAAGAAGCCTTTATGAGAGGAGGCAAAAATGTGTTGATGACCACTGGTAAAGATCTTTTAGGTCTCCAAGAAAATCCTATAAATACGCTTCACGCTTCAGACCCTGGCATTACTTCTTCCTCCACTTCACAGCAAGGACAAGGTAGAAAGAGACGACGACATCGAAATCCCTTCAAAGTTCATAAAAGAACACACGGCAGTTCCAAAAAGAATAAGAAAAGAAGAAGAACCGTCAGAGAATTAGACGTGTTTGATTATTAACTGTGAAAAAAAAATGATGCACCGAGATTCTTGTGAATGTACCAAGTCAGAACTGGAACTGTTTTCTATGCCTCTCACCATGATGACGATGCAAGAATCCCAATGGGTGGAATTTCATCCTGTATCGTCTTTGATGGAATCAGCTCCTATCGAATTTGAAATCAAAGGACAAACCGAAGATTACATCGATCTGAATAACAGTTACTTGTACCTGAAATTCAAGTACAAAAAAATGACAACACCCTTCCTGGGGAAGCTGCCCGAGTGGCAACCGTCAATAATTTCATGCATTCTTTGTTCAGCGGAGTAGATTTGTACTTGAATAACAAACTGGTCAGCAGCAGTTTGGATACTTACCCTTACCGTGCTTATTTGGAAAATCTCTTGACGTACGGAAAAGAAGCCAAGAACACTCATCTGGATGCTTCGGTGGTCTGGAAACCTGACACTTCGGAAAAGTTCAACGACACAGAGCTGTCAGTACCGGCGAAGTCTACTGAGGATGGTGTTAATGGTGAAAAACCTATAATTCCAGCAGTCCCTCACAATGTGGGATTTAACGACCGTCGAAAGAAAATCAGGCGGCCTTTAGAACTGATGGATCGTTTGCATTTGGACATGTTGTTGCAAGATAAGTATTTAGTCAATGGAGTGGATGTACGCCTGAGACTGAATCGCAGTAGTGCCGCCTTCCATTTGATGGCTCATGCTAACGAGTGGAAAACCAAAATCCAAGAAGCCAAACTTTACGTGCGACATGTAGAAGTCTTACCAAAAGTAGCCAATGACATCAGTCAATCCTTGAGCAGAACCACTGCTAAGTATCCTGTGCGACGAGTGGAAGTGAAAACCTTTACCATAGCCGCTGGACTCCGATCCAAAGTCAAAGATCACATCTTCCAAGGACAGCTCCCCAAACGTTTGCTGATTGGCATCGTCAGTAATGCAGCCCTCAACGGAGTCCACGATCAGAATCCGTTCGAGTTTAAACACTACAACGTCTCCAAGATAGAAGTCAGTCGAGATGGCAAGACCTTGTGTACCAGACCTTTTGAACCTAACTTTAGCGACGGCCATAAAAATTACTTGCGATCTTACCTGAGCCTGTTTGAAGCCACAGGACAGTTAGGTACCAACACCAGCCACGGCATTTCGTACGAGGATTATGCAGGAGGGTATGCCTTGTGGGGATTTGATTTCACTCCTGACCAAGGCAGCGATGAAGGACATTTCCACCCTATAAAATCAGGCCCGCTTCGTGTGGAACTTCAGTTTGCAGATCCTCTACCCGACACAGTGAACGTCGTCTTGTATGCAGAATTTGATAATACTCTAGAGATCAACAGTTTGAGAGAAGTGATTCTAGACTAGTAGAAGAAAAAAAAAGATGCAGCACGAAGAAGAAGAAACTTATGGAGATAGATGAGGAATTTTGTGAGAAGTCACAAACTACCACAAATGATGATGATGACGAAGTCATTCATTCAGAACCTAAAACCGAGTTTACTGGATTTATTTCTCGATGGCCAGAACAAGAAAAACAGTTAGTGTCCTGTTATGCTCAGGAATTGAGTAAAATAATTAACAGTCTAGTCTAAGAACAATGTCATGGATGTCAAATCGATCATCCCAATCAGATACAACACGACCAATGTATGATGTTGACAGGTGAAGAACAATTGGACAACTATTTGGAAACGGCTTGGTCCCAGAACTCGGACGAAAAAGTGTTGAGACAATGGTATAAAGACTTGGTGAATTCTTCTTTTCCTCCACTTACTCTTCTGGAGATCAGACGCATCGAAGGGCTCATTCAACAGAGTGCAGAAACTATCCGCCGTGAATATTCGTGGAATTACAAGACAGATCAATTCAAGTTTAAAGTCAGGTGTGAATTGGTGACTTATTATTTCCATTGAAGACAAAAAAAGAAGAAAAAAATGGATACCAGGGAACTTTATTACCTATTGACTCATAGTTCCTACACTTCTTCTTGGAATCCTGTGGTATGTGCTAAAGATGAACTACCTCATCGTAAACCAAAAAACGTTCATGCCTATGTCATCAATACCGACGACAGTCATCTACCAGGAACCCATTGGGTTGCCGTGTACTTTCCCAACACTCACTGTGTGGAATATTTTGATTCTTATGGATTACCTCCTTTGGAAAAAGACATCATCGAGTTTATGAGAAGAAATGCCATCTCGACTCAATTCAATAATGTGAGACTACAAGGATCAGATTCCATGGTGTGTGGACAATATTGTGTACATTATCTTCATCAACGCAGTCTTGGATATTCCTTAGAACATTTACTGACTTGTTTTGATAGTGACTATGTTCGAAACGATGCTAAAGTACAAAGATGGTTTTGTGAACGTTATGGTTATCTCTTGTCTTTAGCTCACAATCGTAGTGTGCATCAGAATGATGTTGATGTAGAAAGTTTGACATTTACTTTACCTTCCCAACATTGTCAACCTTGTAAATATGTTAATCTTTAAAAAATTTTATTGTTGAATGGTTAGTATTTTTATGTTGGAATGGTTATTGTTAATTAAAAAAATGTTATTGTTTTGAAAAAAAAGGTGTTGTGTGGTTTTTTTATTGAATTTGAAATAATAATGATTATGTTCTATCTCTCTCTTTCTATCGATCTGAAGTCACCCCCCCTCTATCTATTTTCTCACTGTCGATCTGAACCCTATTTTTAGGTCCGCGCAATGGATGGTGTGGTGTATGTGTTGGATAAAAAATAAAAAATTTAAAATAAAAAATGGGTGTGTGGGAGTGTGTTTGTATAGAGTGTGTTTGTGTTTTGTTTTTTTAAAAAAAAATAAAAATAAAAAAAATTAAAATTAAAAGGTGTTGTGTGTGTGTGTGTGTGTGTGTGTGTGTGTGTGTGTGTGTGTTTGATTTAAAAATAAAAAAATAAAAAAATAAAAATGGTTGTGTGTGGAGTGTGTTTGTATAGAGTGTGTTTGTGTTTTTTTATAAAAAAATAAAAAATAAAAAATTTTAAAATGGTTGTGTGGTGTGTGTTTGTATAGAGTGTTTGTGTTTTTGTTTTTTTTTTTAAAAAAAATAAAAAATCAAAAAAAGGATTTGTCAAAGAAGGCAGTGGATTCGAGATGATAATGGACATTTTATTAAGTTGGAGTTTATCAATGAGAGTCCAGAAGAAAGTTATGAGAGAATTGTAGACAAGAATCTTCCTGAAGTGTCAGAACAATAAGAGAATGAAATGGTAAATATGGAAGTGTATTGAACTGTATTGGACTTATATGAAATTGTTTATTACCATGAGTAAAATAATGTATATACATTGAATAAAATATAATTATTATTATTGATGTATATCTCTGAATGGTGTTGTGTGGTTTGTTTTTTACCCAGCAAACCAAAAAAAACCCCTTTCCCTTGTATATTTGTGGTGTGTGTTTTGATATAAAAAAATTTAAAAAGTTAAAAAATGATTTGTGTGGTGTGTGTAAGTTTGAATTAGATATATAAAAAAAATTTAAAAAAGTAAAAAAAATGGATAGTGTGGTGCGTGTTTTGATATAAACAAAATTTAAAAAATAAAAAAATGGTTGTGTAGTGTGTGTAAGTTTTGTGTTTGATATAAAAAAATTTTTAAAAAATGGTTGTGTGGTGTGTGTGTTTTGATAAAGAAATTTTAAAAAATAAAAAATGGTTGTGTAGTGTGTGTAAGTTTTGTGTTTGATATAAAAAATTTAAAAAGTAAAAAAAATGGTTGTGTGGTGTGTGTTTTGATAAAAAAAATTTAAAAAATAAAAAAAATTTGGGATAGTGTGTTAGGTTTGGGTTTGGGTTTTGGGTTTATTTGGGTTTGTATATAAAAAAATATAAAATAACAAAAAAAAATTTAAAATGAGTTACGAAATTTTAGTACTATTTTTTAGTCTCAGTCAATTTTTTCCATTTTTTTTCCGGATTATTTTCAGTCTCCGCTAACGTCCGGTACAATTTGGGAAGTTTAGTGTTACTTTTAGTCTCAGCCAATTTTTTCCATTTTTTTTCCGGATTATTTTCAGTCTCCGCTAACGTCCGGTACAATTTGGGAAGTTTAGTGTTACTTTTAGTCTCAGCCAATTTTTTCCATTTTTTTTCCGGATTATTTTCAGTCTCCGCTAATGTCCGGTACAATTTGGGAATTTTAGTGTTACTTTTAGTCTAGGCCATTATAATCTAATGTTCCGGATTTTTTTCTAGTCAACGCTGAAGTTCGTGACGGTTCCCGAAGTTTAGTACAACTTTTAGTCACGTCCATTTTAGTGTTATTATGAGTTGGTTCCCTTGATTAAAGCTATTTATAACATAGGTACAATATATGCAAATTTACTGACACCTCCAACATGATCTGAGGTATAGGTAATGCTTTATATATAACTCTAGGCCATATAGACATAGCCACTAGGCAGGAGGTCACACCCCTTTTTCAAGAAAGATTAATTATATTCCCCACACCCCCCGTAATGTAGTGACGAAGACAATGTCCACTACTATCAAAACACCCCCACCCCAGTTTTGATGGTTGTGGAGGTTGTCTTCGTCACCACATTATGGTGCGAACCCTACTATGGCTCTCAAGTACCCACCACTTGACCCGGTGGCAGATTGAGCCCGGTCTACTTCCGGTGGGGGTGATTGAGCCCGGTCTACTTCCGGTGGTGGCACTTGAGACCCACAATGCTAGGTGGGTCTCAAGTGCCACCACCGGAAGTAGACCGGGCTCAATCGCCCCCACCGGAAGTAGACCGGGCTCAATCGATACCGTATACTACTGACATGATAGTCAGATTGGTTCTGTGTCCTTTGTGTTCTTCATTTCTAGGTTTCTTATGCAAGACCCCTTGTATGTAACAATATTTTAATTATTTTCCATATAGTTATTTAGCCAGAGGCTTTTCGGCATGAAAAAAGAACATTCTTGTAAAAACTGAACTTTACTTTCGTTAGAAAAATGTAATGGAATAGGCACAGATTTAATTCACCAAATATATACAATAAAAGGAAAGAAATAATAATAATAATCACTTTATTTTATGAGGGTATCTCGGTTAGTATAACACACTATTTTCCCCTGGGACCCTCAGGATACATTAAGTATAAAAAGCAGCAAAGTGTATATGATACGCATTAACATAGCTAATCTGGAGAGCATGTATTTAAATTTTCAATATTAAAATGACAACTGCCCTTCAAGATAATGGTTACATGATTTTGTTTTTTAGTACATTTAGATTTGTTTTTGATCTAATGGTTATGGGAGTTCATTCCATAAAATAGCAGCAGAGTAAGCAAATGATTTTTAAAAGTATTTGTTTTTGGAAATGGTATTCTGCACTGATCATTTGTAATTGATCTCAATTTAGGTCCTTGGTACTGTTCTTCTGACATAAAATGAAACATGCCATGCAGATATTGAGGGCAACGCTCATTCTTAACTTTGAACATTAATAATGACCTGGGGTAGGCTAATCTGTATTTAGATTTCAGCCATTTCAATTCCGAGAACAGAAATGTGGAAGGTGTACCAAATGGTAAATCTAGGATAATTCTTGCTGCCCTTTTTGTAAGTTTGTGGAATGTTTCAATATTGCCATCTGTTGTATTTCCCCAAATTGTGCAGCAGTAGTCCAAAAGAGGAAGAATGAATGCATTGTAGAATAATTTCTGATAGTTGAGTGGTAGATAACTTTTTATCCTCTGTAAAAGATAAATTCTTGAACTCACAACAGAGCAAACATTTTTCACTTGCTTGCACCAGTCTAGATTCTTATCAACATGAACTCCCAAAATTTTTTCTGTATCAACATTTTTAATTAGATTATCTTCAATATACAACTCAAGATTTGGATTTCTGTTTACTGATAATCTTTGTCTACATGTAGTTTCAAGCAAGAAGAGTTGTTGGCCCTACAGGTGAGGATATTAAAATTTTTGAGAGATTTAGTTTTCTGAATCTTCTCGCTATAAATAAGGCTAAGTGATTAAAAAGGGGCAGTATGATGTGATCTTTTATGCAAAACCAAGTGTTATCACACCAGTAAATTGTATTCAGTATAATATACCATCTATACTTAATTATAAGTCAAGTCAGCAGGCCCAGATCAGCTGTCACATAATGTGCCGGCAGATCTGGGTCTATGCAGTTTGCTGGGAATAATCAGTAGAACACACAAAATTGACCATGATCTGAGGGCAAATTATGTGACGGCAGATCAGGGTCAAGTTGTTTGCAGTTGGACTCTCCTTAGAAGTGAGTATACAAGGTATTACTTGCACAAATCAGCCTTTTTTTTATAGACCTTGTCTGCTCAGTTTCTTTATCTTTCACAGACCTATGTGAGGTAATATTACTTTTTCTATTTAAAAAAAAATAATTCAGATAATGTTCAATAACATGAGTACATATTCTGAAGGTAGTTACATTATCATGTCAATTTTACCTCAATCTTGGTAGGATAGATACAGATTGAGGACAACAGCCCTGCATAGTTAATATTTGTTCCAAATTTCTGGCATTTTATCTTACCACTGACCTTAATTGTATATGATGTCATGATAGACTTTAAGCTGGGTGCTGACTAATTTGCTGAATTATTCATAGTGTCTTATTTCATGTTCTATTTTCTAATTCCTGGAAGTCCCCTTGTAGTATAACCTATTTCTAAATATAGCACAGTGCTTACAATATGCCCCGTTTCTATACATAGACTTGCACTGGATATCAGTGAGCAGCACATACCAGATAGATCTGGTAGCAAATAGTATAGCTGATTTGGGATCAATAGTCAGTAATGGAATAGTTATTGCACTTAGTACATATAGTGTAACCAGCAAAATTGTGTGATAAAGGTCAGTTGATAGAGGACCAGGCTTAGACTTTTTCAAATGAAGCTTAGGATGAAGAAATGCACCCATGGTGGTCACTCATGGTGGACAACTGAAATCACAAATGGTTAGTATTTGGCAAGTATGGTCTGGTTTTGTTTGGGAATTTACTATAAAACTGTATCAGTTGAGTACTTTATACACATCTTGCATAGTACATTTTAGAAAGATTACTTTATACATGTCTTGCACAGTATATTTTGGTAGGATTACTTGATACATGTCTTGCACAGTACATTTTGGTAGGATTACTTGATACATGTCTTGCACAGTACATTTTGGTAGGATTACTTTATACATGTCTTTTATAGTACATTTTGGTTGGATTACTTGATACATGCCTTGCACAGTACATTCTGGTAGGATTACTTTATACACTTCCTGCACCGTACATTTTTGTAGGATTACTTTATACACCAGGGCTCGAAATTAGCGGTAGTCTGCTAGCCTGATAATAGTAAATTTCCTATCGGACTAGTATTTCATAATTTAACTAGCCCGATGGCTAGTAACATTTCAGCTGTCACCAGTCAGTGTTTATTTATGCAATTATATGTAATATTTGAAAAACTGAATGATCAGACAATGTCCAAGTTTTCCAGAACTAATTGCATAAATCCCAGAGATTCAGCTGCTCCCCTAGATGGTTAGAAAAAATGAGGATTGTACAAATTGTATTTCAAAACGAGGCTGTATAAATCTTTATCAGTTTTGTTAGATTTATAAGTTGTATGTCAAAGACTGTTTGGTCGGAGTTTCCTCTGACCTTTCCTACCCATTTTAGATACGTTAACATTTATATTGGTGTGTGTGATTCGAGTGCATTGCCTATTGAAAAGTTTGAATTCGTCAAAACCATGTGGTGATAGTATAGGGTAGCCGCTTATTATCAGGCCTAGCAAACTTAAACGATCTTACATCAAGCCCTACCCACATAAAATCAATAGGAAGATGATTTATTTACTCAGAAATTGAGAGTATAACATTTTTTATGTCTTTAATACATATCCATGACATCAGAGGTCTTATAGTCACGTCATACCAACAAAAGCCCCCTTTCCAATTTTGTTGTACTAAAATATCATCTCACCCTACTTTCAATGGAGCACAGTGGGTACTGAGGTCCTTGTCGTTTTCTCTTATCAAGTTATTTGTTTTTTCTGGATGGTGAGACTCTAAAAATTGTTTACTGAGTCATCTTTTTTTACCGTTAATTTTGGGAGAATCAGCCATTATTTTTCTTGTGAACTTGTAGTGAATATTTTCATGCAATCTTGGTGGTTTTCTATTTTCTATGTTCGCGCAGGTGCAGAGAGATGCATGGGTGTGACGTGGCTTGTTGACAAATTCTCCACTTTAAGTGGGAGAATGTTTTCACATCGAACGGACGAGTTTTTCGACACGAAAAAGTAATAAAGCTATATAATAGTGATGGGTAAGTATTGCATAATTAAAATTAGTTTTACCCCCCCAAAAAACTACATATCTACTAGTCGTGCAGGCTACAACATTTTGGTAGGATTACTTTATACATGTCTTGCACAGTATATTTTGGTAGGATTACTTCATACATGTTGCACAGGTCATTTTGGTAGGATTACTTCATACATGTTGCACAGTACATTTTGGTAGGTGTAACAATGAATTTTGCAGATGTCATTGTAAAATAAAAAAATTGAATTCTTTTTATTCTCAGGATTTTGATGTATGTAATTTTGCACTGGATTAAATCCGTGTCTTGTTTAAGGATGCAAGTACTTGAGTGCATCTGTTTGGGACTTGATTGATTATTATCTCCATTGGTAACTATGTCAGAAGAAACTGGACCGGGGTTGACGATTGGATTTTGATTATCAAAATGGCCTAGGTTTGAAATGTTGCAGAAGCAGCATTTGTACTTGTTGAAATATTTGTCATAAGTTGAAACTTTGCAGAGATCTGTATATGGAGGGGAGCGTGGAATGTAGAATTTTCCAAACCCTGGAGGGGCGTGTGTTAATAATGGCGATTAGATAAACTTGAGATCTGATTGGGTAGTCAGTAGTTTGGGGCGTGTTTCCCCAGGTGAAGTCTTGTGTTTTCAAAATAACTTACACAGCAGAATTAGGCAGTCCTGTTTTTGCGCGAGGCATAAAGTCTTGACTCCAAGAGGCAAGACCCTCGTAAAGTTTTTCCAAGGGACGTGTTAGTTGTGTCTATCAGAGACACATAACCAGGGTGTAAGGAGACAGTTCTGAAAAAGGGAAAAGAGAGCGAGTCTCGAAGCTAAAAGGAAAATAGCTTCCATGACTGAATATAAGAGATTCGGTGACTAAATGTAAGAGATTGAATGACCTGTATAAGAGAATGAACTATCGAGGGAGCCATTAAAGGCGGTGTAACGCATAATCAGGCAAGAGGGAACCCGAGAGTGTTCCAGTTCCAGTTGACCCCAACTGACAAGCTATGTTGATTCTGGAGGGGGAACTGCAACCAGTTATCAGGTTATGAAAGACATGCAGGACAATCAAGGTTCAAAACACTCGCTTGATTTTGTGATGAAATTTGCCGTATCAATATAAACGGAGCTGCTCTTAAGAACTTTGAGTTAATTGATTTTTCTGGTAGAGGTTCATCCTGCAATTGGTCCTGTACAATTTTATTTTGTTAATCTAATTTAAATTGTTGTATTCTGTATACAGGGAGCTCGTGTTGTTCTATTATATATCTCTGCTCAGATCTGCATTTATTCCTTCCATTTCTTTTTTCTAATATTTACTCGATCCGGGCTATAACACCATGGTCGATCATCCTCTAGGCATCGATACCCCCCCCCCCCCCCCCCCCCCCACACACACACAACAGTAGGATTATTTTATGTTGCACAGTACATTTTGGTAGGATTACTTTATACATGTCTTGCAGAGTACATTTTAGTAGGATTATTTGATACATGTCTTGCAGAGTACATTTTGGTAGGATTACTTTATGTTGCACAGTACATTTTGTTGGGATTAGTTTACATTTGTCATGCATAGTACATCTTGGTTGGATTACTTTATACATGTCTTGCACAGTACATTTAATAGCAGCAATACATTTACCCATCACTATTATATAGCTTTATTTTTCGTGTCAAAAAACTCGTTCGTTCGATGTGAAAGCATTCTCCCACTTAAATTTGAGAATTTGTCAACAAGCCACGTCACACCCGTGCATCTCTCTGCGCCTGCGCGAACATTCATCTTTTTCATGAACGCCATGCCTGGTGGTTGTGTCGCAAAAACATAACCTGAGGAAAATTGTCTGCTGCGGTTTCCAACTACATTTCGGACTTCCCTCCTTCTAAATTCATCTGGGTTACAATTGTCCGTCTCGTCTATATGTGTATTATGCCGCTCTTCATCAGCGTTTAGTTCTAGGAAGAGTTTTTCTAGTCTTCCATGTGTATTCTACCCTTAGAAGAGTTAGGGTACACCATATATTTTGTTTCTTTTCAGCTACACGGTAAGTCGTCTATGTCATTACAACGCGACATAGAACAACTGAGATAGTGCCGCGATTAACAGGCGCATAATTTTACAAAATTAATATCTCATTTATTATTATTGTCCTACTATTTCATCAATTGTTTCTTTATTATCTACGCGTGACGCGTCGCATGCTTTTCTTGTACTTTCCTGAGACCAATAAAGCTTGTCAAGTTAACTAGCTACTAATATTTCTGGGGAAGAACATATATATGCATATTGTTTACCTGTAGTCAAACTAACCACTGTGGTTCAGATAGCCCGCAAAGTATATGGTGAACTGGTATGTATAGAGTACGCGACATACCAAAAAAGGTGAGTTTTCTACGTGTAGATTTTAAGGTGAGTTTACACATTGTTATTATTATGGTATGATATTTCAAAAATATTTATTTCAGATAAAAAGAAACAATGCCAGCAAAACAGTCTGTAGGTAAGTGTGGCCATAAGAAGGCCCCATGGGATACACACTCAGACTGTCTTACCTGTTCCAAGTGTAAGCGAAACAGTCACTGCAATATCTGTACTAATTGGACCAATGAAACCTGGAATCTTGCTGATTCCAGGCGTACATATAGAGGGCGGAAAAAGATAGTTAAATCCTCCTCATCGTCTGATTTCTCTGAATTTTCTTTTACAGGCACTCAGACAAAGCAACATACAGCAAGAAGGCCACTCTAGTTCACAAGAACATTCCGGGGCCCCAAGAGCCTGCACCAGCCTCCCCGGACATAGTTGAGGTCCCTCCTGTAGGGGCCAGTGAACGCTCCAAGAGTAAATCGCCTCTCCCGGGAAGGGAGAAGACGAAAAAGAGCAGTAGTGTGTTGCTTCCTTCCACCAGGAAGGAAGTATACCACTCCAAACACTCCCAAAGTAGCGTGTCGCACCCTCTCGGAAGGGAGGGGCTACACCGCACCTTGGGTAGTAATGAAGACAGACTGACATCTGAGATGTCTTCTGACCGGTCACTGACCGGTGACCGGTCCGGTCACCGGTCAGTGTTGGATGACCAGGCTTCCGGTCACCGGTCAATGTCTTCTGACCGGTCACAGACCGGTGACCGGTCCGGTCACCGGTCAGTGTCGGGTGACCAGTCCACCAGTCACCGGTCAATGTCTTCTGACCGGTGGCCGGTCCGGTCACCAGTCAGTGTTGGGTGACTGGTCCGGTCACCGGTCAATGTCGGGTGACCGGTCACCGGGTACCCGGTACCCGGTCACCATTCACCCAGTACCCAGTGCCGGTCACCGGTCTTTGGTTGGTCACCGGTCTCCAGTCACCGGTCATCGGTCACATCGTTCCGGTGACCGGTCATCCGTCACCAGTCACCGGTCATAGGCCACCGGTCTTCTCGTACCGGTCACCGACGTTACACTGATCAGCAATCAGAGGCCTCGTGGTACGGAAGGTCGCAGACCAGGGAAGGGGATTGGATCGGTATCCCCCCTTTCCCTATTATACCAATGAATCAGTATGGGATGTGGGGACCAACATCTCATAATAATTGGCCCCTTATGCCCCCTTGGGCTACTGGACCCTGGACTCAGAGTAGGAACGATGTTGCGGCTCGTGTTCTGCCATCGCCTCCTCACCAGGTAGCATCCACTAGTAGAACTCGACGCATAGCATCATCCACGAAAGACAAGCGGTCTCGTCTTTCTCCTGGAACATCTAGAGCACATAGAGCCCCTACTCATCATGACAAACAAGTACGGGAAATGGCACATAGTGCACCTCTGTTACTACCTCCAAAGGACATTGTGTCGCCCGGCCACTCTCCTGCTCTGAGTGTTCTAGATGATGATGCATTATCTATCATAGTCGACTCCAACGAGTACGAACTGGAAGCAACTAGACCCAGCTTCCCTCGACCAGAGGAAGGGAGCCTGGGTACGCCTCCCTATTAAGACGATCGAAGCCATTGAGCAGAAGGTCAGTCTTCTGACCACCATAGCTTCTCATGCGGACCTCTTCTCAGCTACGTCGTTTAGTATGCTGAGGGAGGCCTCTCTGAATCGAGCCGCATTACAGCGTGTGCTGGAAGCTGTTGCCAAGACATCTCGGCATTCACTTTCTATTGCAATGGCCCTTTCAGCGGAACTCCTACACATCCGTCGTGATGTTGCACTGGACTCATCGAGGGTCTTACTTAGCCACAGTAAAGACCTTCTAAGGGCTGCTCCGTTGGAAGTTGAGAGTCTCTTCGGAGGTCTCATCCCCACTGTGGCCTCACAAGATTTGAAGGACCATCAACATAGGTCCTTCACAACTGCACCTAGCCCATCGCAATCGGCCAGGAAGCGTACTAATGTGCATCGACCTCAGGGGCCACCTGCTAAATTCTTTAAGCAGATACAGCCCCAATAAAGTGCACAACCTCAAATGAGACCCCCTCGTCAGTCCGGTCCTAGGCGTGGACCTAGGCGCCGAGGAGCCCCTAGGAAGAAGTTCTACAACCCACCTTCTTTTCCCAAGGAAGGAGGGGGGGGGGGGACGGCCCTAGGGACTCGCACCCTCTCCTGCCATCCATTCCTCTCCCAAACATCCCCGTAGGGGCTCGCCTAGGCCTCTTTTCAGAGGCTTGGGCAAGTATCACGGACGATGGGTGGGTCCTTTCTCTTGTAAGCGAGGGTTACCGTATTCAGTTTCGGGAACAACCCCCACTATCAAGGACCCCCATAGTCTTTCATCAGACCAATCTGGGGAAACTAAGGGAAGAGGTAAATACCCTTATACAAAAAGGGGCAGTTGAGAGGGTCCTGAACGATCAGTCCCCTGCATTCTACTCCCGAATCTTCCTGGTCACCAAGAAAAGTGGGAAATTTCGCCTTATTATCGATCTCTCCCCCTTAAACTGTTTTCTTTTGGAGGAACATTTCAAGATGGAGACCACCTCCTCAATCCGAAATGCGATGCGTCCATCGGATTGGGCGGTCTCCATCGACCTTCAGGATGCATATCTACACATCCCGATTTTTCCACCTCATCGGAAATATCTCCGGTTTTGGTTGGACCAGGAAGTTTTCCTATTCCGGGTTCTGCCGTTCGGAATAGCTTCAGCACCCAGAGTTTTCACCCGAGTTATGGGAGTAATAGCGTCTTATCTACGAGTACTGGGAACCCCGATCCTCCAATACTTCTACGACTGGTTAATCCACAACCTTCAGGTTCAGTCCCTCCATCAGGATCTGTTCCGTTGTTGGTCCACAGTAACTCGATTGGGTCTCTTACCCAACCTCGAGAAGTCAGAACTGATTCCATCCCAAGACTTCGTTTATGTAGGAATCAACTTCCTCACAAACCAGAACTTAGTCCGGGTTCCCGGGGAGCGTATAGATCGAATCCTGGCACTCTTAGAGACACTACGAGTAAAAACCGTGTTGTCTGCTCGCCTTTACCTATCCCTACTGGGAACCTGGAACTCTGCTGCAGATCTGGTTCCCTTAGGACGGCTCCATATGCGCCCTCTACAGTTTCTCCTACTCGCAAGGTGGAAACCACACAAGGATTCTCTATCGGCTCTGATTCCTCTAGGACCAGATTTCCATCATCATCTGCGATGGTGGATGAATCGAGACAGATTCCTAGCTGGGGTCCCCATGCACGCTCTGGATCCCCACTCCTACCTGTTCGCCAACGCGTCAGATTCCGGTTGGGGTGCTCATCTAGAGCTGGAGGGTATAACTCTTCAGGGCCATTGGAGCCTACACGAGTCGTCCCTCCACATAAACAACCTAGAAATGAAAGCTGTCTTTCTAGAGTTACAAGGGTGCGTCGACAGAGTAAGGGGTCGATGTGTCATGGTCTCCTCCGACAACACGTCTGTCGTAGCGTATCTCCGACGTCAAGGAGGCACACATGTCCCTTCTCTTTGTGTGGAGGTCTGGAACCTCCTCCGCTGGGCTACCTCGGAGAACACCTCCCTCCAAGTTCGCCACATCCCAGGGAAAAAGAACAACTTAGCGGACAGTCTGTCCAGGTCAGGCAAATCAGTTCTCACAGAATGGACTCTTCACCGCGAAGTGACAGAGTCCCATTCCTCACTATGGAGAAGGCCCCTCGTGGACTTGTTTGCGACCAGGCTCAACAACAGACTCCCCTTTTACGTCTCCCTGGTCCCGGACCAGAGAGCGTCGGCAGTGGATGCATTCAGCTTCCAGTGGGATCGTCTGTTCGCATACGCCTTCCCACCGTTCCAATTGCTTCCCCAAGTTCTGCAAAAAGTAAGAACTTCCACTGCCCGGATCATTCTCATAGCTCCGTTGTGGCCCCAACGATCGTGGTTCAACGATCTTCTAGATCTATTGATAGATCAACCCAGATCTCTCTCACCGGAGGGATCTTCTGTCACAACACAGGGGCTCCCTCCTACACAACAGCCCACACATTCTCCACCTTCACGCTTGGTTCATCTCAAGCGATCTATCCGCCAGAACAAGTTTTCAGGCCGGGTTGCCAGTTGCATCATTCAGGCCAGGATAGCTTCTACATCCAAGGTCTATAATGCCAGGTGGAGAATCTTCTGTGATTGGTGCAGTAGGAAACGTGTTGATCCCAGCTGTTCCTCTATAACTGCCATTGCTGATTTCCTTTTGTTCCTTTTCGAGAACAAAAGATGTTCAGTATCTACTATCAAGGGCTATAGAGCCGCCATTTCTAACACACTTAAATTCTCTCAGGGCTCGGAGATTGGTTCAGATCCACACCTTGCCGATCTCATTAAGTATTTTGAGCTACAGAGACCTGTCACTCGCTCTCTGATGCCTAGATGGAATCTATCATGTGTTTTATGGTCCTTAGCAAAAACCCCCTATGAACCATTGAGTGAGGCATCCTTTCAGGATCTCACACTCAAGACAGTATTTATACTCGCTTTGACGTCTGCGAGAAGACGTAGCGAGATTCATGCATTGTCTGTTGACACTGGCTGTCTCCGTTTTAATGGCAATTTTGAATCCGTTTCCCTCCTTTGTCAGCCAGGATTTTTAGCCAAAAATCAGTTACATGCGGTAGCTCCATCACCTATAGAGATCCCCAGTCTTAGTCGAATCTGTGCTGGGGATGATCAAGATAGGCTCTTATGCCCAGTTAGGGCACTGCGTTTCTATCTAAATGCTTCAAAAGGGAAAAAAAGGGCAGGAAACGTCTTTTCCTTCCTCTTAAGGGCTCCGTTGATATTTCGGCCTCCACGATTTCAAGGTGGATTGTCACCACAATTAAAAGAGCTTACCAGTCCCTTACTGATAGAGACCTTTCCTTTATGAAACTAAAAGCCCATGAGGTTCGAGCCGTCGCTGCCTCATGGGCCTATCTAAATCACTCTTCTCTGGAGGACGTCATGAAGGCAGCTTTTTGGCGATCCCATACTACCTTTTCGTCCTTCTACCTCCGCTCATTAGCACATCAAAGCGCAGGCATATTTTCTCTGGGTCCCATAGTTGCGGCACAACATGTGGCCCAGAAGGACTCCAGCAAATAGTAAAGTGGACCTCTCCCCACAAATGGTGAGTAGTTTACATTTTTCCTCTGTTTTTGATCAGTTTAACATCAGCCTACCCACCTAACTGACAAATTCAGCTATATAATAGTGATGGGTAAATGTATTGCTGCTATTAAAATGTAGTTTTTTTTGGGGGGGGGGTAAAACTAATTTTAATTATGCAATACTTACCCATCACTATTATCAAATGCCCTCCTCCCACCCCGCTCTGATGTCCTGGCGTAATTTCGTCTATGAAAAAGATGAATGTTCGCGCAGGTGCAGAAAGATGCATGGGTGTGATGTGGCTTGTTGACAAATTCTCCACTTTAAGTGGGAGAATGTTTTCACATCGAACGGACGAGTTTTTCGACACGAAAAAGTAATAAAGCTATATAATAGTGATGGGTAAGTATTGCATAATTAAAATTAGTTTTACCCCCCCCCCCCCCCCCAAAAAAAAAAACTACATTTTTGGTAGGATTACTTTATATACATTTTGTACAGTACATTTTGGTAGGATTACTTTATACATGTCTTGCACAGTACATTTTGGTTGGATTACTTTGTACATGTCTTGCACAGTACATTTTGGTTGGATTAGTGTGATGCATAATTGGAGGTTGTGATGGATAATATTAATACATGTATAATGGGATTTATAGCTGCTCTTGGATAGGGTTCATCAGGTCTGTTTACATTATTAATGTACTTAGTTTAGTCAAGATGATGGATAGATGCATAATAGTATGATTCAGCCAACAAACCCTCTCCATCATTGTAGTAATACCTTATTTTCTCACAGGCATCTTTTCATTCATTTTGCCCAGACATAGGCAGATCTAGGAGGTTTTGGAGGGGGAAGAGCAATTGGATTGTTTGAGGCTGGGGGTGGGTTGGGGACTGCCCCAACGTCTTGGCCGTTGTCGCAAGCCACATTTGATTAACCTGATTTGTGGACAAATGAATATCATGTTGAATGACTTGCATTGTATGTTTCCCATTTATGACATCATCTAAAAGTGATAGTTGGAGAAAGGTCATTTTGATGATACTACTTTCTCACACCTTGGTTGAGATATATAGACATACATGTAATAGTGGTTTTATGACTTTGCCACAATTATTGCAATATCCAAAAATATGTCTTCTCAAAGTTAATCATGAGGATTTGGGCTGTCATCTCAGCACCTTTTTATATGCCCACCATAGGGCAGACTGTATTATGATATCAGGCTGTCTGTCCATCTGTCTGTCTCTTACCAATTTCATTTCTGCACAATAACTTTAGTTGTCCACCATCTATAGTTAGCAAACCTTGTGGAGTACTTGCACTTGGGGTAAGTGGGAACCTTATCAATTTCAGGCTCAAAAGCTCATTGTCAAGGTCACTGTCACTGAAAGAAGGAAAATGGTTTCTGCACAATAAAACTTTGTGCATAGCTTGCACGTCGGGTAAGGAAGAACCATATTAGTTTCAGGGGTAAAAGGTGAAAGATCATGGTCACTGACAGAAAGAAGAAAAATGTTTTTATGCACAGTGACTAGAGTTCTCCGTTATCTACAGTTACCAAACTTTGTGGATGGCTTGCACTTAGGCTGAGGAAAAACCCTATCATTTTGGGCTCAAGAGGTCAAAGATCAAGGTCACTCTGATTGAAAGAAGAAAAGTAGTTTCTATACAACAACTTGTGTTCCCCATCATTTATTGTTCCCAAACTGTGTGGATGGCTTACACTTGGTGTAAGCAGATTTTGGAGTGATTTTGGAGTGAAAAAGTCAAGGTCACTGTGACTGGAAGAGTGAAAATGGTTTCCACACAATAACATTAGTTCTATATGACATACGTCAACAAAACTTTGTGGATGGATTGGAACTGGGTTTAAGAAGAAGGCTATGGATTTGGGGGATCAAAAAGGTAAAGGTCAAGGTCACAGACTGAAAGAAGAAAAATGGTTTATGCACAGTAAAATTACTTATGCATCACAGACCTAGCCCAAACTTTGTTGATGGCTTGCACTTAGGGCAATGAAGAAGCCTATCGATTTTGGGGTCAAAAGGTCAAATTCACTGTGGAAGAAGAAAAATGGTTTCTGTGCAAAAATTTCAGTTATCTACTTAGAGGACTGACTATTCAATACGTAGTGGACATATAATGTGCTTTTCAGAGTATTCTTATGAGATATAGTCCTTGGTTCTGAATTGATAATTTATGTAAATTGGCATTGTAAGTGTTCTGTGGGATTGGATCTGTTCCCTAAAGGTGGAGACAGCATGGTTTGAAATGAAGGATTTAGTTTAGAGATGTGCCATTGGGGCTGGAAAAAATTCCTTGCCTGGCAGCTTACAGGGCAAGTTGCAAGTTTGTTGGACAAATTAAATTACATTTTACTTGCCCAGACTTCAATACAGAATATACAACAAAATATCTAGACTTGGATGCAGTTTTATGCAAATATTTATTCTGGGCAAGTATATAATTACAGATTTTGTTTTTCTCTTCCCTGTCATACTACTTTGTTTTTTATATATGTGGTACACTTACATTGATGAAGAGATTGATTCATTGATTGATTGGTGTGTAATGGCACATCAGAACATGAACGGTTATACCATGCTGAGGCAATTGGAGTAAAGTGTCTTTCCCAGAGACACATCACAGGTGGCGACCTTCACTGATCTGGGCTGGATTTGAAACTGCACCCTTTTGGTCACAAGTATTGTACTGTATTCTAAACACTGATTCACCACGACTCCCATGATCAAAAGCCTTGATCTAGATTCTTACTAACTTTGTCTGGGTCTTCCCTGTTTACAATGAGGTTCTGTTCAGCATGTTCATCAATAATTTCCTCAAGTCTGTTCATTTATACCTGGGCATGAAAGACGATCCTAGTTGACGATGTGAAAATGATTTTTTGCACTCTGTTGGTCTAGGGTATAGTGAAATAGCTGATTTCTCTTTATACTGTTAGCCTTTCAGAATCTGATTGCACCACTTCAGAATTGTGATCAAGATTATTCAGCAACTACATGTACATTATGAAAATTGAGACTGATCATGTCACTTTTGTGGTATTTATGCATGCATGTAGCAAACACACATATGCAAACAGTACATACTCAGATCTGCCAATTATAATGTGCCTACAGCTCAGGGTTTGCACTGTTCACTTGAAATTATAAGTACCATCTATACTTGCTTATAAGTCAAGTCCAACTGCAAATTGCACAGACCCAGATATGCCATTGCATAATGGACTGGAATATCTGGGTCAGTGCAGTTTGTTAGGAGTAATCAGTAGAACAAACAACATAGACCCTGATCTGCCAGCACATTATGCGACAGCAGATCAGGGTTTATGTTATTTGCAGTTGGACTCGACTTGTAAGCGAGTATATATAGTAGGTTGAACAGTAGTGAACCCAATAGATTGGTGCATTGTATGCAGGTAGATATGAGTGTGCAGTCTGCATTTTGACGTGCTTTATACAAAGATAAATAGATAGGTTTTCAAAGTTTTTTAGATGGCTTCTAGCATATAGCTCAAAACTATAGTGTCAGCTTTACATGTCCTACATTGAACCTGAATATTTTATTCATGCTGTTTGTGGAACCACAGTGGTTTGGTGATTAGTGGAGCCACAGTGGTTTGGTGGTTAGTGGAACCACAGTGGCTTGGTGGTTAGTTTGTTGGACATGCAAAAAGAAGAGTGTGGGTTTAAAACCTGCCATTGGATTAACCCGGGTCAGCTGCTGTGGGCAAGGTACTTTACCTTACTTTCCTCAGGATAATATAACCTTCATGTGTAGGGGTGCTGTAAAACACTAGAAACCAAACCAGACAAACCCTTGCCCATGTGTAACTGTAGAATTTCTTCATTTCAGCATTGTCTCAGATGATGGTACAGACTGTAGTCTTATTTTAACCATGCCAAATCAGAACTGAAAGGCCTTGAAAAAGAAAGAAAGAATCAGTAGAATTTACATTTTTTTTTATATTTCAGTTAATATGCAAGGTAGAGATTGTGTGACAGTCAAAGACTTTGCTCTTCTGAAGGTATTGGGAACAGGTGGTAAGTACAGAAACTTTTAATATACATGTTTACTTCGCATAGAAGGGTACAGATTTGTAGATATGTGTGTAATGGGCTGGTAGATTAAGATCTCAATTGTATTCACAGAACTGTGCCAAATGAAGGACTTTGCCATAATGTTCCACATTCAAAGTTACTGCAGTGTTTTAGTTGTTGTTCTTGAGGTGGTGATTATTGGTGTGTGTGTGACCTTATGCTTTTGGCTTTGACATTGTGAATTTTGCTACGTGACCAAAAATATGGACTGAATTTATGAATTTTACCATGATAATAAAGGGTTCAACATAGCTGTGCTAGAAGAATACTGTTTTGTCAGATACAGTAATGTATCATCACCCTATTATGATTAATGATATAAAGGATATTACATGTAAATATATTTAATTTTTGAAACTTGTTTTCAAGGTAATTTTTAGCAGCGTAGGTGTTGCTCCTCTTGCATTCATATTACTGGCATAACAAGATGGCAATATTTGGTTCATGTTGTTCATACATAGTTGTCATCTTTTTTTTGTTACATACAGTACCAGTGTATGAAATAATATTTTTATACATAGTTGTCATCTTTTTTTTGTTACATACAGTACCAGTATATGAAATAATATTTTATGGGATGGTCTGTTGTCTGTCTGTCTGTTAGCACAAGTTTGTTATCTATCCTCCTAAACTACATGGAGGATTGCCTTGAAACTTTACACACACATTCATCCCATGGTCTAGTAGGTCATAAATGAAAATGGTGCTGCTAGGACATCCCATATGGGCCATGACAGCAGCCATCTTGAGAATCTGGTTATCACTACTTCTTCTTAATGAACGGCCATATCAACATGAGGTATTCACTAAAAGACTTCTTATGATGTCTTGTTGGTCTTCAGTGAAAATAGTGCTGATCTGCAGTCCAATTTGACCAACACGGTGGCCATTTTGAAAATCTGGTTATTGCTACTTCTCCTGAATGGATGGTCATATCAACATGGCGTTTTTACTAAAAGACTTCTTATGATGTCTAGTTGGTCCTAAATGAAAATAGTGCTGATCTGACAGCCAATATGGCCACCACAGCAACTATCTTGAAAATCTTTATATTTCTACTCCTTCTGAATGGATGCTCATATCAACATTTGATTTTCACTGAAAGACTTGATGTCTAGTTGGTGCTAAATAAAAGGGTGCCGATCTGACATCCAATATGACCACCATCTTTATAATCTTGTTATCGCTACTCCTCCTGAATGGATCGTTGTATCAAAATGGGGTTTTCACTAAAAGACTTCTTATGGTGTCTAGCTGGTCCTAAATAAAAATGGTGTTATTTGACATCAAGTATGGCCACTATGGCAGCCATCTTAAAAATCTTGTTATCACAACTCTACTTGAACAGAAAGTAATATTGACATGGGGTTTTTACCAGAAGACTTCTTATGATGCCCAGTTGGTCTTAAATGAAAATGGTGCCCATCTGATGTCCAATATGGCCACCACAGCAGCCATCTTGAAACTCATTTGAATTATCTATTTTTTTGAATTTATTTATTTTATAATTACAAGGACTGTTTATCCTGTATTGTGTCGACAAACAAGGCTAACGTTTGAATTACAAAACATAAAACCACCGTGGTATTATATAAGGTTTTTGTTTCTTCAGTGTCAATACAGGATGAACTGTCCTTGTAATTATAAAATAAATAATTCAAAAGAGTTCTCTAGCCATTTCTTTTTTTAACCCGTTTTTACATAAAAACTTTTGGTTTTTATGTTCTACCGCTACTCAAATCAAATCCTGGCTGCATGTAACAATCATGTCATTCAAAACCCACCTGTATTAAACATTAAAATCATCCAAAAAACAGTGCACTGGCTGCAACACTAGTTTGTGATAATACAACCCCCATAAACTGGGGAAAAGTTAATGTCACATGATCCAAAAAGCAGCTGCAACGGCGGTATAGGTATATAAACTTTGCACCAACAAGACACAGTGATCAGTTAAACAAAATGAATCAACAAGACCTATTTCCTCTGATGAAATACAAATATAACGAAACCGCTCTGGGACCGGGTGTAACTAGACGCTCAAGCAGATGGGAGGGAACGCCTCCACATTCCTTCAGGCAGTATCTTCTATGAGTTTTAACTTAATGAGAAGAAAAAGTGACTCTCTGCGGGATACCAATATCATAGGTTTGAAGTCCCTCAGAGACAACTGCTCACCCAATCTACTTGATGATTTGGAAGCCGCATATTAACGTCAATAGCCAGTACCTTGGCTTCAAATAAACCCAAAAATCTTCTCTCAAATCAGAGTATATTATCCCTATGAAAACTGTTACTACACTGCAATCTAGTAGTGTATAATATCAACTATCTTTACATATGACAAAGATAATTATTTTCTCCAATGTGCAAAGAAGTCTCTCTGGACAATTGTCAACCTGACTGCTAGATACGTTCCAAAATCCTCCCATTTTTGCAGACAAATGGTTTTACATTAAATAATTAATTAATAAGAGCTAAGTTGTCAAGTAAACATCCAGATTTTATGGGTAAATCATTCACAAACAAAGTACATGTATTAGATTGTGAGACTATTAATTGCACTTTTTGCATGAAAATGGATAAATCTAAAATATTTAGAAGCACATTTACAACCCTCAAGTATACTTCCAAGTTAAGAGGTCACTGTACTACATGTAATGTTTTTTACTCACCTGCCATTTCTGCAGGAAACAATACGTAGATGAAACGAAAAGGGAATTCAAAGCGAGAATAAAAGAACACCTTAGGGGTATCTGAAATAAGGAGACCCCAGTGTATAAACACTTTAACCAACCTGACCACAACATAAACTGTGTTCAGTATCAGATAATAGAAATCATCCAATATGATCCAGAGCTCTCCAGTAGCAACATTAATCAGAAAGATAGAGAAAATTGTGTTGTCACTGAAGAATATCAGAGATGGTTTAAAACTTGACAGTTAAAAGGAAGAAATGGTCTTATCCTGAATTTCTGGACATTTTTTTCACCCAGTTAAGTGTCAGTCCCTTCAAGGGACTCTTGTGTTTATCACCTTGCCAATGAACTTGGGAGGGGATATAGCATTTTGCCCATTTGTGTATTCATTTGTTCATACGTGGGTTCATTCATTATGTCCTCAGTGTCTTGAATCCTGTTTCACCTACACTTAGGAAAATTGGTATGTGTGGATACATCTCAACAAAAGTTACTCGACCATACCAAAAACTAATACACTGAGACCAAATTTTAATGCTTGACTGACTTTCAGCCTGTCGGTTATGTCCTCAGTAACTTGGACCCTATTTCATCTTCACTCATGAAAATTGGTATGTGGATGCATCTCAACAAGAGCAACTCAGCCATTTTCAAAACTAGGTCACTGTATCCTAAATTTCACAGTTGGGTGACTTTTGTATTTTCAGTCCTTTGTTCTTGATACCCTCAATATCTTGGACCCAGTTTCACCTGCACTGATGAAAGTTGATACATGTACGTGTATGTGGATGCATCTTAACAAAATTACTCAACAATACCACAATCAGGGCATGTGACCAAATTTTGATGGTTCAGTGATATTATATTTTCAGCCTTTCATTAATTATACTTTATATATCTTGGACTCTACATGTAGTTCACCTACACTCATGGAAATTGATATTTGGATGCATCTCAAGAAAAGTCACTCATCCTTACCGAAACTACTTCGTGGTGACCCGATTTTCATCCTTGAGGGACTTGTATATTTTAAGCCTTTCATTCATTGCATCCATAATATCTTAGACCCTAGTTTAATAGCAGCAATTACTTATCCTGTCGCTATTGTTTAGCTATTCTATTTTGTGCCGAAAATCACTGTCCATTTAATGCGAATGCATGCTCCCACAGAGTGGAGAAAAAGGTTTGTATGACCTTTGCACTCCAGTCTGTGCCTCATTTAGGCTTGCCCAAATCATCATCTTTTCCATGGACACCATACTGTGTAGACATTGCCTGTAGAACAGCACCAGAGAAATTGTGCTTGTAGCAATTACCGCATTAGCTGTCTCCTTCTGCAGTTCATTACAAGTCTTGGTGTTGCACTATCCGTTCGTAATTTAAAATTCCGTATTGTAAACTTGCCCCCATTTTTTTAGAACTTAGGTCTTTAAGGGGCCTCCAAGGGTAGAAACCACACAGAGATTCTCTATCAACCTATCCCACTAGGACGGGACTTTCACCACCACTTGCTCTGGTGGAATAATCGGGACAGATTCCTGGCTGGGGTCCCAATGCCTGCAACTGACCCCCACTCTCATCTGTTCGCCGACGTGTCAGATTCTGGTTGGGGTGCTCATTTAGAACTGGAGGGCATAATTCTCCAGGGTCTTTGGACTCACGCCGAATCATCCCTCCACATCAACAACCTAGAAATGAAAGCAGTATTTCTAGCATTGCAAGGATGCATCGACAGAGTAAGGGGTCGCTGCATCATGGTCTCCTCAGACAACACGTCCATCGTAGCATATCTACGACATCAGGGAGGCACACATGCCCCTTCTCTTTGCGTGGAGGTCTGGAACCTCCTCCTGTGGGCAGCCTCAGAGGACATCACAATCCGAGTTTGCCACATTCTGGGCAAGAAGAATGTATTAGCGGACAGCCTGTCCTGGACAGGTCGAGCCATCCTCATGGAATGGTCTCTTCACCGCTCCGTAACAGAGTCCCTGTTCACACTCTGGGGAAGACCCTTAGTGGACCTGTTTGCGACCAGGCTCAACAACAGACTTCCCTTTTACATATCTCCGGTCCCGAATCATAGAACGTGGGCAGTGGATGCATTCAGCTTCCGGTGGGATCGGCTATTCTCATACGTCTTCCCACCGTTCCGACTGCTGCCTCAAGTTCTGCAAAAAGTCCTAACTTCCATTGCACAGATCATTCTCATCGCTCCACTGTGTTCAGTGATATGCTAGACCTGTTGATCGATCGACACAGGTCTCTACCTTACCGGAGGGATCTCCTGTCTCAATACAGGGTATCCCTTCTCCACAACAGCCCACACATTCCCCACCTTCACGCTTGGCTCATCTCAAGTAATCTCTCCGCCAGAACAAGTTTTCGGGCTGAGTTGCCAGTTGCATCATTCAGGCCAGGAGAGCTTCTACATCCAAGGTCTATGATGCCAGGTGAAGAATCTTCGGTGATCGGTACAGTAGGAAACATGTTGATCCAATCTGCCCCTCTGTAACTTCCATTGTTGATTTCCTTTTGTTCCTTTTTGTAACCAAAAGACGTTCAGTATCCACTATCAAGGGCTATTGAGCTGCCATATCCAACACACTTAAATTCTCTCAGGGCACGGCAATCGGTTCAGATTTGTACCTTGCCAATCTTATTAAGTACTTTGAGCTCCAGAGACCCATCTCCTGCTCTCTTACGCCCAGATGGAATCTTTCTTGTGTTTTGTGGTCTTTAACCAAAACCCCCTATGAACCATTGAGTGAAGCCTCCTTTCAAGACCTCACACTCAAGATTGTGTTCCTACTTGCTCTCGCTATTGCGAGATGACAAAGTGAGATTCATGTCTTGTCTATTGATACTGGCTGTCTCCAGTTTAACAGGAATTACAATTCTGTCTCCCTCCTCTGCCAACCAGGATTTCTCGCTATAAATCAATTACCTTCGGTAGCTCCACTACCTATTGAGATCTCCAGTCAAAGTCAAATCTGTGCAGGGGATGATCCAGATAGACTGTTATGCCCCGTGAATGCCCTATGTTTCTATCTTAATGCCTCCAAAGGAAAAAGGAAGGGTAGGAAACGTCTCTTCCTTCCTCTTAAGGGTTCCGTAGACATTTCAGCTGCCACTATCTCCCGGTGGATTGTCACTACAATCAAAAGAGCATATCAGTCCCTTACTGATCAAGACCTTTCCTTTATGAAACTAAAAGCCATGAGGTTCTAGCTGTTGCTGCCTCATGGGCCTACATTAATCACTCCCCCATAGAGATGTCATGAAAGCAGCCTTCTGGCGTTCCCATACTACCTTCTCCTTTAATCTCCGGTCATTAGCACAACAGAGTGCAGGCATTTTTTCTCTGGGGCCCATTGTTGCATCACAACCTGTGGCTCAGAGAGACACCAACCTTCTATAAGATGGACCTCTCCCCTCTACAGTGAGTACATTACATTTTCTCTGTTTTTGATCAGTTTAACTAGAGCATCAGCCTACCCCCCCCCAACTGACAAATTCATCTAAACAATAGCGACAGGATAAGTAATTGCTGCTATTAAAATGTAGTTTGTTTTTTTTTTTGGGGGGGGGGGGGGTAAAACTAATTAATTATGCAATACTTACCTGTCGCTATTGTCGAATGCCCTCCTCCCACCCCGCTCTGATGTCTTGCATAATCATCGTCTATGAAAAAGATGACGATTTGGGCAAGCCTAAACGAGGCACAGATGAGAGTGCAAAGGTCATACTAACCTTTTTCTCCACTCTGTGGGAGGATGTATTCACATTGAACAGACGGTGATTTTCGGCACGAAATAGAATAGCTAAACAATAGCGACAGGTAAGTATTGGATAATTAAAATTAGTTTAATCCCCCCCCCCAAAAAAAAAAAAATACATTTCACCTACACATGAAAATTGGCATGTGGATGCATCTCAACAAGAGTAACTCGACCATACAAAAATTAGGTCACTGTGATGAAATTATCACACTTGAGTGAATTGTATTTTCAGTCATTAGTTCTTTATACCCTGAAAATCTTGGACCCTATCAGCTCATCTGTACACCCAATGAAAATTGGTATGTCAATACATCTCGAGAAGAGCAGCTCAATCATACCCCAACTAGTTGACTGTGACCTGATTTTCATGCTTGAATGACTTGCATATTTTAAGCCTTTGTTATGCGCTATAGTATCTTGGACCCTATTTCTTATACAAACATGAAGTTTTTTGTGGATGCATCTCAACAAGAGTAGCTCAGCTATAGAAAAAACTAAGTCACTGTGACCTAGTTTTCGTGCTCAAAGCAACTTTTGTATTTTCAGCCAAATATTAGTTTGGCCCTTAATGTCTTGAACCCTATGTTACTGACACTCATGGATTGGTAGATGGATTTATCTTAACAAGAATAACTCAGCTACTTACAAACTTGATCACTATAACCTGATTTTCACAGTTGCATGACATTTATATTTTCATTATGCCTTTGATATCCTCAATATCTTGGACCCTATTTCACCTACACTCATTTATGTTTATTTGATCTATTTAATATGTTAATTGAGTACCTGCAAAGACCTTGCACTTGATGAGGTATATTGAATGCCTTCTGCAGGAAATTGCTATGTGTTCTTCCATACATTAAGTAAATAAAAGTGCTGATTGTCAAAACGGTCAGCATGCACAAGGAACCAGCCTGGCACCCTGCCCCAATGGACTAATTTCCATACAGACAATAAAAATGAACTAGGGTATCAGGCTAGTGCCAAAACTTGGTCAATCAGAAAAGGTTGTGCTGGCTCACTTAGTGAATAATACAAAATTATATCAAATAACAGGTTTATTTTTTTAGATCATTGTTGATAAACATTCATTGCATTGTGAGGTGACAATTGAAAAGATGTGGAAGTTCTCACTAAACATCAGAAATCAGATGATGACAAGAGTGAGAACATACCAGAAATCCTTGGAAAAACAAATATGAATGTCTGAAATGTGACCTAGAAAAAGGATGCGATGTTGTGCACTTTCTGCACTGTCTATTCAGAGAAATATGAAAGTATATGGGGTACTTGTACTTGAATCAGTGAAGTTTATGCCAGATCAGTAGAAATGTTATTATGGTGATCCTGTGGATCGGTGAAAAAAATTATAATTTCAAGCCGTGCAAGCCTTCAGTTATCTTGGACCCTATGTCACCTACATACATAAAAATTAGTATGTGAATTGTGAATGAATGAATGAAAAACATCAAACATACGCTCTTTGTAATTCAAAGAATTTTAATCTATCACAAGATAATAGTTATTATTCCACTAGAGGTTTTGACAGCATTTTTCAGATAATACTAGTACCATATATACATTTGGATTCATAAATAGTTTTTTCCAAGGGAGGAAAAGTGCCCGAGAGTAATTCACGCATTCCCTACAGAGATGAGCAGCACCCTCTCAGAGTAGGCTAAGTGCCAGTGATCGATATGTGAGTCGTGCCTTCCAGGTTACAAGGAAGAGCAGTGATCTCACTCTGATAGATTTGAGGCTATGCTCGTCTGTCAGGTCCTTTGACACTGGACCTGTCTCTGACCAGTAACTGAGTGCTGGGAACTGGGCACCAGTCACTGAGTGCCGGACACTGGGTCAACTACAAGTCATCTGGCTCCAAATGCCACTCACCAATCACTAGTCACCAGGCCATGCCCTTTAAGCAAGCTGGACACACTGGCTTGTCAGTCTGGGGACAGGGTTCACATTGATACATGAACACACACACACACCACACGTCTCGGTGTTACTGTCCAATCCCTCTGGGTATAGGGAGTCCAGGTTTCACTCAACCATCTTGGGAAGGAGATGATATCAGCATTCCTCTCTTCCCTATGTTCCTGCTTAATCCCTATGTGATTTGGGACACTCCCCTTGGTAGTGAGTCTTTCTCTCCCCCCCCCCCCCCCCCATGGCATCAAGGATGACCCTGCCTTGGTATCAAGGTATGGTGGATGTGACAGATCATTGACCTGCTCAGTCAACTCTAGCTTTGTTCAACAAAAAGGAAGCAGGCTGCTACTCTCCTCTGAGACTGCCAAGAAGGGACGAGCAATCCTATTTGCCAGTGAGGAGAGCTAGTAGGGTTTAGTCCCTTTAAACTGCATGAGTGGTTACAGGATGACAAAAACCCTAATTCAATGTCTCCCACTCTGGAGAAGGGAAGGCAGGGAGGACATTCCTGTCCCTGCCTCAGAAGTGGTTCAAAGACCACAATGCTCTTTCCATTCTGGTGGACTCAAATGAGTACCCATGAAGAGCAGGTTGCGGTAGGTCTTTCCCTTCCATTTGGGTCTTCTGCTCTTTCCCACCCTGTTGGTCAGGTATTGGAGGAGGAGGAAGTCTGGATGTTTTCATTTCACCACATCCTTCCCCAGACTTGTTCCCAAAGCCTTCCGGGGATGAGGACACCAAGATTCTCTGTAGTCTGATGAGGCTTTCTGGGTCCTACTCTCATTCAGATCTGCTGCTGTTCCCGCACTCTGCTATGGTTGGGAGCATGCACAGAAGTTTTACCGTGGCCAAGTGTCTGCCAGGCAGCAGAAGGGGTTTTCTGCTCCCCCTTCCACACTCCAGCCACTGGTCTCTGCTTCCAACTATCAGATTCATTCCTTGCTTGGCTCCTTTAGCCCCCTCCTCCCCCCCCCCTTGTACTCCAGTGCAGACATCAGCAGGAGGGACCTGGGCTCGTCTCTTGGTAAAGGCCTAGAGGCCTGGGAGCTTCAGGCTTCGAACCCTAGTGACGATCACCTCCCATGCTGATCTCTTTTTGGCTGCCTCCTTCAGTCTATTGAAATTCGGAATCATTGTCTCCAGCAGTGTTTAAGCGTTTGCTGGAAGCTGTGGCAAAAATGTCAAGGCATGCACTCTCCATGTCAATGGAACTCTCTGGAATTAGGGAACCAGCAACAACACCAGTCACTTGCTGTGACTCTCTGTCCATCAAAACTGGCCAGGAAGTGCTCACACCCTGACCAACCAAATGGACCTCCTCAGATGTTCTTCAAAGAGGGTCAGCCTCAACAGACAAACAAGCAGCCTCAGTTCAAATCTCCATCCCACCCATCTGCCTCAAGACGAGGCGGTCAAGAGGTCAAAGGAGAAAGTCTTCTGGCTCCTCCCCCTTCCCTTTTCCTTTGATATTTGGCGCACCAGAGCAAAGGCATTTGCTCATTGGGTCCAATTGTGACAGCACAACATGTGGCCAAGTCATCTACCGGCTGACATTAGTAATCACTCCTTCCATAATGGTAAGTGCATTTCTTTTCTTATAACCAGTTTTTGTTTGGGACCATTAACCTCCATCGTAACTGGTAAATTCAGCAGTGCAATAGTATTATGTATTGTATTACTGCTATTAAATTTTTTTTTTTTTTTTTTTTTTCGGGGGGTAAAACTAATTTTATTTATGTAATACTTACTTGCTACTTTTGCAAAGATTCCCTCTCCCACCCCACTCTGATACTCTGTAGTCATGGTCCAAGTCAAATGAGGAAGGTATTCCATATTTTGGCTATGACTAAGGAATCAAACTGGGCTTTTCAATACTGGGCCTCCAATTAATAATTAATAATTGGAGGAAGGAATATTTAGCTTGTACTCGGGGACTTGGCATCCCAGAAGAGGCAAGCAGTGCAATAGTAGCAGGAAATATTATATGATTAAAATTAGTTTTACCCCCTGTTTAATAAAATCCTGTTTGGGACCTGGTTGGACTGGCCCACTGAAATACTGGAAGATTGTAAGGGTGTCAACAGTTTTTTTGTGAGATAGGTGGGATAGATTAAAGGATTATGAAACTGAATATACATATGTATGAAGTGGTGTATGCACAGGGCTCAAAATTAGCTTTTTCAGTACTCAGCAGAATTTTTATAGTTGTAATATTTTCAACTACCAAAAATCAGGCTATTTTCAGCCCAGTCAGATAAGTTTGATAGTGTAAATCACCACTGATTTTGTGTTTAACAATTAATAATATTAATAGGAAAGACACAGCACTATTATTTTTGCCAGAGTTCTCATAGAGCTTAAATATACACAACAAGCATTAACCATCATGAAAAGAGAAAGAAAGGTGATAGGGATAAAAATGCAAAGAAAATAAAAAAAGTTTCAACATCAATAGTCAAAACCAGTTTTTATGGCTTAGACATGACAAAACATTTAATCTCAAATTGTTGCAATTATGTCAAAGGCACAAGCAAAACAACAATTCTGTCAGTCCAACCCAAACCAAAATGCCTCCTTGTCGTAAATTTGCCGCAAGCTTGCCACTAGGTTGCGGCAAGCTTACATCATCAGAATAAGCTTGTCGGTGAATCTTTGTTAGCTTGTGCAAGCTTGCATATGCAATGGTACCATTTCTGGTATAGTTTCTTACCAACATCTGCAAGCTTGCACAATTCGCAAGCTTATGAAAGGTGCAAGCTTGCACCATATTTCCAGACCAAATTTATTAGAGAATTTTTGTTGATTGCATGCATAGAAACTGCAAAAAATGTTATTGCTGTCCAAATTCAAGTGGCCAAGAAATATTTCATCTTTATGAAATATTAACAAAAGTTGTAACTACCGGTATTTCAAGCAATAAATTTTGCTAACCTTTGATTTCCCAGCATATTGATATGAGGCAACAAGAGGACTATGGTTAATTTGTACAAAGAAAGAGCTGGTTGATAGGATTATATATGATCTATTCATTGATCAGCTGATGCCTGAATAATAATAGTATACATGTATGTATATATTATATTCAAATATGTCACTTTAAACCTTGAGCATGCTGAAAAACACCTTTAAAGTCAATATGTAAAGTAAAAGAAAAGACAATTTCATAGCTGTTTTCACTTTGATGTAAAATTTGAAAGAATGCTACAATTGAAAAGTACATTTTAAAACAATAGTTGTTCATTTTTATAAATTGGCTAATATATAGTTCAACTAAAACTTACAAACGTTTATATTAAAACTTACTTTTATATAAAACTTACTAGCTTTTATATTAAAACGTTAATAACCTTTATATTAAAACTTAATAACTTTTATATTAAAAACTAACTAGCTTTTATATTAAACTGACTAACATTTATATTAAAACTAACTTTTATATTAAAACTTACTAACTTTTATATTAAAACTTACTTTTATATTAAAACTTACTAGCTATTTATATTAAAACTTACTAACTTTTATATTAAAACTTGCAAACTTTTATATTAAAACTTACTTACTTTTATATTAAAACTTACTAGTCTTTTATATTAAAACTGACTAACTTATATATTAAAACTTACTAACTTTTATATTAAAACCTTACTTTTATATTAAAACTTACTTTTTATATTAAAACTTACTTACTTTTTTTATTAAAAACTGACTTACTTTATATTAAAACTTACTTTTATATTAAAACTTACTTACTTTTTATATGTAAAACTGACTAACTTTTATATTAAAAACTTACTTTATATTAAAACCTTACTTTTATATAAAACTTTATAGCTTCTATATTAAAACTTACTAGCTTTTTATATTAAAACTTACTAACTTTTATATTAAAACTTACTAACTTTTATATTAAAACTGACTAAACTTTATATTAAAAACTTACTTACTTTTATATTAAAACTTACTAACTTTTATATTAAAACTTACTTACTATTATATTAAATTTTAACTAGCTTTTTTATATTAAAACTAACTTTTATATTAAAACTTACTTACTTTTATCTTAAAACTCACTTTTATATTAAAACTTACTAACTTTTATATTAAAACTTATGAGCTTTTATATTAAAACTTACTAGCTTCTTATATTAAAACTTACTTTTATATAAAACTTACTAGCTTTTTTTAATATAAACTTACTAACTTTTATATTAAAACTTACTTTTATATTAAACCTTACTTTTATATTAAAACTCTTACTAACTTTTATATTAAAACTTACTAGCTTTTATATTAAAACAAAGTAGATTTTTGTTTGTAAACCACCTACAGTATGTCTCTACTTTAGAACTATACAATTTTGTCTTTCAAGTGCTATACTCCTACAAGAAATACATCTTTATTCAGCTGCATGAACAAAAATATCATGGTCCTGTCTTGTGACATCCTGAGATATTCTGGTGATATTGGCAGTTTCCTGTCTTTAAAATAATCCTATTATAGAAGCTCAGAATCAAGGAGGTATCAAGATATGAACATTCCTTCGGCCAACTTTGGTGATCTCTCATGATTTCTCACGACTTTTTTCTCTGCAAGTTTCCTGACCTGATGGATATGTGGATAACTTTCCGATTTTTAGCATGCAAGAAACATTACAAGGTGGAATTTCTTGCATTCAGGACTTTTTTTCTTACTGTTCCCTTCTAACGTATTTCAAATTCTGTCATCTGCATCTGTTAATAAGGCATGTAGGTTTGTTAAACAAACATAAAAACTTCTTTAAACAGCAGAAGTGTTACTAAGAAATAAATGCAACACGAGTAAGCTAACCTGTGTAAATAGGAAACTGAGTTTGGCAATTATATATCACTATATTTGAGTAAAGTGTACATTTTTACTCGTATTCTGAATACCTTAAATGGAACATGTAGATTGTCTTTTAATTTCCAGTTATTCCATTTTGTTATACTTAATATTATTACCAGATTTATACTACATTTTTAAATGTGGTAAATATCAAAATGCTTAAAATTAATAATAATATTAATTAAACTCCATTATCCATATATTAAAGAAAAGTAAGTGCATGTGATTTTTATTTTCTAAATTATAAATATCCATACAATATCAATGCTTAAATAATAAGTATTTTTTTCCCAAAAAAGAAAAGAAAAAAAAAAATTGATCATTCTTTATACAATTCCATTCTTCTGAATCTTTTCTTTTGCTTCTTATCATGAGACATGTTTTACCAGTACCAGTGGTTGTTACTATAAGTGTTGTTGTTGTTGTTATTGTTGTTAGGAACAGTGTGAAATAATATCATTATCATTATTAATCAAGCGTTTAAAATTTTTGAAAGTCAGCTCGTGTCAGCCATGTGGGATGTAATGAACATATGCATTCCTCAAAAGCTTAAACTGCAAAAGCAGCACTTTTGTTACTATGTTGGACAAAGTGTTGGACAGATGACAGTGATATTTATAAATGTCTGTCAGTACATGTACCTTTCCTGTGTGAGTTCTAGTTATGTCTACTGTACAGTGATATTTAGAAATGTCTGTCAGTACATGTACCTTTCCTGTGTTGAGATTCTAGTTATGTCTACTGTACAGTGATATTTAGAAATGTCTGTCAGTACATGGACCTTTTGTGTGTGAGTTCTAGTTATGTCTACTGTACAGTGATATTTAGAAATGTCTGTCAGTACATGTACCTTTCCTGTGTTGAGTTCTAGTTATGTTCTACTGTACAGTGATATTTAGAAATGTCTGTCAGTACATGTACCTTTCCTGTGTTGAGTTCTAGTTATGTCTACTGTACAGTGATATTTAGAAATGTCTGTCAGTACATGTACCTTTCCTGTGTTGAGTTCTAGTTATGTCTACTGGTACAGTGATATTTAGAAATGTCTGTCAGTTCTAGTTATGTCTACTATAGTATAAGGAGCTGGAAGCTGAACAGTCTAGAGAGAAAACTGGTGTCAAACAAAAGCAGCACAGGAGTTTGATGTTTTGTGCATAACAAATTAAGAAAAGTTGGGGGAAAAAAAGGAAACGCCTCTATCTATACTATAAATATATTTTGTATAAAGGTATTTCAATTTTTTTCATAACTCTTCATTGTTTTTTCATGCAGGAAACATCAAACTCCTATGGATGCTGTGATATCAACTTCCAGCTTATCCAGACAAAATATACTATTACATAGTTGTTTTACAGATTTATTTTAGTCATTTTTTAGTTTCATTACGAATTGAAAATGATTGTAAATATATACGACTCAACAGTTTTAGAAAAACTTAAATATGGTCATGCTAGCCCCCCCCCCCCCATCCAATCTCTGCAAGCCACTGCTGCCACCAAAATCAAATGCCTGACAACATATCAAAACTTTTCCAGAGCACTGTATGTACATGTATGATACACTGTTTCACCATTTTAGCCCACCTGGTTAACTCACAAACCCACTTTCAACGTGGAGGCAGGTGTGTACCTGGGTTTCTTTCTTATAGAAAAGGCAAAAAAATAGGCTCCTATTGTTTAACATTAAAAAATCATGATCAATTATGGCAATGAGAGTTCAATCTATAGCACATTTGTTCATGGAAATTTGGAATTGACAACATAGAATTGGCAGATTTTTGATAAGAAATCAATTTTTGTAGCATTCCCTTTAAAAAAATTATTTTTTACATAAATATCACGATATGCAGCAAAAATATCGATCAATGAGTATGTTGGCAAATACCTAATTGTGGCAATACTATGAAATAAATACCACTCTTGTTGAAGTGAAATTTGTGTTTCAGTTTAATTTTTTAATTGGGTTTCAGTCATCATAAATGTGATATGCCCTCATCTATTTAAACATGAATAGCCAATCGACTGTCCATAGGTAATTCCCCATAGAGCACTTCCACGGAACCTAATGTAAATGCTTAGCTCTACTGCTGGAGCTAGCTTTATTTAAGAACAACTGTGGAGAACTTAATGGTTTTCTTACCAACATGATGACACAAAGATAATTTAATGGATTAGATGTCACATTCCCACCAGCTGATTACATTGCCATAATATGGTAGGTTGCTGACATCACAGTAATCCCCACGGTGTTGACAGCCTTATTTACCTGCTATAGATCACATAACCGTAGACAACTCCTAAGTGTTTGTCTTTGGCTAAATATCTGATGGTTTTGTTTTGTCAAGCTTTGGCAATGATACAATTCTCGAAGATGTATTACAAGTTTCTACATAAAACATACGATAATTCTTAATTTTCTCTAGGATCTCTTCTTTTCCAGGTCTGGTTGGTAAACAGATTTTTGTGACAGTGCAACTGCTGTTAAGCTGAACTAACATATATCAGTAACAAACTAACAGATAAACTGGCCATATGCTATCAGTGAAGAAGGAGTCACAATTTAAAATAATTGTCCTTTAGGGAAAGTAAATAGTGCATACGCATAAATGATGTGTTTTGGCTCCATTGGTTTTTATGAGTGTAATTCCTAGCTATTAAAGCTTGTAGTTCATTTGTGTTTGCTTACATTGGGTAAGGATGTGGTCTAGATACTAGAGATGGAGGCAACTTTAAAACTTTAACTGATTGCAGCGAATTTGCCGAGTAGCTGCAAATCAAACTATGATTTAAAATTTTAAAATGTCCTGTCAATCAATTTATTAACTTTGTATTTGAGCATCTTAAGATCAAACATCCATTTAATAATTCATTTCTATTACCATGAATAGATTTATGTAGGACAAAGGGATTTTATAATTCCTCAATGTATCTATGAAAGTGTTTCTAGCACCCTGGCCCCGATCGCCCCTAATACTCTATAGGTGTTAACGCCAAAATTGTTTGCCTCGCTATTTTCACAAAAAACCCTCACCTTATGCTGGCGGTTGAATCTTTATGTGATCCTGTTTACTCATGA